>JBBDHG010000090.1:0-2400000 GCA_037951165.1 Lophius americanus | reverse complement strand
AGGTTAAAGAGCAAACTGGCACCATTGTTCAGGCAGGAATGAGCAGAATTATGGAACATCCAGTCATTATTCTGGTAAGAACCTAACCCAGCTGTCCTGAGGCTAAAATCCTAAAACCTGCTGCATCTCTGTATGGTCTCACCTTGCTGATGAAATATGATTAGAAGCTTTTCAGTCGTCTACGTCAACATTACTTGTGTTCCGTTTATGAAAGATCCACATATGTAAGAATATGGACCCAGTCTGTTTGAGATACTTCTGAATTGAGGACCTGTAAAATTGGCGGTACATTTGTTTTGCTGTTCTTGCATTAGAGACTTTTGGTCTCTCGTCATGAACAATACTGTTGTTTCCTCTCAGCGCTGGTGACGGGCCCTAATAATGGCCTCTATTTTAATTCTTTGCAATTTTTAATAAAACTGAAAGTCACTATAATCTCGCCCATCATTTCCAGTTATTGCAGAGCAACAACATTATTATATAAATGAATAATCCCTGGAAATCCTGGTTAAATATGCGCTTTGGACTCCTGGCTGAACTCTCTGAGGATTTAATTTTAAGGCAATAACTTTGCTCTACTACTACCAATGGTTATGGTGTTATTTATATTTTACTGTTATGTGACTGTTTGATGAAAATCACTGACTAAATGTAACAGTTTTTAGCTTTCAATTACAGTCTTCTTTTCATCTCAATGACTTAAAAACAAATCAAGTTTTCTTGAGAACATTGGTCATTTTTAAAGTTAGCTCATATTTGGAAATCTCGGCCTCTTACAAAACCCTTTTAAAAATGTCCCTGCATATTTTTACCTACCTTTGGCTTGTTGCTCTTTGCTTTGTCAGACACATTAGAGGCTGCCCTATGTAACATTTTCTCTTATTGTCAGCTCTCACTGCTTGCTCCTCTTAAGCCTTCTGTGCTGACAGTAAAGTGTGAACTAACAATCAGGTCGCCTGGCCCTTGTCTGAACGCTCAGCTGGCCCACTTCCTTGCAGCACACAGGATGTGAGGCAATTAGCTCTGAGTTGCAGCGTTGCTTTGAAAAGGGGGAAAACACAACTGCTTAAGTGTGCACTATGTGGCCTGTCTGGTAAAAACACTGAGAACACTTCCAGGAACGGCTATATTAAGGTTGAATAATTGTGGTTTCGTTTTTTTCAAACATGTGAGATGTCTTGATGAGGAAGGGCTCAATAATCACTGAATATTTCTTAAACCGGCATAAATTAAACAGTCTTTATTCAATTTCCAAGTTTTGAATCCAATCTTCATCAATAGCCAAGGGGAACTTTTGGAGTAATTATTAAATTTCTTAATGTGGGGTGAATACTTTTGAGGAAGTTTAGATGTCATACTGAGGAACAGCTGAAAGCGGCAACTTAGTGTTGCGAAACCATTTCCGGTTGATCTCGACTCTCAATATGAAACATTCTATAGCTTAGAAACGGTGAACGTGCGTACGGGAGACTTCTTTACGATAAAAGTTTTTTTTTCAAATCAAAAAAGAACAATGTGTAACCTCAAACATCATTTCTTCCTCACTGAAGGTGAATAAGAGGCCATCTCCACAGGATTCTCCACTGCTGTTAGTCATCGCTCCGATGTTCAGCGTGGGGATTTGCCACTGGGGTTTGAATAAAAGGAAATCTACATACAAAAACATTGACTAATCCCAGGGTTTCCAATCAGGCATGAACTCCTGTCAACTCAGATTAAAGGGTCTAATCTATGACCCCAGAAGCTTCTCAAGCAATTTCTGAGAAGTTTCAACAATTTACCTTTGTTCAAAGAAGTACTGTTAGGGAGGATTATTAAATTAATTTGTTTCAAAGATTCGTCTACCAGAATCAGATTTGGGATTTTCTAAAAATGATGCATCATATTAACATTAAATGTGTTATTACATTGTTATAACACAAGTAGTAAACGTATGGGTCAGAGAGAATCTTATAGATGTGGACGGCTTTCTGCTTTAAGGGGATAAAGTTAAGAGTTTTAACCTTCATGCCATCGCTCGAAATACTCCTAAAGGTTCCATGTCAAAAGCAATTATGTTTCATCTCTAGGAGCAACTGAGGCCATAGATCATAGGGGACCTTTTAATCATTCTTCTGATCATCCTTTCTATCAATTTCCTCCCAAGTCATGTTAAGCTTTAGCTGCTTCGTGTCACTACGGCTGCACACGGCACATGCTCGCTGGTTATCAGCAGAGGTCTTATGCTGAACGATGTCATGTGCGTGCAAAGGGATGACCTCAAGGCCAATCTGCACTATGGAGTGGTATTAGTGTTTTTTTTTATCATTGTGCCACTCATGCTAAACAGCAATCAAGTGAAATAATCCGAACGAGAAAGATCAATTTGTCAAATCATTACCAACTGATGATTGGTATGTAACCTTTCCCCTGAAATGAGCAAGAAATAAGAATTCAGTCATGAAGATACCACAAACCTCAACGTTTACCTGCTTCAAGAAAGATGCATTAGCCACACGCACAAAAAGAGAGAGAGAGAGAGAGCTCTGCTGTTACTGCGGCAACATGGGTCTCCATCAGATTTATAATTTCCTTCTGTTTTAAGCAGAAAACCAAGTTCTCGTTTAACTTGTTTAGCAAAGCATGAGGATGTGGCGCCCACTGATTGCTCTAAGATTAGAGACTAATGTGACGTTTGAAGGGTTTATATCTCGGGGATTTTCAATTCATTTTAACGGCACAAGATGTAATGAATTATGTTTTAGATATATATGTCATTTATATATATATTAATATATTACATGTATTATATTATAGATGTACATTTATTTATATGTATTACTTTCTTTTGCTTTTTTATGTTTAGGATGATGCAATCACCTCAACTCTGGCCACTCTCAAAACCTAACTAATGGTTACTAAAACACATGACCAACAGATGGAACTTACATTTGGTTCTGATAGATCCACGTCTGTGATGGATCGGGGCACCTTTGGGGAAATCTGGGCTTTACAGTCTCGTTTCAGGCTGCAATCTTGGGTCGTACCTTGTTGATATTTTCCTTCAGACTCACTCCCTTGAGGTGTGGCAAAGTCATGGGAGTAAACACGGTACTCTGTGAGCGGCCTGCGACAGGTATGCAGGGCGGTCCCCCAGGCAGAACTGCCATCAACTGGGTTGCTCCAGCGCTGGTACGTGTGGGTCGGAGTTGCTCCACCAGGAAGATTGACCACTTCTGAAGACCGGCCTGGGATTGTGTTCTCCTGAGCGGGGAGGGTGGAAGACTTTCCGAGGTAAAGTCTCCTGTCTGACTTGTGTGGTACGTCCAGATAGTGAGGTCCCAGGGGTGGGCTTATGGCGCACTGTTGGGAGTGCACTGAGAGAAAACACAGAAATAAAAAGAGACATCTTTTTAAGACTCTGGAAGTATCATGTGACCTCAATGAACTCTCACCAAACATATGCTTCATGTTGAGCTGTTGCAACAACTACAGTGTTCATGGCGATGCAAATGGATCAACTGCTCTGCATATCCTCTTCCCTCTGAGTGTCCTAACGCTGCCACACTTCTGTCGCTTAAAGATTTACATGACACTAGTCCAAAAACAAGGACACTGAAAATAAGTTTTGCTCTGGAAATGACTTTAGAGGGAGGATTGGGCCAATTTACACAGCAATGTTGCAGAAAAGGAGTGTAGGATGACATGTAAACAACTAGGAATAGAATCAATAAAATTCTCATTAGATGCCTGATACCAATTTATGGCAAATACACCCAAACACAGCCTCTCACCAATGACTTCTGTTAGTTGAGCTGGTGGGCGGAGGAGGAGTAATGTCAGTAGGGCAGAAATAATTTTAATGCAAGCAATCACGACCAAAGTAAAGCAGAGTGCAAGCTATGCTCTTTTAAACTGAGGGGAGGGGAGAAAAAAATCCTTAGACATGAGCATTTCGATTTAACAGATCTAGAAACAATGCAGCACTAAATCCTCCCACTCTCTCTCACAACCAGGATAGAGCGCTGCCTTCATTGAGTGGGGGTCTTCTTGAGGTTTCTGACAGTTAAAAGGCCTTTTTTCTCACCACAGTCACCAAGGCTTACTCATTTGTGTATTGATTGGTCTTTGTAGAATTAAGAGTACACTCTAAACCTGCTCCTTTTGGAAAGTGCGTAGGGAACTCCTCGAGTTCAAGGAGTTTGTTCTTGGCAGGCGAAGAGGTAGAAAATGTCCTAATAACCTGCAGCCTGCCAAAATTATGGTAGGAAAGCAAAAAGTGGTATCAATACTCATGACCTTTGTGGCCCACCATGTGTAGTTCTAACCAAAGTTTATTAGTGAAGAAGCAGCCCTGTGCTGCAAGGACACCAGACACCTACACTGAACATGTTGCTGCACCAAAAAGCAGAAGTACAACTCAGAATACATCCGAAAAGAAAACAGTTGCTTCATGCTGGCTCAGAGTCATGAGATGTTATGGAATCAGAAAGGACAGTTGAATCTGTGGACAGTACTCTTGTCTTGCTGTCGTGCTAAGATATCTCACCTGTAGAGTTGTGAATTTTCTTCGATACCTCTTTCCCATGTTTTCCAGCCGTTTTCTTTCCGGGCTTTTGGCTTCTTTTAACAGCGGGTTTAGACTCTGCAGTTACCTCACCAGCATCACTCTGGAAAGATGCATAATAAGACACTTGTTAATACTTTAATACCTTCATCTCAAAGACTGGAGACATCCTCTGATTACTCACTAAAACATTAGTGTATCCTTTATGTTTATAGAAAAGGTCTTATCTACCGCTCTCATTAAAAGGCAGACCAGTTCCGATGACAACAATCTCACACTGGGAGGACGGCAATTTCAGTCCTTTGGTCAGTTACCTTCATATTGTAGGCTCTTTAAAGTTGCAACTGCTTACCTTAAACTTTAATGCAACCCCCCCCCCCCCCCCCCCCCCCCCCCCCAAAAAAAATTACTTTGCCTATTTTATATTTTTGGGAAGTTTCTTATTTTAATATATTAGAGACTCTTGTTTGGTCAAGCATGATTTTTAACAGTAAAAAAGAAAAAGTAAACCTGATTGATAAGTGACTCATCAACACTAATCAATCATTTTATGATGAAACCTTGTATTTCTTAACTTTTCACAATTCTGTTACATAGTTACATAATTCTGTGTATTAAGTTCTTAGATGCTTTAATATGCAAAAATGCAAATGAAAGGTCTCCTATTAGAGGC
Organism: Lophius americanus; assembly: GCA_037951165.1. Taxonomy (NCBI): domain Eukaryota; kingdom Metazoa; phylum Chordata; class Actinopteri; order Lophiiformes; family Lophiidae; genus Lophius; species Lophius americanus. The sequence continues at coordinate 2,394,781 of JBBDHG010000090.1, read as the reverse complement.
CTCCTCCTCCTGGGGGGCCCCTTTGACCCATGGTGTGGCCAAAGAATCAATCCTTGGCCCTTACCTCTCTAGCATATAAATGCTTCCACCGGGTAAAAATAGATTCAGTCAAGTGGCACACAATAAAAAAAATTGGTAATCCCAAATTAGGAATATCTGAACTCTCCAAACTCGCACAAAAACTACTTCAGGCAGCATAAAAACAAGGCAAAATATGACATGAAATAGAACATGACTTATTAAAGAAAATACAATATAATTTGTTAAATTACTGTCACCATTCATAATGGAGGACACAACGATTATGACGTTGAGTTGGGTAAAGTGAGTCACTGAAATTCTGTATCAGTGTGTCTGAATCAGAGATTGTATTTTCGTGTTTCTGATGCATCATGACTGCATTTGTTTTTAGAGCTAATGGTTGCATACTTACACGCTCTGCTAAGATGGTGAACAAGTTCAGCAGTAAACACAGACTACTTAGCATTTGCATGTCAGCACTGCCATTCGGGCATGCCAGGAGGCTGGTGTTAGTATTTAGCCGGAAGCATTGCTGTTCCCCATATACTCGATAGCCTGGCTTAGCTCTTGTTTATTTTTTTATTTTAGAACATAGACACAAAATCTTTACCAGATCCCATTAGGGTCAGTAGTCATTTTACCAAAACAGTCACATTGTAAGGCACTGAGAGATGCTGCTGATCCACTACTGGCAAGATCTGATTTGTTTGCTTCTCACTATGATGGACATTGGTCTGAGTGGGCACTGGTTGACCTGGCATGAGGCCTCTGAATCCATGCCACTTACATTCCAAACATGCGCACACAAACACAAACACACACACACACACAGTCCTCCTCTTGTTTGCAAATCTCTCATTACGCCATGTGGTCCAGAGATTACCCTGTGAGTACTAACGTCACTGGACCATTTGCACTGTATTTAAACCCAATCAGCATTTGCCTAAAATGATTATACTATTTAGACCAACAGAAGCTCTCTGGCACAAGCGGTTAGAAATATGAAACTGGTGCAGCAACAGGTTCATTTTTATGCGAAGGAAACACGAGCTGTTATTGGCTTCGGAAACATTCATTTGAGATGAGCTATGCTTTAATGTGCTGTATTAATATCAAATTTGCATTTTCGCAATTAATTTTTTTAAATTGAAATCCAGCTATGAAGGTGTCACAAGTCAGTTTTCTTCTATTGCCGATACCATGCCCCGATTAATGGGGAAGGTTGTGTCAGGAAAGGCATTCAGCGTTAAACATATGCCTTCATCTTCCTCTTTATCTTTCAGCTGTTCTCTTTCAGGATCGCCACAGCGGATCATCCGTTTCCATCCATATTTTCCACCGGTACCCTGCTGGCTAACAGCACAAGTGACGGTCTTTGTTAACCCGGGCCCTGATCCATCCGGTTTAGAAATCAATCTATAGCGGCGACAGAGGAAGAGGACTCGGGGGAAGTGCCATTCATTTCCCTGGCAGAGGTCACAGAGATAACTGAGAGGCTGCCCAATGACAAGGGGCCAGTGGTGGATGAGATTCGCCCTGAGTTTCTGAAAGCTATGGATATTTTTGGGATATCATGGTTGACACCCCTATTAAATGTTGCGTGGCAGACAGGGACAGCGCCTGTTGAGTGGCAGACTGGGATGATGGTCCTACTTTTAAAAAAAGGGTACCCAGAGGGTGTGCTCCAATTATAGGGGGATCACACTTCTCAGCCTTCCTGGAAAGCCGGCCAATCTACGTTCCAACCCTTACTTATGGTCATGAGCTCTGGGTAGTGATAGAAAGAACAATGTCAAGGATACAAGCGGATGAAAGCGAGCTTCCTTCGCAGGGTGGCTGGGCTCACACATCCGGAAGTTGCTCGGAGTAGAACCGATGCTCCTTCGCGTCGAAAGTAGCCAGTTGAATTGGTTCGAGCATCTAACTAGGATGCCTCCAGGACGCCTCCCTTTGCAGGTTGTTGCAAAAGGATTCGCGGGAGGAGACTGTATTTCAGATCTGGTCTTGGAACGCCTTTGGATCCCCCAGGATGAGCTGGAAAGTTTTGTTATGGACAGGGATATCTGTAAATCCCTTCTGAGCCTTCTGCCACCACGACCCGGGCCCCATATAAGGGGAAGAAAATGCATTGATGGATCGATATAAAACAGACTACAAGATAAGATAAGATAAGATAAGATTCCATTTGTTTTTTTATGGAAATTATATTTTTTACAGCAGTTTACAAAAACGAGAAATAAACAAGTACACAATGGACAAAGTTGAAACCTCGGATAAAATATAAGTTAACGTAGAATACTTATAGTATAGTGGACGAAATAGAGTGGAGATTAAAATGTATGTCTGTCTTTCACCAGAATGTGTTTATGTACATTTAAGTAATAATAGTAATCATGTTGCAAGTGTCTGTGCAGAACAATCCAGTCTGGTGGTGATAGTACATGTTGTGCAGGACAACTTGAGTTTGTATTTGTCTGAAGGATCCCAAACAAATTCATGGATTTCAAAAAGCATTAAAAAGTAGATTGACAAGATTACAAGGACGTTTTTGTTCCAACCTGACTTGTGGGCGGTTTCTCTTTTTTCTTTGTGCCAGAATGATGACCTCCTTTCCCGTCTTTGGTTTCTGTTCTGTGTTTGATCTTCCTCGTCTCTGCAGAAAATAATATATATTTACGTCATTACATGGAAAAAAAAACACACAAAAAGGCCAAACCTAAGAAACAAGAGGTTACTCAAGAAGCAGATTTCTTTTAATTCATAATCAGTCTATGTGAAGCCAGAATGAGGTTTTAGCAGCTACACTCCCAGTCGTTAGAAAAGGCCCACACATCCTTTGTGTTTGACATCATGTGCCACCTGGTATTTCTAACTTTATTAAATACTACGGGTGTTAGTCACCAGTTCCATCCCGATATGATATTATATCGATTCTTTGGACAACGATACGACATTTGTTGATATCATAAAGTCTACCACCATGCGATTATAATGATAATAATAACAAAATAATAATATAACAAACAATGAAGACCTGTGTTTCACTTTTAAGTTACACATTTTTCATGTTTAGATACATTTTCTTCCTTATCAGTTCACATTAAGGAACCCTGATTACCTTTAAATTCAGGACATACCTGTCTACATTTATGTTTCATGAAATTGTATTTACATGGTTCTGATAATTGCAGAGGTATTAAACTCTGAATTTTTTACACCCTACAGACCAAAACATCAACAAAAAGCAGGGGTTTTGTGTAAACAGCCACTCATAATTAATGTAATCTGAACAATACATATATCTTTTTGTTTAATTTGTCTTATGTTAGAACATAGCGTCTCAGTAACAAACACGTTTTTAAGTTTAACTGACAATTATATGTCTTTAATGAAATTGTTTATTTGTATAAAATCGCTTATTGTAGGATTATGGTTTCTCCCGTCAATGCTAACTACGTTAGCATGTATGAGGCGATTCCCTCTATTTGTTAGCATTAAGCTACAAGACCAGCGCAAATTATTATTACCACATTGTTGTGAGCCAAATGTAAAGTGCATTATAAATTAAATGTATTATTATTATTATTATCTGCCGAAGTGAACGCCAATGTTCAGGGAGAGCAGATTAAAAGGACAAAATTAACCTGCAGCCTCTGGTTGTTCCCATTGGTCCACAGGTGTGTGTGCTGAGAAGTCTGTGAGTCTGTGTGTGGCAAACACTGCAACTGTGCACAGGTAGTCTCTAAAAAAATAAAGGCGCATCTTAAATGATCGATATTTTGACTTTCCGTCGGTTTAATTGGATCGTTGTTCAACAAACCGATATACCAATATGCATCGATGAATCTTACACCCCTATTGAATACTCAACTATTTGGGGTCCTTTTTTGGTGGTGACTTTTGGTTGAGACGCCCGACCCACATCTTTAGATGTCAAGCCGAAAATCCAAACCAACGTTAGCGCATAGGTGAGCTTAACCTATTTATTTCCTATTTACCTTCATTATGATTGTTGGCCATGTGGACTAAATATTCTCTGCTCTTGGAGGGCTGCCAAACTGCGGTATTACAACCGGGGTTATCTGCCGTGAAGGGAGACAAATCACAGACATTGAGGATTTGAAGTGGAAGGTCGGGGTGAATAGAGACCACGGGGACACGACAGACAGAATGAAACACGTCTGAGGCACAGACAGGCTGCCTCGTGGGTTATTGTTGGTTTTGATCTATGTTATTGACAGGGATATTTTTTTCAAGAAACTTTAAAAATGGTTAATTATTTGACCCAAAGTTTCCTTGAGGGTTTATAATACAGGTGAATGAATGGACAATCGACAGTGTCTTTGCAATTATTCTCATTGACGCAAAGCTGTTGTTGGGAACTATATGTTTTAAAGCATATAACTGAGAAAGTTTGTAGCAAATTTGTCCAAAACAAAAGATTTCATGATTTATACAGTTATGCAGTTGATACCCAACTGTATATTTCTGTATATAGCTTTGTCACGTTGTTGTCATCTTCCGACATAATGTTGACAACTGATGACATCAAAGTTCCATGAATTACGATCAACAGTTCAGACCAAAAAACTGTTCAGACTTAAAAAGATTTTTTTTAAAAAGGTGCGGATTGAGGTATCATTGCAAATAAGTGTGAGGATGGTGGACCAAAAGGGTCGGTTTTTGGACCATATTTGGAAATGGCCCAAATTGTAACTGGAAAGATCAGATTCCGTTTGGTTTGTGAAGTTCAAACTGCCACAAAAATGTCACATCTGAGCAAAAAAAAAAATCAGACCTGTGTCAGGTCTTTCCTGCAATGTATGAAGTATGATGCTATATATTTTGCTGGCATTAATCAACCCAGTTAAGCGGAAGAAAAAAGTATTTTATTTATTTAGCTGGACAATGACATATTAATTCAAATTCAAATTGACCGGATAATGTTACGAATTGTTGAATATAAGTTATTTTTTGCCATATTTATATGTAACTGAATTAGATTTATACTGCAAATTCTTTTGTTTGGAGCGGTATTGTTGTAACATGAATCAGTTATACGCAAGATATCTGCCACAAAAATACCTCAGTTTGATTAGGCTACCTAATCTTTCAGTTGCTGCTTACCAAAAAAGAAGAAGAAAGAAAACACTCCAAATGAATTAGATGATAAATATGGCTCCTGTGCCTCCTGTCATGTGATTAAGGGCTGGGCAGCAGACCATGTATGTATGCAGGTAAGCCAGGTGGGAGGTATTTAAATCTCTGCGAGTCATTAAATGAATCTAAAAAGAACAAAATATAGAGGAATTAAGAAAAATGTACTCACCAAGCGCTTCATTGTCTGATGCTGATTTGGATATATGAGTTCTGAAAGAAAAAAACATATGATAGAAACATAATTTGTGTTAACTTTAATTAGAGTTAAAATACATGTGACTTTTAGTCATGGCCCTAAGTCTATCAAACCACTTCAGCTCCACTGAGGTGATTGTTTATATAGTTGGCATCCGTTAATGCAAGAACAAGACTTTTAGAAATGGATAGCACATAAATCACAAAAGATGAGGATACGAGCTTAGATGAGAAACTGCGAAAAAGATTTTCAAACGTTTGTGAGCCTGCTGTTTCTGTGGACTGAGAAACAGCAGTTTCTGTTTCCTTTCTTCTTTCAAAGAAAGGAAATGGGTAGTGAAGGTGTTGAGACGACTGAAGACTTTAAGTAGGGGGCTTTGAATCCTCTTAGTTCAACCAGACTATAGCTGTAATCTGCATTCTGCTGGCCAAACAATCCACAGGTCCCTGCCACAAAATCACTATCAATCAAAGCATTTACAGCTATTTTCTTATCCATTGTCCATCCATTGTCTTAATATACAGCAGTTTTACTGGACAGATCACTTAAGTCAAAGATCAGCGCGGGGGAGGGGGGGAGGGTGCGGGTGGTGATGAGGAGCTCTGCTGCAGGAAGGGTTTATAGTATTAACCCTCAGTGAAAATAAACTGTGAGCCTTTCAAGCCATATTATTACTCTATAGGAAAGCCCTTTTACTAGCGTGGCAGATTTTCACTGCATTTTGCACGCACATCTAAGAAAAGACACGCCAGAAGGTCGCACAGTGGAAATACTATAGGCCAGAATATTTTGAGTGTCAGCAGTAAATTTTCATGATTAGTAGAAGTATATGTCACACACAATGCTGAGGGAGTTAAGAACCAGTGTTTTTTTGGAGGGACCACCTCCGACTCTTAATGCTCTGGTGAGCTCACCTTCTTTTCTTTTTGTGATTGTTGGTCCCCTGCATCTGTGGCATCTCCTGAAATAAAGCAAAGCCTTTCTCAGTCTCTGTTGTCCATCGCATACAAATCTACACACTGCTGGCATTTAATTTCTATGACAAGATTGAATTAAAAATCATCTGCCTCCAGGAGCAGCTGTCCACTGGCTCTGCATGTCCTTTCATAATCAGCTTTGTTTCATTGGTTCAATCTGGTGAGTAGGGCTGCAAAAGTCCCAATTCCTCTGAGAAGTGACCCCATAAAATCTGCTCATGATTACTCACGTGGCTCCACCAATCACAATCCACAATTTATACTACAGGAATGAATGGGCTTTGACATTTTGTCCACACAGTATGAATCTGTCTCACCATAGAAAAGGATCTTCCAGAACCTTGCCACTTGGCGTTTTCATCCAGCAGCGTCGCCGGGCTGCATGAGCGGCTGCAGGAACGGCTGCATGAGCGGCTGGAGGCGCGGCTGGGGATCGGTGGAGGTGGTGCACCATCACCGGAGCTCTGCACCGCCTCATAGAGGCTGTCCATTGACCCCTCCTGACGCACACAGACAAACACAGCTGTTAGAGAGCTTAAAGTTGGCAGCAGGCGCAATTCATGAATGGCTTTTATGTAACCTGTTGGATTAAGTGTGATCAGCACTTGTGCTTTGACAATGATGTGGGCGTTTCAAATCTAGCATCAATTTAAAGCAGAAAAACACACAGGACAGGTAACATTCCTTTATTATCCACTGCTGGGGTGGCTGGGGCCTATCCCAGTTAACATCGGTACACCCTGGACAAGTCCCCAGTTCTTTGCAGGGTAGACACACAACCACTTACTCCTACGGGAAGTTTTGTGACACCAATATCACATGTTTTTGGACTGTGGGAGGAAGCCGGAGTTCCTGGAGGGAACCCACGCAGACACAGGGAGAACATGCAAGCTCCGCACAGGGGGCCGGCAGATGTGGTTTTTAACCCGGTACCTTCTTTCTGTGAGGTAGCAGCGCTAACCACTGCGCCACCGTGCCGCCCGAGACGCGTCACATGAACGTTTAAACGGCCACAGAGCATCACAGTCGGAGATGTTTTGATTTGGCTGGATTGAGATGTTGCCTCCGCTGATCTCAATTCTCCTCTGATTATGCTTGTCAAACATGGATGTAGGGGAGGATTGAAATTCCTCACAACCCAATTTCATCCCGGATTAAAATTTGTTTGGCTCGTATGGATTCCTTCTAGGAACAAATAACCAGATTCTCTCTTCATCCTACTCTTCGGTATAGATGACAGCATCAGCGACCTGAGCAGCAGTAAAAAAGGATAGCGTTGTAGTTTGCAGTCGTCATTGTCTTCCTGTCTTCAGATTTAAATGATGGAAAATATAAGATCTCATATTGATAAATTCTGTCTACAGGGTCCTTGTACCCATCTACCAGTTTCCCTCAGGAATGTATTTGTTGTGAACAGATATGTGTCCTTTGTGCTCCTTTCTCTTTGTCCCTTCCTTGTTCACAAGCCTGGCTACTCATCTACCATCATGTTCTTCAAGCACTAATAAGCCATAACATTATAACCAACTTCCTAGTATCCTCCATACGTCCATACCTCCATACGTCCATACATCCATACATCCCTACCTCCATACATCCATACCTCCATACATCCATACCTCCATACATCCATACCTCCATACGTCCATACCTCCATACATCTATACGTCCATACCTTCATACATCCATACCTTCATACATTCATACCTCCATACGTCCATACATCCATACATCTATACATCCATACATCTATACATCCATACCTCCATACCTCCATACGTCCATACGTCCCACTCACTGACAGATGCAATTGTAACAAGATAATCAATGGTATTCTGAATTCTCCTGCATTGTTAGAACGTTGTTGCTTATGTAGTGTATGTCACCCTCCTCTCTTCGTCAGGCTGTTTGTCAACCATTGTGGTAGTTCCTTAATCCAGGTAATTTTTTTCCTAGTGTGTTTTTTTTTTTTTTCAATTTTCTCATCTGTTTTTCTGCCTCAAATCCACCCTACCTGCCTCATTAGCCTTTTACCCTCTTTATTTTTAGCAGATATGTGTTAATCATAGCCAGGTCATTGGTGAACATGCCAAACATCTGGATCTGAAAACATGACCGTATACATGCCCTCGTCCTCACATGCTCACAGCGGCTGCAGCATCCGAGGGTCCGGACACGCCTCTGGTTCATGCATCGTGACTTTCATCTCATTCGCATCATGAACACATTAAAAGGGCTAATACGTAAATAACAGCACAATTATAGTAATACTGCTTCTTAGTTTACTCATAGCTTTGGATAAACAAAGAAAAAAACTACTAAAACAGATTGGGTTAGAAAACGTCTTTTCATACTGAGGAAATTGAGATTTGACTGATTTAAGTTCAGTGATGACCATCTAGAGCTTCCCTGAAAGTCACTGACACATCATTGTTCTGATCCGGAGATATTTAAAGCTATCTTGAGGCCAATTTCACAGTTGCCTCTCTTTCCCTCAGTTCATCACACACAACACGTTGAACAGGAAGAGAAAATGAAAGTGAGTCTCTCACCAGTGAGAAGCAGAACAGGTTCATGTTGGCTGTGGGCGTCCTGTTGATGTTTTTCTGCGTCCGATGGAGGTGGAACGGCGAGCTGAATGATAGCCAGAGACTCAGAGACACAACAGCTCAGTGTGAGCCCGGCCGGGCCCGCCTGCTGTCTTCTCAGATTAATGCCACTGTGAAATCCCTCCACTAATCCAATAGATGGACCACCATTACTCTCTCAGCTGAGGCAGGACGCACTCCTGAGAACAAGTCCATCACTGTTGGAGCCCCAGGATGAGTCTTTGTTTGGGATCTTTTTTATTTAAGGAAACCAACAGCTATGTTTTATTCTAAAGCTGCAGTGGAGAGCAGTTAAGTAAACGTAAGAGAACAAAGAAAAAATAAACTAGGTAGAAATCTATTACAACTAGAATTCCTGCATTACTGCATTATTGTTTTCTGTAATTACATTCGTATTGGCGTAATTTATCAAAATCATATCAGATATGTTATTATAGACGGGTTAATTATATCTTGAGACTAATGCATGTGTCATTACTGTCTGACGGATACAACTGAAGTTAGTTTAAATATACCTTCTTTACTATAATATACAATACTAGTTTCTAGGGAATTACTGTTTTTTTTTATTGTTGTTTAAAAAATTTTTTGTTCATTAAGCATGGACAATGTTTATTAAGATTTATCTATCTTTGTCTTAATAAGCAAAGTCTAGGAAACATTGAGACAGACACAAACAAGAACAAGGGGCAGAAATGGTTTGCATAATGTTCCAGCAGAGGAACAAGATGGTTTTCGTCATCATAAGGGTCGCAGCAGTTGCACATCCACTCTATTTGAGAACCTTATAAAATTACACTAATAAAGGCTTTTTCACTTACTGCAACGAGAGCTGCTGCTCCCCATTATTTGACATTTTTAGGAATAAGGGAACAAAGGTCACGACACAGACACACACACACAAACACACACACACACATGTTTAATAAAACATGTAAATAATACCGATTGTTCTGATTTGCAAAGTCACTTATTATTATATTATCCTCCTGAGACCCAGACATTTATTTTAATGATATAATTCTTACTGGGGAAATTTATTCTTTGCATCTGACTCGTCTCTGAAGCTCGAACCTCTCGACTAAAGCCGCACCTTTAATTTCACCTTGCTATTTGGGATAAGTGGGAACTAATGAGTATTGAACCTAAATGTTGTCCCTGCACAGGAAATTCTTGCATAAATAAATAAATGTCCTCATACGGCGATAATGAGTACATCCTCGGAGGACATCCGTGATTACTTTCTCATAAAACAAATATAAAGAAATACAAATCCGCATATTTTGCTGTTAGCATCTTATCAAGGATGTTTCTTTTTACATTTTTGTCTAGACTGCCACAGTAAAACGTTAGTGAAGGGATTCCACTGGTTTCTTAGTTTTTTCCTTGCTGCAAACTTAGCACTTAACACTTATGTGTTGTTCCCACTGGATGACACCCAAAACTCTGCAGATGTGAGGACCACAGGTTGAGTTCAGCACAATGATGATGTATGTATGGGGTGCAGGGAGAAAGAGAGTTAATGTCTTCATGTGAGACTGTTTGTGGCTCTCAGGATGTTAATCTGTTTAAATAAAATATACGCTTGAGGGCTCCAGGATGGAGGGATGTATGTTTGAAGAAAGTGTGTGTTATTATAAGCTTTTTAAGTATGTTTTCCTTTAGTTGGAACATTCAAGAGGCTAAAACACTTCTGAATTTTATCTGAGATTATTCTTTCTAGTAGGGCTGTTTATACAGTGTACCGCTTTAACTGCTTTATAAACATTTTAATCCAATGGTCTCCAGCCCAGGATTTTGCTTCAAAATTATGAATTCAGGAGTTTTCTTTAATTCAAAATAAAACTTTTCAACAGGACACTATCTCTATTGTTTTATTCCAATGAATCGTCTTCATCACTCATTTGTATTTTTGGATGTTCTTTTGACTTTCCCCCCATTTCTAACCTTTGTTTTAAAATATTTTCACATATTTTTGGCCTAACAGTTTGGTGCTTTCTTGTTTTTTGGTCCTCATTTTGTCTTTACCATCAAAACAAATAGTAAATAATCTTTTTTTTTTAAAGATTCTACAGAAACAAGTTTATTATTACTGTTATTACTATTATTATTATTATTAATAGTATTATTGTTATTATTATTATTATTATTATTATTATTATTATTATTAATAGTATTATTGTTATTATTATTATTATTATTATTACTTTTATAAGTACTAGTAATAGTAGCGATGATGTATGGCAACATCTGTTAATAAAAGTAGGAATGTTAAGCATATCAAAATTTCTGCCAAAATTAAATGACAAGCAAGTTTTTGTATAACAATATTTAAAATGTCATAATGTTTTAAGATAATTGACAAAATTCATGAACTAAGAAGACAGTTCCTTGTCCTTTCGTCATTTTTGGAAAAATAGCTCACGTTTTGTTTTCTCTAACAACATGTGAATTTTCCCGGTGGGAATTAATGAAGCTCCGTATTAGTTTTTTCGCAGCAGATACATGCATCACGGCTCAAACAGTCCCTAAATTCCGAGACATGTGCGTCAACAAAACAATTAATCTCACGGCTTAATTAAAGTAGTTGAAAAAAAACAAACAACAGATCCACCCATTTATCTGGATCTACGTCAGAGTTCACTCTTCCTGTTTACTTCTACCCTCCCAACAGGTTTCATGGAAATCTGACAAGTATTACAATCAAGCTGTCTGTAGACAGATTCCGGTTAAATCAGTACCTTCCTGGTGGAGGTACACTGTAGAATAATGAGTTTGGTCCAGACCTGCTCTTTATGAAAAGTGCCTTGATGCAACATTTGTAACTATATAAATAAACTTTGATTTGATTTGATTTTAAACCACGTTTGTGGAAATTACAGTTAAAAAAAACGGTCAAATGATGATGGTGAAAGACCATCAAAATCAGAAAAATCAGAAAAAGAAAATCACTGTCACATACACTGAATTGCCCTCAAGATCAAGAAACAGTCGACTACAGAAACAAAATGGAAAAACACATAATTTTATAGTCATAATATACATCTTTGCTAAAAGAAATGGGAAATACCACAATGTCACAAGCATTAACTATAACCTGACATTATAATCTGTTTAAATGTGAGATTTTGCTGAAATGAACATTTAAATTTATGGTATAAAAACGTAAATTGCTGAATATTAGCTTCAGCAAACAATCTTTCAATTGTACAGAAACAACTTGTTAAAATATGGTATATATTATTTAATTTGTTGATTTCACTAAATTTTCACTAAATTACTGTCATTTCATGACCTTTTAGGTCTAATATAGGCCGAGTGATACAAGCAATAGAATACAAAACTAGATGCATTTCATGAAGAAAGTGTCTATAGAATGTTTTTAAAAGGTAGTCATTGTAAATATTCACAATATATTTATTTTTAAACTGCTCATCTTAACACCTGCCTACATCCCCTGATCACCGGCACGATAAATATCGCGGATGTCACTCCACTCATCGCCTGATTGCACTGACATTTACCTGGTTACATCGACAAGATGACCAAAGAGAATAGATATATTCCTAGTACCTTTTTTACGCAACTTGTGTCTGAGTCTCTATCTGGGTCCGAAACACAAACCAGACAATTTTCCATAAAATTTGAAATTCTAGTAGCCGCAGTTGCCAATATCCTTCCGTAAATGAAACAAAAATCTTTTGTGTTCTATGGTTGAAATGGACACAAACCTCATTGGTTTTACAATCAACGTCTTAATCACCAACTTTATGAACATTTCATTCCAGTTATGAATAAATAAAAAGGTTTAAAGTTGGATTGTCAGGATGATTTCTTTCATAAAATGTTTTAGTATTTTAGGTTATCGTCTCATTCGCGTTTGGTTGTCCGTCTGTCTGTCTCTCACCAGATGACCAAAAACTACTGGATGGGTTTTCATGAAACTGGGAGGGTTGGTTAAAGTTATGGTGAGGAATAAACTACATATATCACTGGGAGAACCTACTTTGTCTCTTCCTCTCTCGTTTTCTTCCTGTGTTCAGAACTCTGTTTTTATTCTCTGCCCCACACTCCGAGACTTCGAGACGGGTCATTATCTCAAACAGACATTGTTGTGTCATTTCCTGTTCCTCTCCAATGTAAAACATCAGAGGAACAAGGCAGATTTCTTCATTAATGTCTGAGTTATTGCCCGCCTCTAAATCTACAGGCAACTCCAACAAACTCTCAGTATCTCCCAAATACTCTGTTGCTGGTTGTCTCTTGCGCCGTCCACTTCAGGATCCCTGTTCAGCTCACTGAGCCCCCAGCTCCACGGACGGACGGACAAACAGACAGCACTTTGAGATTTGATCCAAATGTAAAGTGCATTATAAATTAAATGTATTATTATTATTATTATTATTAAAACATAACCTCCTCCTTTGTTAGAGGGAATAAAGTTTAGGGTGGATCTGGTTAAAGGAACAATAATGGCTTTGATGTCTCGTATATATGACCTTGTTATCTCTGATGACTTTTGATAATGGAAAAAAAAGCGGAGGTTCGCGTTCCATCAATCGCTATTTTACTCACCAGAAAACATTTATTGCTAGATATCATTTTACATTTTATCATTCAATCTGGACAATCCCACTCATGGTGTGTGTGTGTGTGTGTGTGTGTGTGTGTGTGTAAACACATCAAGTGTCAAGGTTACGGTCTATTAATCCACCAATCAACCACGCCTTTAGTCTGAGTCGCTCCAACGTAAAGAAGAAACAGCTGGAGAGATTAACACTTATGACCTATATTTTCACGCTGACATCATTTGCTTTAAGTGGAGTGGTCCGTGTTGCCGTGTTGTGTTTCCAGCCCACTCAGGTTACTCCTGGATTGTTATGTTACCTATTTGTGCTAGTTAAGCTTTAAGCTTGTTTTTAATTTTCTAATCATTCATAACTGTTATAATTATGTCTCGATGTTCTCTTGCACTTTGTCGCAATGTTCTTAATTGTTTTGTGTGAAGCACTTTTAATTGCCCTGTCGCTGAAATGTGTGCAATATAAATAAAGTTGCCTTTCCTAATTTTAAAGCACACTTTACCATTGACCACAGCTCTTAAAAACAGACCATTATTACCCAGTACACTTCGCTTTGTTGAATATTAAATGTTGCATGAATTTTTACCCCCACGTCCAGCCAGCGCCTTATGAACAAGACGTTTGCTTTAACCCTGGAGGTGCAGACTAACAGTAAAGGTATAATTGGTATGAAAAACTCACCAGCTACTGGTGTGAGGATCCACTTTGTGTGTGGCTCTTCATTTAAAATGAAGACATTGAAAGGTGATGATTACAACCTTTCATCAGTTCATCATCAAGGAGAGGCTACTTTTCATTTGGGTTAATTAACCTATTGACTTCCTGCTCAACTGTTTGGCTCTGTTTTTAATTGAAAAACAGGTCAGAGTCTGTTTAACATATGATCCAGTGGACAGGAAATACTGGCATCCCACGTCCTCCACTGTGTCGAAGCTTTAAACCTCCAGCAGACGTATTGTAGTACCAAAATGTGGACTCCATCATGTCTTCTTCACCGAGCATCCTAAACAAACATGGACATAGACTCTGTCTGAGACCAAACTATGTTACTCATTTTTCTGCTTTTTTATACGATGCAATCTATATAATGAAGTTCTACGCTGTGCAACATGCATTTTTTTATTTGTTCTATTTTGTTTCTTAACTGAAACTTGTGGAATGGCATCTTATGTCTGCGTTTGTGTCAAAGTCCTTGTCCATTTTCATCACGGTAACGTTGTTTACATGGATGCCTCTGATGTGATTCTGTTTATCAGCGATGATCATTTCAATACTCATCACTGCGCCTGAAAACTCTCATAAGCCCCTTCCTTCTGTAGCCAAGATGGCAACCGCTGTGCAACTTTCCACACTCAACTTTTATTTTGTGTTTTGTATTTTTTTAGCATTTGATTCAAACTTTTGCTCATAAAGCTTGAATTAAAGAAACATGCAGACTATATGTGTTTTTTTCTTGAAGGTGAGCACCTGTGAGGACCTGCGAGGGTGTGTCAGGAAAAACACTGGATGATGATTGCTGCAGAGCTTTCTGTCATGTAACTCTTTGATGTGCAGATTAATTAAATTCTTTCCTTTTTTCAGACAAGGCATTTATTGGAAAAGCAAAATGATTTGCATAGAGTACAGAAGGAACTGTGACGTTGTTCTTGTTCGAACGGTGGTTTGTGAGACTATAAAAGTGTCACCGTTGGAGGTTAGTCCTCATACCAACTGCCAACATGAAGGTCCTGCTCCTCATGCTCCTGCTGCTACTCTGCAGCGCTGAAGGTAAGCAAATAATGCTTTATATATGATACTGTTTTTCAATGAAACCCGTTTATACAACTATTCTTCATACTGGAAGTGAACATTTTCATTTTGATGTTCGTTTCCTCTCATCAGTGCTGACACTCAAATGCTTGATCTGTAAAAACGAGGAGGACCATGACTGCAACAAGAGTAAAGAATGCCTTTCTTCTGCCCAGTACTGCAAGACTGTGAGAGATGGTACGTAGGACACGTTTTCACTTTTCACTTATGTCTGCATTTTATTAAGTATTTCAAGTTTTATTGAGAAAAGCACAAGGAGGTAGGAGGAGTTCTCTCATTGTGTGTTGTATTTGTTTTCAGCGGGCGAAATCGTTTCTCGAACATGTGAGGACACCTGCAAAGAGAACGCTCTGAAAGAAACAACTTGCTGCACAGAAGACAACTGCATTTAATAAGTGCTGCGTCTATCAAAGCAGCATAAAAAGCACAATTACACATCATGTTAACGTGAATATCCTGTCTTTGATTTTTCTGATTTAGAGTTTGATTGAAATTGACCAACAAATTTTTTATTTTTTTTATCATCTCAGACCCTTAATAAACTGTGCCACACTCTGGCACGCATAGCCATGAGTTGCCCTTTTGTCTTTTTTGTTTTGGTACATGCTGTATTGGCATGAATGATGAACAACGCCTTGTTCTGAACTTAATTAGGGTGTTATCTCAGAGCAACCTTTGCATTTCTGTCTGACATACAGACACAAATGGTGGTTTAAAAGGTGAGAGAGCTCAACATTGTGGGAGTTGTGGTGGTTCAAACAGTTGTTGAACTTCAACCAGACCAGTATCTGTGTTTTGTCTGAAACTGAAATACTTAATATGATTAATGTATTTCAACCCAACATTTAATCCTTCCCTAAACCTAACTAAGTAGTTTGATGTCCAAGCCAAACAAAAAACTACACACATACGGGAGCGCAGATGTCAACAAATGGCTAAATGAAAGCTTAGTCCTTTCCTCTGGAGAAGACAGGGCTGAGATGCAGGGCAATCTGAATTTAAAGGTCAATCCATGATTCAACCCTCATCTAGGGTCATGAGTTCTTGGTCGTGAGTTTTAGCGATAAGGTTCAGAGCTGGGGCGTCCAGAGGGAGCTGGAAAGGAGCCAGTTGAGGGGGGGCATCTGATTGCCAACACAACGTTCTGAGGTTTTCCAGGCAAGTCGAACTGGGAGGAAACCCAGAACTCGCGCACCTAGAACGCCTCAGGATCCTCCGGGATGAGCTGGAGACTTTTGCTGAGGAGGGGGACATAAGCTGATAAGCGGAAGAAAATGGAATAGTTCTCTCATGCGTGTTTAAAACTGAGTATTAAACACACACTTCCACCAAAATGCTCCTGTCCCTTCAAATCAATCAGGCCGTTTCCAAATCGAACGCGTAAAAAACAACAACATATAACCAACCACATAAACATCCTTCCAAACAACCAACAAAGGATTACTTTTTTTTTAAATTAAATCATTTTCACCCTTTAATGTCCTCGCCAGTGGAAAAAAAAAATATATTCCAATTATTAATTTAATATCTAAGACACTGTAAATTTAACGGAAAATGACAAATCATATGTTCAACCATGTTTTTAAACAAAAACATTTTTTAAATCATTAAATTATTTCATGATGAAATTCTGTATTTCATGAAAAATATTCAATTTCCGTCAGATTAGCTCAACCTTTTGGTCCAGCATGTTTAGAGAAAACTATTTGACTCTTCATACTTGTGTTTATTAAGTCCTCAACTGGTACAATATGAAAGAAAAAAAATCCAATTTATAGAAGAACACTCTCTCAACAGTCACATTTAATACCTCCTCCTCCTCCTCACGGCCCATTTGACCAGTGGTGTCTCCCAGGGCTCCGTCCTTGCCCCCTTACTCTTCAGTATATATATGTGCTGTCACTGGGCCACATTATAAACAGATTCATTCAAGTGGCACACACTTTTGAATAAGTTATAGTTGATCAAATGTGCTCACCCAAACTGTTAAGCAGGACATTAAAGCTGAAAATGTGTACAATTCCACAAAAGAAATATGATTTTACTTATGGAGTGCTATTTATATGCCTCCCCATGAGATCAGATACTTACTTAATCCCTCCCTGATGTCACTGAGTGGGTCGCTCCAGCAGCCCGCTGCTATGTGGGTCATTGTTGCAGCAAAGATTCTGTTTCAGAAGCGTTCAAATAAAGCAAAGGAACAAATCTCTGTGGTCCTCTGTGTAAGTGAAGGAGGAAGGAAATTCCCAGTCTTACACATCTACACATTAGGTTACTGGTCTATATCGAGCAACACGTGGTTATGTTCACATCATGAAGCACTTTGTTCAACTCTAATCATGTGCTTCGCTCAGATTTGGTTATCCTGACGGTTCATATTCATAAATAATCAACAAGTTTGGTGACCGCGTTTATTCTATTCACCATGTTTATTCTGTTCGCTTTATTTTCCTCTACATCATGTTCATTCACGTTGAATACATTAGTGGTCGGAATATTGCCGTATTAGAAGTTGAAATAAAGTTTATAATCCATTACATAAATATTATGTAAATATGAAATGAAGTTTAGTTGGATTTTCACAAAAACAACCAGTAAATTGCCAGTAAACCAGTAAAATGACCTTCAAAGGGAGAGTTTAAAGTTTGATAGTTTGAGTAAGATTCAATTTTATTTGTGTAAAAAAAGACTTCTACTTATAGCAATATTTCTCTTACACATGCAACAAGGTACTTCTTTGGAAGTCGTATGAGGACTAACTTCCCACAAAGCCACTTTTGTAGTCGCACAAAACCACCGACCGACCAGGAACGACGTCACACTTCCTTCTGTACTCTATGCAAATCATTTTTCTTTGCCAATTCGAAGAGTTACATGATAGAAAGCTGTGCAGCAATCATCATCCAGTGTTTTTCCTGACAAAGCCTCGCAGTTCAACCTTACAGGTGCTCACCTTCAAGAAAAAAAGACATACAGTCTGCATGTTTCTTAGGGTTTTTTCCAGCTTTGATTCAAGTTTTGTGAGGAAACGTTTGAATCAAACGCTTAGAAAACCCAGATAATAGATGGCAACCGCTGTGCAATAAAACACAGCGGTTGCCATCTTGGCTACAGAAGGAAGGGGCTTATGAGAGTTTTCAGGCGCAGTGATGAGTATTGAAATGATCACCGCTGATAAACAGAATCACATCAGAGGCATCCATGTAAACAACGTTACCGTGAAGAGAATGGACAAGGACTTTGACACAAAAGCAGACATAAGATGCCATTCCACAAGTTTCAGTTAAGAAACAAAATAGAACAAATAAAAAAATGCATGTTGCACAGCGTAGAACTTCATTATATAGATTGCATCGTATAAAAAAGCAGGAAAATGATTAACATAGTTTGGTCTCAGACAGAGTCTATGTCCATGTTTGTTTAGGATGCTCGGTGAAGAAGACATGATGGAGTCCACATTTTGGTACTACAACACTTCTGCTGGAGGTCTAAAGCTTCGACACAGTGGAGGACGTGGGATGCCAGTATTTCCTGGCAGGTGGACTGGACTGGTGTTCTTGCAACGCCTTTGGTGGTGGTTGCTAGACTGTCTGTCTGTGGGTTTCAGAACGCTGCTGCACCCCCGTTTTCCCAGTGCAGTGGTGAATACCGCCACATCCTTGTATGACATATAGTTTGACGTAGACCCTTTCCTATGAAGTTATGAAATTATTACTTTTTACTAGGTAACCCTGTCTTTTTGATGCCTCCCTCCAATCTCTTTGTTTTGCTCTCAGTTTTATATATATTTACATATTATCATCATAATTGTGGATTTGTCAAGAATTTAATTAATTTTTAATTTTGATTTTGGACAGAGTCCTTACATTTTAAGAATTGGGGTATAAATGAATTTCAAATGCATGTTATAAAACTGTACAATCACATGCATTATTATACGTATTAATGTACCTATCTGCTTGTTTGTTTTTGTCTGTTTGTATTTAAATGCTCACATTTTACTTTTATTTTTTTACATTTATTGCTCTTGTGAAGTACATTTTGTTGGGGTTTTTTTTGCATGAAATGTACTAAAAATAAATCTTCTCCTTCTTCTTTTGAATCAATTAGTAAATCAGATGCTATACTGGAATTGATCAATACTTATCTTTTTTTTGTTTACAGATGTTGTAAATTTAATAAAGCAAAATGTGATTCACTTGCTTCTGGATTTTCCTCTTTCCTCCAAAATAAATCTAATATTTTGTGCATTCAGTGTGGACCACATCGAGAAATATACATCAAACACTTATTATCTAAATATATTGGAACCTTATGCTCCAAGACCACCTCTGGTTCTCATAATTAAAGCTTTAATATTAAACAATAAGCTACAGTATATTCCCTGAATATGTAAAATACCTGAGGGTGATCACAGCATGAAGTGGTCTTTTGTTTCCACCTATTGGTAATAATGGGAAAATGCAAGCAGCGTGGTTCTTTAATTATTGGATTATGGTTGTTTCATACTTATTAAAATAAAAACATGGGAACACCCTTGACACTCAAGACTATGTATATGAATGAATATCCTATGATAGTCCATTAAATCACAAAATAATATAATAAGAGTTGTAGATTTAGTCTTTTGCACCAGAGTAGTGGTGATAGTTGCTGCATCTACAGCTGCAACGGTGAGTTTGGTTTCATATGTGTGTCTGACAGGAAAAGGGCATGTCTATGCATTGAGACCCCCTCGTAACAGTGGCTCATTTGATAAGACTCTAGAGGAAATGCACTACATGCAATCTCTCCCCACGCAGAATCTTGTTACTTGAGATAATCCACATAACACACACACTAACCCTAACCAGGACCAGCTGAGTCCTCATTATTGTATTTGTTCTTGGGGGTTTTGATTGCTGTTCTCCCTCCCTTCCTGGAGGAGCAGCTGCTTTCCTGTTCTTTGTTTTCTATTAGTTGAAGGTGGAGGCTGTGGTTTTGATGTGAGACTGAAGTCATCAGCAGCTCATCTTCTGCCTGGCTTACAGTCTGACGTTATAAGTGCGTTATAAGTTTGTGCTGTTTCATGATTAGATTTGTTTGGATCATAGGATTATTTTTTTAAACGTTCGTATTTTGTTTTCCGAGCAAGCTTTCCACATCAGTGCAGGGATGGGAAGCCATTTATTTTGTTTCTCCTTTTTTATCCTTTTTAATCGTGTGAATTAGTGGTGATATGATCCCGGAATTGTTTTTTGACTTGTGTGAGGCTCAACATCAATAATACTGTAGATTTTTACTTTGATTCCATCCAGAGTGCTCAGGTTTCACCTGCGAGCAAAACTATTCATTTTCAGGAAGTGAAAATAGTCAACAAAAACACAACATAATAAATAATAAAATAGTAAGTAGTAAAATAGAGGATCCTGCAACAAGATGAAAGCAATGGTTCAAGAATAAAGTATGATGCTGACTAAATATTGTTGAAAACATTGAAAAGACTTCGCAACATACAACTATAAATGGCCGCAACACAAATTGATTAAACAGCCAGAAGTATTTATTTGAACACCTGTTATATTATATATGGGCAGCCACTGAGTTTGCTTATGTGTCAGCCATAGCTCGTCTGTCAACGTTCATTGTACACTCCAGGCATTCCCAAAAAGCTACCGATATGTCATATTAAAAGTCCCATAATAACATCATAATGAGGCAATGGATGACTGTTTACTCTGCAGCCTCCACTGCTCAGAACATATTTAACAAAGAACAAGTTTTATCTTCACAGTTTGTTCAAGGGACAATAATTCCCGTCACACAGCTGATGATCACGACAGCTTGAGGCTTCGTCTTGTTTGAGAACATTCCTCTTTGTTCTATTCAGTTTCAACTTTGTTTCATCAGCTTCAGGAGGAAGCACATCCGCTACAGGAGCAATACAGATACCACTATTGGCAAAGATCTTAGAAACGTGGAACACAGAGTCATGTTTCTTATTAAAATCTTTATTGGAACCTATATTCAGGTTAAAATCAGACTTAACAGAAAATGTGAAAGTGTGTAGAAGAGTAGTGGCTCTTCATAAAGTAAATTTGCTTCCAAGTAGTTTTTGTACAATTGAAGACCGAAGCCGTAAGTACGACATTAAGGGAGGGCACCAAAATCTGTCAGATTACAGAATTGCAACCTTATTGCAGTACGTGAACGGCCACAACGGTAATCCGCTTCCATTGTAATTTTAGCGGAAATGTTTTTATTTTGTATTATATGATGAGCTCTTCTTTTTAGATCGTACCATATTAAGCAATTAAAAAGCTGTAATGTAAAAAGGGAGTCTTCGTTAATTCATATGAAAATAGCAAAAACATTCAGATTCTTACACCAAAAATCTCTATTGATCTTGACATTTCTCTTTTAATACATTTATTTTTCTCATTTTTCAGGATGATACATCATCTTATTTAAAAAGCCTCCATAAATTAAAAACATCTTTAACACAGTGGATCGTTTCGCATTGTCATCATAAACACACTCATTTCACGGCTAGAGCTGGTAATTGAAATAACAGCTCAATATTTTTTGATTCTCATCTTTGTGTCATAAAAATAGAGTAGTTATGACGGTAAGGATTTTTTAGAGTTGGCAACATATGAAGACCCATCGTCTCGCTCTCCTGTACTGTAGAATAGAGAAATCCCCTGTCACGAGCTTATGTTTGGTTTATTTTTGCTCTAATTCCCTCTAAATCCTTCACACTGGACCTTTAAGATGATACCGTATTTCCCTAGAGCACTACAGCCGAACTGCTGTTTGCCATTTTTTTTGCGATACTATACGTAACATTAAAAAAGTGATAAAAAATCAAAAAGAAACTAAAAAATCAGCTTCTCCTAGTTGATGTCTTCATCACTGATGCCTTCTGATGTCGGCCTCTGCTTCTTCCTGTGGAACAGACAGAGAGATTGAGGTGGAAAACAAGCAACAAGAAAATTTGATGCTATTTGCGGAGAAACACATGGTTTCTCCATGTGTTTCTCCGCATATAGCATATGTACATGTGTCAAGCCCACAGCTGAGGATCTCATGAAACTGTACCGTTTACAGATATTCAATAACCCTCTCGACATAAGCTGTAGGATTTCTCTCTGGTAATAAAACGACAATAAGCAAAACTGCTACCAGATCTATGGAGTAACACCAAAAGAAGCCTTTATGTGTATGTGCATCCGATATTTACACGACAATTTACGACATGTAACTTCAGCTATATTAAACCATGTTTCAGAAAGGATTCCAATGATTCCAATTCAGGTTAGTCTTAATGAAGTTCAGTGTTAGCATGAGTCGGAGTATCTGACCTTAATTGGGCTGAGAGAGACCTGAGGTTCCTTGGATGCTTTCTTTGGATCTTTTGTGACTTCCTGCATAAGCTTTTGCCTTGTTCTGGGAGAAACTTTGGAAGGTAGATATCTTATGGCAAGGCTCATTACTATTCCATATTGTTTCCATTTGTAGATAAAGTGTGTCACTGTGGATCCGTGGAGACTATAGGTTGGATTACATGGAAAGCTTTATTCCGATTAGATTCGGAATAGACGCATTTATTATACGGTGACTTCAACACCGTACCTGTCTGCCTCAAAGAGTGATTCATTCCTTGCAACTTTGAAAGACTTTAACACATCTGGACGGTTTGATAGAAGAAAAGTCACTTCTGCGCATGCCCTCTTTGTCGTCCTCTTCTTCTGGGTGCTTGTTGGCAGGCGGCATTAAGCATACCAAATCTTTATCGCCACCTTATGAACGGGAATGTGGATCGTCTGCGCATGTGTGAAAGCGTTTCCGATTAGGTGAGTCGATGCATGAAACACCAGGTCGGAAAAGATCACAAGTCATGTAAACAGGTGACCGACATTGCAATTCGGAAAGGTTTAATTCGGAAAGGAGAAAAGTGTCTCATGTGAACCCATCCTTATGTGTTTTAGAAATAGCTTTGTGACATTTCCCCAGATGTACCTTCTTCCTCATCGCTGCTGACATTTTTTTTGTTTTTAACTAACCTCATGATATTCAAAAATTGGTGCATGTCTGCATTGAAATTATGGAACACAGACTTCTATTGACTATAACTACTGTCATTTTGCAACAACTCCGATTCTGTCCCAGAACTCTGAATGAGTGCTGTGCGGCTGTTCTTACCTGGTTCCTTCAAACTTTTTCTCTCGATAAAAGCGACTCTTTTTCATTAAGTGGAGGAGGATCATGTCACAGACGAAAGCTCCCTGTCAAATGAAGATTTACAAGGCGGTAAGATTCACAAGACGATAAAAGTAAATTAAAACAATCCTCTGAAGTTACTTATAAACCATTAAACAATGTGAAAAGGAACTTACGGCACCTATCAATGCCATTCCTGAGGCAACATTGATGGCTGTGGGAATGATGTTGAATTTTCCTGCCTATGAATAGCAGCAGAAATACAAGTAATGAACAAAAAAATATCACAACTATAATCTTAAAAGGATACAATTAAATGTTATCTCTGTGTTTTTTTTAATATTATGAACATTTTTGATACTAACATGTTTTCCCTACCTTTCCATGCACCATGACAGTAAATCGAATACCATAGACTTTAAATAAAGACCGAAAGCTCTCACCAGCAGCATTTTTGAAATAGCGAGTATGTCTGTTAGGGAAATGAACAGGAGGGGGCAATAGGGTAGGATGAGAATACTGGCCGATAAAATGAGATGAAACCAGAATACATTGTAAATAATGAGAATATGTATTTCTGTTTTCAGCGAAGCCACAAAATTTGCTACAGTGACTCTCACCTGAAGTTTAAACCTGTGGGGATGCTGTTGTTGGAGTTGCTGACGTCTAGGCGAGTAAAATGGTACCGTGGATGGCAGTTGGCATCGCCTTTATCAAGATCACAGTCCCACTCTATCATAATGCCAATGGAGCCACCCTTAAACCCAGAACACAGATTTCATCACATGTAAATTAGAATCCATGTTTTAATAGAATTGAACAAAGTAGAGGATATACATTAATCAAGATCCAAAGGTCAATCAAGCAAGCCAGGCCTTATGAAAACATTAAAATCTTATGAATCCAGATTTGGACTTGGACTCAAAACCTTTATTTATAACCTATTTAACAAAGCTATTCTGTGCCTTTATTCTGCTCCTCAAGCTGACCACATGATCTTCGAGAAAACATTCATGACACCCAGGCCACTTTCTTCCACTGCTCCGTGTTCTTGTTCTGATTCTGTGGTAGCCATTGCAGGCGCCTTTGGCAGTGTACAAGGGTCAGCATGGCCAATGCGTCTGGTATGTATATGTACGTATATGTACACATTAGCTAAACATTAACTTCAGGAAAATATGTTCAGTCGCTGCCTTATATATCCCACCCTGACAGATGTTATTATAACAAGATGTTCAATCGTTTTCCCTTGCCTGTCAGTGGTTGTAATGTTATGGCTGAGTGTACGATACACCTCTGTCGTTTCTTTGATATACAGAAAAGAACACAGAAGTAAATACATATGAAAACCTTCATACTAACAAATGTGTCCATGTCCTTGAAGTTGTATCCAGCTCTCCTGGTGATGTCTCCCAGGCGAAAAATGGGGCAGTAAGGATGGATCTCCTCGTCATAGCGACATTTCTTCAAATAGGAGTAATCACTTGTTTCAAGAACATTGGACCTCATAGAAACAAAGTACAAAATAAAGAGTGTGTGCTTCTTATGGAAGGGAACTGTTTTCAGAAGAACCCACAGTACACAGCGTCATGTGTGTCAGACTATCATATGTTTTGAACACAATGAAGAGGACTTACTTTGAAAATGAGAATTTGGTAAACTGGATGAAGTTTTTTATGTAGATCGTGAAGTTTTCAGCATTTGTGAGCACAGACCCGCTGTAAAATTATAACAAGTAAGTAACATGAAATAGTAAACCGTTTGCTGTCATATGTGTCAGTTTGTTCTTTGCATTTTACTACTTTTACTATTTCAAATGCTGTTTATTGGGCTAATTGGATAACTATAGACTAGAGTTCACTGCCATATTTCTTGTATGAAAGCCATGAAATGTTATAAACTTTCCTTTTTCTATTTAGTTTTTTCAATAAATTGTTACAGTTTTTGTGTCCTGTGTGGAAACTACTTTCCTGGGCTACACTTCCAACACATGAACTCACGGAAAAATGTTTACATGCTACATAGTATATGTTGAGCAGGGGACATGTACGATAATAATACACTTTATTTTGAAAATAATCAAAATAAAGTGGTTTTCAATGTTTTTTACGTCATGGCCGATCAATGAAAAAAAAAAGTGTTGGGACAAAAATTTAAAATGAACAGAGCAGAATTTAAAATGCAACTTGCTCGGCCTTCTAAAACGTCTGAAAGAGTTTGGACATGATTGTGTTGTTCCATACTTTATTTTTTTTTTTCTTTCAATGGGACACCAGCCATAGATTTCACAGTTACCAATGGAGTTTTCATCTTGTCTCAAGCATCGGCCGCTCATAATTCCTAGAGATATACAGCAAAAACTGAAATCATGCATCTAATCGCAACTTTTAATCAGAATATTGATGATCCAAACTTTTGACATTTCTGTTATTCTAATACTCTAACACACAAAGACAGAATATTTTAAGTTAAACTGCCTCAGATTTATCATAATATAACATTTCAGAATGGCATTAACCCTTCCGTCTTGATGGCGAATGAAATTCATAGTTGTTTCCTACCGTTACCAGCTATGATCATCTGACCGGCTTCACAGTCCTTGTCATTTCGACAGCGACCATTCAGCACTGCGGGGCTCTGAGATGAAACAAATAAAAGAGGGCAGAGTTCAAGAAACAATTAATTGTAGCATCATTAGTTTAATATGATTCATGAAGAGATTATATTTCACTAATATGCCGTCCACTCATCTTTCATGATTCCTTACAATGGTGTAGAAACACCAATTCGTGGTGTGTGATTTTAAATTGAGAGCAGAGGTTACGCCAGGCACATTATGGTTTTCCTGCAGTGTAAAGGAAATACATAACCGCCAATCCTGTCCTCTGCTCAGAGGTAAAGTCACCTGAAGTTTGTGTTGTCATTCCAATTGAAGAAATTATTTTTTGTCTTTCTTCTAATTTGCGGAAACTGCTAACTGCCGCTAACTGCCACTAACTACCGGCAACTTTCAGCAACTGCTGGTAACTGCCGCCAACTAATACTGTCTGCTGGATGCTATTACGTCTCCTGGTTGTGGGGGGCACACCTAATATGCTGCCAAAATTACACACCCCCATCCTGCCTTTAGAGCCTCGTGTTAATACCTATGTGTGGTGCTCATCTGTTACTACCTCAACTGTTAATGCCTATGTGTGGTGCTCATCTGTTACTACCTCAACTGTTAATGCCTATGTGTGGTGCTCATCTGTTACTACCTCAACTGTTAATGCCTATGTGTGGTGCTCATCTGTTACTACCTCAGACCATCTCCTCTTGAACCTCACAATTATTTCTTCAATTTAATAACTGTAATGGCACAATGCATCCCTAAATATGTAATTGTTAATGTTAGGGATCACGCTGGCATGACCTATGACTCCGGGGATTAAATAAAAAATGAGGGAAAGGAAACTTTTAAGTGCAGGAGTATTACATGGTGACAGTTGTAATACAAACACCTGCAGCGTTTATGTCTGCGTGGCGTTTGTCCTGGTTTGCTACCAGTGAGGTAAGAGGCCAAGCGTTTACATACCACAAACCTTCTGGAAATCTGTAGCCAATGATATAGTAGAGAGAGACAAAGTATAGCAGGTTAACTTAAACATACAGAGACAGATGGGCTGGTGCCCGCCTTTCTTCAAAGTTGAGTCTTTTTGTTATGACAATGTTCTGTGGACAAAATGGAGAGCAGTACGCTCCTGGCTACAATGGATTCTCCAACCATGTGCATATACATACATTCATACACAAAACTCTTTTGATTTATGGCTTCCATCAGGGCGGAGTTCAGGGATTACTGAAATGTGCAAATGTTCATTATTACATATTCAGAACCAATATTTGTGTTACTGTGTGAAGACATGCACACAAAAGTGTTTTAAATCCACATACGTTTTAAGCTTTCACCATCGTTGCATTAGAAAAAGACAGATTTGTGAAGCGGCTGACTTAATAACACTTATAGGCTCTAATTCAATTATATTTAAAATCCATTAAGGTCATTTGATCAGAGAGATTATGATTAACATTAAAATCAAGTGCAGTAAACACAGTAAATTATTATATACATACTTAAAACAAAGCCAGGAAACAGAGACTGTATTTGTCTTTAACAATAAAATAATGTTCAAGTACTTTCTAAATTTTGGGGCAATCACTTTCCTGACCTTTTCTTTCTAAGTAAACATATTACTAATAATAGAGCAGCTTATTTCAAGCTCTTCCTCGCCTTAGTCATACATCACTAACTGTATATTTTAAACATAGCTAGCTGGAATATTTTCCAGACGATCAGACGATAAACAGTGGAGAGTAAATAGAGTAATCCTTTAATTAGTTCTGACAGCGTGAAACTGCAGACACAAGTGTGTACACAAAACAGTCCACCTTCCGGCTAGCTAATACTAACAGCAAAAAGCTCACACATGTTGTCATCTTCAACACAGTGACATGTTTGTTCCACAATTCCACGTGATTCATGAAACTGTTCAGCCGATGCAAAGGCGAGATAAGTGACAAAATAGACATTTCACACAAGAGCAACAGCCCATCTGACATTCTGAACACAGAAATCCAAATATGGAGCAAAGTGAAGATAATGTCATGAACAAGCATACTCATAAAACAAGATCTTATTCAGAAGTTTACCTGTGTAAGGTGATTGTATTGTGTAATAGAAAAAAAGACAGAAAAAGAAAAAGAAAAGTTCACCCAAAAATGAATGAATCTTTGATGAATCCAGAGAATTAATCTAGGTCAAGGGTTAGTAGTGTGTGGTCCAAATTTCTGTCAACGACAGCGATTGAACTGATCATGTGTTAAATATATAGTATGTTCTTATATAATACATATTAAATCCTGATCTAGGCATTCCAGCTCTATATTAGCATACTGTTCGTTAGCTAGCAGCATTAGCTAGTACAGTACATCCAATGTCCTACTTCTCTGCTCTTTGTAAGAACTGGTGGCAAATGGCTGTTCTGAAATATTATAAACAAATATGGCGATGGTTTGAACACAACATTCACTTATTTCTCATTACTGTCGGTTGTTATAATAATTTGGCTGACAAGTGTGTGTGTCCTGAGACCTAAATATCTCCCTTGGGTTTATCGTTACATTTCATTGCTTATAAAACACAGGCGGTGTGGCGTATGTGCCCGCGTGTGTGTGTTCCAGCGTGTTAATGCTTGCACGTGTGTGTGTGTAACTTTTTTTTTGTTTAAGTCTTTTGTGAGTTTTTCTCACAAAAGTGTGTTTTTCTCGTTAAGCGCAGGCTGGATAATTAGCATGAGCATTTTGACCTATCAGAGGTACTTCTGCTCATGCGGATGTAAAACTTCCCCAGAAATAAATAAATTTCGTCAGGTATGAGAACAAGCAAGTTTAGTGTTTTTTTTTTACCTTGATTTGGAAAAACAGAAATACATGATTATCCTTAGGATGTTTGGACATGGAAGATGTGCTGTAGCCCTTAGCAGCAACTTTCCGACGTCTGGCTTTGCTGATAAGAAAGTCATCATCTACTACAACCACAACCAAGTGGTCATTTAGAAGATATCCAAAATGGTTGCACCGGATTAACGTTTGACCATACACACACACACACACACACGACTCTAGATGGGAGGGAGATGTCCTCGCACCTCACCCAAAAATGTTTCTCCCCAAATACCATAGTTTATAGAGTTTGTACAGTTTCATCATCATGGTTAATCGCAAAAACGATTAATCATGAAATCCTTGATGCTATCAAGCCAATTTTCCACAGCTTGAATTGTCTCACTTTCAGCTGCTTCTCTTAAGGAAACAGTTCAACATATGACACATCTGCTAGCGTCAGGCAACAGTCAAAGCCGTATCCGATTGTATCTTATTGCACCTGCTTTCTCCCACTCGTTGGTAGCTGTGGTTTTTGTTGTAACGCTCATAAGAACACAACTTCCATCATATCATTTGACTTAGTCTACCATCAAGCCTGTAAGAATACAAAAACAGTTTCTGTATGTATGTTCTACATTTATCAAAGTCAACACCCGACAACACATGCAGCTCTGGAGATTCTCAAAACCACGTCCAGCCATCACAATTTGGCCCGTGTAAAAGTCACTCAGACATTTGCCCATTTTCTTGTTTCCAACACATCATTTTAAAGCCAAAATGTTCCATTGCTGCCTAATATTCCCTCTCACTGACAGCTGCCCTTGTAATGAGATTTACTTCTTCTTGGGGCTGTTCCCGTTAGGTCTCACCACAGCAGATGTTATTCTGAAATGTGATGTTATGTATGTGGTTATAATGTTATGGCTAATTGGTGCAGATGAGTTTTTTGTGAGTGCCAGACAAATCTCGAATGCCACATCATAAGGTTAAGGGTCAAGGATCAATGGTAAACTTTCTTTACCAGGTAGTTAGAAATATATATATATATATATATATAAACATGTAATGGAAACTAAACAAGTTTCCTCAATTTTTCTTCTTTTCAATTTATAGAAGATATATGACCTCATATATTACCTCAGCGCAATATCCCAGCTTCTGGTTCGGCGTTTCTATGAAGTTGGTGACAACAAACAGTACAGCTTCTCCCTAAAAGTGGAGTAAGATTATGTCAGCATCACACAGACAATGAAATCTAACCTGTTTAACCTTCATATACAGAGATTACTCCAGATATTCGGTCTCTTCTGATGATATTATGGTCTGGACATGGTGAAATCCTCACATTCCTCACATGCTTAGAAACGTCGCTCTTAAACCCTTGGGCTAATTTGAGAATTTTTCGGAGTGGTGACCCTTTCCCAATATTTGCTTGTGAATAAGTGAAACTTAAAGGATGCTTCTTTCCTACTCACTCATGATACCACCTCTAACCTATGCACCTCTGTGGAATGGTCCGATCAGAAGTTCAAATATCAATGAATGTGATGAGGGGAGCTTTAGATATGTTTCCATTTCACTGTTTTCAATTGAACGGAATGTCAGAAATGATTAGAAATGATTACAGTACGTTTTGTTAAAAAAACTTTTTTTTGGCAGGTTTTATATATATATGAACACTTCAAACCATTTTTAACCAGACCAACAAAGCCCCTGACACCTGTCATAAACCTTAATATACACTATTAAGCTATTAAGATAGCAATGTCTCTGGAAAAATGGAAAAAGACCCTATTCTTAAACACAGCCTGTTCTTGGTTCAGAGTGTTAATCCAGTGTGGGTTAGGATTTGCTGAAAGAAAAATATTAAATTTGGATATGTTGCGATGTTTAACATTATTTAATGTGGTTTATAAAGGCATGGGGTCATTCCTTAATTAGCTCAGAGTCCAAATGGTTGAATTATTTTATTCTAAAACATTAAAGAAAAAGACCAAATTGCATGCTAGCATAAAGAAGACACCCATTTGAAATGATCAAATACTGGTTATTATATAACATGGCTCTGATTTAAACATTAATTTTTGTCTGTACTTTTAGCTTATGATACTTTGAAATATGTGATCTTAGGTAAATCCCTTCCAGTGAATAAAATTGAACAATATATCCATAATATGTCTCAGGCTGTCAGATCAAATCATCAAGACCTGTTAAAGGCACCAAAACACAAGAAATGACAGCAACTTCATTTTTTCCCCCCTGCACTACAATGTAGATTGTCCTTCCCACAATTCCAGAACTTCCAGCAGCCGTTTTCAGAGTCGAAGATCTTTTCACCTGTGGTGGGATGACGTAGTCCTCCGGCCCCCACACTAGCGGACCAGATTCAGAAGTGTTGGTCAGTGAGACCCCCTTCAGTTTAGTGAGGACAGAACTTTGGATGGCCTCATCCTTCTCCTGATAGCCCTTCTTACGCAAGAAAACCCACCTGTGGATGAAAACAAAGATTAAACAACCAAAAGGAGACTATTCTCTTCAGAGTCTGACATTCGGCAGAGACTAAGAATACATTTAAACATACACATTCTTCAATATTGTTGCGTTAAATGGTAAACGGATTATACTAATATAGCGCTTTTCTAGCCTGCTTGACAACTCAAAAGCGCTTTTACAACGAGAGTCAGCCTTCACCCATTCACACAAACATTCCTGCAGTGATGATAGAGGCTGCCATGCACGGCAGCCACATGCTCATCAGGAGCGGTAACCATTCACGCCATCATTCACACAACAATGGAACAATGGAACAATTTGTCCATCATATAAATTGATACTTCTATGACCACCAGCTGGACAGTTTACCTCTTTGCTGTCTTAATCAAACAAGAATGCAGAGAGAAATTTATAGATTTATAGATAGAAATTTTATTGACACACTTTGTAACCACCTAGTATTTCCCCTGGCTGATGGTGCCAGTGGAAAGGTGACTAATTGTATTAAGTTACTACTATATATGCATTTATCTTAAAGGGAATAAACATAGAAATTTGAGTTTAACTGACTTGCCATACTACATTGCTGTACTTAAGTCTGCGTAGATTCTCATTATTCAGGTAAAGGTAATCCATGTGGGTGGATTCTGAAGCAACTGGACATGTTTTGGCTTGTTGTAATTAACCACATTGCCTGAATGCAACTCATCAAAAATAGTTTATTGCAACCTGCAAAATGTATCTGATATTTTCATTTTGAAATCAAACATTTAAATAATTTGTGGCAACAAGTCCCTCTGAATTGTTTTATAGAATATAAAAATGCGGCAAATCACAGTCAATGAAATTGTATAATTCATATCTTAGCCTATTTCATTTTTTTATATGGTCAAAATGTTCCTAATAAGCCATAACAGGATAGATTTTTCCTTAAGTGGTATTATTTACTTGTCTTTCACTATGTCGCATAGTGTGTGACATTGACACAACAATTGACCTCTTTTCTTCACAACTTTCCAATAAACCCTATAAAAGCCAAGACACTTACCCTATAATGTAACCGAGGACAAATAACTGAAAAAGTCTGTACAAAACTCCGACTGTTTTATTTTCGGCCACGACGTATTTCTCCGTCTTGTAGTCCAACAAGCCGAGGAAGAACCTCCGGACCATCCTGCCACTGCGCTCCTCAGTCAGACACTGACATCCGGCAAAGGCTCGGTAAGAGTTCGACAGTGAGCTTGAGATGAAACCGTTGTCAGACAACATTTGGTTGTGTCGTGCGTTAGGGACTTGTGCTCGACCTTGTCATTCCCTCTGTGTCATACTTTTACTCCTGCGCTCATATTTAGGCAGTAAACAAACCAGTTTATAAATGACTTAAGACTATATGAACGTTTGAACCTGCGCGGTGGCACACGCACACACACACGCACACGCACACACACTCTATCACAAACATTTCCATGATTATAAGATCTCTCTCCTCACTCACCGGTGCATCCATGGTAACGCACCGCCCTACCTAAAAGAACTACCCACCCCACTGACCTCGACACGATCCCTCCGTCCTACCCACTCATACCGCCTCCTCCTGCCCCGGACTAAGCTCAGCACCATGGGTGATCGGGCCTTCAGTTCTGTTGCGCCTCGTCTGTGGAATCCCCTCCATGACCATCTGAGGGCTCCACAGACGACTGACATATTAAAAAAAAAAAAAGGACTTAAAACTTTCCTTTTTAGCAGAACCTATAAGTTTTAATTAACATTGCTGCTTTTTGCTCATATTTTTATATAATTAATATTATATTTTTTATTGATGCTTTTAGCTGCTTTTACCTTGTAGCCCTTTGAGATTTGATCCAAATGTAAATTGCGCTATAAATTAAAATATATTATTACTATTACTATTACTATTATTATTATTATTGTTATTATTATTATTCCCTGGGCAGTTTCTCAAGTAGATTTTTTGTTAGTTGTTAGTTAAACGCCGATATAGGTCTACCTGAAATATATCAATGATCAATGGGAATTAAAAAATAAAATCTTAGAATTGACTCTTATCATTAATTATTATTATTAATTATTATTTACAATGAATTTAGCTACTTCTGTTTTAATAGAGGTGATACTGAAGTTATGTTTGTATTCATGTGTTCATCATAAGGTCCCCTCTCTCTGGAAACATTAGGTCTCAACAGGAAGTGGTTTGGAGGTTACAAACTTGTGAAGGCTTTTCACATTTTCACTGTGTAAAAGATAAATATATTTTGACTTCAATTTGAATTTAAAGTTTCATATAATCACCGTACTGTTTTTAAAAAGTCAGCCAGATAGTTGAGAACACTTTTGTTTGTTTCATAAGGGAAACTGAAAGACAGTGAATGATTTCTGTAAACAGCAATTTGAACTTAATGGTCTTGCGGTTTTGTCCCATGATGCTTAGAGGGGTTAACATGCTGAGTCCCCACAGCACTGGTAATGTAGTATGAGATGCTGACGATGAACGCTCATAGGTTGATACTCGTTTTATTCCTGTGTTTCTTATGTGAGTCTTCAAACGGTAAGTTTTCTCTTTTTTGTTAACGGTCTTTATGTAAATAGGATATTGATTAAAAAAAAAAACAGGTTATTGAATAAAAAAAATATGTACATTTGAGCTAGATCAGTTGCTCAGTCTAGTTGCGTTTGATAAATCGGATGACTATGAGATAAAAATGGTTCTATGTATGAGGGCCTAGGATTTTTTATCATTATATTCAGGTATATTTATTTTTATGTATACTACGGGTGTTATATTTCTTACAGTTTCCATCGAGTCAGGATGTTTAATAATGATCGGTACGTATATTATAGCTTTTTGAAACCTATTTAAGCGTTTTATTTTAATTATTAGTAATAATATTAACATTAGTTATTATAGTTATTAGTTTTTTGTCTGTAATTTATGGTTATAGTTTGCATTTTAAATGATTTTGGTAATGGTTTTTCTATTTCTATCCGTTGTTACATTAATAACATGTAATAATAAAGGCATTCTCTACACTGAGAGTTCATTTGAAAATGCTGAGATAAGAATAACAATGATTAGGTATTTCTGTTATTTGAGAAAAGCGATGCTGAACTTGAACTTGTCCTTTTGTTTCTCTAATTCCATTAAGATGAGCAGCACTTTCAACAGTCATGTGAAGATTCAGATTTTTGTGAGACGAACACTCTCCGAGTTCCCCTTGGCTCCTCAGTGCTCCTTCCATGCTACTTTTCAGCAAAAAGTCTTGACTGGGTATTTTGGGTCCACACCCCTGTAATGGACCTTGTCCACCTTACGTCTTCTGGCCGTCTGGAGTTTATGGACCCCAGGAATGGTCGAGTGAAAGCTTTTCCAAACCAGGGCTCAGAGGGGAACTACTCCATCTGCATCAGTGAGCTTAAAACCTCTGATCTGGGGTGTTATCAGTGCAAGCAGGGAACAGATTGTGTCCAGGTAGAAGTGCATGCTGAGACAGGTAAGAGGGTTTTATTTTTAAGCTTGAAAGTAAAGTGGCAGCCTGTACAGAAGCACAAGACCTCTTCTTTCACACGGCCACAAACCTCATACCTGCAAAAAGAAATGAAAGGAAAGGAAACGTGACTGAGTTTCCTGTGAGATGCATCCGTGTAAACGAACAACTTCATCATGCAGATTACTGGAGCAAAGACAGAGAAGAGATCAAAGAGACTGGAGAAATCGAAGAGGAGACTTTGTTGCTGATTCTTATTAGCGTTGGTGGAGCTTGTCTTCTGCTGATTGTCTGCCTCTTCTTCTGTATGAAATATTTAGGTGAGTACCTGCCACGCCAGGTGATGGATAGATGGATGTTAGATGTATGGGTGGAGGCAGGGATGGACAGATGATGGATGGATGAAGTGAAAAGATTTTATGTTCTTTTTTCAGTGTGCTGCAATAACACGACACAGAACAATGGGAGCAATCTAGGGGGTGCAGGTAATCCATTATATATTTTTTCATTTCACAACTTCATGTTATCCCTGATTTCCACATCTTTTGATTCATTATTGCCCAAAAGCTCAAGTCCTGACACCCAACATAAAACATCACAATGTCCTTGTCAGTACTTTTGAAAATGGTCTATTTTGAAGTGCAGAAAATGAAGACAAAGTCCGAATCAACCAGCAGAGCAGCCCCATCGGTATTCTGGACAGAACTCTACCCCCTGAAAGCACCAGTGGGGTTCATCCCAACCTGAACCGGTTTAACTTTGAGAAGATGGAGAGTCTGAGGCAAAAACCGATGTTTCAGAAAGGTGCTTTATATTCAGGGGCTTCACTGCTAGTATTACTCGTTCAGAAGGGAAACTGGAGTCACTCGATCTTCTCTCACTTCTCCAGAGCTCATCAGCAGGTTACGGCAGACCAGCGTCCTTCAGCAGACGACACGGGCTGAGATTATCAGGCATCAGGCAGAGAGTCATCACAGAGGTATTTGGATTCTGTTTGATTTGTTTTGCATCATCTCAAGGAATATTTACCTGTGATAGAAAATAAATGTAAAAAATTTTTTTTTTTTTAATTCTTGTTTCATTTGCAGATTTTAAGGAAGTAGGAAGTCCAAGATAGTGACTGCGGGTTTCTTCTGTGGTTGGATGAATCGATTCCTTCATGATTTCCGTTTTCACTGATGACAGATATATGTATTTTTTTTTTACTGTTTTACTCTTCTTCATCCTCCCCTTCTTATCTTTTTCGTTTATTCGTATCCAGCTACCCATGTTTTGTTGTTGTTGAGCCTCTAACCGGTGCTCGCTGGTCCATACATCAGTATAAAATAATTGTATTCCATCTGTTGCTGGTAAAGCACCTTGAACAGCATGCTTATTGTTTTAAATATGCCATATGAATAAAGTTCGATTGAATGGATGATGTCCTCTGAACTGCTCTTAGACGCACCTGTTGCTTCCTGTTCAGTTTGGGAATATAAAATAAGAAGCATGCTAACAGCTCATGTTCAGTCTGAGTGGATTTATTGCACTCATGTGGCTTGTGAACAGGTGACCAAGTGTTTGTTGTCCCGCACAGCAAAATGTCACACAATACATTCACGACAAAAATGCCCACTTTGGTTTAAATATCATGAGTTATCTAATAAATATGTTTTTTTTGTAATTATTGGTAATGCAAATGTCTCATGCAAATACATAATAACGTGTGCAGGCATGCCTTTTCTTATAAGTCCAGATTTGGAACTTAATGGTTCACTAGATTATTGTTGTTATCATTATTATTATAATTGTATAGTATTTCCCCATAAGCTATTGCTAAATGTTACATTATTATTAATGTTATTATCAACCTGGGATCCCTGCTGCTGCCGCGGCCCAACCATGAAGCGGTTGGAGAAAGTGGATTATATCTGATATCTTTGCTGCTTTTCCCCCGTCTGTATCGCTCCTCACCTGTGTCTCTCTCTTTCTCGCTCTCACTCTCTTTTTTTCCAAACCCGACCGGTCATGGCAGTAGGCCGTCCACCCTGAGTCTTGGATCTGCTCGAGGTTTCTGCCCGTTAAAGGGCAGTTTTTTCTCGCCATTGTCGCCAAGTGTTTGCTCATGGAGGAATTTGTTGGGTCTCTGTAGATAATTATATAAAGAGTTTTTTCTAAACCTGCTCTTTCTGGAAAGCACCTTGAGACAACTGTTGTTGTGAATTGGCGCTATATAAATAAAGATTGATTGATTGATTGATTTTGTTTTATCGTCCTACAGGCGCTGGATGATATGTATGCGAGATCTTCTAGCTCGCCTGAAAATGACTCTGATCCAACCTGTTTGCGTAGATTCTCATTCATCCAGGTCTTGGTAATCCTCCAAGGCTGAACCACAAGCAACTGGACGACTAGATCAAACTTTTGAACTAGTCGTTTTGAACTAGGACTGTTCTGACTGACTGGAGAGGGGGGGTCAGGTATTTAAGCTCATCTAGGGGTTTCATGCGTGGAGAGGTCACCTGTATCTGTTAGCCATGCAGCCTGATGATCTGCTGGGTCATCATGTGAGTCGTTAGCATAATGTGGGTCCAGAATGTGCATTTTGTTGTCTTCACCTGAGTGTCCCGTGTCCCTCAGACGCAGATGGACTTCTGAGTCCTGTCCTGACACGCCAGCTCTCCTGTGTTGCTGTTCATGAACAGAGAGGAGAGATCATTTGAGCGTAGAATGACAGAACCGTTCTTAGAATGGTTTATCACTTACAATTCAGCCCGAACATTTTCTCCCCAGTTTCACCAGCGTTCACAGTTTGAATCTCAGTATGCTAACAACTCACACGATGACCCAGCAGACACTCAACTACGTCGTTACAACCATAATGACTCACATTATTCATGCGTGGCTAATCATACGTATGTGAGGACTCTCAACCCTCTCACAGGAGGTTAAATACCTGTCTCCCCCAACAGTTAGTCATAACCTAGGAAAACTATTGGATTATTAGTTAAATCTCTCCAAGTTTAAACAAGATTTCCAGACGCTTCAGATTTAACCTTCGAGGAATGTAATCCAATCTGAAAATATTCGCGTTCACACAGCCCTGAAGAAAGTATGATTTGAGTCACATCAGTTCTGTAATGTGAACGCAGCATCAGACTTTTTAAGGTCAGGTTGGAAACACTTTCACATATTACTTGCTATTTAGATGTTCATAAATTTAACCAAAATTATTAATGCAGGATGATGTAAAACCTTTTTAAGTGAAAAGGAGTGAAAGTCCTCATTTTACTCGTTTGAGTCTTTTTCTTTACACATGGATGAATGTAATTGAAGTCAAAATTGTTTTTATTGAGTTTGTTTCAGGGTTTAATTGAATTAAATATGTATAATTCTGTGTTAGATAGATGTTCAGAAGTCTTCAAAAATAATTGTTTTCACTGAAAAGAGATCTATCCTCACATCCCCCTGTCATAAAAAAAGTATTTGTAATAGAGTTCAGCACTTACACATCCTCAAAACACCTATTTTTCAAAAATATTCAGTCCCACTCCGTTTATTAAAGCTGGCAACATAGTGAAAACTTATTTTGAAAAATAAATTAAAGTTGGATATTTGTTTTTAGAAGTTGAATTTTTTATTTTGAACTTAATTATAAATGAGTAGCTGCACTGGTTGATGGTTTAAATGTTGTCTGACAACGCCACCTAGTGGCAAATGTTGAAAAGCTACCGCCAGAGCTTCCTCGTGTTTCATCACACTTATAAAAAGAATATATTAAAACATTAATTATTTCTTTAATCTGGATTCATTTTGAGTTTAACTTCTATAAATCACCATTTCCTAATATTTGTATATCAAACCTACAAATAAAAAAGTGCATTGTACAGTAGAAGTTATTTAACATAGTATATAATGGGTTTTTATGGTCTCTAAAGCTGAATAGATGTTTTTCAACTTACACAATTTAAACTGAATTTATTACAATCACAGCAGCATCGGAGGTTTTTCTCTGGAAACAAAACCAATCCCTAGAATTAGTCAAACTTCACAAAAAGCATTGAAAAAATAAAGGTGGTAACAACTACTATGTACCATATTTTACTCTGAAAGCTCATATTTTAAATATACATTTCAGGAGTTCAATCAGGGATTGGTGTCAGGGGACAAAAGCATGGGTCTATTTTTTACTTCACCGTTTTAATGTCCTTTGTTTATTTATACATTATCTCAAGTTTTGATTTTGTCCTAAGTATTACAATAAACTACTGGAACTACACTAACAGATTTCCATGAAACTTGAATGGGGATGGGTTTTAATCCAGAATAGACCCCATTAAGTTTTGATGCAGATCCAGGATTTGATTTTTAGATCTTAATGCACTACAATCAGGCATATTTAGGGGCTTGGCGTCGACTATAGCAGTGTGTGCAAATAAAAATAAAAATCTGAATCCACCAGATTCATATGTTTTCAGAGGGGGTCGTCTGACTTGTAAATTATGGCTACATACAGGCCTGAGTTTGATTTTGTAGAAGGTTTGATCGACTTAAAGGGGACTCGGGAGCTTTGACAGAGGAATACACTTTAGTTCTTTTCAATATTAACTGGGTTAGTCCCAATTCACGCCCAACCCCCAAGGCAGCCTGCAGGGGGTTGGGCGTGCTCTCTTTCTCTTTTAATCTTTCAGACATAGTTACCTTTAACTCTCTTTCCAATATACAGAAGAGTACAGACGAACTGCAATAAAAAGTTTAAAGTAGTTTTTAAATTTTTTTTTTTACTGATTTTAGTATCAAATATGCCAAGTAGGAGTTTTTAAGTATTCTCTTTAAAATGTTTTCTTTTTTAACTTAAAGTCGCCATAAGACCAAAAAAAAAAGGTTGTTAAAACCTGTTATAGATTTCCTACATAGTTTAATTTGTAATGCAAAAGAGTTGGTGTCTGTGTTGGTTTTTATCATTTCACTGGGTCACAAACTTGTACAAATCCTCACTGAGGCACTGTTGCACAGAAAGACCCCACTGCAGGAGCTCAAGCTGGCTGGAAGACCATGATGTAAGACCTGAGGAATATTTCAGCGCCGCTGCCTGACGTAACTTCTGAGCATTTGCGTCCATAAGGGTGAAGCGAGGTGGTTGATCTCATAGGCTTCAGTTTGTCATATTTCTATTTAAGTTTGTGCAACAAGACAGTGAAAGTTGCCCAGGTACTTGTAAGAATGCTATGAGTGAGTATCAATATTTCTGATTAACGTTATATCAATATCAGAGTCAAGCACACGCTCTTTTTTGGATTGACAAAATAATCAGAACAGCATGAAATACTCAGGACCTGCTGTCATTGGTGCTTTTCAGTGAAGAGAGATTGTAAGTTATTTATGATTTTACCATGAAGATGAAAACGATTAAAACTACGCCTACATTACTTCTACTGATACAATACTTATACATGATAAATCCCCTTGAATTGATTCATATGCACCATATTTTGACGAAATCGAACCACCGGTTAGGAAGTTATGCCTAAAAAAAACATATTTTTCAAAGGTAATCCTTTTTGTATTTATATTAGCGATAAGACCTATAATCAAAACCAAACTGTACTCCAAAGTATCTAATGAACTCTTATTAGTACTAACCCCTCTAATTATGTGGAGACCATTGATGTCAAACATATGATATAGTAATATAATTGTATAAATGTCTGAAGTTAAATTGTTATCAACTTCATTCATTTGAACTGTTTATACCAGAACTTTCTGTTTCTCCATTCAAACTAATGGAGTTTTTTTCCCCCTAGCCTGACTCTCAGGCCACAATGCCGACCCGATCCAGAACTTACTCATTCCTGTTACCAAATTAAACATATATGCATAACTCTTTCATGAATAGAGAACTGAATCAATTGAAAATAAGTCAGACTGAATATAGGTCAGTCTTTTTAATTCTGTCTTTGTCAAAGCAGGAGGTAACGTTAACTCGTTAACTCGTTAGCTAACAAGCTACAGCTAATTCCTCCCAGTCAACCAGCTGGCATCATGGCTGACGAGCTCCGTTTAACGTAGCAGGAAGCTCTGCAGCAGCTGTTTATCAGATAAAATCTTGGGAAGATTGGCGTTTAACCACCAGCAGGTACATTTCTATAGTTACCTGTCTCACCACACTTGGGTTGATAAAGCTGACTGGCCCGGTTTGTTACTGTCATTAGATAACCACCACGTTGAACAAAGAGTTGGGGTGAAGATGATTCGTCCCCATACTCACCAGTACACAAGCAACGCTGATGGTCCTCTAAAAAGGAAATGTATCATCTTGTCTTTGAACAACACTGTTGCAGAACCATAGTTGAGCTATTTTATATACATCTCGGGAAAAAATAGCCTCCATCGACCTCAATGGTAAACACGGCCATGCGCACAGGGGGGATTTTATGAATTTACCTGTTTTGTTTCATATCCTTGCGCATTTTTGAGTCAACTACGCTAGCTTTCACCTCTCCCGCCAAACTGTCTAGTCCCTCCAAACAGAGTTGGCCTTTTTCTGATGACCCTGTTCAGCCTGTTGGTATCCTCGTCTGTGATGCCGCCGCTCCAGCACACCACAGCATAGAAAATGGAAGTGGACATCATAACGTGATAAAAGGTCATCAGCAGCTGTACCTGCTGTACCTTATTCGACAATAGCACACCTAGAGTGTAGCTGCAGCTGGTGGAGGTTGTTGCTGAAGTTAGTATGATGAGTAAGCATTTCAAATCATTTTGTTGCTCCACGGTCGGTGCTTTGTCATTCCAGCTGTGGAAACAGATTGTGCTGCTCAAACAACCTACAACTTCCAGCTGGTGAAAGATTGCATCATTTAATGTTGCACCTATAGCTAGAAGTATTTCACTCCTT
The DNA here is from genome assembly GCA_037951165.1 of Lophius americanus. Lineage (NCBI taxonomy): Eukaryota > Metazoa > Chordata > Actinopteri > Lophiiformes > Lophiidae > Lophius > Lophius americanus. Next base: position 2,352,927 of record JBBDHG010000090.1, on the reverse strand, counting down.
CAACTAAAAACATGTCACTTCTGGCGGTTCAGCAAAGTTGGCCTCCTTCTGTTCCCACAAACACGCCCAGCGTTTATTTTTGGCAGCATAATAGATGCCTTGATCTCTTCCTCTAGAGGCCTCTGGGGGAGATGGGTCATTCGTCCAGGTCCGTCTTTGCCTCCTTCCTTCCACACTGCTGGATTTTGTTGCATTTAAGTAGTCTTTACCTCAAATTATTTTAAGTTATGTTAGATAAACATTGTTTCAGTCGGTACTCATGTATGTTCTTCCCTCCTCCTCTTCCTCTTGTAGAAATACGAAGAATTAATCCTGGGCTTCTGGATGATTTAAAAAAAATTAGAAACCCCTTTGTGTGTGGCTACATGACATATTCTTTAAAATATACATTAGAATAAAATACCACATTCACGATTCTGCTTCGAGGTCATGTACAGGTGCAGAATTAACCCATCGTTATCATACAAACAGGGAATCTTAATGAGTTTCCTGTCTCCGTTCCCTGCACTTTTAACTCCCCCTTATAATGTCAGTGTCGAAGTTCCCGGTTTGTGCCGCTTTTTATTTGAGGAGATGAGGTAAACGAGGAGATTTGACCAGACTTGTTTGACACAGAAGTTGCCCTCACTCTAAGCAAGCTGTGGAATTTCACTGTGTGTTGCCTCTGGGGCTTTTTCAGAATGACAAACCCTGAGGGAATGAAAACACAGGGAAAGGCTGCAAGCCTGCTCTTGTATCAAACCTTGATAACTAGAGATTCCTACTGATTGTGACGTATCATTCAAAATAAGAAGAACCGGTGGTTTGTGGAGTTTTTTCTCGAATATTGTAGCTTGAAGGAAGACCTTAAGGTTTGCTGTGCTCTTAGTGTTGGTGGGGAAATACTAATCTAAATCTTTAGATCCTCCTCCTCTAAGATTAAAAACACGTTTTGTCCAGTGCTGATACGATAAACATGATATTGGAGTAAAAGCCGAACACAGGTTTATACTTTAACAAATATTATAACTTTTTAAATGGTCTTTTATGGATTCCCAAAGGAGGTCCTGCTTAGGACATTGCGTTTTTTACGAAAGTGGTCTTCTTCACCACCTCTTATCCTTCAACCAACCTGCATTCAGCAGCTGTGCTGGAGAGACGTGGCACTGTGGGGGCGGGGGCAGGGCTGGATCTCATGCAACTTCTGTGAAGCACAAATTCTGAGGGAAGCCTTTAAAGTTCTGGAAAGTTCCATGTAAAATGACACCTCTATGCAAAAAAACATTAGCAATTGTTGAAAAACTGATTTTGCAGTGACTTCTGGACATCCAAACATTCCAAACGATATGCCCAAGTATGAAGTCCCAAAGGTGTCACACACTTTAAACATCTAACACAACCTCTTATTCATGCATTAGAAATTAATCAGTTCACAATCAAACACAGTTTATTCTTTATCTTTTTACATGTGATGAAACTTCCGTTACAGATTGAATCAGCGAGCAGCTCTAGGACCTGGAGGCTGAGCAGTTTTTCTGTGCATCAGCCGCCACAGCTTCAGAATCAGCTTTTTTCCCCCTGCATTCCAGTCTGGAGCTACTGCTGGGAAAGTTCATAGCTGAGCCCAGACCAGTGCTGAGGAGGAGACCCCAGCCTCTCACTCCTGCATGTAATTTCAAGTGGGACGTCCAACTCCCCACTTCCTGAGAAAGGGGAGACCCCCTCATTTGAATATCCCATTCCCACTTCTAGAAGGTTCTTTCTCAGGATATAAAGAGCAGGAGGGTCGGTCAGAATTCTACTTTTGCTTTTAGAAGACACAACCGAGAAGAGAAGTCCAAAGACTCTGTGTCAGGTAAGGCTCAGGAAATAATGGCCTTTGTCTCAAGGAATGCATGGGAATTAATGGGCTGCTTTGTTTTATTTGGCTTAAAGTAACAGTAATGCCTTGTTCCATTTTCGCCACTTTTGAATCTCCAACATTTTTTCTGCCGAGGCAAATAATAAATCTTTTTCAGAGCTTTATGTCAAATCGAATCCCAGCATGATAATACTAAAGCATTTTTCTTCTCGCATGCGTCTGATCTGCAGTCTACATAATTAGCGGTATCAACTTTTGCAAAGGGAAATAGCCTACTTTGGCATCAAACTGTTATCTCTTTTTTTCGTTGTTGTTAAATCCATTACTTCTAGTGATCATGAGAGTTTCAACATTGTCCATCAGAAACCAGTGCCTTTCCACTGTGGCACAGCTGATAGGGGGATCATTTTTTCTTTTTCTGGGTTACACCCAGCCAACGAAAAAATCTTGTGAGTGAATGGTGACTAACTTGTATGATAGCTTAGAAAAAAAAAGTTCAAAATTTTCGGGGGAAAAGTTGGAAAAATTAGTTGTCTCAATCAGACCTTGTACGATGTTTCACTGCCTGCTATGTGCAGATTACTACATAGCCTAAACTTCTTGTCTTTCAGAATGAAAATCGCAGGCATCAAAACATCTCAAGGTATCAAAACATGATGCAAAGTCATTTCTACTGTATCAAAAATATGCAAATACGGAGATGCAGATATATCTGCACTCAGACTGGTGGAGAGGGATCAGAAACACATTAACAGACGACGAAGCAGCTGCTTCATTCCAGCCTGATCGATTCTGTCTAAGTGATGGGATGAATAACATATAACCTGCAGGCATACGCCCTTTCTCTTAGGAAGGCTCATAGAGAACATGAAACAACATCAAACACATGAACGGGTGTCTGCACGGCAAACCGTAGTGAATCAGTGATTAAAGAGTAGACGTGCTACTGTTCGCATCCATTACAATGAATGTGGAGAATATATGAGGGATCATATTTCAGTGTGGACTCAGCCCAGAGCTTCACTCTGACTGGTTGGCGGTTCTAGCTCGGCAACTGCTGACGTGGCGAGGAAACATGTCTGCCTGAACTGAAGGCTGAATCTATTTTATTAATTTAAAACAATTCTGCATTAAATTCTACATTTACTCCACGAATCCACTCTGAGGAGATATTCTGATGTGTGCCTCCTATGTCAAACCCATATCTGATTTATTGGATCTTGGGAAACCAATCATTCTGTGTCACAGGCTGCTGCAGCTGCTTTTGGAGACAAACAGGATGTGGATGAACATCGCGGCGCTTTGTTTGCTGGCCATCGTGGCCTCCGCAGAGGACAAGAAACTGAGCAGCCATGCTACCATGATGGCTGACAACTGTGCCAATTTGGCATTTAGGTCTGACCTCTATACATTACTGCCATTCAAGTTAAGGATATATCATGATAGGGGTTCACATTGTTCACTCTCTCTTTCTCCCTTATCCTTGATATCCATGTAGCCTCTACCACAACATGGCGAAGGAGAAAGGCACGGAGAACATCCTCATCTCTCCTGTGGTGGTGGCCTCCTCTCTGGGGTTGGTGGCTCTTGGTGGGAAAGCCTCCACTGCCTCTCAGGTCAAAACCGTCCTCAGCGCTGACAAACTGAAGGACGAGCACCTGCACACGGGCCTGTCAGAGCTGCTCTCGGAGGTAAGTTCAACCGATACCGATTCTAGAACCAGCACCAGCTTGTTTACTGCTGCTCATAAAAATGACTGATGAAACCACGCCCGATGTTACTTTTTGTAAAGTCTTGTGAAAATGTCACATGTATTGAATGTGATTGACACCAGAAGAGCAGCTAGCCTCAAGCTAGACTCTATTATCTTCTACAGTTTGCTCATATGTGACTCTATGTTCCCAGCTGAGTGATGCCAAGAAACGCAACATGACCTGGAAGATCAGCAACCGCCTCTACGGCCCCAGCTCCGTGTCCTTCGTTGATGATTTTGTGAAGAGCAGCAAGAAGCACTACAACTACGACCACTCAAAGATCAACTTCAGGGACAAGAGGAGCGCAGTGAACTCCATCAACGAGTGGGCGGCCAAGTCCACAGACGGCAAACTGCCTGAGATCACCAAGGATGTGGAGAATGCAGATGGCGCGATGATTGTCAACGCCATGTTCTTCAAGCGTGAGTATAAAGCGTTTTTATTGATACATTTCTTCTCGTAAGCGAAACCAGTCTGAGCACGTGTTGTAATCCTGCTTCCAATTTTTTCCCGCAGCTCACTGGGATGAGAAATTCCATGACAAAATGGTGGACCAACGTACTTTTCTGGTGACTCGATCATTCACCGTCGGAATTCCCATGATGCATCGCACAGGTGAGTTTCAACATAATCTCTACTTTTGCTTTAGTCTAAATAAATGATTCAGAACCAACAAGAATGCAGGACAGATATGATCTCCGACTTGTCTCCTCTCGCAGGTCTGTATGACTTTTACGAGGACACGGAGAACCGTCTCTTTGTCCTGAACATGCCTCTGGGCCAGAAGCAGGCGTCCATGATTCTTATCATGCCCTACCACCTGGAGTCCTTAGCTCGCCTGGAGAAGCTCCTGACCAGAGCGCAGGTGGACACCTGGATCAGCAAGATGGAGAACAAAGCTGTGGCCATTTCCCTTCCCAAAATATCCTTGGAAGCCAGCCACAACCTGCAGGTAAATGCTGGAGACCTGATTGATCGATGTGTTTGAGGTCTCAGTGTAGACATCTTAAATTCAGTCAACAAACTTTGACCTGAGCAATTATTTTCAGAAACATCTGGCCCAGCTTGGCCTGACTGAAGCCTTGGACAAAGCCAAGGCTGACCTGTCCAACATCTCCGGAAAGAAAGACCTCTACCTCTCTAACATCTTGCACGCATCAGCACTGGAGCTGGATGTAGATGGAAACCCGTACGACACCAGCATCTTTGGCTCCGAGAAGCTGAAGAACCCTAAGCTTTTCTACGTAGATCACCCCTTCATATTCCTGGTGAAGGACAACAAGACCAACTCCATCATGTACATCGGCAGGGTGGTTAAACCTAAAGGAGACAAGATGCGCGATGAGCTTTAATGTTGAATAGTGGAAAGTGGGTAACTTTATTGGGGGTATGTCTGTTACCTCATTCGCACATTCCAATCAGCAATCTGTGTACTGAGTATCTGAGCTCAGAGTTCTTCCACACACTTCCCTGCATTCTTAAACCACCTCAGAACCACTAATGAGGGATTCCCGATAGCAAAAAGCAGCCGACAACATGCTTATATTAAGTACTATCTCTTTTTCTTTACAACCTGTTATTGCCAATATTGGTTCGGTTACCATCAACCTGTGCTTTCTTGCAGTATCTTTAATGTTTAAAGAAAAAAAGATCAATGCACAAGCCTCTCCAACAGTCCTCCCTTCACGTTCGCAGTTGTCATGTTGCCTCCGGTCTGCACTGAATCCTTCTACTGCGCCAGCCCAGCTCGCGGAGAGACGCTGGTAAATATCTGGTATTACTTTTATGATCACTCGCCATCTCAAGGGGTCATTTGCGTTGCTGTGTGTATTTTTCACCAGAGGGGTTTTTGGAATTGTGAGATTTCGTAAAAAAAAAAGTGTGACTTTTTCAATAAAAATAAAGAAAAAGACGTCTGTGTAGGTGTTTTATTTTGACAAGGCGAGAGGAATGCAGACACAACAGAAACAGCTCAAAGCTTTGCGATAACAATCTTTCCAGTTGGCTGGAGGTCAAACAATCAAGTCTGGAATTCTGGATTTGACGGCGAGGGTCCTTTCCTCATATTGTCAATCTGGGTGACAATTATCCAGTTCAATGTCATTTTTCTCACCACCACTAAGTAATAAAGGCAGTTTAATCTTCAGTGGGACACTTCAAACAGAGAAAGGGTTAGAAAGATATTAATGTGCTAAAACTGGAGTGCATGGTTCTCAAGGTCACAGCAATTAAAACAGAAGCCTTCGGTAGACGACATTTTTCTGCTATTTGCTTTTCCTTTAACTATAAACTTTATTGTCAGTGTTCGAACAGGCATACAACAGAACAGCTATCTCCCTGTAGTGCATTCAATTAATAATAAATAATGAAATTAAAAACATACTGCAAAATGGCATACTAAATAGTATATAAGATTTAAAAAAAAAACAGTAAAAGACACAATAATAATAAAATGATGGAATAAAAGGGCAGCAGGAGCAGAAAGATAAAGTGCTCAGTTAAGAGACAACAGAAAGAAGCACAGTGCTAATAAAAAAGAGAGAGAGAGTGGTGAGTTAAAGAATAAATCACACATGGTTGTGTAGAGACTGGTTCAGTTGTATAACAGCATTTGGACAAAAGATGTTTCTGAGTCTTTTTGTGCTTGTTTTTTTTTATTGTTCTGTAGCGCCTCCCGAAGGACAAGGGTTCTAATAAAAGATGTCCAGGGTGAGAAGTGTCTTTTAGGATGCTTAATGTTTCTTTTTATAAAGCCGGTGTTGTAGATTTGTTTGCCAGGGTTGTAAACTGTGTGTTAAGGACAGTTGTTTTAATAATGTTTTACCTTTTTTGTCCTGAGTTGTGCAACAATCCGTATCAGACAATAATGGCAAAGGTGATCACACTTTCTATTGCAAATCTGTCAAATAGACACCAATAGCTTTGTTATATTTGTCTTTTTGAGGGTCTGCAGACAGTCCAGTCTTTTCTCTGCTTTCTTTGTTAGTTTTGATGTGATCAATGAGCTTTGACTACCCATGACCCCATGATCCGCTGTTGTCCGACCTCAGACCATTTTAGATGTTAGCTTATATACATCTGATTCTTACTGATGCTCACTGACCAGCCATAACGTTAAACCACATACCTAATATAGTCATTTAGGTTTATATTGTTTAGGGTCCCCCATTTGCTGCTGAATTAGCCCTGTGATGCTCTATCTATGTGTCCTGACATCATTCAATCAGAACCAGCATTTCTTTTTTTCAGTAATTTGTCTAGTATCACTTCTGTGCTCGCCTTTACTCCATACCCAAATCAATCTGACTTGAGCAACCACGACCCTGTCGCCACATCACCAGCTGTCCTTCCTTAAACCACCTTAGTAGGTATAAACCACTGCAGACATCACAATCACAATTTGGCCCCTGTTCAAAGGCCCTCAGAGCCTTACGCTAACCATTTTCTTAGTGACTCAACACTTTGTAGAAAGAGGAAGATCCTCAATTTTGAGTACAAAAAGGTCCCTTGCTGCGTTATACAGTTCATCCCGCACTGTTAGGGAAATTAGAATACTACCTTTGTCCTTTGTTTCTGAAGTCTTTCCTCATGTCATATCTGGCGAATGATGGATCGTCTGGCGATGATGGGTGGATCGTTCTGTCTGAAGGACCCAAGATGGTAGACAGGCCAAGATGGTAGATAGGCCCTGACATTGTAAACATATAATAATCCTGCTAGATCTGATTGCCAAGATTTTGGGATCAGACTCGTACCTGAGCGGATCTTTTCTGTTATTACAGATCCGTCTGTAATAAACCCATATAACAACTGAGACTGCTCAGGTCAATGATGAGAAGACTTTTCAGAAGATTTTTCTTCATCAAACCCACAAGTTTCATTGTAAAAAGATAATCAATGTTATTAACGGCGCAAATCAGTGATTGTAATGTAATGGCTGATTGGTGTATATTTTTTTTTCTCCAATTTCTTGAAGATATACAAATTAAATGTATTATTATTATTATTAATAGTTTTAGAATTACCCTACAGACAAAAATGATTCATTCAAAAACATCCAAGATGAAATATAAATTTAAAAAATCTCCTGAAATATAGGCATATATTCAATAAGGCGCCACTCCAGCATTCGTTTGAAGTGTTCGCCAGGTTTCACGAGACCAATTGTAAACTGTTTTAGTGTTATTCCCCAAACAAAACATTTCTACAAGTAAATGGAGGAAGCAATGCCTAAATCTTCTGCTTTATAGTCCAGGTTTATAAAATGTGTAGCTGCAGTGGAACAGTAAGAGGTTTTAAAGCCATACACTATTAGCATAATTTAGATTTGACCTTTAACGGAAAATGCCATCACAAAATTTCAAAGCAACAAAAATGGTGACTCTTCTGTATGAATGCTGTGGTTGCAAAAAGCATAATGACTGTTTGCACCATGAGGAAGGTGGTACAAATCAAAGATTTAATTACCTTATGACACCATTCGTATGTACAGACACTTCATACTTTGCATTAATGTGAATAAATACAAGAAAAAAACCATATAAATATACATATTTCAGATAGCTTCTGCTGTTGTGTTGTACTTCAATCATGAATCAAACTTCTCCTATAGTCAAGATTAATGTGATGAGATCAAGGGGATTATTTTCTCTCCTTCTTTGCATCAAATGGAGCCAGTGGATCAAGGGGATTATTCTCAAGTGTTATTAAGAAAGTAATATTGTGTTTTTGTGTGGCGTATGGGATACAGGTTAAGACAATAATTTCATAAAAACACATATGTCGAATAATGAACGTAATTGTTATCATAAGCTATTTATCGCAAATTATTTTAGACTGTGTTACTGGGAACTCAGTAACAATAGTTTAAACGATCCACAAAATCCCGTAAAGCGGGTTTCTTAATCTAAACACTAGATGGTGCTCGGGAACATCAGATCCTTCTGAGAAGACATTACATAAACCACACTGGAGCTCTCAGGAAGTGTTTCCAGACTTACAGTTTAATGTCTTCTCATCAAAGAGTAAAACTCAGTTTTTTGAGGAACCTTTGGCCGATCCAAACGATGAAGTTGCTGTGCTTGGATAAAACATGCCTGACACATTCAAAGGTCGAAAGTGAACGTGGGACCTCAGAAAAAAACACTCTTGTAACAATGCTGAAAATTCCAAACAAATAATTTTCCTCATGAACTTCCTTCTAAATAATATATGAATCTGTGTCACACGTTTACTATTGATTGACATCATGGGGTCTGAAAAATTCTCAGATATCAGACAGATATCTCTATTTTACATCCAATATTTTACTTCTGTTGACATGCCATCGTATTAAACATTAATTTTGTATAGTTTACCATTAATTAATTAATTAATTGTTATCTGTATGTCAACCACCTCAAAACTGAAAATTAAAGATAAAAAAAATACCAAAGCAATATGATGGATCTTCAGACATGTTACACAATTAACCATCTAATTTCAATTTACTGAGTCATGGGGTTACGGGCGCTGAAAACTGGCCTCACTGCAGGACCGTGGATTAAAATTAACCAATGAGCTGCGCGTTTATTCACAGTTGATCCAATATGATGCAATCAATCAGAAACGATTGATAATCACTTTTTTTATTTGGCTCATGTTGTACTCGTATTACTTTTTTCCACTTTTATTACTGTGCTAGAAATCTGATAACAACCTCCATAGCGCTAGTTCTGCAGGGCGGGACCTTGGATACGTTGACTGGGCGTCTGAATGACACCCGCTGGAGAAAATCACAAGGAAGTGAAGTGGGTATCTGAATATAAGGTTTATTTTTACACCTATTAAAGATGCTGTAACGTCATACTAAACCGCTCTGGAACACTGCAGCAGACGACTGCCCACCTTAGTTGGGATGCGCTCGTCAAAAAGGTAGTTTAGTTGGGTATGTGTAGAATTAAGAATACGGTCTGAGTTGCTCATTTTGGAGAGATGCCTTGGGGCAACTTCAGTTTGTTATTAGATGGCGTACAAATATTGTCTTGACATTATCTTGATATCATTTAAGAACACAATAATAATTTTCTTTTTCATTCTGCTGTAATATCTTAGCAATGAAACCTTTTTCTCTCTTGATAACTATATACAATAACGGCCTTTGCTTCCAACTGTGCAGAGCTAGTAACATTTCCAGCCACAGCTAAGAAACAGCCTCAACTTAATCATGAGCTTTCATGGCAAACTAAAAACAAACACCAGAAGATAAAACATTTCATTTTGAAATAGACTTTCAGTCTTCCAATGGGTGACCCTCTGGTCGCCCTGAAGTATGTGACCACTCAGTGGTCGGTGGGTGCTGAGAGGAACGAATGGGAGCATCCTTCATCAGGGAGCGGTGCGGTGCGGCGCCCCTGAGCTACAGGCAGCGGCAATGCAGGCAGGAAACTCTCATTACATTAGCACCGTTCTGCTGCGCTGGCTGCTGGCAGATTAGCCAGTCGATGGACAATCCTCTTAGATATGTCTGCGTTAAGCCACAGTGATAGGCTGGGTGGTGCTCTCCCTCCTCTGCCTGCCAGCTCTTTGTCTCTCTCTCTCTTTGGATATCTACTGTCCTCCTCCGCTCCTCTTGTTCTTTCGTTTCACATCTTCTTCGCCGGTCTTTCAGATATTCTTGTCCACCTCCCTGTTGGCCTTACGAAAAATGGTTTTGATCTCCTCTGTCACCATCTCCTGCCAGTTATCCCTAGTAGACAGAGCATGTGAAGTTAACACCAACGGTACAACGTAATTTTTTTTTTGCCCTCTGGGGTCTGAGGTCACGCCTGAATGAACCCTTAACCCTAACCCGGCCTTTATACACCACATTAAATGATTCACACGGTTTTTAAGATTGAGCAACAGCGGCGTGATGAACACCCTTCTCTAAGAACGTTTTTTTTATTACATTGAAAAAAAGCAGAAGAATGGAGCCAGGCCTCCTCGAGGAAAAGAGGCCCCTGGATGTTACATGGCGACTGATCTCGTGTGCTGTTGAGAGCGTAAACAGCTCCTGGAGGTCCCGCTTAATTTAAAAACATTTTTGGTTCATCCAAAGGCTGACTCTGGTAGAGAATTTGTAAATTGGGCAAATATTTGATGTGGTATCCTTTTCTCACTACGTCGCCTCTACAGAACCTGATAAGTATTTCTTTAATTTAACATATGGTAGTAATATCATGAGCGCAAAAACATGTAGGATTAGGGTAAACGCCCGTTTGTACTCAACTATAAAGGCGTATGTCCTTACAGATGGAGCATTCCATCTGTACTCCACATTCCTTTTGTTTATTTTGTGCACATTGTGTGATAACTCAGAGATACGGACAACACGGAGCAGAACCACCAGAGATCCTTGGGGGCAATGTAGCTAATATTCCAGCAAGTCACAATAAATGTCTTATCAAACGACAAGACTAAAAAACGTAGAAAAACTCTCCGTTCCCTTGTTGTGATATATTCAAGACCTCACAGGAGACCACAGCGGGGGGCATTGCATGGTCTAGTTTTGCCACTTTTTCAATGCATCAGTTTAACTAAAGCATTGAAGTATATGGGCACTGACGGATTTACTCTTTGAAACAGACATTTTTATTTTCCTACCTAGATGAAGTATGAATAAACGTTTAGGGTTGGGGGGCTCATACTGGCTTGACCTGACTCTCCAGAGGGTTAAGTAAAATCAAAATTCATTCACATTCATATGTAGCCCAACCACAAAGCACAGAAAATCACAAACAAAGAAATACGCAGACAGGAAAAGAAATGAGAGTTAATTATGGAGATGAGCCAACCAGTAGCAGTGAGTGATGGAAACAAAGAGGCGGTCCCCCAATCTGCTTAAGAAGATGAAGATGGTGATAACATCAAGAGATTAATGAGTCTGGTTGGTCGCAGGGCGATCAACAAGAGACAGCTGTGCATGTGCAAGCTCAGAGGTTGCACTGAAAGCCACAAGAACATTTCCACCAAACAACACCAAGCTCTACCTCCTGCTTCTGGACTAAGGAGGTCAAGCCTTTTTCTCAGCTTTCTTCCTCCTGTACGCAGCTATATCCTCAGGGTTCAGCCCGTGATTGTCTTCCCTAAAGTAACATTCACATGGTTGCAATTTGTGTCAGGCAAAAACAGGCAGGAAGGAGAAACAGGCTTACAAAATAAAATGTAAAAATCTCAATTCATCTGCAAACTGAACGATAAGAACTGGTGATCTTTTCTGTCAAATGTCATTTGCTTGAAACCATGGCAATGAAAGCATGCATACAATTTTAGATTATTATTGGTAAGAGTTGGGTTTTGAATACTGCTTTTTAAATAATTGCTTTATGTTTGTATTCAGCCGTAACAAAAGTGTAAAACAACAGCAGGTTGAAGTTCTTACCCTGGTTTAATCTCTGGCGGTTTTGGCAAAGGCTTTGAAAAGTTGGTTTTACCCACAAGCCAGTACGTCTCTTCAATACCTTTACCCTGAAACGAAACACAAGGCATGAGTTCATAGAATTCCTGCAGGTGGTGACTGAATGAATTACATTGTGGGTATGTCTTAGGATTTGTAGAGCTGCTCCCTCTTTGCATCAAATGGAGCCAGTTGGGGTAATTTGGGCTTCTGGTTCGTATTCCTCCAGGATGCTTCACTATGGAGGTTTTCCAGGCATGTCCAACTGGATGGAGATACCAGGGATGCTGGAGGGATAACATATCTCATCTGGCTATAAAAATGTCCTCCAGGGAGAGCTGGAGGACATTACAGGTGAGATGGATGTCTGGAATACCCTACTTGCCCAGCTACCACCTGGACCTGAGTTAAGAAATGCAGAAGGAAATGGCTGGATGGATATATAGAATGATGTTGGTCCTCAAAGGGTTGAATGGGAAGCTGGAACCAGACTTTTTCTTGGAAGTCGCTGCTGTATCCGCTTCTGCTCTTCTGCAGATCGGACTATGCTTCCACCCCACAGGACAGTATTTTGCTGTGGTTTCTCATGAGTCAAAACTGAGGCCCCAACTCCTAGAGGAGGCCTCTAGCATGTCTCCGTATTTATTTCTTTGTCTATGGAAACGCTTGTTGTATTTCACATCGTAGGCATTTGCCTTCCTTGAGTCCTGTGTAAAGCAAGAGGGACCGTTGCTGTCTCTGTGATTTTCAGAGACCGATGAAGAGTCTCTGAGGGGGTTTTCACAGGATCTGGTTGGTCCATTGTCTCATTTGATACTTCGAGCCACCATCCAATGAGCAGTTATCCGTGAAAATAGAGTTCTTCTTTCTATTTGATCTATATCTGATGGAAGACAGGGTCTGGATTATGTTACCTTCAACTCGGTCTTGCCTCTGACTTCTACTTTATAGCCCTCATTGAGAGAATGGAGGATCTTCACAGTGCTCATATTAACGTGGATTCTATAAGCTGAGAGAGAAAGAGGGGAGAGGGAAAAAAAAATAAACTGAAGAAAAATATGAATCAACACAAGAAGCTATGATGAGTGTGTGTTCAGGACGCTCACGCAGCCCAGTGGATTCCATGCGAGAGGCGGTGTTGACGGTGTCTCCAAAAAGGCAGTACCGAGGCATTGTCAGACCCACCACCCCGGCAACACAGGGACCTGAAGACAATACAGAATTAAACCCGGTTAGTCTGACCTTCACTGCAGGAGTGAGGAATAAAAATCTGTGGTCTCCTCAGAGGTGGACTATTGTTAGATGAGTGTAAATGTAAAGCAACAAAATTGCATTTTCTGCGTTGTGGATCCTGAGGAGAGGAGGTAGATACGAATATAAGCATACAATTTTAATGGTAATATTTCAAAAACCGTAAAAGATAGAAAAAAGGTTGGGTCCAACTAATCGTACAGAGCCTTATTTGAAGGGTGTCGGTGGCTTGAAGTATGATGAAGAAGCAAAAGTACAAAGTTTTTTTTTGGGTGTGAAGAGGAATAAAAGAAATAATAGAATAAAAAGCAGAAAGAGGAAAAAGCAGAAGTAGAATATAAGGACGCACAGGATTACAGTACCACATAAGACGGTGTTTCTGGCTCACCTGAGTGGATTCCAATGCGTATCCGCACGGGAACGTCTGGCATGTGCCGTATGTGGAAGGTTCCCACCGAGCTCAGAATGTTCAGAGACATGTTGGCGATCTCAGCAGCGTGTTTGTTGCCATTTCTCTTTGGCAGACCGGATGCTACCATGTATGCATCACCGATGGTCTCCACCTAGACACAATCAAAACATTCATTCATTCATGTGATTTAAGAATCACATCAATGATTTAGGCTATGTTTGGTCCAGTTTGGGCAAACCTTTTGAATATTTTGAAATCTGTATCAACTCTTAAGTATATTGTGGGGGGAAGCTTTTGTGATCATTCTAAAGACTGTCAGATTTTAATGATTCTTCTTTCAATCAGCATGAGTAACCTGTAACAGGTCAGGGTGGTTCTGATTGAATATTGGGCCGCCGTCCAACAGGATCGTCATTTGGAGGTTGTGCCAGTCCATGAGGAAGAGGTTACTGCTACGATTAACACTTACGAGCACAGACCGGTTACTGTCTGTGTAGACTCGTTTAAGTTATGGTGACTATGTTTTTGATGTTGCTCTTCTTGTTTTTGTTGCTACCTGATCACTCAAAGTTAATAGGGAAAATAATACAGGTCTGTATTTTGATTTGATTAAAACTACCTTTCAGTTAGGAAATAAATGGTGATGAATGTTTAAATCACCAGAATGTAGTTATTGTGTTAAAACTACAAGATAGTCATTGTTCATCTACTTTCTGCCTGAACTTCTGGGAATCTGCTGTTTTGGAAAAAGAGATAACTCTTATTGTGATTTGGTGTTATAAAATAAAACAGACCGTATCCAACAGGATGACTCACATTACACCTAAACTACTATCTTTACAATGTTAGTATTTATTGTGCACATTCAGGTATATGTGGAGGAACGGGAGTCGCTCCATCTCTGTAACACCAGCCGGTCCCTGCGGTCATCCGACGAGAGTTTAATGGTTGTCCCTCGCTCCAGACCAAAAGTAAATGTGACCTCGCCTTCGAGATTTGCGTCTCTGTCGACCCCTTTAACCAGCGGTTACAGACATATTTATTCAAACGCATAGTTGTCTCACATGACGACTAAGTTCTCTTTGATTTTCTGGCTTTGTTTAAGTCTCAGCCACAAATTTAAGTATGGAGGGGGATTCAGTTATTATCAGGGGCATAACTCAAAAACTGATGAATATATTTTAAAGAAACTTTTCAGACACAAAAACAGGTTCTGTCTTTTACCATTTAGTAACTTTTATCATTTGGGCTATTTTCATGTCCTTGGTTACAAGCGATGCATAACTCAAAAACTGTTCAACTTATTTTCCGTACATTTTATGTACTCATCTTTTTTTATGCTGCAGACGAGGACTTTGCTTGTGTAACGTTTTAGTTTTTTAATTCATAGATGCAATTAACAAAAACTACACTTACAAGGGAAAACTCAAATAACTCCTTCTTGTCTTTCTTCAAGGAAATGCACCTTTGGCAGGGGAATCTGGGTATTTCATGCTTGTTAAAATCTGGTGCTTGTTTTCTTTTTCCATCAATATTATCGCAGGCAAACTTTTCATTTGTAAGTAATACAGATATATATTTTTTTATCAGTAGAAGAGAATTGTTACAGAATTGTTACAGAAGAAGGAGTAAACTCAAAAGCACTGTTTTATTCCAATTTAAAACATTCTATAGAAAGTTGTGTCCATTTTTAACAGAAGGTATGACTCGCTATCGCAAGAGAGAGTAAGACAGGCAGCCATCTGATCAGATACCTAATGAGTATTGATTATTACTCAGTATTCTAGCGGCTATAACTGATCAAAGACAAAGAGGGCAGGGCAGAGAGAACATGCAGTTGGTCAGACTACACTGACACATCACCAAGGTTAGGAAGGTGGATGACGGCAGTTCACTAGAAAATATCGAGCGTAGTCTCTGACCTTGTAGACGTCGTGGTTACTGAGCACGGCGTCAAACAGAGAGTAGAGGTCATTGAGAAGGTCGACCACCTCGATGGGATCGCTGAGCGAGGAGATGGTGGTGAAACCCACAATGTCGCTGAAGTAGATCGTCACCTGGTCAAAATACTCTGGCTCCACTGTGGCGCCGGTCTTCAGCGCCTCGGCCACAGAGCTGAAGACAGATGGTGAAAATGCGATTGGGCCTTTTATCAGCTGACCGCTACTAAATTCATCCATTTTATCTAAAGCAATCTTTAAATTATGAGTACAATGTTTCAGCTTCCTTGCAGCTGTATCTGTGCACAAACTCACGGTGGGAGCATCTCTGACAGAAGCTTTTCTGTTCTCTGTTTTTCCACCTCCAGTTCCTCAGTTCGCTCCCTGATGAGGTCTTCCAGGTTGGAGCTGTACTGCTCCAGCATCCTCAGCATGGAGTCGATGATGTTGGTCTTCTTGCCCTTGTTGATTAACTTGAACTACTCATAAAACACACCCACAATCAAGTTAAATGATTAGGACAATATGCTTTCAATTTTGACTGGGAAGACTACATTTTGACATTTTCAGTTACTGGTTACATTAAGAATTTCATTGTTTTTTCCATCTATAAGGCACAAGTAACCGGACAAATGTTGATTAACTTAGACATACATGTGATAAGATTATGAAATCATAACATTTTGGAGTGGATCCAATTCAAACGGGGAGATTCATAATCTTTCTTTTTTATTTATTGATTATTGAATCACACATTTTTGACAGTTATTGGATGTAAACTAAACTATACTTGACTAATTACCATAACATTGGGTTGACAGATGGGGATCGTTCCAAGGATCGATCAATAATCAAAATTTTGAGTGAAATTGGATAAAGGGAAGAATCGATCTTTTATTTTTAATGTTCAACAACAAAGCATTACGATTATTAGAATTTAAGTTAAATTTAAGAAAAAAGAGGGACTATTTGTTTTGTGCAGTCTGAAAATTATGTTCATCATATGATTTTATTTTTGATGAAAAACTAAATTTTATAAAATCTTCCAAAGTATTTTGATTAATTAATTAGGCAGTTTTATGTCTTGGCCAAATGAAAAACATTTTTACATTCATTATTAGTTTTATTTGTTAATAGTCTTTAGAAACACAGTATTTCACTAATGGTGGTCTTCTCTTCCATTCCCTTTTGATAAAAACGTACACACCACACCTAACTACATCAGTGTTGTTTCAGGTAGAATTTAATCCTAGTTCAAGTCTGTCCTATTATTATTATTCTCCTCACAGTTAATATTCTGACCGTTTTGGATCGAATCCAACCAGATCTGTTATGTTACTTAGAGTCGTGTCAGATATTGATGTGTAATAAATCTTATGGGGATGCCATTCTGTCATTTTGTCCAAGCAAATTAGATGCACAAATGTTGTAATTTTCCCTATCCATCATCACCAACAAAATCTATTGGATTGTTTCTTGGACCGTAATCTTACCCTCCATCAGTTCCATCAAATGTTCCAGATCTAAAAAATATCTGCTGTAATTGTAACGGGCAGATTCCGGCAAAAACAGAATCTACTTGGCCGAGAAAATAACATATAATCTGCATACATGCTCTCAAGTGAAAGTTTTATAAACATATTTAAATTTGAAAACTACCACGGAGTGTAAAGCATGTACCCTGTCATAGATCTCCTCGAATGTTGGTCTGCGGTCAGGAAGTTCACTCCAGCACTGCTTCATCAGCTGGATACACTCCAGAGGAGCCTGATCCGGCGCCACGGTGGGCCGGCACATTGGAGGAGGCTTCTTCACCTTACGGATGATCTCTGGAGAGGAAATGTCAACAAAGTTTTAAATTTGACTTTGTATACTGTGTGTTTTAACAAAGTAGTAGCAGAAAAACACATATTCATGACAGTGAAATAAAAAAACTATAATTCTGAACTCTACATCTCTCTAATAACTCGTCTCTTATTTCATCTGCTTCTCGTTATCTACGACTTCTCCTCCCTTATGGACACACACCTTCTGGAGGTAGTCCCAGCATGCAGTAGGGCGGCCCTCTTACCACCACCTCTTGAAGGATGATAGAAAAGCTATAAACGTCTCCCTTGTAGGTGCCTTTATGTGCGCTTGTGAGGTCCCTTAAGAACTCCGGAGCCGTCCAAAACTGATCTGAGTATCATAAAACAAACAAACCGAATGAAAATGTTAATACCGGGCAAGAATCAAGTATATGGTGGGCATTAAAAGCAAACTGCAAAAAAGAATAGTCAAATAAATTAAAAGTTGAACAATCAATCAAAAGCAGTAGATATATTATACAAGCTGTTAGCATGAACAGCAGTTCAAGCAGCACCAGTTCAGGAATGAATGAAAGAGTGGACCTCACTGCACACACAACCACAGACTGCAAAGTGCAGAGTGAGAATTTGGAGAGTATGTGCTCGGGATTATAGCGGAATAAAAAGTTTGTGAGGCCGGGAGACAATGCCTGTTTGCCAGGTGACGGCTGCAGTGAAATCAGTCCAAAGCATCGATGGCTGTGGTTCTTTAACATAAATAATGTAAGCTCAAGTGCAACTCCGTGTTTAGAATATTTACCTTCCATCATTCTTCGACATTTATTCCATTAAGTTCATCCACGTTCACTACAAAGCCACAGAACTGCTTCGACTTAACGGAATTAAAGCACACTGAATGTAGTAGACACTGTGGTGACACGGATTAACTCTAATGGGCTTCATAACAAATTAAGTGACACCACCTCATTCCCTGAAGATGGAAACCGGTTCTGATCTGAATTGTGACATGGACCGGAATCCATTTCTGCGTGGTGGTGAAACATCATGACTCTTCTTCCAGACTCTTCATATAAAAGTGAAAAGTAGCCCTTTATAAGATATTTCAAACACTTGTTTTTGTGCAAACTCAACTAAACCTCATATCATAATATACTGAGTACACTTATATGTATTCACATACTACATTCATTTTAATATGATATTCATCAAAGGGAATGAGAACTATTTTTCAACTTCTATGGCTGCCACAGGCAAAGAAGGTTTTTGGGTTTTTGTATGAATGATCTTTATGTGGAATAAAAGAGAAAAGAAAGGGGACAGAGAAACACTGACATCACACCTTCTCCTCTTGCATATGTTTGATATTAGTTTCTTCTTCTTTTGAGACCGTCTTGCTTTGCTGTTTGTTAAATGCACCAAGGTATCATCTTTTCTACATTATCATCATTTCAATTTAAGTTGAAATCAGTCTTGATGTCTGACAGCACACAATGATGCACAATAAAAATAACTTAATCAAGTACAGAGCCTGTATTGAAAATATAAGGAGCACCAGTACAGTGGTAAAGTATTTATACTCTCTGACTTCTCACCTTGAGAATTGTCCATAACTGATTATATGTGACTTTGGTGCTTAAGGGTTGGATCAAATTCAACAAAGTCGCACAAACAAACCAACATATTGAAGGTTGTGTGATAAATATGACAGATGCCTTCCTGATCCTCCTCCTGTTAGGATCCTCATGTACATTTAGATTCCTACACAGTCACGGCTGATAAGTTAGGGTTAGGGTTATTCCCTGAATACCCATCAGTGCTTTCATTTCCACTATTAGTTATAACACTTTTGATTAATTATTATTTTATTTTATTTTGATTATCCTGATTAGGGGTCGCCACAGCAGGGTTTTATCTACATTGTACACCCTCCCTGACTCAACTCTGCCCAATATGTCCTCTCGGCACCACGAGTACACTGGATTGTTCACCCCTGGTGGCTGGGTGCGGGGACCCCAGTGGGATTCGGACTCCGGATTTTTGCAATCCCCAATAATATGGAGTCTTACCACTATTAATTATGATATTTATAGTTATGAATATATAATTTGACTCCAATTACTAAAATTAAAGCATTACCTTCGTAATAATAATAACAATAATAATTAGGTTATAGTAATTATATTATGTTGTTGAGGGTAAATATGAATGATGTGGTTGGTGATGAAGAGTAATGAAACACAGTCGTACCTGCAGGTGGAAGTTCTTCTAAAGGAGCTTTCTGAGACTCCAGCAATTCATTAAATCCATAGTCAGTAATCTTGAGGACAAAACGGCCGTCTACCACACAGTTACGAGATTTTAGTCTCCCATGGGGGAAGTCTCTGTGGTGGAGGTATTTCACACCCTGGAAGCACAATAAGACAACAGAGCAGTCCACCATAAAAGACATATCACAAAACATGAGCTCAGGCTGGATGACACAGAAGGTGGCACCTCCAAGTGGTTAATTATCACTAATTAAATTCAGCGTCTTACCTTGATGAGGTCAAGCAGCAGAGAGGATTTGAACATCCAGTCTAATTTAACATCCTCGTTCCTCAGCAGGTCCTGCAGGCTCCCCCGTGAGCAGTGCTCAGTCACCACTGCGAACATGGAGCAGTCCACGTAGAAGCCCAGGAACGGATTCACGTTCTCATTTCTCAGGTCTTTCATCTGTCATACAATTTGGTTGGAGGACAGAGTATTTTGAGATAAAAAGAATGTCATAGTAATAATCTACGATATCCATTTCTACTAGAATTCCACACTCATACATCCACATCAGTGTGCAGCTTCTTCAGACTGCAGTGAAAAAACACTCCTGAAAGAATTCTTTAACACCGTCGACCTTTGTGAAGATCTTTGCGGTGCTCTGCTTCACTTCTTTGAAATGTCCGTCCTCAAATTTCTTCAGCCACACCCAATCGCCCTGCAAGAGAAGCCATGTTGTTACAGGAGGATCCAACCTTTATCTTCAGTGTTGGTTTTCAGTTTACTGTTTCCTGGTTTATTCTCTTGGTTTGTTTTCTCAGTTTTTTGGGGATTTAGAGTTGGTAAGCACCTCTTTTATTTGAAATTGTATAATTTTTTGTCACGTCTTTTGCTTTACATACATTTGGTACCTTTGCACTGTTTCTCAAATGGAGGTACTGTAGGGGACAGGTGAGTTTTTAAAAAAAAAGTCCAATAAACCAGATTATATGTTCAGTATTCCCATTTCAAATATACGGAAATGAATGAATGAATGAATCTTGAAGAAGAAATTAAGAAATACAATCTAAGAAAATGAATGTAAGACAATTAGAACCACAAGAATGTTTTAATTATTCCAAATTAATTTAAAACAGAATTCTAAGAATGAGTGTCTAACATTGATTTCAGCTACATTCTTAAGAAATGTTTCTATTTTTTTATTGACTTTTTCTTTATTTCTTCTTAATTTTTATATTTCTGAAAATATAACCACTTTTTTCGCATTAATCACGGAGAACTTGGCTGAAAAAATATTCAGAGGTGTACTTCTTTGAGAACTACTGCATCACAGGTTATTATTGGGTTCACCTGTGTCACAAATCTCGTTCCAACTGTCGAGTACATTCATTTGCATTTTCTTCATCTTCCTCTTCTTTCGTCATCTTGTTCGCCTCATTTGTTTTTTCCCACTGAAAATATTTTTTATTCATTTTATTTTCCATTGCCCTCGTGTGTTCTCTGCGTTTATCTGATTTTGAATGAAACATTCAACACATGGCTTTAGTCTCACCGCAGGAACAGAGGATACGTTATACTGATGGATCTGTTTTACAGTGTTTTAGGGAATGTCGGTGGAGATACGTCGTCTCCAGATGACTCTTGTTAAATATTTTGTATACAAACACACGCTGAGATGACTCTTTTGGCGTGTCCTACCTCGTAGACGGCTACATTGGTGGTCTCATGAGTCGCCGTCAGCGCGCTGTTCACGGAGTGCGAGCGGCCGGCAGATTTCTCCTCCAGGGCGCTCTTAGACTCACTCAGATCCTCTAAAGTGATTTTCTGTGGGACATCAAACAGCGGAAATGAGTTGTGTACTGAAACATTTATTCACATTTTCTCCGAGTTAAATAAACAATGTTACCAAAGGACATGGCAGAAAACATAGAATAGGATGATATGCTTGAGTTTAACTTGATGACTGGGAGGCGGTGATTGTGCTCACCTTTTTGCTAAGCTGAGGATTGATAAACGTGAGATCCTCCAGGGTCAGGAGGATCCGATTGGGACCTTTGACTAGCTGGATTTGTTGGAGTTTCCTCCTGTTGATGAGATTTAGAAAAGATAAGGAAATCAGTTCCACCGATTGGCAGTGAGTTCCTTAAACCCGCCTCAGAGGTAATCTTGCTCTCGACTGTCCATATTATAAAGTTAGTTATCTTAATCAGCTAGCTTCTCATCCATGAGTAGATGCACATGCAATCAATCCTACAGGGAACAGTTCTGGTCTATCATGAGCAGGAGAGGCCAAACTTTTTGGAAAGAGACACTGGTGGCCAGCATTCCTGCTGATGACGATCCCATATCTACAAACAAGAGCTGTTACAGATATGATTCCTGTACTTATGTGTTCTGTTTATGGTATAAGCAGATGCTTATGTTCCCTGTTGCTGCATTGTGTATTATTAAGTATACAAGGATCCCAGCGGAGGAAAGGTGAGTCGGCATTGTGTATATGTTCTGACGCTCCCTCTTCCTCGCAATGTATTTCTTCAACCAATTGTATGACATTTCAAACTCAAAATAAAACATTGTAAGCTCTGTTCAATCCATTAAGGTGGCTTTGTCCATCAAGAGATGCTTATAGATTGACAGTTAATCATCTTGTGCGCACAAGATCTTTTTTTTTTTCTCAAGGGACCACTTTCTGTGACAACGTCAGTCTTAAAATTGTTCTCACCCCCATAAAGAATTCTTCATCAGAGCATGCATTACAAATCAGATGTGGTTAAAACTGTGCCAGCTTTCCTAGCAGTCAAGATCAAGTTCCTCTTAAAGCCTACTCCTTCTGCCATAACATTATAGCCACTTATCGGTGAGGGCAGAATAACAATTTTTATCTCATTACAATGCCACCGGCCGGTGGGATATATTATCTACCTGGTGAACCTTTTTTGCTGCTACCTTCTCAGTAATAATGAAGACAAAATGATAATTTTTAACACATTACAAAACAATACAAATACAGCAATTGTGTGAACGGCTTAATGAATATAATGGGATTCAATCATTTGACCATAAAAACAATAATTTGAGGATATTTTGAACATTGATTATTGCACCTGTCAGAGGTTGGGATATATTTGGTGGCAACTGAATAATTTGACATGAACTTGATGTGTTGTAAGTAGGAAAAATGGGAAAGCATAAAATTCTCAGCACGTTTGACAAGTACCAATGATAAAGTCAGAGCATCTCCAAAGCTGCGTGTCTTGTTGGGTGTTCCATGTCTGCGTTGGTTATTACCTACCAAAACGATGTAAGGAAGGACAATGAATCAGTTTATTGATCATGTGGGGAGTGAAGGCTAGGCTATGTTGTCCAATCTCACTGCTCTTCTGTCCACCAGTGCCTCCAAATGTTTGGTCCGCCCCTCTTCATCCTTTACCTCCTCCCCCTCGGCGATATCATGGTCTCCACTTTCACTGCTACGCCGATGATATTCAACTGTACATATCCAGTAAATCCATCGCCACTAAAGCCCACTCCACCCTGACAAACTGCCTCGTTGAAATAATATCATTGATGTAAAACCAACTTTCTAAAACTCAACTGTGAACAAGTGACATGATTATCATTGATCCTACTTTCGTCACTAAAAGAAGTCATAACATCTCCCTCACCATTGACAACTCCACCCTGACTCTCTCCCCTCACCTCTGCAACATTGGTTTCATCCTTGACTAATTCTCTCCTTCGAACAATACATTATAAACATTATTTGATCATACAAATCACCAGATCTGCCTTTTTTCATCTTAAGAACATGGCCCAGCTACCTCCATCAATCCCTTCACTGCTAGTGAGCCACCCATCCACACATTCCTCAAAACCCCACTGGACTACTGCAACAGCATCCTCTATGGCACAACTTCCAAGAACCTCGATAAACTCCGGTATATCCAGAACTCTGCCTCTCGTCTACTCACCCACACTCGCGCCCATGACCACATCACCCCTGTCCTCCAGAACCTCCAAAGGCTCCCCAGTAAACATCACATCCAGCTCAAACACCTCCTCCTCAACCACAATTCCCTCCATGACCAGGTATCCTCCTATCTCGCGGACCTCCTCCACCCTCACAATCCTCCTGCTGCCTCCACTCCACTGTTGCCAAACTCCTCTCTACTCCAGGGGATAGCAAAGGCCTGGACCCGGGGCGACAGAGCGTACTCAATTGCCGCCCCTCCCTCTGGAATTCTAATCAAACACATCAGAGACTGCGGTGACCCCTCCATTCTCAAATCACAACTCAAGACCCACCTGTTCAGATTTGCTTTTAATGTCTCATAACTGTGTAATATTTTATCTGTTGTGATTTCAAATGCCTATGTCTTTATTTTTACGTTTTGACTGATCTAGATTCCTGTTTTAACAATTATTTTACTCTTTACTCTATACTATATGTAAAGCAACTTTATAAATAAAATGTATTACTATCATCATTAGAAGCTGAAGCTTGATGTGTAATTAGACAATCCAAAAGGATCAAGATCCCAAAGAGAACTCAAAGTTCATAACGGCCTGGCTGCAAAAGAAGCCCCCTAACATTTTAGAGTGTATATCAAAGTCACCTGACTTGAAAAATCTGGTGAGACTTGAAGAAAATAGTAACCCCCATGAGGGATGGTGAGAGATTCCTCAGGAACACGGCTAAAAGCTGGAGTCTTTCTATTTATCACATTTACAGCAGAACAAAGCAGCCAAAGTGTCTCTACAAAGTACTAGAGATACTTGTAAGAAAGGGTTGAGTCAATCAGACTGCAGAAGTCAGTAAATGTAGCATTCTGTGTTATATTTGTAAGAAAGCACTTGTTATATCCGCTGTATTGAGATATTTCCTTCACTTTTTTAGTTATTGCAAACAGCTGATATAGTTTAAAATACTATGTCTTGTATAAATAGCGCCACAGGTAAGAGGAATGATATTTATTTTTAATCTTGGCTCCCTTTAAAATACCTTCAAAGTGAAGGTTAGTGTGACTTCTTGCCATGACCAACAGTGTAATTTGAACTCCACCTTGAATTCGCCACTCGTCTTCACACAAAGTACAATGAAATGTCAGTGGAAGTCAAACTCTCAAATCTCAAAGTATGCACACAGAGCATGACACCACAGAGCGTGTGAATGGAAAGGACGAGTCTGTCTGTATTAACCGGCTGTAGTACCTGATATAAAGACTTATGGCGATGCCTGCGACAGCCAGAGTGAAGATGACAGCAAAGACCACAATGATGTGGGTGACCTCCACACCTGAGGATGACAACAGGCAACTTGCTGATGATGGTGGGAAAGGATGCTTTATGAATAAATTAATGACAAGGAGAGTGAAGACACGACAAACGATATCCATAAAGCCTTTCATGTTCTCCCACAAACACGAATGTACTCCTACCTCCAGTGCAGATGGCATTCTTGTCAAACCAGCAGTTGGAGTCGGATGACGGGGGAGATCCTCCTGGGAAATGAATGGACCTCCCAGCGAAACGGAGCTTTCCCTTTGTCAGATCAACCAAGTAGGTCTGGTACAGCTGACTCCCACTGCTTTCTGAGTCTAAGATGACATAGTCGATCTTCACATCCCCAGCAGAGTCCAGCGTGACTTTCTGGTTGAAGCCGCTGAAGTTTGTGTTTTTTGTGAAGTGGGCCAGGTTTGATCCTGACAGAGGCATCCCCTCTCTCCTGGCATTATGGATAGACCTGGCCAGCATGGAGATGCTATTATAGATGGTTCCAAACAGTGGGTTAACCTGCAAAGGGTACAAGAAAAGACCTGCTGTATATATTTCAACAATTTTAAACAATTTCTCTAGAAATGCTGATGTGTAAGAGTTTAAGATGCTGCTAGAAGACGTAAAAAGAAGAGGGGACATTATGTAAATGTCAGTGAAAAGACGTTATGATGGTCAGATGTTTACAACACATTTCTAAAAAGTTGAGACAACATCAGTGTTTACCAATGTTTAAATCTTTCTTTTAAAAACAAGGCGTTGGGAGGTGGTATAGTCAACGTAAAAGATGGATACAGATGCTGCCTTCCATCTGCATTCTGTGTTCATTTCATAAAATATCGTTCAACGTTTTGAGTGCAGGTTTACAGATATAGACAAACTAGAGCAGTACCACTGGAAATCGTTGGGGGCAGTGTGGGTCTTACTCAAACAAGACATGACATACGTTCATAGACACGGCAAAGGCAAAAGAAGTGATGTGACAATGAACAAAAATAAAAATCACCGTCTACATGTCGTGATGTGTTTAACGACTTCATGAAAATCTGCCTGGTAGACCTGCATCCCTGCCTCCACTGTTTCTACACACCTATATGGTCGCCAACTGTTTAGTTGTCAAAACTTTTGACTCTTCACTGCCATCTTTTTTGCTATGATGGTTGGGGGTTGACTGATACACATTTATGTATTTCCCTAGTATATATGGGCCTTAATTAATGAAATTTACAAAGTGGAATTCCTCCTTTCTTTTCAATAGGGAACCGGTACAGGTAGTCTAGAATCTGGGCTCTCTCACTCTTAAGACATTGCCTTGTGAGGTGGCAGGATGTTACGTTATTGTCTTGCTGGAATAAACAGGTATGTCTTGACATCAGATAATGTCTGGATGGTACTACATGTTGTTACAAAACTTACCTGTACCTTTCAGCATTGATTGAGCCTTCACAGATGTGAAGGTTACCCACGCAATGGGGCCAAACCATCATACCATCAGAGATGCTGGCGTTTGACCTTTTTTCTACTAACAATCTGGATGGTCAAATGCATCTTTTCCACTTGATGTCATTCCATCTCACATGATTTATACCGCCTGCTTTTCGACACTGTGACTTAAGCTTGTTTGTTTTCTTTTACATCTTATTTAGGTTTGAAATAAACCCATTTACATAATCATTCATTCACGAGCTCGAGCCCAGAGAAGCTAACAACATTTCTGGATTTTGTTAATACATGTCTTCTGTTTCACATGTAGTGTCTTAACTTTTAGATTATCTGTTCAATTCATCTGAGTCACTTAGAATGATATTAATTTAGATTTCTTTGTACATGCATTGAGGATCAGAGTTGGGAATTAACTGATTACTTTTTCACTTGAGTAAAGAATTAATATGGCTACTTTTATCAGTGATTTGTTATTTGTTCAAATAAGATACAAGAATGTGAGTTATTTACTATCTCTGTATAGAGGCATATGGACTTTGTTCAGGGAATCCAGAACTAGGAAGAGATTACCAAGGAGCTATCGTCTTCCTCAA
The DNA here is from genome assembly GCA_037951165.1 of Lophius americanus. NCBI lineage: Eukaryota > Metazoa > Chordata > Actinopteri > Lophiiformes > Lophiidae > Lophius > Lophius americanus. The sequence continues at coordinate 2,325,946 of JBBDHG010000090.1, read as the reverse complement.
TGTTCAGGCAAGCTCAACTAACAAACTAACTTACTTTAATTTCTGAGTAATCTGCCTATTATAATCAGGAATTCATTTTTTTAACATTTGATTTATAAACTGTCAAACACAGACCCAAACACCATTATCTTACCATCATAAAATGACAAAAACTAGACACAAATCCATACATTTAACAAGCAGGAGGCAGAAAATGTTTTACATTTTTTCAAATAACTTACAAACATGTATTGATCTGGTAAATATTACAGTTTTAGAAAGGTTTAAAACATTACATGTTAACTCATAAAATGCAAAGATATTGTATTAAACGAACGGGGCTAACATATCTGACCGATCTTACAACTAATGAGGAAGAACACTGAAAATATAATAGAAATAAGAAATAAGAATAAGCGTTCTTTGACTCCTACCTGCTCTGGCTGCACAGCTAGCGTCACTTCTTTGCTGTTCTTGGCTGCAGTGAAAGCTTCTTTGAAGGACAGAGGCTCGGAGGCCACAGTGATGGTAAGCACTGCGTCGTAGGCCTCCCTCAGCCTGCTGTTGTTTTGCAGGGACGGGTAGGAGACATTGTTGTAGGGCACGCTGTAGAGGAGAGTGTCGTAGGGCAAGAACACATACCTCCCTGAGGTCATGCCCATTTCCTGTGCTTTGAGAAGAAAGCTAGCCTGCTGCTGCCCTCCGATCAGGATGGAGTGCATGCACATGATGATGACTGTAACAAGCAAGGAAGCATGATGGTGTAGTTATGCCAAAATATTAGTTTTATGGGTGTGTTTAGAGTGGCAAAATGGCTAAAGTCAATATCATAATCACTGCACTGAAAAACCAAGCTGTTTAACAGGAGTGTGTGTGCTTAGCTTCACCTCTTGGACAGGTTTTTTTTGGGAGAACAAATAAAAACAACAATATAACTACAATATTCCTATGATCCTCAGATCATAGGAATTCAATTCAATTCAATTCAATACATTTCTTATTTGAAAATTTTGCTTCTTCCGAGGGTCAGCCTTCCCACTGACAGTAAGTCACATTTAATCGGTCCCTCTCTCAATAACCTCTTATTGTGTGATTCTGAGAACTTGCAACTTTTCAGAGTGAAATAACAGACGATGGGTTGAGAAAGAGTAATGTATACCCCTCGCCGTGACCACATTTCATACAAGCAGCAGCAATAAAGAGAAAAATGATTTGAGCAGTGGGGACCTGCTCACCAGAGCTTTCTTTCTAGATATGCCCATGCTGTGATGTACTCACCCTTTATCTCCGCTGCGTCTTTGATCTTCCTCAGCGTGCTCTCCACCTCTGTCTCATTTAAACCAATAGAAGAAACCAGGCCAACAGGAAGCCCCTTATTCCTGAGAGCAGTGGCAACCCTCCCAGCGGTGTCCCTCCAGATGTCCTCATTGGACGAGATCACCACAACACTGGCCCACCTGAAGTGCTTCAGTACAGTGAACAACACATCAGCAGGAAATGGCGCTGTCCTGACAAAGGTTGGGTATCCTATGAAGCGGTCCAGCTCATAGTTAACACAGCTGTAAGAGAATAGGGCCTTCTCCCAGTTCTTGGCCAGTAGCGAAGCTGCAACACAGTATCCTGGGTTGGTGGGTCCTAAAAACGCGTCCGCCATCTGCTCATACTGAATAAACGCAGTGAGCGCTTTGGAGGTTTCACAAGGCTCCTGGAGGATAACAAAGTCCATTTTCAGGCCTAGACTCAGACTCTGATCTCCATTTATCCTGCTTACAGCAAGCCTGGCGGCTACAGTGGGAAAAGCCCTGTAGTAGATAGGGTCGCAGTTCCAAGGCCCCAGGACCCCCACTTTGAATATCAAACAGCGGACACAAGACGGGAACATCAGCACTCCGAGGAAGATCCATAACATGGAGTTATAGAAGGGCAATGTTGTTAAAACTGGCTTGCATTTAATTATGGGCATGCATGGATGGTTGGACTCCCAATGTGTCCCTCTGAAATTTGGAGGTATTTGTTGCATTGTCCTTCCAGGGTGTCTATGGTGGTGAATCTTATTCTTCTCAAGTAGACCAGTTACGCCTGCAAAACAGGTACAAATGAAAGCCTTGCTAATTTCTCAGGATCTACAGTAAGTCATAATCACAAAATCACAAAAGCACCAAATACCGTTTTTATTATTCCATGAGGGCAGCTCCAAGGTCCAGTCCCAAAGGTATCCTTCAGGATCTCCGCGTCCATGCAAATCGTCACCTAACCATTCCCAGCAACGTAACCTCACCCCGAGGAGCCACAGTGTCGACAAGTCATTGTGTTAGGATAAGGGCTGAAAGTGACATGCAGGTGTCTGTCGCGTTTGGAGACAGCTTCAGCACCCTGGAGAGCTACTTACGGCTCGCAGTCAGCGCCTCTGAAGGCTCCTGTGCGTTTCCACCAACAGCTCTGCTCCAACAGGCTGCATGTCCACAGGAGCAGGGCAAATCTCCGCTGGTTCCCTGGCTGTCATCAGTGTATTTTAAAGTCAAGGTAGTTCACATAATCCAGTCCAGGAAGCCAGAAAGAAGAAATAACTCCAAAAAGATGAAGCCTTTCCAAAAGAATACCTATATAAATAATCAAAAATTAAAAGGAAGAGGCTGCTGTAAGCTCCAGGCCCATTCATTCATTGCAATCCCTTCAAAGTGACCCAGGGTTGTTACTCACTAATCCATTTTCAGTCAGACACACCATATAATAGGATTGACAACAGGCCTAGTCCACTCTAAAAGCCCTGTGATCAAGCAGACTGGAGTGGCGACAAGGCTTTTTGCCATCAGGCAACGCAATCCAGTCCCAAATGATTTTTTTGCCAGTAGATTTGTAGATGACAAATGATTCTAAACATTCCACATTTTTTTCACCATGGTGACACCTCAGGCAAGTGAAGCGCACTTTAATTGCTCGTATAGGCCCACAGTTCAGAAGGTTCCAAACATTAAATGAATTTGAACCCTGGTGGAGCGCTGGTAATTAAAGATAACGAAGGGCTCTCCCTGTGGGTCCCCTGAGTTCTGCTGCGTTCTGCCTTCGTCAGGCTTTTCATCTCGTTTCTTTTTTTTTTTCAAGGGCTCCACCAGGTCAATCATCCTACCTGCAAAAACAGCTGGTTGCCACAACATCAACCTTGCATAACAGTGGATGGATGAGCAGGAAAAGGTGTGTCAAATAGTATGCATAGAGCAGCACAGATACAACACATGTAAAAAACAACACAGAAAATAAGAGACATCAATAAAAAAACTTTTCAACAATGAACATGTAAATCTATATATTTATAAATGTGACTTATGGACTGTACCAAAACTGGGGTTTCTTATCCTGATCCTTAGACAGGCCAATAGATCTTTTCGTTAAGATCTATGGGAAGAGTATCAGGCCTGCTGCATAGGACAGAGATAAATACCAGGACATATTTATAAAACACATGTCTTTGACATAGGTTTGTTCTGGATCATTCAGTGATTCAGTGAAAAGTAAGTCAGAAATCGACAGGGAGACAATGAAAAGTATTTAATGATATATCCTCTCTATTTCGTATTTGTCACTATATACTATATAGACCACTACTATAAGGTGGTCAGGCATATTTTTATAACGGAAAAAAAATAACAGCATTTGCAGTATTCACACCTGGGTGTTATAAAAACGTGCATCAGTTATTTTGTGTCAGTCTGAGAAAGAGTCGAGTAGGAGAAAAAGTTCCATAGCTTGTCCGGGGAAATGATACTTTAAAATTAAAAAACTTAATATCAGTGCTAACAAGTACACATATTAGCTTAAATAAGTGATGCTGCATGCTATTTGTTGATTAAGGGAAAATAAATATAACAAAAGAAGAATTAGTCATTAGAGTTAGTTATTGGAATTAATCAAATTTATTAAAACTTTTCAGTAACCCGGGTAAAAACTTCATTTCTGGCCACTATAGAAAGTGAAGTACAGCAGCATCACAGAGATGCAGCAGGAATACCACAATTCACAGCAATAGGAATTTTGCACTGTGTGCACATAAAGCTGGAAAGTGATTCCACCTTCGTTGACCCATATCCCACATAAGCTGATGAGCCTCTTAAACCTACCACCTTGACAGCGCAGTCCTACATGGAGAGAGGACAGAAATGACGACTCAGCGCGATGTCCAAGCAGTGAACGCAACGCATTGTGAGGCAGCTCTGTGCTTTTGGACAATTGTGAAACAACCACCACATTTCCATTAGCAATAAAAACATTAAAAAGAATATAATGAAGTCAAATACAATCAAACATAACAAAGAGTAATTCAAGGAAGTATCTTGAGGTAAATAAAAATACACAAAATCCAGGCTTACATACTCAAACTTAACAAGTCATATCTATTGAATAATAAATGAAACAGGAAATGGGAAATGGGAAATATTGTATGGCATAGCATAGCAAACATCAGTAAATAGGTGTAAATATAAAACAATGAAAAGTAAATTAAGATTCTCTGGCAAAAATTCAGACAGGAAAGCAAAGTCTTAACTATCTTGTCATATTCTGGGGCCATCGGTTAAGAAATCAACTATTTGCATCAGCTGATCACATCTATACAATAGTATGGTGACGCTCCTTTATTGTTAGCCTATTATATTCCTGCTGTCCGTTTAAAAAAAAAAATTCTCTCTGGCCTCTAGTTTTTTCATGCTGCTGTTTCACATGCACTCACCTGCCTGTCACCGCCTGCTCTTTGTTGTTTCACCAGCCTTATCATTTCATAAGCATCAAAGCTCCAGGCAGTCCTCAGCCACCACCACCAGTGTCTCCATGAACTCCATGGAAGGATTCATCTTGCTGCCGCCCAAGGATATACCATTCAATCACAGAGGAATATGATACAATTAACCATTTCATCCAAGAATAATTTTAACGTTTGAATTAATATATAAAATATATAATGTTTACTATGTTTAAAATAGTAAGTTTAACATATTTCCTCTCTATTTGTAGCCGTATGAAAGTCTGAAGTTAACTTATTTTATCTCATCCTAGATGGGGCAGAGTGTTAGAAAACAGCAGCAGTGCACAGAATAAGTCACTGCAGGTGAGGTGCCGGATGTAATTTAAATTAGCATACCAATACTAGTGATTAAATGTATCAAATTTCCCAAATCCAATCATTAAAAGTCACAATACAACACAATTTAATCATTCTTCTTTCTTAAACATTTGACCCTTTTTGAACTTTCAATGTCAGTTTCATGTGTTTGAAAGTTGTTGTTTTTTATTTGTCTATTGATAGTTGTATTTATTTATTTGTGTGTTGAAAGGCGGTTAAGTAACCAAACTTCATATTTTTCTGCCAGTTTTTTTCTTCACTTTCTTATTGGGTTGGTGTTGCATGTGGTGAAATTTAACATTTGACTGTTTTATTATTAAGTAGTCAGAATATGGACTGATGTTTAAAGTGGGTTGGAGTCCATAATTAACATCTTATTATGTCATGAATCAATATGGAGGGAGAGTGAACGCTGACTTGTTGCTTTTCTTTCGAGTTTTCGTGGCCGACATTAGTACTGCTGAGATAAAACGTTTGTAATGATCAGACTAATAAGAGTACGACACAATTGCACGTCGATGTAAATTATTTCCACACATTGCAGTGAATTAAATAATTTAGCTGAAATTCCATACCGGGCACAACTACATTTGCTTCCGGTATCCTGCTTCGTTCGATTGGCTCAGAAGCATCACGTGACATGATTTACAACACATGTGATTTGTCCGCGTCTTCTACAGTAATCACCAAAAAGGGATCGTAGTAGTAAGTAAATTATCTACAACGCTGGTAAAATATAAACGTTTTTTATTATCACAGGTTATTCAAGGACGGACCGGAAAATGCGTTTATATTACATTTAAAGGATGTAGCCGCCAAATACAAGTCAGGTCTGATGAACTATTCTTTAGAATCTGGTTGTCATGCAGACTATAAAAGGCTTCATAGTTAAATCTCTGTTGCATTTCCGCCATCTAGTGGAAATGCCTGCAATTACGCTTATGTTAATTTTACCCGGAGATGGAGGCGATATGAGATCTATCTATCTATCTATCTATCTATCTATCTATCTATCTATCTATCTATCTATCTATCTATCTATCTATCTATCTATCTATCTATCTATCTATCTATCTATGACATAGCTCTTTTAATATGATTTTTAAATGTATTTATTCATGCATTATTGCAGTGTGTATCATTTTCTTCCTGTATACATTATTGTCTCCCTATTTTCTTTAAATATTTTGTTTATTTTCTAAATTCATTCCTTCACTCAAATCATTTTTATCTTTATGTCTTCCTTTTCTTCTTCTTTCTTTTCCACATTAGCATATGCATTTGACTTTATTTTTAAGATATTTAAGATCAATATTTTCCGGTATGGAGGGTAAAACCCTTAATAGCTTTGTCTTTCAATGCTCTGTGTACTACGCAATCCTCCTTTTTCCTTTCGCAACCAGTAAAGATCCATTCTAAGATAATTGTAAATCGTAAACTGTATGACAATGATGGTGTCCATTTTTTTACATTTGGGGAAAAGCTGATGCCTGTACTGTTCAGTGTAAACACGTGAGTGGATTTGTAAGTAGGGCTTTATGGGTGTGTGCTGAGATGCTGTCATGCTCCCCGGAGGAAAACAATGGTTGACGGCACAGATGAAGAGTGGAGGCCTCCCAGTATTCTGTGAGCAGCAACAGATGTTCACCGTGATTCATCAAACTTGACGTGTGTGTTTTTGGTCCTCCTTGTGGAGAACATTTAACTGTGTCTCATGTAACAGGATTGAGCCTACCAACGCCACAGATATGGCCTGTGACAGTATATACATGAGTTGTTATGTATTCTCTTATATTCCTGTTAGGAACAGTGTGAGGAAATTACTGAATTTCAGAGTACCGTAAATCTTTTCACCTCATAACAGATGTTATTCATTGTTGTTTTACCAAACCGAGGCAAATTGTTTATATTGAAAATTAATGAATCCATGTAATCATAGACCTATGTAACATTAAACTGAAATAACTGTTTTGTTAGTTTTTTGCGTATATGATTTGTTTTCACATCCAAAAATATTAAATGTTGAATTAATGGTATTATCGGTAAGTTATTTTTCAATAAACTTAGAGTAAAAAATCAATAAATTAATTTATTATCAAATTGTTTTACATCAACCTAAGTGCTTCAGTAAATGCTTTGAGGCTATTTTTGGAAACTACATTAAGTATTAAAAGGCTAAATAATTTTAATAAAACAATAACTCAATACTTCGATCAATAATTTACTTGTTGAGACTAAACTACTATGGATTATTGATATATATTTTACATAAACCTGAACGACCTGCCTAACTAAATGTTGTTTGGAAACCTCATTAAGTGTTTAACTCCAAATAAAAAAACATTAAATAAATATATTTATAGTCTGATTAATAATTAGAATAATCTTCTTGAGGGAAAAGATCAGTAAGTTCTTTACATAACCCGTACGTTATTGATCATTTAAGTCTCTGTTTCGTAGAGAAGCTCACAGGAAATGTTGCGTTCATTTGCACAGGAAAAGGAAGCTTTCCTTTTCACATTAGTTCTTTTAATCAGTATCATCAAAAAGTGAACTTCCGGCCAAATCAAACAAAGCGCCTTGTGTTGCGCAAGAGCTTTTCAACTTTTCTTTCCATCAGGGTTTTTTTTGTTGCGTCGTCTCCACCAGAGTGCGCACTGACAAATAGCGGCAAATCGACCAAGACCGGAAGTTACGTAGTCCTTCAAAAATAAAATCTTTTACACTGTAGTACACCACGCTCAACTTTGCTTAGCAAGATTTTTTTAATATTTATTTTTATTCTATCTATTTCAGCTCATTATGGTGGTTGGTTAGATATCTTAAGCAAACGTCCATCAATATTCAAAATGTTTAGCTCTCTGCAGAACAACCAAATACTGAAGTGAAACCTTTTGCTATTAAAGAACTTTTATTGCTTATTCTCCATAAAAACATGTTGAATTTTGGCTTGTTCTTACAGTGAGACTTGTGTCGGATGAGCGTTTGCAGAACTTATCTCAAAAACTGTTTATTTTTACAAAAATGAATGCACACGTCTTTCGTGTACAGGCAAGGGGCCTTTTGATGTTTTGTGAAAAAAACAAATAATACAAAAAAAATGGGTAGAAAATATACAAAAATATTAATAAACAAGGAAGAACAATACATATAGAGGAGCCTTTACAATCCTTCACACATTCTGCAACAAGGATACCAGCTTTTACCATCAGGAAGAAGCTGCAGAACACCTAAACACAACAGCAACCGGTTTAAACTGTCCTTCCTCCCGGCTTTATCGTAAATGTCTCAAGTTCACACACTGACCTCAGTAGCCCCCTAACTCTGGTTGGACATGTGCAAAATAGAAGTAATTTCAAAAGAGCTAGTAACTACAGACGTCAGAAAATGCAGTAGAGCATATAATATTTCTTTCTAAAATGTATCAGAGTTGAAGCATATGGTCGTGTAAAATGGGAACACTCAAGTTACATATTGGGACCTGGAATTTGAAAATCCAAAAAAGTAACTAATAACTAAAAGTTGCCCCATTTATGCAGATGAGAATCAAATAAAAATGGATTGGAGAAAAGTATAAGTAAGTATTTTAATAATTGTTGTTTCGGAAAATATCACTTTTGCAACTGCTGTCTTCTCTGAATTATGGCCATGTGTTTCATGCTTTTATTTTTGAAGTCTGTACCGGAAGTTCTCTTATTTTCCACGCTGACGAACTTGACAGCAGTTAGGCAATGGGACAGACTTTATGGGATGGCATCAGACGGGTGTGTTAGCGGCTCTGACAGTTGATCGTGTCGGCGCAGACCCACGGAAGGATCCGCAGACTAAGGAGCGCTGCGGAGGTCCTTAGAATGGGAGCGGTGGAGTAAAAAACCGACCAGAAGCGGACTGCCTGCATGAAAAAGAACCAAGGTAAGTTAGTCAGAACCGTAGAATTCATGAAAGATGGACAGTTAGTTGATTTTTTTCCGCTCATTCTCTGTCAGAAATTTTAAAATTTTAAAATCAATAGCGGTTTGATCTCAGCAGATCAGATTTCACTTCTGCCTCTGCGTGGAAAGAAGCCTCTCCCGTGTCCCGCCTGAACTGACCACGATCACAGCAGCAAACTTTTAAAGCGCAAAAGTCCAGGGAAAGATGCGCGCAGGGACTACATGTGGAACTGTGATTGACAGCTCACAGCTCAAGGGGCGGGGTTGGCATTGACTTGAATTCTAACGGTACACGAGTGAAAACTGTTGGGCATGATTTATCCGAAAAGCCACAGCTCTGCCTGATCTGCCACGTACGGCTGCAAGAAACTTGATCTGCAGGGGCGCACTGAATACCCGCCTCCTGTCTTCACTTAAGGGGCATGGCAGAGATCCCGGTGGGGGGGGGGCATCAAATGTAAATAGACATAAAAGCCGACATATAAGGCAAAAAAAAGAAGAGCTCAGTCGGTTATGGAAGGATAGGTGTAATGGAAGAGAGGTGAAATGTTATTACACAGCTAAAAAAGTAGTAATCTAATCTAAGATTTATAAAATTGAAATGATAGGATTAGATAAATAGGAATCTAAACCATCTTTATTATTTAAGTAGATAAGTATACACGACCAATAATCCTCATGCAACCAAATGGTCTTTATTACAGTGTTATTGGATTATTATGATTACTATTTAATCAATATTTCCATGTCATAGTTTGTGGAAGGGAAGTAGCTGGAAATTACTTCACGTGTTGGGCAGTTATGTGAAAATATATCATATTCACGATAAGCCATAACATTAAAACTAGTTGCCCATTGTGGTGTAGACCTTTCCTTTACGGCCAAAACAGCTCATGTTAGCCGTCGGCCGCTGCTGCACGAGTCATCCTTCCTTAGACCACTTTGGTTGGTAATAACCACTGCAAGCTGGGAACACCCCATAAGTTTCTTAGTTGTGGTGGCCTGGGCATGTTGCTAGGCATCTTTCTACCCACAACAACTAAGTCTCTTGTCAAATTTTCCAGGTTCCAACGTGTCAAGGCAAAGATAAATCGTTCATTCTGCTGAAATCTGACTTCACCTGTCAGTGGTTATAATGTAATGACAGGTGTAACGGCAACGTAAATTGATACTATTTTTTTTCATGTAAATGGGCTGAAATTTTCCCCTGTGTCTGATTTTTGTTTGATTGTTAGCAGGACTACACAAAAATGTGTTTGGGGGGTAGGGTCCACTGAATGTTGGAGTGGATCCAGGTAAAGCAAAGGGGTGGATCCAGGAAATTGTATTACCCCTTATTTAAAAGGAAATCATTAATTTCCATCCACAGTGAATCATTTTCCTGGTGGAATGTGATGAAAAGGGTTGAAAGCTTGTAGGATAGAAGAGACCGTTCAGATAATTGAACATTTTATGTACTTTTTTATAACTGGAAGAACTGGAACACTTTTTTTTCCCAGTTTCGGACAATTTTGTATATACTACTTGACTGATTAGCATTTAAACTGTGTGAAAGTGAAAAAAAACCTTCAAAATCAAATTTACTTCCATCATGGAAAACACATAGATCAGCCATAACATAACCGGAAATGGTGTTTGGATGCCCCGACACATCCATCGATGGAGCTGGCAACAGCTGTTTGACGAGAGCAAATGGACCAATAGATGACCAGTTTTATCAGAAGGCGGGCTTCTGTCATGTCATCAGTGCAGTTCTTCTGTGATTGTGATGCTTTTAATGAAGAATGAGGTTGATGATGACTCATGATTACTTCTGTAATGAAGGCAGGAGGTAGGGAGGAAGGGTAAGGTACTGTCGGTATGTCAGAGTGGTTTAAGTCTAACCACTCTAACGTTACATTATTACAACGTGGACAAACATTAAGTTATTGGTGATTCCGTGTCTTTTTGAAACTCGCCAGAATTGTGACGTTAACAGCAACATCAGCCGAAGTAACGTCAACGCAGAAACTCAGATGAAACCCAGATCCACGTCATGGAAAGAAGTCTTTCATTCATTCATTCTCCCTAACCGCTTACCCTGTTCTGGTTCGTGGGGGCTGGATCCTATCCCAGCTCTATAACTACTTCATTCATGCCCTATAAAAGTTGAAGTCGGTCGGTCTAAACCACGTTGTTCTTGCAGGATTTATGCGCAAGCATAAATTGACGATTAAAGTTTGTAGAATTAATTATTTCTTACTTTCCTATTTAATTTTTTCTTTTCTTAGAGTTTGCATAAAGGACCGACTCTCTGCTGTGGTCTAGATCATTAAATGCCAAATTTGTGCGCGAGAGTAGTGCCACCGGGGATTATTCAGAAACACTGTTTACATGCAGTGGTTGCCTTTCCAAAAGGACTTTGACTTATCTCCTTGCAAGGGAATGAAATCTCTTACGGAAAGGAGTGTTTACATGCAGCATTTTCTGACTGATTAGGCTTCTTTCCCAAATATAATAAGAGTTAGGCTGTCAATGTAAACTCACTTGAGGTTGTGTATTCATTTGGCTTGAACTGATCAGTGTTATATCCTTTCTCTAACTACACAATTTCCTGCATACAGCCTGAAGATTCTTTCAGGGAGATAATACATCGTAACATTGGAGCATAATGAAGAAATTGAAGGCAGAATAATGCAAAAAGCGGCGCTAAAGTTGAAAACTAACATGTTTGGTGCGTTCACTGACTACTGCATTTATTTCGATAGAGAAGCTGGAAGATAAATCTCTTATTTGACTTAAGATAAGTAAAATGCTTGTAGGAAATAAAAGTGGTGCCCTTATATTTGCTTTTCTCCCATTCAGTCATTGTGATAACACACCAAAGTAATAGGATGCTCTTACTTATATTAACAAATACCTAATGTACGATAATGGTTAGAATGGCTTCATGTGTTTTAAAGAGCTGAAAGAAACAGAAAGTTAATTCTCATATCAGTATTCCCTCAGTTTCATGTCTCCACTCGTGGCTTTGTGACATCATGTGGTTGTGCTTATTCTGCTAGGAGCAGAGAATTAAATTAGCCTTTAGCACCACTCTATGTCCAGAGACCCTTAACGTTTCCATGAGCATCTAATGACGTGAACATCATGGATCATTTAGTGGGAAACACCACAGCAGCGCTGGAGGCACATTTGGGTTTGAAGACAATGAAACAAGGGATAGCCATAACTCAGAGGAGGTCGTTACAGACTCAATAAAAAGCAACGGGATTTTTCCATACAAGATCTGAAGGCAACTCTTCCTCGCATCCAAGAGGCTTTCTTCATCTGTTCGGAACCGTTTAAAATGAAGTCCAGTCGCTTTTCATTCAGACTCTTATAAAAGAGGAGGTCAAAGCTGAAAAAATGAAATGGGAGAAGAAAAAAAAAAGAAGTAAAGATAAAAATAATTCAATTAAAATAAAGTAAGATTAACTAATTAAATAGAATAAAGTAAAAGTTAAGGAACAAATTAAACAATTCACTCAAGTGGGACAGAGAGCTGCCGCTGCTGGGACATCCAGACAGTCGGCTCCTACTGACAGGAGTCTAAAGGTACACTGTACGATTTGAACCCGATTCACAAATGGGCCTCAGGACTGCCGGGTCGTCTGTCGGTGTTGGAAATTTTGGCAAGGCCTAGACCTGGATGGGCTGACGTCAGCGCCTGTGTGACAAGTGGCTACTGAGCGCCTGAGTTCCCAGGTCGACATGACGCGTTTTTTGGATAATAAATAATAAGTGGTCATAAAGTAGAAAGTGTAGTTTTTGGCTACTAAGAAAGGCTCGCATGCAGGTACTTTCAATAGATGATATTCTGGAGCCATTTTCAATGTTTATACATTTTCTGGTAGTCAGAAAACAAAAAGAATAACCAAAGAAAAACGTACTGTTTTTGCCAAAGTTGTATAAATGCCCAAAATCTTTAATTATAAGCATGACAATGCCCAAGAAATGGCTTTTCTTCGACCGCCAGACAGAAGGAGAGCCCTGAGAAACCCCCCAAAATTGATTTTAAATAAATAACCAAAGATAATTCAACTGTACATTTATGATTTAAATATTTCACACAGTTGCAGGACGGTTACATGTTGCATCTATGAAAGCATGAATATAGCGAAAATATTATTGCGAATGATTTGAATTAATCTACATGGAAATAATGATCTTTGTTATTTCTTAGGGCATGATTTCATTTGAGAAGTGGTGGTGCCCGGTTCGACTGCCTGGTAGCAAGACAATTAACTCATTAATCTCCATTAAGCACTTTATAATAATCATCTAAAATCTCCCGATCATGGCAGCCCGACACTGCGGATACACAAACGTAACTGCAACCCTTGGCTGATGAGCCTCTGAAGACTGCAGTGGTCGTTTTGCTACTTTCCCAGGACAATAACTTGTCAACATGCGTTTGAAAGTGAGAAGGTGTCGGGGCGTGATTTCACAGGTCATCGACAATTGTCCACTCAGGGGGTTTGTGGCTCGAACCGTCCTGCCTTTGGGTAATTTCAGTAGTGTGAATGTGTCTGATTTGAAGGCGGCGCTCACAGCAGTTTGCTGTTAGCTGAGATTTATTGGTGTGAGGCGGAGAGGAACAGCTGGTGCAGAACGTTCACAGTCTTCACTGAAACAACAGATGGAGCAAAGGACGCATGGACATAAATGCAAAACCACAGACAAGTGGTGAGATGCTGAAGTCTCTGCGGTAGATGGAAAAAGAAAAAGAAAAAGGCCACTTGGTTTGACAGGCAGTTTCCAATGTTTGGTCTGCCTGTGGCGTCTCGGTGGTTTTTCTCAGCATTGGGGTCTACTTTGGAGGCCTCCAGTTTGCTCGAGGTGAGAGAACAAAGAACATTTAATGAAAGCAGATAAAGTGACATATATGCAAATATACCAGTCAAATGGCTCCTGGGGAAACTGTAATTCTATTTTAACAAAAGGCTATGCATGAAGTCTGGTCACATCCTGCTACACTAACTAAAACAATTAGTGCAGATAATGCAGTCTTGATAATAATAATAATAACAATAAAGTTTGTCTAGCACCCAAAATCACAAAGTGCTTTCCAACAGGCATGAACATGAAGACAAAATGAAACGGTGATGTGATGAGATCATTTCAGACCAAAGCCGTCACTCTACTGTTACCCTGGAACTGAGCGACCTGAGGTTTTATTTGATTGTGACCTTATCAGCAGATTCATAAAACTCCCAGGTGGAATCACAAACTGTCTCTGAGGAGGCATTGATCTTATTCCAGCTCTCTTTGACTTCAATCTTTTTTGTTCACACCGTGAAAGAACACGCTGGTACCAAAGACGTCATGTCAGCATGCTCTTTTAAACCAAACTGTGAGCTTCTGTCTCTGACCACCACAGTCGAGTGCCTGTCCTGTCTGGCCTCTCTTCCAACCACGTCCAGAAGCTCTGAATGTTTTAGCCTTCGCCTTCACCTTCACCTTCACATCCCGACTCCGTACCAAACAGCACAGTCTGTGACGGTGCAAGTCCTTCAGCTGTTGCTGCTGTTTGCGGTCCCCCCCAAAAACTAAATTCACGTCAGGATGACCCACAGGCAGCCTGAAAGAACCAATTTCAATGTCTATGTCAGCATTCACGGATACTTCATTTGAAATAAACCGATTTTATTATACCCCTGAAAAGTCAAGGATATTAGGGAGTCATCATTAGCACCGCCGCTGCAGCGGACCCTTACCCCTTGTTAATGCAATAGCTCAAAAAGTCTTTCATGGATCCTTTTTAAATTATATACCCCAGTAGACTTTAGTGCGATGGAGAATTGGATTGATTTTGGGAGTGGTCGGTTACAAATGTACGACACTAGGGGGGGCACTAGGGGAAATCTTCGATGGTTATGGAGCCATAATTTCTCATCTGAAAAACATTCAAGTTTAGTCCGATTTGGCTTAAATTGTGTGCAAACTAATCTATTTAAGGAGATTTGTCTTTCATAGATTGAATTTACTGAAAATGATCCATTACATGGTTTTTGAGTCAAATTGGAAACAATGTTTTTCGTTGAAAAGCTCCCTCTAATGAAGTGTCTATAAACGACTAGAGCAGAATATGACATACACAAGATAGATCAGCTTGTCTCGATTAATTTACACTTAGTTTGGACTAAATGGTGTGAGGAAGGATACGCTAAATTACAAGGATGAAAAAATGAGTCTGTGTATTCATATAGATGATTAAACAGCAGCTAGTGGGAAAAATACAGGTGAATCAAACACGACACTGATGATTACACTTACACTGTGATACAAGCAGCAGCGAGAAGCCTTTCGTGACAACAGAAACACTGCACAGAGGTGAACAGATTTGCTTAGGTGGACTTTGAGTCAGCCTAATCAGCCTGCAGTGGTTGTCCTACGAGTATTATCCAGCTATGTAACCTCATCCTCTTGCATAAGCCGTCAGAAATAACATAAATCCCAGGTCAGATCCGCCTGATAACTAGACTGACTGTCTGTCAGTGCTGCATACCCTGAGATATCTGCTGGAAGTTGAAAACAAATGTCTATTTCTCTCTTTTTTGTGTAAAAACATACCCGTATTTCTTGAAAGGGCAGTTTGCTCTTTCAAAATACAAACTAAATTTGAATAATGCCGTGTCTGTTATGAGAAAGAATAGTGAGACGATCCTGTGAAAGGTTGTATTGAATGACAGCCTGATCAGTAATTGCAGTTTGTTGTCTGTCAATCAGACACAGATTGAATGTAGAAAAAGATAGATGTGCACTACAACACACCTGTTGTAGTACAGGTGATAGGTGATAATTAGTCCAACAGAAAGTCTTTGGCACGCAGGCTCTTCAGGGAGATTCAGGTAGTTTCATGAAGTTTAAAAAGTACACCCCCCCATTTGGAGTGGGAATACTGGCGGTGGTGGTACCAGATGACTCTGCTGAGACACGATGAACGATGAGGTCGATGGATCTGCGAGAACTTGGCAGAGAAGGGAAGGTGGATAGTAGGTGAACCAGCAGCATGTGAGAACTAGATGAATGGGGAGAGTCTTTTTTAAAAAGACAGCAGGGAGGTGATAGTCGATGATGATGCGTCACTGTGACTGGATAGATGTGGCCGGCTGGTGTTAGGTGACTGTGACAGAGATGACTGAGAGTGGACATGTGGGAAAGGAGTTATTAGCAGTGACCGTGGCCTGAGTTTCCACGGGGATAGTCCTCCTGACGGAACTTTCAATAGAATAGACTTTATTAATTCCCACAGGGAAAGTGAAGTGTTACAGCAGCTCCAGCATTTATAAACTGACAGCAGTCGTTAAGAAAATAGGATGAAAAGGAAAATGTGCAAAATAAACCTACACTAAAAAAAAAATATTTAAAGAAAGAAAGGGGGGAAAAAATATTGAAAAGAGCTTATTTTGCAACAAACATGAAACAATCGTGACCATTTGACCTTCAACAACACTTCTTACTTGTTATCTACTGTTATTTGGTTTGATTTTGAGAAAAGTTTAATCAGAGTTGCTCGTGAAATCTGCTGACGAAGACAGCTATAAGTTCCATGATGGCTTGAGTTTAAATGTCAAAAGCGGACGGAAGGTATCCGCTCTTTGAGAGCTTCAAAGTCAATTGTACCGTTAATTACACAATGTGTGTTGGACGTGCAGCATAATTGAGATGGCGTTCCTCACAATTCCATGGTGGGCGCAAAATATATCAATGATGAATAAGACAGTAAAGTATGAAAAATAAACAAAAGGATACTAGCTACTGGAGGAGCGAGTGTATATGTAGATACAAAACATAGTGTAACTGTGGATGGATCAAAGTACAAACAAGCAAATAGTAGCGTGTTTTGTGTATGGATAAACCGCTTGACTCCACTTGCGTGGATCCGATGTTTGATGACCTAAAACTCTAATATCTTAAACATGCACTGTGCTGCACAGTGTCAAGGCCGAGCCACTGGACCATGACTCTTGTTTTTACTGGTTATACAACTCTTAATCTTTGTAGAATATTCTGACTTACTGGGAGGTTGGTTTGTTTAAACATTGCTCAAGTTGAACTGGGTGGACTCTTCATTTACGCTCGACAGACACCCACAGAGAGGGACAACAGCAACATCTGAGCGAAAAGGTACGAGAGGCTCCTCTCTGATTTTTAATGGAACCATCTTCAGTTATTTTTTATATTATATCATCTTATTTTATATTGTCTATGTTCATGATATTCTATTCACTTCATAATTAGCATGAAGTCAAATTTGCAGATGCAGTTGCTTCTGAAATGTGTTTCTTTCCTTAATGCACTCAATATCTGCCTCCGAAAGTTTCAACCTGTCATTTTTCTTAATTTTTACACGATATACAGAGAAACTTAAGAAATTGTAAATTAACTCTTTATCCAGAGGACATGAGGCTGCAGCAGGTGGGAAGAAAAGAAGAAGGGAAATTGTGTCAGCTCAAGTTGCGTGAATTAAAGCTTAAAATCTTCTCACAAAGATTTAATATCCTGCCAAACTGAACCTGTTTATAACACAACCCAGTGAGAGCAAGTATATGCCAAAGAGTAAGGGCACAAGGATGGAGCCCTGAAGGACACCACAGCTCAAATGGGACACAGGAAAAGAGAATATTCGATTTCATTAAAATTGAATATTTTCCATGAAATACATTTTTTACGCCAGATTTCTTTTTTTTTTTTTACCGTTTAAAAATGTGCTTGATCAAAAAGTTTTTCATTTTATTGAATCAATAAATGGCCTAAATAAAATATGCAAAGAATTAAGTTTTTTCTTTATGACCACATTCAAAATCAGTCAGTTTATTTATTCAGTTAAGTAAATAAACAGACTGATTTGAACAGGGATCACTAAAAACACACAACGTGTTCGGGACGACGTGTACCGCTATGACCTGGAGACTGAAACTATTCTCACATGCTTAATTGCAACATGTTTTCTCTTTTCTTTTTTTTTATCAGAGTTAACTGTCCTAAACTCAGTGGGAGTTACAGATCATAACTTAGTAATGGATTTCACTGTTTTTCTCTCAGAACATCATGGCACTCTTCATGTGGCTCGGCCTATCGCTGCTGGCCTCTGGCCAGCCCAGTGTTGTCAAGAACTGCCACCCTGGTTGCCGCTGTGAGGTGGAAAGCTTTGGCCTGTTCGACAGCTTCAGCCTGACCAGTGTGGACTGCAGAGGGCTGGGTCCCCACACCACCATGCCCATAACTATACCACTGGACACAGCGCACCTAGACCTGTCCTCCAATGTTATGGGCCCTCTCAGTGACACCATGCTGTCCGGTCCAGGCTACACAACCCTCATCAGCTTGGATCTAAGTAGTAACCACATAACCAAGGTCAGTTGTTGGAAGAGCCCACAAACAGGCATTTGGTCTGAATAAGGTTATGCATTTTTTCTTTAAATCAAATTCACAAAATCACTTCACTTTATAATCATGGCTAAATATTTCAATCAATTGAATGAATTTAGACTTTTCAGGGGGATTTTGATAGAAGAGTATTTGGCCTTAGCAGCAGTAAGATTGGATAGACACAGATGGTGGTGGTGGCTGATGACCTTGCTCACAAAGAGCCTGAAGAATGCTGGCTAAGTAATGTATTTAGGGAATTTGCAAGGACTAGCTGATATCTCATTTGTGAGCCCCAGGCAATGAAAGGAAAATTAAGACTGAGCAGCCAAGAGAGGTGTGGATGACGGGGTGGTGTGAGGATACATTGTAGTGTGCCAAATAATAATCTTTCTGACGGAGATTTGAATACAGCTTCATTTGGTCCTTAGTTTAAAACATTCAGGGAACAATTTCAGACATAACTTGTGGCCAATGATTGCTGAGTTGCTAGGTAGATTTTAACAAACTGCTGTTACAGATTATTACTGTGTGTGTATTGAATCCCTCTCATTGCTCTCATTCACAGTGTTTTAGCGAATATAACTCCCCAACACTGTATGGTAGACAGACAACGCTAGCTAGTGGAGGAAAAGTGCCAGGGATTTCCCTCAGGAGATGGTAGAGACAAAAACAGAGCTTAAAGAGAGTGAATATAGAACTTCAGTGTCTAGAAAACTTGACTCCAAATAAATAGTAATGTTGCTGTAATCAGCCATAACAGCATAACCACTGATGTGGCACTTCGATATTAGGAAGCAGATTAAACATTTTCTTCTGAAGTTGTGTTGGCAGAAGGAAAAATGGGCAAAGGTAAAACTCTGAGTGACTATGACAAGGGCCAAATATGATAACGACTGGATTCTTGAGTGTTCCCAGTCAGCATTTGTTAGTCCCTACCAAATGGCCTGATCTATATAATCTGTTACTGTGTGTTTATTAATTAACAGATGAACTGTGACAGAAGATCACATGGGTTTTTGAATCGTTAAGCGTAACTTTGTTGTAAAACGGAAGAGGAGGTTGACATCTAGCACACCAGTTGCTGCTTTATAAGAGACCCGTATGTGTGTTTTGCATCCCAGTGATCAAATCCCGTTTATTTAAAGAGTCATCTCTGCTATTGTTTTGCTTTTTAACATAAATGTTACATAAACATTTTAAAAATCAAATCAAATTGTTCTAATTATTTATTTCCCTGTATCTTTAACCTTGTCACTACTTAAGCCTGTTATTTCTTTCTGTTTCACCCTCTTCCTTGCTTTTTTATTCCAGGTAAGCCCTAATGCTTTATCGAAGCTACGTTACCTGGAAACTCTGGATCTGAGCTACAACAGCCTGGAGAGCCTCTCCCCGAATTGTTTCTCTGGCCTTCCTCTGGCTGAGGTTGATCTCAGCCACAACAGCTTCCAGCAGTTTGACATGGACGTGTTTTCTGCTAAAGTCAACGGGGAGCCCGTCAGTGTTGATCTGTCTCATAACAAGCTTTTGTCAGTCTCTGCGACTTTGCATGGACAGTTACTGAACATCCAGAGCTTGAACCTGTCAGCCAACGGGCTGACGAGCGTGCCGAGGCTGGCGGGACTTTCGCTGAGGCACCTCAGTCTAGATGGTAACCCCATCACCCACATCAAGGAGGGAGCTTTCGCTCAGCTGAAAGATCTGGTTTATTTATCCATCAGTGGCCTTCGTGACCTTCAGGAAATTGAGCCGCACAGTTTCAAGGGCCTCCAAAGCCTGCAGGTTCTGGATCTCTCAAACAACCCCAGGCTCAGGACTCTGAGCCCTGTGGTTTTTAGCGGACTAGACTCCCTGCAGGAGCTGAATCTCTCTGGCTCTGGTTTGACGTCCTTACCAAATAACATTCTGACCTACATGGCCAGCATCAAGAGTATTACACTGGGAGACAGCGTTTACTGCTGGAGGACCCAGAAACAAGGACAGTTCCACCGTCAGTTGGGTCAGCTCCAGCATAATGAGGTACTGACCTGTAATAAAGGGGGCATCGTTCTGTGAGACTGGGTATGATGTACGACCCCATTAAGGTGCCAGTGTAAGGGGTCTGCAGGACCCCCTCCCTCTCATGTTCCTGGCGCCGGATAAGGGCAGACTAGAACTTTTCTGCCACATAACAAAACCCATAATCTGACATTCACACCCACCTCACAGGTACAATAAGAATTATTTCAGCTGATGAGACAACTGATAATTACCTTCTTCTTATGACCGATGCAGATAAGTTAACCTATGATTCAGAGTTTTTATTATTTTATGTTAAAAAGAAACTCATAACCTGTTGTTCAGGCATAGACGAGAACAGGAAGGGCTAATAAACAATGAACAAAGAAGTAAGATTTAAACCTCTGGATTCATGTGTTTTTGGGTTAATTTCCTTAATCCACTAAGTTATAATTAAGACAACAATCAGGTCATAGATGCAAAAGAAATGGAATTCCTGCACACTGACTAACTTGCAAACAGTTATCATTTATTGCAACGTTTCAGTGCTGGACCTTCATCAGGCAGATTCAATTGTCCGTGTAAAAAGCGAGACCAAACATTTGCTCCTTGAACCTTATTTATTGTGGAATATGAAGGCTTAGGGTTCATGCTAAAGAGATCTCAGACCCCAGAGGGTTGATCGTGCTCTGCGCTAATAAAGTATGCAGTCTAAAGACACAAAGACTACACATAGTTTTCCTCCCCAAGGAATCCCTTACAGAGCTTTACTTATAAACTGCAGTCTTCTCTTCCTGTTAGATGGTAAAACTACATTTAGACCGAATCAGGCAGTGACATGAAAAAAAAAAATCATCATTCATTTCGAATTTTTTGATTCAAATTGAATTTAGATGAGATGAGGCGGTTCTGATGGGTCTGCAGATGAAACAAATCTAACTTTTGAACCAACCCAACCCAGCACCATGCTACACAGACCACTCAACCGGCAATCAGGGTGGTCAACCTGTTAACAGCTCGCTATGCCGCTTCAAAACCGCATTATGCCCTCAGAGGAGGAGATACAGTCTGTAGAACCTGTTGCATATAGAGATGCCTCTCTGGAAAACTTATTGCAGCCAAGCCAGTAGCTGGAAATTTGGCCCTATCCAGCTGGGGTTTATGAATGCTACACTCCTCTTCACCCAGCTGCGTCTTCCCAAACAGCTGCAGAACCCTATACTAAATGCCTGATTTGTTCTAAATACAGCCAATGGGTCCTCGCAGGATAGCTGCATATAGAGCTTGTTCCTCTTCCTCTCTGTGTTTATTGCAAACCCAAGTTGAAGATGCATACAGTGACTTACTGTATTTGAGTAAGTATTTTGAGTAAGTGCTGCTGCACAGTTTGGTAAAAAAAGCCCCTTTCACAAACCCGATCTGAAGCATCTTTACTATTCTCTATTTTTCTGTATTTTATTTTACTTTCTTTTTCTTTTCTTTTTTAATCTGTCTGCATGTATATTTAAGGTTTGTGTCAAAATTTGTAAAAAACATTTTTTTAAAATACATGCATTTCAATCTTGCAGCAGATAAGGTTTTTTTTTAGTTTTGGGCAAACAAGACAAAATCAAATTACACTTTTACAATGTTTTTTTGTTGCTTACAAAATTTTGCATACGTTAAAAAGAAATCACATTGAACACTTCCATGTTACACTTCACACATTTTTGGGGATTTTGGAAACGGCGCTATGCTATTTAGAATCACACACTGGACCAGCCGCTGCTGTGTGAGTGAAGGTGGCGTAGAGAAGGTTTTTCATTGCTAGTGCGCAATATCTTTTTAAAACGTCTAATGAAAGCAATAGCTTCTTCTGTCTGCCTATAATCCTGATGCCAGAGTGGTGCCTTATCAGCTTTGAAATGCAAAATTTCTTCAGGGTTACTCTCACTGAGAACTATTTGTGTTCCAAGCTGAAACTGGAATGTCTCAAATTCTGAAAGTGACCCTCATGAAATATCATAAATGTTGTTCCTTCCTGAAACACTTTAGCAAAAGAGCAATGTCTTCATCATCTTAACAGGTAATATAAAGTAGCTTCCATCAATCCAAAATAAAAGGCTCTTAGGTGTGTACCTGGTTTAAAATGGGACCATAATCCGAGTTATTTGCACTTTTTTTCTAGTTGAGGTATTTTTTGATAATGCACTTACACATGGCTGCGCGTCATACAATATCAAATCTTCCATTCATTGCTCATAATATTCAAACGGAAGAATATTTGAGGACTCTTGACCACTAGACTTTTCATTTTGACTTTGAATGTGATGCGTTTTAACAGTGTGACAGGATACTGATCGCGTCAAGCTAGCTTAGAGCAACGACCGGGAGAAAAGGCTTGATTATGTCAAATGTGATAAAGTAACTTCCTCTAAAGGACACCTATGGACATGTTCTATCTTCTTTATTTAATCCATACAAAACACTGATGTGTGATGCAGGTTTAACCACAACTTGTGGTTAAGGCACTCTTGAGTTTTGTCTGCGTGACATAAACGAGATAAAACCTGTTGCGTGTGTTTTTCCCTTTGGAGAGAGCCAGGCCAGCTGTTTCCAGCTTTCTGCATTCCCTTGTAAGCTGACTGCTGGCTTGATATCTTACTCTCAGCTAGATAGCTAATAAATGTATATTGAATCATTTGCAAGCGTACAATACAAGGACTAGAGTTATTTTATTGAGCTGGTTCTGATTTGGAAACTTCCACTAAACTCTTCAAACATTCTGTAACTAAACAAAGGTGAGTGTTAGACCGACAAAATGACCATTACTTGACAATGTGTCCATTGTGTTTGGACAATTCATCATTATAGTGACATTAAGTTTGGTGTAGAGACTTCGCAAATAGATGCCCACAGCCTTTGGTGCTCACTTGACATGGCATTACACAACAGAAGTCAACAAGCTGTGACGTGGCAGTCCGGTACTTCATTTCAACCAATGTTCACTGGTGATTAAGTGACGCCAGTATGTCGATGTAGAAGCAGCAAGCTGCACTGCTGTGTCGCGTGAGCTCCCCTGGGTGTTCCTGTGGTAATTTTGTGGACCTAAGAGGATGATCAGCCTCAAGACTGCATATTAAGCTTTTTTTTGAATGTCAGCAATCAGTAAAGCCTTGGGGGCCTTTAGTGTTTTGTGGTTTAGAAATTTTTAGAGAAAATCTACTTTTTACGTTGGCTCGTTGAAAGTCAGATGAGCCCAGCATTGTTGTAGAAGTTTATATTTGTACTTGTAACTGTATTGTATATAACTTTATATATGAATCATATGTATAATAAAATGACTATTCCCACTCGTGTGTGTGTTCTGCTTGGTGTAAAAATAGCAACAATCGTTAGGTGTGTCAGTGAAGGACCGTAAACACACATTAGCTGGGTTTACTAGGGCACTTTACTTAATTTGGATTGAAATCACTCCAATGGAATATTTTGGGTTAGCTGTTTCCGTGAGCGGCGATCTGAATGGAAATGTTGTTTACCTGCACCGAAGCATTCAGTCAGAACAGCTGTCATCGGAGCAGTTGTGGCTCTCCTTATGGTAGTTATAGTGAAGCAACAGCTTAATAAGTCAGGTTTACTCTTATACTGGAGGCAACCCAGCCATGCAGGGGTCCAAAGCCAGGGTACCCCTAGTGCTGGTTCCAAGCCTGGATAAATGGGTGTGGTTGTGTAAGGAAGGGGATTTGACATAAATCCCATGCCAAATCCACATGCGGAATGAAACGATCTGCTGTGGTGACCCCATAACGGAACGGCCGAAAGAAGAAGACTCTTATACTGGAGGCGAGAGGGAGAAAGGAGGAAGGGAGGGAGGGAAAAGGCGATGACAGAAAAGCTTTATCGGTACCTTAGAGTGGTTTGACTCTGACTAATGCCACATCATTAAGACGTTACCAAACTCTGAGTTAGCTATGAAGGCCGCGGTGAGTGGTAAACTAACCAGAGATGTTACGCTACCATCCACATTATGTGAAATAACAATAAAAGCAAACTCCTCAGCACAGGCTTCATCCTGAAGACCTAGATCCAACATTGGTCAGAGACTTTTAACAGAGGTCTTTCTCCTCTTTAATGAATCCATTCATTCATCAATAAAAGGGGAAGTTAGTGGTTCGGATCAACTTTTGTTCACGCGGGATTCTGACTTAGATTTCAGTCGGAAAGCACTTCCTCATTTGGAATGGGGTGTTTACATGAAGCAGTTTAATTCTGATTAGACTTTTATTCTGATTTTATTCTGAGTAATGGGGGCCGTGTAAACCCATCTGGTGATAGTTAGAGCGCACTCGAATGAACCCTTTACACAGCAATGGATCAAATCACAACTAAAGGTTACCGTTTGGACTTTTGTTTAAATAACAACTGTTGTTTCAATCATGCTCACAAATTTGTTTGAGGATCATTTTAACAAAGTTGTATGAACACTGTTCTTTTTACAAAATGCAGAGGAAAAACTGTTACGTAAACGGGGCCTGAGAGTGCACACCTCCACCCAGCGTATATACTCCCTACCGGGACGACTTCTGCCTTTGTTTAGCTTGGCATGGCAATATTTATCACGTAGCCCCACAATTAAAGTACTTCAACTACGTGAGAAATATCGTTTTCATGTCAAGCCAATCAGAGAGTGGGTCATGGCTGGAATCATTAAAAAGAAGAAAAAAATTCCATACTTTGCCTCTGTATATATTTTATGAAATATGAAGATTATCAATTATTAATTGTAAAAAGCATTTTTTTTTAAAACTGAAAAGTGCTATAATTCATGTAGGTGACAGAACTGGGTTACACCACGCAAATGTGTCATAACCATCAGCTGATTCATGCTTCGTCAGGCTTTCACTAATCAAAACTCAGATTCATTTTTAAGACAAATGAGACAGGACTCAGGATAACGGCCCCCTGCGTACGCTGTGCTTCATTTTTTATCTGCTCTAAACTGTATGCCATGTGAGTTTACACGGCCTGTTTTACAGGAATTCTATAAACTGATTAGACACAGACGTAGAAACACATGCCTAATATTGCCTAGGTTCACATTTTCCCACCAAAACAACTCTGATCCATCAAGGCGTGGATTCCACAAGACCTCTGATGGTGTGCCGTGTTATCTTACACCAAAGATGATAGCAGCAGTTCGTTGAAGTTCTGTAAGATGCAAGGTGAGACCTCCAGGGATCAGACTTCTTTGTCCAGCACATTTCACAGATGCTTAGTTGGATTTAGATCCGGGCGATTTGGTGGCCAAGCCAACACCTTGAAGTCTTTGTCGTGTCCTTAAACCACTCCTGGATCATTTCTGCAATGTGGAAGGATACATTATCCTGCTGAAAGAGGCCACTGCTGTTAGGAAAGACTGTTTCACTGTCAAGGAAGGGGTGCGTGTCAAAGTAGAAGTAGCCACCACAGTTTGGATCATGTCAAAGTTACTCAGATCCTTATGCCTGCCCATTTTTTCCTGGTGTCAACTTTGAATACAAAATATTCACCCTCTGCTTAAAATATATCCCATCTACTAACTCATACTATAGTTACTAATACTATTGATCATGATTGATGTTTACTTTCACTCTTGCGTCCCCTTTATGGCCCCTGATATATTAAAATCCTGGATCATCCCCTGGTCACCCTGCTCACAACACACAACAGCGATCACGTAAACTCCTCCTATACTCTTGTTGTCAATGGAACAAAACCACAAACAAGGAATGAACATGTAACACTGTAATTAATATTTTCCTGAAGATCCTGTTTTCTAAATCATAGCGTGAAGTGTTTCTGTGCACACGATTGACTCATAGCAGGGTGTGTCTTTATGAGACTAAAGCAAAGTTTCCTATTCACTTTAAAATCCCAGTTACATGCTGTGTTTACAGCTTATTCTTATTCTTTTTTTTGGCCTTGTTTACTTAAGTGTCTGGGTGCACAGACACACAACCATGTCCTTGGTCTTGAATAGTCCTTGAAAAACAATTAAGTTGGTAGAAAAGACAGGGTTTAGTTTAAAATCATGCATCACTGGAGCTGGTAAAATGCCAAGGGAGTAGACTTGGAGGGAGATGAGTCGAGGAAGGATGAAGAGGGGGAGAGAAGGGCGGCTTTCAGTCATGGCAGCTTACTGATCTCCTGTGTGGTGTCTGGCAATGAGTGCTTGTCCTGTGCACTCACATTACGGCCCCCTTCCTGTGACACATGTTTTAAACTCACCCAGGAACCGACAAAATAAGACTGACTAAACCAAAGGAGTTTTTCTCAGATTGCATCATGGTTGAACGTGTTTGAGAACACAGAAGACTGTTGGTGAGTCTTGAAACAAGCCCCTTCAGTTGTCTTGAGTCTTTTCATGCCTGTGAAAGTGTGAAGGCAACTCTATTCTCTTCAAGTGGGGAGGGGGCTTCCAAGGAGGCCTAGGCAGATTGACCCCATTGCAGAAAACACTTCCAGATGTGTGTGTGTGTGTGTGTGTATGTCCATCTGCTGAAGTGCCAGCATGCTGAGCCCCAAGGAACCAGTCATCCATCAGAAACTGTCCCATATATCAGTAGCACCAGGATGACCATTTGCTACATGCCCATGAAATCGCAAAGACCTTCTGAGAATGCGACACCGTAACAAATTAGGTTGCAAATCAAAAGCGAGGGGATTTTTTTTTTTTCAGTTCTGTCCCCTTATTGAAGCTGTCTCGTTTAAGACAAGCAGATATATGTCGAAAGGCAGCACTAATGCACTAATGTGATGAGATGTAATCTCTATGAGACATCATGTACTCGCTGGTTTACAAACGATCTTCTGCTCGTCTACTGATCTCTTCAGAGGAAACATTTTTATATGCATCTCTACTGAAGTTTTGCAGTTTGTGGAGTTGAAGAAGTTTCTCCTAGAGTCAAGAGAGACAAAGACAAAGACACCGACAAAACAAACCAAAGTCACGGAAAAGTGCAGGATCTGTAAGAAGGGGTCTTAGGGCCATCTTGAAAAGTAAAAAAATAAATCTGCGGTTAATAGAATGAAGAGAAAAGTCTTAATTTTATGAGAAAAAAAGTTGTAATTTTACTAGAATCCTGTCATAATTTTACAAGAATAAATTCCTTATTGTACAAGAATAAATTCATACACACACTGACACACACACACACATGCAGCATCCAGTGAGTGTCAGCGTATTCATGAAGTAATTAGATTACTTGAGGATCACTGTTTATGGTCTTTCAGCCTTCATCTACATTATGTGATAACTAAATCCATCATTGAAGCATCACATGCTCCACAAATGAAAGACTTCCTCCAAGTTTGTCCAGTTCCTTCTTCAGAACAAACCCAGTTGTTTACACAGCATTTTCAAAGTTCTGATATGATCACGTTGTTTTTGTCTGCCAAAAAATTCAGTATTTATTGATTGGTCAAACTTATATTATTATTGAAATATAGTTTGACACGATGCTCCAATTTCCTAATTTCCCCTGAAATTAATAGAATAGCTTGAGATTACGACCTTTTCCTCACAAAAATACATCTTGTTTTTCGTAAAATTACTACTTTTTTCTAGTAATATTGCGCCTTTAATCTCGTAATCACATTTTTTTTTTCTTTATTTTGTCAATGAAACCCTATCGTAGATAGTCTTTTACACTCGGACTCTTCAAGGATATTTTGACAAAACCGTCTCTATGCTGGGCAGTAATACGATATATCCCCCCGCTAGAGTCTTGAGACAGGTGGTGGTGGCTGATGAATCCGCTGACGCTGATGAAATGATGAAAGTGATTTATCAGAATGAACTAGAGATATAATGCGTCCCAGCTGATATCTCAAGGGAAATCCCAGATGATGACAGACAGCAGGAAGTTAAGACTGAGCCTGTGTGAGTGGTCTGAGTTACGGGATGGTATGTGCTGTTATCTGCAGAATGATTGAGAACACTTTAGAATGGTGAATTCACATGGTATGGTTAACTTGCACATCTGGGAGGGCTCCATCCATGCTTAAAGACCTCCATCCATATTATGTCTTATCTACCAAGAACATTCCCATTTTGTCCAGTGAGACGATGAAGTGACATTCAGGTACCATCCAACAGTGTGTGTCAGAGGTAAAGAGTTCAGGTATCAGACTGACCTGCCTGCAGGCCTTCTCCACCCTAGTAAATCTGTGGTGTATAGTGAAACAGTGCATTGTGAAGCAAAGACCTGTTGAGCAACTGAAGTTGTGTTGAGCAAGAATGGGACAGAATTCAACAATAGTCATCATTTTTCCCCCAGAAGGCTCATATCTTATCTTGGTACTGTATTCAATTTGCTTTCGGTTTATATTAACATATCATCACAACTTTTCCGGAGGTTGTACCTACACGTCTTTTTTTTAAATTTGTTTTCCGAATCATGACAACAGAGGACCGAACAAGTTTAACATTCAGAAAAACAAGAATTTGTGTGAGCTGCTTGTATTATAGTGGTGTGGGACGTGTGAGTGAAGGAATCACTGGGGGTCCCTGCCCTGGTCTGCCTCTGAGACGTAACTACCCCGAAGCAGACGGAAGCTTTGAACTGTGCATAACTAATTCAGGCAAGCAGAACCAGGGTGTCTTCATTATGTGCTCCGCTCTTGCTTGAAGAACTGGCAAACAAATGTAATTTGACGTTGCCTGATAGATCCTCGGGGGATCAAGCTATCCAGGCGGCTAATTCACTTTCCCTCAACAATGAGCCCATAGAGCTCCAAACACTGCAAGGTTTTACTTTTCATTCCCGGAGGACTATTGTGAAACACTAGAACACTCCCTCCCCCCCCCCAGAAAAACACCAGCAACTTTCTGAAACTTGTCTTCAAGATAAAAAATTCAGTTACGCTTAGAGAGTTGAAGCTGATTTTATTGTTTTTCATGTGAGGGCAGTGATATTGATCTATTGATGATCTGAATGCCCCCTGGCTCGCTGCCCTGGCTGTAGACAGCAAGGCACCGCGTCAGCGCGCTGCTGCTCCGGACAGAGGTTTTGTTTTTCAGACAAACAAAAGATCAGCTCAACTTGTCGCAGCCCACAAAGATTTGCTTGTTTTCATACGATCCACGGAAACTGTTGACGTTTGTGATGATGTATGGCGTTAATATGCATTTGGTAAATCCTAAGAACAATCACATTTGGTTTAAACAGTTAAAAGAATACACAACATGGGAATTCAGGTGTCACATCATACGTATATTTGTTTTTGTTTGACGTCGGCTGTAATCCATATGCAGGATTGAATTTGACCTGCATTTAAAAACATTTATACCACATTGCCAGGCTTCAATTTGTAGCAAGATGATTAAATTCCCAGAAAAGTGAAAAATAAACAAATGCAACACAATAAGACATGTATTATTTCTCAGAGTAAGGTTCTTTTTAAATTAATATTTTAGGACTGACTCATCTATTTATGATGATGATGACCTCTGACTTTCCGCTCTCTGCCATTCATTAACAATATGACAGAAAAGTAAGTGTATTTCTTTGAAGGCTAAGAATGATTGGTTTGCTGCAATATATTAAAATACATTATTACAGGTGAAAGAAGGGGACAGGCTTGCATGACGATGACAGCCTCAGTAAGTTTTTGACCGTATGCACTGTCCATATTGTGAACTTTGTTTAGTTTACTAACTGTAAATCTAAGTAGACCACATCTGCAGTACATTATGTAGGCTCGGTAGTGACTTGTAATGCATTATAATGATTTATGACCACACTCCTAAACACACATAATGCTCCATGATGCACCATATCAACACTCAAACTGTTATAGATCTGTTTTATGAAGTTCAAGTGTATATTGGATACTTTAACAGCAGAGGACGGGGCTTACGGCACATATTGACCATACTAAGTGTGAAGCAGGGACATTTCTGTAAATATTTAGTATGAAAGTAGTGTAGCGAAGAAATAGAGCACTCTGAAGCTGAGGAAGGGGTGGTGCTTTGTTACGGCAAAGAGACACATGTTGCTTCATCTCCGTTTATACTTTGTCAGTTTGAGTGTTTTCAGACTGACAAGTATGCCAAAATGTGAAATAGTACGGTTGTCATTCTGAAAACAGTCCAAGGATTGAGTGTAGAATGATGGACACTAGTCTTCCTCTGCAGTCCCCATCTTGGTTTGTGAAATTACAAAGGTTACAGCAGTGAGCCAGGGCACAATGTGTACAAATGATTTCCATTTTGTGTGAAGTAGGGATCACAATGAACCCGACATTTTGAGTCAAGGTCAATCTTAGAGTACAGACACTGAAATATACAATCATAGTGTACTTATGTATACTATATGCTTTTCTCTGGTCTGTTTTACAGGTGAAAGGTGAATGAAAAATGTCAACTTCTTCTGTTAATAAGCTTCATGAAATTCCATGAGATCATGTGGCTCATGAAAAAAAATGGCATGATATCAGCGAAAACAGCAAAACTGTTTAAAGCCAACGATTTGACAAGATTTTTGACACTTTAAAGGAATTAAAATACAGTTGATGGTTTTGCTATTAAAAAATATATACTATTTCAATGAAACTAGGCCTATGCTGTCGTCCCCTAATAACAAGGGTATATCCCTGAAAAGCCCGGTAGTAGAAGTAGATACGTCTGAAAAACAGTGTTTTTGGTTAAAAAAACCCACCCCTTGTGAGTAAAATACAAACTATTACAGTAATAGACCCTCAAATTTGGTCTTAATCGGACCAAGGGTTGAGAGTTATGGGCCAACTTTTTTTTTATTTTTATAAATCTTCCCATAGTATCAGAAATATATATAAATCACTCCAGTTCTTCCTCGCACTGATGAAGAACTAGATAAATAAATAAATAAATAAATTGATCCATGAAATTGTGTCTGGAAATCCCTTTTTCGCCTGCTGCCACCGCGACCCGACCCAGAATAACTAGAAGAAAATGGATAGATGGATGGATCATAAGAGATTCTCACATGCATGGGCTATTATAGCTGGGATAAATCATCATTACAGTTTATTGTTTGGGGTTGTAGAGGTGAGAGGAGAGAGTCATAATGTCATAAAAGTCTTATTGGTCAATCTCAAGTTTATAGTCAAAAGCATCTAGAGGACACTTAGTATTAATTAGAAATTAAAACTTCAATGTTTTATGAATATTGATGCATCATAAAGCAGGAGGTTGGTGGTCAGGTTGAAGACATAAAAAAAACATTAATACAAGTTTAAGATTAAAACAACAGCTGGGAACAGCTGGTTCAGCAGCATCATAAAGTCAAACACTTGACAGCCATTTTTAGTGATTACTATTACACGCCAAAACTTCTGGGTCCTTCAGTTCTTCAGACAGAAATTATAGTTTTAATGAGTTGGATTTTATTTAAGGTCCAAGGAATCACTGACAGATGTTTTTTGTCCTTCATCGCTATGAGTTTTAGGCAAAACCTTTCAAAGCCCTTGTGAAAAACGAAATCAAACAGACATTATCTCTCTTTATATCTGGTTTTGGTCACTGTAGGTGGGTTCACATGGGACACTTTTCTCCTTTTCCATTAAAACCTTTCCGAATTACAATGTCGGTTGCATGTTTACATGACTTTTGATCTTTTCTGACCCGGTATTAACATGCATCAACTCAACCAATTGGAAACGCTTTCATACCTGCGCAGACGATCTACATTCCCGTTCATAAGGTGGTCATAATGCTTCGCTGTGCTCGGTGCTGACTGCCAACAAGCGACCAGAAGAAGAGTACGACAAAGAAGGAATATGCGGAAGTGACTTTATCGCCCATCTGGCCATCCAAAAATGTTAAAATATTTCAAAGTTGCATTGAATAAATGACTCTCCGATGCAAACCGGTACTGTTTAGAAGTCACCGTATTTAACATTACGTCACAACGCTCTAATCTAATTCGGAAAGGCTCATTCCATTGGGAAAGGGGTGTTTAGGTGCAGCATTTTCTTTCCGATTAAACGTCTTTTCCGAATCTAATCGGAATTAGGCTTTCCATGTAAAGCCACGTGATAGCACTGAGTTGTCCATTAAATAGGCATTAATGTACTTTTAACACCGATGAACTTCTCTGAATGATGATGAAGGCTTCAGATTTTTTGCTGATGAACTTAAATTAAACTTTTGACACAGTAGTGTCAATTATTTATTTATTATTTTTTATTTTTTATGTGTTCACTGAATGGGCATGTCTGCCATTGATATATTCACTTCCTATAGAGCTGATGGAACTTTCTATGTCGCCATTATTCATGTTGACTTTTCTCATGTAGAGTTTGATGTAGACAAATACTGTTTGCTGTAATTCCAATGTTGAATACACACCGGTGAAAATGTTGCACAATGTTTCAGCAAAGTGGACTAATGATTTTGTGTTTGTTGACGAGGCCAAAATAAATTGGTGGAATTGAGATGAATCATCTCGCACTGATATTTTTTTAATGCTCCCTTTTCACCTAAGGGAATCCAACATTGGAATTATGTGTTTCAGTTGAGCATTTCTAACAAAATGCCGGGAAGATGGGTCCTCTCCAAAGCCCTCTCTGTTCTCGTTATGTGTCTCCTGTCGATACCATCATCTGTCGACATCTTTTTATTGTCGCGCAGCTGACACCAGTGAAGCCCACTGGTCTCAGTATGCTTGATGGAATGTGTGGAGATAATTCCTCTAGAACCAGAAATGGAACTCAGACAAGGTTGGCACCAATGTATGAACACTTTATTGAAGGGTGTCATTCGATTTGGTGTTGAACAGCAGTCTTTTGGAGAGGTGTGGCAGGATGGCAGGGGTTAACAGTTCAGCTGTAGAGCAAATGGCAGGGAGGGATGAGTCCAGGCAGGTTGGGGTTCCTGAGGAACAGCGAGACGTAGGGTTTACCGGGTACCTGATGAACACATGATTTCAAAGAGCCACTTATAGCTATCATGTTTGCAGACGGAACAATCTGATTATGTTCTCTTTCTTCTTCTTTGTTTATTTGTCAGATTGCAATACCAACTTCCCGGTGCATATTGCCACCTGCTGTGTCAGAATACATAAGACAGGATCCAGTTTCCACAGTATAAAACAAACCAACTCAGCTCAGCAAGAGCGGTAACCATTCTTTCCGTCATTCATTCACCGAGTGAACAGCCATTGGGAGAAACGTGGGGTTCAGTATCTTGCTCAAGGAGACTTTGACATGTAGACGGGAGGGGCCGGGGATCCGATTACCGAACTTCAGATAAGTGGACAAAAGCTCTAGCTCCTGAGCCATCGCCACCCTAAGAAACGGCATTATTAAGTATATATGCAGAAGTGTCGAGTATTTTATTCTGATGTTCAGAAGTGCAGGCAGCTTGACTGACAAGACATTAGAGAAGCAGAAAAAACAAAGGAGGAAGAAAATCACTAGGTAAACAGTTGAAGAAAGAGTTTCAGAAGACATGAGAGGAGACGTTTCTGAGCAACAACTAAATAAGTTGACTCCAGAAACTTTCAAAAAACTTTAAAAGACTGTAAAGAATAGAACAACAGGCCGTTTCACCAGAACCTAATAGTATAATACACTTGATCTGATTGAAAGATCTTCTTGATCACCCTCTGAACTTTTTATCCGACTTGAACCTCTGTGCAGTTTGAGACCCCCAGACAGTTATCTCGTCCAGTGTGGCGGTTGAAAGCTGAAGGCGGCAGAGCTTCTGCTATCAGGGCCAAGAGGCTCTTGAATGACTGCCCAACGAGATAAGGTCTGAGTCTGAGTCTGTGTCTTCTTTTAAGTCTGGCCGTAAAGCATGTTATTATCTGGAAGCATTTCCTGATTGTATCTGAGCTCCCACTTTATTGTGCGGTGCAGGGCATGAGGTATGTGAGAGAAAGCATGACTTTGCTTGTCAAAGCAAAGTCATGCAAATCTTACATCCGCCTACCTCTCGCTGGGAGAGACTAGGAGGATGTAAGATTACACTGTGTTTTCTTGGACACTAAATATATTCACAACAGCTCAAAGCTACTAAATAATGTTAGTAGTTTTGATAATTAATTTTTTTTGTTTTAATTCTTACAAACACAAACATTAAAGCATTCCTCTTATAAAAATAGCGTCATTAAAATATTTTACAGTAGAAGTCTGGATCAGTCCTGAAGTGTTTTCTTAACCAGGTGTTCTTCAGGATTATTTTATATGAATTTTCAAGGACATAAAAATCCACTTTGATTGCCTCATGAATGTTTTCAAAATGAGATTGCAGAGCTTTTCTCCTCGGCCTCCATTGGCTTTAACTTTGTGCAGTAAAAACCTTAAGTTGAGGCCTTTTATAGCGCATTCTAGCAACTGATCCTAAAAGCCTGCTGCTGTCACAAGAAAGAAACAAACCCCCCTTTGAATTTATAGGTCAGTGTTAAGACGCCGCTGTATCTGCCCCTAGGCCATATCTGCTCAGAATTATCCTGATTGCAGGTCAACACAGATCACATCCTGACTTTCTCCACATTCCAGCAGCTGTGGAGGTTGAAGAAACACAGAATGCTGCTTTTTCAGTGAAGCACGGATGGTTCTGTAAACACTACCCCGGGATTCAACCTATTCTATTCAGGGAAAAGGAGGAATAACAACAGGAAGAACAACAGTTTACAGCGTGGAGCAGAAAATAAACAGTTTGAATTAAGATGAAGAGATAAGTTTATCCACAAGGACATCACTAAGCGTACAATAAAAAAGACACGCTCATTAATTTAAACACGTCCCGAGGATGTCCAGCTGAGCTGCTCTGAAAAACATAATATTAAGTGCTTATAAGTCAATCGGTTTTTTTTATAAAGCTGTACACTCTTGTTGCATTTTGCAACAATTTATGTTGGCACAGCCCGACATCATTATTATTGTTTTTCTTCTTTCTTTGGGTTTATTTCTTCTTTTATTTGTATTACTGCCTCCTTCTGGCTGTAGTCCCCTTCTTCTACTTCTACTCATTTTGGGAGGAAGGGTCCCTAAGCCCAACTTAATTCATTGCTATGACAGTTTCAGTCTGATGGCTACACACGGACAGTTTAAAAAAAACTCTTTAGGACAATTGGGAAAAAAACAAATGACTCCATACAGCTTACACCGTGCAATCCAAGCTTTCCTAAGCTCAAATATCTCAAATTGTATTCAAAAAGTTTCATTTCCCTTTCATACCCAGTGAAAGATTCACTTTAGCCTCTAAGCTAAATAGCATATCCGCATATCTTACAGCTGGTATCCTGCCGGCTACAAGTTATGGCGTTTGTTAACCCGGATCCAGGCCAATCCGGTTTGGAAATCAGTTTTGTGTTCCAAATATTCACACTCCTTGACTAAGTCCTCCCCTCTATCCGGGCTTGGGACGGGCACAAAATGGTACACTGATTTGTGACCATTTCGTGGCTGGGTTTTATTTGAACACGTCCGCTTCTCTAAAAACAAATTTGTTCCCGAATTTTCTCTAGCCAGGTAGACACACTTGAGGGTCTTTTTACACATCAGTGTTTTTTTGCCTACTGTATAAGCAATACTGTTAAACTGTTGTTGCAATTTGCCTTTCTGGTCATGCAACAATGGAGTACAGGAACCCTTGAAATGTAACCTTTTGAAAACGGGTTCCAGAATGCAATCTTGCAAAAAATGTCCCCATTACTGTCACTATGCAAACTAGTAAAATGTATGTGTCTCGTGAACCTGGGACACGTCCACACATGGCTGTTACCACATGGCTGTTACAGTTACAGCGTGGTAACCACAGACAGACAGAACATGACGAAATAATGGCATCCATGCAATCGTGTTTGCATGCAGGCAAGAGGTGAATTTCCAAATTGATTTTCAAAAGTCCCACCACCCTCTACAGGCCCGGCATGCATTCTACAGGATTTTCAATCATATGTGCGCGGATCCGTTTGCGATTAGGATGGTTTTTCACACTGAACTGCTTTCAGACGCGTGGGGAAAACGTCAATTATTAGTAGAACTGTTTCACCTAATGTAGCAAAAATGTATCAAGGACTTGTCCCATGACATAAATGTGAATTTCATAGCTTTTTAAAGAGATGAAGAAAAGATGTTAGAATCAGAGATTTCTCTCTTAGTGAGACTGAAGGTTCTGAAACCATGTTGCTCGCTCACACACAGAATAATCAGTCCAGTGTTGTAGGAGCAGGACTCTTGCATCACCCCTCTCATATTGGTGGTCTGGGGAGGGAGTTTCCCAGAGGAAAAGGGATATATCCTGAGACCGCTGCCCCTGCTGTCATTCTCCATCTGGTTTCCATCAGGAGCTGATGGGTTGGACTGTGTAAACATTTTCTCAAAGGATACCACCTTTTTTTCCCCTCTATTGCTAGTTCTTGCTGACCTCCTTCCAGAGCCTCTTCTCTCACTCCACCTTTTCACGACAACCAAATGCCTAAACAGAGACGAATAAATATGTAATGTCAAATATTCACTCAAAATTAAAAATGTGTGAGTCTTAATAAATGATTAATACGACATAAATTTAGATGTGGATGAAAAAACTGTTACGGAGCACCAGCTGGGTTTACATGGAAACATATCTTCCTCTTTCAGATTGAAATCATCATCTTGAAAGAGCATTTTTCTTGTTGACTGTCTACATGAGCGGGGATCACATCGGAAATGGTGTTAACACAACAGCTGTGTTGCAAGTGCAAAAGCAACCAATACACGAGGTTTTTTATCAGACAACAGGCGTCTATCACGTGATCAGGGCTGTTTTGATGTTATTGTGATGCTTTTAATGAAGAAAACGTTTGAAAAAGCAGAGATATTAACTCATGTGTACTCCTATAGAGTGCTGGACACAGAGAGGAGGGGGGAGGAGAGGGAGAGGGGAAAAGTCCTGAACAAATAAAGCTCCCGGGTACCTCAGAGTAGCTTAACTCTGACAAATATTACAGCATTATATTAGTGAGGCTGTGTTTATTCAGTAAACTCATGGGCT
Source organism: Lophius americanus (assembly GCA_037951165.1). Taxonomy (NCBI): domain Eukaryota; kingdom Metazoa; phylum Chordata; class Actinopteri; order Lophiiformes; family Lophiidae; genus Lophius; species Lophius americanus. The sequence goes on along the minus strand of JBBDHG010000090.1, from coordinate 2,288,550 downwards.
TTTATTCCGAAAATCCAGATCCACCCAGGGTTAGACTATCAAAGAGATCTGCCTCCTTTTTCTGATGCACTTTTGTTGAAGGGCTCATGCTTAAAATTGACATTTACAAAGTGCTTTTTAATTTATGACAGCGTTGGCCTGTCACGGCTCCTGGTGGATTTTCTTGGACATGTTTGTACAGATAATTATTTCTTACTTTCCCCACTTTATTCTTTGAGAGTTTGTATAATAAACAAAATCCCTGCTGTGTGTCTAGATCATTAAATGTCGGCATTGCGCACGAGGTTAGCGCTGGCAGGCACGCGTGTTCTCACCAGGGAGTATTCTGAAACTCACTGCTTACATGCAGAGGTTGCTTTTTCTGAACGTTATACCCAAAGGACTTATGTATAAGTATTTGCCCCCTGAGCAACTACATCCAAAAACGACCAAATTGTATGAATAACTGGTTGCAGCTGGACTAGACATGCAGACCTAATTACTGCCAGGCGCGTTCAAACTGAATCACTCAAACAGACCATTATCAGAGGCAGGATGTTGCTTCATAAGACTCAACAGTAGCGCACAACGTCAAAATCAAAAGAAATTCCATAACAGATGAGGCAGACAGTGACTGAAATCTGTTTGTATGGATTACAAATATATTTGTAAGGCTGTGGGACGCCACAGAGCCACTAGTTATCTAATATAGAAAACAGTGGAGCTTCACGGAAATGGGTCCACCTTCTTGAGTTCCTCCAAGTACACAGCAAAGACTCATTCACGGGGTCACAAAAAGACCCAAAGAAAACATCCAAGGATTTGCAGGACTCTCTTACCTCTATAAAGTTGAACGTTCATGGTTCCACGTTCAAAAAGACACTGGGTAAAAATATGGCGTCATGGAGGAATGGGTCGGAGGAACACTGAGGTCATCTGAATTGTGATCTTTCTTGAACTTTTGGTAGAATATTCTATTGATTGATTAGTGGAAAGTTGAACTTTTTGGAATACAGCGGTTCTGTAATTAAGGTATTGGGTAACCAAATCAAAACAGTAATATCAAAAAAAAGAATAAATGAGGAGTAGGCCCAATATTTTTTCATTAACCTGGCTCTTCCTGAAACATCAGTGAACCCAGAATCACTCCACAACCTGTGTAGAGATAAAAACATTGGACTGGCAGTTGGATCCTCAACCCTGCAATATGAATCTGAGTGAGTCTAATTAGTGGTTTATGATAATGTTTTTGTTTTTTGTAACTAGGGCAGGAACAGAGAGAACTTCCTGACACTGCCTGGAATGAGATAAAAAGATACTTACACATCCTCTAAACCCAAATCACAATCATCAAGGTAAAATGAGAGGAAATAGGATTTGAAGCCATTGGGCCTGGATTAGTCGTGTCAGTTCCTGCTGTTTGAAAGTTTCATTTGTCGAATCTCTCCTTAAGTTTCAATTCAGCATCACAATGTTAGAGCTCCTAAGAGACAATTTGATGAATCATTTCACATTCCGATGATGTGAAAATCAGTTGATGCAGAAGTACTTTACTTTTAGACACACCATCTCCGTTTCTGTTAACTTTCAAAGCCTTCATCGGTTACGGTTTGTGAAGCTCACTCCACCTAATACTTCAGGAAACCCAGTGAAGGAGGTGACTGCTTCACTGCTCTGTAATTATATCCACGTGATCGGGCCTGTGGATTAAGCTCCTCGAATCAAGCTCAAACCCAATCCTAAAATCTAGCTCCAGATATTTAACTGAGCTCACGCAACCGTCATTCTTAAAATTGATCAGATATCTCACATGTAATGTGGATACTTGGCTGGTTGTTGTCACAGCATGCTGGAGGATGAAAATACTCCTTATAAGATTGACTATTTGAAGCGTCATGTTTTTTGATCTCATGTGGCCAAAGCCAACGGTTTCAACTGCGTTCGCTCTGCTGATGAAATATAAAGAACTTCTTTTTTTTTTCCGTGGAAATTTTCCGGAGCCTGGTTTTGTGTTTCTCAGACATGATGTGGCATGCATCGTATGTATTAGTCATATTTCACTGTGTCTTACTTCATCTGTCCCAGAACTGTCAGGTTGACTGGTCAAAGCAGGACCTTCTCACTCAAACTGTTGAGAAGAGTGCTCTCTGGTGGAAAAGGGAAAGAGTTGCACAACCTAAAGTCACAATTCTTGACTCCAACTTCTATGCTGAATATCATTAGTGGCATTATTATTGCACATTAAACTCTTTAAGTTAACTTTACATTTTTTTTGAAAACAATATAGCTGCTAATCCCTAAATCTTGCTGCGAGGTCTGCTTTCACACCAAGGACATAAACTACTTCACTAAATTTATGGGTCAGTGTTGACGCCACTCAATCTGCCTCTGGATCATTTTTGGCCAAGATTACCTTGACTGCAGGTGAACTGAAATAAAAATCTGTGTTTCTCCACACTTCAACATGTAGTGGGAGGAAGGAACACAGACTACTCAGCGAAGCCTCTGCTGCTATACAGCAGCATATATGTGAAAGCTCTCTGACCTCTCTGCTTCTTTTTATTTTTTTCTGTTATTAAGTGAAATAAATACCCACGCTCTCCAAATCAGGCCGAGACAGTGTGTGTGTTTTTTTTAAATTTTATTTGCCATATTTTACATTTTCTGGCTAAGACACAAAATTGCTAGCCTATCGTTATCATACCCAAAAGCAAGGGTAAATCCCTGAAAAGCCCAAAATCTACTGTGTAGTCCAAGCAATCCACATTATTGAACTCCTCAAAGTAAATATGTTTATGTCCGAAAAACTGTTTTTTTTTTTTACGTATGAAGGTCCCCCTAGTGAGTAAAATATGAACTATTAGGGTTAAAATACACAAGATAGATCTACTGGGAATGATTCATATGCACCAAATTTGGACTAAATTGCACCAATGTTGGAAAAATATGGCCCGAAATTATTTGAGGATAAAAGCTCCCTTAGGGTTGGAAATATACAACTGTAATTTATCTTGTGCAAACAAGTTTTTAATCTTATGTTAAGTTATAACTTGGTTATGACATAGTTATAACTCGCACTAGATAAATAAATTGTACCCACGTGATTATTAATCCCTTCATGGGATCTGTCGGAAACAAACCTGTCTAGCAAATGGTTGAAAGATGATTGACTAAAGTTGAACGATTAAACCTGGTCAGTGAATCCTCTGAGTGAGCGTTAAAGTCCAACTAACTTTACACACAAAAATGTGATTGCATTCAATTAGGTTTCAGTTAAAATAAATAATGCAGGCCACAGTGATTGTCTTTAATGAACAGTTTGCCAAAAGTGTATAAAAGAAAAGAAAGAAAGAAGATTCAAATCTCTTAAAAACCTATCAATGCTTGAATAATATAAAGCAGATAACAGAAAAGATACCAGCTTTACTTATTATTCACTCCAGGTTAAACCAATCAAGGTGAAGCTGGTAGTGTAAGTAGAAATTACACAACAAAGGGGTGATTTTTAAAAAAATCTACTTTATTGGAAACAGGGTTTTTTCAAAGGCCCCGGCCTCCTGACAGAATGTAGAGACTGTCTCACGACCCAAAGTTCTAGCACAGGCTCAGTGGGTTCATCTGATTCTGCTTAGAAACAGCAGCGGTTTTTAGGATTTATCAAGTTCTTCACCATAATGGATCTTGGATCCAAAAAACAGCTTTATTGTTTAAGAGTAAAGTTTTAGTTATAACTCTCTGAAAGATTTTTTTTCCAAAATGGCATATATCTGCTTTAAATAATATATATATAATGTATATATATAAATATAATGCTTTATTTATTTATTTTTACATTTGTCGTTACGACTCTCACAAAACTTGAGGACAAACACACAAATACAGAATACTATACATAAAACTACTCAGCGATTTCCTCACATGTTACAGTTGGTGAAACAAATAGAGTAATATTAAGACCATGCGTTATTTTCTGCTCCTGGACGTACCTTAACCTGCTAAGGATCTTGTTGTCCATAGTTTTAAGTTATAGAAAATATAGAGATGTAAAATAAATAGCAACAATCAAGGAAATATATATTTCTGATGGCTTTTTTCATGATTCTCTGTCTGATGAATTATATCAGGTGTCCAGCACTGCTACAAATCAACAAGTTTGAAACTAAACATCAATAAATTGTACGTAGGAGGATTAGGGCTATGTTTTCTTGTTTTTGTTTGTTTTTAGAATTCTTACTTTAAACTCAGGATTCTGAGAATAAAGACAGATCTCTGACTCTTTTTCGGGACTTTTTTAAAATGCTAAATTCTGAGAATAAATTCAAAGTTTATTTTTGTAATTTTTTCCTGACTTGATTTTTCAATTCTTAAAAAAAATTTAGATTTTTTTTTTAGAATTTAATCATAAAAAAGTAATTAAAAGTCCTATGAAAAAAAAAAATATATATATATATATTTTTAATTAATTTATTTATTTATATATATATATATATATATATATATATATTTTTTTTCATGAATTGTTCAAAAATCTGACTTTAAAGTTACTTTCTTCAGGAGTTTAAAAACTGCTCCTACAGTATTGCAGACATGATTTAAAAAAAAATCATTATCCTAAAACAAACTCATGTGACCCTAATCCTCTTCCATAAACTTTGGAGACAAAGAGTCTCAGGCCGCCTCATCAGCAGTTGAGGATGGAGTTGGTCCTGAGGATGCGGATGACCTTCCTTGAGGTATAACTGTACTCATACTGTATGTGTTCATGGAAGAAATACAAGTGTCCTGAAACAAACCACAGGGGATAACAGTTATAGACTGCAATATAGTGGTGGGTTCTACTTTTGAAGACTTGAACGATGCTGAAATTCTGACATTTGAAGCTTTATATTACCATAGTGATAAGCAACAGCGTCAACTTCCTCATTCATCCCTGGAAAGTCTTCCTCGAAAGTTCGTGGGTATCCACTGTCCATGGTGCCTGTTGCTTCATCATAGCTGTGGTGACAATGAAAACAAAACAATGTTGATAAAATGAATGAAATCTTCAATAATAAGGCATTCATACAACAACATTTAAACTAGACGTGTAATATTCATCCCCACAAACCTCCAGTAGTCTTCCTCAGTGAAGAGTAGAGTTTTCCCGGTGTCCCTGATGTACACAGCTGCATCTACCTTCCTTACTTTCTTGGGAAGTCCAAGTTTGTGGATATATTTTGGGTAACCGTCCACAATATTATAACCATTCAAAGCCCACATCCTGATCCCTGTTGAGACACATAATGTGAATCTAACATCATTAAGGAAATCATTCAAACATAACCACTTAGTTAGTATGTGTAGAAAACCCACCACTGAATATGAAGACCAGGTCTTTCTCTGGGTTCTCGTACGCAGCGTCCACCTTGTTTGGGATGGTGGGCCATGTGGACTTGATCAGGGTCTGCTCCGGCTCCGGCATCTGAGGATGGAGACGCCAATAGAATCTGCAACGAGATGAAGTCAAATTACTTATAACATTGAATTCTTGGTAAGTTATTCTAGATGAAAGAATATTTTGGAAAAAAACATAATGACGGTGTTTCACAAGAGGTTGATGAAGATCATTTTGACACATTGGGTTTTGTCTTTGATCCATCTTTATTCTAAAATAGTTCTAAATAAATAGTATGTTGTTTTTATATTGATATTAACTATAGAAAATCTATACACAGAATAAATGTAATTGATTGTTTTCACATAATGAGGTTCTAGTCCATGATGAAGATCTAGAGTTGTGGAATTGAACATCTTGGTGGGACTGTTCTGGCGGTACCTGTCTTTGAAGATGATGGTTTCTCCTCTGAGCTCAGTGACGGCATCGAAACTCAGCATGGCGTCACATTTGTCTGGTGCGTCAGGCTTCGGCTTCACTTTCTTTGCGTCTGGGTTTGGGCCTGTGGATGAGCATCTGCCATTAACGTTTTAACGCCATTAAGTACGCATGTGTAAGAACAAATCTTCAAAACTTCGGTCTTGTAGGATACTTCTAGTCTGAACTGGTTAGTACCTCCCAAAGTGGTCTATGGATTGATTACGGATGACCTTGTGACAGAGTCATAGGCGCCCGTGACTCAATGCCCATCCCTGCTGACCCCTGTCAATTGCTAGAATCACCTACAATGGGCTTGTCACCATCAGAACTAGACGACGGAGCCATGGAGGAAAGTATTCCGGTCTCATTAATCCCAATTTTCTCCTACATAATGTGGATGACAGGTTGCACAATTTCTCGCTTACCACAGGAAGTGATGACATAAGGAGGAACTCTGGGAAGAAGCCAAGCCAATAGAGGCAGTATTCTGCTGGGAGACTTTGGGTCCGGCCATTCATGTGGATGAAACATTGACACCTAACACCTACCTAGATGATGTTGCACACGTACACTCCCTTTCACGGAAATGCTGTTCCAATAGCAGCGGCGACTTTCAAGCAGCATAATCCACCCTGACAACATGGTTCAGGAATTGTTTGAAGAACTTAGGCCTCCAAATTCCCCATATTTCAATCCACTCAAGCAACTATTGGATGTGCTGAACAAATAAGTCCTAACCATGGAGCCCCCACCTCGCAATACATTGAACTTTAACAACTTGCGTCCAGATATGATAGGTCACTTTCAAAGGTCTGGTGGAGTCCAAGCCTCAATGGATCTTAAGTGTGTCATTTATAAATGGATTTACAAGTGGTTTTAATGTTATGGCTGTACAGTGTGTAATTCAGTCTGATTAAAACACATGTTTTCCCACCATATAGAGCCTGAATGCCTTCAATGTCATCCTCAGACAGTGGGTATCCTGTGGCGTATGAGTAGATGGGGTACATCAGGGCTCCTGCGTCTGAAGAATGGGACATGCCGAGGGCGTGACCCAACTCATGGGCCGCGACTATGAATAGGTTGTAAGCTGCAGAGAACAGACGCTCAGTCAAAATACTGTTCAGATGGCGGTAATCATCTGGGAACATGTCACAAGCTGATTCTACCTGATGAATCTTTGGTCCAGTGTTCATCCTCGTCGAAGTGGGTGTCGCCTCCCAAGCCTTGGCCGGGCGGGTAGGCGTGAGCCAGCAGACCATCAGGCCCGTCAAACGGGTTATGGTCTCCATGTTCTGAAGGAAAAAACGCAGACATTTTAGTCAAATATGAGATTTTAGAGATTATGTCAGAGGTTATTCATCAGGATTAAGTACCTTGGGCTCCGAAACTGATCATAATGTCTGCGTTGCCCCTGTGCAGCTTCTTAAATGTCAGAGGCGTGACATCAGACCAGATGTTGAGAGCATTGCGGATGGCTCTGTCCACATCAGACTTCTTCAGATCCGGTGTATAATTCAAAATCCTGGAACAGCACAGTGCAAATGAGTGAATCATCCTGTTGGACTCTACTTTTTACATGGTAGTCACAAGTATCCTGAATTTATATTCACCTGAATGTGACGTTGTTATCCTCCCACTTGAGGTCTCGAGGGAAGTGGTTGTACTCGCCAATGTCTGGGACGCCACATCTGGCCTGTTCCATCAGCTCCAGAGTGTTGTCATCCAGATTTCCTGTCACCTGCAAGAAAGCAAGAGGTGCAAAGACAATATGATGCAGAGTTAGATGTGCTCTTTAAGCAATGAGGTTAATTTGAAAAGATTGAAACAAATTTCTCTCTTTCAGAGTCGTTGAATCTCTTTTGCTCCCACCGACGAGGTTATGGTTTCATCAGCATTCGTCTGTTTGTTGTCAGAGTAGCTCAAAATCTTCCAGAAGGATTTCAATAAAATTGAATCAAATGCTGGCCCTCGGAATGGGAAAGATGTGATTTCCTTTGGGGGGGGCTCCGAATCAATCAGAAGCTTTAGCAAAAGCATCACTCATCAGTCTTAGCTGAGTCATCAGTCTTAGCTGAGTCATCAGCCACGACCACCAGTACCCAGAGTCCAAAGGGGATTATACCCACTGCTGCAAAGGGCAGATACCCTTTGGCAATCGCCCAGAATCTGAGCGCCAAAGACTTTTAATTAATGATCACATATCGTCTGTTGTAATAAATATATCACTCTCTTTCTTTCTGTCTCTGAAATGAGCATTTCCAGCTACATGCGTACACTTTCTAATCAAACAATGATAAGATATCCAAATCACAATCAAAAGCCGAGGCTATCCGAGGTTAAAAGAATTTTAACCGGGCCTTTTTAACCGTGCATGGCGATTTCTGACCTGCTTTCGCAACAAGTCCTCGACAGGGAGTGAAAAAGTTTTGACTTCATGATGAAAGGTTGATGCGTTTATGCTATAAGTATTACAGTTATCTACATGAATCCTGAGCCAGAACCTCCCAAAACATCAACCCTGACTCCAGATTGTACTCCTACACTTGTATTTATAAAAAATTAAATAATGAAAAGAGCCAGAGCAGCACTAATTAGAGTTCATTCTTCCGCCAAAGTAAACAATCTGTTTCAATAAAGTGAAGCACAGATCATATTTCCAACAAAACAAAATAACCACCCGCAGGGTTCTCCCATGTGAGGTCTTCTGAACCCACTGCAAAAACAATGGTTGGTTCTCTTCCAGCCAGTTTCATTAGTCACGTAGATTAAAAGGCCTTATCTCACAATGTTAATGAAGTGAGAAAATGCCTTGATCTGCCCATTTATCTGGATGAAGTCCAGTTCTGACACAAGAACCCCTCCTAGTTCCAGGGTAATCTGTCAGGTATTTCATGCATAACAGCCAAAAAGATGTCTTCAGTCTTTTCTTTGGTTCTTTCAGTGTTCAGAACAGTAGAAAAAATACATTCCTAAATCTGCCTCTGCATCTGGATCCATTCCAGAAGGGAAATTTCTCTTTCCTGTCACATGCTCAACCTCTCAGAAAGTTTCAGAAAAGTCTATCAAGCAGTTCCTCCGTAATCGTGACAGACATACGCCGCGGAAAACCTCCAATGCTGGAAGTAAAAATAAAGCAAGCAATGATTGTCGATGTCAGATTCCAGTTAAGTTTTTGAATGTAAATACTTGTGGTACTCGTAGATACTCCGAGCAGCCAAATCATTAAAACCACCACAACCAGCATTAACTTTTAACCAGTAGTTTGTGTTGCAGTATCTCATCAGTGGGAGGAACAGCCAAGTCCTGCAGAGGTGTCAAGGCCCACTTTTCCTGCTTCACACATCAACCTCGGGACAAAATGTTAATTTGCTGCAATTGTTACAAGGTAATCAATTTTAAAAAGGTGGAAACTGTCCAGATTCCCTCTTTGCTTGCTCTTAAGATTTTTGTTTTTGAAATCATTGTATATTCCAATGTTTTATTCCAACAACAGGTTAATTATTAATGTTTAATTTCCCATGAGTTCAGAAAGGAAAGTTTCCAGCAAAAGGTATTTGACAATAAATGCCACCCAACTGAAATCAATTCAACTTGTTTCCTACAATAAAACAAACTTTGTCCTTTTCTTTCACACTGCCAGGCAAATGAGTCACTACTTAGTAGATGTGTCACCTTCAGTTTGTAGAATCTCTGCATCTCCATGAGCTTTGCCTGAAAGGCTCCTGATGTGCTTTCTCTCCCTTGAAGTCCAGCTGGAAGATCATAGAACCGACGGAGGTACTTCTGTACATTGAGAGAGACAGTTAGATGAAGAACTTATCAATGGATGACGTCCGGGTCTATATTCAGTGTGTCCAGTGTCCTAATCCCGTCTGTATAAACAGTCTTACCTCTGCCAGAAGCCAGTCGTCTTTGTCCCGGGATGGCAGAGGCAGAGAGAATGAGTGAGCGACCAGCGCCAGCAGCAGTAAAGCTATCATCGTTGCTGTCTCTGATGTCCAAACCTGTCATTGGCCTGAAGACGCTCTGAGGGGTATTTATAGTGTTTGAAGCCCACTTTTTTTCTGAGTCTGGGTCTGAGTGATTCACGTAAAAGCACCTACCCACTTCCTCGTCAGTCTGTTGAGCAATGTGCTAACAGTGACTGTGGTCATGGCGTATGTCTTTGAACCCACAAAACCTCCTTGATAGAACAATTCCCAAACTGCCATGAGTGGAGGATTCTGCCAGCAGATTCCCTGAAATGCATCTGAGGGCAAAATCAGGCTTCTTTTTTTTTTTCTTTTTTTTTTTGAAAACAACAACAGCATGACTTTTTTTCTTCTTTTTTTGTTTGCTAAATCAGATTTAGAGGAAACAATGAATGAGTTTACTGAAAAAAGAGGGAATTTTTGTTAACGCTTTCATGCTGGTCCCAAGATTATCACGCTATGTGGAGGGTATTTAAGGTGAAGTCATCAGATTCAATGAAATTGGGCTATTGAATAGTAAAATATGTAACACTCCTGTTCCCTATCATATACATTTTGCAAGACTGCATTCAAAATAACAGTTTGGAATACATTTCAGTGCAAACAGATCTTGTTCATGTGTTCTGTCTGGTAACAGCTGAAGTCAGCTCTGCCACATTTAGGTTTTTCCTACATTTCACGTCTTTTGTGATTCACAGTCAGCAGGTTACACACAGCATAAATGACAAATTGCAATGAGGATCTGTGATTTCTAAGAGGGTTAATCAAAGATAGAAGCAACCACAATAAACATTGAACTCCAACCAGTTTACATTACAACGTCACATTCATTCGGGGAGTTCAAGCAGGGGGATTACTGTTACTGTTGTTGTACAACGCAGGGATATATGAAAAAGTCCCAATTAGACGACGACAGCTCGGGTCTAACTAGCACATGTTAGCAAGCAAGTGTGCTCATCTGAGCACGGTGGGGATATTGCCAGCATAGAACTAGGTCTACGAACTAATAAAGTAAAGTATTTACGAGACTGATTTCCTTGAGTCGTTTCATATGGACCAAGTTTGGACTAAATCGGACAAAAGACTAGGAAGTTATGTCCCAAAAACAGTGTTTTTCATAAAAAGCTAGTGAGTAGAGCATTTTACCAGACCGCCAGCATTAACACTGTCAACATTGTCATTTGAACTTTGTTATTTTAACACATTCAAAGCTACAAATGAGAGCTTGGCATTTTTTGAGCGGACTCAATAAATCCTCACTTTAAAGTCTTCTGCACTTTGTGGCCCATTGAACGGTGTGTACTTGAAAGTAACAGAATAAACCGGCAGATGATGCATTTACTGTATACAGGATGCTTTCTTTCTATGTAGAAAGTCAAATCATTTTATATAAAAAGCATCTGCTTCTATAGAAAATAAATGCAATTGTAACCAAGTAAATCATAATTACAAAAGTCATTCATAGGAAAATGCTGTTTATCTGGTACCAAGGCTGTACTTGGTGCATGTTTATTATGTGTTCAGTCTGAAAGCCACACGGACATACAACAACAAAAAACACTTGCGGACTATCCTTTTTTGTACGAAAATTGTGTAACAACTTTACAAGTTGTGACATGACCACTGGAACAAGACAAGCAAAGCCCTAACCCTAGTGTAAAAATCTTCCCCAGTGCTCTTTGAACGAAACTAAACCCAGGTAATGGAACCAGATAAACCATCAGTGTCATACCCAGCTGACCTTATATACCCTGATTTTAGTGGGAAAGTTATAATGTTAAGGTGGCAGGAATTAAATGGTTAAATGTAAATTAATACATTTAGTCCTGACGTAATGCAAGTAAAGCAAATAATAAAACAGACAAACAAGGTAAAGAGGTCAAATAATGTCAAAAATGAAGCTATAAGCGCCTTTGGGTCGCCGGAGTCACGGCAGGTAAAGGCACGCTGCCTCCGAGGGCTTCCTGTCTGTCTGAGACGGCAGATCTAATTATTACTCCTGACACATCATTGGAATTCCTGAGCAACATGGCAGAAAAAGTCTACCAAAACAATTTCCATTATCAGATAGTTGACATGTTTTTCCAAATCAATTCATTGACGTTATTAGATTTCTTCTAATGTGGGATTTATTCATTTCTGGAAAACAAAAATCACTGTTAAGGGAGGTTAAGAATTCAAAGAATTCATTCCAGCAAACGATTTGAAGTCTCAACGGCAGCCATTATCAACATCATTTTGAAGATGTCTTGTAATAACAATGATTTGTTAAGTATAGAGAGCAGAAGCCAGGTGTTGCATTCAGGGTAGGTATTAAACCGGGAGAAAAACAAATCCTATAAACCGCATTAAGAAATAAACAACAGGTTTTATAATAAAGGAGCAGGAACTGTGGAGTCTGGATTAAAATCTACCTTCTCATGACGTAGAAAAATATAATACACACTTTATCCTAAATCTGCATGTATATTCAATGGCAGCAAACACAAACATTTCCGTTTCTTGTCGATACAAAGGTTTTCGGAGTAACATCATGGATGAACAATGGCTAACAGAGAGATCCTTACTCATGCCAGGGGAAGTTAGCAGTTAGGGGGAATTTTACTGTTATTTTAAAATACATACAGTCACGCACAAACACACGCACAAACCTAAACACCCCCACACACACACACAGTCACAGACAAACAGGGAAATAGTTGTTAACTGTGTGACCTTAACAGCACTGATGACCTCTATAAAATGAACTATATGACCTACATTTCTGTGGCATGGCTGGGGACTCAGACCTGTACAGCACGCACACACACACACACACACTCACACACACACACACACACACACACACACACACACACACACACACACACACACACACACACACACACACACACAGATATGTTGTCTATAGGACACACAGATCTCTGTCATGGTTACAGGGGTGAGAAATGTATTGTACATTGGTATATTGGTATCTTCATAAGTGATGTTGTATCAGAAAAAAACAGTCCATGAATCTAAATTAGATTTTTCCCCATTAGCTGAAAAATTATTATTATTATTATTATTATTACTATTATAGTCTGGGATATTATGGAATCATCATCTCCGCCTTGTTCACCAACGCCACAGATCCTTTTGTGTTAACATAATAACTCAAAAACACTTTCATGGATCATTTTAAAATTTTATACCCAGATATACCTTAGTGTGAGCAAGAACTGCATTGATTTTGCGATAGATTTTTTGGGATATTTCGGACACTGAGGTGAGCTTTATCTCCAAAACAATTCTTAACTGTTGGTTGACTTTTGATGCTTATGAATCGACTCAAGGAGATCTATCTGCTGAATATCATATTTTACTTAACAGTTCATATTTTACTCACTAGGGGGAATTTATTTTTAATGAAAAAACAAGGTATTTCTGACACAACTCCACATTTAATTGGTGGAATTCAATCAGAGGGGTTGCTTGTACAACGCAGGGGATTGGAGGGCTCTTCGATGATATACATCTGCTCACATTTGGTCACTGGAAAATTTTTTATAAGTAAGGCAGTTTCATCAATATAATTATTCTTATAATCCATATAATAACTTCTGTTATGATGAAGATAATAATAAGAACAATACCAATTAATAATTCTAATAAAAATAGTAACAATAATAATTATTGGACACTATTGGAGCTGTTTATTGAACTATTTATTCTTCCTTTACTGAAAGACCACAAACGACGAACCAAAATGGCTTAAATAGAAATGTCTCTGAGCAAGATTCAAACCAGTGACTGCTGAAGTCAGAACCTTACAGGCCCATTCAGTAAAAAGTAGACATTAGCGCAGAGTCACCACAGGAGGGCAGCAGAGACTCGACGTCTGTGCGTCAGCAGTTAAACTCCTGACTAAAAAAATCATGTTCTTTTCAAAGTGGTACATTCATTTATGAATATGTTGTGTTTCTTTGTAGATTTTTATCAAGGTAGGGCACAGAAATAATGTCTGTTCATTAAAAAAAATATAATTCCTCAAATATATTAAAATTGTGACATATTTGTATGAATTTATGTTGTTGTTCTTGTAATAAAACCTTTATGGATAGTCTGATATAGAACACGTTTATTGCAATCTTGTGAATTTAGAAGAAAGTTGGTCCAGGGCAAAAAACAAAAATCATGAAGTTTTTCTGTTGAAGATATTACTGAAAGCGAGATCAGGACCATTGATGACGGGGAAGCATAAAATACTTGAAAGACTTTTATGATACTCGGTGGGAGAGTGGGAAATAAGTTTTTATAATAAGTTATAAATCCCTATGAACAAAACATAGTTTTCATTCATAGTTTCGTACTTTTACGAGGATATACCATTACTGCGTTCCCAGTTATCCGCCTAATTCTGGTTCTGATCATATATTAGGGGTATGAAGTTTACATGAGCACTATCATTCATTCATTAGCCTTTCCCAGCTGACATTTGGCGATAGGAAGGGTTAAACCCTGGATGAGTCATCAGTTCTTATTACTCACATCCCTGTATACACGATAGATGCATAAATAAATGTCTGAAAGACTAAAAAGTCTGTCTTTTCTGTAACTACTAGCTTAATTTAAAACTAATTTGACTATAGCTCTGAAAAAAATTGCGGAAAATCCTTTTTTTTCTCATCATTTCCCAAGTTTTTTCAAATTCCTTCATCACAGAAAGACAAAACTCAGTTTCATTTCTCTTCGTCTCAGTTGTTTTAGGGAGTACTCCCGCTAGAATATCAAGATAATGTTTTATCCAGGTAGCTCAATAACAAACAGGATGCTGGTTTGCATGTAAAGCTCTAGGCGTAGGTTTCCATGGTCATATTATGAGGGTCATGATTTCCATTCATTTGGGGGTCTCTGGGCTTGTCTGGTGGAGGTTTGCACTCCCTGATTTCTGTCAGTTTCTTTTCTTGCACTGTTAATAAACTAATCTGTCAGGCCTTACAACCTTTCTACTCTACTTTCTTCCTTTTCCACTTAGATGGCCTGAATTGCCTTGAAGCATAAAAAGACAGATTAAGCGTTTGACCACTCATCAGTGCAGACAAGAAGATCATGTCCGAAACAACGATTGCTTATCTTGTTCTGATTTTAACTTCTCTGCCACTTTGTCCATGTGAACATGTTTATTTTGGGTCAACATGATGACATGTTTTACCGATTTAATTACCCGGACAGTTTTTTCCAGCTTGAAACTCAACACCTCCAAACTATCCTCTCTGTCATCAACCCTTCTTAAAATGTTTTCATTACTTCCTCTGTAGTCACAGCGTAAAACCAGAGCCTTTATTCTACAAAAGAATGCAGGATGTTCTTGAAATGCCTTCGGTCCCATGAAGCTCCACACTGACCAATCGACTCAGCGACGCCACCCTTGCCAAGAGGCAACCGGGCTGGCGACCACTCTTTCCTAGAAGCCTTTAAATCCACCCCTGCAATTTCAGCTCCCTTTCAGCAAACTCCTTATTGGGAGGTCTTCCACACTTTTGCTGCTAAATTGGAACTAGAATGAGTTTTTCTTCCTGTAATTTTGGGATGTCTTGCAGAATGCGTGGGACTGCAGCGGCCCCCAGATCATTGTGTTGGATTTGTCCGGAGATTCCCGCACAGCTGCTCTGATGAGGAAACCATTTACTAAACATCGGCACCTGAGATTTCCTGTCGGGAATATCAACACCTTGAGGCCTAACTTAGTCATTGTTGCAGCAATAAGCAACAATAATATTTTCCTATTCTCTATGTTGCCTCATGTTACAGTTTCACCACTTGTTTGGGATCCTCTGAGTCAGCATGCTGCACCTTACAACCGCCTTATAGTGTTCACATCCTTTTAACCCCCTAGTGTCCTCATCAAGAAAACATAAAAATAAAAAAATCATTTATTTGCATATTTAATTGTTGTTGTTTTTTAAACAAATTTCTTTTAAATCAGATTTTTATTAAATTATTTCATAAATAGTAGTAAACACTTTATTTACATTACAGTAACACAACCTTTTGGTAAAGCCTGTTTTTAGACCAAAAATATTTGAGACTTATTAGACCTGGTTGTATAAGTTACATTCTTCTGTTTAGTAAGTCCTCACATTCTTTAACATGGCCAAACAATCCTACACATTGAGAAGGACTTTCTTAATAAACCTCTGATCTGTGGTGTCGCCCAGGGCTCCATCCTTGGCCCCTTACTCTTAATCATATATATGCTGCCACAGGGTCATATTATAAACAGATTCTGCCAGTCAGATAAACATTTTCAACATAGAGACTGAAAATGTGGACAATAAAGGGTCAATCATGATTCCAACTCTAGGTTTACACCGAATCCATTCAAAATGTCATTGGACTGGACATGCCACGTGACAAAATATGGTAATTTCTTTCTTTTCTCTTGTTGTCATCCCGGACTCCAAGCAAAACCCCTCCCTAAGTCCATAGTTCTGCTTGAGGCTTCCGCCGGCTTTGCGTGTGGGATGACTCACAATCACCATTTAAAAAGGCTATCTCATTAACCAGAACTTCCATTTCCATGTGCTCGAACCGGCCCACTGCAATCCATGTAGTGTTACATCAGTGAAATGCATGTCATGCTGCTCTCCTTCTGTGTTTTGGTCTCGCTCATGTCCAGTCCGTGTTTTACGGCACCCACATTTATGCCGGCGGGACAGAGCTCTCCTTCTACAGAACCACAGGTTGACTTGAAGCTGGCCACTGTGAGTGAATAACTGCATGAGCCTCATCACAAATGTTTGAGATGGGACAGGCTGTGCTTGAAAAATAACGCAAATTGGAAGTGTTTTTTTTCCCATTGAGGGTAATTGCACTGATTTAGCTTTTTGCCTGTGAATGAGATTGTTGTGGAGGTGGGGGGCGGAGGTAAGTAACTGCTCTGGCCTCAGAGTCCTTGCATACAATATTTGATTATTTGATCTTTGCATCTTTTATTTTTTCTTTGCATTATAAAGATCTTGTTTTCTTTTCTTTGGATAAAAAACGTTCAATTAATTTTTTTTGCAGTATTTTGCAATAGATGTGATCAACTTAAAGTGTTTTAGCATGATTTTGTGGACTTTTTAAGCAAATATAATGTAAAAGTTGATGGAGGATCTGATCAGTCACAATTAGAGCCCTCCGGTTTCTAGCCTCCACCCACGGAGCTGTGCAGGAAGGAATGTGTGCAGCGAGATACATATCTGATGCAGATTTTGAATCTAATCATAGGATTACCTTCAGCGCTACTACAAGCTGCAAAAAGAGCCCCTGCTGCGTATTAAGCGGAGCTCCGCCACCTTCACCTCCAAGGTGAAAGACATGCAGATTTTCTTTGGGCTCAATGTGACAGGCGAGCTGGACTCTGCCACCCTGGAGGCGATGGGTGGTCCCCGATGTGGAGTTCCGGACGTGGAGGAGTACAGCCACATCCAGGGGACACGATGGGACAAGGATGTCATCACCTACAGGTGACTCTGGAGACGATGTTTTTCTCTTTTAAAGTGGTGTACAAATATATTCGGTATTTGAAAGATGAAGGCTAATCAGACTAGGATTGAAACTGTAAAAAAAGAAAGAAAGAAAAAAAGATCTCTCTGGTTAACCCCAAAATGCAAACTTTATCAATTTGGGACCCGTTTGTAGCAGCAGGTAGTAAAACCTTTGATAGAAATTCGTAATAGATATTGTAAGAGTGGTATATTTCCTTTTTTTTGTTAAATGTGGGTCGCTACTTTCAATCAAAAAGTACCACAACTTCCTGTTGGATGAATGATTTCATCAGCCTGATGACGATGTGTGTTACTGTGACCCGAACTTCTGCAGAATCGGCAGGTACACCAGAGATCTGCCCCGCAGCACCGTGGACTCCCTCGTTGAGTCAGCTTTGGGAGTCTGGGCCAGAGTCAGCAGTCTCAAGTTTGTCAGGTCAATCGGCCGCAGCGCTGACATCATGGTGGAGTTTGTGACCAACGGTGGGTTTTTTGTTTTCCTTCCATCAGGACAGAGTAAGATAATATTTGGAAGTGGACTGAGCTTACTGTCCACTGAATGATGAATACTCCTCTCACTCATGTGTTGTGTGTAAGCCCTCTGGATGTTCACACTCCCGTTGTAACTTAACTGCTAACTAAGTCGGTGTCACCAGCTGCTGAATTCTGCACACTCATTCAGATGAGGTCTACGGAGTCCTATAATTTTCTTTTGGCATGGTTTTCTCTCTGGTTTCTGTTTTTGCTCTGGACTTTCCTGTGAAGCACATGGAGACTTGTATCCTTTCGACGGACCCAGAGGCACGCTGGCTCACGCTTTCGGCCCAGGCTCGGGTATTGGAGGGGACACGCACTTTGATGACGACGAGAAGTGGACAGCAGGAGATAAAGGTGCTGAAGTGAGACCCCGTTTACACAACAATGGTTTTTACAAAAGGTAAAAAGTTGGACCTTTGAGTTCCAAAGAAGTTCCATATTTGTGATGATGCGTGTAGCAAAAACGACACGGACATCCACGCAACATTCAACAAAAGGTCAAGTACATATCTTATGTATACATACTAACATTTCATAAATCTTAGCTGGTGGTGAATGCTCAGCCAGAGGAGCCTTTCGTGATGTCCTTGTTATTTATCGGGTTTTGCTACACATAATATTCAACGCACTAAGCACTCAACAATTAAGTAGCCAATAGGAATGCAGCCCTGAAAAACACCGCCCACGCTAGAGGTTTGTACGGTCAAAACAACAGAAAAACCATTTACTTTTTCCCAGGATTTATTATCTCATGTCCACGACTAAATAAGGTGTTGGAACGATTTTTAATCTCATGACCCGACTTATTTTTATTTATTTATTGGTCGTTCCCACGTCTTAAAAAGCTGTGGCCACAGGATAATTATTTTACTCGATAATAGCTCATTCACATGGGTTATTGATCTGTGGCCAGGAGATAATAAGTGATATATTATCAGAAATGTAAAAGATGAATAGTTAACGTGATCACACAAATAATTTGATTGTGAGTTAGATTGAAAGTTTTACTTCTGAGATGACTTTCTTTTTTAGCTTCATGCTAGTTTTATTGTCTCTCAAATTCTCATATTTGATCCCATTTGCACAAACTTGTTACTAGCTGAGAACTTTTTAAACACTGGAACCAGTTTCTAAAAACTTCTCAAGCCTCCTTTTTTTTCGGTTGTAACGCGAGCGGAAAGCCGGACCACAACAAACTGTTTTGCAGAAACCCATGTCGTGTAAACAGTCCCGGAATTACGGTCGAACTCCACAATGACCCGGACAGTTGAACAGATACTTACAGAAGACAGAATCATTTGGATGTGTTTTCTTTTTCTCTCTGCAGGTTTTAATCTGTTTGTTGTAGCGGCACATGAGTTTGGCCATGCTTTGGGTTTGAAGCACTCCAGGAATCCAGAGTCCCTGATGTATCCCACCTACAAGTCCCCCCGCCGGGCCAACTTATTATCCAGAGAGGATCAAGCAAATATCAATGAGCTTTACGGTAAATCCCCAAACATTTATAAGCTTGAGCTCCATTTTAAATACATCAACAATGACGAAGGGTAGTAGCAGGTTTTTCTTTTGTGTATTGTTTGGAGGTTGAAGCTGATCCGTAAAGGAGGAGTTCGCTCAAAAATTTAAATTAAGTCATTACTTATTTGTGTCAATTGAAGTTCTTTAGTCAGGCTGTTATGAAGTCACTATCTTCTTCACTTCAGGGTGAGAACTTTTCAACACTGTCCACTCACTCAACTCTCCGTCTACACAGTGATGTGTAGATAAAGGCCTTTTTGTTTTCGTGTGAACGGTTCCTTTAAGTTTGCGCTGATGTGTGCTAGGTCCAGTAAGAGCTCGTCCAAATTACTTTTCGAGGTACGGCTTGAGCTCCCAGTTTGACCCCTGGCTATCAGGATCGCTGTTCCCCCGACTCCTGCAGTATAAATGCGACCCGGACCTGACCTTTGACGCGGTGACCGCTCTCGGGGATGCCACATTCTTTTTCAGAGAGAAGTACGTTCATTCATTTTATGCATGATTGACTTTCTTTCTTCAGATAAAAAAAAAAGAAAAGAAGCATTAATGAGAAGATTCATTTCTTCTTTATTTCCTTTCCCCCTGACTGCTTTAAGATATGTTTTAAAATATCAGCTACATCCTAGAATAATCTTTAGAAGTGTGTTAACTTAAATAGGAATATTTCATCCCACCAGATATCTCTGGATTAAACATAATGAACATAATGACATCAAAGAAGGTCCCATCACCAACTTCATGCCCAAGATTGAAACCGGCATCGATTCTGCCTTCTGGGTTCCTCGCAGATCCACTGCTTACCTCATTCACGGTAATCTTCTTCAGTAACTCAGTCTACCTCTCACTAAACAGAAAGAGAAAGTTTAAGTCCTCTTCTTTGCCTTTGTGTTGACAGAATCCATGTTCTGGACTGTGAGAGGCTCCCTAATCAAGGGGAAGCCTCGACCTCTGAGCCACTTTGGGTTCCCAGCGTGGGTGCAGGACGTTGATGCAGCAGTGCACATAGTGAAAACAGGACGCACCCTCTTCTTCATGCATGACATTTACTGGAGGTGAGAAAACATCAATCCAATCCGTTAAACACAATCCACTGTATTATTCAAATGGGATCGCATTCATTTAAAGGACTAGTCCTAGTTTTGTCTGCATACACGGACCCACACAGCATTTACTTTGCTGAATTTTGTTCTATTGTTGTGAGTCTTGCATTGCAGGTGGAGGGATTTTCCTGTTCGACATTGTAATACAATATATTATCTCCTAAGAAGACAAATGAGAGTCAAACTTTTTGCATTCGATTTAGAGACTTAAAGTATATCCTTGTGTGTTTCCTCTTTAAAAGCTCCGATCGGATAATTCTTTCCCCCTCACAAACTGAGGAAAGCAGGAATACTTGTATTAACTAAGAGCAAATGTTTTGTCTCAACTTTGAGAGAAGAACAGGTAAATAATGAATATTTTTTTATACCACGTCTTTTTTCAGTTACAATGAAAATCGGAGGGTTATGGATTTTGGTTACCCAAAATACATCAGTGAAGACTTTCCTGGCGTCAACACAACAGTAAATGCAGCTGTTCATAACGAAGGTGAGTTAGAGAGAAATTGTTATTTCACTGAGGAGGGATGAGTGAATCTAGAAACAACGTTGGTGATTAAAAAGTAGAAGTCTTCTCACTCTCAGCCGGGAGTTTTTTTGTAATGGATCAGTCTGAGCAGCTGGAACCCACATAGTCCAAACACAGGTGGTGGTGATGGACCTCCAGAGGTTTGGAGCTGTTAGGGATGGAGAACTTGAAGATCTGCCAGAAGGCAGTGGTGGGAAAATGGAAAGTATTGAATGCAAGAATGAACTAGACAAAGATGTGGACAATTATTCCATCGGGAAACAGTACGATGATTGGTAGGAGTATGACGGTTGTGATATTTTGCTATTGGATGAAATTGAACAACTGGCCTAAATATTTGAAGGACCAGTTAAGAGCACCAAGCAATGGCAGTGAAGTGGAGAGATGGAGAGGGGGTGGAACTTCCTGACTGAATTTTTGCCAGAGTTTCATAAACTACTGTAATCTATGTTTGCAATATGTTTTTGAGTGGCATACATGTCAGCCACATCAGACGCTTATGTGGAAGAATGTCACCTTGTATTGAAGACTGCTCCAAAATCAGCTCTTAACAATAGTTGAGGGTTGGAATGTACATAGACTGTTAAATTGAGAGGTTTGCCTTAGCTCAGAGTGAGGTCAAAGATGCAAGCGGCCGAAATTAACTTCCTTTAAAGGGTCGGTGGGCTCGGCCTTAGGTATTAGGTGCAGAGCTCGGACATCTGTCATATTCAGTCATATGATTGAGATGTCTCCCTTTGGAGGTTTTACATGCTTGTCTAACAGGGATGAGACCCTGGAGTAAATGCAGCAATTGCTGGAGGGACTTTATATCTCATCTGGCCAGGGAACAACTCAGAATCCCCCAGGATGAGCCGGAGAGTGTTGACGAGAAGGATGACTAGAAAACCCTTTTTAGACTGCTGCCACTGCGACCCAACCTAAAATAAGTGGAAGAAAATTAACAAATGAATAAATAACATAGCTACTGCAGAAAAGATGCATTTGGTGGCTTCTAGCAATTTCCCCCACTACCCCAAACTCTCAGGCCTGCAAGCCTGCAGCCTTGAGGGTTTGGAGTGACGCAGCCCCGCTGAAGTTTATCATAAGAGTGGACAAGTTCCTTTTACTTTTATCTTAATCAAATCTCACCATGCTTCACAACAAACCCCATAATATGCGTATAAACATGATGTGCTGATGGAAATTGCAGTCTAAAATCAGCATGTTGTATATGTCTGTCTGTAGCTCAAGGGCACTCCAGTTATTCTAATTGATCCGTTATTTACATGAACGGAGTCCAGTTTCTACAGAGTCGTCATTTGAAACATATAATTTTTTCCCACTTAAAGCCTCTCATATGATATAATGTCAGCTCAACTCTGAGTCAGCGCGGATAATTAGATCATCAACTAACCGCGCAAACATTCTTGACGACACGCCATGACAAATATGTGAATGACTTTGCTTTACTTACTCTTCTCCTCTCAGGTTTCATCTACTTCTTTGTCGGTCCACAAGTCTACAAATACGACTACAACCAGAAACGTGTTGTTGGGGTTGAGAAAGCTAATTCCTGGCTCGGATGTTGAAATGCTGCAACTCAGAGAACGTGCAACAAGAGAAACTACCTAACAAAGACTTGATTACATTCAGACAAAATGAACCCTTCTCTCATTTTGAGTGTTTTATTTATCAATCGCCAAAATAAAGAATTACTTGAACCTGATTACTCTTGAGTTCTTGCTTTTTCTGACCAGATCTGATGATATGCTGTTAAATAAGTAGGTACGAGTCTCTAATGGCTGCAGGTTTGGACTTGAATCTAGTTCAACACTTTTGGCTTCTGGTGGTAACGCTACAAAACACATTGCACACAAATATTTCACCATTACAGACATAAAGCCCAGACAGAGCATGGAGACATTTTATTGTGAGGTTGTAACCACAAAATCTCCAGAAAACTGAGGCAGGTACTCCGCCGGGATTGAGTTCTTACGGACTGATTTCCCAACAAGCCTGAGAAAACTCCCATATAAATAATGTGAAGCTTGGCGGAAATGGGCATTTAAAACATGAAGGTGTTCTGGATGTGGATGTCTGTTCTGGGCTCTCTGATGAGAGCAGAATTCTCGTGGACTCTACCCGTCGATCAGGATCAGTCGCTGAGGCCTGAGGATGTGGAGCTGGCTGAGGTTTGTGGGTGGACGAGGGGCTTTATGCTTTATTATCCCAGTAGACGTGTCACTTTTAAGTTACAGGATTATGAGGGACTATAAGGGGGATGGTTACTTGAGGAAGGGCATCCGCTGTAAAACTTATGCCCAAATCAATATGCGGAAAATGAACCGGATATCCAAACCGGATCCGTCGGGGCTCGGCGTAAGTAAGATATGAATAAATTATTTCAAATGAAATATCATCAGTTATTAAAAGCCATCTGATCAAAGTGAGTTTGAGGCAGAGATTCGAAGGAGGGCATTAAGGTTTCTGAGAGTCTCAGGAGGAAAGTTCCACGTCAGAGGGCAATGGATGGCAAAAATCTACATTATAAAAACAATATTTCTGCACTTTTTAGTTTTACATTTTTATTGTTGAGTATAAAATTTAAGTTGAAAATACTTGATTTAATTCTGTGTAAATCAGTTTCGTTAAATTTTCCCGTGCATATAATTTTCTTATAATTTCTTATAATCTTATAATGCTGCTGGTACAAAATAATGTCAGATTCATACACCAATAATCACAATAATAATAACAAACAAATATTTGAATTACTGTTTTATGTTTACAATTTTTAGGAGGTTAAACTATTTAAAAAACTTTTTTTGAAAGAGATTTGAAGAATTTCCAAAGCATGACTCTACATTTTTATGCATTTGGGGTGTAATCATGCATTTAAAAGAAAAAAAAAATGGTTGATGAACTTAAAGAAATAACTTCAACTAGTTAGTTTAGTAATACATTGCATTGTACAAGCAATTCCCCTGATTGACCCGCCCAAAGTAAAGTGAAAAAATCTCCCCCAGTGAGTAAAATATCAGCTATTAAAGTAAAGTATGACATGTACAAGATAGATCTCCTCAACGTGTTTCATGAACACCAACTTTGTACTAAACTGCACCAACAATTGGACAAGGATGGCCCCAAAACATCTCCTGTTGGAAATATGCAACCGACCATTCCCAAAATCAAGCCAGTTCTTCATCACACTAGAGTCTATGTGAGAATAACCCATCAAATAGTTTTTGAGTTATCGTGTTAACACGAAGAATGTGCAGCGGATGCAGTGATGACGATTGGATTGTATTTCCAAATTTAGAAATACAAGAAATCTGAGAAAGAAATCTGTTTCTGCTGAGGCATTTTTAGACGTCCACACTTGAATTTCTTCCAACAACAGGGATACCTCAAGAGGTTTTACAACCTCAACCCTGCAGGCAGAGGGTCAGGGAGAAGAATCCGGTCCACGCCACACATGGAAGAGAAGGTCCGAGAGATGCAACATTTCTATGGCCTGAAGGAGACTGGTCGTCTGGACCCTCACACCCTGAATGTGATGAGGGAGCCCAGGTGTGGTGTCCCAGACGTGGAGAACTTCAGCTTCTACCCTGGAAAGCCTAAATGGCAGAAACAGACCCTCACGTATAAGTGAGATGTTTATTTGCTTCTACTGATGCCTGTCACATTGTGAGAAGATACATTGCTGTAGCTTCAGCCTTGATGCTCTCTGTCTCTCGTTCTTTCGTAGGATTTCCAAATACACCCCAGACATGAGCAGAGAAGACCTGGAAAGGTCACTTCTTTCAGCCCTGAGGGTTTGGAGTGACGCAGCCCCGCTGAAGTTTATCAGAGTCAACCAGAACAAAGCTGATATCGTTTTCTCTTTCGCCCGAAGAGGTAAATCCATTAACTGCTTGTGGAGAATCCTTCTGTTTGGAGATAAGATTTTATTTTAAAAAGACATAATACATAACACTCGATTCTTTAAATCCACACTGTGACTTTTTTGTTGCAGCTCATGGAGATTTCTTTCCCTTTGACGGACCACGGGGTGTTCTGGCCCACGCCTTTCTGCCCGGCGAGGGGATTGGAGGAGATGTGCACTTTGATGAGGATGAAACATGGACAGCAGGGAGGGGAGGTCAGTCCAAACACGCTAACTGCCAACGTTACTCAGAGATTAAGCTGAAATTCTGAAATATTGTGCAGGATTTCAACACTTTTTTTCTTTGTACTGCTCAGTGATGTTATTTATTTATTTCAAGTTATTAAGTTATTTATAATTTTCTTGCAGATTTTATTTGCATAATTTACTTATGTCGATTTATTTTATTCTGCGTCATTGCTCGCTGGGATATTCTGTGTGTGATACGCGAGCAAAGACGGTGTGATTTGCGAGAAAACACAATGTGATTTGCAAAGGAAAAACATGCTTGACAAACAAATGTTTTCTGTTTTACAAACTCAAAACGTGCTACGGACAATTGTAGCATGTCTTACAAGTTACCAGTACAAAAATTCATTTACAAGTATAAGAAAATCTGTCCTACAACTGCAGAAAACGAAAAAAAAAACACACGTGACCTTTGGAACAACATGTGACTTTTGGCACAAATGACGTGCTACTTGCAAACAAGCATCTTACGTTTTGTACAAACACAGGTCCTTTGTAGTTCACCAGCAGGTGTCGCTCTGACTCAGTTCAAAACGTTTACCACGCTGGGCCTGAGTGTGGACCACCGGACGACTCGAGGCACCATGAGTTGGACCATATATTTCTATGAGCTGTCCAATAAAAAAAATCCAGACTTTTTACCAACTACCATAGTAAATGGATAAATGGACAAGCAAAGGATTCATTTATATATGACAAACAGTAATTTGGTTTGCCAGTAGACACCTTTTATAAATTCTTACTGCTAAGACATTATCCTCGGAAACATAAGGAATGCGAAAATATCTGTGAAAAAGTAGCTAAAACCGAGGAACTGTTGATGCCCTATACAGGGAAAGAATCAAATAAAGGGATGGTGTCAAAAAGGTACTGTGCTCGCGAATCACACTCTCTTTGGGCGTGGATCACACCCTCTTTGCGGATCACACACTCTTTTTGCATGCGGTTCAAACTCTGCTAGTGGGTCCTCCTCCTCATGGACCTGCAAAACCTCGGTACGCTGTCATCCTTTTGGATGAGTAATAGAGTAGAGACAGCAGAACAGCGTCATGACGGCCTTTAGGTGTTTTTATTGAGGTGACAGCTGCGTCAAAAAAAGAAACTTAAAAGAAATACAAGGCAACGTGCAAACATTGGTTCCAGCATGACTCAACATCCCCGTCAGATGATCTGACCGGACCTGTCGGTTGCTTCATTTCAGGTTTCAGCCTGTTTGCTGTTGCGGCTCATGAGCTTGGCCACTCACTGGGTTTGTCCCACTCCACAGACCCCTCTGCTATCATGTACCCCAATTACAGGTATCACAGCAGTACCCAGTACTCGCTGTCCAAAGATGATCAGCTTGGGATCCAAAGCCTGTACGGTGAGAAATCAGAAAACTGACCTCAAGCAGTCAGAGACTTTGACAGTGTTGTGTACCGTGTTATATGTTGTGTTTGTGTATTTCTAAGGAAACCCCACAAAGAGCGTAGAAACACAACCAGCCCCTAAAAAGTGTGACCCTAACTTTTCTTTGGATGCAGCAGTTATGATAGGAGATGAGATTGTGTTCTTTAAAAACAGGTACGGCGTGTTTCAGATTCTTCTGGTTAAAGAGCTTCAGAACCGTTGAGCTGTTTATTGTGTCGACCTAGGCTCATGTGGATAAGAACGACGCGAAGGACCTATTGGAACCAGCTGAGAGAGAGCCACAGCGGCGCGTATTTACCCAGCATCACCTCTCACGTAGATGCTGCTTATGACATCCCTGCCAAAGGCGTGGCCTACATATTCACTGGTAAAGTAATCAGCAGTCTGCAAAGCAACAATTAGAGCTTGTCAGCATGACAAGGCTGGATTTCCAGTAGCAGATTTCAATGTTGTACCCAAATTACAGCCTTGTGCAATTTAAATGTTGCAGTTCATGCAAGAAAGCACATTGAGTTTGGCAGAGCTTGTGGTGTGCTGCTGTTTTTCATAGTGTACTAAGACGCCGTGACACATCTGTGTTTTTTCAGGTCGTAAGTACTGGGTTGTTCAGCAGCTTAAGGTGAAAAGTCGTGGCGGCTCCATCTATGAGTATGGCTTCTCCGGCAGAGTCGGGCAGGTCGACGCTGCGGTGCACATCAGTGAAAACGGGAAAACATTCTTCTTCACAGGAGAGGTTTATTACAGGTACGGTAAAATGAGCCAACTTGTCTCACATGTGTGAAATAGAATGACACACATGCCTCAACCTGGCTGGAACAATCCTTAACATAAGCTTCTTATGTCAATGTCCCACTCCTCCACACAGTTAATTTACACAGGGCAAGCCTCAGCTTCCAATTCATGTTTTAGTCATGTTTTTTTAGTTTTTTTGCACAACTCATCTACATCATCAACAACAGAGAGCTTTATTTTTGTGAGACCTCCCAGCCACCACCATTGGCAGCTTGGTGGCGCAGTGGTTAGTATTGTTACCTCACAGCAAAAAGGTACAGGGTTCAAATCCATTTTGGTCAACCTTTCTGTGTGGAGTTTGCTGGTTCTCCCCATGAATACATGCAAGAAGCCTACATAAAATCCGGTCAGACATTTCACATTCGTTTCACATGGCCGAATCAGAAATGTATTCCATCTAAGATCAGTTGTCCGAGTTTAGATGATCCGATTTTATGTGTTCACACAGCATTAGAATTCAAGAACTGTGTCACCTCAGCTTGGTAACAAAGTCAAATCTTTTAGAAACTAGTTCTTTTTCTTTAGCAGATTTAGCGACAATGTTTTAGAAATAAATTCTCTTCATGTTAAGGAAAATTGTAGAAAATAATCCTGTATTTCAAAGTCCATTGAGTTTGTTTTCAAAAAGCAAAAAAAAATAGACGAGGGTAAACATAATCTCCTTCTACGGAGAGAATAATGTACATTAAAAGTCAGAGATTTGATATGGTTGTTGAATAAAGATATGCGACGTTGGTCGTGACATTTAACTACAGAGAAAACATTTTCTGTTTACAAACAGGAGATGAATGCAATAGTTATACCTCCATCAAAGAGTTTGATTGGTTCGTTGGTTGGTTAGATCTTTGATGGCTGGTTTGCTGGCTGATTGTGTAATTGGTCTAATTGGTTTCTTGGCTGGACAGATTTTCTTCTGGACCATGAGGACATTCTTACAATTATCCAGTCCCCCCTAGGGTCTCGTGGCTGACCAAACCTGTGGGAACATAGAATAGAATTTCAAAATTGCAGAATACTAAGGGATTTGTTCCATCTATGTTAACTGTTGTCAGAAGCAGAACATCTCACAACTTCCTGCAGGGATGGATTTTCCCTAATAGAGTAAAAAGCACAGATCCAGTCTCCTAAACACCTTGTTGATGAGTTGGGGCACAAATTGTTCAATTGTTTGATTGTTCAAATCTCAGGTATGATGAGCCCAGCAGACGGATGGACCGCGGCTTCCCCAGACTCATCCAAACAGACTGGCCAGGAATCCCCTCGAGGGTCAACGCTGCCTTCATGCTCCATGGTAATTGAGGAACACAGAGAACTTACAGCCATGTACTTTGTATAATGTGGACCTGAACAGCTGGACGCGAATAAAAAAACCCCAACTGAAATAGAAGTTGTAATTTATTTTGCTTGTCGGTCTCATGTGATCGGCGGGTTGGGTTGCATCGCAATGTAAACACTTTTACACAGAAAACACCAGTTTTTAAAACAACGTGTAACTCAAGAAAACCCCTTTATACAGTCAAACGTGGTTGCTTGGATTTTACCCGAGCAGTTCTGACAAAATGAGGACGTTAACACATTTTTGTATGATGTTCTTTTGAATTATAGGCAGCATCTTCTTCTTCAGCGGAGCAAAATCCTACCAGTACGACTTCAAACGAAATCGGGTGGTGAAAGTAATTCCAGCAAACTCTTGGCTTGGATGCTGATGAGGAAAGTCGCCGACCTGGCACAAAGTTGAGCTAAGAAAAATGATTAGTATCTTTTAACCATACTTTCCAGAAAAGAAAATCGGTGGTAATGAACGTGAATGTTTAGAAAAATGATTTAAATTTGCTATAAAGGTGAGACAAAGAATTGGGAGATAATTTATATTAAGCAAATATGAGGATTAAACACTCCAACGTACCATATAATGTGACCATTCAGAGCAAAGAGTTTTATTTTTCTAATTATTATGGACAGGTGTTTGTATATTCAACATGTGCAATTAAACTAAATTTTATTTGAAGTCCTACGGTGATTCTGAAAAGGTCTTACATCTACCTTAGAATATTGGGGAAAATATAACTTTTGATTAACTTTTAATCTCAATACCAATATGTATAAAATGTTATTTTATTCAGGTTCAGATTTTGAAACACGATTTTGTGTGACATCTTTGTTTTTTTTCTCTGTTCAGTGGTGGATAGAAGTTCATCCTTAGTACAAACAAGGAGAAATACACCAGTTGTGAAATACTTAAAAGTGCATACAGAATGAAAGAATACTCCTGTGCATGAAAGAAGCTCCGAGTCATACATCACACAATTGGATTACCAGCGTCATAGTTGTGTTTACATGCAGCCAGACTGTCTGTTAGTTGGTTTAATACTGGATCATTTCAGCTGATTTATTCTTTGATCTCCTTAGTGTATCAATTGTATTTTAGATGCTTATTTTTGACTTTGAAAATTTTACTTTGCAATAAAATTACTTCATCAAATAAATGCAGTTGAGTAAAATATACAATACTTTCCTCTGAAATGTAATGAAGTGTACGGTCGCATAAAAAGAGAAACGCTCCAGTACAATTGAAGAGTTGTTTTAATTTTGAATCGAACATTCCAACACAAACATCCGTCCATCAATTTTCTGCTCATCCACGGTGGAAGCAGGTGGTTGTTCCAGTTGACCCTCTGCAACACTTTCAAGGTCATTGAGATGTAACTCTGGTGGATCCCGGTGTCCTCTCTTGGTAGGAGAACTGAAGGTGCAGATCTTCATCATGAATCACCCTGATCAGCACCTTGAGCAGGTGATGAAAAGTCTCCTGTTTGGTTCCAGAAGAGTTGTTTCTCTTTGCAAGCTCCAGATGATCGGCGGTTGCGCTTTAATGAGACACTTTTATGGTTAACTCCCATTAATTATATATTTTCATAACGTTAAAGAAGATCAATCATTATAGGGCTTGTAAATGTTTTAATGCAGCTATAAATGATGCAGCTTCTCTCTCTCATCCCACCTCTGGCACACAGTCTGGTCTGGTGCACCAAAGCAACACCTGAATAACTTTGGATTCACTCAGGACTGGTTACCTGGGATGCTCTTCTTGTCAGACAGACGAACAAACAAACCAATGCAAAAACAGTTTCTTCTTTGGGATAGCAGGACACTATAAAAGAGATAAAGGGGCTGGGCTGTGTATGTATTACCTGAAGGCAAACACAGGCAGCACTGGCGTCCTCAGATGGCAGCGAGAGGAAACACCAGCCTTCACTGAAAGTCATGTGACCTGAGTTAACTCCATACAGTACGTCAATCCCATGTTTACCCATCAAGCTGCACTGTGCTCACTAGACTTTAAAGGGTTATCAAGTTAGAGCTAACATTGTAAATGTTGGTATGTGCATTTTATTCTTTGTACATGTTTTCACTCATTGACGCAGCTGAGTAACAATCTGTAGGTTGTTCATGCTCCCATCAAACACCAGGATTCAAAATCTGTAAATGAAGCCGATCAAGCTCTACTAACCGGGAGCGATGCAGATGAGTATTTCATATTGGATATTAAACCTTTGTATAAACATATATAAACATGTTTTGATGCTGTGAAAAAGTTCACCGTACACATGTTGCAAATAATTCCCCGTACATTTATGAGAGCATCTCATTTATCTGGGAGACACTCCCTAATTGGATTTTTAGGGTTCCGGTGGGAAAAACAAGTGTGACGTGATAAGATAAGTTAAGATAAGAAAACACATAAAATGATATCTTTGTTTATTAATCGCCACAAGACAAATTCAAAAGTGAGCTAAAAAATAGAGAAATTGACAGTTGCCAAAATAATAATACAGACATTAAAAAAAAAATAGAAATACAGATGAAGTTCATATAGATGTACATATTAGAAATTTAAAAAAGAGTATGGTCACTTTTTACTTTTATAATGCAACATACAAAAAGTCCATATTTACCTTTTCCGTTGTTCAGCCTGCACCTACTAAAGGTCGGTCCAAATCTCCCGGTAAAGCGCTGGACTTTATTCAATGAAACTTCACACAAGCTATGTTTAGGGCCATTCCATTCCATTGCTTCAATTTCTTTAATACAAAAACTTTAAGTTGAGTGAGTTTTCTCACATTCTCCCCTGATAGAGGTTATGGTCTGTAGGCAAAAGAAGTTGTGTTTTTCCAGCAGCGTCAATATGTTCTTTGCTTGATTGTGTGCTTCTCTAACATAAATGATCAATAACAAGAAATGAAGAAGATGGTGTTTCAATCCATGCATATCAAGCATAACAGACGAAGAGGGATAAGACAGACAAACAAGACACAAACATGAATCATTCATAAGAAACTCAGAAATTTACTTAACCACATTGTTTGTATGTCTACTTGTGTCCTACATGATGGTGATTCATGCTGAAGTAACTCTTGGCCCTTTAAAGGCAACTATAGGAGATGAAAGTCCTGAATACCTTCAGCTCATTTTACACTAATATGAAACAATGTCCAGTTCCGTCAAAAGAAGTAGAAGCAGAAATATCCTTCAAAGGGTAAAGGGGCAAAGATTGTACTTCTTCACTAGTTAAGCTCAATCAATATTTCTATTTTTACTAGGGTGATTTTTTTAAAACACAAATAACTATAATTCAGCTTGAGTAAAGAATGGGTGGACGTCTGCCGACGCTGTTCCAGACAGAACTACACCACAAATATGTCATCGGACTGATCAATTCATCCTATCCCCCTGTTATCGGAGGGGCCACTGTTTACTCCCCCTCCACCCCCTCCACCCCCTCCACCCCCTCAGGCGCTGAGGCTTGTCTATACATTTACTCCGATGCACAGGAGGACACTGCTCAGTTCTGGTCAGGCTGTGGAGGTGAGTGCAGAGTGGATGGGACGCAGAAAATATTTCATCAACATGTCTGTCAATGCTTTTTGGATCGGGCTGCTGGCCTGTTTAGCCGTGTGCCGTGCAGCACCGACCGTTGCTCCCACGGCTTCACCGGAGGAAGACGGCCTGGCTAAGGTAATGCAGTGTGGTTGGCAGACATAAATGCAAATTCAGACTGAGTCAGTCTACTGACCGACGTACTAAAATATGAATTCTTGTCCTCTCCTGGTGCCAGGACTATCTCTTTCAGTTCTACTCTGATGTTGGGATGAGTAACTCGTCTTTACGAAGCATCTACAGGAGCTCCTTCACCGAGGGTCTGGAGTCCATGCAGGCTTTCTTTGGACTGGAAGTAAATATGATGCATGAGTAAAACTGGCTGTAGCAGAGGATTGGTGCTGGATATTAAAAATGAAGAGAATGTTCAGATTTTCCGCTATCGTTCATCATTCTCAGGTAACTGGTGTCTTGAATAATGAGACCATAGAAGTGATGAAGTCACCGAGGTGTGGCGTGTCAGACATCAGCCGATACGGACACTTCGCTGGGAGACCCAGATGGGAGAAAAGGCTAATTACTTACAGGTAGGTGGAGGTTACATAACGCAGAGGCAGTGTGGGTATTTTTCACATTAGAATACATTTATTACCAACATGATGTGTAATATGATGTGAATCATATTAGGATCACCGAGTACACCCCTGATCTGACCCGGGGTCAGGTGGACAATACCATTGCTCAGGCCTTCCAGCTCTACAGTGATGTCATCCCGCTAGACTTTAAGCAGGTGTCCAGCGGTACAGCCGACATCATGATCCTTTTCAAAGGCAGATGTGAGTTTGGATTCAACGCACTAACCTTTTACTAGCATATAGATTAACAAAGGTGCTGAAATGCTGTGAGTTAAAGGGGTGGAAATACTCGCAATTAGAACGGAACACAATGCATTGTTACACCAGGGATCCGAGCAGATCTCTGCAGGTATAATCTCTCGATGCTGTACAATTAAAGACTCTGAGACAATAGATCGCATTTATCTTCTTTGTATCACTGCAGATCACGGCGACTTTTACCCCTTCGATGGGAGGGGCGGAGTCTTGGCTCACGCTAACTCTCCTGGACGGGGTCAGGGGGGGGACACACACTTTGATGATGATGAAACCTGGACCCTAACCCAAAGAAGTGAGTACACTCTGACCTTTGTACTGGGAGAGAACCAGTTGAGGCAGTTAGAGTTGTTCAGAGGCCAGATTATTATTTTTAGGCTGGTGTGACCATTTACATGACATGATTGATGTGATTTGTTCTTTATCAAAAGCAGCTTATGAATCAATCAATAAATTACTTTACAAAACACAAGCATGGGAGCAAACTAGTATAAAACAAAGCTTTTATTGCTTACCACCTCAGCCATAGAGAGTTGGAGGAGTGTTATTTATCTGCAGGATAAGACTAGTACAATGAACATTTATGGAAAGATGGGTAATGGGGAGAGACGGATCATGATTCTTCCTGTGGCTGTTTGGGAAAAATCATCACCATGCATGACTCTATGACTCTGGCAGGTTATTGCAGGTCATGGCATTGCCATAGTAGGATTTGTAAATTTTCTTGGTGGTATTGTGTTTGATCTCCAGGCACCTTTTAGCAACTGTAGCTAAAAGATGTGGTTACATACAAAACAGAGCATATAAATATCTGTCAAAGAGATGCTTTAAATCAAGGCCCCAACTTTCTCCAACTAGTCCTATGCTGTTGTCCCAGACAGCAGGGGGATATCCCTGAAAAGACCTCAATCCGCTGCTTTCTTCAAACTATCCCCCCGATTGAATGCCTCAAATTAAGTGTGAAATAAAAAAATAATGTCTCCCTTGTGACCAAAATATTAACTATTTGAGTAAAATATGATAATTACAAGATATATAAGTAGATTCACATGAACTAAATTTGGACTAAATCAAGCTGTCAACTAAATGTTGAAAATGTACAACTGACCCTCCCCATAGTCACTCCAGTTCATCCTCGCACTATGGTCTATGTGGGTATAATATTTGAAAAAAAATAAATAGAAATCCAAAAGTTGGCCGACCATTTATCCGTGGACGTCCATCTACTGGCGTGGACCATCTAATGTATTACTGACCTGTTTTATATATACTGTGACATTGCTTGGTCACGGGGGTCTATGGGTAGATAGCATGAGGATAGCATTGATAGCATAGTCATCCATAAGGATAATAGAGCGGCACCATCCCGGCCACCCTCTTGGACACGCCCCTCGTGGTCGTCTATAGATGGCAACACAGTGTGAGGGAAAAGAAGGACTATATAATCCTCATAATGCTCATCTTATGCTGTATATATCCTGGATTTTAGTACTGATGTAAATGTTTCTGCACCTTAAAGCGAATGTATTGTTTATGAGATGAAACATGTCTTGTTGAGATGTGAACCTGCTGCTGGTGGCGGCCCACGAGTTCGGCCACGCTCTGGGTCTGGATCATTCCAGGGACAAGCGAGCACTGATGTACCCCACGTACCAATATATCAACACTAACGGATACAAACTGCCGGATGATGACAGGCGCGGCGTTCAGGCACTTTATGGTAAGCGGTTCAGGATCGCCTTAGATTGATCGTCACCTATGAATGGATGAATGCCTTTTGGTTTAGTTTGTATTTTGCTGATCGTCTTTTCAGGCAGCCGTTCACTCGTTCCAACAATGAAACCTGAACCGACTTCCGAACCAGAGCCAGAAGAACCAACAGAGGATTCAGACCTGCCCAACCCAAAGGATGAACAGTGCAGCAGCGATCTGGTGTTTGACGCCGCGACATCCATCAGGGGAGACTTGTACTTCTTCAAAAATGGGTACCTATTAAACGTATGAGGATTTTTTTTTAGTCAAGATATAAGCCATACCTTTTTGACCATTTAAATTCCTCCATAGATACTACTGGAGAAAGAGCTCAAGGTTCCAGGGCCTCCGTCTGATTAAAGTGAGCACGAAATGGCCACAGATAAACTATGTCGACGCCGCGTACGAAGTCCCATACAAGGACGCGGTCTATCTTTTTGAAGGTAGATTGTCCAGGGGGTTTTTGTGGTGAGAACTGTGACTCTACGCTTCATGGTGTGATATCCTCCAACTGTATCTTTACAGGGAATCAGTACTGGGGCATAAAGGCGTATGCAAAGACATTAATGCCTGGATATCCGAAGTTTCTCTCCGCTCTCGGCCTCCCCTCTTCAGTCAGCAAGGTGGACGCTGCTGTCTACGTGTCATCTACTAGAAAAACACTGATTTTTGTGAATAGGCAATATTGGAGGTGAGTTTAACGCACAGTCAACATTTTCTACATTAGATAGAAGCATTAATGGATCTTAACACGGAACATCGAGGCATTGAGTTACGTTTTTCTTTTCTGACTTGCAGCTATGATGAGTTCAGAAACCAAATGGATGCTGGGTACCCACGAACCATCACTTGGGATTTCCCTGGCATAGGCTCCAAAGTGGATGCAGCCTTTGAGAATTATGGTGAGAAATGTTACATAACAGAGCCGGCGCAGAGTCTATTGGGTTTAGAATGACTTACAACGAGGCCTATGCTGTTGTCCCCGACAACAAGAGGATAACCCTCAAACCCTAATCGCCTGTGTTGTACAAGCAGTTGCACTCTTTGAAATCCTCAAATTAAATGTAAAGTTTTGTCAAAAAAAAAAAAGAGGTGTGAATTTGTAAATAAAAGCGCCCCCTAGTACATGTTAGTAAAATATGACATATACAAAATAGATCAACTCAAGTAGATTCATATTCACTAAAATTTGGACTAAATTTGATCAACGGTTAGGAAGTAAAGTCTGGGAAACTGTGTTTTTTTTAAAAAGATCTCCTATTTGTGGGTTAAATATGAACTATTAGAGGAAAAGAAAACTCTCTGTGGAGCCTTCAGCACTTCAAGAGGAGCTGGGGGAGACCAAAACAGAGCCAAAAGGGGAGTAAATGGTTGACCTCCATTCATCAGGTAAACAGAAATATGGTCCGATATAATAATAATAAATGGGATTATATATAATAATAATAATAATAATATAAGAATAATATAATCTGTAAATAGTAAACTGCTTACTTATCTGATCAACGCTCTGATCAACACAAGTGAGGCCAATAAGTAATTCCCTAAACATGCTATATTTTACGCAAACAACAAGCCTATGGCAGTGGTGTGCAAATTTGGAATCGAGCCCCCCCCCTTTTAACGAATTGTAAAGCATCAAATCAGAAAATAAGTGCAAATAATGATATTATATAATATATGATATAATGAATAATGATATGTAAAGCCCAATTAAATGTATTATTATTATTATTATTATATCCTGGAGGTTGCATGTGTAGAAAGAAAATACCTTTCTACACATGCATTGTGATGTATTTATCACAGACCATCACATAAAATAATCAAATAAGCAGGACATTGAATTAATTTGAGCTAAAGGTATAGTTTGCTAATTATTTAAAAACAAGGAACTATGCAAACTGTGATGAAATGATGGCATAGATGGAGAATACTGTTGATTATAAGGATTATTCTGTAAAATATTATTAACAACATCGGTAACATTATATAATGAAAATGTCAATAATAATAATAATAATAATAATAATACAAATAATAATAATATTATACATTTAAAAACCAAAGTAATCAAATATTTAAAGAACATGTTTTAGTATTTAAAAACAAGATAAAACGTTATTTAAATGAATAAAAGCTTTCTTTGGACGGCTTCTATAGTATATAAGATGACAACAGGATGCTGTAGTTTAAACACACATAGTTTAATAACTCACTGGTCAGCAGCAGAAGTAAACCTGACAGAAACGGGAGCTCAGGGTTTTTTTTTTACCTAATTCTTGGGCATTAAGCAACTTAAAAATGTAGAATACTATCAAGAGATGTTGAGGAATAGACAGAGCGAGAAGAAGCATGTTGGACTTCCTCTCAAATCAACGATCAATCAACGTATATGCTGCTTAGTCTGAGATAACTAAAGACTATTTTCTACATCTTTGTCCTGTCCCCCCAGGCAGCCATATGATAATAATGAGTTAATAAGATGTAAATCCTGCCTGGAGTTTTTGAATTTGAATGTGTGTTTGTGTTTAAACAGAGTCCTTTCTCCCACAGGATATCTCTATTTCTCCTCTGGCGCTCGACAGAGCGAGTTCTCCCTGTCCCAAAGGAGGGTGGTGCGTGTTCTGCTGAACTACGGCTGGCTGAACTGTTACTGAGAACACGACCGTCTGTGTCCAGCATGCAGCTGCAATCAGCATATTTATACCAAATCTCAATGATTGAATTGTTTCGTAAATGTCATGATTCGAAGTGCATTTTTCTCGGAGAAAGAGGGTTGTTGGTTTTTCTGTATTCTTACAACAGTCAAACTGAAAAGAGGTCAGTCGGAGATTATCATTCAATCAGCTCTGTAAATAAACTGTGACCTGCTTTAAAATGTTTGTCGATTGATTCTTTTCTGCGAGGGAATTGCGAAAGACTGATTCTGAATCTTTTTTTTTGTTCTGACATATTTATTCATTTAAGAAAAGCTGAGTTGCAGAATTTTGGGTGCAAAATGAGTTAAAACTGTAAACATCACAGGCTTACAAATAAATGTTAAAATAGATATATGCTAGAGCTCCCCTGCAATTTCTCACTCCGTTAAAGCTATGTCAGCGCCCAGCTTGGAGACTGTTGCTCATAATCTTGTCTTTCTTGGTATTTTTGGCTTGTTGGTTCCACTTTTGCCACATAAAAGGAAAGGTGAAGAAATAGAGCCGAGCAACGTGGCAAAAATTTGTGGCTCGAATGTGTTTATATGGAGTCAATAAAAGAGGGAAATGGGAGCTTAAAGGGTTAGTTCACCAAATCATCATTTTCTTTCTCATCTCTATATGCTCAGATATTTTTTTTTTTTATCTTTGGTTTTGAATTTGTTGAATGTTCTGCCTCCACATATATGGATCGTGGGGTTATTTCAGTGACTGCCTAACATACACAACAGTAAAATCATGTTCCAGAAACCCTGTGTCCCCATACTCCAAATGATAGCCAGAACATACTGTCAATATTTGTGTTTTTGACTTTGCCCTCGATTGAAACTAATCTATTGGGTTATCTATGGACTTTGTTTCTCGAAAAAAAAGGTAGACATTTTTTAAGTCATTTTTAGATTTTTGTGAGCACCATAAAACAAAGTTGATTCACCTCTATTGCATTTGGAAGGAGGAGGACCCTAAGAAACATCTGCGCTGTCTCAGATGTGTGTGTCTTACATATACCTTTGGTCATTAGTCCAAAGGTATATGTAAGAACTGTTTTTTGGAATTTGGTGAAACAACCCTTGAGTGTCTTTTTTCTCACCATAAAGAGAGTTTATCAGACATCTATGTAGTAAGATAACACTGTCCATTGAATATTCAAATATATGATACAGTTTTGAAACATTTATGGTAGGAGCTTCCGCGTTCATTAACAACTTAGTAAAATACCTGGCGGTTGTGTAATCGCCAAATTGGTTTGTTTATTTGTTCGACTGATTTCATGCAAATTATCTAAAAAAAAAAGGTCAATCAAAGAAAATTAAATAAAAAAATAACCAAAAAAGAACATGAACTACTCGTGATTCTGCACCA
Source organism: Lophius americanus (assembly GCA_037951165.1). NCBI lineage: Eukaryota > Metazoa > Chordata > Actinopteri > Lophiiformes > Lophiidae > Lophius > Lophius americanus. Next base: position 2,249,609 of record JBBDHG010000090.1, on the reverse strand, counting down.
CATAATGTGTGTCTAATAGTCACGTGTATTGTATTATTATCATATTTATGTTTGTGCTGTTGGGTGTGGTTCATCCAGATCTGGGAGAATAAAATTCATATTTTGAGGAAACAAAATGTATTTAGGGTAGAGGCTGGACTCTGTCAAAATGTAGCTGAGATGATGTAGACTTAGAACTTTTTTTTAATAGATTTTATGAATCTGCAAAAAATAACAATATATATAATAATAATAATAATACATTTATAGCAATATATCTACATCTGGACTCCTTACTATTGAAAATTACATTGTTACTGCTAAATCATATATATATTTAAAACCCTAATTTCAAGCAATAATGTTAAAATGGACATATGTAATGAATCTTAAATTGAGAGGGCTGTGATCTACCAGTGTTAAAATCTTTGTTGAGAACAGATCTTTTCTCACCAGCTCAAGCCACACCCAATTTTAGTCGTATTTCATGTACAGTATTTTTGACTTTTTCTTATACATTTTTAATATTGTTTACAACTTTACAGCACAAAACTTTTTGTTGTACAGTATTTTAAAAATACAAAGACATTGACTTTCAAAATATTCTTCAATTTTTCTTTATTGTCACATGAAGTCTAATGTTATACAAATACTTTATATTTGATATGAATAAATCCTTTTTAACGCTGTAAGTATTTCTCATTAGTGGGTAGTGGGCAAACATTTAATGTAGAATTTTACTCTGAAACAGGCTGGAAACGTCTACCGGATATCCTGTTATGCTCAGTACTAGTATTCATTTCCAATATATACTACCTTTATAGTATATAATATTCGATAAAATACGTTGAATCATCTTGCTAAAATATTTATTGTACATAGTTCTACAGTTTCTCTTTATCACTGCGGATGCTGTTTCTGTAAGTGGGCTAACGCTAGCATTTAACCATTTCGCATGTAAACAATTCGAATAAAGGTTCCGCTTGACACACGGACACAAACAATCCGGAGCACAGGCTGAAAGAAGTGGGTTTTCATTGAGGTGTGTGTTTACCTACAGCTAAACGTTACTCTCGTAGATTATAATTTTAGTAACTGTGAGATATTAGCATGAGGTAGCGAACTAACAAAGGATATAGATATGTCATTTTGCTTACAGTCCCCGTGTTTCGGAAGACCGAGAGTCAGCTTGATAAATGTTTTGCTAATGTGCTAATGCTTCCCTCTACAGTCTCCTATGGAGTCTCTCAACACGTTTGAGTCAGAGATGGAGGCTGATGGACAGGGGAACTACTCCCTCTTCCCTGCTTTGGACAGCATTGCAAGTTTGTCTGGAACCACGGAAACCCTGGAGAGGTTAATAAAGATTTAAAATGATTCCTAAGAAAGTGTATATTCAATAGTTAATTGAATCCTTATCATTGTGTGACCACTACAGAGCATTCCTGTGGGTGACGTTTAAGGCAATCAGGGAATCAAAATAGAACCCAACATAAAGTAAATCCACTCATGGGATTTTAAAACACACTTCCGTCTTAATTTGCCGAATTCGCTGTGTGTTGCATGTTCATGGTAACGCATACTTTTCTATTTAACTTTAAATCTTCAAATGCGGGTGCAAAAGAGGAGTTGTGGAGATCAGGGAGTTTAAAGCAGCACTGAGGCTTTAAATATGCTCTATGGCAGAGTGAATTGTAGTGGGTGCAATATCTAGGTAGGTAGGTTTTATCCCCAACACTCATGCTTTTTTTTTTTTTATTGTGGTGGATTAGATAAACAAGCGGACTCAAAAGCTATTCACAAAAAATCAGTCGAGCGTGCAGTTGACAAAAACTGAAGGTTAAAATGAGTGGTGGGTTTTTAAAGCCTTTGAATGTGCTGTAATAAATAATACAGCATCTAAACTACAGTGGGGAAGCGTTTTTTATTTTATTTTGGAGTGTATCAGGCAGATGTTGTCTGTTTAGTGTTGTTCTGCAGTGAACTATTTACTATAATATAGAACAATAGATGCTCTAAATTTTGACATTTCATCAGTTATTCGTTTTTTTACAGTGCTCTTAAATCAAATAAAAGATTTTCAGTGGATGATACTAAACATTTCTTTCTATATCAAACCACTCAGTGAAATCACAGAGAAGCCAAACCTGACGTGGCTCGATGCTGCACAGGTATCTGCACCCGATCCTTTATATTTAGCCTTCAGCTCCATCAAGGGAAACCTTTTTTAAAGTTATTCTCCTTTCTCCCCACAGATTGTGTTGGAGGAAGCTGGACGTCCAATGCACATAAAGGAGATCAAACAGAGGATCATCGACCGGGGGCTCGTTCAATCCAAGTATATGAATCACATTACAACACATCCTCTTGCTCATGTTACTTCACGTTCAGACAAACGAACAGTTAGAATTCATTTTTAATGTTCAATGAAGTATATGTTTGTCTTACGTTTTGACTTAGTACACAAACCTTTCCTGAATCCACGTTTAGAATGTCCTTATCTCGTTCTCTCCTTGTCAGCGCAAAGTCAAGCCTGGAGGCAGTCATGTACCGTGAGGTAAGACGGCTGTTTTAGACTTTGTGTGACAGCAGCCTCTGCTGTTGACTAGAATGACCTGCACCTCCATTTAGCATCGATGTGAGTTCTGTTTATAGAATACATTGAGCCGTTTTTATTTGTTACTTTTTTCCTTTGTTCAATTTTCCATCGTAATTGTTTGACCATATTTCATGATTTTTCCATTTAGAAAAAAAAAGTTGGACACTTCTGCGCTGACTGAGCTCAGAAGCAGAAGCAATGTTCCTGCTCTATCAAATAATGCTAATAATGGCAGATTTAAGCTAAATTCACAACTCCCTAGGGTCTATGGCAGTCAAAATTGTCTTTTCCTGCCCCATACATTGGCCTCAGTCTCACATTATATTTCAGACACAAAAAGGCAGCAAGAGATTCAAGAGGATTGAGAACAGAAACGGAGTCTTTGCACTGCTGGTGAGTTTTACGGGCCGCTAATATCAATTTCACACAAACCCATAATATCAAATAGATACTGATAATGCACTTAAACTAGCGACTGGTGCTCATGAAAACTCTGGCTATTTATAATAATAATAATAATATGTAGAAAATTTAAACATTTCTGTGTTAGGTTGTTTTTCTTTTTGTATCACATGTCACCCTGACTATCTCAATAAAATTATGAAAACACGCCCAACTAAGAATTGAAGTGGTGTCTTTTGCCGTCTAGGAATATTTATCGTTTGTAATTTTCGGTTTCCATGGTTACAAGTTGAACTTTCAGCTCGTTCTGGGTGTTCGATTTGTCCCAGGTGAAGGTTTCACGGTCATAAGTGAATACCTTCAGTAATTTTCCGGCAATCTCAATGTTCAGAGAGGTGACCTTTGAATTATAATTGTTTTCTTCATTTGATTTCTTGTAAATTGATGGTTTTTCTTTTACACACAGTTAAAAGGGACAGTATATTGTTTCATTACCAAGTCTTAAAACATGAAGATTGTTCTCTTCAAAAAAAAAATATTATAGTATGTGTTGTAATCTGTGAACCTACTATGTAGGGGGCTTTTTTTTCTCCACAGTAAAACCAGACTATTAGAAATAATAAAATACTAGTAAATGGTAAACGCCTGAATTATCCTCTGTAAGACGGATTTACACAGGATTTATAGATGTGTGTCCCTCAGTTTAAATATCGGCTTTTGTTTTCGGTGAAATGTGCCAGAGCGAGGGATCCTCAGTATTCGTTGCTATTGTTTTCAGTATTTTTCATCACTTGAATGGAAAAAAGCATTTAAGTGATGTTTACTGCCCGTAAATGTGAACTCCATCATTGTTATTGCACATCATCTTTATTTTGGTCTTTATTGGTCTTTAGTCTCATCCATCATCCTAAAAGCAGCACAGTGTTCGCCGCCGGTTCTCCTGCGCCACATGACCACCACTCTGTCCTTCTTCCTCTCCTCTGCTTCCTCAGACTGGTGAGGAGCGGCAGCAGGTTCTGCAGGCCTTCAGCGCTCAGTCTTTCCTCGGCACTTCGCAGCAGAACTCCATCTCCGGTTCTAGCTCATGTACCCTGCGGCCCACCTTCCCATCCCCCACCAGTTCATCGGAGCATAAGACGAAGATGAAAAGAGGTCCACGAAAAAACCAGAACGAAAAGTACCGACTCAAGTACATCAGGCTGCGCAAAACTGCCCGTGCCATGATATTTGTGAGCGAGCTATTCATTCGTCAAAATCTGTGATGGTGTCCTTGTGTGGGCTCAGTGTGATATTATAAGGAGTGATTTCCCTCCCCCCCCCCACAGGAGAACGCTGCTCTCTGCGATGAAGTCGCCCACTTGGAGGAGAAGTTTCTGAGAGCCAAAGAGGAGCGAAGGTGAGGCGGGGCAACAGCTTAATCTCATAACTCTCATGAATCTTATATTATTAAATGGTGGACTGGTGGGTTCATCTTAGACTTAATTATTCATCTGACTGTATTTATTCTTTTACCTTACAAACCCATGGAATCATTCACGTGTTGATTCTCATTTCCAGGTTTTTACTAAAGTCACTGTTGCAGTATCAGTCTGTGTCAGACGGGGAGGTGCTGCCCACACCCAGCTCCAGCTCTCATCCACCTGTGCCGCCTGTGGCAGTAAGCTCAAGTTCTCAAGCGGCTTCGGGCTTGACTGGGGGGCACAGCTTGGCGTCAACGGAGGAAGACCGAATTCTCAAAAAACCAAAGAAGGAAAGGAAAGAGCGAGGGAGAGAAAATGGAAAGGAAGAGCTGAGTGAGTGCAGTGGTTGGTGTGTTATTGGAACTGACAGGAAATGATTCTAGATTTCCCTTTAATTACAATCGTCTCATTGTTTAATTCGCTTAAGTGACAAAGAAGATGTCAAAGAAAAGAAAGATGGCTGACGGATCTCGAAAGATGGTGCAGCCCATCCCTCTGGACTCATCTGGCCGTCCCGTCTTTCCTATCGTACTGGGAGGTTTGACTGTGTACAGTCTGGGAGAGGCGAGTACCGTGCTTCTCTAAGAGTCATTCTAAGGCTGTACGATTTCCCAAAACTTGTCCTGTAATGATCATTTTGCCGTGCCGCAGATCACACCGTTTACAGCAATGTTGTGGCAAGCAGTTTTGTGTAGGCTTGTATAGCTTCTACTGGACTCCGGTTGCTAGATCTTACTTGTAATTATGTCGGCAACTCACAAAGTGTGGAAACTGAATCATGTGTGAAACTAGTTTTTGTTTTGGTCAGCTTGAACAAAGACGACCGAGCAGATGGAGGTTTAACAAAAGAGAACAAATATACGACAGAACAAAGCAGAAAATATGAGGTTTGCTATTTAACCATTGCATCAAGCATGATTCAGTCTTGCCGTACTTCACTTTGTTACGACGTCCAACACCCCAGTGACCAGTTAAAATGTCCATCCTATGTTGGTAAATAAACTAATATTAGGTCTGCAGCATAACAAAATGTTGATGAAAGACTTTTTACTAACTACAATTTTGCCTGCTGTCCAGATCATCACAGACCGGATGTTGTTCCATGATGAATGTGCCATCTACCCGGTGGGATTCTGCAGCACGCGAGTCTTTGCCAGCATGAAAAACCCAGACCAGCAGTCTCTCTACACCTGCCAGATCAAGGACGGGTTAACGGGTCCACAGGTACACCCCCGTCGTTCAGGACAGATCCGTCTTTGTTTTGACCGTCTTATTCAGATATTAAAAAATAAAAATTGAAGAGGAGTAAATCATGTATTCTGTGTTCTGGTTTGTCTAAGTGTGAATCAAAGTAGTCTTCAGTAAACTTTATTGACAAATGCAATCCTATATCGCCCCCAGTTTGAGATTGTGCCTGAGGAAGAGCCTCAGAATGCCATCGTGGCCTCCTCTGCAGTGACGTGCCATTCCAATCTCCTCAAGGCCATTGCATCCGCCAGGTATCAAGACTCTGATTGGTCGTGGATGATTGAAGTTTCAGCATTAATTAAAAACACTGAAGGACAAATTCAAGAAGCTACGTTAACTTTATTCTCTCCTCCTGCATTTCTTTCGCTCAGCTCCAAGCCCGTGGCGCCCATCGTGCCATCAGGAGCAGATTTCTTTGGGTTCTCACACCCGACCATCCAGAACCTGATCCAGAGTTGTCCAGGAGCACGCAAATGTTGCAAGTAAATGCATATCTCTTTAATTATCAACCAAAACCTACATTCTATCCAAGATTGTCGTTTGTGAAGGGAATTAGGAATATTAGACTTTGTACTGGGAAAAACTGTCATTGTGATTTTTTTTTCATGGCTGGATCTGTTAGTTAATAGTGTTGTCACTTTGGGAAAATCATAAATGTGGAGAAGTGCTTCCCAAGACATTTTACATACAGTCCATTTAATTACAGTAACAAGAAAGCGTACAGAGCAAACACCTCCAGCGATATCACCGTCACTGAAACCTGAACAATCATCGCATTGCTTCTTCCCCATGTGTTCACAAACAAGCCTTACATTTTGATCACGGAGAAGAGATTTGTCACTTAACTCAAATCATCCTCATACCTGTTAAAGTAATATCATTGAATTCCTCACCTAGAATCATGACACCCACTTCTAGAATCAGGCGATTATCTATTTCTATCCGTGGCATGATTCATTTACACTATTCAAAAAGTTATGGAACACTTAGTCATCATTGTATAGGACCAAGTGAGTTAAACTTCTGGGACTGATTTTTCCTTTAGTTTTGGATTCTGCTAGTGTCCTTTTCACTACTTGTAGCATGATGCGGTACCTGCAGCTGATTCAGGTAGTTCATCTTCTCCAGTATGGAACATCCACACGTGGTGACGAAATTAGCTTTGATGTGTCTGAAAGAGAATGGTGGGGCCTTCAGGAGAAACGAGGGGAGCTGGACAGGGCCGTAGAAGAGCAACAACTCAGTAGGACCGGTATCTGATACTTAATACAAGGATATCCTCCAGCGGGCCACTGGTGTGGATGTTTCTGAACAAACTGTGGTCAAATTTACAAAAGTTGGCTCAGCCCATGATTTCAATTTTCCCACTTGAATATTTTGTTTATTGAGTTTTAGTATGCGATATAAGTTATCCCTCTGATGTTGTTGTTAAGTGTATTTTACATGCATGCATTCCTTAAGAGTTTGAATTGCCTCATAAAATAGACGTCCTGTTTTTTCCTTAGCTACCGATGGATTCGTTTTGAAGTGTGTCGCCTTGGCGATGGCCAGTTTCCTCACAGTCTGTCGGAAGATGATGCTTCAGTCAACTTTGAGGCCTACCAGAGACACCAGGGCTTCGAGGAGAACATGAAAACGGAGCATGCGACAGGTTGAGCAAATACCAACTTTTACATTGAAGCAATAGTTCTAGCTGTAGTATAAATGACACCAGTTTGTCCTTCACATGAACCCCATAATTAAATGTTCTATCTGAGCTAAGATTGACCAGTAGGATTGATGCATCAGAGTTGATGTGTTAAACATGCAGGTAGTGGTGTAACAGCCAGTTTAGAGCCTTGTAGCGGTGGGTTTCCACTCAACGACACGAGACGGAAGGAGGTGGCAATGCTGCAGCAGCAGGGATTCCTTAGCAGTCAAAATAAAACGCATAGCACCAGGGTATTATATGCTAAGCTATGTTAGCATCCCATAAACTAATCTAGTCAGGTGCGTCCTCCTACATGGTAATTAAAGTGTGTGTTTGAGTATCCATTGGACAATAGTGTGTGTGTTCTCTACGTGCCGCGAGTTTGTGCTGAGTATATCGATTAGCAGCAATGACTGAACCAGGTCAGCGCAGGTTCCTGTTCGGGTTTATAGAACCGTGTGTGAGATGACTTAGGATTTGTGTTCATGGGAGTATATGAATATTTGACTCCGTTCCTCCTTCCCCGGACTAAGCTCAGCACCATGGGAGATCGGGCTTTCTGTTCTGCTGCCCCTCGTCTGTGGAATGCCCTCCCTGACCATCTGAGGGCTCCACAGACGACTGACACATTTAAAAAAGGACTTAAAAAACTTTCCTATAACTTTTAATTAACATTAATGCTTTTGGTCACGTTTTTGTATAGTTATTATTTTATTTTATTTTATTTTTTATTGATGCTTTTATCTGCTTTTGCCTTGTAGCACTTTGAGATTTGATCCAAATGTAAAGTGCATTATAAATTAAATGTATTATTATTATTATTATTATTACCACCAGTTTGCCGACAGCCCCTTGGTGGGCAAAATCTTTTCATCAAATGTATTAAGATTGCGGAGTACGATGTCAATTTTTTGTGTATCTCGTAGTAAACTGTGTGGAATCTTCAAAATAAATTCTGCATCAAGTAAAGGCAACTTTACTTAAACACTTAATGCAAGTTTATAATGATTTCATTGTACAATGTTCAATAAGGAATGATGTAATTCAATAGCTAAATCCACCTTTACCAGCAGCGACTGCCACCCAACGTTGCCGATGACTGGAGATCAGACAGTCACCCACATTTTCACCAGACTGTCAGTGAGGTTCTGGTCCAGACTTTGACTAGAACTGTGCAAAACTTAAGTTTGATTCCTTTTCAACCATTCAAAGGTGGACTTAGCCACGCCTGGAATAATTGATCATGACCAAGATGCGCTTGAGCTTCAACTCACGGAAGTGGGACCTGACATTCTCCGTTAGAATGTTGTGCTTTTGAGTCATCGTAGCACTGAAGCAGAAAAACTGTAACTGTAACTTAAGTACGGGAGTAAAAGCGTGGAAGTGTTGCCAAACGTCGTCTCACAGTACTCCTCTTCCTTACATCGACATACTCATCACTCGGCTATAACACTAACATTTCTTCTATTTATCCATCTGCTTTTCCTCAGGACAGACCCCACAGTCTCCTGCCCCATCTCTTCAGCACCACCTCACCTCCCCCCCCATGAAGCCCTCCACCTCGTACTACAGCTCCTGAAAAGGCTACGGAGTCACAGTCCTCCTCAACTTCCAGTCTCCTTTTGTCCTTCAGAAAACATAAGAATATGAAAAACTCAGAAATGTTATTTAATGTATATTCAACCCCAGTGGATATCAGTGGGCATTTACACCGAGCAACCATAACATTAAAACCACCTGCTTAATTTTTTTTGTAGTAATCCATTTCTGCCAAAAGAGCAAAATATGTTCCTCCACCTTTCTATCAGACCAGTATTAACCTTTTTTGGAATTTGTGCTACGTTAGCTCTATTGGATCAGGCTAGCTTCAGCTCCCCAAGCACCTCAGGAACCTGTCACCTGCTTACCAGTTATGGACAACTTCGGTATGCTGCATACTGAGAAGACCCAGCAAGACTTGCAGTTTTGGAGATACTGAGTCATCGAGCCATAACAATTCAGCGATTGCTAAAATTGTTCAGTTGCTTGTTCGTTTTTCCAGCTTCCGACTCATCAACTCTAAACAAACGCTCCCTTCAATGCCTAATATACTCCAGCCACTGCAATTGTGACGAGAGAACCAGTGTTATTCTGACTTCTCGGGGGTTATGTAATAACCGATTGGTTAACATGGTTGATGCTTGTATACCAGATGTGTCTTGTGAGAGCCTTGGCCTTTTATGTGCGGCATCAACCCTGTGTATTGACCATACATTTTTTTTACTGTATGTGCAGTATAAGTACAAAGAGCAGAGGTGGATGGTAGAAATAGAATATTAGTTGACTTTTGACCCTTTGTGCTAAATGTAAATAAACTGAAAATTAGTTATAGAAATCTGGCTGCTGACACCCTATGACAGCGCCGTTATACCAAACAATAAACCGTTTTTTAAAATGAAAAAAAGTTGTATTGTGTTTGAAGAATGAATGAATTAATTTAAGGCAACGTAAAAAATTAAGAACGAAAAAACATTCCTTTGCACTTTCACAATCCTACATTCCAGCAGCTATGGACAGAAACAGGCGCTATTTGGTTGTGGCGTGTAGAGAAAAAGAAAAAAAATCAGAACACTGGCTGATGCTTTACAGGAAGGCTGAGAAGTGTGATACCCATATAACTGGAACACACCCTCTGGTCCCCCCTTTCTTTCTTTTTAAAAAAAAAAAAGCCACTGGGTACCTTCTTAACTACACCAGCGACCTCTGCCCGGGAAATAGATTGGCCTTCCCCCAAGTTTCCAGACTCTGCCTTTACTTTAGAAGACACGTTTGTTGGGCCCTTCTTGCAGCAGCAGTACCAGAAAAGTCAACTGCCAAAGCCATAGTGAAGACCGGATCTTCACATTGTAAACTCGTCAACTATCAGCCAAAGTGTTTTTATACGAGTACATTTCTGCCCCGTCTAAACTTTAGGCTACGTTTACTTCGGCAACCTGAACAGAATCTGGAATTTTCAGATTTTTCTTTTTGTCCTAGTTTGGACATATTTGTGATTTGTGGCCAAACAAACAGGCTGATACATTAAAATTACCATAGAGGACAAACTAAAAGCATCTTCGTTTGCGGCACCGACGGCACCTTCGCCACCTTTATACAGCCTAAGGCGCAATAATAGGCAGTGTAAACGGGGCTTCTGCTTCCAGGGCGCGCAGTACCAATTTCAGAAAAAGGGACATATTTGGTCTGTTTAGAAAAGACCCTTCTTCCAGGAGTAAAATATTTAAGACCCAGTCAATAAAACCACATAGCTGTGCAATCCGTTTATGTTAACTTCAGGATTTAGACATTTTCTGGCTCAGTTACTCTTCCAAATGTTTCCAGTGGCTCCAGAGCGACTGATAATAAAAGGAGGAGCCGGTAAAATCCCGCTGGAACTGTAGATCGGACAGGCCTTAAAGTCGCAGGGCCAGTCTCTCCACGCGTACCGCAGGGCAATTACTTCTCCTGGGCATGATTTGGTTGATAACTGGACAGTGGTCACATCCCACTGAACGATGGGAGCTGCCACCCAGTAAGATTCCGGTCCGCATTGCCCCGGAATCACAGGGCAACAGACCTTGATGAGGGAAAAAAGGGGGAACAATTTTTAAAAAAAAGAAGGAGGAATTAATACCCAGGAATAAAGTCAAACTGACTATTTCCACAACAGCGTTACCTCAAAGATGACTGTGGACCGTGCGACGGACACCGGCTGGTCGTAGCTAACGTTGACGTAATTCAGAGTTGACACGATTTGGTCTGGGAAAGGTCCTTGGAAGGGAACATCCACCTGACCGTAAGCCACCGCCCTCGCCCCTAGTGTCAGTCTGTAGGCTATACTCTGCTTGTCTCTGGGGTGAATTCTGCAAAGATTCAAAATCAATTTCAAAAAACATCAGGCATTATCCAGTTGGTAAACCACATAGGGAGAGGGGAGGTCAATAAAGAAAGAAGAAAAAACACATCTTATTAGGATAAAAAAGCAGGTCTTTCTGTTATCCTCCACTCCTTTCCATTGAGATGAATCAAATAAAAACAGATTGCACTAGTCCTATATTCTCAAAAACAGAAGACTCCGCTATTCTCTTAAACCCCATAAAAAGGAGATAAACTAGGGACTGATGAAATACTGGTCATCGAGTTCGGGACACAACACACAATCTATTTAGTTTGGCTCCACAGTGCCAAGTTAAATATGGAGTCCAAACTCCAATCTATCGTCAATCTCTTTCCCAAGGATTATTCTTTCACGGGAAAATTTGGAGAAGTGCAACGGACAAGTGTTCAAGAGACAAAAAAGGAGGTCTGAGTGTGGACCCATGTCCTACTCCACCACAAAGTTACATGGACATTTAGTGATGTTGATAAGGATCATGAAGTCCATCCAACGACTTACTGGAAGCCAGAACAGAAACAAAACAGTCACACTATTGTGCAGCAACCCACTCTGAGTGAAATCCAGTGGAACCAGTCACGGTAGTTCAGAAAAAGCACACACTTTCTTCACCGCAGCTAATAAGAGAATGACATTCGGATGAGTAAGACGAGTCCTTCTTCGCGGTTTATTCCCTCACAGTCTACCTGGATGTGTTTTTGGGGGCTGTTCTACTGACTGAGGTGATTTCTCCATGAGTGTAAGATCTACATTCACAGCAGCTACCATCGGTTGGTTCTTCACTGCCTGTGCTACCAAACACATGGGGACCCGCATCAGCGGAGTAATCATGTTAGCATGTTATGAGGACATCCGTACGTTCCATAGGGCGAGGTTTCATCCGGTAAATCCATAGCTACAGCCATGAAGGTCTTCTTCATCCGGGGGTTTGGCGCAAAGCCAGTATCAGCCGTCTGGTGCCAACGGATGTTCGGAAAGCCGTCATCTTTGGTGTGTTTCAGGAACGTAGACAGCTGTAAGTACAAAAAACCCTTCAGATTAGGATTAAATACCACGATTCTAGTGATGAATACTCTTTATTACATCCTTCAACTTGTGATATCAGTATTCTTTATGTGACCTACGCCTGAGGAGCAGTGGGCAGCGCCTCTACGGTACTCAGGCAGCAGACTGGAGATTAGTGTTTTGCTAAAGGACACAACTTTCCAACTAGAAAAAGCAGAGAGCTCAAAGCTCCGACAAGACACACCAGTACCCTAGGTGAAAGGTAATCTAAAAATGTCTTAGTTATTGTCAGCCTCTAAATCTAACATCATCCCCTCAAACTGTTAGTATCTCTCAAACACTGTAGCCGGTTGTCTCCTGCACCTTCCACTTCAGTGTCTCTTTTCAGCCCACCGAGGCCCTAAATCTCCACCTTAAGGGATCAAAGGAGTCAAAGGCACTCTTGACACCCAGCTCCACCCCCAAAGGAACATCAATGGAACAAAGGCAGGATCAGCCACATTGTGACATCACCACTCCAAACGGTTTATTACTTTATTTGAAATGCTGTTATACACATGGTATCCCCAAAAAGTAATAAACTCTAGATATGCCAAATACCTCTAGTTACAATTTCATGCAAATCTGTCCTGCAGGTTTTCTTTAATCTCGCTCACAAACAGACAGACAAACGCACAGGAGTGAAAAAATAACCTCCTCGGCGGAGGTAAGCGGAGAACCGCTTTGACCTCACGAGCCACAGTAAAGTAAAGTTGGTCTCAACACATATAACTGTCCACAGTCTCGTCTCTGGTGATTAAGTCAGACGTTTTTAGGATTTATGTTCTGGAAAGTTCACTGTGGACGGCACCATTTGGAGCGTTGAGTACTCAAATGTGGGTTTCTTTCTGTGTTTTTTCCCATTATGTAAATAGGGTATAAAACATGCAACATACTTGGACAAAGCCGAAGGGGAAGTCGTTCGCAGTCTGCCCTCCTGATAATCGGTGAAACGCCATCCTCCAGTCGTCAATCATAGCAGGGAAGGTACATTTATACTGCTCTTGATGATACCACGAATTTGTCTCACCTGAAATAGAAACAAGAAATGAAACAGAAACAATAGAAACGTGAAATAGAAACAAGCGATAGAAACAAGCGTTTTAATGGAAAAACTAAGAGTGTTTTGTGTTTTTCCATTAAAAAGCAGAATCCCTGAATGTTAGAATGAAAAGGTAACAGAGTAAGTTGTTGGGGACTGCGACTACTTTAAGAGTCCCGGGAATGTTTAAAAAAAAGAGAAGTGGCTTGTTTTTGATCTGATAACGCATTGGACCGTGCTCTACTCTTTCTGAACTCAGTGACACGCGGCTTTTATGTTTTCAGCATCCTTTTTTTTTCAATCAAACTTTATTAACAGGGAATATCGTACACAGTTGAGGCATGAGTCAATATACAATAACATTAAATACAAGCAAAATTAATGTTTTTAACTTACTAAAAACAATGTAATTCAAGGCTTTGGTCTTTATGTCAGGTAGGTCCGTGGTGTAACTCTGCAGGTTCTGGTCTGGCATGCTTACGACAATATTTCAATGATTTTAATGGATCAATTGTATCAAGATTGTTTTCATAACTCTGTTATATGAACTCTGAATTTTTATAAATCGCAAGTCCTGAATGATTGCCAAATTGAATTTGAATATGTACATGTAGGTGGCTGAGGGTGGTGGTGGTGGTGGTGGTGGTGGATGTTTATTCACAATCTAAAAAGAATGATGTCCTCTGGTTGAGCTACTCATGGATTGTACTTCAGTGCAACATAGACGCCATTGATAAACATTATGCACATGCAGTTGTTTAGCTTTACGTGAAATTGTCCCCCCCTGCATGTAGCCTTACTGACCACGAGGGTGCCATTGTCTTACCTTGGTACCAGATTGCTCCTTTGATGGTCATGCTGAGCAGCGGGTGGATCATTGCATTCCATAAGACAGAATTTTCGTTTTCTGGGCTGATGAGTTAGCAAAAAGAATTGATAGCATAGGAACTTTTTTTTGCAGTGCTTTTAATCTATTACCATCTACAGTATGTTACACTGCGGCTAGCGGAATTGTTTCCTCACCCATGGTAAAAAGAAAACTCCTCTAGTCCACACCGAAGCAGAGCTCTTGAAGATGACCAGGCTTCTACGGCTGTGCCTCCCCAGCAGGACTCCACCAGTCCGATGGGGTACTTCAGGTGTTCGTACATGTAGCGCCCAAAGAGCCAACACAGTCCTGAGAACTTCGCCACAGCTTCTGGAGGCAACATACCAAAGAAGCAACATACCAATGAATGTTCTTGTACCAAAAAACCTAAACATCAAATATTCTCAGGGTTTTTTTCAACAGGTCATGCACATAAGGCATCATGTGAGTGACTCAATGGATCTTCTACACCCAGTAGACAGAGTTTGTTACATGGATGCACAATGGCGTCCCTCTCAGATCTATGAAACCTCAGAATCGGGTTGGCATCCTCCTGAACTTGTTTTAAATGATTGCTTTCTTCAGATATAATTAGTATTATTTCATAATATATTATACAATCATTGTGATGAAAACCCCATTCATGATTTTATTTCCAACATTCTAGATTATTGTACTTTAGAACTTTGCGGCAAGACATTTAATAACCCCAGTACCTCTTCTTTTTTTTTAACCCAGCCACGAAAAACAGCTTAATGGTAGAGTGCGTTGTTACACAATAGTGTTAATGTGTTGTTTCTGTTCTGGCTTCCAGTAAGTCGTTGGATGGACTTTATGATCCTCATCAACATCACTAAATGTCCATGTAACTTTGTGGAGGAGTAGGACATGGGTCCACACTCAGACCTCCTTTCTTGTCTCTTGAACCCTTAACCCTTTTCCAAATTTTTCCAACGAAAGAGAAATAATAACGAACGAGATAGATGATAGATTGGAGTTTGGACTCCATATTTAACTTGGCACCGTGGAGCCAAACAAAATAGTTTGTGTGTTGTGTAGTCCGCCTCTGTTGCCAGAACTTCACATCTGACTAACCTGATCTAAATCGTATTTTCATTCCTTCGCCGGGTCGTAACTACTGCACTGTCACTGTTATGCACGTAGGCAAGTATGAGAGTGTGTTTGTGTGTTTTTCCATTTTTATATTTATGATTGGATTTTTGTGAGCGCACACTTTGCATCAAGATAGCAGATCAAATTCCTTGTAAGTGTGACTTACTTTGGAAATGAACTGTTTTTCTGATTCTGATATTTCTCCATTCCATTCTAACAGATTCTTCTGGTTCTTGGAGTTTTCAACACTAGCTGCCCTAGATGCAGTGGCCCAGTCACCTTAGGCCACACGCTCTGCTCCCGTCCTTCCCCTTGTTGATTTCTCCTCCTCCATATTAAACTGCCCATCCATCCTGTTTGATCCACTTATAGAGGCTAACCCACTTACCGCCATCTTTTTTGGAGAAATGCCAAAGCGGTTATTCATGGCACGAATTCACAAAAGAAAAGAATAGCCTTTAGTGTCAAAGCACGCAGACATATTTGAATAAAATGAAACTTCCGATCGCAAGCCGGGTTGCGTCAACTGCAGACAATAAGGTATTTGTTGCACATCTCTTACGGTGTCTAAAGTATGGTCACCTTTTATTGAATATGAAGAGGGGTGACTCTCAAAGATAATTGCTTGGTATAAACTGTTGCTGCTGTGACTAATAAATGTGAGTGAGCTTGTTGTCTCAAGGGCTGAAGGGAGGAACAATTCTGGATTTAATGTTTGTGTTTGATACGTTTGCACAATAATTACATAGGAAATGTCTAAAATAAAGTTATGAAAAAGAAGGAAGATCAAACCAATTGTCCAAAGTTCAGGTTGAAAGCAGAGCAGCTGCTAAGCAGCAGGATTAATGCTTTGGTGTTTGCAGCTCACTTTGCATTTTGCTTTCATGAGCTAATTTACTTTGGTTTTTAATTAATGTTATTCCCTTCTAGCAAGTTTCCGTTGTTCTTATTGTTGTTGTTCATGTTTTGTTATGTTTTACATTTTAGAATCTATCAAAGTCTCATTCTTTAATGTTCCGACACGCTCTCCCTCATTTGTTCAACCATTATTAAACACTGTTATTTTCAAGTTTAAATAATTTACGAAATAATGCCTCATGCAACTATATTTTACTTTTCTGTGTTGCTACTATTACAAGATGATAGCATGGGTACAGGGACATGATAAATGTATGTACAATTACCAGGTGTAGTTAATTTATCTGACAGCAGAATCTTCAATCGAAAATAAAGTCTCATCTATGAAAACAATGAGGAAATCTTTGACTCACTTGCTGAGGGAACGGACCAGGGAAGATCCACCTGAATCAAATCAGTCTCCTCTGTTTGGCTCATTTTCATGGCGACCATAAAAGGCCTCACATGAGGATACTTTTCCGCTTGGGACAGCTCCCACGATGCATTGAACAGCTATTGGAGAATGTGTGGAAGAGAAAAGAGGAAGAACTGTAGAAAAGTGTAACTTCAATAAACATGCACAGCATAAAACGGTCTGTGTGTCTGGGACAGTAAGGTAGATGTCTAGCATAGATCATTAGTTAAACTTTATTTATACAAACACAACTTTTGCCGCGGGTCAGAAATGTTGACAGTCATTTCTGATGGTTATTCTTTCCTTTTGATCCAATTTTTTAACCAACAAACCAAAACTGCATTTAGTCCAATGCTGTCGTCACTGACAGCAAAGGTAGACCCCTGAAAAGTCCCCAATCTCCTGTGTTGTACAAGCAATCCCCTGATCGAATTACTGTCTGAAAAACAGTGTTTTTCATAGAGAAATCTCCCCCTGGTGAGTAAAATAGGAACTTTTGAGTAAAATATAATATATACATGATATATCGCCTTGAGTCAATTCAGATTCACCAAAGTTGTGGTGAAGGTATATCTATATTTGCAGACAATTTGGACTAAATTGGACCAAAAGTTATTAAAGCAGGGTTTTTTTGTAACAAAAATAAAAATAAAAAGAAAGAAAAGAAATTGTAAAAGATGAACTATTGGAATAAAATATCATATTTTTAAGGTAGATCTCCTTGAGTCAATTCGTAAGCACCCAATTTGGACAAAATCAGATGGTTGAAAGATTATGGCCTGACATCTGGAGATATAGATCCACCTAGTGTCCGAATAAAACACCTGACCACTCCAAAATGTCATTCCAGTTCTTCCTTGCACTAAGGACTATGTGGTTATAAAATTTGAATATGATCCATGACATAGTGTGTAATTTATCAAGGTGAGAGGATTTGTGGCGGCGGTGATGATATCCCCGTCTTGTCTGGGGTTTAAAAGGTGAGGAATCAAGCTTATAGACAAACGTCTGTTGCACATTAGAGTCCATGTAAGTTAAAAGACACACCCGGCGCGGCATACCTTAAATGTTGCAAACTGCATGTTGCTCTGTCCTGCACAGACCCAGATGTCTCCAAACAGCACATCAGTCAGCGTGGCTGTGCTGTTCTGATCCGTGACTGTCACATTGTAGGGACCACCAGCTTCAACGGGGTCAAGGGTGACACGCCAGATACCTGGAACAAGAAGTTATGTACAGTTACCGACAGAAATATTTGTTTTGACCTGCATAGTTTATCATTTCAGCATCTACAACATATTGTGACGTTCAAGTCCTCTGGGGAGAACCGGGCGTCAACGTGAACCTCACAATGGACACCATCGGGTTGTCTCACCTTTTGTTACATTGGACACTGATGCGTTCTGTGTTGTCGGTCCTGACAGGGAGACGGTGACCTGTGCCCCATCAGAGCCGTAACCCCACAGCACAGCTCTCTCCGGCAACTTCTGCAGCACCATGTGATCGCCATAAAAGGAGGCAAAGCGCAGATCCCCGTCTGGACACACACAGTTTTTAGTTTAATTCTTCTACCCGTTGAAAAATAAAAAGATTAAATAAAACGACTATGTCTTATACATGTGGTTTGTAAAAAAAAAGAGAAGAAAGATTAGAATTTAGCGGGCTGGAATGATCCGAAACAGCTCTCCAGCACCCCGGTGGTACACGAGAGGTTCATCTGGACCAGCCTCCAGTTCGGGGTCCGGGTCAACACATAGAGACAAACAACTATTCACGCTCACATTGTCACCTTTGGACAATTTAGACCAATTCACTTATATTACATGTTTTTGGACGGTGGCGTGAAGCCGGAGAACCCGCAGAGAACCTGGAGCAAATACCACACAGAAAGGACCTGAGGCCTGAGGCGGATTTGGACCTGGAACCTTCTTGCTGTTTGTGAAATCATGTTCAAGATTAACTTTTTATTTACTCACCCGATACTTGATACTGGCTGTCACTATAGCGGTGTTGATCGTTGTACACATTCTGAAATAAATAGTGGTTTGATGTGTGCATGTTATTTTTTAATGAAAACCTTAAAGAATAATATTCCTTGGGTTGAACTTGGAATAAGGTGTGGTTCAAAATGTACCAATCAGAACTGGTTTCCCACTCCGGATCTGTGCAATCTGAATTATTCAACCTGTTTACCTTTCCACCAGATAAATATAATGTTAAAAATGTGTATGTTATGTATGTATGTATATTTAAAAGAAATAATGATTTACTAAACACCAAAATGTCTCCAGTGACTAAAACTAAACTATTCCCTGTTTTCTGATATTAAATACAAATAAGTGAAAAAATGCCAAACCTTTAAGAAAATTAAATTATTGCAAAAAGTAGGTTAATGTCGACTTAATTTGTTAATAACAAAAAAATTGTGTTTATTATTAGGCCTACACAATAAAATATGTGTATGTGTGTCACACATACATTATATCAATGCTGACTCAACTTACCAGAAATGTGAATAGATGCTACAAGAATAAAAACAACCTTCAGTGCTGCCATGACGATAAAATCAGCCATGGGAGACTTTAACCATCAACTACAATATAAACACTCGCACTCCCGCACAAACAGACTGTTTATATAGTTCCTCTGACGTCCTCGACGTGGCCTGCCAACCTTCAAAATAAGAGCACCAGGGATTTTATAATTTTTCAAACGATCTAATCAAATGAAGTTGTCAAATCATAGAAAGTAAATTTACATTTTTAAACAGGCACATTTGAATGATTTATTCAAATCTTCACCGTATCTGACTGCTATCAGTAACAGCAGAGACGCCACGATATTCAGCAAGTTGTTTTGCGTTTTGCCCTCCTTCTAGGTATCCTAAATTATTGAACTTGTCATTACTCGCTTGTGATCGATCATGTTCTAGATGTTGATGGGTCATTAAAAAATTAATTAGAATTACATTACTTCATCCATCCATCCATCCATCCACCCAACCATCTTCTGTAACCCCTTATCCAATTCAGGGTTGTGTGGGCCAATCCTATCCCAGCTGGCATTGGGCAGGTGGCGGGGTAAATCCCGGACAGATCACTTGTTCACAGGGCCTATATTGCATGTTTTTGGGCATGCAATGAATTGGTGACTCTAAATCGTCCTTAGGTGTGAATGAAAGCATCAATTGTTGTCTCTAAGTGTTGAACCTGTTAAGAACTGGTGACTCATCCTGCCTCTGGCCCTATGCCCGCTGGAACAGGCCCCAACTACATGTAACTCTGAACAGGATGTGCGGTTATGATTAATGAATTAAATGAATGAATGAATGCCTTGAGGCAACTGTGCTACCAACTGCTCCATGCTGGATCTGAAAAATTGTATTCTACAGAAAATGAATGAATGGATGAATGTGATCGTCTGAGTCACA
The DNA here is from genome assembly GCA_037951165.1 of Lophius americanus. NCBI lineage: Eukaryota > Metazoa > Chordata > Actinopteri > Lophiiformes > Lophiidae > Lophius > Lophius americanus. Next base: position 2,229,509 of record JBBDHG010000090.1, on the reverse strand, counting down.
AAATAAATGTATTTTTGTAAAAAAAAAAATCAATCTGAAATTAAAAATCAATTAATAAAAATAAATGGAGTTAGTCTTTCATCATAAGTAACTCACTTCAATTTAGGTTCCTTGAACCTCGAATGAATATATTATTGTCACAAACAGCAATTACATAACGGAATCAGAAATATACAATTTAACCTATAAAATATATAAATAATGGGATGAATATAGACAACCCAGCTGTTTTTGTTTTGTTCAATTATAATAATTTCGAAAAAAGACCAAATTATAGGCAAATATATATTTGTATTTGACCATAAGTTTCAACTCATGTGACCACTATCCACCATGAATACAGAGTAAAGAAAAAAGTTTTTATGTAGATTTGCGTGTCATCAGCGTAGCAATGGACTGATGACACGGCCAAGGGGAGCATGTATAGTATGAAGAGAATGGGGCCAAGGACTGATCCCTGTGGGGCCCCACAGGTGACGGTGTGTGTCCGGGACTCGGCATTTCCTAGGGAAATGTATTCTGTTCTGTCGGTGATGAAGGATTGAAACCAGTTTAGGGTGGTGGCAGTGAGACCAGTGGTGTGATGTAGGTGGTGTAGGAGTATTCCATGGTCAACTGTGTCGAAGGCAGCAGACAAATCAAGGAGAATCAGGAGGGAAGGGGAACCAGCATCTGCTGCCATCCGGAGGTCATTTTTGACTCTAAGCAGAGCTGTTTCTGTGCTGTGGGCGGAGCGGAATCCAGACTGAAAGGTTTCAAAGAGGTTGTTATATTTGAGGTGGTCCTGGAGGGGGGCAGCAACTACTTTTTCCAGTAATTTGGAGAGGAATGGGAATTTGGAAAGGGGCTTGTAATTTGCAAAACTTTCTGAATCGAGAGTAGGTTTTTTGAGGAGTGGTCTGATTATGGCTTTTAGGGCAGATGGAACAAAGCCGGCCTGGAGGGATTGTTTTATTACGGCGGTGATCAGGGGACTGATGGAAGAGATGTTAGTTTTCACCAGGGCTGTAGGAAAGGAGTCGAGGGCACAGGTGGAGGGTTTCATCATCCTGATGATAACCTCAACCTCCTGCTGTGAGATTTCTGGGAAACACTTTAGAGGCCGGGAGATCTCAAACTGTGAATAAGCAGACTGGATAGGTAGAGTGGAGGGATCAGAAAGGACAGAACGGATTGAGTCAATTTTCGAGATTAAGAAAGCCATGAAATTATTACAGTGTCCGTCTGTAATTTCTGTAAGTGGGGGAGTTTGTGGTTTTAGAAGATGATTGCTAGTGGAAAACAGCTGCTTTGAATTTCCAAGACTGATTTTGATAATGTTGGAGTAGAACAGGGACCGTGCCTCTCTAAGGGACTTTGAGTAGACCTTTTGGTGTTCCCGAAAGGCTAGCTTGCAGACAGCTATGTCTTTGACCCTCCAAGATCTGCAGTTTTGTCTTCAAACTTGATCTGTGTTAAAGTCGCTCAGGTCTTCTGTTTGCTCATCTTTCCTGCTTCAAGCACATCACCTTCAAGAAAATATCACCTTTTCTGACTTACGCAGGAGCCACTGTAACAAAATGAACACTATTATTCGGACTTCTCCTGCCGGTGTTTATAATGTTATGGCTAAGTGTGTAGTTGTCATTGCAAAACGTGCCAATATAAGCTGCTCTCTGGGGTCTTTTCTGAAGTTTTCTTAGAGCCCCATCAATAAGATTAGCAGGTAGGTCATTTTTATCTATACATCTATTTATCCTTTAGGGGATTTAGATTTATCTGTATTCAACCACACGTTCTATTCTTACATCCTCTTTCCGTTAACAACTGGAGCAGGTACTTGTGTAACTTTAAAACAAGCAAACATAATTGCAGTTTGTAGCCCAGATGCCCAAAGCAGCGCAGAACTATGAGCCCAATCCCCAGGCAAGTCCAGATTAATTAACAGCTATAGTCTAAAACCACTGAATAAAAAATGGAATCAGGTGTTAGCATTAATTATCAAACAATTTGCCAGCCAGGTGTTTATTTGGCTGAGCATTTTTTTTTCTGCACATTTATCTCTCGCAAAGACAAATGAACATGCTCTGCACTTTTGACATGCTATTTAACAAAGACTCTCAAGCCTTCAATGGAGATAAGTGACGGATGTAGGTAAGAGAAGGAGAAAGTTGTTGGAGCGTGCCTAGAGTGAAAGTGCGAAGTGAGGAATCAGAACGTGTTCATGGAGTTGATAAATGTGAGGGAACTCCATACATGCAATCAAAAATGTAATTATTCCCACTATACTGTATTATTGTGCACATAGTGTATCAATTCAATGTCTCTACAAAGGCCAGTGGTGATATTTAAAAATTGAAATTGCACATTTATCTTAATATGAACCTCGGACTCAGCAGTATGTTCAGCCACTGTGTGTGAAAACTGTTACTCATGCCTCACACAATCAGACACATGCTGCAAGAACTTTTTTCTTTCTTTGGTTTTCCATTGATGCAGCTTCTTTGTCCTGCAAATTCACAATCAGCTCGGCTGCTAATGGACAGAGCGTTCAAATCCTAACAAAGCATCCGAATGTTTTATTATCATTCTGAAACCAGGTTCAAACCAAGGTAAGGTTTTTTTTTGTTACATTACCTGTTTGATGCGGTTATTTTTGGATTCACATTGCAAGTTTGCAAATGGAAAATGTACTTTTAATAATATTCTCAGAACACAACAGCTCCTATTGGATAATTTGAGTGGCTGTCAAGCTAAGGGGTGGGGCTCAGTCTGTAATTAATTAAGGGGGAGATTGACAACACCTGAGTGGTGGAGGGAAGACAGGCAGAGAGAAATGGGAATGGAGCAGGAGTAATGGGATGTGTTGTGGTGTTTTCAAATTTTATGTTGAAGTTAATTATCTTTATGACCGATAACTTAGCTGTAGGTGGAGTGCCGACTAAAAACAGAAGTCGGATACTGTAAAGAAAGCAGGAAGAGAGACCTAAGGTAAGTGATTTAGCCTGCCGTAAGCTCGTCTTCCTCCTACCTACGGCCCAAATGCCAGAACCTCTTCACTATATTGACAGGTAGTCAAACCTTAGAAGCCCTAGACAGGTAGACTGTAAGTCCTCAGGGTTCTGGTGCCGTGACAGTATATCCTATCATCGCCACAGGTACGTGGGCCGCTTCTCTTTTTACCTTAAGAAATAAAACTTTTATTATTTATTAAACTTCGGTCCCACTAAAGCAGGTTGAATAAAACAGAAAAAATAAGCGCCTGTCTTAAAAAACATTTAAATTAAGTGCTAAAGCAAAGATTTATGCTAAATTTCATCGTTAACTTTAAGTTAATGAATAAGATTAAGTTGAATGCACCAAAGAAAGTTAAGTTGGATTAAAAACAAGGATATGTTGCACATAGTTTTTGTTTGATTTATTAAACACAACTGTTTAGTTCATTCAGTAGAAACATGTTGTAATGCAAACATCCATGTTTCATTCACTGAATGCTATGTGTAAGATTCACTGAAAAAGGTTGTATGGAATATTTTAAACATAGTAATGTTGACTTTACTGAACCCAATTTAGAATTCATGCACTGGACTCCACTTATTGTAGTTATCAGAGATCCAATTATTGAGTTCTTCCAACACAAACAAGCCATGTGTCTGAGATCAGTCAGTCCAACACCTTGGGAGGGAGGGTGCAGTCGAGGAAGTGCAATTATTGTAGGTGAATTGTCGATTTCGGAGATATGAGTTGATGTGATCCAGTAGAGGGCAGTGATGATGAGGGAGGATTCAAGGTGGGAGGGAAGGATGGTGTGGTTTGTTGGTGATGAAGGCAGCAGTGAGGTCGATGAGGATGTTAAGGTGACCAGAGTCTGTGGAGCGGAGGAAGAGGAGGTTGTTTCTGTGCTGTTGCGAGTGGAATCCAGACTAAAATGGTTCAAACAGATCATTTGAATGTACGTGGAGTTTGAGTTTTGGAGACGATGCATTTTGGTATTTTTAACCTGAATGGGATGTTGGAGAAGGGAGATAGCTGAGAGACAGCCAAGGTACCACTGGTCCACCTCTGAGATCCATAAAAACATTTTGCCATCTGAACTTCATTCATCCCCATCTGCCTCTCGCCTCTATAATGTTCAATAGTTTTTAAATTTTAAGTAAAATAACAATTTTTCGTTTTTTGGTCAATGCATTCCTGAGCCAAAATTTAACTATTACTCGCCTTTGTTTATCTTTGTGTGCCTTTTTCTGTGTGCACTAAAGTGTTGATTTGTCTTTCTTGTCCATTTTGTCTCTTATGTTCTAAAAGTGTGTGTGTGTGTGTGTGCGTGCCGGGGTCTAATATGTCAATATTTATTTCTCATTTTGCTTCTATTTCTTTACTCGTGTTTTTCTGCGTCATTAATTACAAAGTGCCTGGACCACCTTTACTCGTGTAAATGGCAAATATACTCTTGGAATCTTTTAATCTTTTAATCTGGGCCAGTTTCGTCTCCAATTGCATCTTATAAATCCTTGTAAACATGTTATTATTTTTCCAGGAGTAGTTATTTCTCCTATTTAGCAGTATAACTGCTGTGGTAATAAAAGAGGTAATTTTACTAATCTAACCATAGTGATACAAAAGTTCCATATTGAGGTTTATGCTTCATTTTTAGCAATTGGAGTCTCGAAGTCCACTTTATGCTTGCTTTTTACTTGTTACTTATGACTAAACATACTTATAATTTTCCTTCAAATTCCTAAACATAAATCTAGCATACCCCAAATTTGCAAGAGCAAATGAGATAAATAGCTTATTTTGGAGCAGAGAGTAACAGCCCGCCCATCCGTTTGACTGACAGGCTTTCTACAGCAAAGGATTTATTCTTTAGTTTTATTGAGCTTATTTTCCAAGGATAAGTCTGGGTTTGAATAAGAAATGGAGATAAGGCTCACTGAATCAATAACATCTTTTAAACCACTTCTTAGAACACAATATTACAGACTTTTTATTTGATGGCATCCTCTTTTATCCTTAACTAACTACAAATCATTCTATTGTCTTTTTAATTTAATATCATCTGTTGGACTAATCTATTTTTTATTCCCTTTATTATATTTTGTGAAGAAATGTTGGCTTTTACTTTCCTTTTTGACTTTTTCTTTTTCCCTAATATTTTCTTTATTTTTAATCCCTTTTGCTTTTTTGGGATGTGAGACCATCTAATAACATTTGACATCTTTTCGTCCTATGTTTAAATCTTCTGTGCCTTGCAAGGATTTTGGTTTTATTGTTTTGCACTCTCTATTCTGTTTTTATTGGTGCTATATAAGCAAATATTATATTTTTTTCATTACATTTTCAATGTTCCATTTTCTTTCTATTAGAAAATGCTGCTAATGCAGAATATCATAAACACTAGACGACACCTCCCATGTGGTTATGGAATCTATCCAGGACAAATGACATCAGAGATGTAGACTACAGTGGGGGCTGCTGCCTCTTTTCACCACACACTGAGAACAAATACATTGCCACGCATGGAATGGAGATCACACATTTATGAGTTTTCTTTCTATAATGAATAAAACAGACTTATTTGTCATCATCTGCACCTCCAGATCTGCAATTTTCTCATTTTACGTTTGCACATGCACAGCGAGACGGCGTCGATGAGAAGTGACGGCACACTTCCTCATGAGTAATGCATCAACATTACCGAACCTCTTCGGAGTCGAAGCCCACGCTCAAATTAGATCGCAGGAATTGGGTTGAAAATGTCTAGCCCACCTCTAGTGGAACGGGCGCCAGTCTTTTCATCACATTTTTATAGCTAATTTCATGCGGCGAGAAGAGAGATGCAAATATGTTTGTGGTTTCATGCATGAACCAAGATTTATGGCTGCTGTCTGAGACCCTCATACGTCTGTTAACACATCAGTTCTCATCAATCATGTGATAAATCCCTTGAATTAGTGCCTTGCTTTAAGTCACTCAGCAGCTATTAGGTGCATGAGAGGATCCTGAGCATCAACTCCATCGCACCGTGTGTTTACACTTTCACTCGCTGCCCCCTAAATCAGTTTACACATGAGACTGCCTCGGCCCATTTATGCCAAAGCAGCCTGCTGAAGAATGCATGTTCAGCCCACTACAAAAATCCACTCAATGGAAGAAATGGGTGAGCTTTTCAGATCATTTTTTCTGTATACCAAAGGCTGAATTCACATGTGTAATGTGTAAACGGGTCTTTAGGTCAACTGTAATTATTGTTAACATGGGGAATTGTTTTTGTTAAATCAGTGGTTCTAAAAAGTATTTCAACAATGTACAACTTTTGAATTTGAATTTTTGCAGCCAAGTCACCCACGATCAGTGCATAAATAGTTTGTGGAGCACATTTTCAGAATCATGAAGAAAAAAATACAAAGTCTGGAAGAAAGGAAAAAAGATGGCCATTATAACTTTCAATACATTTTCCTTTCTTTTACAGATTTTCTTTTATATTTTCTTTTCTCAGAATAAATCAGACTTTATTCCCACATTTCTGATTAAAAGGACCATTTAGAAATAAAACATTTTATGTGACCCACAAGCTCTTTCATACATTTGAAATAAGAAAACTGTATAAAATGTGGTTTGTTGGACCTAGTGTTGCATTCTTCTTTTAAATGAAATGGTCCGCAGACATCCATGTGAGAGACCCCGAATAAGAAGATTGATACCACTGTGCATCAAGAAGAATCTACAATTCCCACCTTGCTTAGCATGAGGACTGGAAGTTAAATGTTCCTTAATGACAAAACTCACAATTTCTGAACTTGGTAGTTGAATGTAGAAAAATGTGAGAATATATTTAACTTTTTTTTTTGTTTTAGTAATCGACCCAAATTTAAATAGACGGTTGAATTCCCTGCCGGGAACAAAATGAGGAGGGGATGTGTTGTACTTTTCTAGAGAGTATTACACACACATATAGATATAAAGCTCTTCTTGTTGGGCTGGACAACATGGCAACCCTTTCCTGCCCACACTCCTCATGAGGCACTGGCGCCCATGACCCTGTCCCCAGTTCACCATAAAACCACTTTGGTAGGATGTTAAGCCAAACATCACAATTTGCCTCTTGTCAAAGTTGCTCAGATCTTTACTCTTTTATTATTTTACCTGCTTCCAACACATCTCCAGGAACAGAATGTTCACTTGTTGCCTGATACATCACACCTACTCTAAGGTGTCATTGTTATGAGAAGATGAACTTAAGTCCCCTTTACGTGCCAGTGGATGTTATGTTGTGGCTATTGGGGTATGTAATATGATAACAATATTATCTAGACAGTTTCAGACGGTGCATTGTTTGGCACTGGACTTTATGGAGCTGGAAGAAATATCACTAAAGTTAATTATTGCCATATGAGCTACAGTGTGCTCTATGTGAAACTGACAAACCAAATCCCTCGCCACAAACTGCTCCACTTCTCCGCCTCCTACACAGATCTAAATTGGTTCTCAGGTTCATGACAGGCTAAGGTGCTTTGGCATTACTTTACAATGCTGCTTCATCCGTAGGAGATATTGCATCTTACTGATTTAGAATCAGTAAGATGTGAGTATCAGTATTAAACCCAAAGGGAGAATGGTTTTTAGAACCTTGCCTTACACACACTTAGAGAGCGATGATGTGGAGGGATAGATTTTTGGTTACATTTATCACAAAAGTCACACACAGCAGAATTGGAAAGGCACCTTCTTGTCATGATTCCTGATGATATTGCAAACAGGAACACTACAGCGAATCACCTGGGGGGCCATATAAGAATGACAGCCAAGCAAAATGCAAATACAATGACATTATTAATGACCTTTCCTATTTCATAAAGCAAATGCCTCATCGATAGAAGCCTGCGAGGAACAATCCGGGCTGTATGTCACATTAATAAATGGGTGATTCTTGCTACCAAGCACAAGCTAATAAGCCAGAGTCATTTTTCAAGTTGAAGTAGCGAGTTTTGTGGCATTGCGATGTTTTCATGTTTACCACCGTCACCAATCAGTGTTATTCTCAGTGAAAATCCTAATACACTAAAACTCTGATGTGATGTATAGTTATTTAGTAATAATCAGCAATCATTACTATTGTTCTGTTTGTTAAGGTTGTATTCATGTTGTTGCCAAGCAACCAGCCCTCCTCTAGCTATAAAATATATTATATTGCCTGCAGGATTAGACGGTAGCAGCACACGCAGGGATGGAAATTAGAATTATATTATCTTACCACATGCAAATTGCAGCATGTTGATATAGACTGTAAATCATTGTTTTATAGTGCATGCTTGCTGTTCTGTGTTCATTGGAGAATACAAGGATGGGTGTTGAGCTATACAATTAATAGGTACACAATAAAATGCACATAAAATTGCGTGTTTGTGAGGAGGATGTAGACGTAAGGAAAGTATATTACCTTATGAATATCGAGATAATTAGAGCTTCCAAGGAATATTTTCTCCTTTGGGCTTGAGCTGGGAATTCTACTCAGAATCTATGTATTCACAGTGAAAAAGAAACTTCCCTGGTAAAAACAAAGGTCCAGTATCTTTTAAAAAGTGTGAAAGAAAAACACATTTTATCAGTGTCGTCCTCCTCCATACAGATGTGCCTTCTTAGGGCCGCCGCAGACACTGGGGGATATTTAGCAACCAATAACATATTTGTTTAAATAATTTTCCTCCAGGAAACGGATTCAAAAGAGAAAGTGGGATACTGATGTAGAGTAGAAGATGAAGAATTAACCCCACACGTATCCATGGTGAGATAGGTGACACTCTGCTCAATGCTGAAAAGTTAATTACACTTCTTTATTCTTTTTTTTGTTTTTTAGTTGAATGTTATTTTCAACTTTTAGTTACTAAATACTAGTTAATTAAGTTGAAGTTTAATCCATTTAATAATTCCAATGCTTAAAGATTGTGTCCGATTACCATCACATTCTGAACTCTTCATCATAAATCTACTTAATTTTATTATTATTGTTCTATTTTACTGTTGTAAAACCTGATTAGCAAAGATACTATTACGATAAAGGTTGTGGAAATGTAAATTTAAAAAAAAGAAATCAGTGGTCCTTTGAAAGTGACAGTCTTTATTGTTAACTAATGAGGAAAATAAGCAACCATAAAATCCGGCTGTAACTTTTAAAGATGTCTGACAAGGAGTAGCGTGTGAGAAAAATTATTGTTCCACAAGGCACATTTCTATTTAACATCAACTAAAAAAACTGATTCAAGGAGAGATGGGTCGTCTAAATTAAAGATGTTCATTTGGAAGTGTTTTATTAACCTTTCCCACATGTTTCCACTTTCTTAAGCCGGATATTTCGCTCTTCAGACGTTGTTTTCATCTTGTTGCTGGTTCGTCTGAGCTTTTTAATTTAACCTTCATTTAACCAGAAAAATGATAAAATAAAATAAGGATCTCTTGTACAAGGGTGATCTGGCCAAGAAGGCATCATCAACACAAGTGATATTACACATAAAAACACTGAATGTTTAAAACAGGAGGGATGTCATCACTTCTCTTAGTTCTGGGTAAAATCCTGTCGGCTGAGTTCTGGATGTTCTGGAGCAGATTGATGGATTTTTTTTTTGTTTAGACATACAAAAAAGGCAGTTAAGTTTAAAACTGATCACACAATCTTCCTCGTCTGCTACTCGGACTCCTGTCAAAGCCGACACCGGTATATCGTAACTAACACATATCAGATTAATAAAACTGATAATGGGCGAGTTGGATTTACAGCGTGGGAACCATCAAGCATTGATGATCAATTTTAACGACAGCGGGGGGATTCAAATCCTGCTGAGCGCCCCATAAAGTGGACGGCAGCTCTACATATGTCTCATGGGCCACATTTCCTTGAAGAAATGGAACATCTCTTCTGCTCTCTCATCATTAACAGGCTGCAGGAAAGACTAAGGCAATTACACGTGAGCAATTTAGTCCCTTTCGCCTCTTTCATCTCACTTGTCCTTCCGCCGTTTCTTAAACGGCCTTAAAATAAACCCTGAGCATTGGTATTCTACATTTCTAAAACCAACTGAGGCTGCCGTTTACAAATAAGCGACTAGCTGGGTTTTTCCTTTAATATCATAGAGGCACCCAAAGGATGCTGAACACCTTCACATCAGCAGGTGGCGCTCTGCTGTCAGTGAAAGACGCATGGACAGGAAGTGGAGGTGAAACCCTGTGGAGAAAGTGTGCACTCTCAGAAAAGGAACACTTCAGGCCTCTGGATTATAACGGACGGATCACAAAGATGAATCATCAGAGAACTTGAGTTGTTTTTTCTTTTTATGGATAACATTGTCTGATGCTCAAGAACTTCGTTTGGTAGTTGCTGCTGTAAATATCCTGCTTTTAATGGCTTTGATTATCTGCTTGGCTTAACAGTGTGACATCCCTTCAACAGGATTGTTGTAGATATGGCAGTGACAGGATTCATGCTACATACAAGGTGATTGTGGTTTTTAAATGAATGTAGCTAATTAAACTCTACACTGTGAAGTTGAATGTTCAAATTGTTGTCATTCGGAATAAGTTGTTAAAATTACAACTTCCATTGTTTAATATCGTCTAATTCAGGAAGTATAAGCACCAGTAATCTCTGATATTCAAAGGATTTACAAGTTTATGAACTCTATTACTCTGCTTCCTTCAGCTGTTTCTTCTAGGGGTCTCAAATTCTGTTTAAAGGTATTCTTCCTTTGCTTCTTTCAGCTGTTCACCTTAAGGGTTACCACAGCGGAACTTCTGTTTCCATCTTACCCTGTCGTCTGCAACTTCATCAGTCACACCAACCAACTGCAGGTCCTCTTTCACTACATCCAGAAACCTCCTCTTTGGTTCTTCCCCTTTTTCTCCTACCTGGCAGCTCAATCTCCAGCATCCTTTCATATATTATAATCACTATCCCTCCTCTTCACGTGTCCAAACCGTTTCAGTCTGGCCTCTTACTTCCATTTATTCAGGTTTGAAGTGTATTGAAAGATTGCGTTTTAGGAAACTTGATGTGTCTATGAATATCTGCATAGATCCAGCTGTTTTGGACAACATTTCTTTAAATAATTTCCACTGTCATAACATTAAGAGCCTTGTTAATAACAATATATACAGAATATTATATGTAAAGAAGCACCTCCCATTTTGTAATTAAAACTTAGCAGCAACTCATATATGCTCCCTCTCTGTGTCCCCACTCAGACTCAGAGAGCAATCCGGTCTAAACCATAAAGGCAACAATATCATAAGATCACGTGAGTCTGTAGGTACAGCCGGTTAAAATAAGACCTTCTCTGAACTGCCCAAATTAATAATAAACGTTTATCAATGGTTAAGCAACTATTACTATCCTGTATTCTTCTGACAGTGGGACAAATAATGGAGCCATTGCATATCTGGATTTATGAGAATGCTGTAATTAAGTCTACACTAATGAGAACAGTTATAGCTACAGTCTTGACAGATATTTTTCTCCCAGTTTCCATAAATATAAAAGTTGTCAGAATAATTTCCTGCACACCTGCAAGCAATGTAAATGTACCTTCAAACTCTAAGGAGAATGGCATCAAATGACAAAATCTCTCTTATAAATTGGAGCCGTTGCTGCAGCAATAATATCGCGTCTCTCAGGGATTATTGACCCGTGAAGTGAGCAGAGTCAGTGAAGAATACAACGAAAATAAAATTACCTGGATTCCCAAAGTGCCAGCACAAATCTGAGATCAGTAGGAACAATTGCCTCCAAACCCAGATCCTTGATGATTTGACAGCAATAAAGTCACGGAGGGTAAAGGTCGCACACCAAGGTAAAATTGGAGTATTTCCAATTTTACCTTCAACCTAAACTCCCTCATGGTCATATTTAGTCCTGCCCCCGTTGCTGGTTCCACTTGATTGAAGGCTCTGAAGGCATGTGGAGCATTTTCCTTATTCGATCAGAAAAAGAAAACACGCCGCGACTGTCTCGACCACACACACGTCTCCGGATGCAGACATCATTTACGTACAAAATGCATTTTTCAAATTCGACTCCAAACTCTGTCGACCCTGCATATTATTTCTATGACAAAGTGCAAACGTGTTTAAGAATAAATGCTTTCTAATGGCATTCATATTTAATAGCATGCAGCGGGCAGGAATGCGGCAAAGTGAACACCTGTCTCCTTCCATTTACAAAGTATGAGATTCAAGCCCCATGCACGAACTTCTTGCTGCAAACCCACTTCCAGTGAGATGAGATGAGGGCACCAGGCCGAGCTGGAGAGGAAGCAGCAATTATTTCTATTTATTTTTCATTAAACCTCTTTTACCAGGAAAATCGCATTGAGATTAAAAATGTATTTTTCAGAAACTTCCTGGCCAAGACTGGCAGCAGCGCACAGAGCTGCAAAACAAACAGAATAACGTAAATAACAGTAAGTCGTTATAAGTAGAAATGAAACATCCGTCTTCGTCATAGACATCTATATCAGATTGAAACATCTGTAAAATATATCCCCAGTTCTTTTTTCCTCCTAATGACCTTCATTGTGAAGCTTTTTGGAGCCATTGTTTACACTTCAGTCAATTACATCATAGCATCGTTAACACTGTCTGAAAATGAACTACCAATGGAAACCACCATAATGTGTCCAAACTTCTGTTTTTTTTCTTCATCAAAGTCTTTTAAGTTGTCTTTGGATGCGTTCACTGACACCGGCCCCCCTGTTTGGCCGATTACCAGCAGAGGGGTCAGCAAACTGAATGTTTTTTTTTTCCGAAGTTCAGTACAGACATTAGGTAGGGATTGTAGGAATAAGTCCTGAGATTGAAGACCATAACTTCCTTTGGGTTTTAGACTGATTTAAGACAAAAGATGTGGAGGAAACCAACTCAGAAAAACCTTATAAATAAGACTATGCCAGTGGTTCAGTCTGTGGGTAGACAAGGAAGACCCAAACCCCACCCTACAGCACGCAGTGGTGGGTAAGGGCTTTAAAACTAGTGATACATCTTAGATTTGTGTGTTCAACCAGACTTATTTTAATAGACTCATCAGATCAGACTGACTCCAAAGGATGAAAAAGGCATCCCGACACTGTGATGTCATTGTCGGGGCATTATTTCTCAACCGGTCGACTTAGTCCAGAATTGGTGCATATAATTCAACTCAAGGAAATCTATCATGAACATTGTGATTTACTCACAATGTTTACTCACTAGAGGGAGCTTTTTATGAAAAACCCAGTTTGCCGAACAGAATTTCCTAAAGAATTTTTTTATTTTTAATCCAATTTTGGTGCATATAAATCGACCTAACGAGATCTTATAACTACCATATTTTACTCTAGTAGTCAATATGTCAATCACCAGAGGGAGCTTTATAAACCTAAGTGCGAAGAAGAACTGGATTGATTTGGGGAAAGGTCAGTTTTACATTTCTAATAGTTCTATCTATATATCTCCTCGGGATATATAGATAATAAAATTTATTTAATCTTTCTATTTTATTCCAATAGTTAATATTGGAATAAAACCAATAACTGTTTTTCAGCCACAACTTCCAAACTGTTGTCGTATAGTGTTATCATATTTACTCTAAATGTTCCAACGTTATTCAGAAGGGAAACTTTCTTTACGAAAAAAAACACTTTCAAACAAAACTTCATATTTAATTTAAGGAGTTCAATCAGGATTCCCATATTCAATGCAGGGGATTTGGGACTTTTCGGATTGAAGGCCACCACAGCTGGTCATTTGTCAGCCAGTTGCCTGTTTTGCAGATATAATGTACAGCTTGTAGTAGTTATATTATTATTGTGCATGAAGTTCTCCCATAATGCACCTTGATTTCCACAACTCTAAATCACCTCTGGGGGGATTTCTATCCAATCCAAAGTGTGTGAGCCGAACCTCCAACTTGATGTCCGATAGTGTTGAATAAAAAAAGAGGAAAATAAAGAAATATATTCTATTCTGAATTGAAATCCTGTATATCTACAACACACTTTATCATTGTGATGAAACATTCAATCTGTTTGAACCACATTTGACATTTGCAAATTAACATCTCTTCCTCCATCTAGCTTCCGTGTGAGGAAGACTGACAGAAAAAGTGGTCCCTTTAATTGAGTTTGCTGTGCGACGACTAAAAGATGACTGCAGTTTAACGTTTCAGTGCTTCGTGTGGAGTTTAGAGAGCGAAATGGAAAAATGACTCGTACTCCATATTTCTTATACCTGTCTGAAAGATGAAACCTGAACAGTCAGTCATACAATTTTGATTCGCTGAACTCCACAAAAGAGCAGCTAACGATGGAGTTAATGGCCGCATAGGCTGAGTAGCCATAACATTAAAACATGTGCCTAATATTGTCTTTATTTTGCCACAAAAACAGTTCTATGATGCACAATGTGCTGTAGTGACAAATGTCAGAGCCATCTTTGTTTTTCAGTGGTTTGTGATACAGTAGCTCTTCTGCGGGAATCAGAAAACATGGACAAGCCTTTAATCTATACATTTAATGAGCCTCTGTAGCCTACAACCATGTCACTGGTTCACCAGTTGTCCGTCCTTAGATCCCTCAGATCCTTACAAACCATTGTTGACTGGGAAAACCCAACAAGACTTGCAGTTCTGGAGTAGTTTCACCATCTCAATCTGGACATGTGGATTCTTCTGCTTGTATATTTTTCCTGCTTCCAACTCCTCAACATCAGCAGAAAATAATCACTTTCTGATTTGTCCCAACCGATGACAGGCATCATTACGTCATCTTGTAAATATAAAAAAAAAGATCAATATTGGTGTGGGTCAAGTCTTTGTGAATATCGATAAAGTATCTAGTCGCCTACCCATCTACCTAGCGCTCTGTACGTGTGTATAATTGGGGGACCAAGGTACACTTAAAGATGTCTACAAATGTAAAACAAGGTTTATAGTCTTATTCCCTCCTTCATGCGAGGAAACTCCAGTTTGAAAATCCAAAAACTCTCTATATCTTGCAAATATATATTTGCAAACTGTAAATAAACTAATGCTGAGTGTGTGTGGGAGGAAAGGCTTTAATGGGGATCTTTTATTTGGCACACTTCCAAACTTTCCCAAGAATTTGGTCTCCTTATTGACATATATAGTAGTAGGCTACTTATTGAGCTACATCTAGCAAATCCAGACCAAAATATGCATCTGGGAAATCCAAAAATTCTTCTAAAATATTCTATAACGCATGGCAAAAGTAAGCAAAAAAAAATTGACTCAGAGGAAATATATGTCATCTCACAACTTGATAAAAGATTTATGTGATCTAGCTTTTCTCATATCTCTCATTAGCTCATCATCCAACCCAAATTCTGTTACAAACCCCGAGAAAATGGATACAGGGAGATAAAAAGTATCGTCTGGTTACATACACACAAGATTTAAAAGATAATCACAACAAAATAATCCCTTTTGATGGTCTCAACAAAACACTATCTTGGTTAAATGTCGCAGCTCTATCTATCTATCAATCTATCTTCTATTTTCAGGAGCAGAAGCAGACTATCACATATTTAATGCTCTAAAACAATGATACCCAGCCATGGAGCCACAAAGCCTTTGTGAATCAGTTTGATGAACACTGACGTTGGTGTAGTCTCACCAGATCTATCATAGCTATGTATCTTTCCACACCACCTGAGATTTTGGGAGAGACTGATGCTGTGCCTCCAAGCCACATACTTCCATAATTATACTATTAAGTATTACAGCGTATGCAACTACTTTTACTTTTAAGCACCGCCACGGATTACTCGCCGTAAATGGAGTCCGTAACATGTGGATGCGAATAATAATAAAAGTAATAATACATTTAATTTATAACGCTCTTTACATTTGGATCAAATCTCAAAGTGCTAATCACTTCAGTATGCAGCTGCGTTTTGATGCATCTTTCAGTGAATAGACAACGAGCTCTACCTCCTGAGCCAGAGAAAACCAAATGATGCCACTAATGGATAGAAGTTTCGAGGATAGATAATAGCCGTTTTGTTATGGACCACTTCAACCCCTCCAAGAGCACTTGTGGTTTTTTGAAAGCGAGTGAATCCGCTGCAGTGCCATGTTTCCGGGATCAAAATAAGTTACAATGGAATGACCTTGTTCATCATGATAAAAATGGATCAACGTGGTTCAGATGAAGGTTGGATGTGTTTAACTATACCACACCTGTAAATGATAAAATGGGCCGTAGTCCCACCTCTGCAGCTGGTACAACAACATTGGGTGTCGACACTCCGCAGAGCAGGAACACCAGATCCACATGCAGTGATGTCATGGTAATGGTGACACACTTATTATTGACTGTGTAAAATGTTGCATCTCCCATTTTGATATTTATGATGCTCACGTTTTGGCGTCTATTTATTTAGTTGAAGATTAAATTAAGATAGTCATCCAGAGTTTAGAAAAAACCTCAAATGCGTTTCCTTACCTTGAAGCATTTTATATAGTCAATATCCTATAGTGGGAGTGGGCTATATAGCAGATGAGCCTATAAGGGAACTTATTATTCCACAGCATACAAATTAACTTGATGTCAGTTAATTTAACTGACTCTTTAGCGCAGGTGCATTGCACCAAACATGGACCATTCAGCGCTTTATAATGCGACATGTTGCTGTTAAAAAAAACACCATTATTTATTTAAGTAGCTGGCCTTAATGGAGCCCATTCAAGCTCACGCTATTGGTGGCAGATAAACAGATTAGCAGATGGGTGGGGGGAGATGATGAAAGCGAGCCCTTGCCTCGATAATGAGGCGACATCTTTTAGCGCTGTGAAACGCCAAGGTTGATAAAGAAAAGCAGATACTAACCAACATGATTCCAAAATTTACAGATTCGGGCGCATTCATGAGGGAGCTGTGGAAAGGCAAAATTTACTCTGGCCGTCCGGGGAGATGAGAATGGATGCAAGAAACATCTAACTGACATAATATTCATGAAATTCAAGAAAGAGACGTTTCTTCACTCAATGATCTTTTATCAATTATGCTCTGATATATTTAGTTAGCTTTCAGCGGGAGCGGGAGAGACGGTAAAAGCCAGCACTTGTTAACCACTTTGTGTTAGCCTGCACAACAAAACCTAAACTCCAGTGGTTGTGAATATATGCATCCTGATGGTGATTGTTTTAACCCAGGATTTTAGGCTTTTTCTCCCAGGAGTTAATTTGGTTATTCTTTAGCACAAACGGCTTTATCACCAACTTAGACTAATTACCACAATTATTTATAAAATCACAATCTACAGACTTACATAAGAGTCCAAATCTGAGGCCATTGTTCTTTGCCTGAAATTGCTTAATTGATGCTTTGGCGTGACAACAGCACTAATGTAGGAATTATTTCGGTCCGCGTGGTGAAAAGAGAGTTGATCCATAAAGCTAAGCCCCTGATTTACTAACGCAAATCTAAATTCTAACTCTAGGAGAGAAATAATGAAAGAAGTGGTCCGAACGAGCTTCTTCTGGAGAGTGGCTGGGGTTGTAGACGTGGTGAGGAGATTTGATCAGGATCCTTCCAGTAAGTTTCTCTTAGGAGGTTTTCCAGGCTTATCTAAACTGAATGAGGTCTAGAATTTACTTAAGGAATAATACCTCATCTGGGTTATGAGACGGTGACACAAAAGAGTGTGTCACTGGGGAGAACAGCTGGATTTGTCTGCTTGGCGACGCAGAATAAGTTGCTATGTAGCTCCAGCTCTCAGAAAAAAAAAATGTTGGAGGTGTTTTAATCTAAGGTGCTGAACATGATCTAGTTTGAACCAGGTTAGTTGGGTTTTACCATGTTAATGCAGCTTGGTCGAACAAGGGCAAACTTTGTGACCATTAAAGCCTTGGGTTTCGTCTCAACATGCCTCACTAGCCCGTTGAGCCCACCTGCAGTAATCCCTTAGATGACAGAAGTCTTTTTTTTCTCAGCCTTAATCAGTGCCACATAATTACCCCACTGACTAAGAATTATCCTTTCAAAAAGTAAAGCCACGTTGACTTCCACCTTTGCCCCTCCACTCTGCCTACCATGCCCACTAAAGACCTTGAAAGTACAATTATGTCATTTTTTTTCATCCATCCATCCGTAGTATGCAAAGTATTCCAGATGTCCCTTTCCCAAACAACACTTTCCGGCGACTCCTGGGAATCCTGACACACTCCCAGACTGGATTAGATTTTTAATCCCCGGGGTCCCCTTCTTCTTAAACGTGCCCAGAAAACCTCCAAAGGGAGGCCCTCTTGCTAAATTAAAATGTCTAAGCCTGTCCCTATTTTTGGGAGGGCGGCCTCAAATTGTTACCCAAACGATCATGAGCTGCAGAGAGAGTCTGCCCCCAGCGTTTATTTCAACAAATTCATTTTCGGTAATTAACCTGACTGCTGATATATGAGGAATATCTGGGAGAGCAACCTGGAGCACATTGCTAGCGAGGTTGTAGTCTGCATTGTGAGTGAGGTGAAACTCTTTTTCTCTCTCAGGGTTTCACGTTGACAGTTTGGGATTTAAAGACTCAACCCGCTTTGAGATTCAGTCATTGTTGTATTTACATGTTTGATATTGATGAGAATTCTCATAAATGAAGCGCATCAATTGGAGAGTCACGAAGGAGGAGACATTTCTTGGTGTCAATCAAATAACTTGATGTGATTAATCAATTTAATCAGTGGGATTGGATTCTAGACAATCAGATTAGTCTCAAGCTTAAAATACTAGTAATTGTATAATTGTTCTTTCGGGGGCGTTTTCTCTCCCCAGTTTTTCAGCTTAACAGTGAGCATTGATAGCGTTTTATTAGTCGATGAGTATATATAGGTATTAGCGTTTTATTAGTCGATGAGTATATATAGGTATTAGCGTTTTATTAGTCGATGAGTATATATAGGTATTAGCGTTTTATTAGTAGATGAGTATATATAGGTATTAGCGTTTTATTAGTAGATGAGTATATATAGGTATTAGCGTTTTATTAGTAGATGAGTATATATAGGTATTAGCGTTTTATTAGTCGATGAGTATATATAGGTATTAGTGTTTTATTAGTCGATGAGTATATATAGGTATTAGCGTTTTATTAGTCGATGAGTATATATAGGTATTAGCGTTTTATTAGTCGATGAGTATATATAGGTATTAGCGTTTTATTAGTAGATGAGTATATATAGGTATTAGCGTTTTATTAGTCGATGAGTATATATAGGTATAGCTTTTTTGTATCAGTTGCCTCCCAGTTCTCTGGTCTTAGAGGTAAGCACAGCTCCCATGAAAGCTAAAGCCCCAACCACAGCGTTGCTCACACAGTATCACAGAATTCAGTATGGCAGTACAATAATGCCTATGATTGGGTTTTAGAGAGACTCTTAAATCTCACTGATGACCAAGTGGACCAACAACAAACTTACCGATGGTTTTGTTCCTTCACTGGTGGATGTGAGGAAAAAACAAGGAGAAAAAAAGAAAAAAGATGTTAACCACAGTCACACCTGCCGTTTCAGGGCAATGCGGACGGGTGCTGGAGCGATGGCAGATTGAGGCCAATCACCTGCGGCCCGTAGCTGCACTATTCCAGATAATGATTGAGGTCTTTTCACGTTGTCACAGAAATGACATCCTCCGGACTCTCATGGTCCTGGTGATGAAGTCACACGGACTTTTTTTCAGACTGTGGACTTTAAGTATTTTATACTTACAACTTTTCCATTGAATTTTACAGTTGATGGAAAAAGGAAGCAGTCACAATAATCCGAACAATTTCAATGGAAATAATTAATTAAATGAAAGTCGGAATAGAAAAAATAATTGTAATTATACATTATCCTCGTATGTTTATTGAGGTACCGCAACAAATGAAATTAAGGGTACGTTTGGAATATGCATTTATATAAAAGGTTTAAACAATTCAAGTTCTAAATGAAAGTAATGCCTTTAAATGTACTATTTCTGGTTACTTGAATAAATAATGCTATGGTACTTAAAGGTGCAATGTGTAAAATATAGGAGTATCTTTTTGAATATATGAAGCATATTATCCTAACTAGATTCATGATTAAATTAGAAAGGTTCTTTAAATTAAAATCAGTGGAAAATGAAAACATTGATCATTTTTAATGTGAATTTTGGAAAAAAGTCCATATCTCTAGAACCAGTGGGTCCTCTTTGAAGAAGGCCACCATGTTTGTACAGTAGCCTGTTTGGAAAAACTGGAGAGGAGGGACTTTATCTTTTATAGGTTCATTTGGCAGAAATCTATTGAATAAAGTGTTTCACCTTTTAAAACCAACAAGAAAGAAGATGATGAATAAGCTGATCTAGATAAAAACTTTGTACTTTGACAAACGGAGCATCATACTTATTATTCAGCACAAGAAAAGGCAAGGGTGCATGAAACCTCACCTTCAAAGGAAACATGTAGACGCAACTCGTGAAACCAATGAGAGGTAAATGGTTTGGCCCATTTACTCCCAGGGGATTCAACGCAGCAGGTGACAAACAGCCTCATGATCACTCCCTCGTTGGTCTCAATTCCTCAGTGACCTGCAACGCGATCAGCTCCAGCTCAGCCTGAAATGATTTGGGGAAGCCCAATGTTTCTTCGCCCGGACCTCGCTGCTTCCTGTGGCTGTGGACTGACTACTCACTGCGTTGGCTTTCCTTCCTGGTGATCACTCCAGCACCATCTAGCCGTCCATCACCCCGGCTGTGAATTGCTTGGGTGGACTGCAGGAACCTCACCAGTTTACCTCTAAATGGTTTCACAGGTCTGGGCTTTACGCTTGCATTTTTTGAAGACTTTGTCAGTCACAGAGAATGAATGATATTGTACATAATAAACAGCTGAATACTAGTTCCACACACATTGATGTAGAGCACCTCATCAAGGCTTCTTGATGACTTCTTGTCGACTCTTGAGACCTGCCGTAGATTCTTGGAGAGGGATGGGCGAGCTGAGCTGCAATATAAGTTGAAAACCAGCTGATGCCACTAGATTTTACACTCTGCACCTTCAATTTAGTCACATTGACTCAGCATGATGCTACACTGATCCTGTTCAATGAAGTTAGACGGAAATCTGATATACTGAAACGCCCCCTTCTATATTTTCGGTCTATTTTATTTGTGAGTGTATTCAGGCACAATCTAGTGCTGCATTGAAAGGTGCCTTTTGTCACCAGCCCATGTTTCCAACTTGATGGATTTATCTTACGTAGTTTAAGCAGATCTCTGCTCCATTGTCCGTTCCAAAGGGTCATCTGCTGCACTTTGTTCAGCATCTTATCTAGCCTGTGTCGTTTAGCAGCAATCATCAGTTTTCATAGAGTCCTTTGTAAATTTCACCAACCTCTTTATGTATAGTTGCTTGTGCCTCTGGCGGTGTATACATTGATTTATCTCACAGTAATTTCTCCCATTGTGTAACAAATAATCCATCTCAGAGTTCATCTTTAACAGCCTTTAATGACACTCCGCTCTGTTATCTCTCCCAGCCACTCTGAATTACCACGTCTCCACAGATGCTAATATTGGATATGTTGATGTTTGTGGCTGTCTGTAATGGCAAAAATGAAATAACGTCATGCAGAGAGAGCTCCGAGACTCATTTAATGACTTAATTAGAAAAAATGATTCGCTGGACCATCATGTGAAATTTGTCAAAAATGCATTTCCTGTTGTAAACATGTTTTGTATGGAAATAAATGCCTTTGGGTTATGAAAAACCAGGGCTGCCGGATGTTTTAGCTGTTGTTGACTTAACACAAGACGGAAGATGATGCTCGAGGTAACTTTGACCGCATTTCAATCATGTGGTCATAATGACACATTTCTGGTAGCTGGCGACTGGAGATTAGTTTTGTTGAGGGATGGAACCCATTTGTGATCATTAATGTATAAAATAAGGACTTGTTGTTTTGTGTTTTGTAGTGGAAGAAAATGAATGTGAGACTGGCAGGGGATCTTCTTTCAGATCTGTGCCAAACATAATAAACTTGCATTAGGTTTATAGGCTTTTCTGTTAAAAAACAGATTTTAAAGTTAGAAAATAGATGAAAATGATTTCTTCACAGCCGATCATAAAGCACGGCATCATTTATCCTTATTCCTTATTATTAATTCTACACCACAGGATGAAACAACGAAGTGCACGTCAGAAGGTGTGAAGAGATTAAACGTACAAACTAGATGTCATACGACACAAACCAGAGGTTGGGATGTAAAGTACAAATTCTTTATTAGAATTTTCAAGTCACTGTTCTTTACTTGAGTATTTATTTTTCTGACAACTATTTAGGTTTACTCTATAAATCTAATCACACACTATTGGACTTTTTACTCTTTAGTTGTTGCTTTGGTAGATCATTATGTCATTGTTTTTATGCGATAAATCAAAAGCTATTTTATGGGTCATTTTCAAATTTTATATACCCATAGACTTTAGTAAGAGGAAGAACTGGATTGATTTTGGGAAATGTCAGTTGTATAATTCCGACACTAGGGAGGATTTATCTCAAAAGAATTCTGTCCATAGCATCTCGACCGTTACTCTGATTTTGTCCAGATTTGGTACGAGTCCACTCAAGGAGATGTATCTGTATATATTTTACACTCTAGGGGGAGCTTTATTTTTTTAAGACTAACACTTTCTCGGACCTAACTTCAATTTTTACTTGAGGAGTTTAACGGGTGGATTGTTTGTTCAACGCAGGGTTACGAGGCCTCTTTAGAGATATACCCTTGCTGTCAGGGACGAAGGACAGGCCTAGTTTTGAATTTGCATAAACTAACATCATGCCTGATTTCTACCTTCATTTAAGGGATAACAACATTTAGAAAAGATTATCCCTCATTGTATCCGTACTACTTAAATAATTTAGGGTAAATATGCTTTTGTATGATTTATGGGGAATTGTTAGGGAAATATATTCACTATTGTCTTTAGTTTCAGCTAACCAGTGGTCCGCTGCTCTTTCAGCTACATTAACTAGTCGGGATACTTTCACAATCATGATTAATTAAGAGTCACAGTTCACTTTTACCCTTGAATGTCCTGTTCATCATTTGAGGCACTACAACTTATTGAAAACTGTGTGCCGCTGGAATGAACCTGTTTGTAATATGAGGCATGTATATGCTTAAGAGTAAGGGGCCAAGGATGGAGCCCTGTGAGACACCACAGTGCTCTATCTGATATAATCTAAAAATAAACCCAATGGAACACATTTTCTGAAATTGATTTTGAAAATGCTGCCGTTTGACAAATATCTGCAAAATTACATTTGGATTCGATTGTATATTTTTCTTTATTTGAAAATAAATCACCTTAACAGTCTCGGACCATCAAGACTCACACATTCTATATCAAAAGAATGACTTTGGCAATTAGGTTTTACAGAACAAAAATAAAACGATATTAAAATCAGTTTAATGTAACACAGGCTTTCTTAGTAAAGCATCGGAATTGTTAAGTGGATTCCAATTCATATTTAGTAATGAAAAACATTCTCAAAAAGACGGCATGTTGTTTTTTCAGGCTTGATTTTTAGATGAAACCAAAAAATGTAAAGTGCTCTTTGCTTTGAAGCCACAAGCTTCAGACCTTCAGAGGAGTCTGTTGAAGCCTAAAGATTCAAAGCAGCTCTCTCCGTACTTTGGTTTAATAACCAGCTGTTGTTGATTGAACCACAGTGCCTGAAGGAGAGCGCAGACAGATGCTTTGCTCTCACAAAGAATGACGAACACCGTCTGTCAGCATCTGAAAAAAAATGAAAGCGCTGACACGGCTTCAGACACACCGAGAGAGAGGGAGCTCTCAGCCCGGACAATCGTTTTCCCTAAGATCAAATGTGGACTCGGCAGAGGCTCATCAAGAGCATTT
Source organism: Lophius americanus (assembly GCA_037951165.1). NCBI lineage: Eukaryota > Metazoa > Chordata > Actinopteri > Lophiiformes > Lophiidae > Lophius > Lophius americanus. The sequence goes on along the minus strand of JBBDHG010000090.1, from coordinate 2,205,611 downwards.
AGTCTTCAGCGCAAACACCAGACTGAGGATCACTGATGTGGGAGTGATCTGGAGAGGTTTGCTTGATTCTGATCGTAAGCTGCTTGATGTGACCGAGGAGGAACGTCTGCATTTTGGGTTAATAAAATTTTTTCAAGCCCAGATTGAGATTCTAATTAGCGAGGTAATTACGTTTGAGCATGTATCGTCTCCTAAATCTTGAAGCGATAATCACAAAATTATTCATACCACTACAAAGGAGAGCTTTCTCTATACGCAGAGTTTGGAAACAGATATGCACATCTGACGAAGGTTGTGATGCTGTGCGAAGGGGTCTCTTGGTTTAACCTTCCCAGTCTTGATGAAGCCGAACTCAAAGCTGACACTAGAGGATCATTTACACTCAATCTACGATACGTCTTTCAAACATGCGAGATAACGTAAACATGGCGCCAACATGCATGTTCACATGGCCTCTATGTTGATATTGACACATCCACAAGGTGACAGTGAAGCGTCAAATTCAACCCAAAAGTGAAATTTAAAAATCCTCCATGAAATGGTTTTTGAGATAAAGCGCTAACACGAAGCCTCAGTGGCTGCAGCGTTGACGATTCCATTGACGATTCCATATCCCTGACTTTTCGGAGATATAATTAGCCCCACTGCAACGATGGTGTAGTGCTGTAACTTTATTAGTTCTGATGTTTGTATTAATAATAGTGTAGCGTTAACACAAAGCTGGAGTGGTTGGTTAGGGATAAACTTATGAGGAAAGGAACAAAATAATTGCGCCACAGTGAGTTTTATACACATACTTGCACACACTTCCTTCCATTCCAACAAGAGGGATCAAGTCATGAAACCATTGTTCCACAGGGCTTCTAGTGACCGAAACTCCCCATGTCACCTTGGTTTCATGCTGGGCAAGAAGAACACACGTGAAATTAATAAGACGGATCACATGTTCACTGTCATTAGCTACAAACAACGAGCTGAGAGCTGTGTTCAGCTGAATCAAGTGTTCCTAGGATCATAATCCTTTCACAGGACTCTCAAGTTAACGTTTAAACTGCAATTTCATCACAAAACCTTTCATGCTGTTTCATCACAAACAACAGTTAGATATAGGCTATAGTTTTACAAGGGCTTTAGGGGGAAACCGCCTCCCTTTTCTCAGGACACTTCTTGGTTTTTAGGAGCTGCTGCTGCTTTTAATGACCAGTAAAAGCTTGACAAATTCAACATTAAGCATTATCTCTCACTGTATTTGGAAAGATTCCCCTTGAACGGCATCATGATGGCATCATCCTTCGCCATTATGGCACGTTAGGGCGGTCATATTGCTTCCCTGCACAGCAACAAAACTTTAGGATGACAAGTAGCAAACAAATTGCAAAGATTCTGTTGTCAGACTGAACAACTGGCTTGTAAATCAAGTCAATCAATCAAGGAAACAAATATTGAAGAAGTGGTTTTGGATTCAGATAGAATGGGGTAAATTAGATCAAGTACAGGTCCAAGAACAGGGAATGACTGAGGGCTGTCTGTCCCTGCTGTTGCATTGACCATGCAGGTTTTCCTGGCACATCTAACAGGGAGAACCATGGGGTAGACCTGAACTTGCTGGAGGGATTAAATATCCCATCTGGCCCCGGGAAAGCCTTGGAATCCTCTGCTATATGACCTGGAGAGAGTTACAAGGCGAGGGACTTCTAGAATACTCTGTTTGTCCTGCTGCAGCCGTGATAAGATAACATAAGATAAGATCGAGGGATTACAGAAGCTCGCAGAGCTTACTGGAGTTCTTTTCTCATTTGCATATTTGATGACCATGCATCACAACATTTGATGAAGGTTTAAGAATTAACGCTTTGGGTTCATTTTCTGTCTGAAGTCACATTGTAATGAATCCTAAAACTTTAAATATTGTTCTTCATGGCAATGTTTGGTATCTTGTTTTTACAGCACTGCACCAGCTTTATGAACTGGTTATTATCTACTAATATACTGTATTAACAAATCCACATACAAACATGTTGGGTTTTGGGTTAGGGGATCTTATTTTTTAGCCTGAAGGTGGTTCAGACCTTTATCAGGTCCACTTTAGGTGTTTACACCCTCCATCTCAGGCGTAGCACACACTTAATTTGTACTGCATTAACTGACAACCTTAACAATTCATCATCAGTATGAAGACTGAACAGTCCCAGTAAATATCCAACGCAGTCCCTTTGGAAAAATCAAACACTACCAGTTCCTGGACTGTTTCACTTAGACCAGAAGTCACAGCGGTGTGTTACGCCAAGGGTGCTTTACTAGGACTACTGGGAATGTGATGCAGCAGATTTCTATTTTCAGCCTCTGCACATGAGCAATGGTTGCTGGGAGGGGTGAGGAAACAGAGAGATGGCTGAGAGAGTGACTGCATGGTCACACGGCTGGTCTGTATTCATCAGTTTGGCGACTAATGAGGGCAGATGACATTGCAGTCCTTTAAAACCAATTTACATTTCACATCTTTTTACCTGACTGTCATATATATATATAGCAGGCTAATGTAGGTTCTTTCAGCAAACTGAGAAGGTGACTAAGTGCAGGAATAGTACCGATCCGGAAAGAAGAGCTGAGCGGTCAAGGTGTGACGGAACGGTCTAAGAATAGGAGACGACAGGACAAGGTGATAAAGGACGGGACAGTGGAAGGAGAGGCGGGGAGGAGATGAGAGGGCATGATGGCTGAGACAGGATATACAGGACGGCGCTGTGGAGAACAGGACTGAGTCATCATTATGGTAATAGAGAGCGCTACCGAGCACAGAGCAGCTGAAACGCCACTGACTCACTCCCGTGTACTTTCAGTGAAACATTGAAAGTTATAGTGCACCCAGGGGAGTGCATCAGCAGTCAAGGTTGGAAAATACACACAGCATTTCATTTGGCACCGGCTCAGCTTCACGGTCGCCACGCCATGACACTATATGACCTCTTAGTTACCGCTGCTTTCCTTTCTTAATGCATTTAGAGATATATGGTCACCATGAATATATAAGGACATTCTCAAACAGACAAACACAAATGCTTGGCGTTAAATCTCACCAATTATCAGTGGGAAACCAGAGAAACACAGGATACACAGAACCTGAATCGGTACACCCTAAACCTACATCGTTTATGGTGGTGGCAGAGTTGCAGTGGTGCTTTCAGATACTTCTTTCCAATAATATCCAAAGCCTTTAATGTGCCGCCGGCCCTGCTCTCAGCTGCTCCTGTGCTGAGGCCGTTTGTGACACATTTTCCCTTTAAATCATTGTTTACTCTTGTCGGTGTTGACATTTCAAGGCTGCACCCATCCTGGCTAGTGATGGATGTTCTGTTGTCCTTTAAGTTCCTCAGAACCTTTCCTTGGTTTGACAACTTCATACTACATACGAGGCACACAGGGATAGGTCACGATGGACGCCAAGAGAAGATGAAGTCATACGACAAACCGACTGACTGTCCTTTATCTTGCTGTATGACTCTATGGGCTCCAGATGTGGAGCTAACGCCGGATGATGGCCATCACGGTCCAGATTCCGACGCTGATCTGATTCTGGAGCCTTTTTTTTGCTCTGTCTCCCAACAGTCTTGTGATGAATCGTACATAAATGGAATTTGTGAACGTAGTGATACACTCGTCATACGTCGACTGCTGTAGTTCTCTAATATTTCCCCCAAAAATAGTGGGATATTATGGAGTTATCATTGCATCCGCTGTGTCCGCCACAGGTCCTTAGTGTAAACGCAAAAACTAAAAAACGATTTCAGTCATCATTTTTAACATTTTATACCCTTGTAGACCTCAGTGCGAGGAAGAGCTGGATTGATTTTGGGAAGGTTGGTTGCATATTACTGACACTAAGGGGAGCTTTGTGTCCATAATTTCTCAACCGTTGATCCAATTCAGTCCAGTTTTGGTTCAATTGAATCGACTGAAGCCGATCTGTCTTTGATGTACTTTACCCTAAGAGTTCATATTTGACTCACTAAGGGAAACTATTGTTTTTTGGACATAATTGACTAACTGTTGGTCCATTTAATTTTAAATATAGTGATTCTGACTTGAATCAAGGAGATTAATTTTGTAAATATCTAGTTTTACTCTAATCGATCACATTATATACATTAGTGGGACATTTTTGCTCCAAAAACGCTGTTTGTTGGACATAATTTCACATTTCAAAATTTAGGATGTTCCATCAGGGGGATTGTACAACATGGGGGTTTGGGGACTTTTCAGGAATATACCCTTACTGTCGTGAGTAACAGCATTGGTCTAGTTACGCTTTGATCTTTGTTGTAAAAGCTTATTTCGTATTGCTTTTCATGGTGATTATTGGGCTACATAAGGTAAGGGATAATGTCTGGACTTATCTTTCAAGCATAATATAGAAATAAGCTGACCAGACACATCTGGACCCAATATGACACCCCTCCAATGCTTCTACCATGCTAGGTCTTGAAAGGTTAAAGGTGTCTTACAAAATTTTAAAAGAAATACAGGAGTTGATTAAGGGGGAGGGGCTACACAACCTTTTATGAAAATATGTATTTATGTGTCAGCAGGTCCAACGGCTTAGTGTAGTTTTGAGGTTTCGGAGGGAGAGTATAACAAATGGATTGGAACAGGAACAGGTTAACCTCGTTCTAATCAAATGATCAAATAGACACTTAAAAGCAGTGAAACTGTGGATGGATTTTAATGCCTTGATAGTTAGATCATCTTCATGCGGCAGTTATTTTCATAATATTTCTGCAAGCTCAGTTGAACAATCTCCACTCTAATGAGTCGCTAATGAGTGTGAAACAGAGCGATGAGTGCCAGATGCAGTGCCCCTTTAACCTAATTACTCATAATTGCCGTTCACTCTGTAAATTACTGTGTCACATAAATTGATGATGAGTATCAATAAGACGCCATAAGGACTTTTTTCCCCCCACACTTTTTCAGTGAATAAACCTGATATCCCTACTGGATGCTCTCTAGCAATCATTTTGATATCAGTTTTCTTGAATGCGATGCACAGAACCTGACATTGATGAGGATGTACGGAAATTCCCAGTTGATGAAGTGTCAACATGCCAATAAATAAGGTCACCCAAAATGAATCTGATATTTGGGGACACATTGCCTATTTAAGTCATTCTGTTTATCTGTTATTCATTTATCTCTGAACTATTAAGACATTTTCATCCAGCAGTAATTGCTTCGAGAAAGTGAAGAGCCTGGAAAACAAGCCATGCATAAATATATGACCAACAACATTTGGCCATAAGGAAGATAATGTACTTTTAATTAAACATCAACAAGAGTTAAAATATACAAAACATAACAAACAAAACAAAAGCCTCAGACAGTCAAACAGTTAATCTCAATGTTGGCCATGTTATGTGGAATTTAAATGAAACAAACCATCATTTACATGAAGTACAAACAAACAAAGGCGTCACAGAGAAGGTAGCAGAAGGACTTTGTGTCCCCAAAGGGCTTACTCTCCTAAGTTTGTCCCCTCACACCAACCTCTCACTGCTGTTCGTCTTCGCAGAAATCTGCCTCCAGCTCTTAGAGCTGGAGAGCCTTTGGCTTTAACATGAGGACGACTGGACGGGCTGCACCTCCTCTTTGACTGGCCTTTGTAACACTCAGGGAAGAAACTGTAGAGGGCTTGATTTTTCTGGGAGCACTTGGAGACATTTTTAACTGCCACACTGACGCCTGAACACTCAGAAGATGAAAGCATGCTCAGCCTGGTGCCTGTTAAAGATGCACAGATGGATCCAAAATGCAAAGGAACGCATCTCGGTTCCCATTCAGCACCATAGAATCAAATATAATAACCTCCATGTAAGGCCAGAACCTTATCGGTATTTTACACGGTGCAGTTTCAGGGATTGGATATTTACATACAAATTCACAACTCCATTATTATTGTTTTTCTTTCAGGAAACACACAGGATGACCTTTCTTCCTCAACTGCACTCGTTGTATACATTTTTATTTTCTCTCATGCAACGGTCAAGATTAGTTTCAACCCCCAAAAAGTCGTGGATACATTATTGAATTCGGTATCTTTGCCCCCGCATCCACACCTTTGTCCGCCACAACAGGTTATTTGCTTTAATACAAAAATTCAAAAACTATGTCATGGATCATTTCAAATTTGAAAGCTATATAGATCTTAGTGCAAGGGAAAAAACACATTTTTTCCTCAACCTCTTTTGAATATAACTTTCTAACCATTGGTTCGATTTAATCCAAATTTGGTGCACATGAATGGATTCAATGAAATGAGTCTTTTATAGATGATATTTTACCCTAATACAGCATTGTATTACTTTATTCACAAGGAGTTTTATTGAGAAAATGTTTTTTCTGACATAGCCTCACATTCAATTTGAGGACTCTAACCAGGCTGTCGGGGACGACAGAGGGGATTTAGTTTTTTCAAGTGGACAGCTTAGGTACCAGTGTGAATGCAGGCGGATTGATGACACATCAATACCCATTGTTATTCCTCCTGTCTGCATGCCGCACATTTGATCCCTCCCTACATTAGGATTAAACCAACACAAGGGATTACTTGCATGTCCAGTGTGACCAAGATGTTGTTGACGGTCATTACAGATTCTGACGGTTGAGGACCTTTTTCAGATGTAATTTATTTTAAAACCGTCTTTGTGAGTCATTTCAGGGCATTTAGAGGGATTTAACTCTGCTGCGCTGTCATCTGCAAACCGAGCCCTCTTTGGCGAGAGTGGTAAGCTGCTGTGAGAGAAGCATCTGGACGGACAGAGGCCGGTGGGAATGTCGGCTGTGTACACGTATGTGTGGCAGGAATTTAATGGGGGTCAAGTCCTTACCTTATTATGTCTGACCTGGGGGCTTATCTCAAATCTGCAATGATGCGGGGTCACCGTGATGTCATCTTGATGCTAACATGAGTGGCGAGGATCATCCTATAGGTTTCATTCAGCTGGTTTTCTCTTTATAGCTGTCAAGAGCTTGTTTCTCCTTAGACTTGCCTCCATTATCCAGGGAGGAAGAAATCCATTCAAAAAGACGTTAATAGCACAAATAAAAAAACATATTCATCCGTTTGTGAGCCGCTCTGCCAAGCCTCTGCAAACCTCTGATAAACCTTTAATGGCCTAAGCCTTGGTGTTTCTGTAATCTCTCTGGAACACCTACACATGCATCCACATAAAGGAGATTTTTATGAGTGTTTACATTAGCTTCTCCCTGCAGTTTCCTACCATTCCTCTCTCATCTTTCCGTCTGACAGTAATTAACACTTTAAGATTGTTGGGTTGTGGGTTTCGGTTGTTAGACTGAGAATCAAGGTGACAAATATCGATGAAATAGGGAAACAGGCAGCGCAGACATGTGAAATTGTTCTGCCCAGTTTATATTAAAGGTAGCTGTTCCATAATACTAAACCAAAAATAATAAAAGACTTTATCATTCTACAGTTCATATTACTGTTATTGGAAAATCAAGGTGCTTACCTGTTATTATTATTATTATTGCACCTTTATTTGAGATTAAAAATGTCTTTTACAGGAGAGAGCTAGCCAAGGAAACGGCCAATCACACCTTTCAAATGCACCAATTACTACACGGTGAACAAAAACTCCACAGTATAACAACTAGAGCTATTCAGACTCCATCACAACATTCTTTATGATCACTTTAAACCTGTCCTTTAAATCGTGGTCCTTAGTTGATATGAATGACAACAAATTGAGCCTCTTTGGTACCATAAACCCAATTACTTTATGAGGTGACCCTTTCAATACTTTTTCCATCAGATGTGAAAATGGCGAGATCAGCAAACAATTGTAAGCGAGCGCCTACAATGAACGTTGTTTTATGTACATTAAAAAAAAAAAAATTTAAATTTAGCTTAGCAGATTTTTATTTTTATCTTATGGTGGTAGTCATGTCTACCAGTGTGTCATCAGCATAGAAATGTGTTTTCACTTTCATTTATAAAGATGCCGAAAAATATAGGTGCCATAATGGAACCCTGTTATTACATTTACCAAGGAGGTAATGTTTTTCACCTCGTAAGATTTTAATTAAAAACTGTAACAGCACTCACTCAATATGCAAATTCTCAATTCTTCTCTTCCAGTCTAATATGTGAGTGCTGACATGCGCAGTACATTTCTATTTAGAGAGAAGGGAGGGTAAATATGATCAATGGTAAAAACCGGAGCCGGGATGAGATCAGAGGCAGACACAGAACCTGGTCCTCAGCCCCTCAGTCACTTCCCTATACTTTTTATACTTCCCTCCAGTAATACCCATAACCTCTCCAATTATTGTCCCAAAAACATTTATTTCTTTTCCCCGGCAAGGGGCCCTAACCTCTAACCTCTGTCCTACAAGAGAAGATAATGCATTATATTGCCTCAGAGAAGGCTCTGGGTTCAAATCCACTAGGGGGCACTTGCAGAAACTGTATGATCTCCAGTGACTCTAAATTTCCAATATGTATCAGTGTGAGTCTCGATCCTGTGATACGCAGAGATATGCTCTGCTCCATCCTCGCTCTCTGATGACTGATGAAAAGACGACGCTGATGAGTCTGCAGACAGACCGGTGATTGGGAGGTGGAAGGATGTGCGTATTAGCAGTACGAGTTTATCAAAGACCAACAGACAATCATTTTATTTTAACACAACAGCGAAACGTTGGGCTAACAATGTGGGTGTGTCACTGCGCCGATGGATACAAGTGGCCTGCTGATGAGGAGAAATGATATATCCGTTGGTAGATGCAGACAATGACAGCAGGAAGTTATGAGTGGGAGTAAATGAGAGGAAGGTTAATCCAGTGTGATGTGCATATCTGAATTCATGTAAAGTCACGTATACTTAACCTTAGGTGTGGGTCAAACTCAAAATGGTGATCTTCAGAGCATCCAAACATAACACATCCTCATCAACTTTCTCAGAGAGGTTGTAAAAAGAAAACAGCCCCCTGCCTCAGGAAAGAGAAAGAAAAGTGCCCATCACAGACAGCAAGGACAGGCGGGAGAAGAGGTGATCAATACAAGATGAACGTCGTCGGTGCCGGGCCCTCTGATCACGCTGTTTTTGACAAATGATCTTGGCTTTGTGAAGCAAACAATGAAAACAAATACTTTCTGCCCCAGGCTCTGCAATTTTGGATGTAAGTGACATTCCCAGGAATGAGTGAAGACATAACAAAAGAAGAAAAGATAAATGTGTTACCGCGTGGAATAGGGAGCAGGAGATGCTTGCAGCCACGGCTCCAGACGGGAGGTTGGTAATGCAGAAGAGAAATGAAGAACATTTTCCTGAGATGCAATATCTACAGTTGAAATTAGTCTACAAAAACAATCTTCACCCGGCTCATATGTGCTTGTTTCACAGACTGTAGCGAAGACATAGACGTTTGATAGGTCACACTTTCAAATGGCCAGCAGCCTTTGGTTCTGCTGTACGCCACCTCCTTTCAGAGAATGATGGTCATTTCTTTCCTTTAAACCAGTCTATTAGGTGGTTTTGCAAAATCTTTTCAGGGGTCTCTCAGATAGAGAGCAACGTAATCTGGGCTGTCAGTCAGTCTTGGGTTCGCTTCTCTCAGACCAAACTGCATTCCTTGAGAACTAAACAGAGGGATGACGAGGAGTCGCTGCTTCCAGGTGGTGAAGAAATGGACATAACTCCAATCTCATCATCAACCAATCCCATGACTTGTTCGTGATAAAGTCAGTACAGAGACACTGACTTTAATGTGTTGATAGGCTTATTTGTCACTTTAATGTGGTTGGTTGCGGGAAATTTTTGAATGGCTTTTTTTGCACGTAACCTTCCTTGTTTTCCTTTTTACTTCCTCGCTTGTGTCTCTTTTAGTGATGGATGCAGCGGCCAAATGTTGTTGCTCGAATCCATATCTGCTCTTGAGGAGGATAAAGTCATTGATTCAGCCATACTACCGGTCAGCATAACCTTTTCATTCAGAGCTAAAGATCAGCTAATCTAAGCCATGAATAAATAAATCACCCGCTAATGTGATTCATACGGGATAAAAGACAGTCAACGTGCTTAAGTCGTCTAATTGTCTGCCTCTTAAACATCTGTGACTGATACCCAGAGGGCCAGCAAACACCTACAATATTCCAACAACACCCTCTTATAATGGACTTTTAATGGCAGTATAATAGGTTTTATGGAGTAATGAATTTACTGTAATTGTTGCCGTGGGTGGCAAGAAAACAGCAGCACAGTACAGGAAACCATTTCATCTGGTCCCTGTTCAGTAACATCCATACTACCACATTCATATAACCACATTTATAGAAATCATTCTGCTCTAGGAATTAGTAAATAATAATTAATGCTCAGCAAATATCAGCCAGGATCATCAGCATTTCTATGAAATTCTGTCATGGAAAGCTGTAATAAATTTCCCCCTTTTAATAGGGTGTAACTGAACCAAATGAGATATATAAATAGCAGCAATTGATCTGTTGTTCCATTTTAATTTTCTCTAAATCATAAATCATTTCACCCTAGATACCCTTGAAACTAATGGTTTCGGTATCGTAAGAGCACAATGTGAACAAATGGACAGACTCACAGTAACACTGGTAAACCATTAAACAGCAAACAGCAAATCCCAAAGGGTGCTGCTAAACTTCTAGCATATATATAGATATAGATATAGATAGATAGATAGATAGTAGCCTCTATCACATTCATTTCCTTATGTCCCCAAAAGTTGGGGATATTGTGGAATTGTCATTGCCACAGATCCTTCATGTTAAAGTAATACCTCAATAACTTTTTTATGAATAATTTTCAAAGTTTATACTCCACAGACCTCAGTCCGAAGATGATCTGATTGATTTTGGGAAAGATCAGTTGCACCTTTCCGCCACTAGCGAGAGTTTAATATCCAAAATTATAGTTTTCCAGTCGATAAATTCTGGAACGTCGGTCCGATTTAGTCCAAAATTAGTGAATATGAATCGACTCGAGGAGATTTATCTTTATACAGCTTATTTACTGTAACCATTAATGTTTTATTAACTAGCAGGAGCTTTTTTTATGAAAAACACTGTTTTCGACCATAACTTCCTTAAAGTTAATCCGATTTAGTCCAAATTTGGTGCATATGAATCGTCTCAAGGAGATCTCTCTGGTCTGGTATATGTCATATTTTATTCTACTAGTTTAATATTTTTACTCACTTGACGACACTAGGCACGAGTGTTCTGATGAAAAATGTTTTTTGTAAATATCTAATTTTCCTTTGGATCCGTCCCCGGGATATAAGGAACCGAAGAAAACTGGCAGCAACCAGTGTACAAGCAACACATTGAAACCAAATTTTATGCACAAAGATAAATGACCGAACTGCCTAAAACTCTCAAGAAATTTGACAATATTAAACAAAATATTTTCCTATCTGAAACACATGAACTTTTATCTAAATGTGTTTGTAAGTGGGGAAGTTTAGTTAGTGTTGTAAAGTTCTTGATTGGTTAAGCAAACTAGAAAAGTTCTATACAAGTACAATCCGTGTACCTCCATACTATATCGTCAGCTAAATATAGCATACATTCGCAGATCATTATGATGCCACATATCTGTATTCCACAGAGTGGGTTGCTCCTCATTATAGTGCCACTGGCTTTCACAGTGACGTTGTTAATCCAAGTGGTGATTCAAATTATTATGCTGAATGCAGTCAGAACTGGCAGCATCATACAGTCTGTTCAGCCTGAAGGAAACATATTGGTTATTTTTTATTACTCATATGTAATTCTTTCTACCCTTGGGAGTGGTTTTATATTTATATTTTTATATAAGCCAATGTAGGTTTCTAGCATGCCCTCACCGATACTTTTTTTTTATTTTTAAACTTTCCTTTGCAGTCCCTTTCCATGCCTTGTTTTGATGGTGTGAAATAAATCATTAAATCAATAGTAAAAGAAATAATATATATCTTGATACCGAGACAGCAATCACTAAAAGGTTGTTTTTGACTGTTACAGGACTGTAACTAAGCCCATTCAATCATTTCAACCGGCCTAAATGAAAGTTTGAGATGATACCTGCCAGTGGAATGGATTATTAATTAATCATAAATATAGTTCATTCATTTTTTCTGAGCTTTGTGAATAAATAAAAACAGATCCTTATGTCAATTTATATACGCTACATTAAAACACAATTGGACTTATGGTTGGGAAACTGGCAAAAAAAAAAAGACCGCCTAGTGAGTGAAATATGAACAATTACTATGAAATATGACAAATGCAAGTTGGAGCTCCTTGAGGCGGTCCGTATGTTTGTTTAGACTAAATCTGACGAACAGTTAATAAGTAATGCCCAAAAAACATTGTTTTTTGTAAGAAAAAGCTCCCCCTAGTTAGTAAAATATGAACTATTACAGTAAAGTATGATGTATAAGAAATATCTTCTTCAGTCGATTCAGATGCAAGTTTGAAGTAAATGGGACCAATGAGGATGAAATTATGGAAAGAACTTTTGGAGATAAAGCTCAAATGTGCAACAAACTTTCCCAAATCAATCCAGTTCTTCCTCGCACAAGGGTCTATGTTCAACTATAACATAAAAACTATGACCCATGAAATAGTTTTTGAGTTACTGCATTAACACAAATGATTTTTGCCGATGACAATTCAATAACATCCCCAACTTTTGGGGGACACATTTGGAGCTCTGAGGGGTGTCCTGTCGCTTTAAAAATACGTAATACCTTTTCTTAACCCTTTAACCGCCAAAGTCGTAATATTATAATGCCTGACTTCTCTTTCTGCTCTTTGACTCTACTACCATGATTTGTATCTTAAAGACATGTCGTCCCTTTGGTCCTTTATCCCAACTCATTTGATTGTTTTGTTTTTTCCTCAAATCTTCAATTTGAATGTCCACATTGCTCTTTCCTAGTGATTTCCAAGGCAACTGATCTGCCTCATTATTCCCTGAACATCCTGTATGCACTGATTCACAAATCAGTGTTAGACTTTTTCTGAGCTGAGTTCGTCCCGAGTCAATCTGAGCTCTTCATAGAGCAGCTTTGGATGGTATTTAGCTGGCCCTGATTAAACCGTCAACATTGCTGACACGCTGTCACTGCTTCATCTTCTTTGAGGTTTAACAGCCTTTGACATTCTTTGAGTTGTATCACTGCCTCCTTCTGACATTAGTCAGAAGTTTTCATCTTCCTTCTCTTCTTCATTTGTCTAGTCTCCTTCCTTATGAGGAGATTTATCATAATATAACATATCTAGAAAGTTTGCCTAGGTCACCATGCTGGCTTATGTGGAATAAAGCCAGACATAATCCATCAACATTTAATATACCTTGGAAATATAGATAATATCGTTTCAAAAAAAGAGGAGAAGTAGTTATGTGTTGTTTGGACCCTCTTTAGAGCCTGTTCAACGGACTTGTTTGAATGATGGATGGAGTTTAGTGAACTCCTCGTCCTACTTATAGCCCTTCACTCTTAGATCATGGCTATCAACCTGTTATTTTAAATGGGCAGCATGATTCGTATTTACATTCTGGAAAAGTCGGGGACATTATGGAATTGTTGGCTGCATCCGCCAAAACAGATCTTTCGTGTTAACATGATGCCCAAAAACGATTTCCTCTATCATTTTCAAATGATCCCGTTTTCTAAAAATATTATACCCAAATAGATCTTAAAGTGAGGAGGAACTGGAGTAATTTTCGGAAAAGTCAGTTGTATATTTCCGACAACAGGGAGAGCTTTTTCTCCAAAGGTTTTTTTCTAACTGTTGGTCCGATTTAGCACGAAGTTGGTGTTCCAGAATCGACTCGAGGAAATCTATCTTGTATGTATCATATTTTAGTGTAATAGTTCAGATTTTACTCACTAATGCGGCTTTTTTTTTTATTCTTTCACAAAAAACTTCCTCACCCTATGAGAAGTTCAATCAGGGGGATTGCTTGTACAATGCAGGGGAATGGGGATTTCTTTGGGGAAATACCCTTGCTGTCAGGGACGACAGTGTAGACCTTATTAAATTTGTGTGCTTTGTGATGAAAATGTAGATTATCCCCCACAGAGGTGTGTGTGTGTGTGTGTGTGTGTGTGTGTGTGTGTGTGTTATTATCTTCTCCACTAGTGGATTTTAGTGGTTTTCAGGCTCGCCATTGATTTGGTTTTCTTCATTCGGATAGGAGTTACGGGTGTAAGATATGGTTATTGATGAAACTGTGCTCACAGTGCACAGCCCCTTAGCTGAAGAAAGAAGTCCCTGTGGTGCAGAAAAACAAGTAAAGCACTCAAGACGTGGGCCTATTATATAGCGTTAGCTGTGAAGGAGAGAGAAACTACACCACCAGCAGAATTCTAAGTTTCCTGACGGACGAGGCAGCGCCGTTGTTTTTAGAAATTAAAACAAATAGACCTCCAGCATCTGGTAGAAGACTGGAATGGGTGTGCTTTAAAACGCAAATGAATATTTAGATTAGATCCAACAAGCACCTGTGCGCCCATCTGATTAAAAGAGGATATTATTCCCCGTAGGTGGCTTCGTTGTTCTCAACTTATTTTATGGAAGCAGGAAGCCGCTTCGTGGTGAAGTAGTAGCCGTTAGGCCGAGAGGTTACGCCTCTTAAGTCCATGCTGCGTCCATAAGGACCGGGGTCATATTTGGTCAACTATCTAAAGCTGAGCAGCAACAGCAGATGGAATTGGACTAATAATTGAATTAAAAAAACATTATTAAAGGAATATTTACATACTAAATAAATACTTATAATTATTTTAAGCTTTCCTTTAACTAACAGTCATAACACGATGTTTCTTAGAGCTATATTAGCACGAGGATTGAACAGTCTCCTGTATTATTTAGTAAACATCCCATGTTTTTAAAACAGCTTTTCAAAGCCTTCATAATGGCATGCAGGAAAGTCCCAATATGACGAGGGGGTTTAATGAAGGCTGGGGGTTTTTCATAGGGAACAGTCCTGAAAAACATCCTGAAATAGTTTCACAGAATGAAGAAAGACCCGACACAGTTCCTACTGCAAATGCTGCAGTGCCCTGGCCCCGTCCGAACCTCACCTCCTCCTGGGGCTGTGGGCCAAGGGCTGGTTCTACCCACTCACCTCCCCTCCCCTTCCAGAAGCAGGAGGGACGGGTGCCTGGCACCTCTATCAGTTCATTAATAATGCACAACAAATAGTAATATCAGTTTTTACATGTAAGCTTTGATATTTTACAGAATACATAACTAAATAAAAATTCTAAATCTAGCTAGGAACAAAAAGTAACTTGTCAGGCTACACAATGAGATCATTATGACTCATAAAGCCATAATGATCTCATTATTGAATATGGAGGATTGACCTGAGGGCTGATGAAGGCTGTAAACTTAACGTCACCACTAGATATCACTAAACTTTACACACTGCACCTTTAAAAATGACACATTTGAAAGCATTAAGGGTTCTCTCAATAAAAATAAATGAAAGTCCGTCAACACTGGTTTCTTCATTTAACACATTACCAGTACATGATAATGGTAATAATAGTAGTATTATTAAAAATAAGAATAATAACAATAAATATAATGATGATGATAATAATAGTAATAATAGTAAAGTTATTTGTAGAGCACTTTTCCAAACAAGCTAAGAGTAAGGTCAAAGGTTAACCCCAAGTAGAGTTGCTGCCAAAATCACAGCATGGATGAAAAAGGTACCATTGAAATCTTGTAGTTTTATAATTTAGAAATACTTTATGGATTAAATGTATAAACTTCTTAAAGTCCCACATATTTAACAATATTAAATGAGGATATTACATTTAAGGTAAAATAAAGCCGGAGAACACCATTTATTATCTCTTTTTTGCTCCTAGACTATCTTCCCAAAAATTCCAACATTTTTTGGAGCTAACTGCTTTTGATCTCAGCTAACTCCTTTTAATCTCTGCTACTTCACAATCCGCCCCCTATTGCTTGTAATGGATGAAATTCTTAACCCTACAATTAATCAAATAGTGTGTGTTTGTCAGGTACAACAGCAGCGTAGGCATTCTTGTATATCTACAGTATTACAGTATTTATTCAGATGTGTTGACATTCAGAAATAATTCCGTCCTGATGCTGGCACTAAAAATTAAGTAAAGGTTTTTTTTGATATAAGATAATTGGAACAACAATACCAATTCATTTGTTCACTTCCATGACTGTGGAGAGGAAGACAAAACAAAGCCAGAACCTGATGACAATCTCTCATTTAGAACCCAATTCATCGACTTTTCAAGCTGTCGCTGCATGGAAATTTAGAACAGGTGAGACCTCCTCCTGCTCCTGAACATCTTTGTATGAGTCCTTCTCTAAAGCTGTTATAAAAGATTGGAACGTCCAGCCAGCAGCTTTTTAAGAAATTACTGATGAGGAACTTGCTGATATTGATTAAATTGAGTATTGACTGGCTCCCCAATTTCCCGTGGTCCCCTCATATAAAAACTTGATTACCTCGCAGGCAATCATCATCTGGTCTGATTGGATTGGCTCCTCACCCGTCCGGCCTCTCGCTTTGCTCACTCCCTCTGCTTTCTATCAAGTCGATTGATTTCTTTGTCTCCGCACTTGCCGGACTCCTCAGTGTGCCTCGGACCAGAAAGCAATGTATTAAGTGCTTGTTTGGATCAATCTAATGTGCAGTGATAGCACATTCACAAAGTGCTGACTGGCTAGCAAAAGTCATTAATTTACCATCCAGTGTTTTCCTAAGACCCCAATGCTTCATTATGTGCATGCAACGTCCACAACCGGACACTTGCAGAGTCCACACACACGGCTCAAGCGCCGTGAGGAAAATATTAATGTACATAATTAAGTGATTAGAATAGAACTACCATGTTCCAGCCTGGCACGGAAATGAATCATCTGAGTCACATCACACAGTGAGTGAACATCACACAACATGCATAAAATTAGTCGAGAACAATTAGCGCTCAAACAATCAAGATGGCTGCCATGAAAAAAACCATTCAGATGCAGCAAAGCGCGTTTTAATCAGCCATAACATTATAATTGCCTGCCTATTTTTGTTTAGCCTTCCCTTTTGCTTCCTAAACAGCTCTGCAATGCATTTTGTGTTCCGACACCTTTCTATCAGATAGATAGATAGATAGATAGATACCTGATTTTTACTGAGGGAAATGTCAAATGTAGCATCTGATACAGATTTGCACAATTTTTGGAGCACCGAAATTCCGTTATAATGCAAAGCTTCAGCGATTTGAGGATTCAGCGATACAATACATGCGGTACAGGCTATACAACATTTGTTATGTAGAGTAAAATCCTTACATTGCTGTAAGGTGAACAGTGCAAGAAGACTGTGCAATAATCTGTCTAAAAATCCGAGCTTCATACAGTCTCTGTTCTACAGTTCTGTGAGGACTTGAATGGTCTTGTGATCTACTGTGATTCTGAGGGCTTTTCTGATGTTATATCTGACAAAAGATGAGCCTTCTGTTCTGTCTGAGGGCAAGAGGATACGATACAACTGAGATCTTCTCTAATGGAGATCATATATTTCAGTAATTTCTCAGACTCAGCAAGTTATTATCTTTTCCCATTAAACACTGATCCTCCAAACCAACAGAAAACCGGATTTTTCTTCACCAGGTCCAAAGGACTTCATCAATCTGTCTGTGGAGCAGGACAGAGACAGCAGTCTGTCACTGAAGGTTCTGCTCCCTGAAGGTGCAGTGTGGGGGTGATGGATATGTCCATGATAGATAACAGCTTGTTGAGGGTCTTTCTCTCAGCTACCAACATAAGGGAGCCAAGTCTTCTCAGGATGGAGAGAAGACTACTGAGACTACTTATTGAGATAATGTCTTCTGCAGACCGGGAACACCCAACAAGACCTGAAGTTCAATTGAGATACTCCGACTCATACATCTCACAACCACAATCTGGCCTTTGATGAAGTCTCTCAGATCCTTACGCTTGCCCGTTTATCCTGCTTCCATCAATTAAAAGCATTTGTGTTTGCTTGTTTTCCTTATTTTCTGGCTTTACCTGTCAGTGGTTGTAATGTTCTGGCTGATCACCTTTAATTCATCTAAGAGCACATGGAGCTGTATTCAGGTGGATTTAAATAAAACGAATTTCCAAAGGAGAATATCATCAATGAAGGTTTTTTAAACTTAATCAACTTAGAATTAATAATCTTTTAATTATTATTTACTAATTATAAGTTTTACTCTGCCTCTGATTGGCCTGACACGACAAAGACATTTTTCATGCAGCCAGTGTGTTTGTTACTTCTTGCTGACTCGTGAGTTACTTCAGTGAATAAAAAAAGGTTCAAAGCATATTTGCTTTCATCCCTGTAGGAACTGAGGTCATGCCAGGATGAACCCTAACTGGACCTAAAAAAACCCATTAAATAGTACGAGAAAGGCAATAAGGCAAACAGATGAACACTTTGTGTTATTGAAGTTCTCCAGACATCACATGCAGGACGTCAGCGACGACGCTTGGTTCTCTGATTCATCCGTGTCTTCAAATAGAAAGCAGCAATTACGTGCCTGAGTGATGCAAATAAACTCAGGATACCGCTGTGACATGTCCCAGAGTAAAACAAGTGGCGCAGAGGAAAAATAAATGGATTTGAGTGGAGGTAAAAACAGTATAACATGCCGATGTTTGCCAGCTTTTGTTTAGCACAGCTATGACCTGACAAGTATGCCTTCACTTTAGTATGCTGTTATAACTGTTTTCATGTGGGTTAATGATCAAACCAGAATGATTCAGAACACTACATAACAGAAAAAAACGATTTCAGAAAATTCTGTTGATTTTGGTGTGATCATGTTTTCTGATGGATACGCAATGTTCTGCAAATTCTGTCTAAAGGTATTCCGATTTAAAAGCTGACCATATTAAATACATTCGACAGGTATCAGAATTGTTTTAAATCAAGCTTGCAGAACCAATTAATTTTAGCCCCTTATGGGCTCGCGACGGTTTCAGAACACTTTGGGAGCCCGCTTGTCCTGCTGGGAACATATTATATGGGGTTTGTCGGCGGTGACAGCGGTGACCTTTGTGTTCCTCCAGCTGATAAAATTGCATTTTTTCCTATTATACTGTTTTATGCTGGCTTTGATGCTGTGCTCGCTGCTTATGACTGTTTGTCTGTGTAGCAATAGTCCTTTTTAAATGTTCGGTGGAATACTTGGTGCAGGAAGAAATAATGTATTTGCTTTACCATGGTAACAAAAAGCAGCATATACAGTATTACCAACCCAGAGACATTCTATTCATAAAAGGCCTTGAGTGGTCAATAGATCCGCACGTGACGACGGTGTCAGAAATATACACAATTATTATCTTCCTGCCCTGAAATAAGATAGATAATTTCCCCTTTATGTACATAGTCAAATCTACCCACCTGCAGATTTGACGCACCTTTATGACCCTCAATGTAAAAAACAAAACAGATTAAGAGGAAAATCAATACAAATGGAGATATACGTTTGTGCGAGACATTTGAAGGTAGGTGACATTCATGGCTCATTTGTATGATAATACTAAACAATGGAAAGACAAAAATTGATACAATTATGCAAAGACATTTTTTTTTTCATCATTCAATTGTATATATTAATATTAATTAGCTTCGCTCAAAATTTTTATGAAAATCAAGTTTTTTGGGGAACCTTTTGACTGTTATTAGACATTTTTTAGTTACATTATTCTGTTTATTTAGTCCCCACATGCTATAATATGCCAAAAAACAAGTCTTACTTATCAAATAGGACTTTTTCATCTATAGCCAGGGTTAACGCCTCCTCCTTGGGGGTCCCAATGACCTGTGGTGTCCCCCAGGGCTCCATCCTCTGCCCCTTGACCTTGAGCATATACAAGCTGTCACTTGGTCATATTATAAACAGGTTAGTCAAGTAGCACACATTTTCGATGAGAAATAGTGACTCAAAATGAGCTCCAAAAAATAGACTGGGACAAAAAATCCAATTTTGAGATGAGCAACTTTATAGGGCCCCGGCGTAGCATGATGGAAATTTAATTTAATTCTTTACAGCGCCTTTTGTCGTAGTTCTGTTGATCTGTTTTATTTTTGTAGTTTGATTATTGTTCATTTAGGGTTGTGTTTCCTGTTTTATTCGCCACTGGGTCATATTATAATCAGGTTCAGTCAAGGGGCACATATTTTTAATAAGACAGCGACTCCAAATGTGCTCGACGAAACAGTTGAGCAGAACATTAAAGTATTAAACTGCTGCAGTGCGACTGTAATTGCTAATCACCCAGAAAGGATAACTACATGTGTAGATTACAATCTGATGGAGAAAAAGATTTCTCTGAAAAGTAAACAGCAATATCTTTCCCTATTTTATCCTTCACCCTCCCTACAAGCACATGAGAGATTTCAGTCCCCGTACAATCTGGAGTGAGAATTTTCTGATCACACACAGCTCACACTACTCTGAGTGTGATACTGGTTCCGTAGGGATCCTTTCCAACTTGTGCTGTATCGTAGAAACAGAAAATGAACGTCCTCGGCCTATTTATTACGTAAACGCTCTGCTGTATTTCCAGAAACTGAAAGAAATATCAGCATAAATTATAATGTTGACATGTTTCTTAATTTTTACATGATGATTTTCACGTTTTTACATTAAAATGTTCAACTTGAACCGTTTAATTTATTATTATAATTAAAAACGATTATAATTATATTATTATTATTATATAATTATAAATAATAAATACATTTAATTACAATCTTCACTTTATAAGGTGAAATTACCATGTTTAAACGGGGAAAATTAGCGATCGCGCAATAACTCAAAAATTTCCACCTAAAAATGATCAAGTTATAACGTGAACATTTTCATGTTAAAATGTGATACTTATCCTTCATGAAATATCTTATTTTACCTGTTCCTGGACTCTTTTTATTAAAACACACATTTCATAAACTTTAAATACTTTTCTGTCCTTAAAGTCCCAAAAGTTGTTTTTATTCACCCCTGAAACCTGTCCTTGTTCTCTGTCCTGCTTTTCTGCCATATCAGATGCCCTCTGTATTAAATATAGACAAAATTGATTTGTTTGTTATGATGGCTTTTTTTTTATGGGGTGAAAATATATATATATATATATATATATATATATATATATATATATATATATATATATATATATATATATATATATATATTTCATATCCTTCAAGCAATTTTAATGTCAGGGATTTTTGTATCAAAGGCAAACTCAAATGACCGAGTCTAGACAGAAAGAAAAGGCAGCCAGCATGAAATATTCAGAACATGCTACTGGTGTATTTCATGGAGGAGAGAAAGAATCATTTTAGTTATCCCTGTTAATTGGAGTTCATGTATTGGTATTATTATTTATGCTCAGTTGTCATTTCATTGGTTTCTTTCCTGGAAGCACTACACTACGTCAGGTTTATAACCACTGAGTTGTGGCTCAGTAAGACGTCTCAAAGCAAAACCACTCAGATGTATGTTCGTAAACTGCAATCACACAAAACACCCGGAGGAATTATGTCATTCTTCCAACAGTGCTAAATGACAATGTTCCATAATCTAAAGCAGTTATACAAAAAGACACAGGCTTCATCACTCTTAAGAAATAAAAACATCACATTTCCTTGATTTTGTCAACACTAGGTTTCATTAAAAGGGGAGAAAAGAACACACAAACTCGGCCAAAGCTGTCGTCCCTATCAGCAAGGGTGTGTCCCCAAAAATCACCAATCCCCTGCGTTGTACAAGGAAGCCCCTGATTGAGCTCCTCAAATAAATACTTAACTTATGTCCAAAACATTATGATTAAAAAAAAGGCTCCACCTAGTGAGTAAAATTAAAACTAAAATATGATTGATGCAAGATCGATCTCAAGTCGAATCATACGCACGAAATCGGAGGAAAACGGACAAACGGTAAGGATGTTATGTCCAAAAAAAACAAGTTTTAAATTTTTAAAAAGACTCCCGCTTGTGAGTAAAATATGAACTTTCAGCGTACAATACGATATGTGAAAACTACGTCTCCTTGAGTTGATTCATATGACCCACATTTTGACTTAATCAGGCCAATGGTTGAGAAATGAAGGTCCCAAAACATGTGACGAAAAAGCTCCATCTAGTGGTGGAAATGTACGACGACCTTTCCCTAAATCAATCCAGTTCTTCCTCACACTTGGGTCTAGGGAGGTATAGTATTTGAAAATATGTGACTATATAGTTGTTTTAACATGATGAAAACAGTCATGGAATGTAAACATCTGTATTTAATTTATGCGTGTTTATGAGTGTTTATGAGTGTTAGCTTTGCTATTCAACAGACAGATAATGATATTTAGCGATATTTAATGAGCTTAGGCGGTGACTGAGTCAACCTTCAGTTCACCTCCAGGATCTGACAAACGGCGCTCAGCTCAGTTATCAATGAAGAACACCTTTTAAATATAATAAAAACCGAAAATTATCCCAACTGAGATGATTTTATGAGTCAGGCCCTCTGCAGGGAGAATGAAATCCAGTCAGTCACACCGCGTACGAGTACAAAAAGACTGTGGCTAATTATATTCATACTGATAGAGGCTGACCTGATGACGGGGAAGCGGTGCACCTCTTCCACCTTCTCTGACTGCTGCCAATCAAAAGAAATTGGAGGCGAAGGAAGCCTGGGAGGGTGGAAATTGGATAGAAATGTGTTTTGATTAAAGATGCCCTCTACCTCTCTGGAATCTAAGCTCTCATTATTTCACCTTCCCATCAGAATGGGTTTCTTCATAAAAGGAAGCAAGTGGAATGTCGCACCGAACCCTTGAATTTCATTACGAGGTTTATTCTTTGCTCGTCCGTCTTTCAAGCCTCTTGTGTCGGCTCCAGAATGGAAATGTAGCTGTGAGGTTGACAGCGGCGAGGAGGGAGGTTTTGTTTACTCATTGATCCCTTTTTCTTCCTTGTGAATCCAGTTGTGCAAAATCAGCTTGTTACCGTGTGCTTCTACCTAGCACTGGAAGGAAGTAGTGAAAAATGGAGGACTGTGTGGACAGTGGTATTTGAATAGTCCATACGCTGCATCTTTAAGTCCAGCTCAGACTGAAGATTCATGACAAGATGAGTCTGTTGCAGGTAAAAGGCAGCAGCCGTGTCATCTCGTCTGTCTCAGCCAGCGTCTGTCAACTTTTACGATGTCAGACACGTCACCTGTTTCGACAGCCGGTTTGTAGAGGAGTCAGGTGGTCAAGTCAGTCTTCACTGCTAACCTTCGTCTCTTCTGCGCTCACATTCCCCATCACTTTCTGTCGCTCTCTCTCCCTCACTGCTCTCAGCAGCAGGATCGTTACCCGAGATACGGCCGTATGGATTTGTTTCTCTCATTGCACTGAAAAAGCAACCTTAACAGCGGCGTGACAGATAACGGCTGCCCAAACCGTAGTAGCGACACAAAATGGTGACAAACATTCTGCTCCACAAATGGGATGTATAAAAAGGTTATTTGTAATATCAGCCAGACTAACACTTAGATAACAAAAAAGCACTCAGAGTGCAAACCTCCACCCAAGCACAGAGGACACAAGGTGGACATATTGTGATAATAATCAATTACATAAAATAAATTCCTGCACATTAATCCCTAAATTAGACCAATGCTTGTTAAGAAACTAGACTGGCCGAACACAAAGGGATAGTGCTAGAAAGAAAGCTTTTAAACAGTTTAATGAATAAAACAAATAAGTCCAGGGGGAATATCAGGGCAGGAACTTCGAAAAAAAAGGTTTTTCCCAGAAAAGTCTCCAATCTCCTGCGTTGTACAATTAATGATTGAACTCCTCAAATTAAATGTGACATTATTTCCAGAGTATTTTTCATTAAAGTAAACTTCCCTGAAGTGAGTAAATTATGAACTACTAGAATATGGCATAAACAACATGGTTCTCCTCGAGTTGATTCAGATGCCCCAAATTTGGTCTGAATCGGAATAACAGATGAGAAAATATTATGACAGAGCTCCCCCTAGTGTAAGAATTATACAACCAACCTTTCCAAAAATAACTCCAGTTCTTCCTCACATTAATGTCTATACGGGTATAAAATTTCAAAAAAGTCTATGAAACACTTATTGAGTTATCGTGCTGACCCGGAGAATCCGCGGTGGACGCGGTGATGATGACGCCATAATATTATTGTTAAGATTTAATATTATGGAATTATAAATGCTGATGCCACAAATCCTTTGTGTTAATGTAGTAACTCTAAAACTATTTCATTTCATTTTCAAACAAATTTTATTCTGGAGCTTTATCTCAGAAACTTTTCGGGCAGTAATTTCTCATCTGCTGGTCCGATTTGGTAAAAATCTGGTACATTTGAATAGACGGGAGGAGATCTGTTCTGTATCTATCAGATTTTACTCTAATAGTCCATATTTTACTCACTAGGGGACTAAGAAATGAATTCCTTTTAATTTGAGGTGCTCTGCAGATCAGGCGATGTAGGGGATAAGGGACTTTCCAGGAATATACCCTTGCTGAGGTGCTTCAACTAAGTAAAAATAATCTGAATACTTACGTCAATGTGATCTTTCCAGTTTCTCTTTTTAAGCACATTTTCAAATCCTGTGTGGGGAAATGAATTTAAATGATTTTAGCATGAAGCTACATCATAACGAGAGAGTTCTGAATATTTTCTGAATGCACTGCGTCTATTTAGTGAATATTCCTACTGAGTATAGTTGTATCTAAACTTCTGTATTCTCTATTTTACCATTTTGTAATCACAACAACTGTTTGAATCACTAAGCAGAATCATAACCAGAAACATTATTTTCAAACAATACAAAAATATTTGAAGAAAGTTACGTCTTCGCTAGTTTTTGCTCGTCTGGCGTTCAGAGTAATTAATTGAGGCCTGTCACCACTTCCAGGTAAGTTCCCATCCCACTAATGGAACATCAGCTGTTGTTTCCTGGCTAATGTCATCTCAGGTAACATGAAGACATTGAAGGTATGAGGAAACTGACAATAACAACCACACGCCACAGTGGCTGCGTCTACTTT
Source organism: Lophius americanus (assembly GCA_037951165.1). Classification (NCBI taxonomy): domain Eukaryota; kingdom Metazoa; phylum Chordata; class Actinopteri; order Lophiiformes; family Lophiidae; genus Lophius; species Lophius americanus. The sequence goes on along the minus strand of JBBDHG010000090.1, from coordinate 2,180,461 downwards.
AACCATCTGTGGATGTCAAGAAGCCAGAGGAGTTATTTGACAAAAATGATGGCACACTTAAATATGTTGAGTATCGTTGGGTAAAAGATTGGGAGAAGTTGTTTCTCTCTGTAAGTAAATATCCAATTTATTTGGCAGAAAAGTTCATTATAAAAACTGTCAACAGATGTGATTGCGGCCCAGCACGAAAAAACTCTGTTTTACAATTCCCCCAACACAACAGCTGTTCTTCCAGCTTCATCAAACGCTACACAACGTTTAGAACAGAGTAAGATATAAAAACAAGGTAAGTTATTCAAGGGGTAAATAATTGCTAAAAGGAAGATAGCAGGTTCTTTTATTTTAATAACTTCCTACCAACTAGAAAAGGTAGGAAGAAAAATGCCCAAAGGCAACAGGCATCCAAATAGGACTATGATGAAAAGTCAAATACTGTCTCGCAAAAGTAATTATACAGTTTTTTCTGTATAATATGTCCTTATATCCCTGAAAAGTAAGGGATATTATTGGATAGTATTGTCAAAGCTGTGGCATAGTTGTGTCCGCTGCCGCCGCAGATCCTTCGTGTTAATACGATAACTTAAAAACTATTTAATGCATCATTTCCAAACCTTTTATCCCGCATGTGTGAGGAAGAACTGAATTGATTTCAGGAAAGGTCTCTTGTAACAACTGTTACAAGTATCAACTGTTTGTCTGAATTATTCCAGCTTTGGTGCACAATTATCAACTTTAGGAGATCTATCTTGTAAATGTGTTATTTTATACTCACTAGGTGGCGCCTTTTAGAAAAAAAAAATTGGTATATTTTAAAATGGTTTTAAAATATACCATTTATCCGATGTTTGCAAGAACAGGAATTAAACGAGAACATTTCAGATGTCTGAAAATAGCATATATAAAGTTGTAGCAGAAATGTGAGGAGGAGGAGAGGTGGTCCATTTTTCATACTTCATATTTAATTATAATGCTTAATATTTTACTCACCAGGGAGAATTTTTTACACTGTTTTTTAAACATAACTTTCTAACTGTTGGTCCAATTTAGTCCAAATTCGGTGCTTTAATCAACCAAATGAATATCTAACTATTTTTTGTCACATTTTACCATGATTGTTTGTATTTTAGTCACTAGGGGGATTCTCTGAACAGTTTTATGACAATAACTTCCAAACCGTATGTTGGATTATGTCCAAATTTGCTCATATTAATCTACCCAAAAGATCCGTCTATACAGTATATCTATATTATTATAAATAGTTCATATTTTACTCATTAATGGGAGCTTTTACGAAAAAAAAACTATTTCTCATCCATAACTTCTCAACCATGAGAAGTTAGATTAGATTGTGTCTAAATTTAACTCATATTCATGAACCTCATTAATGAAGCACAAGGGGATCTTATCTTGGAACCTATTGATTTCAGAGAAATAGTTTGGTTGAGTCAATATGGACTGTTTGAGATGTTTAATGAGTTCAATCAGGCGGATTCCTTGCACAACGCAGCGGATTGGGGGCTTTTCCCGGATATACCCCTGCTGTCAGGGACAAGAGAGTAGGCCTAGATGATATTAATAAAATGCTAAAAGTCTTCTAATGCGTCAGTAATCTCAATTATGATTTGAATGAAATGAGGGAATGCTGGAGAATGATGGGTTTAGTTTTGCTCCGTCTATTACTAATAAAACCGATGCCAACTGCACATACTTACTTTTAGAGATCTAATTATGCGACGCCTTGACAGGCTTGTTCTCCTGTAAATGATGAAGAGAGAGCCAAATCTACGTGTTCCCCAACCCAGGCAGCTGGTGGCGTTTAGGAACATGCCTAATGTCTCATATTGTTGTCTGTAATGAGGGAAATGTTTTATTCAGCAGGATTTCTGTCACTGATCAGAGGCTCCTTTTTGCCAAAACGAGTTTCTCAGATGTGAGGATTGTAACCTCTGTCCTTGAGAAGTTGTTTCTCACTCAGAACTCTTAAATAAAAACTAATACTGTGAAAAATGTTATTCAAGGGCACAAACTTATAACACCACAGGGTGTTGAGAGCACCCAATTTCCCAAAAAGAGACCTTTTGAAGTTGTTTAACTTCTAGTGAGTTTAATACAGAGACTAAAGTTCAACATTCAACCTTCTTTTCTCAGTTGCTTCCTTTAGGGGCCGCCACAGCAGATTATCTGTTTACATCTCCCCCCCTATCCTCTGCACCTCTGTCACAACAACCAACTGCATGTTCTCTTTCATCACATCTAGAACCCTCCTCTTTCTACTTCCCCTTTTTCTCCAGCAACCTTTTTGTTCCATCAGCAGCATCCTTCCACCAACAGATCCACCACCTCTTCTCTTAACCTGATCTCAATGTGGCCTCTCTCACTGCGTCTCCAAAACTTTCTGATGTGTCCCTTTTTAATCCTGTCCATCCTCGTCACTCCCAAAGTCTCCCAAAATCTGAACATCTTCAACTCTGCCACCTACAGCTCTTCCTTCTGTCTTCTTTTCAGATCAAACGTCTCTAAACCAGAGATAACTTTCACTCTTCGCCACCCACTCCACCCTGCCTGCACTCGCTTCTTTTCCAAACACCCCGTTGGCATGAACAGTTGACCCCAAGTACCTACAGCTTCTTCACCTTCGCTCCTTGCATCATCACCGTTCCATCTGCCTCCCTTTCATTCACACACATGTTTTCTGTCCCGCTGCAACTGACCTTCATTCCTCTCCTCTCCAGCGCATACCTCCATCTTTTCTTCCACCTCTCACCACGGATCACAGTCATCCACCAACACCATAGTCCATGGAGACACCTGTCTAACCTCATCTGTCAGCCTGTCCACCACTAGGCAAACAAGAAGGGGCTTAGAGCCGATCCCTGATGCAGGCCCATCGATCACTCCTACTGCACCTCACCGCTGTCATTCTGCTCTCATATCCTACAACACTCTAACACACTTCTCTGTCCCTCCAGTCTTCCTCATGCACTTTGTCGTACGCTTTCTCTGAATCCACAAAGACACAAAACTCCTCCCGGCTTTCTCTATACTTTATCAGTTCTCTCAAAGCAAACATCACAACTGTCGTGCTTTTTCTTTGCCTTTTTAGGGACAAAAATACAGTATCAAATATATTGTCTTCTATGGTCCAACTGCAATCCTTATGTAAACTATGACCTAATATTTAAAGATATAAAATAACCTGCATAAAACATTTACTAACAATTCGTGTAGTTCTTCTTTTTCTTTTTTTTTCAAACACAAGGTTTTTCTTATTGGTTGAAAAGCTTCGGATACACAGACCCATACTAAGATGAAATGCGGCATAACTGAGTGACGGAAACATCTGATCTCTAAAATGACATTTATCAGCGTTTCAGTGTTTCCCCTGTCAGACGGGTCATCTGACATTTTATTTGCTCCAATTGGATACAAGAAGAGGGCAACATGACTTCATGGAAAACATCCTCTGGCCTTGTTTGCATATTTTGACCAGCATGCTGTGCTAAAAGATGTCCTACACATTCTGTAGAAGAATCCATTTCATGACCGATCCAGCTTTTAGTGGAGTTTCCCAGCTGCAGAGCACCTTTTAAAAACTTGGATTTTGCTCAAGAAAATGCAATCAATCAATCGAACTGTATGCAAATGTAATTCTGTTTAAGAGACCACACAAAGAGGTTGTTCAGAAAAAGATGTAAGAGAAAAGAGAGCAATAAAGTAATGAGATATTGCACGTAAAATCATTCCAATAATGATTAAGTCTTAATTAAAAGACGCACAATGATCATAATGACTGATGTTAAAATGTGTGATGAATTGAAGAATATTTACAACCAAGTGTGATACTAAATCCATAAAAGGATAGAACTCTATATAAATGCGAGTTTATGATTAAATCCTCAGTGTTTTTGGATCCCCTCAGATCATCTGGGAGTTCATAAACAAGAAGTATTTCTGACATGTACACCGATCAGTCATAACATTAAAACCACCCGCCTGATATTGTCTAGGTCTCCCGTATTACAGCCAGAGCAGCCGAGTGTTCCGACACGTTTCTATCAGAACCAGTATTCACCTATTTTTCACGTATTATATACTCATACAAATATATATATAGTGCGATGAACTGGCGACTTGTCCAGGCTTTACCCCGCCTCTCGCCCGATGTTAGGTGAATGAATGAATATATATAGACACACACATATATTTAGATATATACTCATACACATATGTATATACACACATATATATTTACATAAACACTCATACAATTATGTATATAAACACATATATATTTACATATACACTCATACAAATATGTATATACACACATATATATTTAAATATACACTCATACAATTATGTATATAAACACATATATATTTACATATACTCATACAAATATGTATATACACACATATATATTTAGATACACACTCATACAATTATGTATATAAACACATATATATTTATATTTATGTGATATATACTCATACAAATGCTGGTTGAGTTACTCAGTGTGGACTTTATGAGATCTATAAGACATTTAGAGAAATAATTTCTCCACATTTCTCTCTATTATCCTCTCATCGTTTCACATCACCTTTTCAGTCGCAGCCACTCAATCATAGCCAGCAGGCCTGACCCAGTGGCTGAAGTCCTTGGGTAGGACAAATATATTTTATACTTGTAAATTGACGGCTACAGGCCCAGAATTAATGAAAAGCACTTTCTTATTTATGGACTTTCTATGGTGGACGAGGTCTTTTCACTGTGCAGAAGAGTGAAAGAGTGATCACTTATACAGCTTTGGCTCTAAAGGAAATAATCAATGTTGTCTTGTTAAAACCAGTTTATCAGTTAAGATAGCTCAAATCAGGATTTAGACTCAACCATTTTAGTTGTCTACAGTTGGATTCACTGCAGCTGTTGTTATGGAATGATTCCATATTGTCCCTGATTTTTCAGGGATATGACATGTTTACAATGTTTTTCACTTGGTGCAAGAATCGGAAATATGCACACTCAATGCATCAGGTGTACATGCAATGTTTAATCGTTCTTTCTGAATGTTTCGTCACACACTGGTACGTTTGGATCGTCTGCTGTGAGCTATTTTGGATCGGTTTTGAAATTTTCTCACATCGTATTTTCTGTTATACATTTTTATATTTCTTGTAAATTTGTATCATTCACAGTACCTTTTTTTTGGTATATTTTTTAATATCTTTATACACATCTGTGTTTTTTTTGGTAATGAGGTCCCGTATCATTATTCTCAATCGATCTAATAAAACGTGATTTAAAAAAAAAGAGGTGCTCTTCTGTCTGCATCCATATGTAAGCCCAGCTGCACCTCCAGTCCTCCAACAAGGCTGCTACTGCTATCATCATCATCCAGTCTTGCAGATCGCCACCAGTTTTCATCTCATATCACGATTTTGTAATGAAAATAATGTAGTTTCCATTCCAGACTGGAACACCCTGGAACATGCATTCTAAAAATAAATCAAAACTCAGCTAAATAGTGTGGTTTATATCAGTAAGGCCCCTGCTTTATCGTGTTAAACGCATGTTTACATGCACTCATTTTTATTCTCTAGATAATCTTCTGACATTAGAGATGGGTATGTTCAAACTCAAAGCTAGCTGCAATGTTTTTTGGCAACATAACAAAGATGTTTCTCACTGATAGAATGGGAAATAATCCAGCACATGAACCTTTTCAACCAAAAAGAGCCAAATATACATAACAGTGGTCTGTGAATTTTCGGTAATGAGCAAATTACATTATCAATTATAGGACACTAAATCGACCCATCTCACCAATGAAAGGTGAACAATCGCGTTTGCGGAAAATCTATTCAACGAAATAGATCAAGAATGTTCAAGGGTAACTTAACACATCCCTGCTTTTCTATCTTATTCCAAATGTATTGAAAACTTTCCTTTTAGCGGTGTTCATCCATGCATAATGAAAAGCATCTTCACCGTATGGAACAAGAAGTTCAGTGGACTGAACATCAGCTAGTAGCTGGCGTACAAGTGCAGGATATTAAATATGAATCAAGAAAGGACACATCTACATGTGTAAATGTCTACTTTGATAGATATGAGTCCTCATAAATACCTAGCTAGCTTGTAAGGGCTTTTACTTACATTGTCTTGCCCATTGTTGTGTCCTAATACATTTATATAATCTTGTTGAAGCTCGAGAACGCTTCAGAAATTCCAACAAAATGCTGAATATTTCATTAAGGTTTCCAGTGTTGCAAAAGTTAATGGTGATTCAACATCCAGGCTTTTTCTCTCCCCAACAAATACTTAACCTGGGTTTCTCTGGATGCCTAAGGAATATTAAGAGCATCAGTATGACCCAATAACCGCAAGAAGAGAGGGCAAAGAGCTACGGGCAGCGCCATCCTTTGAACCTTATTACAGGATGTACAATTTTAACGTTCTGTCTGAGAAGCTATAGGACATACATTCATTTGTTAAACCATAACCTAAAATCATGTTATGTCAGGATCTATGTTCAAACCTTCATCACGACCACAAGCTTCAAGCAGCCGAAACTAACTTCCTTTATCGGATAGAAATTCTTAGAAACTAGGCCTACGCTTTCATTTCTGACAGCAAGGGAATATCCCCCAAACCCCTGCATTGCACATGCAATGCCCCTGATTGAACTTCTCAAATTAAATGTGACTTTATACTCAAAAAACAGTGTTTTTTGTCAAAAAAATCTCCCCCTGAACAGTAAAACAGGAAATATTAGAGTGAAATATCATACATACAAGATAGATCTCCTCAATTCGATTCATATTCACCAAATTGGCATTAAATCAGATCAACGGTTAGAAATTTATGTTCAAATAACAGATTTTACATAAAAATTCTCCTTCTGTGTGTTTAATGGGGACAATTACACTAAAAATTTGGACCCAATGAAAAAGGAAATTATGTCCAAAAGTAGATTTTTCCTATGTATAAGATAGGTTCCATATTGTATATGTATAGACACCTTCCAGTTGAACATACCTCATATTGGTAGGAGCCTGAGGCTTCTGGAGAAAGGTTTGTCTTCTGCTACTGCAACCAAACCCCTGATATGCAGAAGAAAATTGATGGATGGATAAATAACCAGCAACCCCTGACTAAAAATGTGCTGTAATTGTAACTAATAACCATTTATATTTAAATATATCCCTGAAAGGCCAGGGATATCATGGAAATGCCATCAATACTGTGTCTGCTTCCGCTGCAGATTGGTTGTGTTGGAATCTACACATATTTTAACTTTAATTTGTCATTGATATTAGCCAACAAAGTACAAAAAGTACCGCTTTAATTGAAAAGTACTTAGTATATAATGTATCCTGCAATGAAGCATATGAAATTGTGATACATCAAAATAAAGCAAACAAGAGAGAGAAAAAAAAAATTGCAAAAAAAGGGGGTTGGAGTCATCAGGGACTATGACATCATAACATTTCTTCTTTTTTAAACTAAATCAGATATTAGCAGGATTGTGTGTGAGACGTGTCCCATTTTTCTCAGAAAACATGATAAATGGACTGTCCTAATATAGTGCCGTTCTAGTCTGCTCGACTACAAAACATTGTGAGCCAGCATTCACCCATTCACACAAATGATGATTGAGGCTGCCATGCAAGGGGCCAAGACAGACATGTGGACTGCAATGGCCAGGGAATGAACCACTGACCTTCAGATAAGTGGACAACCGCTCTACCAGCTGAGCCACCGTCGCCCCGTCAGGGACGGAGACATCACTATAGTCCTTTTGCAGTACTTAAATTGAAGGGCATACATTCCATTTATTGAATGTTTTGAATAATGGCTGCCCACTGGCCGACATTGGGAGGTCCCTTACAGAGCCATCGCCTTTTTTCACGCAGCCGTGAAGATTTTCAGCAGATATGTCAGTTTTTGCTGGTTTTTCAGGTCAATATTTCCCAGCTACAAAGACAGACATGTGAATTTATCTTACAATATGTGTGAATGGTCAGCCACTGATCACATGATCACATTCTCTTCAGCATTAGTAGTTTGGTCCGTTTGGACTTTTGCTTTGTAGTTATGAAAAATTTGACGCACACTTCCCATGAAAAGATAACACATGTTTTGACATTCATCTTATCATTAAGTACTCTCCAGTACTTGTATTTGTACTTGTTCTGACATTTAAACGGTATCAGAGCTTCTCTACTGTACTACTGATTAGTATGGTAAAAATGTTGTTTTCCATTTTGGCAATTGAAAGTTTCACACATTCCAGATGTTATCTAAGTTTGAGGACAGGACTGGAGAAACAAACAGAAGATACCGCAGGGGAAAAATCTTCAAAAAGAACCAGCTGCCATCTGTCAGGCTTCCTAGCCTCAGGCCTTCATTCTACAAGAAGTTGTAGGACCGCGTTTTGTCCTCAGATGTTTGGTCGTGTCTCGTATAAATGTTTTGTCCTGAGGGTCTTGAGTATTGTCGTCCGTCGTCAGTCGGAGTTGTAGCCTTCTCATTTGTCCTTCTGTTTTTGTTCTGTGTGCCAGCCTCTGAAATGTAATAACAAATTCAATGCCTCGTGGTCCTTGTCGGAAACTATCTTCTATCAAACTCTTCTCTGCCACAGAGTTTCCACACTTTCTCCATCAGTCACAAGAGAAGGGCTCTGGTGTAACGCTGACAGGTCTTGACCCCTCGCCTACTTGATGTGGCAGGGATCCGAGCGGCGCCGGCAGTGATTGCTGCATTTCCATTACGTGTCAGAGAGATTAGGATCATTGAAGACGATGTTGGCGCAAAACTGTTTTGTGGCAGATTTAGCATATAAATGGAAAAAAGATTAAATCACCACAAACTAAACAGTTCATTGTAACTGTCTGATAGGTTTTGCTACACAGCATGCACTAGCAGAATTTTTTTTTTCTTTTATTCGTCAGTAACACTGGAGATATTTCGTTGTCACCACATCAGAAAGCATCTTTCAGATTTTTGTTGATTGCGACGTTTCCACACTTCTGGTCGCTCTGCTTCCCTCACTGTCGTCCATTTCATTTGTTGCAAGTAGAATTAATACGATATGAGATTTACGCACTACAATAAATATGTTACAACATCATTCTCATGAGCATTATTATTAGCAGACAGACATTTCATTCTCATGCTTTTAATCATAAAGTTTCATCCAATATGTGGGCGAGGATGAAGCGCCGTAGTCAAAGAAAGCATTGGAATAAAAGTATTCGAAGATTGAAAACCTTCGCCAACGCTAACGTAAGCCAACGCTGAGTATTTCACCCAAAGGGTCCCGTTTCCCACAACTCAAAAAGGTCAACCTTAGCTGATGTTCACCAGTCAGACTATTCTTAGTGAGGCAAGAAAACAATTGCAGAAACATTCTGGCAACATTGGTTCATGCAGATTTGTGTTCTGGAAGCGGAACCTTTTATGGTAACATGAAAAATTTTAACCATGAGACGGAGAATGAGGTGAAACAAACTGAGCAGCAACAAGGTATATCCTCCCCTTTGGAGTGTGGATAGGGGTGGTGTTGGCTGATGGAACTGCTGAGACTGATGAGGTTGATTGATCTGTGAGGAGATGGGGGTCAAGGGGTTTGTGAACCAGCACCACGACAGAACTAAATGCTTGGCTAAGATGATCGGCTAGTGATGAAGGCGTGTCACCGAGATTGGGTAGATGTGGCCGCCTTTGGGGCGCAGCTGATATCAATTGACGGCCAAAACCAGGCAAAAATTCACTTTAGTCTCTTTCATTCCACAAGGAGGAGGGTGCGGAGGTAAACAGGTTTGGGTGGAGGTGGAAGACTGAAGCTGTGACTTAAGTTACAGCAGACCTGAGGAGATTCAGGAAATGTTTTATGATGCTTTACGTATTCACCATCAGTGCTGTAATATATATTACTCCTAGGCAGTAACAGAGTAATATAACGCATTACTAATGGAATGTAGGTAATGTTATTACAGTTATTGTGTCCAGTATCGCGTTACCATCCGAAATTTACAGTTTATCAATGTTTTTTTCAAAATTTTATCAACAGAACGCCGCTAGAGACTGACAAATTTCCCAAAGAACAACCGTGTTGTTAATGGAATGGCGAAATAGCAGCAGCGGAGGACTCAACGTTTTCTAGGTGACTTTACTCGCAGTACTTGGTGTTTGTCAGAGAAATGGGTAATAACCTTACAGTAGGTGAACTTTATGTACTGGGAAGCTGAGGGATCTGTCCAAGACCTCAAAAGACTCCTGCGGACGCTGTACGGTAACATTAAGCTCACTTAAAAAAGCAGATGTTGCTAAATGCAATATAAACCTCATGAGGTTCTTCAAAGCTGCCCCCCACTGTATTTGTAATGAACTACAGTTAACTTGTGCTTCGATTATTTGCCATGAAATTAACATTGCCCGCTTCCATTCTTTTGAAATATCTTAACTTCTACGTTTATTTTGGTAAAAGTAATGCAAAACTTGTGTCATCAGTATCTTATTACTCTACACAGAAAGTAATATTGTAAGGTAACTTATTATAATTTTACAATAAAGTAACCATTAAGATGTAATATATTCAGTTTTAGAATTTACTCGCCCAACACCGTTCATCATACATTTAAGTTGATTCTGTTGCAGAGCTTAAACCAGTCTTTTCATGTATTTATAATTATAATTGCAGTCCAACCTGTACCCACAAATATAAAGCAGTAAAACAAAGGACCGCGTCTGCACACATATAGTTCACACTGCCAGTCTTGATGTTAATATAAAAACACCGAACTCCCGTATGAACAGTTCACGGCCCTAAACTTACCCGTATGCGCAAGAAAACAAAGACAAAGACGTCACATGCAGCACTCATTCATTGTGGAAGCAAAATGAAAGCCACAAAGTAAGTTTGAGGGCTTTTTTCATAGTATAAGGGTTGATAGTTATAGCGTTTATAGTGAGTTTTCGTGCGAATAGCGACTCCCCCCGGCGCAGCTTTGTGACGTCAGAGTCGCATGAATTTGCTATCAAACTGTTCAGACTGGGGTCGCATTGAAAAAAATCGGACCCGTGTGCGATTTTAGACCAAAATGGTAACTGGAAAAGACCAGATTCAACGTGGTATGTGCTGTTCACACTGCCATAAAAGGTCACATATGAATAAAAAGTCACACCTGGGCCACATTTTTCCTGCAGAGCTAACGTAGCCGAAGTGATTCCGATTTTTCTGTTAGTAACCGTTAGCTCTGGTTAACAGTTTAGCTAAAGCTAAAGTTACAAAACCTACATTCCTGGTTTCTCTAAACATCAATATGACCTTTATGACGTGTGTCAATATAAGCTGATTCAATAATGTCATTGTTTAGAAGAAACAAACAATCTTGGGCCTTAAATTGTGTTTTATTCAAAATTTACACCCAGAGAGATTAGACAATGAATCATATGGTAATTAATACACTCACCCCAAAAAGAAAAGGATATTATGGAACCGTCATCAACAAATCCACGTCCACTGCCAAACATCCTTTGCATTAATGCGGTATCTCAAAAGCTGTTGCATGGATCATTTTCAAATTTTATACCCACATAGACCTTTGTACGAGAACTGGGCTGATTTTGGGAAAGGTTGTATATTTTCAAAGCTATTGGGAACCTTAGATGCCACAAATTTGGGAACATAATTTAGTAAAATTTCTGTATGTATGAATCGACTCAAGGAGATCTCTCTTGTATTTATCTGACTTTACTCTTATTGGTCAGATTTACCTGTCCAGAGGAAGACAGGAAGAAAAACGTTTTTTCGGACATAATTTACAAATCATTGTTGAGATTTAGTCAAAATTCTCTTTTTTTTGTCTTTTAATACATCATATTTGACTACTTTATTACTACTGATGGCTGTCACGTAATGGCCTTTCACTTATTTTGCTATATTTTTTGAATGCTCAGCTGTTTTAAAATTTCACTTTTGTTTTATTCCTTGACAAAGGTTTATAATCAGTTTTAATTTGTGTATCTATTTAAATTGTTATTTTGCTTCTAATCGTTATATTCATGCTGCGTCATGGGAGGGAGTGAGCAAACCGAAATGAAAATCTGCCAAGTTACAAACATGCCTAAAAGTGTTAAAATAAACAAATTGAGAAAGTCGCCCTTTCAGCATCCTTCCGAAACGTGCATGAAAATTTAAATCCTGTCCATGAGTTTTTGAGGAGACGTGCACACATCGTGCCCTTTTTGAGCTTTGAATGTAAAGCATAATAATGTGTTCTAAATGCCGAGTGACTTTTGTCGGGAGCTGCCAGCCTCACATGGCAAATGACGGCCCTTTTCCCCAATGCCATTATAATCATTCATTGCGTTTGGGTGTTGCCAGGAAGTTGAAATATCGTGGGCCTCAGATGTCTTCACCTCTTGTTGCCTTGAGATGATATTTGAAGTCTGCCTGTAGGGAGAAATCCGTCAGAGAAATGTATTGGTTGTTTAAAACGGGGATGGGCAGGTCAGTCTGTCTATCTTTGATGTGCAGATATTTCACCTGCTCCGTGTGTGTGCGTGCGTGCGTGCGTGCGTGCCTGTTTGTGTGTGTGTGTGTGTGTGTGTGTTAGGCCTGGCTAGAGGCTGTGCCTGGGACTCTGTTGCCATGGAAACACATTCTCCAATTTGATGACAAGCATGAAAGGCATGTTAAGAGATTGAATGTTTCTATAAGGGCAGAGAAATACATTTAAGTTTCACCCCAGAGAGATTTGTGTGTGCGTTGGTGTGGCGGTCTTTTTTTCATCATATTTGTAATGTAACCTTTGCAGGACTAATGGTATTTAGGAGCGTGCACTGAAAAAGCCTCTGATATTTTAAGTGGAATGATGATAGGTCATGAAATAAACCATGTCAACAAGCTGCCCTCTAAATTGTTGGGAAAATCTTTAATTTAAAAAACCCTTGTCAACTTCAGAATGTGGGCATATCAACCTTGAAAATTGAATCAATGACTGCTGACAGGCTGTGAATAATTATTCACTTTGATTGAGCTTGAGTCATTGTGCATTTGCATTTCAGAGTAGCTTTATGTGGCTCATAAAACTCCACTGATTGCATTTTCATAACAATGGAAGAAAAAACAGAAAATAGAAGATCATTTCCTCAAACATGAATGGTTATGCAAATGGTTGCTGCTTTTTGCTTACTAAAAAGGGACAGCAGATGACAGAAAAACATGATTGACCAGAGAACTGTCTTGTTTTGCTCACATCTATAAAATCATCAGTTATCTCCAGTATTGGACCTTGACAAAAAAAGTATCCAACTCACTTCTTGTAATGTTTAAAAAGATTTTAACGTCCAATTCAACTGTTTGGTTGAGCACATTTTGAGTCAGTGTTTCTTATCGAGAAGTTGACTGAACCTGTTTGTAATATGACTCAGAGGCAGCATGTATATTCTAAAGATCAAGTGACTAAGGATCGAGCCCTGAGGGACGCCAAAGGTCAAAAGGGCCAATAAGCAGTAGGCATTATTTTGATTACTTATAACTAAAATAATGGTTATTTATATATTATTATTATTATTATTTATATATTACAACCATACATTATATTATCTATAATCTAATAATAATATTTTATCTATCTATCTATATATATTTATATGCTTATTTGATTGGTTATTGAGAAAGACCTATAAAAGTCTAATTTAGGGTCAAATCCAGCCTCTCTGTACAAATCTTAACTCATACTTAAGGAGGTGGAAGAGTTGCTTTGAGGAAGTTTAATGAAACGTAAGACGGCGGCTACACCTACATGATAACCGTGTGGAAGTGTGTTATATCCTGAAAAAGGAGAAGCCAGGAAGCTGATGGTCGTATCAGCTGCGGATATGAATAAGCGAACAGATATGTTAATGTGGAGGAGCCTGTTTGAGATCTATAAAGCTGCCGGCCGTCCTCGGTGGAAAGCTGTTCAACTGGATCTCCAGACGTCAGCTCGGGCCTGTTTATTCACGTCCGCTCATAAGGCTGCATCGCACATCACTGGGTTTCACGGCGAGCAGCGAGATCACAGGCCGTGGCACAAACAATCAATGTGTGTGCCTGTGTGCACGCGTCTGCAGGCACACGGCACACACACATTGGACCGGCTGAGCTCGGGAATTAACATTCTGACAGGAGAGCGGCGGAATCTAAGACAGCGGTGGGAGTGTGAGACAGCCTCCTTTCTGAATCCGGGTTAATTCGTGGCATTGTTAGTGCGGGGCTGAATTAAGTCGCATTCAAATCAAACCCCGTGTGTTGAATTGAGTGTTCTTCAGAGGCACTCAGCTACGCCCCGTGTCAAACTTATCTAAAAGGAGGTCACTCAGAAGCTATAATTACTTCACTCCGCTCAGAGGCTCTGGACGGCAAACGGCGAACGGCAAGGACCTTCAGCTTTTATGAAAATGTACATTTCCATGAGATCGTTGCCTTGAAAGTCATTGTTATCATTAAACCTCTCAGGGACTTTTTGCCTTAAGCAGTAAACTACCTGGTGTAAAATATCAGGCTGAGTATTAAAGGATAACTCAATAACGGCGCTGCTCGGTGAGATGTTGATGCCGACAGCATGCGGGAGCTGGAGAGTTGTGGGAGAAAGAAAACAAAAACTCCAACCTTGCTGGATTTAGATTTTTCAAGGGCATTCGTGGAGTCAGTGATTATGATCTTCCTTTAAGGAATTCACTTATAATTGGGTTTGAGTAAAGCCTCTTTATTGATCCCTGCAATGCTTCAGCAGATAGCTGAAAACTGTTGGTACCCAACAGCTCTGGAAATACGTCAGCCACAAATCAAAATGCCTTCAGTCTTAAGATTGGAGAAGAACAAAACTGTCCAGGAAAATAAGGCAGAGCTACAATGTTATTGGAATTGAGGTAGATTTTCCATCAGAGTCATCAGGAGGCAAAACATTACCCCATAAAAGTTGGACGATAAATGCATTATTATGTGAGTGATAGATACTGTTTGGATCTATGCGATGGAGAAGATGACCAACCTTCAACGTCACATTAACCCACGGGAAACTACAGGGACACAGCCACCATTTATATGCCATGAAAAGTTCCCTAAGCACTTTTATCCATCATCTTTACCCTATTAATCGCCATTTTCAGCTTGTTTTTAGTTACTAAATGTACTATTTGTATATGTATTTTACTGATGCAATGTCTCATGGATTACATTAAACCAGGTCTGATGACATATGAAGACATTCATCATATCGAAATTATTCTGTATGTTTTGTTTATTTGAACATACAAAAACATACAGAATACAAAATTTTCATTCAGCTTTGAAGAATCTGTTTTATATCCCCAATAATATTCCTCAGGAAGCGGAACTTAAGAAATGGGTCGTGGTTCCAAAGCGGATAAAGTCGCATTTCCACACTAAATTAAATTTGGAGAAAATCAAATTTAAAGGCAAAACAACATAATACAGTTAATTTCTGTTTAATTGAATGTATTTATTCCAATTGTAATAGTCTGTGGTACCAAATAATAGGCTAATCAACAATTTAATTTATAGAAACTTCTAAATACAAATAGCATCGTGGTCACTATAAACATATTATATCTGTAAAGTCCCCCAAAACCATTTAAAACACATTTGCATAAAAATGTAAACGTCAGGCTACTTAACTCCATAAAATGTTTAATACATGTAATGTCTGGAAATGCTTGTATGTATAATATAGTATGTAATGTTCGCAACAAGATGACCATCCTTCAGACCAACCTTCAAATCCGGTCTCCATGGAAACTGCAAAAAAAAATGGAAAATGCAGAAGGTTAAAAATGCCAAAACATATTATTTATCATCATTAACATTATGTGTGTGTATAAGAGTGTATGGTCTGCAGACAAACTAAAACATAAAGGAAATCATCGACCTTCTAAATGATGAATCAGGTTATGAACAGTTTTTAAGGTGATATTTATGAATGGCATATAAATATACATATAAATATACGCCTACATATTTTAAGCTTCAGTTAAGGATGTGAAGGAAAAGATTATGTCACAATGTTTCTGTCACCATGGTAATGATTATAATCATATGGTAAAACAGAAGTACAGGCTTATTAAAAACATGTGGTTATGTTTAAAATAAATGAACTTACCTTCATGGTTTAAGTTGAATATATCTTGCATGAATCCAGTTACAGTTGTGAGTTATTTTAAGTTGATGGGGACATTTTGTTTTTAGAACATAAATTAGAGGGATACCAAAGTTGTTGTTTTTTTTAAAATCCAACCTAGCTTCAACGTGAATGTTCTCAATCTTTATATCATATAAAAAATATTTCTTCCTATGAATTTATCATGTGAAATAATAAAAAATTGAATGAAAATACCTTTAAATATGAAACAAAAAACAAAATATCTGCTAACACAGAGTCTGACTTAAGACTTTGACAGTTGTTGAGACAACAATGTTTTTTAAATATCAGATTATATAAGCAAAACCTTCTGTTCTGTTATGATAATCTCATGTAGGACTTCTTTTTTTTTACTTGTCAGGAAAGATCTGCCATTAATCATGTTCTTAAAAGGCGTCGCTGCTGGGATGGTATACATTTACATTACCAAACAGCCATATCACTCAGTGTTTGATAGCCATACTGGAATATCATCATCTCAAAATGGGATGTTAGACGTAGGATGGATCAGGGACTGAAGACTCCATCTATCACACGTGAGGAGCAGGACTCCTCCTGGGCTTCATCTCCCACAGGACCTGGCGATCGGCCCGTCTGTTTTACTACGATCCCCGTTTCCTTCAGAGTTTCTTTTAGAAGGAACTTCACAGATTGTTAGATTTTTTTTCAACTCTAGAGTGGTTGTTCTAGAGCGGAAATTTGTCCCTGCTCATAATAATGACACGCTATGATGTGAATTCATCCGGTAAACTTCAGTAACCATAAAGTGCCGGATTTTATTACAATGTAATCATATCCTGAAAAAAAGTTTCCCGGATATTACAGAATCTTCATCGCTGCTGCAGTTCCTTCGAATTAAGGCGGTGTATATAATATAATATTAACAACAACAGCCAGCTTTCACCCATTCACACAAACAATCCTACATACGCCCCCTGCTGGCGTGGCAGACTCTGAACGAGAGGAGAACAATCTCAGTTTGTAAAAAATCCCAGTTTTTCTGTGGATTAAGTCAGAAAATGCAGCCTTGAAAGGAAATATCGTTTCACACCACCTGGTTTTAGATAACTTATTTCAATAAATACATTTAGAATTTCTATCTTCAGTATCTTTTTGTCATGATCCACTATGGTCCTTGCCCTCATGGAACATCTCCATACAGAAACATTCATCAGTGTCTGACCTCAGGGAGGCGGGACTTAGTCAGGAAGAGAGTTAGATTTATACGTTAAAACATTTAGCCATGCTGTATTTCACTCTCTTCTTCTTCTTCTTCTTCTTCTTCTTCTTCTTCTTCATGTGTTTCTGTTTTGTTGATGTAATTGGTCGTGATTACTGATTTTTACTGTTTTTTTTTAAATTTTTTATTTCATGCCTGATATATTTCAAACGTAGCATCCAATTAACTGTCGGGACTTTGCCAGAGAAAAATGATGGATAATTTCGACGTGTTGCATCAATAAAACCGGGCCAAGCAGAGTCAAACCCAGACTGGGGAATAGGGATTCCTGGGCTCTGGGGGTCTGCAGGTTCCTGCGGGGCTTTACAGATGAAACGGTGGGTGTTTGGAGTTAAACTGCGGTCCAGTCATTGTGTGAGAGGATTCTCGCTCACTCCTGCGGAGATTGGGAAGAGTTTAGCAGCAGTGTGCCGTGTCACTGTCATGCTGCAGAGTCGTCTGTGATTTACAGTTTAATTGCTGCATAATTTGCCAGCTGGCATGTTTAATTTGATAAATTATGTTTCCAATATAAGAAATGGGGCGTCGTGCAACATTTTCCTTCCACATCAAAAGATTTGCATCTCTCTCGCTTTGGCATTTTAGCGGGAAATCAAACTGTAATAACATTTTACAAAGAGGAGAGGTCAGAATTAGAACATAAACGCGTCCGTATAAAATGAGTGGTAATTCTAGAACAAGGTTCTGTTTCTAATAATGACACCCTTTTCTGCATCCATTTTTTTTTTTACTAATTTCATCTTGTCTTTGAAGAGGACTCCTGATAGCGGGTAATAAGTCTGTTTTTTAATGTGGTTATTCATCTGTACGAGCGAACGCCATGCTGTAAGGTCACTTCTTTTAAAAGAACAAAGTTTGACAAAATCAAATTTCAACACACAAAGAAACATTTTCATAGCTACGCTGGAAGCGAGAAATGTTTCTTGTCGACACATGAACAACTTTTAAGAGTAGCAGAGAGGGGATGCACTGCTGGCAGTTACAAGGATGTGCGTGCGTGAGCGGAGAGACGGGTGCAGCCGGCTTTGATGGAGTGCAATCCATGCCCCGGGAGCTGTCACAGAATCGGCTTTCATTTGACATGCCCTTTCCCGCATGATTCAGTCTGTCTCATGTCACCGAGCTTAACACCCACACATTTTCTCACCTTTTTCCTTTTCTCACATCTCCCACCTTCTCCTCCACATCCCCTCTGTGTGGCGCTCCTCATCCTCTGCACCGACGTCTGATTCCCCGTGAGGTCAACTTGCTGCAGCCTCAACAATCTATTCATACACCAGTGGATTCAAGGGTGGGGGAACGTTCTAACCCTCCAATGCCCTCACCAAGATAAAAAAAAAAACTATGGAAAGAATATTACTTTGCGTATTTTATTTCATATATACATTTTTTTAATCATTTATATCTACCGTAACATGACAAAGCATTTGGTCAAATATAAAATTATTTCATGAGGATATTTTTTTTTTCATGGAAAACAGTTGGGTTGGTTGGCTTTTTTAATTGGCTCGCAGTTAATACCGTCATTATAAAGTGAAATCTCCCAACTGATTTGGTAAAGCAGGTTTAGGAAAAATAATTTCACCCTAATAACTTTTTCGTTGTATAAAGTTACATAATTCTGTTTAGGAAGTCCTTGCATGCTTTACTATACCACAAAAATCCGACTTGTGGAAAACAACTTTCTCAACAGCCATGGTTGATGCTTCTTTGACATGTGGTCAAAGGGGCCAACCCAAGGCTCAATCCTTGGCCCCCTACAGTTAATAATATTCCTGTTGCCACTGGATCCAGTTCTAAACAGTCAAGTGGCAGATATTTTTCAACAGAAAAAAGACACTCAAAAACTGAGTTCAACAGAACAGTTGAGCAGGACATGAAAGGGTTAACCGTCTCCTGGACGACTTGCTGAAAGATCTAAAGGTCAAGTCAACTGGTTTAACTTTTGGATCCCTTTTTTCCAAAGTTGATTTTTTGCAGCTCTCCTTCGCTTCGGATAACGCCACTGTTAGAAAAGAGCCGTTACTAAGTAGGACAACGACATTGCAATGCAAAACAATTCATTGCTGTGCTGCATTGAAAGCCAAGATGGATAGGATAAGTCATGGTACAATGATCCAGCATTAAAAGTCGTGTCATCAGGCCTCGGGGTAATGAATAGTGAAACCTATTTCCGTGATAGAGCTATTAATGTCTTCTCCTTTCTAGCTGTGGAGCCTCCTTCCTATAATTCATCTCTTATCTGGGGATGTTTGGAGGTGAGGAACAGTATTCTGTATCTCTCAACACGGGTACCGTCTGGCTTTTGTCAACCCTGTCATAAAATATTCTGACGTTGCTGACATTGTGGAATTAATTAAAACTCCAGTAAACTCAATTTATCGTGAATATGCAGGTTATTACCCGCCTCTCAAAGAGCAGAGGAACACTGTTCTAAATGGCTGCCATGTGTGTGCAGGCATTCCTATGAAAAGTTGATGAAGGTTGTGTGATCGGAACATTTTCTGTTTGTATTGGTTCCAATACACGATACAAAAATTGATGGATTCATTTCTTAACCCAAATACTGAGTCGATGCTGCTGGGAAATAGGTCGGGTTGGTTTGATCGAATGTAACCGGTCCAGTTATAATTACACATTATTTTTGTTTTACATGACCGTTAAGAACGCCGGCTTCTTCTTTGTGTCTTTGTTGGTATCCCCTATTTAAATATATATCGTTATATCCACTGACCCCGCCACTTTTGATTCTCTTAAGAGACAGGTTAGTACTTTTTTGTTTTACTTTGAGTCAGCATTTTTGGAAGAATTCTGCCTTTTGGTGGATGATGAACCAAGGAGGAGCTCATCAAATGTTGAGGCAAATATTGGATCACATGTTTTCTTTCTTCAACACGGTGGGAAGAGACATCTTCCCAATGTTGTGAAAAATAAAAACATAAATACCCAATACTGGATCTTTGGAGATAAGAATGCATGTTTTGAAATAGGAAATATGTATTGTTGACCCAGAAAGGCAGAGACTACTGGAGTGGAGGAAGAACATGTCACATGACGTCTGGTCGGCTGCTGTTTGTCCCCTCCCACCCAGATGTTGAGCCATATGTGTGTCATCATCAGAGGAGATAAAACCTCAGGATTTTACAGTATTAAATGTGTTTTATCTCAGCTTTACGGAGAGATTATGCTTCACAGAAGAAAGCCACCATCTGTCTGCCGGGCTGGAAAATAGAGGACATCTCCCCGACCTCTTCATGGATGAAAGGGCAATATGTTGCGCAACAACACGCAGCAAAACACCGGCCATGCTTGACGGGTCAGAAGGTGAGGTATCATCAGGAGAGGCTGCTCCAGGCCATTATCTGCCGGGGCAATTGCGTTCTATTGATAAATCTGCTTTTCCAGGTCATAACCGGTTTGAACCGGAAATGACCATATCCTGTTGTCTTTACGGTGTTTCGTTAGTTATTTCAGCCAAAAATTTCAGAAAGACGTCCTTTCACAAATAAGGGTCAAGATACATTTCAATGTTTATACAGGTAGGATAAGCATTGAAGTATTGATGTGTGCAGCACCTTTTTAATGACAAGGAAGTCTCAGAAATATCCACACAAACCTTTTAACTTTCATTTAGCTGTGCTTGTGGAAATAGAACACCACGTCGCAGTTTGGATTTTCGCATGATCGCTTAAAGGATTGCCCACAAAAGTAGCTGAAATATTCACCCTGTCGCCTCAGATTATCTCCCCGGTCGTATTTCCACAGAAATATTCTGTCCTTCACATCACTGAACACAAGGCTGCGACATTCTGGTTTTCAATTTCTTTGCTCCAAACTGAGCCGTGGGTCTTTATGTGTGGGGCGTGTGCCACGGCCCTGGGTTTCATGGAATTGCTGAAGAATATAATTTCCATGGAGAAGGGCTATCACAGAAGATTTGCTTTCAGTCACTGAAGGCTTTTCTATTCATCCCACACCTGTGTTATGCCCATAAAGAACAGCCGCATTTGCAATCCCATTCCATCATCTGCTGAATGATGCCCGTCCTGTCTGCTGAACTTTGATGGCCCTGCCAGCAGTCCATCCAGAGTGTATTTGTTGGGAAAACGGTCATTCTCCAGGGGATGCAAATGTGAAGACCTAAGTGAGCAGAAAATGAGCTCTATCTTTCTTGTTCTTTTTCCATTCCTTCAATGCGGGCTTCTGTATGAGGGAATATCAGTTATCACTGGCCATTACCTAAAAAAAAGCAAAGAGAGCGGCAAAGTCATGCATAGAGTGCACTGACAGACATTTCTGTGTGTGTCACCACATATCTGCAGTCCATTAACCGTTCGAAGACCTTCAATTCACTGAAGATTTGTCTTCATTCGTCTCACACTTGGGGCCAGTTAAGCTGCGCCAGTTGCAATAAAGAAATTGGTTTAGAACTTTGATTGTTGCTAATCTTTAGCTCAGATCGCCGCGTGGTACGAGACAATTAACAGATCCAGTCCTACACCTTCAGATTGGGCTCATGGGAACCCTTATCTTTATAATCCCCGAAATGTCATGGATATTATGGTATCTTCCTCGACGCTGCATCCGCCGTTCGTGTTAAATCGTATCGTGCGGAAGAACTGGATTGATTTTTAGGAAAGGTTGGTTTCATATTCCAACACTAAGGGGAGCTTTATTCCCAACATTTTTCGGGCCATAAATTCTCAACCATTTACTGCTTTGGTCAAAGTTCAGTTCATAATTATGTATCAACTCAAGGAGATCTACCTTGTTCAGATCAATATTGTACTTATATTTTAATCTAATAGTTCATATACTACTCACTTCGGGGGGCTCTGTCAGTAAAAATACAGAGGGCATAATTTCAAATTTAATTTGAGGAATTCAATCTAGGGGGTGGTATGTACATCGCAGGGGATTGGGGACTTTTCTTGGATAAACCCTTGCTGTCGGGGACAACAATTTTTGCCTAGCTATGATTTAAAATCTGGATTTTGATATTAGCCCTCTGCTTCCAAGCAACAATAAACATCCAGTTCTTGATGAACAACAGCCTGTGGTCAACGACTCTTCCTCATCATTTCTTCATCCGCGCACATCTAGGCCGTCGCATCATGGATCTAGAGATATATAACCGTAGGTGGAGCATTAATCACTCCTTCGGGCACCTGAGTGAAATTATACGTATTATAATTATGAATCTTGTAGTATTTGGATGCTTGAGATTATTAAAGTACAGATTACCAGCAAACATGGTGGAACATGGATTTTGTCAGGAAACGCGGACTTTCAGATAACGAAATTACGAAATTATAGTTGAAATTGTAGTCCAACATTACTGTTCAGTTAAGAGAAGTGTTTTTAATTAAGTGGAAACTAAATTGCTTTTATTTGTATTTTCTATTTCCCAGAGTTTAAGGCGTTTAAGTTTGAAATTGAAATTGCATTTCAAAATTCCAATACTCAATTTTTAAGTTTGTCTCCGTACTTAAGTGAAATAATTCAGTTTGTCTGTTTGCTCAAATTAATTGAAAGTTAAAGATGAGGAGGAGACGGTTTCTGTTCGCTTCTCCTCCGTCACAGGTATCACTCTGTTTCTAGAGAATAACCATCACCAGGGAAATCAACCCATCTGTCTGTCTGACTGTCTGTCTGTCTGTGTTTGACACCATCTTCACCAGTTTGTCTTTGTGTCTCTTTCCTTATTTTATCTCTTGGGTTGTCTGAAAATATTTTGTTTTATTTTGCATTTTATTTTATTTAATTTAAACTATTTATAATTATTATTATTTCTTATTATTTCTTATTATTTCTTATTTTATCTTATTATTTCTACTTTTTTATATATTTGTTTGCCTTTCTTGAATTCTAACAAAGCTCTTACTCTAATTTTGGCGCTCTCCTGCCGACAACGCCAAAATAATATCATCCTTGTTATTATCAATCGCCTTCATTCCGTCCTCAGACATTTAATGGGCTGCGACCCTCTTCTCGTGTCACATGACTTGTTTTGATTTCTAAGATGATTTTTTCTTCTCCGCCAGAAGAGAAAAAATCTGTCGAAAAAGTGACTCAGGTGGCGATCCGAGAGGAAATCCATGAAGGCATAAATGCTTTTTGTAAACGGTTCCTGCCTGTTCAACGATCGAAAAGCTTGGAAAAGACTTTAAAAAGACAGGGCAGCCAAGCGCGTTCTACCTAAAGTAACGATACAGTATAATCAGTTCAACAGAAGTAGATGGATTCTAGGGTCTGACGGCAGCTGGTAGGAAAGACCTCCTGTGGAGACCCTCAGCACAGCGAGCTTGAAGAAGTCTGTTCCTGAGTTGGTCTATCATATTATGGAAGAGGTGTGAGACGTTGTCTGTGGTTTACTTCTTATCACATCGCGTCAACATCTTATCACAAAGATCAAAGGACCCAAACCTTCCCGGGAAGTACGGCCGGCTCAGGCGCTTCTTGTAGACGAGGTACACGACATGACAGTCTCCACTCCTCTCCCACTCATGATGAGTGGAGATGAAACAGAAACACTTCTTTTTTTTTTTGTGGTCATGATGTCAGTATTTAACGCTCTACAACAGAACCGTTCACTTCCTGCATAGGATTGTCCTGCTTTCATGACCATTACTGCTCAATTAGTTCAGTCACATGCTGTAAAACTGAGCATCTGTTTTAGAATTGTGCGATATAGTACCGGAACTTTCTCCCTCTCTTTGTTTTTGCGCGTGTCTCACACTAAACCGTAACAATAATTTTTATTTAATAAGGCTAGAAGGTTATCCAATGGCTCATGTATCATCAGTGTGAAAAATGAATCACTCTTCTGAGCTTCAGGAGCAACAACTGCAACCTATAACTGACAGGAGATCAGTGTCTGACATTGCTGAGATGGAGTTTTAGCCACTTCTTATTGCGGAACTACTTTAGTGGAGCCATACTGGAGGATTTGTGGGCATATCTTCAGGTCCCACAACAGCATATAAGTAGGGTTCAGGTTCAGATATGGACAATTGAACTCCAACACTTTTTACTCACTATTTATTTTTAGCTATTCAGAATGACCTTGACCAAGTTACACTTGAGCGTCAACTCACAGACTGATGACCCGAGAGTCTCCCTCGGACGTTTCTGGTAAAGATCAGAATTCATGTTTCCCCTCAAAATGTTTTCAACAACCATATTGAAGTGAGGGAGGACCACGGTTCTTTTGAAGTTCTCTTCAATTCTTTTGTGATTTTCCTGAATGAGGCTTCCTCCTGCTCTTAAAGGAATTTTGAAATTCCACTTCTGGGGAAGGTTCACTATTGTTGTCAAGTCTTCTACATCTGTAGCTAATGTGTCTCACTCTGGATCCCTGGATTCCAACACCCTAAGAAAAACGTTTTTTTTTCCTTCTTCAACCTTCTTCCGCCTTTTTGTATTTTTCCTTTGAGAAAAGTTTTTAATTCCACGTGATTTTATGTATTTTTTTTATGATTTTATGTATTTTTTTCTTGTTTTTTTCATTCTTTGTTGCTGTTTTTAGAATCTCACTGTAAAGCACTATTTTTTATTATTTTTTATTTTTTCTTATTTCTTTTCATTTTGTAATAACGTGGCACTGGTGAGATCTACGAGTCAACGTCCAACTTCTGGAACCGTTGTGTTTGAGTGATGACTGGACTGAACAGGGCCGGGAGTGGACATGATTTTTGGATTAAGGGGTTAAATACTTTTTCACACAGACTGAGTTTACCTTTTTGGTTTAGTAAATACAATCATTATGTTTGTATTCACTCATGATTGTATTGCCAGGGGTCAAATACATTGTCACAGACAAAAGATCCTCCAGCTTAAAGCTTTCCTTTACAGAATACAGATGAGCTGCTGGTGACGAGGAGGAACACTGCTGAGCTCTATTAGTTCCATCTATACATTTTTTTTATGCCATGTGTGAAAAATCGAATTTGCACTTTGGGTATATGTGATGGGATGCAGGAATGAAAGATTCTGAACTCCGTGGAATGGGAAGCTTGGAGTTATCAGAGGCAAAATCAAATGTTTTCCTCTTCTTTTTCCTGCTTTCATAACCCAACACTGGAGTCATGACGCTAGCCTCTCAGAACCAAACAAATCACACGGCACAGGCTCACATCATGCGATATACATCCTCGATTGAATACCAAGTGCCTGAACGCAACCTCTGCAGGAAAGTATGGCGGTGATGAGCAGAAGATACGTCATTCTTAACAGGGGTCTAAAAGCCCATCGGGGGTCTGCCGTCACAGACTTGTTGTCAGCGCTCAGTGTGGCTCGTCGCCTCGCTAGGGAATTCTGAAAAACTATTTTACCTTCTAATTAGTCAAATATTCTGACCAAGATATGAACGACTGGATTTGGAAATACAAGCCAATGCGCTTCCAGGCAGCATTTCTCCGAGGGGCTTTCTTATCTGTGAGAGTAACCTCCCGATCCAGGCAGCTCTGTCCTCCCTAGATGGATCAGAACCGAGCTGTGCGCCAAACACCTTGAAAGCGCCGCGAGAAACAGGAAGAGGAATTAAAGCCTGAAATTAGCTTCAGCTAATCACACCACTTGACGTAGTTGCAAATTAAGGATGAAGAAAGTTGCCGTTTAATACTGCGAGTGATTTTATTATATATTTTTTTTCCTTTCATGGAACCAACAGTAATCTGTACTTCTGACTGCAGCAATTATAAGCGCTTGAATACGGAGAAACAAACTTCTTCATCTACTTTTTATCTCGATCTTCACCTTGGAAGTGATGATAAGGGTTTGTTCCTGTAGTATCGATCTGACGAGGGAGGCAAATCACATTTTGAAGGAGTGGCCGTTTGGATAAGGGCTGCGGGCCTGATAAGTTTGACTGTCGGCTGACATTGGGTTTGTGGATGGTAGCTGAACTCATTAGACTTATGAATGGGTGTGTGAGGTGGTGGTGGTGGGGGGGGGGGGGGGGGGGAGTGAGTGATGCTTTGGGAGGAGAGGGCAGGACAGACTGACCTCTTTGAAGATTAAGGAGTTTGATATGAAAGGCTCAGTTTGGCTGCGTCAGCGCTTTTTCGCGGCGCTTTCTGGAAAGCAGGAGTGTCGGTCCCGAGGGCTGATGTGTATGAAGTAAGCCCTGAAAACTGTTTAGAATACCTTTTTTTTGGGTCAGGATTGTGCTTCAAAACAAGATTTACTTTGATAATGGGGCAGCAATATGCACAGGCTTTTCAGCAGATTCTGCTTTTTCTGGCAGCTCCACCAGAACAGAATATTAATTGAAAAGATATATATGTATATATTATATAATCAACAGATATGCAAATACTGAATTGACAGCTGGTTATGTCAATTTACTGCCATATCTGAAAGCAAAACGGTAATGTTTATATATTTCAAACAAATTCAGTGAGTTGTAGTTTTTAATGCTTTATAATATGCTGCACTGTAATGCTGGTAAACAACTATAATTGTTAAGATATTAAGACACAGGTTTGTATAAATATCGTGAACTGAATGACTAGCATGGTAGAATATTAAGAATTATTAAAAGGACATGATAAAAAAAAGTCATGTTTATTATATCCCTGAAAAAGTGGGGGAGATGATGGACTGGTCATCGCCCGGTCCGCCTCCCAAGATCCTTCATGTTAACGCTCTAACCCAAATACAATTTCATGGACCAATGAATGGATTTTCCCTTTTTACACCCACATAGACATTAGCGCGAGGAAGAACTGGATTGATTCTGGGAATGTTCCGTTGTACATATCTGACACTAGGGGATCTTTATCTCCAAAACCTTTTTGTTCCAAATTTTTCGATCATTGGTAACTTTGGTTCACATACAGAGCATATGAATCAACTCGAGGGGCTATATATGTTTTGCATTTTACTGTAGTTCATAGTGAACTCACCAGGGGGAGCTCTTTTTAAGAAAAAACTGTTTTTTTGACATAGCTTCCTAACCCTTGGTCCGAATTTAGTCAAAATCTACCTCATATGAACCGCCTCAAGGAGGATATAACTTCTATTTGTCATATTTAGCCGCGATTGTCCACAATTCATTCACCGAAGAGGCTTATTTGCACAAAACACAGTTTTATTATTGTTTGTTTCTAAATGTAGCTCATATGAAACCCAACAAAAGGAAATCTGTCTTATTTTATCACTCAGCTCTGAAAAGGTAATTGACTGCATTGATGTTCATTATTGATTAACTATGGGATCTCATAGAAAAAAGTTTGGTTGAGTCAATATCTTTGTGTGATTATTAATTTGAGTTAGATCAGGAAAATTGCTTGTACAACACTGGGGGGTTGGGGCCTCTTTGGGGATATACCCTTGCTGTCTCTGAACAAAAGATGAGCTAAAGGGGTCCTGGGAGGTTTGACTGCTGTCTTTGTCAAAGGCCTGCATGGAAAATTGCTTCGGGGAAAATGACAGTGAATGTCCTTCGGAAGAAGCCGGAGAGAAACGCAGCAGCAGCAGCAGAAAACAGAAGAGATGAGGGTCAATGAAAACTTCCCAAGGGTTGATATTTTTTTCCGGTTTCCAGCAGCAAAAATGTACTTTAGCAGTAATCTAACAGAAAGTGCTGATAGCAAATGTAGCCCTCAACTGTGTAGCAGTGTTTGCTCAGTCCTTTTCAGAGGCATTACGTTTCACTTTTGGGCAATAATGAAAAAGCACTTGGATTGCAACGGTGACTGGAAGTACAACTACAAGGTCTGGACTTCAAAGAGCAATCACTCAAACTAATGCTTAGTTTAGTGCTGTGCCATTAGGTCGGTATCTTCCATCCTCCATAAAATAGCTTTGTTTTTCTGTTTGCATGCGCACACATACTCCTGAGCACAAACGACAATCATTCGGCGATAGCTGCAGCGAAAGAAATACCCATAAAAAATTCATAGAGTGCGACTTAAAGGTAAAGGGTAGAGTAAACACAAGTGAGGGGTATAGAAACAACCCCAGCATTCTCTGTTTAAAAATGCATAGGACAAGGGAGGAGAATTTCTAAGAGAGCAATATCTGTGTTAAAGCAATACCTGGGACCCCGGCTACAAAGGGGCAATGAACCAAAACGAAGATGCGATCGACAAATCTCTCACTTCCTTTGTCTCTCCTGTCTTTCCAGCAATGTCAAACCCTGCGAGAGCAAATATCCTGCAGCATTTTCGACACACGATGCGCCATGCATACCTTACAAGATTTTCTTTTTTTAAATTTAATCATTTAATGTCCTGCGCAACTGTTTGGTTGAACTCATTTTGAGTCACCATTTCCTATTGAAAAAATGTGACTGAACCTTTTTATAACATGACCCAGTGACAGCATGTATATACCAAAGAGTAAGGGGCCAAGGATGGAGCTCTGGGGGACACACGAGGAGGAGGCGTTAACAGGGGCTATAGAGAAAGTCCTGTTTTATATGTAAGATTTATTTTGTCATATTAAAGAATGTGAGGACTTACTTAACAGAATTATGTAACTTGATTCAACCAAAGGAGTCTAATATTTTTCGAAGAACATGCTTTATCAAAAAGTTGAGCAAATCTAATTAAAATTGACTATTTTCCATTAATATAAAACTTCATCATGAGATTATTTTTTTTTAGCCTTTTACTGTTTAAAAACTTCTTTTTTTTTTCTTGTTGAAGACATTAAAGGGTTACATTGGTGGTAGATCTATAAAGAGGGCAGGTTTTATGACGATTCAAGGTTTGGTCAAAATCTTGGGTCCAAAAGGGTGTTCTGAGAGCCGTCGTGACCTTCCTCCCAAACGGCCACTCCCTTCCTTTTTAAACTAAACATGAAGATTGGTGAGAGCATGACATCTACAGGGAAGGTCACGGTTGGGCCAACATGACCCGAACCGTGCATCTGGCAGCCCACTTCAAGCAGCACACAGCAAGCCTTCCACCCTTTTCTCCAACATGCAGTTACCAGACCTGCATTCTTGTCTCTCTTCCCTTCTTGCGCCTCCTCCATCTGTTCCTCCTAGGGGAAAGGGACATTTAACAAAATCAATCGCTCAGTTGCATTTGCCATCAGGATGATCTGAGTGTAAAAGCTAACATCGTGTCCAGAAACCACAGCTGTCTTCCCTTGGACAACCAGGAACTGTTGCTAGCAGATCACCCTGAGCGTCTGGCTGAGGTCAATGCTTTACAAATAATGATGCACTTACTTGGGTTTTACTGCAGCTAATACCAAAATAATATTTTTTTTTAAGTACAGGTGCATCAAAATCTATAATATTTCATTCACTGTCTTTTTCACATTTTTTCATGATCTGATTATGTTGTAGACCGCGTCAGGGACAGAGAAATAACGGGAATCGGCCTTTCTAAAAGGCCTTCAGCTCATACAGCATCTAAGCAGAGGGACTCCAACAAGCCTCTAAGCATCGTTAAGCTAGGTATATTTAAAATGAAATGAAATGTATCTGGTAGAGGGACACTTTGGAAGCCATGTTCCCCATCCTGGTGGAAGCCTGCAGTCTCCGAACATGCCTTGACACTATCAGAGAGTTTGTGGGGATTATTAAACTGGGCCAACACTGTTGTCTCCGACAGCAAGAGTATATCCCACAAAAGCTCCCAATCCCCTGTGTTTTACAAGCAATTCCTCCTGATTGAACTCCTGAAATTAAATGTGACTCATAAATAATCTCAAACAGTCCACATTGAGTCTGCCTAACTATTTCTATGAAGTCTGCAGTACGCTCTAAGATCAGATCCCAACAATGAAGATAAATGCAGTTAAGTATTATTCTGAGCTCAGTAATAAAAACAAGACGGATGTCCTTGGGTCAATTCATAGGAGGCAAATACAGACACAATTGGACTTATGGTTGTGTGGTTACCGACGAGAAACAGGAATACAGCAGGTTGCAGAGAAGATGCAGGCGGACAGATTGGACAGGTGAGAAAAATGAGCTGCAATCAGCTAAGAGTGGATAGAAAGGTGGGAAGCCAACCTGATATATAGGTACACACAAAAATACAC
Organism: Lophius americanus; assembly: GCA_037951165.1. Classification (NCBI taxonomy): domain Eukaryota; kingdom Metazoa; phylum Chordata; class Actinopteri; order Lophiiformes; family Lophiidae; genus Lophius; species Lophius americanus. Next base: position 2,150,005 of record JBBDHG010000090.1, on the reverse strand, counting down.
AAATACAACATCACAAGCAAACGAAATGAAAACTAAGAAATAAAAGGGAAATCTGCCACAGCAGTTGACTTCTCATCAGATATTGTAGAGTGGTCCAACACCTCGGCTCTCAGGTCACCACACAAGGTACTAAGGTACCAGAGAGAATACACAAAACAGCTCCAGGAGAGGAGGCTGGAGCAGGAGGAGGGGGGAGAAGAGAGGGAAAAGAAAAAGACAGGAGCCTCAGTACACTTTTATTGGTCTCTTTGGAAGCTGGTGGAGAAGCTCAAGGAGATTTTGGATTATTTTTCAAATTGTCATCAAGGGGCACATCATTAAACAGACTAACATCATAATGTTAAAAAGATTCCTTATTCGTACCAATTTATCCTATCAAATATTTGGAATGCACATTGCTGAACGGAGTAAACTATTCACGGTTAATACTTGGCCTACGCTGTTGTCCCTGACCGCAATGGTGTGTCCCCGGAAAGTCCCCTAACCACTGCTTTATTAAGTTAACACCCGATCAAACTCCTCAGATTACATCTGAACTTGTGTCGACAGTGTTTTTCGTAAAAAAAAAAAAAACCTTCCTCTAGTGACCCAATTATGAACAATTAGAATAAAAGATGATATTAACAAGATAAATCTTCTCGTGTTGATTCATTAGTACCAAATTAGGACTAAATTGGGCCATTGGTTGAAAAAATGATGGCCCAAAAAATTTTGGAGAAAAAGCCTCCTCTAGTTTTGCAAATATACAACCGACCCTTCCCAAAATAGATTTGTTTCTTCCTCGCACTAAGGTCTATGTGGGTATAAAATTTGAAAATGATCCATGAAACAGTTTTTGGGTTATTGTGTTAACATGAAGAATCTGTGGCGGACAGATGACATTTCCATGATATCCCAGACTTTCCAGGGATGTAATAATCTGAAGTATTGTTGTATTTGGTGTGTATTGTTTGTATGTAACATTCATCTTTGACCTCCAGAGCCTCACTGGCTGCCTGGAAACCGTCCTGAAGGACGTCTGATAAGGCTAAGCCCGCTTCACATTGACCTGAGCTGAGAAAGCGTGACAGATGGAGAGCACGGTGTAATTGTAGGATGTTGTAGCGGTGATGTTGTAGTCCCTCCACCAAATAACAGGTACTTAAGGTGACGGTAAAAGCTCTGACAATTTACACCTTCAAGTGAAGCCTTGTACGTAGGCTCTGATCAGCGGCAGACGGAGAAGCAGAGAAATCAATGAAAAAATAAAACCTGCTTCACTGGTCGACCAAATCAGTGTAAGAGTGAGATGGGTTGTTCTTTGCAAAAATTTATTGAAGCAATAAACCTCCTTACAAGGGAGGAAAAGTCCCCCCTGGCATTCTTCATTACTCCAGTCCTCTCCATGTGGACGTCAGCTCCACCAAATCGCACTCATTTTTTCTAAATCCCGTGTATCAGAAACATGTGGAAGTCATCCCAGTGGAGCCACAGTAGCTTTACTCATCTTTGTATTCTCGCGAAGTGGGAGAGTGATCCGCATCCTTTCGTGATATTCAAGCTGATTTGACAATTTGAACGGAAGATCCAACCCCAGCGTGAAGCGCACCATAGAGGCGGTGACTCTCCTCCTTTCAGATTGTTTGCTGTGCTCATTTCTCCTGCAGCTGCTACCGGACTCTTGTATTCTATTGTTGACGCACAAAAAAATCCAACAAAAATCTGTGTCGCATGAATAAATGAAGACGTTTGGCACAGCGGCTCGTGGATGTGTTTTTTCTGAACTGTGCAACATTTCAGTTCGGACTTGGCCCCACTGAGGGTTTGGATGTATGTGTACGAACACACACACACACACACACACACACACACACACATAAACACAAACGTATTTTTCTTCAGTGACAGAATCACATAGGTCAGTATAATGCCTGATTGAAATACTGTTCATGAGAAATATCTACAGGCATGAAACTGCCGCTCTTCTGGGGTAAAATAACAATAACTGCAAGACGACTGACTCTTTGAGTGTATTTCATAATTCCGTACAATATGCATACAGTATGCTGCGTGATAACATTTTTCATAGACGTGTGAAATTCAATATTCAGGCCTATTCATCAACCGAAAATTCTAATACATATATAAATATTCGATTAGGAGAAGAGCTGGCGCGATGCGTGAGCGAGGTAACCAGCTGCTCAGGGCCCCTTTGGCCATCAGGGGGAAATGTTCCACAAGAGAGCGTGATTGTTTTTTAATATCAGTGCACCCATGTATCTAACCTTTTTGTGGAAGCCTGTGTATGCTGAGCAGATTGTGTGGACCCCACCTTGTGATTGGCCTCTATTCCTGTGAGCGATACCTCTTCTCCACTCATCTGCTTCTTGGTGAGCCCTGATAAGAGAGTGTGCAGCCCACCATTGATTTTCTCGTTAAAATGGAACCTGTCAGTGGGTGGGATATATATTAGGTAGCATCCAGAACATTTTGTACTTGTACACTTGTAGGTAGGAAAAATGGATGTAGTGTAAGGATCTGAGTGACTTTGATAATGGCCAAATTGTGCTTGCTCGATGTCTGGGTCAGAGCATCTCCAAAGCTACAGGTCATTTAGGGTGGTTAGTACCAACCATAGTGGTCTGAAAAAGGACAACTGGTGAACCAGCGATAGAATCTTGGGTGGCCGAGACTCTTTGAGGCTCGTGGGACGAAAAGGCAAGCTGTGATCCATACATCCAGTGTTGTTAGGGAAATGGAAATAATGCTTCTACCCCACTTGTTTCTGACATCTTTCCTGATATTATGTCTGGCGTATGGGGTGGGCCCTGTTCTTTCTGAAGGACAAGATAGATTGGCTGACATGTTTTGGATGATCAATGTTTACACCACTAAATAATCAAAGAAAACACATCCACAAGCTTATTTTGTTGGGAAGTAAAAAGGACCAGCTCTACCAATGATGTATGAATGTTTATATCACCGAAAGATCAGGATATAATAGAATCGTTATTGTTACCCTAGCAGAACCTTCTGTTCTGCTTGAGTTACTGTTAACACGATAACTCAAAAACTATTCCATGTATCAATTTGAAATTTTACACCCACAACAATCTTAGTGCTAGGAAGAAGAAAGATGTTGGAAAACACTACATACACTTCAAGAGACATGGGATTCCCAGGTGGTTTCCTGTCCTTTAAAGGGTTGACATCAGCTGGTCACATCTATCCTCACGGTTCACATCAGCTGGTCACATCTGTCCAACGGCCCGGAGTCACGACCACATTATTAGCAGATCATCTTGCTGCTGTCTTTATATGATTCTCTCTCTGCCTCCGGTATGTTCATGCGCCCATCCAACTCCCGATCTCTGCCAGTCTTTGCCGTTTCATCATCTCCACCATATCATCACCCTCCACAGAGTCATCAGCCACCACCACCACCACCAGTGTCCGGACTGTGTTTTTGCTGCTGCTCAGGGAAGACACCCCTCGACAGGACTTAATTAGCATATTGTCTTACCTTTACTTTGTTCCTTGTCTCTCCTGATTGAAATAATTGAAAATCCTCTTTTAAGTAAAGTTCAAGGTTCTCCACATTGCAGGTTGTTACTTATGTAATACAAAAATATACTTTTGAAAGAACTACTCACCCAACTAACCTCAACACGATCCCTTCGTTCTACTCACTCAAACCGCTTCCTCGTATAAATAAAATGTATTGTTAATATTATTATTATTATAATACGTTGACTAACACCACTGTTGATATTTGAATGCAATAAACCCGCTTAGAAATAAATAAATTTCAGTCAAATTCAATCGAAAAAATACCTTAAGAAAAATATCATTGAGTTCTGTCCTTATACAAATGTGCCAACTAGAGCTTAATTTAGTGGCAGGTATCATAATTATAAGTATTCTGATAGTGATGGTAATGATGCAGTGGGAATAAAGGCAGAATTGTGTTTTCATTTCAATTTTTTGTCCTAATTGACATATTAGTAGATTTGAATTCAAAGATGAAGTCCTGAAAGAAAATGTAAGAAGCTTTTTTTACGCTCATTTTCGCCTCTTAGGGAAATAAACCGTTGACAAAAACCACATGGACAACAAACTGGAATAGTAAATCTACTGTTTATTGGTGCTGTCATAGTGAAGGGTCCTTTCCTCACGTGCTTAGACTGGGCTTTTTTATCAGGCGGTAACAGGTTTAAACTCCTGGACCACCTGAGAAATCAGGAATGAATGCCGACGCCCCTCCAGCACACTGCTGAGGTGCCCTTGATCTAGACATGAAACGGACCTCTGCTCCAGTGGAGCGGCTGAGTGGCCGACTGTGGAGGACTTTGGCTCCACTGGACAATCCCCAGATATGTTCTTGCCTTGAACGCATGCAATGCTGTGAATGTGAATCAGGGAATAAAAGGAAGTAGACATGAATGATCATGTGACTTGCGTTCAGGTCGAGAGGGAGGTGACGAAAGGATTGATTAATTCATGATTGTGTCATGCACTTGTTATGAAATGATGTCATGAGCTTTCCGAGATGTGAGACTTGGCTTGTTGTCAATAATCATTTATATTGTACAGTCCAATGCATCATTTATTTAATTGCTGAAATATCTCTTGCTCAATTGATCCGCATGTCGATAAAGTGGATTGAATGACCTATTTAACCTTGTCAACCTCGCTTTAGGTTAGGCCAAAAAGGATTTCAGCGGTGCACATTTGCAGTTAAAACACATCTTTACTTCTGGGACACACATTCGTACGGCCTGAATCATACAGCGCGGCCACTCGGCAGTCGTTGGGGTGAATTATTAGCTTCACAGCTTGACAATACATGCTTGGGGAATATTCCTCGGTGTAATTTCCCCAGTTAACACCAGATGTTCAACACAACAGCCCCAAAAGTCTTGCAGCAAGGTTGCCTCTGAAAACACAGCGTGAGCTATTCTGGAAATAGGTCTGACTTCCAAAGTCGTCATGCAATATAAATGCTCGAATCCCAAACTATTCCAGGACCGTGGAGGATTAGAGCTGAGATTTTGGATGGGAGTGTAGAGTACTTTAATCAGAAACTGGTGATGAACATAAATTCTTCATCTCCCCAGAGAATTTCAGTCGACGACATTTATTAAGGATCTAAAGCGAGATAAGCCGCGCCGCCTCGATGAAACATAAATACTGGAGGGATTCAATATTTCAAATTTGGAGTTGGGTCTTGTCCGTGTGTTTATATTTAAGGGTGGCGGAAGGACAAATGAGCAGCGCCATTGTTTGAAGCCAGTGCTTCATTGATTATCTCACCAGTTTCAAGGTATCTCAGGATTTTCCTTTTCCTCCTCTTTCTCACAGTGCTTTCTTCGGGTCTCTGAGTGCACGCCTCTTCCATACATTAAAAAAAGAAAAAGAAAAAACCTGCCTCGCAAGCAAATCATAGTCTCACAGGGCAAAACTGCAAACTCCATTCAAATGCAGATGTTGACTTTTGTTGTGTTGTTGTTGTTCTGCTGCATTTACGCTCTAGAATTCATGTAAACAGTAGTGGGGGATGTACTGTAAATGCAAAATGAGCCAAAACGTGCATTGTATGAACAGAATACGTTTAATTACGACGAATAAAAAAAAAAAAAAAAAAGCATTCAAGCATCATATCTGTTGCTCTTACCAGTAATAAGAAATAATAAAAAATAGCACCACAAGGTCCTTGTTGGGTCCTAATCATTTTAACAAAGATGAACCTGTGAGATAAATGCGATATTTTAAATAAAGATACACACTTCATCCATGCACTAATTCAGTCGCAGTCTTAATCTTATGCCGACCCTGAAGGTGTGTTATATTATGCATTTTAGAGATTTTCTAACAAGAAAGAAATGTTGAATTAATCATAAAAAACTTATGACCAAAGTAAATCTGGTTTCAGATGAATGAGCAGCTGTCAGAAACACAAACACCCACTAAGACTCTAAAGCTTGACTAGTTCATGTGAGTATGAAAAAATTTAATTAAATTAAAGCATGATAGCAAGAAACACACTCGCCTTTATATTTCACCTGTCGCTCTGTGAAAATAAAGAGAAATTGCTTTCGGACCTCAGCGTTATGCATTTGGGATTTTCCAGATATGAAAGGTTGGCCTGACTTTGCTTGATGGATCCGATAATTTATGCCACAAATGAGTTGGTTATTTTGCCTGTTTACAGCTCCACAACCAAAATGCCGGCCGCAGACGATCCTATCATTCTGGGACTCCAACCATTTTCCAATGCATACTGATGAAACGACGACTCCGAGGGATGAACAACCTGATCACGTCCGATACCCCCGGCTGAAATCACACCTCCCTCAGCCCCTGAGCTCCCAAACGTAAAAAACACTGTTTCCCTAGAAAAACAGAAGGCAGAGAATTCCAAGTGGATGTCTCTATTTGTAGTGATGCATAATTTCAAGAAGTGTCATGTGTGAATCATGAGGCGGCTCTGACCGCGTGAACGATGTCGTGTAAAAAAACACAACAGTTGTGGAGTAAAAAAATTCACTGGAGAAACATTCAGATGCTACGGTGGCCAAGAAGCGCTTTCACATTTATACATGTTGAATAACAAAATTACAAGCCGGGAAATTATAATAGAAGCCTCATCATAATAAACCTAATTATAAAATTTGAAAAACTTTTAGTGTAGAGAAAAAAAATTTACTACAGGGCTGAGGATGCAGGACCCGTATCGATCCATTATTGCCCGCCCCAGGAAGCTGTTCAAGCGAACCCTCCCACACAGCGAGTGGGATATAAGGTGTGATCGATCACGTTGCTGAATCTCACTCTTCTTAAGGTTGCCCTCTGTGATTAATGGGTAAATAAATACGTTCATCAAACGGTGAAAGAATTCTAACCCTAACCCTAACCCTTTTGCAGGAAGCAGTGGAGACAGGGGCCTTAAGTCAACAACAGCAGCACAAAAAGAACAACGTCGTTATTAAGTTAACGTTGTCTTTTACACCAAAAATGCATCAGCTCACACTCAGTGATTGACCTTTAGTCCGATTTATAAAAGGTATTACCAAACCGATAAGTAAGAGCGGAAGTGTTAACTTATTTGTCAATGAATGTCAGTAATGTTAGAAATGTATCACATTATTTCGCCCGTGAGAAGTCGGTTATATTATGGAATGGTCTTCGTCACAGCTCCTTCGTATTTGCGCGACATGTCAAAAACTATTTCAAGGATCATTTTCAAATTTTACACCAACATAGACCTTAGTGAGGAAACACTAGGAAAGAACAGTTCATTTTTTTACTCAACAGGGGAGAAATTCTACAAAAAATCTATTTAGCTGAAATTTCTTCCTAACCGTTGATGCGATTCAGTCCAGGTTTGGTGCATATGAATAGACTAAAGTAGATCTGTCTGGTTCGTACCATATTTTACTCACCCAGGGGAGATTTCTTCTTTTTGTTTTACAAAAAAGAGCTGTATGATATAGTCTTGCTTTGTTGCACGTTAATCGATTCAGGAGATCCGGCTTGTGTGTATCGTATTCTACCGTAAGAGTTCATATTTTACTCACTAGGGGCAACTCTGTAGACAAACGTCGCATTCAATTTGAGTTCAATCAGGTGGATTGCTTGTATAACGCTGGTGATTGTGGACTTTTCAGGGACGACGGCAAAGGTCTAGTTGTTTGTTGTGATTTAAGCTAAATGGAAAACTGGGCTCTAGAGTAATCTAATACTACTGTTATCCCATAATGCACTTATTCTCAGTTTGTGCTGCATTAAGCTGAGTTAAAGCTTGGGTTATCAAATTCAACAGCTATCACACAAATCTTCAAGTTCATCTGCTGATTCCATCATACACTTTACTTTACACTTTCATTATAAGTGCTAGTTAATAATGCAAAATTCCATGCAGTGTTTGTAAATCTATTGAAATCTAAATGTTCTCAACTTTGTGTTGGTTAAAAGAATTTGACCAAATCTTGTTACTTTGTCATCAGCCATCAGGAGCTGACGAGACTGGCTGCCTCCGCTGCCTCACAGGGTTATTCAGCGACTCTGCTGACACCTGCCAGATATAAAAGTTGTTCACAAAAGGAGGAAGCAGCTGCGAGTACAACTCCATAACCAGTAGCTTTGTAGGCGAGAAAGGACACTTCACTTATCGTGACTGCTGTGCGTTAGGAGTTGAGCACTCCTACAGATGCAGGTGTGTCAATCCGTGATTTGTGGCTGTCCCTGGATTTGTCCTTGAATCACACGGCTCTTTGTTGATCTATCTGAGTCGCTGGTACGGCGAGGCCCCGGCTGATGGTCTAATTCATTGTAAATACAGGCGCTCCTCAGCCTCCCTGCTGCTGCCAGAGACAGCTGTTCTTCAGGCCGACTTGGCCTCCCTCCACTCCCCTCAGAGCTTTTCAAAACACTATAAATGGCATTTTTCTCATGATTGAAGCCATTAGCGGATGATTCAGAGTATTTTTTTTCAAACATATTTGATCCCATCGCAGATAAAAGTAATGTTCGGATTAATAGTTTGATCCTCATAATATGACCCCTTGAGCATGAAAGCTTTCCACGAGAACCTGGAATAACTTCAGTGTCATTATTGGGTTGGGTGTTTTCCAAGAAAAAACCCCCCACATATGACAAAGTGTGTGATAATCTTGTGGGGCTTTGATCGTGTCATTTTGTTTAAGAAGTGTAGGGATTTTCCATGAAATTAGACGTAAATCTAGTATCGACGTATAGAAATTTTGTTCCTGGACAAAGTTATGGAACCAGAGGCCGGAAGAAGACATTTCATTCATTGCCATTAATTGAATTGGCTAAAATGACCACCGTCACAATGACTAATGAGCTAATTAAGTTAACATTAGCTCCACAGTTGATCTCAGAAAAATGATGCTCTACATCCCGCTCACTTGAACTTCGCTGCAGCATTTCTTTGTAAGTTTTGATTACTTTAGTGTTTTACTATTTGTTACTTTTCAATAGTTTCCATCTCATATTTCGCCTCCTGTTTTTTTTATAGTAGAATTATTTATCCTCCAATTTATTGTACATTGTCCTATTTTTTTCTTCACATTCCTCTTTGAGTGTTTGCATTCGGGTCCTTCGTTTGAGCTAGAACTTAACAATAGCTTCTGATATTTGCTTAAATACCCGGGTTTCACGACCAGACACCTTTAAGGTGGAGGATTTTTTTAGTCTTGATTGAGGAAATTCCGTTACAGAGAAAGTTTCCTGGGCTTCGTAAGGCTTCCTTAGTGATTATTGATAAGGCTGGTTAGCCAGACTGCTAATGTTTACAGCTCTCAGTGTATGAGCCAGTTTTGATGATTTTGTCGTGGTACCAGACACCACAGCATACCTTCAGAGGTCTGCTGGAGTCAATGGCTCCATGGGTCGGGCTGTTTTGGCAGCAAAAGGGGGACCCAGAAAATGTTGGGCAAGTGGTTATAATGTTATGGCGTACCAGAGTATGACAACACACAAAATAATATATGTGCTCCACCTAGTAAGAGACTATCTTGACACCACACACCCTATTTGACATAATTTCCTATGAAGTAACCATGACGACTACTACCACTGCCCACTGATGCGTTACATCCGCTTGGACAAGTACTAGACGGAGAATTCGAATACTCCCACCCAAGAAAAACATCAGACAAGTTCAGTACTTTCAAAAATTGGCAGTCTTTCTCAGCAACTAATTAATTTGTTTTCTTGTAATGTGGAGGTTAGAGCAGCCAGTATTTCGGCTGTTCTCTGAGGCTGGATCCAGGTAGCCCATAAATTTGTTATCCTGAATCGGGGCCGGTGCTCCTTCACTGCCCATTAGTCTTGGAGACGACCAGCGGGGGGTCACACGGTAAGAATCTCGCCCCCAAGTAATGATACAGCCAAAGGCATTGAAGAAGGGAAGGCTATAAGACACGCTGTTATCAGGTCGACCACTTGCCCATACATCAGTTTAACGTTGTTTACAACCATCACATACAGGCGGGTGTCGGTCGTCCACACCGGGCAGAGTTTACTCTGCCTGGTTCAGAAATCATGAGTCGGATATTTTGGCAAACAGGGACAAAATGCCACAGTACGTGCACACTCGCGGTTTTATTAGTGACTAATATGCACACTCTCGTATGCAGGTCACATAAAATAACATAACTGTCCCTGACAACACCCTTTTACATATTCACTCCGCTTTTCCTCTTCCCTGGTCAATATAAGCCTTGTGGTAATCCTAGAAGACATGATACATAAAACTGAAAGCGTCTTTTATGGAATGACTAAGGAGCTTTTGGTGACTGAATATTTTTTCAAACTATGATGATGATGATGTGAGGTAACCACCTGAGGGGTAGAATTGCTGTTTCTAATTTTAATCTTGCTGAAAGTTGGGACAGTAAGTATGAATTCTAAATGACACAAACACATCACATCTGTTTTCATGGCCTTATTTTGAAAAGGACAATATATACACTTCAATGAATGTTTGCAGACTGAGTTTGACACCAGTGACTGAAAGCATGTCACCATGTAGTCAGACCGAGACCATGAAGTGCTGTTAAAGGCCATCTGATGGGCTATTCGCCACCGCTGTTATCTTATGGAATACTCGAGCCGCTTTTATTCATTTTATCATTTATTATTAATTACGCCAATATTGTTTTGTGGATTTAGTTTGATATTTTTACAGGCCAAATATATACCGATCAGCCGTAAGCTTAAAAATCACCTACCTCCATAATGTGTACGTCAAATGTTTACCACCAATACAGCTTTGTGACGTGCCGCGTGTTCTGACATCTTTTCTAGATTTAGATCTTTCAGAACAAGCACTAGTTATTTTCTTTAATAGTAATTTGTACTACAGTTGCTTCGCTGTGGGGTCGGACCACGCGGCTGAGCCTTGGCTGCCAACATACATCAATGACCTTGAACAGCCATAAGTCACCAGTTAACCGTTTGTCCTTCTTTAGTACCACAGTAGGACCGGGGACGTCCACCATGACCTGCAGTTTTGAAGACACTCTTACAAAACACTCCTAAACACTCCTAAATACTATTAATATATCCCACTTACTTCTTGATGCCCTTGTAATGAGATAGTCATTTTTATTCTGACTTCACTCGCCAGTGGTTATAATGTTACGGCTGATTGGTTTAGTTTGAAGGAAGTCTGCAGGTTCTGTTATAATGAAGACGTAGGCAACGTTGCACCCACAGAAATCCAACAATCTTGCCCGGTTTTAACAAATCTGAGCTGAGACATGGGTGACTTGAAAGCTTTTTTCTTCTGTCACGGCTGCTGGGTTGATTTCTTGGATGTGAGTGGCTTTGCATGAGTGTAGGGGATTGATTTAGTCAAACAGACACGTAAAGATATCCTTTGGAGTCAGTGGCCTGAGTGGCTGCAGAGCCTTTCTAAAGATGTGCTGAACGTCAAAGGGCACTTTTGGTACGGTTCAGGCACAAAAACCTCACAATCAGCCCTGACCTCCGCCCTGCAGTTAATCTGATCTGAGCCTCATATCGATGCAAACATGCGTCCATTGGATGTACAGAAAAGTGGGCTGGTTCCCACCCAGATGCATTTCAGTCTCTGGACCAGACACGGATGGATGCGCCAAAGTGGCAGAATTTGATGCCCTGGGAATGAGACGGTACAGAAATGTGAGAAATAAATTGCTGTAGCAGGAGAAATGGTCGGCAACATCAATCTGGCACACTGATAACCCTTTTTGAATGGAGCAAACCCGATTTCAGTGATACTGACTGATGAATCCTTTTATTTGAAAATTGATTTTTAGCGGCTTGGAAAAGATAACGCGACTTATCATCCACTAAAAAAATGCATCTGTGGAATCATCCCCAAAGTGCGGGCAAAGTTGAAGTAAACGTGCTGGATGCCACTTACCACTTCAAAGTCTGTGGAACATTAGACCGGGCCCATCACCGGACCCCCAGTGAGGCCGGAGGGGCTGCCCACCTGGCCCGGCTCCAGCACCAGCAGCATATCAGAGCCCCTTCCATCTGTTTCCCTTGTCTGTCTGTGTGTGTGTGTGTGTGCTTGTGTGTGTGTATGTGCTGGCCTACTCAGCTCCCATCACTATCATCTCCTCAACTCTCTGTTTCTTTCTCCTAGTCCTGAAATGACACCAGATGGCTTATGGGAAGAAAAATCCTCTTCCTCCCAAAGGGAAAGAGGCCCCACCCACAGCCGTGGTAAAGCTCTGAAAGATTTAAGACATAGACGCCATACTTATATGCACACACGTACATATAGAGCTCATTGGTTCATGCTTGAGTTGAACAAATAGCTCCGTGTCCCCTGAACGGACTGACAGCGGCGGATAAATCAGACGATCGGCTCTCAAGATGGATGTTTGATTTATTGACCCCACATACATGACCTTGACTCTGTGGTCACACGGCATGTCAGAGGAGGCACTGTGTGTGTTATCATGCTGTGTTCGCACACTGAATAGTCAAGTCAAGTTTATTTACAGTCCTTTACACAAGCATGCTTCAAAGGCTTCATATATCACGCATGTTTACACTAATGGGTCAATGGGAGTCGCTGCACACTTGACCTGCATGGCAGAGAATGAAAACCTCAGCTCCATATAGACACGACTTGGATTTTTGTTAAGTTGTAAGGGAGAGAAACAAAAAGTAATCAATACCTCTTGTATTCTTCTGTGCAGTTAATATGACACTAGAAGATGGTTAGCTTAGTTTAGCTTAGCATATCACAAAGATAGGTAATGAGTCCAGCTGATAAAGGATGTACGTCAACCTGGAACCCAGTGAAGTCCAGTTATTCATATATAACGCTCAGCCATTACTAAAATGGCCATCTGTCCGGTTTTAGACCGGACAGTCCAAAGCAAGCTAGCATCTCTGATAATCCTAAAGTGTGAGCAACAAATCCAACCCAACGATTGTTTCCTGTTGACGTCGGCAGGAGAGCTCGCTAACGTAGCCGTCAGCAGCACGTTGTATCGAGATATACCGCATGATGCCTTCAATGTGTATTCAGTAACTACCAGAATCAGACAAAACAGAATTGTAAAGTCATCATCGTAACGATGTGGTCAAATGTAATCTTGTAAAATGCGGCATTTGGGGAGAAACTGGAATAAAAGTTTTTTTTGAAGAAGCGATTTGTAGATGTTTTCATGGCATTATCATATTGATTGACGGCTGAAATAAGTTTTTCACCCTACCCACAATATCGTCTCAATATCAAGGTAAGAATAATTAAATCTTTGATATTTTCCGTTTCGCTAACCATAATTTGCTGAATCCCGCAAAGCTGTCGTTTGTTTTGTGATTGTAAAAGTGGCCAACCTCGCACTGACATCAGAACCACCAGCCTATTGTTGTGTGGGTTCCTCTTTTGCTGCAAAAACAGGTCAGCGAAGCACTGAGCGTTCTGACACAGTTTTATTATTCATTAACGTTTTCTTCAGCAGTTTGTGCAGTAATAGCTCTTCAGTAAGATCAGACAACAAAGGGTGGCCTTCGCTCCCCATGCACATCACTGAGCCTTGGGTTCCCATGACCCTGTGGGTAGTTCAGTGGTTGTTCTTTCCTAGACCTCTTCAGTAAGTACTAAACCCAGCAGATAAGCCACACCTAACAGGACCTGCAGTTCTTAAGATGCTCTGGCCCAGTTGTCTAGCCATCACCATTTTTCTCTTGTCAAAGTCGCTCAGACCTTTACGCTTGACCATTTTTTTTTCTGCTTCTAACAAAATGTTCATTTGCCGTCTAATACATCCCACTGAATGAGGGGTGCCACGGTAACAAGGTTATTCTAACAATGCTTGCCAGTGTTTAAAATTGAAATGGCTCATCATATAAATGAAAAATAAGCAGTTACTGATTACTGGGTGCCTTTTACAGAAACCTATGATTTTTACAAGCTGTTAAATTAATCTGACATTTCTGTCACAGGTTGCCTTACGTCAGGATGAGGCCATTTGGGTTAACAGCAGGTTAAGTACTATTAATGCCAACATGGCGTTTAGGTTGACCTATTCACCTGATTGCCATCAATGGGAGAGTGAGGGGCGGGATCAAACTTGTTCTGCACTTTGGCAGTAATCATTTTAACAATGTACAGCTAAACTGTACAACATGGTAAAATTGTTCTGCATTTGGTCCATGTGGGTCAACCGAGGGACTAATCGGGGTTCAGGATCTCGCTCGAGGCTCCTCCCACATGAAGACTGCAGTGGCAGAATAGAGATCGAAACCACGACCGACTAAAGGACGACCACTACACCTCCTGAAAAACAGCTACTTCAATCTGCCACGGCGAAGGACAAGGGAGCTTTGGATGGAGGGAGGTGGTCGTCATGATGGAGACCAGTGGTGAGAAGCCGGCCGTTTGAGAAGGGCTCCCTTCGTGAAAAAAACAGACGAAATTGGTGCCCAGAAGGAAATAATATATGCATGCAGTATCCTGGTTTCTTTGTAGTCCTCCCGCTAAAGTATTCAAGTATCTCAGAATTCCCAGATTAGGCCTTATCTGCCTCCATTAGCAGTATTACGGTGAAGAACTTGTAGCGTTTTCTTGTATGGGTCGTTGTTTTTCGTGGTTGTTTTTCTTCTTCTTATTCTACTTTTGTCCAATCTTCTATTTTCAACGCACCAACCTGAAACAGCGGTCCTAGTTTTGTTTTATTCCACACAATGACAATAAAGCTTCTTATGTCTTATGTCTTATCTCGCTTTTTAAAATCAGGATACAATTCTTAAATCCGATACTATTGACGCTGGTGTTCGTGTGACGTCAGACATAGACTCTAATCTCTAACCGATGTTCGATTTTAGTTGAGAACCCATTACATCCGGGGTACCCCAATTCTGGGGCGACTACCCGAGCACACGTAAAAAGACGTTTAAAATTGTTGACGGTTAAAGTCGTTTTGTGCAGATTTGAGATCCAAACCAAATACTAGTCTATTGGTGGTGGGAGTCAAACCTCCTGTGTCAGCTGTGTGGGGGAACAGATAGCCTCAGCTGAGGGGAAAACATTTATTTTGAATTGCTAGTTGCTCCAAAAAGCTACACAACATTCCACATTTCAGATCAGACCCTCAAATACCCCTGTTCTCTTCTCTTTCTGAACCTCATGAAGGCAGCATGGACCGCTCATCCTTTCCCGTAAACTTTCCCTGTCACACTCTCGTGGTTTTTGATTCGGCAACTCAAGCCCTGAGCGCTCATGTCCGCTGACGGATGGCGCTCAAAATACCACATGACACTTTGCAGCAAAATGTAGCATGTACCTGCTAGATCATCTGATGGCTTCTCTTCATTTTATCCGTGCTTAGAGACAAACGCACACACCCTCATATTAGCAGCTGTGCTCCTCACGGCAATTTAGTGATTCCACCTCCGCCTTTCCCAACATACTGTTAGAGCAAAAGAGTCTGTGGGGCGTCTTATATCACATTTTCTTTTCATTTTCCTGCACGTCTTCTCCTCCCCACATGGTCTTGTTTTGACTGTGTTGAGGTCTTCTGACAGCCGGTGGTGGTCTCCTCAGCTCAGAGGAGGTGAGTTGGCGGAGGGGATGGTCTTTGAACCTCACACCAGACGCTGTCTCACCTCCACAGCAGAAAGGCTCTTTATTCAGCGACGCCTGAAATTAGATGTTGCACTTTTCAGGGGATGGAAATATTTTGGTGGGACGGGCATTGAGGCAGTCGCTGCCAAACACTGATGCTACAGTACAAGTGGATATATATGCTACACGCCCAGGACCTTCCTATCTTCCAGGGCATGCAAAGTTCTGTCATCTTCACCCACAGTGTTTTTCCTGCACGCGTGCTACTTTGCAGTCAGTCGGGCATAAGCAAACGCGTTATCCATGGCACCATTGCAGCTCTTCTAGTGTCTATTCACCACTGCCAAAAAACAACATATGCTTCTGTCTTACAAGGTGGTTCTGCATGCTAGATGTCCAGGCTGCCTCCAGACGTCTGTGGGAAAGATGGAGGATCTGCTGAAGTGGAGTAATGTGTGCATCTGCAGAGAAAATGGCATTGAGGTGTAAAGCTACAGCAGTTTGTTGCTTTGTTTACTGCATGCTCAACGGAGCTGGAGTCTACTTTCTCTCCTTTATTCTTCAACGCATCTTCTCCTCATCTGAGCAACACCTCCTTGCCCCCCCCCCCCCCCCCCTTCTCCCCGTTCAGTGCTGCAGCCCACCCTGCACTGAGCTTTAATGGTACATGCCATTAGAAAGCCCGTCTCTGGTAGGGAGGAGGAGGAGGGGGAGGAGGGGGAGGGTGGTCTCAATCTTAGCTAAGAGGCTACTTTAGTCCCTCAACATAAGCACATTCGCAGATGACTCTGCGCGCGTGCAGCCGTCTGACAGTGCCGCGTGCCGCTGCGTGAAGCGCGCAAAGTGGGATACAAAGAGAGGCAGAAAGAAGAGAAGAGGGAGCAGAGCATATCGCTGACGTCTCCTCTCCTCTCCTCTCCTCTCCTCTCCTCATGCGCCTGATTCGGCCGGCGTGAGCACAAGAAGCGAAGAAAGATAAATCCTTGGCGTGTGGATCCCGTCTGTGTTTTTAATCCGCGTCAGTCTGAGGCATGAAGGAGGGTGTCAGCAGGATAAGAGCAAAGGATGCTGTGAACGGCGACTCTCTTCTGCCAAGAGGACCAGGACCAAAAAGTGCGGGACAGCACGCAGCACGGGTAAAAACTGGATTTCGGGAATGAATGGGAGTCCTTCTGCCGCGCGGTGTGGGAATAGCAGCATCACCCAGGTCTCTGATGAGGTAAAAAAACACCATCTTCATCACTTCCTCCGGCTGTTTTTTCCTCTTAGCGTGGTTGGTCTGCTGGGTCAGATAACACATCTTAGAGGCACTTGATCGCAGCTCAAAAAAAGAGGAACCAATTTCCATGCGGATCAGGTTTTGGTTAGGGTTCTGGTTAGGAGCTCGAGTCTTGGTCCCCGGGTCGCTATGTGGAAGTGAGGGGGGTTGGATCGGAGTTGCGTGCTGCAGAGAGGCGATGTGTGGAACTAAGAGTCAGTCTGCCGGATGAAAAGAATCGCTGATAATCCTCGTGATGAGCATTTAGGTGCAGAGAGAGCAGAGAGGGGCGCAGGAAGGAGAACCCCTCTCAGCCGATGAAGAAAGATGCTGGAGCGCAAGGTCCAATTAAAATCAAGATTCAGTCAGTTGATCTGGAAAAATGCAAATTAAATTCATTTTGTCATAAAGAAAATTGATTCAATCTCCCACCTCATGGGTTAATAAATGATTTGAAAGAAACGTATGAGGTCTTAAAATAAAAAAAAAAGAACAGGTTGAGGGATGGAACAAAATGCAGTTTGTGTTTTCTAAAGCAAAGTCTGTCTGAACACTTTTACTGCTTCAAAGCCCTGGGAGCCAAAAAAATAACAACTTGGTCACAGGATTATGCAAAGAAATGGGACTTTGGTTCATGAGTATAAGCCTGAACCAAAAGTTCTCATTTCTACACTGCAAAAAAAGAACATAGGAAATGAGTTTTATTTTTGATCTAAAAGGAAATATATTATAATCAGACATGTTTTATTTGGAATCTATTTCATTTGAAAGAAATAGCTTTCTTAAAATGAATGCTTAAAATTAAAGCTTGTCTTAATAATTTATTTCAGGTAATATTTAGGTTGATCTGATCCGTAGCCACAGTAGTTTTGAACAATAGCCCAGTAGAGGAACAAGATTATTTATTTTATCTTAAGAGTAAGATCACAGAATATTAAGAAAATGCACCAATTCTATTTGTATTCAATGTCAATGAGAGCTTCTGTTAGACATTATTATTATCTTACTATTACTTATTATTACCGTCCAGAAAGGTAAAACTGAGAAAACAGTGCAGAAAGAAGCCAAATAATCTTACATTTATCAGACTTTATCTTGTAATGGGCAAAAAAGAAAAACCCTTCCAATGGGGAACCAAAATGTAAAGATAAAATTGAGAACAAAATAATATTTCAGCCCCTTGATTGAGCTGACTTTAAGAAATGCCTTGTAACTGCTTATATCTAGATCAAGATTGTGATGTTGTTGTTAGCTGCGTTGGCTCATTGCAAGAGTATTCTGGGTAGAATCCGTCTGAGGATGTTAACCACTGTCAGTTGAGATAGACTCCTGCCCTCCTGCAACCTTGCGCAGGGTAAGCAGTTCAAGAAAATGAATAGGTGTTTGAAAAAATGTTCTGTTACACGTTTTTTTCCCCCTCAAGTTATGCCAGGAAATCTTTAAAGCAGTTTGAGTTGATTGTGATAAACATGTTTCTTAGATTTTAGCATTCTTGTGTATCTGTGGCTGGACTTTTCTGCCAGTATGAAGAGTCTAGTCAAGTGAAACCGTCTTTACCCGAGGGGCTGGTTTGTTGCTTCAATACCATCTTTTGTTCCTTTTAATATGGCCAGTATTGCGGCCTACCGAAGCAGTTTTTCTCTTGAGCAGCACGAGTGCACCAGCAGCTCTTGAAAGTAGAAACAGCAGTGCTTTGTCGATGGTTGTTGGGTGATCGCAGCTTCCCTACAGATGTGTATTTGAAACAACATTATTGCAGGGTGCATTTCTTAATAATATGTTTTTTTATAATTAGCTGCAGCTATTGGTCCTACTGGAAAATGTTGCAAAGTGTGGTTACAGCGCCAAAGGTCTGGGCTCCTGTCTGATGTCCTTAGTCATGTGTCTGAACTCAGCAGCCTGGGAGTTCTGACCGGTCCGCTCAGGCTGACACCCACTATGACATCAGACATGTGGGCAAATAGGCCTTCTCTCCTAACTCCTATTTTCACAATGGAGCCTCTATTCTCCCTCTGTTCCCCCCTGTGAAGGGCTTGGAGCCTCTACCCTTTGGCACACACGACATCATAGCAGACATAGGGACACAAACAACCGCCCGCAACCAGGAGCAGTTCAGAGTCACCACTTCAGCTACAGTGTTTTACATGAGGTGGTACCTGATCAGAACCCATGTGGACAGTAAACATCAAAACTCCACTACTATAGGGTCCAGCACTGGATTAAAACCATTACCTTCCTACTAACCAATGAGCCACCTTGCTTTGTTGTACAATTTCTCATCTGTAAATACCTTTTAAAAGTTGTTTGATGGCTACTACATTCAGGCAGCCTTGAGCTTTTTGAGTAGGTGTATTTCCGTCATCATGTTGGGAGATGAACCCAAACCTCCGGTCACCGCGGGGCTGTGTACCAATTAATCCACTCTGAGAAATACAATAACACACACAAGGTCATGGATTTCTCCAAAGCCTCCTGAACCAGCTATCTCATCCTTTTCTTAACTCCTTCTCTGCTGAATGGTTTACATATAGGCAGGAACACCTGGCGGCCATTCCTCTGCCGGCGCACTACACCCCGCATGCAATGAAGCTGCATATGTCCCCAGCTGTTTGTCACAGGGGAGATAGCATGCTCTCTCTGGCCATGTGTATATTTAGTCTCCGCTCAGACCAGCAACGTCAGCAAATAGCATTCGGATCTCACTTATGGAGGCTTGTCATTTCACACTGTGTTCCTGGTTACCCCCTTGTCAACCTTACATTATACAGAGTGCTGAGGGGACAGAAATTTAGACACCTGCTTCTGCTCCTGTAGCTCATGACTTACAGCCGTCAGTAGAATAAATGAATCGGCACCACCGTGTAAAAGGCATACTTGCTGTGTATCCAGCGGTTAGTGGGAATTTGGCAGCTGGGGAAACCTTAAATTCTGGTCAGAGACAATATGTACAAAAAAAAAAAAAATGTATTCATATTACATAATAAAATATTTACAATCTTTTGCATCATCTCCACGTAGGAAGGCGGACTGATTCCAGAGGACTGAGAGCAAAATCACAATCAAAATGATATGTGCTGCTGTAATCTATGCCTCAAACACAATTTCAAAAATGCGTAGAATTAAACATATACACATGATGGATACACATGGTAACCCACATGGATCCACCTCCTGATGATTATCCCATAAGGACCAGCTGCCACAAATCTTCTTTTGAATAATTGAAATGATAATGAAACGGTCTAGAGTTTGGTGATCCTACAGTAAAGGCATTGATTTAAGATAAAAGATAGGTGTGCTCCTAACGGCCACATAGATCCTTCTATCCTTTATGCTGAAATCAATGCAAACATTAAGTGGAGATGAAGAGTCAAAACACCAAAAAGGTGTCTGAATAGGAAGATATGGGCCAACAAGAGGTAGTCCACATTCATTTGGCATTTCTTTATGTAACTTTTTCATGTTTCTGTTGCACACGGACCTTTGTGGAGTCTTCCATGAATCAGGGTTACAGAGTCCAAACCGAGTGGTACTGCTTTGTTTTACCAGCGTCAATTAGATCTCTGAAAATGTTCGTATATAAATAAATAAAATACATACAATGAAGGACATATAAAATGAATGCAGATTATAGATGATGGAGTCTCTATGAGTATATAATGTTGAGCATGAATTGACCTGGAGCATGAAGTTTTGGAATATTTATCCCCCTAAGAATCTAGAAAAATTGTAAAAGAAAAAAGAAGAATTTACACATTTTTCCCAGATACTTACTTCAGTATAAGTGAATCTAGATTCACTACACACCACAGGACTTATTTGTCTTTGAACGTTACTGTAGGTAACCAACAGACAGAGTTCAGTGGTGAATGGAATGATTCAGCATAACACCAAGTTTATCAACGTTCTGCTTCCCATCACTAATATGGGTGATTTTTTTCTTTAAATCAATCTTTAATATTGTAGAGAACTTCTCTGGATCTGTTTTGTGGACATAGGTTTGGTAAGCTTTTAGCAAAATAAAGGAATGTCGTACAAAAAAAGCTCAATCTTCCAGATTTAAGGAGAAAGTTATGAGGGGAAATCAGGGATCTGTCCTTTTACACAGATCCAAAAATTTGCTCCAAGGTTCAGAGGCATTATTGGTTTAGATTTCTCGAAAATCCCTCCAGTAGTTTTGGTGTAATCCTGTAAATCAACTACCAAACATAGGTGAACACACAACCTCCTCAGCCCAGACGTTAAGAAAAACAATTGCAAAATCCACAACAAATTATGAAATATGCAGCAAAAAACACAACACGTTAATAAAATGAACTGCAGGAGCAACAACACATTAGGAAACGTGCAGAACGTATTTAGCAAGTATTTGCAGTGCATTTCCCGAATAGTGGTGTGTGTTTGCCGATTGATGCAGATATTTTCCTTATTTTGCTTGTGTTTTGTCTTTTTGCATGTGTTTTCTTAAGGTGCGGCCTGTGGGCTACTGTAAGATGGTCTGCATTGTCCACCTGTAGACTTTTCCACTGGCATATTCTCATTTAAAAAGCTATTCTTGGCCTGCTTCCGACTCGTCTACTGACCTACATCCTTCAAAACAACATGGATAGTTATTGCCTTCCCTCACAGGACTTATTCCTCCTGCCTGTACCTAACGTCTATACTGAATATGGAAAAAGGTCATTCGAGTTTTTTGGTTTTCTGCTCTCTACCAGTAACCAGGCAGAAAATGACCTGAATCTCAACAAGCTGGTCTCACTGGATGCATTTAAACCATCTCTGGATGCAGGACCATCTGGCTGTAGATATTTGATTTGACTCATGTAACGACTACATAGTGACTCGTTTGGATAATTTGTGAGAAATATTGATGAATGTTTGATTCATGTTTTTTTTATAATTCATCTGGGCTATAGAACCCCGTTTCTGCGGGAAGCTACCTGTCTTTGCCAGGAGACTGTATCAAAAGAGATATTTAATACCTCTCTTTTTTCCTACGATAGGATACAATTCGGTATAATTAGATACAATACAATATGGTACGTTATGATGTGATGCGATATGATGAAGCCGTTTTCTCACTTTAAATTGAAATACATTTTTTCGTTCTTGGGCAATTCTGTTGTAGAGATTTACCCACAGACCATAAAGATGTTCAAGATTTTCCATAGGCGTCTCAACCGGCAGACTTATAGGCTGGTGAATAAGGGACTTCTTCAGCCTCATGCATTTTAAATTGCAGGTTAAATAATCTTTAAATAAAGAAGAAAAAAAACACTTTGTAGCCGGAGGTTGTGAAGTGGAACAAGAATTTTTTTTATGGAGCAACTGATATTAAGAAGCCAATTACATCGCCACATTCTCCGATTCCATCATTATATTTTAAAAATCCATTAAAACAGGATGTAATTAAGTTTTAACGAGCAGGTGAAACACCATTAAGAATAGAAAGCCTGCTTTTTTTTTTTTGTAAAGCGGAATCCAGCGTTCACACGGTTTGAGAGTGGGATCACCACCATGAATGTTATCATAATAAAAATGTCATAGGACTAATTTGTGTAAAAGTCATCTACATGTGGCGTCTTCATGTTGGTCCCAGAGAAAGGTGCTCAGCAGCATTTCACACATCATCGCACAGTGTAATAACGTGCATGGAGCCCGACAAGACAGAGGGATTAGACTCTGCACAACATTTTGAAAGCTATTGACAAGGCTGTGGAGGATAGAAACAGAGGGCAGTGTGTGGGTGCGTGGAAAGCATGTCTACCCACAGTGAGATCTCACAGATGGAGGTTTTTGAACCCCACTCTACTGGGTGAAAAGATTCATCTATGTTTGATGTCTGTTCAGTTTACGCTGTAGGTTTTCTTTTTAGTCACGGAGATGATGTCCAGCCTTAGGCAACGGAGGGCCAAAGCAGTAGATGTGAGCATAAAACATCGGCTTATTCAGTACAAGAGATCCTCGATCCGAACACAGCCCACAGTGTATCGTGTAGGTGTACGTGTAGCACCTGTAGCTCTAGTAACAGTGTTACAGTGCTAGTAACTAGAGTACAAACGCTCTCGCACGCACAGTTCTCTTGCTACGGAAAATATAGGCATTCAATCACATTCAAAGGTAATAATTGGGAACGGGGATTCAGGAGCATGTAGGGAATGTGTTCACCGGGAGAATATCTTCATCATCATGAAAACCAACAACTGTGACTACTTTTTAAAGAGATGACATCACAAGACGACGCTTCTCTTTGAGGGTGCATCAATAATCCGCCCGCAGTCTGAATGTAAAGGACGCGCGTGGACAAAGCCGGGATTGTCGTACACATATCTTGATCTGGATATGTCAGCTGTGATTATCGCCTCTGTGTAATGAACAGCTTAACGTGAGTTATAATGGATGACGGAATGAAGCTTCTCACTTATACTATAAATGTTACCTTTTTTTTAAGTTAAACATTCAAAACTGATTTTTCGAACTCATAATCAATGGCCTCCTGTAGGAGTTGTTGCATTTCACACAACATCATTATCCTGCAAACGTCATCCGATAATGCGTTTAGTGCAAAAATATTCTGAAAATTTAAAAAAGAAAACTAAAAGTTTGTGTTAAAAGCGACTTATATGTCAGCAGTGAGGTCTTACTTGATTCTTTCTCCATGTAACACTATCAGCTTATGACTACTAACCTCTAGAACTCTTATTTACGCCCTCATTTCACCTCATTATCCAGTGGTAGCGCAACAGGGAGGCCAGAAGCAAGATGAAGAAGGGCGACTACGATCACGGCTACTTGTTGCATGGTTTCATCTTTACTGGGATGATCATTATTTCCTCTCCCTGTGTGCCTGGTATGTTCAGCGTGAAACCGCCGAACCGAGCAAATGTTCTGACCAGACTTAAACGTCAGCTGACAAAAAATCAACAGAGTTGCAGAGTAATTTATTTTTTGTTTAGGAACTCAACACAACCCAGAAACAAAAGTGATGAAGTGTGTAAAAGTCTTTGCAATGCTGGCTCAGGGGCAGAAGGCAGAGATCAGGGAACATTAAGAATAATAATCCAGGACAGGGTTAAGGACAGGTGTTTGAAATGTCCTCGGAGAAGGAGTACCCAATAGTTACAAGAAGTTCCGTCCTCGATGATGCATTTGTATGAGATGAGCTTTCGGAGCCAAACTTACATCAAGAACATGAACAGGAAGTGATTGTAGGTTGTGGACCAGCAGCTCTGTGTCTGTTCCTCATCCGTCCCTGCCAGACGTAGTGGTTGTGTGAATCAGGATCAGGTTTCCGACTGACAGTAAATCACATTCACCCTCCTCTCCACACTTGCATGTGTGTCTGTGTGCTGGCCATCACAGTGATACAGACCACTTAAGACTGGGCGGGGGGGGCTGAATATTTTGGATACTTTTAAAGGTTGGCATGAATGAGTAAAGGTTGAAAATGCTGATCCAGTTACAGAAAGGTTATCTTGCAGGAAATGCTACTTTGAGAATGAAATGTAGAGAAAACAAAAATGGTACTATCCCCTTTCACGTGTTTTTTGATTTTGCCCTGACTGGGATTTGAAGGGAAGTGAGATGAACATTAATAAGTAATGCTTGCTTGTAACAATGTTCTGAACACCTTAGAAACAACAGTAAAACCGGTATGTTGGGTCTTGCAGCAGTGTTGTCGTACCTCTGTGGATTACACTCCATGGGGCACTTAAAATCTGTCTGGCTGCCCATTAAGGCAGCCACTACCCTGTCTCATTAATGTCCTGCAGAGGAATTAGAATAAACTGTGCTCCACAGACTCGTTCTGGCAGAGGCTCTCTGTCTTCTCTCCTGCAGCGTTTTCCCCTCAAGAGACAGCCGTTGTTTGCCCGCGGTAGATCACAGCAGCTTAAAGTTGACCGGCAACACGGAATAATTAGGTGCTCAATTCCAGCAAACTATTGTAGCTGACGAATGCATCCTGACTTGTTTCAGCAATTTCAGCACAGGTTGCCAAATATTATCACTGTGTGGGCCATCCCAATTAAATAGGGGTTTAAAACTGGGAATGGGGTGTTCTACAGAAGTACTGAAGTAGAAATCAGTCAAAGCATTAAAAACATGGCGATGGACTTCTTGATATGGGATTTAAGATGGAGTTTAGCAGCATTACGGTTTTGCATATTCCCCACATGGTTACTGGGAAAAGCGCTTTGTTGGGAGGATTTTGTGCTCTTATTATTTATAAATTTCCTGTTTTTCCTTCAAAATGTTTGAACGAGAGAACATTAGGGGCTGTTGCCATGTGCCGAGTACTCATGTCACTGTAGCCTTCATCAGGCTAAATGGCTTTTATTTCATAACAGCTAAAAGGCTTTTATTTCATAACGTTTTACCAGAACACGCCAATACTTAAGACGTAGGCTGGAGCCTATCCCAGCTGGTTTTAGGTTCTCTCCAGGTACTCTTACGTCGTCCCAGAGACCAGAATATACAATAAAGATGATTCAGGGACTCTTAATTGCCCATAGGAGTGTGAGTGATGGAGTGTCACCCTGACGGTGGATCTGATGTCAGCTTCGATTGTCTCCCGGGATCCTGAACACAATAAGCGGTTATGGGTTAATGAATTAATGAATGCAATAATGTGGCTTTCAACACCCATATACTTCCTCTTCCCTTTCTCTAAGATGACACGGACACGTCCCCAACATGGAAATGCAGATTGTAGCAGCAAAAACAATGAAGAACTTGGTGGTGGCCAGTAAACACATTGCATCATGTAGAGAGATAATATTTTAAGAAGAGGTCCGACATCCATCATCGGTCTTGTCTTGCTTGAATTATGGTTACACTGCCTCCAACAACTCCTGGTGGTACTGCACCTCTTTCTTAGGGTTTCCTATTTCAGTCCTAGCCGAAGAATTATACGGCTAACATAGACAATCATCCGTATTTTCCTGTTGAACAAGTTTCTGTGTGTTTCAGTCAAATGAACAACACAGTTTGTTGCTGTTAAGGCGTGTAGCGCCCTGTAGCGTCCTCCTTCAATCAGTCATGCCGCACGATTATAATATATTTTTTTCCCAATTTTCTTAATAATTCTTTTTGGTATAATCCCATTATGTGTGTTTTTTATGCTCGTGTTTGGTCCCTGGCGGCAGTGCAACGCCGCTATGTTTAGAAAGACGGTAATATGGACAGTTGGCGGAGTGCTATCAGTTGTGTTCACATTCATGCCTGCTAGAAATTAGAAGGGAGAGATTGGACTGGAGGCATATACTGTATATACAAACACAAAGGCACCCCCACCACACACACACACACACACACACACACACACACACACACACACACACACACACACACACACACACACACACACACACGGACCACAGTCTACAACATCTACAGGCACAAGCACAAAGAAAAGATCCTGATCCCGGCCTGGAGCTTTACCTCCCCCCACTGTCAAACCACATCCTGCCTCACACAGAGAAGAATAGAAGAAGAACAGAGTGTTACTCTACTTTTCTCTCCTATCTTCAGGCGTTTTTTCTTTGAGTCCTACCGCGCCATAACATACAGGAACGTACAGGAAGAGCTGTCCTTCACAGCAAAATGAGCCTAACTTCTAATCAGCATGGTGGGGATGACACGGTTTGCATTCAGCCTGGCGGGAGGAGGAGGAGGAGGAGGAGGAGAAGAATGGCGCTGAGTGCTTGTGGGATACTATATGTTAGACCATCTGAGGGCAGGAGGCCGAGATGATCTCTCACATCATGACAGGGGTCGTCCCTTTTCATCACCCTGTCCGCACAGATGAAGATGCGACCTGACAGCGGTGGTGATCACACTGGTGGGTGTGGGCTGTGTTAGTCAAACAGGGTGATGCAATATACAAGACTCATATATGAGGAAATAAATCTATGCTGGCATCCAAAACCTAGCAATAATTCTTAGAGAATCTGTCCACCCAAAAGTGAAAGTAAATAATTATCTCATCGCACCCATGCCAATGGAAAGTCCGGGGCAGTTCCTTAGACCAGAAACCATTTACAGAGCTTCACATCGAAATAGTGATGCAGCATTCTCACAAATGATGGCAGAAGATGGGGAAACACAAAATGTATGGAAACACAAATAAAAAAACAAACTTCAAATTGGAGCTTGAATTTCTGTAATCCAAGTCTCGAACAGCCCAGAGATTCCAAAAGGAGCTGAAATTGTAATAAACAGTAGGCCTACACGCCTACACTGAAATCTTCACAATCATCTCGGATCTAAGAAAAGTTAATGATTATCATGCAAAAAAACAAAATACAACATTTGATCTGACAGAGGCACAGAGCTCTGTCTTACTCTCTTCCACAGAGCAGCTCCCCAACTGGTCCAAAACCAGGTGTTGATGTGGAACCTGTTCTCTGTGTTTCCACGGCCAAAGACCAGTCACTCAGCCAGGAAAACTGGTCCCAAAGTGGAATAGTATGACAGTTTAAGCACCACATTGAAAAAAAAAGAAGAAGTTCGGTAGAGTGAATTGGAATAAACTCATACATTTATGAGAATAAAGTTGTATTATAGTATACTAGTGTGTAGATTACCCCCATGTCTGTATGATTATTTGATGGGAACAGAAAAAAAGTTATTTTCTTTGGCTTGAAAAGATGCTCCATGTTCCTCACTTCGAATCTTTTGACACTCAGGCTTATATTCTTGTGAAGTCCTTTTTTCGAAATATAACGACTTTTTTCTCTTAAAATTACAACTTTATTCTCAAAATATTTGGACTCTAATCATGTGATCTCCTTTTTTTCTTTCTATTTGTTTGGTCAATGTGGAACTAATATGCCATGGTAGAATAGAAACGCTGCTGGGGGCGTGATTCATCAAAAAAGAAATGCCCTTCTTTGAAGCGATACATCGTGTACATTGTTGGCCAAAACGATACAGTGAAGTATTGATGTGGCTCCTGGGACCTTCCAGTCTGCGTAAACTCAAACCCGTCCATACAATGTCAACAGAACTTGTTGAGTCAACTCTGATTCTGCTCTTATAACAGGCCTGAAACCTGGTTCACTTTGATGGATAAGAGGCACCTAAGCTCTCTGTGTGTGACATAACTTCCTGTAAGCAGGTAAACACCAATGTACGCAAAGATCACAAGTTCTTGCTGACTTTGTGTAGCAGCCCATGAACTTAAGTTCAAGCCCCCGACTCATTGGAGGGGGCTTCCGACACTTTCAGCTCAGCTACAGTGAAGATCTCCGCTTAAAGAAGTTGCAAATAAACGTCTCTCCAAATCGTTTTAGGATCTCAAGGGTTCATAGAGACATTCTATGCTTATATCATACCCACCAGAGTCGAGTCTATTCAAAGCTCCGAATACCGAGTGTGAGTGGTTTTAGCTGTGAATCTGAAATATCTGCTCGTCTTCCTTTTTTCTGTGACAAACAGACTAAACTGGAGAGGAGCGGTTCCTTTAGGGGATCGCTGCTTTAATTACTCACGGATTAAGCAACTGTGATATCGAACACGGCGCAATGAAAACTAGTTTTGAGACACAAGCAAGCTCTCTCAATTAGCTTCTTGAGAAAATCCTAAAGGCTTCACTGTAAATCCTTCATTTTTAACGAGAACTATACGAGTCCGTCCTTCGCCGTCACAGGAAAGGATCAGAAATGCTCGGAGATTATTTATGATCGCTACAAAGACAGATTATCTTTATTTAGTGTTGCTTATTGTGCAGATTTACTACATCTCCCAGTTGAAGAGTTGAAGTCGTTGTATCTAATGTCAGGTTTAATCAATTCCTCAATAACTGGAAAAAATCACACATACAATCATTAACTCTATCTACAGCATGAAGAAAGCAAGAAGAAAATTATTGAAGTCATGAATGTTCCAGATCAGTGCTTCTCAAACTTTTTACAGCAATGTGCCCATTTTGAATTATTTTCACAGCTTATTCCTCTGTGATCATTGCAAAGAAACATTTTGGTGGGTTCATTTTTGGACTTAAAATTCTGTCTTTGATGTGAGAATTAAAAGAAATGAAATGGCCCTAATTGTACTTAATAAATTATCAAAAAAATGAAAAATTCTTGAGAATTGTTTCAAAGAAATTAAGTTTATACTAAGAATTTGGACTTAAATTACCTTTAAAAAAATAAATCCTACTGCCCTGATCCTCTTAATTTCAAATGGGAATACTGAATATAAAATGTAGTTTATTAGATGTATAGTTGCATTACTTAAATTACATGTATTACAATGACATTATTTTAGGGTGACTGACGTTTCTCCTTTACCCCAAAGTACCCCAAAGTACATCTAGGGGTAAGAGTGCCCCCTTTTTGAGGAGCACTGCTCCAGATTGTAACACAAATCATATCGTGTACGTTTCTTTTATTGTTATAACAGTAAACGCAGACTGACTGGTTTGTATACTCGTACATCTCTCAGCTGTGGTTGAGTGGTTAGTACTCACAGCAGGAACCTACTGAGGGTTCATGCCTCCTCATTTGGTCCAGACTTTTGAACTTGATCCAGACCAAAATTGCAGGTGTGAAACCTCCTACAGACCAAGGTGTGGATCAAAAAGCCGGACAGAGGTCCATCAAAAAGAGATACTTTGATCGTAATTTGGATGATTCGGATGTTCTGATCAATTACGGAAAGTGACAACAGGCTACATTGCTAATGTATGAAAGAAGAAGAAAACAAAGAAAGATGGTGGCAGGAAGGGGGGAAACTGTTTTATAGTTTTATGGTCCAATGAATAAAACAAAAGTCGGCTGGAAAGCTGTGAGAGAGGCGATACGAGGGCTGAGGAGAATTGACGGCACTCTAGATGTCAGATGCATGCTGGTCAACAAGCACATCTGTCACCAAGTATGCAGTAGATGATGATGATAGGACATACTGTTGGTACGTCATGGAAACTTGTTTAATGAGCTTCAAAAATTGCAATTTGAAACGAAAACTAAGCGAGTCAAAGATAAAATGTAATGGGACATGAGGACTTTGCTTGATGTCTGAATGGGTTTCGTGCCTCATCATCCCCTAAACCAATAATATGCAGTTTCGATGAATCGATGACGCCAAGGGTCCTGTGATGAACTGGTCTTGTCAAGAGGGCATCCCGTCTCCCACAAAATGTCAGAAGCCCCGCTGCGGCGCCGCTCAGGATAAGTGGTTAACAGAAAATGGATGGCTGAATGGATCCATCTCTTAATGAACCATATACTGTGTGGGAAAAAAGGCTTAGTAAGAGTGGTAATAGGAGATAAGATGACAGCAAACCAACTTTTTTTTTTACAAATTTCCCCTTATTTTATGCATTTTCTTTCTTAGTTTTAATCACTTTCCGTTTATTTCACGGGCAGCATCCTTAAGGGTGAGTTATATTATCCGGCTTATTCGGTGTGGATTACAAAATAAGGCGCTTAATGAGTTATGAAAAAAAAAACAGAAAAAAAAAACAGATGTTATCTCTTTTGAAGTCGTTTTTGTTCAACTTCTCATCTGTGCTGTATTCATGCTGTGTAGTTTTTTGGTTTTTCTGTAGAGGACCAAAAGGATTTGGAGCCTGTGCAGAGATGTTCTGATACTGTCGGCTTTTGCTACCACACTTTGTTTACCCTTCCGAGCGGTACACACTTGTCATCGCTGCACAGAGCTGCATGTTTGTCTACATGGTTTATTATGCAAATGTGGATGCAATCTACAAAATACACCTTTTTCATTATTAATCAGGACTTGAGGTGCATTGGGAATCCATTGTCTGTGCCAATGATGCTAGCAAGGTATAAGAATTCATCAACACACTCCATCTCATTTCTGATGATCTTGACAGAGGACGCAGGAGCGGTTCTGGTGTTAACAAAGATCCTGTCAGTCAAAAATTAATCACATCTCTAAGCTGGACGCTTACATGATTTTTTTTTTAGTGGCGATCAGTGAAACAGTATCCACTTTTTCTGCATATTTTCTGTCATTCCATCTTTCCATCCATCCAGAACCCTCAAGCGTTCTCCCGTGGCGTTCCCACGCCAGATGAGATAAGTAACCCCTCCTCAATGAGTTCTGGGTCTACCTCGGGGTCTCCTCCCAGTTGGATGTGGTTGGAAATCCTTCAAAGCAGGCACCCTGGGGGAAACCTAATTGGATGCCCAAAACAACTCAACTCATTTGGACACAAGGAAGCAGTGGCGCTACACTCTCATCCCGAATGAGTTGACTTTACTAGAAGATCAAATGCAAACCCATAAACCACTGTAGTACCACCATCTAGAAATAGAATATTTAAATTGATGTAAATGGAGTCTAAGTTGTATGAGATTCAATGGCTTGAACCCAGAACCATCTTGCTGTGAGGCAACTGTTCTTCCCACTGTGCCTCTTTACAAACAACTCGCCATCTTGCTTGATATAAAATTCCAACTTGTTTGGAGGAACTCAAAAACACAACAATTAACCGTCTCTGTCATGTCCTTGTGACTGAGTGATCTCAAAGTATGCAGGCAGAAGCAGCACCCATCAGACTCTGCACACAGGAGCTGACAGTTTTCGTTGGCCTCGCTTTTGTTAGGCCCCTCCCCTCCCTTGCAGAAATAAAACATCTTGCTGAACCTGCCAACGGAATAAAACAAGAAACCAAAGTTATTATGCCCCCAAAAGGTTTTGGATTATTATGCATCCGCCGCGTCCACAGATCCTTCGTCTTAACAAGATGAAAAAACTCTATTTCATGGAAAACTTTCAGATTTTATACCATAGACCTTTGTGCGAGGAAGGACTGGATTGTTGGAACTTTATCTCCAGAGGTTTACGCTGCATTAGTTCTCAACCATTGGTCAAATTCTTTTTTCCAAATTTTGTACGTATGGACTTGAGGAGATTTATCTTGTGTAGATTTTCCTGCAATAGTTCTTACTCAACTCACCAGGGGGAGCTCTTTTTTTCAGAAACCCTCTTTTTTGGACATAATTTCAGATAAGTTTGTCCAGTTTAGTCCATATTTGGGGCATATGAATCAACTCAAGGAGCTCTATCTTGTATATGTCCTATTTTAATCTATTATTTCATATTTTTATCACTAAGGGGAGCTATTGGATGAAAAACACTGTCATTTGAGGAGTTGAATCAGGGGGGACTGCTTTCAGGGATATACCCCTTGCTGTTGGGGATGACAGGGTAAGCCTAGTTAGTTAATAAGGCCCTGTTTTTACAAAACATGGAAGAATAGTTCATGACCACTCAAAAGATTTGTTAAAATCTGGGTCAAGTGTGTACTTCAAGTTCCCTCTGGTTGTCTTGGCTCCTCAGCTTACCACTGAAGGTAAGTCCAGCCGCCAATAGGAAGCTCACTTCAGCTGTGCCCATCTGCAATCATATCCCCTTCATGATTCAACTCTCCCTTCACCATGTTGGACCGATAAAAGAACATGTAACCATCCATTTTCCAGGCCTATATATATGACAATCATTGTTATTAGAACAACGGATAGCTCAAATTAAAGGTACGGGCAAACAAGTTGATTTGAAATTGGCTTCCAAAGTCTTTCAGGCATTTGAAAGCTAATATCTGCAATCAGTGTTTTTTATGAGGACACTTGTGAGGTTTAAAGATCCAAATAGAACTGCACACCATCTCAGTCCTGCAGCATTGTGTGAACTGCTGCTCTGGTCCAGACCTCTGCAAACAGCTGATGTGTGCAAAAGAAGAACAAAAGACCGGGGTCAGGGCATTACAGCTTCCATTTTGCAAATTATTTTTTGAGATCTGAGACAAATCTCATTTGCTAATCTTCCAGACGAAAACACTATTAAAACTATGAGTTGTTTTTTTTAATCCACTAATACTGAATGAGCTGAGCTAATTTTCCGCCATGAAGCAATCATCTCTGATACACAGTATGAAGCAGGATTGGCAAGGAAGGGCTTTCTGGGTTCCCTATCCAGAGTTACAAGGGGGGGATGTTTGTAGCGGTGGGACTGCTTCGATAGAGAGGGATGGATAAACACACATTGGTATTGGCGAATTACTCTACAAAATATTAAGAAATGTTTTTAAAAGGTTTATTCACATTTCAAGCTCAAGTATGAACAAATATAGAAGAGAATGTGAGAGTGGGTAGGAATGTAGTTTTATTCCAAACATCCATCTTCTGCCCAGGTCAGGAATTAATTTTGTGGGTTAACCCTTTAATGTCCTCAACAAAATAAAAAGACCATGAAAAGTTGTTTATAAATTTATAACTATTAACTTTTTGACCCTTATTAGACTTTTTTGGTTGCGTCAAGTTACATAATTCTGTTTCAAGTCCTCAAACGCTTTAATATGCAGAAAAAAAGAAAAAAACATTTATCAAATAGAACTTTCTCAATGGCAAGGGTTAATACCTCTTCTTTGATGGACCCCTTTGACTTGTGGTGTCCCCCAGGGCTCCGTCTTTGGCCCCTTACTCTTTCACATATACATGCTGCCACTGGGTCTTATTATAAACCGGTTCAGTATTCAACTAGGAATAGAGACTCAATTGTTCTCACTCAACCAGTGTTGTTATCAGTATAAAATCCTAAAGTTTATCAATGTAAAGTTAGAAGTACGGCTGCAAATTTCTTAGATTATATATTGCTTTTAATTTAAATATTTTTTCTACTCTTAAACATCCATCACCTGCGGAGGGGGAAGCCTTTTGGATGTGGCGTTTAATATGACTGTCAAAAATCCATGATGTCGCTGTCAAAAAAAATCTTACCCAAAAAAGTTGTTGAATAACAAAGTTTGGTTTTAAAATCCAAGGTGACCCTTCAGAGCAGGTAGCGAATCCGTTGATCGCCTTTCTGCGTAGGCCTTTAATTAATATTTTTCTAAGTGTAACGAGCAGCGAATATGACCCGCATCGCGCCAGCGTTAATTTGCTTGGCTTCCCAGCTTATGAAAATTAATTACCATGAACAAAACTTTAAAGGACAGATACAAAATATAGAGCTTAAACTGTTCATGCTCATAATCGTTTTCATAATCATTTTCTAAGTGATTTGTCAGTGTTCCAAGGAAGGTTGGGGAGCTATGAATAAAATTGGGATATTTATAAGCGCCATTGATGTTTACGGTTTGATTTCCCAGCATTGGGAGACAGTGACAGAAGCCCACCCTTCCTCCGCTATGCTTAATATTAAGAGGCAGGTTTTGGTTTGCGGTTTACATAAAATCCTCTTGACTGCAGCGGCGTGACCCCAAGGCAAAATCTATTAATCCTGTCCATATATTCTGACTACAGCTTAGTCGGCTCTGAATATTTATACTGGGAGAATATACTGAAATGATCAGAAATTGACCTTTGCCCTCTGCATTCACAGCATGGAATCAGTAATTTGCATCGAAACCCGGCGCTGAAGATCCTCTCTCAACATTATTATATTGAGGTATGTCATTTAAATGCACAGTCGGAGTTCAGGAAACCCTCTTCGAAGGATATCTGCAACTGGTTCAGCGTTGAAATGGTCCGGAATGTTGATTTTGACGTAAGATTTTACAAGACTTTTCTAGTGCAAATGTATTTCAGCAGAAAATTTGCAGTCCCTCATGATAATTAATGGTGGATGTAACATTTATAAGCCGCGACTAGACCAATGCAATCCTCCTGATTGAACTCCTCAAATTAAATGTGAAATTGTGTTCGAAAAAAAACAACCTCCTTCTACTGAGAAAAATATGAACAATTATAGTAAAATATGACAAATGCAATATTGATCTCCTCGAGTAAATTCATGTGCAAATCGTACCAAAGGATGAGAAATTATGGACCAAACCTTTTCAAGATGAAGCCCCCCGTTGTGTCGGAAATATACAACCAATTTTTCCCAAAATCAATCCAGTTCTTCCTCGGTCTGTTTGGTTAAAAAATTTGAAAATGATCCATGACATTATTTTTGTGTGATCGTGTTAACACAACAAATGGCACCAAAGATCTTTTTCAGTGAATAAGGAAATCTTATCTATGACTACAACATGTATTTTTGTTGATTTGTGCATTATATCAGGTATTACCTTGAATATTATGACAAAATGTCCTTACCTTACAAAGTAACTAAGAATCAGGTTGAAAAGAAGATTCATATCACAAAGCTTTTTTTTTGAAACAAGGACTCTCTCACGGTGTACATACCTCTAAGAATGTCCTTGCTGTATCTTTACCCAAAGAATTAGGAACAATGGAATCTTAAATGAAATCTTAGAACCCGGCTATGAGGAAGTCCTTCAGATTCTACATCAGAGCTGGTTCACTGCCAGCACAGGAGAAACTCTGGACATTCTCCTTCTGAGATATTACTGTCATGATGTACATTTCAGGTCGATTCCCACAACAAAGGGGCTGAGGATGTCTCCGTCATCGGTCCTGGGTCTGATATCTTTGTGTGTTCTTGTGTAGATACAGGCACTGACTGATCTCTGGGACTATGGTACACACTGCTCATGTGAAAGTCTTGTTTGTGTCTGCTTCAGCACACAAGGAACAGAGCAAATGTATGTTTCCAGACATACTCGTTACAAATCGCTGCAGAGTAG
This sequence comes from Lophius americanus, assembly GCA_037951165.1. Classification (NCBI taxonomy): domain Eukaryota; kingdom Metazoa; phylum Chordata; class Actinopteri; order Lophiiformes; family Lophiidae; genus Lophius; species Lophius americanus. The sequence continues at coordinate 2,114,605 of JBBDHG010000090.1, read as the reverse complement.
ATAAAGTGGTAATTATTCCATCAAACGCCATCTACTGCGTGGATCTTGGACAGAATAATAATTGTTTGCGCTGCCTGGTGATGCATATATGTGCTGGGGTGGTTTGTCAGAAATACTGTATGGTGATCACGTCGGCTCGGTGAAATGGCAGAGGCGGGATCTGCTGCTCCGCTGGAGGCTGCTGCAGATATGAGTCAAGCTGAAACAATCCAGTCAAGTTCAGCACAAGCACTTTTGACTTTGGCCTGAACTGCCCTGAGTCCTCCTGTTCCTCCGGTTCATTACCATCTCCTTCGGCTGTCACTTCATACACAGCCATAGAACTGGCTGTGGTAATACCTCATAAAATACGAAAAATCTTTAGCTGAAGCTTTGGATGTAATGAAAACAATGGAGGCATGTCGTTTAAGTTGTCTAAACAGCCACTATGACCATGAGATTATAAGTGCTTGAAGCGCCAGTGTGTATGTGCGTGAGTGTGTTTGTGCTTCCTCTTCCTCAGTCTGCATGAACTCCGCATCAGTTAGCATCATTTGAATGAATGCTTAATGGCCGTGCTCCGTTCAACGCAGTGTAGCAGTTTTTGCCAAAGATAGCTGTAGACAGAACAATGTTCACACCGAGGATAGGAGTTGAGCGATAATATAATACACAGTGGGTTGCAGGCCCGAAACAAATGCCCTTGTGTGATTGATTACACGCTACAAGCTAATGAGATAAACAGAGCCTGAATCGATTCGGGCGGGGGAGAATCATGCCAGAGGGGCACAGGCAGACGTGTCTGTATTGGCATGCTCGTATTCAAAGACCCGGTGAATGAGACCAAGCAGCGGTTTTAGTGTGAGAATGGAGCCGTGCCCTCTTCCGCTGCTTGGAGATGCGTCGCCCACAACTGCAACTGCATCAGGGTTAATGCTTCTCGAAATCACATACTAGCAAATAGGTATGACAAATTAGGCAGCAGCCGATTAACAATCGCCACGTTTTAGTGAAAAAGCTAAAGCAGGGATGACCAATCTCCGGTTTATCGGCTGAAGCTGCTTACCTAATGGGCTGAAAACCCAATCGCTGATATTCCAAGTGCAGCGGTTAGCCAATTAAAACCTTCATACTTCACTAACGTGACGGTAAGAGGATAAACAGGGCGAGACAGCGCGTGTGATGCTGAGCATGTCTGAGCTGTGCACCGCGACACAGAATAGACGGAGGGGAGAGAAAGCAGCGGGCTTAGGAGAAGTCATTATAATAGCTGTTTTACAACCACTCAGTCACAAACTAACGTACTGTTTTGTTGCTCTGTTTAAGTGCTCAACTTCTTTTATTTCAATTTATTTCATTGAGCATTTTGTGTCATCACATTTATACAGATGTACATTCCATTCCAGGCTCATTTTTCTTTCATCCTTTTAACAGGATGAAAGAAATGAAGCACAAAACTGTGGTCATGTGTAAGGCTCCTCATACTTTGCCTCTGAGCAATTCGATTGGTACATATTGATCCAATGAACAAACATGATTATCAAAGAGAAGGGATCGCGATGTGGGCCGATTACTTTTAGAAGGTATCTGTATTTACAAAAATAAGAATATCCCTACCAAGCTTCGTACGCGTCAGCCCCCGCAGGCTTCCGTACATCCATTCTGTGATACAGACACATCCACAAGATGGCAGTAAAGAGTCGAGAGTTTAGACAAAAACAAGAATGGCGGTGGTCAAGGAAGTTGTGATGAAGTATGTGGTCAGTAAAAAGTAGCAAACACTGGAGCGTGCTGCCATCGAGATGTACTCAAAGGTAGTTGGTGAATGGAAATACATATTGTTGTTTATTACCTTTTCAGAAGACATAAGTACTTTCTTTCTTAACTCTTTAATGTCCTGCTCAGCTGTCTGGTTGAGCATATTTTAAATCTGTGTTTTTTATTGAAAAATGTGAGTCACATGACTGAACCTGTTAAAAATGACAGAGTAGCAGGATGGATGGAGCCCTGGGGGACACCACAGGTCGAAGGGGCTACTGAGGGGAAGTCTTTAAGGTTCTACTCTATAAGTGGGTTAGGAATGTTCTTTTCGATAATTCGATTCGGCCCATTAAAAGATTTGAGGTCTTCTTCTACTTCGTCTTTCCGCTGTTCCCTTTCGGATCATCTGTTTTTTGTCCATAGTTGCCCCCGGAGAAAAACCTACCCTGCCTGAACCTTATCTGTGTGAATGTTCTCCCCGTGTCTGCTTGGGTTCCCACCGGCTTCCTCCCACAGTCCAAAAACAGGCAATATAAGTGAATTTGTCCCGACGAGTGAACGTGAGCTGATTGGTTGTCTGTCTCTGTGTGTCGGCCCTGTGACGAACTGGCGACTTCCATGGTGTACGCCGCCTCCTACCCAATGTCAGCTGGGATAGGCTCACTATTCCCGTGACCCTGAACAGGATAAGCGGTTAGCGATATTGGATGAATGAATATATTATACTGTATTGGTGCTGAAGGGAACCTGACCAAAGATGGCTTCAGACACCATATTTATCTGGTGATCACACATCAGAAATAATCGCCCTGGATCCGACGGAAGACAAGATACCTGAGCGTGAACTCTTTCGGCAGCAAAAACATCTCAGTTTAAAATAATTCCCTTTATTTAGAGTACAGACCTGTCAGAGAATCTTGCAAGCGGTGTTAAAAAAGCAAAAAGGTATTGGCTCGTTAATCATACTCGAAAGTTTGAAATGACCGTGATCATTATTTGAAGCCATAATCACCCGGCTCTATATTATACGCTCTCTTTTTCTTGTCACGCTGAACGGCAGAAACAATCTTTGATTAGGCAAAGTGCTTTTGTTGCATAAACCTGACCGCCGACTGGATTGCGCCCAGTTTCTGATGACGAAGTCCTGCACTTCGTATGCCCCCCACGTTCTCCACCGCCGCCGGCCTCCAGTGCGGTACATAAATACAGTCTTTCATTCAGGGAGATAAACGTTATCTCTGAACATAATGCAGGCAGAGAATATGTTTCCTCTATAAATGTATCCGCCGTTGGAAATTGAACAATAAAGCCTATCATTTCTAGGTGACGGCGTCGTTCAAACAACCAATTAAAGAGAAAAGATTTTAGACTTACCTCCTCGCATTTTTGCTAAATATATGAAAGAGGTTCACTTTGATCATGTTGTAGTTTCATCTTCACCAGCCCTGACATTTATTGAATTACTTTAAATTCCAACTCCCTTTGATGCCCTGTTATGGAACAAGGCATATGATCAGACTCCTGCGTAGAGTGGAGAGGGGTATTTTCAAAAAGGATGAAATTTTGTTCAGTTTTCACATGTGCAAAAATGACTGAAAAAAATCCCAGATGGCTCAAAAGTTCCTTTCCTTCATTGTTTGATTATAAACTGTTTGGCGGGTAGACAACAGCAGCTCAGCAGGGTCCGTCAAGGACGAGGATATGACAAAGACTGGCGTCTTTTTCATGTGCTTCCAGATTTGCCCTATGATGGCGTCTCTTCCTTTTGCTGCAAAGGATTCAGTGCACGTGGCTGAGTGTGTGCACGGATGTGCCCATTAGCCTTTGGGTTTTTTATGCGCTTGCAGCATTTGTCAAATCAAATTCAGTCTTTTATCAGCACAAAAAAAACTGAATGTCTGATTGTACATTCAAAAAATTCAAAGGTTAATGTGGAAAGTAGTGAAATTGCCAAAACATTATAATAATTTACATATCATTTTCTCACCCCAGAGTATAAAAGAGTGCACTCGTGGATTTAAGCTATTACCAGCTCCAATATTATCTCTAACCAGTACCACAGCACCTCTTCAACTTACACTTTTGCTCTCTAATGCAAAAACCTAACATGTTAGATAATAAGAAGTAGTGTGATAGGTAGGTAGAATATCACACAGATTTTATTCATTTGAATAAGAACAAATATTTCTTTCTTTAACTATTTAATGTCCTCAACAAAAAAAAAATATATATGTAAAAATATTTGTTTGCATATTTTACATCTTTGGGATATTTATTAATTGAATATCTTAGACACAATAAACTACCATAAAATAACAAATAAATTGGTCAAGCATGATTTTAAACTGAAAAAAATATCATGAATTCATTGTATTTCATTGAAAATAGACAATTTCAATTAGATCAGCTCAACATGTTGGTGAAATATGTTTTTTTAGACTTTTTTCATTCTATGAATGCTGTTTACTAAATCCTCATATGATTTAATTTTTAAAAATCCCACTTATTGAATAGGACTTTCTCAATAGCCATGGTTATGTTGACCTATGGTGTTCCCCAGGGCTCCATCCTTCACCCCTTGCTCTTTAGCATATACAAGCCACCATTGCGTCATAAAATAAACATTTTCAGTCAAGTTAAGTCATGCACTGACAGGGTTAGTAGATCCATAGCAATGCTTTCCAGATCAACCAAAACAGGATCCTAAAATGTTCCAGAGTCAGATATGTTGCCCCTCCAGCCATAAAATGACTCCATACAACTAATAAGGCAAAATCCAGGAATTTGAAGTTTTCACAACCACCTCATTACAACTTTTCAGAAGTGCTGGTGTAAAACTGACAAATTTGTAGCCGTGGTCTGCAGAACTAACCGAAACATGGTTCGCTTCATTCAAACTGTGAAAGCACTTTCTTGAATGGTTTGGACTTTCAAGCCAATTAAATTGAAGTCACAGCGGGCTACCCACACAAAAAGAAAAAAGCAATCAGAAGAAGGAAGCAGTTAACGATGTGCTGCGGCAGCACATGGGCAGAAGAGATGAGGTAAATGATAGAGCGACATTGTCCAAATAAATCACGTCAGTTGAGTTAAACTAATATAAACACTGAAACGTATTCTAAGAAAAATTGTTAATTTTCTGTGAGGATTAGAGAGAGGATATGAGAGGAAGGACGCACCCCTGTCTACAGGCCAGGTAACCTGTAAAGGTGTATTCTTCCCACGTAGATGATGATGATGGCAGGATGTAGGCATGACAGGAAAGACGTGAAGACAAAACTATCAGAATCCAACATGGTCCAGACTTGCAAACTTGCCAAACAAATCCTACTTATTGTGTAGGACTTTCTATATAGTCACAGGTAACGTTTCCTCCTCGTTGGCCCTTTGATATGTGGTGTTCCCCAGGGCTCCATCCGTGGCCCACTGTTCTTTAGCACATACATGCATAGAACACCGGGTCATGTTATAATCAGATTTAGTCATTTGGCACACATTGCTCAGTAAGAAATAGTAACTTAAGACTTGCTCAACCAAACAGTTGAGCAGGACATTAAATGGTTATGCTCTCCGTGGTGAGAAAAACAAGACTGTTAAATAACATTTCTGTTAAAATTACCTTTGAATCTGACATTTAACGTTAACTGGCTCCACACCAAGGTTCACTGCAGCAGCAACATGGGTGATTATCACCTATGATTGACAGATGTTGTCCACATGCGGTTTGTAATGGGCTGTATTCAAATACAGAGAGAGAAAACAAGCCTTTACTGATTGTACAAAGCTGTCAAAAGGGATAGAAATCGATAGGACCCCAGCCATTCTGCACTGCAAATGAAAAGCATGCATGCCACGATAATGGTTATGGATTTGTTGGTCTGTTTTAACCCACGCAAGCCTGGAATCTTTAATATGTGTAGTACTGCATACGATGATTGATGAGTGCACGAGACAGGGATTATATTTCTACATACTGCGACTGACATCACAAGGTGTCTAATCACATTCTATGGTTTAGACAGGTTTCATGCAGTGGGCCGCTCCTTTATTCTACTCTGCATCGCTGTAACTGTTCTTCTCCCATATTTAAATAGCTGCTAGGGCTGCCTGCTTCTATAATTAGTTACTGTCAGAGACCAGCTTAGGTAAAGACGGAATATAGATGAAGCCCAGGCTTCTGTGTGAACGTTGGCTAAGAAATATAGTGTGAAAGTCAAACGCTGTGTGGAAAAACGCGGCGATGAATAAAGAAAGATAGCCCAACATTACGGTATGACCGTGCCGGGAGTAGCAGGGTAGCAGCCTTGAGATGTCTCAAATTGTTTGTAATCAGTAAGACTTCGCTTCGCATCAGGCTTCCTGCTGCGCTTTTCTTGGGGGTGTGTGTCTGAGAAGGTCAAAGCGTTCTATCCCACATATCTGTGTTCCTTGAAATCACCGGACTGATAGCCTGTGCATGTCACGGAGGATTGCCTCCAATCCGGTGAATCTGGTTGGATGAAAGATCACGGGGAATCTTATACCATTGCAAGTGTTAATTTTACTCTACTTCGATTTAATTCCATATTCAAAGTCAGATTTAGCTGTTGACCCAGCCACATTATATCCGATTGTAGCATATTTATTGGTTGATTGATATTCACAGGTCCCGGCTGGCTATAAATATGGGTCACAGCTGTTTATGTTTATGAAGATGAAAAGTAGATTTGTTGTTGCTGGTGTTTCAGACCATATGATTATACACAACCCATATTTAAACTCCAAATATGTGAGCCGGACCGATCCTCTGTGAAGCCAGAGGCCGACTTCCATTTGGGTCTCTAGGGACTATTTCTAACACACCCATTAACAACTTTATCGGTTCTATCTGTGTTCCTTACATCATACAAATGTCAGCCTGATGTATTTTATTGTTATACCTCCAACAAAGGAATAGGGTAGTTTTCACTCCCGTGCATTCGTCTGTTTGTTTCTTTCTGACGACATTGCGTGAAAACTACAGGACAAATTTGCATGAAACTTTAGGTGTGTGTGTTGGTCAATTCTAGAAGTGATCAAATTTAGTGTTACGCAGCATATCAAATAAAATAGAAATAAAAATAATTAGCCGTTTGGAGTAGCAATGGCAGCAATGTGGCCATTGTTCCTTTGATTCCATTGATTCCTTTGACGTTCCTTTAGGTGTGGAGCTGGGGCTTAGTGGGCTAAACAAAGATGCTGAAGCCGTTGCAGAAGACGAGCTGCTACAGAGTATCTGAGGGATACTCAGAGATTTTGTTGGAGTTGTCCGTAGATATAAAGTCTGGCTATTACTCATATGTTATTGGAGGAATCTGCATGGATTTTTCTAAAACATTGAGTACTGTTGTGCGTTGGCGGAGGTTTGCGCTCTCTTAGTGCGTTTCCTTGTTGTTGTATGGGGTTCTTTCCTAATAGGGTGGTTTTGATTTGCACTTTGTGCAGCACTATGTATACCTTTGTACAAGGTTCGGAGAATTTATTTAATTGAAACAATAGATAAATAGCCAATCAATGAGCCTCCAACTCTTACTTGCGTCACCAGCTGGCTTTTCTTTGCTGGATACCAACCTCTGCAGATCAGGAACGTCCAACAAGCCCTACAGTTCTTAAAATGCTCCAACACTTTAATCAAACCATCAACTTTCCATTTTTCCTGTTTCCAATTCATCAACTTTCCCAACAAAATATATGTGCTGTTGCAATAAAATCAACTGACTTCACCTGACGGTGGAAATATGGTTATAATGTTATGGCTGATCTGTCTTTCTATAATTATACTTGAAACAATTTTGCATCTGCTACCCAACAGTTTACAGAGCTGTGCTTTGGTTTATGATGAATCCTGCATGATGAGAGGTTACCGAGGCGGCACATGCTGATAACGACAGACTACATCTGCCAGCAGGCTCAATATAAGTAGGTTTAAGCCATTTAAATAAAGAGGGGAAACTATCCTTTAAAGTGTGGGGACAGAGTTAAGCTTTGCACCAATCTGATAAGTACACTGTGACCAAAGTAGCTTTGCACAATCCAATCGTCTATCAGCAGATAGGCATGATGTTAAATGGCCCCATATCTCGTCTTGGGTCAGAAAGGAAAAATACAAATACGCTATTGATCAGGTCAGCGAGTGCAAAAGTATTTAAGAGACAGACTGTCATCACTGGATAAGTACAACAAAGCCTTCTTCTTTGCTAAGCACCTAATCAATAGCATCCTATTCACACTGGTCCTTATGGTAACAGACAGAGAGGGATTAGCATTTTTGACATCTCCCTGGGTCCCAACCAACAGAATATTTCTCAGAAAAAAGAGCAGCGGTATCATACATATATGCATATATATGTGGTATCATACAAATCCACTGCTCCTATTGAACTGACTCCTTTCTGTTCATGTAAGGAGTTGTGACTCAGGAATACACCGTCAAAATGGCATTTATTTGGTCTGTAACAACTCTGAAAACACACACATTTTTCTAGACAAGACTCATAAACATTAGGAAATTAAAAACGTTTGTGAGCGTGACGAAGTTTGTCAGTGCTCCTTTATTTCACACTTGTGCAACCACGAGTCACTAACTCTACCATTGAAAGGACTATAAACTCATGATTAGGCTTTGAAATGTGCGCATTCATCACCTTCAAGACAATGAAAACTGTGTTTATTCTTCCAGCCGTGACTATATTTAAACGTACAGCACCACCACTGCAGGAGAGGCTCCCCTTCGATCAAAACACCCCTGATGGTAAGAGGGAGGAAGAAAGACAAAGAGTGAACGTTTTCCTCCGGCTCAGATTAGCAGGCGCAGCACGTAGCCTGCAGAGGTGCAACCTCTGAGGGTTCTCGCAGCTGAATTATGACAGGAAATGTTAACTCAAATCTGTTTGCCCAAGGTAACATCATAAGGTTAAGAGATGCCATGCGTGATGTCTTCATTCTCTTAAAGAAGACCTGCTACTTTGGACCACCTGAGCATTTTCCTTTCTGCGGGGCGCCAACCTACATCTCCATCCAACGCTCCTTCTAATGACACCAGCAGCCTAAGCCCATCTGCACTGGCGCCCATTCTGCCTCAAGGCACAGAGGTTGATTCAAGACAAATTGTCAGCTGTGGAAGAACCTCGCCTGCACCGCCACCGGTCGGAGGTCACTGTGAGCGTGCAGGTGTTTTCTCACATGCTATCACCTTGACACAGGCAACCCTGATTCTACTGGGCTGTGATGTAATTGCAGCACGGTCTGGTGTAGGGATGATGGAGGTGAAGCCAAGGATGGGCTGTCAGGTTGAACCCACAAGAGGCAATATGTCTAGGCTCTATTAATGTTAATTGAAGTGGGAGAAGTAGACGGATGGAGAGTAAGAAAGAGATAGAGACCCTGATGTAATGATCTTATCTCCATATGAACCTATTTCCTGTAACCATGGTTGCAGAGGGAAGTGGCCTACCTCCGCTAGTATTGGGCGAGAGACGGGTACACCCTGGATAAGTACCCAGTACATCCCAGGACTAACACTTTGAGACAAAAAAACACTCACCGGTGCTTTAGAGTCAATTATACTTGTGTTTTTGGAGTGTTGGATGAAGCTGATGGGCCCAGAGGGAACCCACACACACACGGGGAAAACACACTCTAAGACATTTCCAACTTGTTTGACTTGCAAACATCAACTTCCCCTGCTGCCATGGGAACGCGAGTAGGCTCATCGTAAAAACGACCTTTGGTCTCAACTCTAAAATTGAAGTTGATGTAACTAAAATCTGGAAAGTCGTCTCAAAGTTGATTATTTTTTGATACGAAACACTGAAAATTTCACATTTTCAAACGAAAAACTTACTTTCCTCGTCAACCAAGAAACATTCTTATGCTGTCGTAACCACCAATAATAGATAGCACAATATATTCCACTACTGATCCAATATGAAAATATTCTCAAAAGCTTATTACCTTTTCAAATTTCTTTTTCATTCCAGTCCATTTTATTCCTCTTATCCTGTGTTGGATCGCTTGTGACAGCAGGTCCAGAAGAATATTCCAGACATCTCTCCCCGGCAAAACTCTCCAGCTCATTGCAAGACATCCCGAGGCGTTCCCAGGCTAGATGGGATACATAATATATCTAGTGAGATTCGGGTCAGGCAACTTTATTCCTCAGGGAGCTCCTTTAATGTCCTCTCCAAGAAATGAAAAAAACGATGGAAAAATAATTGATGAGCTTGCTTTATTTCTTTGAGGGACTTTTTAATTTATCAACTTAGACCCTCTATGGGCCATAAAATGACAATTATTTTTGTGAAGCGAGTTTTTAAACAGTAAAAGAAGAAACCTGACAATCTTAAATACTTTCATGACGGAAATTTTGTAGTTCAAGAAAAGTAATCAATTTTAATTATATTAGGTCAAGATTTTTTCAAACTGTTTGACCTCTTGTTAGACTTCCTTTGGTTGTAACGAGTTGTTTGGTAAGTCCTCACATGCTTTAATGAGCTAAAAAATCCTACTTTTTTTTTTGATGCCAGCTCCTCTGTAGCCCTTTTGACCTCTGGTGTCCCTCAGGGCTCCATCTTTGGTCCCTTGCTCTTTAGCAACTGGGTTATATATATGTTATACATTATTTTATTATATTATAAACTGGTTCAGTCAAGTGAAACACAACACAAGGGTTAAGAGATGTCGCTTTTTTTTCAGTTTGGGTTCTTACCATATTTGAAAATGTGTAAAAACAGGCCGTATACATCTGTATTTTCAGACATTTTGGTCGACTGTCTCTCGAGTCTCTATGTGGCCTGAATGATTTCAAATACATCATTAATATTCATGAAGCCCAACGAATCTGTTTAACTGATCCTCGATGAATCCTTCAAAGCCCGGTAGATCCAAACAGCGCTTTCCATCTGAACAACTGAAAAGTCCTTTGATGCTTATGCAAAGTTGAACAACAAACAACAACAGCAAATGCATTAAATAAAAATAATAATAAAGGAATCCTCTAATGTCCATCAAAAAACAATCACCTCAGAAAATCATCCCATTATATCAGAAACAACGGGGATTCTTCTATCTTGGATATGCATAACAGGTAGTTTGTAGATATGCTTCATTCATTCCACTTTTTCAAGAAGACTCCTTTTGTCAAAGTTAAAATCTGTGGCAGGAATCCTTCTGAGGCTCCCAGCCCCACATGTTTTGTTCTTTTCACGCAGAGCTTGAGTTGAATGTAGATGCCTTATCTTAAAAAAGTTTCAAAGAAAGTTTCAAAGAAAGTTTCATAGAAAGTTTCAAAGAAAGATTCAAAGAAAGTTTCAAAGAAAGTTTCAAAGACTCAACATAACTTAACTTAAAACCTTTTCAGATGAGATCAAACTCAAAACTTGACACAACAAGTTATGGAATAGACAAGGGGGACATAACTAAATAATGTTGTGATGTTTTGTAGTTTAGTCATTCTTGTTTTTGTGTCTGATTGTAGGAGCATGACATCAAAGACAAAGGTTATAAAATGTCACATAAAAATGAAGAAAAAAAAGTGTCATCCATGGTAATCCGCTGTTTCTGCGACGTTTCAGAAAAGCTCGAGAAATTATAATTTGTCTCGTTTTTTCCTTTATTTGAGGATTGCCAAGCTGTTTATAGTCTAAGAAGCATTAATCCAAATTGCATTTACAATACAGGCATTAATTTCCCAAGGTGGGAGACATGAGTGGTTTAAGCTGGGAAGCTCCGCATCGCCCGCTCTGGAATCCTGTTTCTGAGAAGAGAGGCGTCTGATGAGTTTTTAGATGTCTGCAGCAGCAGCAGCAGCAGCAGCATCCGTGAACACAGGTGCTCCGTCAGTCACCTGTGAGAGGGGGGTTCAGCGAGAAGCAGCTATGTGTCGGTCAAAAATCGTGAGACACTCCAGTCTGAGCTGTCAGAAGGTTTCCAGCCAAGGACGTGTGTCTGATTCAGTGAAAGTTTCATTCCATTGGTCGGATTGCCTTCAGAGTTACTTCGGGCAATGTCTTCTTGAGGAAATCAGTTACACTCCACCAAAAACTTGCTGCTCTGGATTCAAGAATCGTGGGCTATCATTCATGCGGACAGCATGCAGAAGATTCAAGGAAAGTGCCAGCATGATTGTGGTCAATATTTCCTGATGTGATGTTCATTTTGAATCTCAGGCTTCAAGCTGCCGCACAAATTTTGAAAATTGAAATAGATGTGAATGGATGAAATAAATGAAAAAAACAAATGCACCCAAAAAAATGGTTAGGCCTTCGCTGTCATGCCCGACTGCAAGGGTATATCCGCGAAAAGACCCCCAACCCATGCGTTGTATAAGCAAATCCCCCTGAAGAACTCCTCAACATAAATGTGAAGTGATGAATGAAAAGCTGTGTATTTAATGAACAATTTCCCCCTTGTGAGCAAAATATGAACTATTAGAGCTAGTTATGATATTTGTAAGATAGATCTCCTCTAGTCGACTCATATGTTATATAATAATATAATTTGGATTAAATCAAAAGTGGAGAAAATTATGGTTTGAAAACTTTCCTAGAAATAACTCCCCCTGGTGTCAGAAATATACAACTGGCCTTTGCCAAAATCAATCCAGTTCTTCATCACACTTTTTTCTTTCTTGATTTACTTACACATAAAGATTCTGTGCTCATTCAATTATTACAAATACATTTAAGCGTAATATAGTGTTTGTATTATTTATTCATTAGAACGCTGCTCCACTGTCCAGGGGTTACAGCAGTTGTCTTCTAAATCAGACGTTGCAAATTCATATCTTGCTGGGAGGCACAACGCAATCTATTCTTAGTGCAGGAGGAGGTCAGGAAGGATAGAAATCTGGTTGGTAAACCTGAACCAGTTCAACCATGCGGATAAACCCGAATCAGGAGCAGCCCCAAAGGCAAAAATAAATGGATTTGGCTAATTCACATTTACTCCACATGACAAATAATCTCTGCATTAAGTGATCCTTTATGTTGAATTTAACTGAATGTTATGAATCTAATATGTTTTGTGCAGGAATCATTTTGATGCACAGCTTATTGGAGCTGTCCTAACTGTAGATGTGTTAAACTCTACAGTTTTATGCAACATAAGTAGAAGCCGAGGTTAATTATGGCCAGAACCCAACCTGAATCTATTAAAAAACTTTCCTCTCAACAGAAAATTCTTTGTAAATTTATTTTTTAAGGCAGGTGCATAGGAGAGGGATAAACTAATCACACACTTTTAAACTTCAACGGAATGAATTCGTCATCACTTATTCATGATTGCGCATTGAAGGATTCCAACAGGCTACAAAGAACCGCAGTTCTGCAAGATAATAAGTGTGCGGTAAGCATTATTTGTCACCATTCTCAGCACTTGTCTCAGAAATTCAGTACCACTTAACAATAAGACTCCTTTTATTAAGGATTTATAAATGGCTTGTATGTAGTCTACTTATTAAGTTGTAAATGAATACACTGCTATAATTCCTTACATGTAAAGGCTATCGGAGACCTGATGCCTGCCAAATAGTGAGCACACTTACCTGTACTGCTAACTTGATGTTGCCAAAAAGCGTTGATAAATTGAGCGTTGTTATAAGCTTGTTATAAACATTAATTAATGAATTATAATGTTTCAACAACCTAGTTATAAACCATTTATAAATTATTTTAGAGGTAGTCTTAGTGACAGGTGGTAGGAACTCCTTTTGCTAGAATTACGCCAGAACTCTATGTGAGTGGCCGAAGCTTCCCAGAGGGAGCTGTTTGTCTTTAATGCTGTACATCTACAGAAGTTGATGGATGGCAGAGAAAGGAGATGGGCCGTTGATCCATTCATCAAACCCAGACAACTTCGTGGGGCCGGGTGGCACAGGTGACGAAAGTGGATGGAAGCCCATGCTGGGGGGTGGGAAGGGTTGGGGCTGTGGAGGAAGTCCTAAGGTGGTCAAAAATGACAGAGATCACTTAGGTTTGAGCCATGTGTGCTCCCTTCCTTGCGGATTGTGCCTAGAGTTGAGTAATGTATTGCATGACAAACGTCTTTTTGCACTTTGAGCTGCTTTCAATAAAGCCCCAAATTGGTGCTTAAAAGTGTGCTGTGAGACTGAGGAGGAGGGGGCTGAAGAAGGCTGTGGAGACCTAAATCACATTCTGCATTTGGTACCGAGAGCAGGCAGGCGGCAGGGAGAAGTGATTCTATTTGAAGCCCGGTATCAACTCCGGGCTTCGATGCATATTGTTAGAGTTGTGCTGAAATAGGAGGAGAGAGCGCCGGTGGGACGGGAGAAAAGACACATTAACCGTGACGTCTTGAAAGGAGAATAATGCACCATCCTCTCAAAGCCCGGCAAAGTCCTTGGAAAAAGGAGTGCCTTTCCGGACACCCTAATTCGCCCATTATCTGCACGAGCACAGAGCGCTAACAGATTTGAAATATAGTAGAGCCGTTTTAAAACTTTGAGTGAAAATAATTATTTAATATATCTTCAGTAGACGGCTCACTGTGCTGAAAAGGCTACCTAGCCTAATAAAACCCTCTATTCTTAACATTTATGTAACAGCTTCGTAGAGCCCATAAATCTGGAAATAAAGGTGATCATTCAGGGACTTTATGTCTGTCTTTATCACCGCACCAGTGTCTCCCTGCCAAGAGTGTAAAATAGTAACAGTTGAGGAGTGACACAGTGAATGACCACCTCGCTGCCCCGACTGAAAATGATTCCGCACGACGGCGACCGACGGGACCGTGAAGACGACAGTGTTTTATTCATTTACCCTTTTTACGTGGGGACAAGCTTTGGGGAAAGTGCTGGCGTTGTTGCTGCCGGGGGGATAACGCCTAGTGAAAGTGACACACTTGGACTCATGTAGAACAGAGCGGCCAGACTTCTCCTTCAAGGGCACCTTGGCTGTGATGGATGAGGGGACGTGGCTGTCATGCCTCATCATTACTGTTACAGCTGCCCTGAGAATTCAGACTTTTTCCGGTTCGTCACGCCTCTTACATCGACCCTGTGGAGTCTGAGATCACACCGGCGTGACCCCTCATCGCCCAGCCTTTTGAGTTCCGTATGTTGGAATTGTGCACCAAAGTGAAGACATAATTGTCCGGTAGTTCATATGACTGATGCATTGCACACATCTATCTATCTATCAATAGATAGATAGAGTACCTAAATCTATTCAAGAAAAAAATTGAGATAAAATTGAGATTCCACTGATTGTTCGGGAGACTTGAACGTCACGTCGTTTCACGTCACTTAGAGATCTCTTTTTTTCATCAGAGTTAGACGTCGGTGAAACTGTTTGCTGTTGTTTCTCCTGAGCTGTGGGATCAGTTAGCTATTACGAGACAGAAAAATGTGTCTTGTTATGTCCTTAAGTCGTATATGTGTGAGGTTTCTTTCTATGTTATATGTGTCCTCTGATGGCCCTGCAGGTTAGGCCTGTCCTCTCCTCCACCTTCTGTGGAGAGTGGCTGCAGCTGAGGCCATTTTCTAATTGGGGCATGGACTTTAAAAGCTGGGACTGTCATTGGTGTGAATCCAGCGGGTCAGATGACAGCGACTGTTCTCTGTGGTGAACTCTTGAGATTAAACTTAAATTTATCACTTATGCTTTGGTCCAACATCATCCTCTGCTTAACAACCTTATTTTGAAGCTCATAGAACATTTTATTTATGTAAATCTGTAATTAAGTCACTTATTATACCAACAGTCTGCATTTTGTTTCTCCCTTTTTTTTTTTGCAATCCCAGTTAGATAACCTAATATATTAAACTGGGATTTGGCTAATTTCTTATCAAAAATTGTCTGCCTTTGTATTCCCCATAACCATTCCCGGTTATTCCAATATGAGTCTAATATTCACTTCCTTCTTCAGTTTTGTTGTGGTAGCCAGTGACTCTTGAGAAAACAGACTTATTAATTAGCTTGCGACAAACTGAGACAGTCGCCGGATTATTGCTACTGCCTGATCATTAGCGCCTTGCCAGGATTTCAGAGAGGCAGGATAATTAATGTACAGTAGCTTCACCTGACAGCAAGTGTTGAGAAAAGATAAGAGTTGGCCACACAATGAGTTTAAAACATAAAGAATGAGAGAGAAAAAGACCCATAAAAGGTGCTTGGTTGTGATTCAGATATTTTGTCACAATGATTGACCCTTTTAAGCAATGCCCCATGAGGTTTTTCAACAGTAGTGTGTTGAAACTGTCAGTTTCTCCATTTAAGCATCACGACAGATGTGCTCTCTCTCTCTCTCTCTCTCTCTCTCTCTCTCTCTCTTTCTGTGTGTGCGTGTCTCACATACATACGGGCACATGTGCAAACATACACTCACACTTTGTGTCGGCTTAGCTATGAACTGACTTTGACTCTGACTTTCATTTTGCGGCTTAAACCATCCCTGTCCACAAAAAGGATGCTGTGAAGATCTCACTCCACCCGGGATCATTCTTACCACCGGCGGCTCGGTGATTTGTTTATGAAAGCTGATTTTCGAGACTTGTTTGGTTTGATGTTCGCACATGTCATTGATTTTTGCTGAGTGCTCAGGGTGGTAAATAATCAAAACTGAGTGTTCACCAACGCTTGTCGCTTAATTTCACTCCGTTCTTTGCACTCGCAGCGGTGAACGTTCATATGGAAATTCAAATGGATCTAATCTAGAAATGTCTTCGGTTTGACTGAATTTGTTCTTCCAATTTGTTTGTAATGAAGGTTATTAACGGAGCTCCAGTTTGGTTGTTAATGCCTTGCAACCTAGCTAACCTCCAGTAATTCTGAAATCAAAAGCGTAGGTATTTTTGTATGTCTACTCCCTCTCTAGGCCACACCCCTTTATGCAGGTGGAATATTCTCATTGCTCACCAGCACTATAAAATGTCCTTTTTCTTCATGACATCTGTACGACTCCCTGATGAAGGCTTGAATCCAAAACTTTTGAAGCCCAAAGTTTGATTTTTGTTTTTTTTGTAGGCATAAATGACCATGCCGTCACAATAAAGGCATTACGGATGTCAAAGGAGAGTTCCTTGGCATTTCTTTGGGATTTTAATGTCTACATATCCCTATCTAGAGAGCACCTCCTGCTAAAGGGAAGCTCTTTTTGAATCCAGAAAGCGCTCCCATTATGAATGTTTTTAATATGCCAAAGCCTACTTTGAAAGAATATGCTGTGAAATGGAACTGTCTGTACATTTGTACATTTACCATTTCCAAAGCTGCTGACTCGGCTTAATGGCCAACTAAAGTGGTTTTGTTTCTGTGTTTCAGGCAGAATCCACTCCCATATCTCTTTGTATTAAATATTAACAAAATTTTGTTAGCTTTTTTTCGATTATTTTCAACGCATTGCTGAAACAACCCAGAGTATTGTGTCCAGTGTGGAAACCAGGGGTGTAATTCCCTTCCACAGTGTTACAACAAATCAAATCTAACAAATGTTTACCGTTGACATTCGCATCAGGGCTCACTAGCGTTTGTCTAAGTAACTTTCAGTTTTAGGTGAAGAATTGTAACATCATCATCATCAAGATGTGTTCAAAGGCAAAATTTGTTTTTTGGCAAGAAACTTCAAGGAAAGTTTTTTTAATGAGCAGTTTGCTAATGTTTTCATGGCAATATGAAATCATTAGCGCACACACACACACACACACACACACACACACACACACACACACACACACACACACACACACTACTTTCCCGGCTTACATGTAGTAATGTACTAATAAAGAAAATCTTGTCTCCAAATATATATTACACCAAATACTTTAGAATTGGTAATGTAGTTATTATTGAATTTCTGTTCTGCAATAAAGTAACAGTCAATGAAGTCAACCAAGATCAGTCTCAATCCCTTAATTCAGGCTCAGCGGAAAAAATAGTTTTCCTCAAAGCCGCCCCAAACAGCCAGTGGATGAGACAGTGAGACAAGAAGTAAGGACTTCAGCACCATTGAGATGTTTTGTGTCGGTGCGGCTTCTCATTTCAAGAGGCATTCTCATTTTTTTGCTCATTCCTCTGCAGAGCCATTAAGTACGACTTCTTTTATCTCTCAAATGAAAACTTGTGTTGTCTCTAATTGCATTCGGTCTTCAGATACTTGAGAGCCAAGCAGGTCTTGGATTAAAACTATAAGCCTGCAGAAGTGATCAAGGCACAATATTCAAGGTGAAGGATTTACCAAGCCCGGTTTGATAAGAAAGCATGTGTGGCAAGTTTGCATGTGCTCCTCAAGTGTGTGTTAAATATGGATAAGCAGAGACATAACACTTTTTCATGTGATGATATATTTGTCAAAATCTTCATGTATCTTCCTCGAACAAAAATGCACCGCTATGACAGAAATATTGAGAAATGCAGGCTGAATATCCCGTTTTCCCTGCTGAGACCCGATAAAAGTCTAAGCTTTAGACCTCCATGCCGTCCTATTCAATGTGAGGCTGTCATGCTGAGGCCAGTTTTTCTCCTGTAACACTGTGGAGAATTCTAGGTCTCACACCAACCGCTGCAGCACATCCTATCAGTCACTTCACAAAGCCGCCTTTTTTGCTTCTTCTTCTTTTGCCTCGAGCAACTGTTACGCATGGCTGAGTGTCCGGAGGGAGACTCAGCGAACATGAAGCCTCAGTGTGAGAGGTCAGTTTCCAAATAAAACTAGAGCTACGATGCTCAAACACTGAGGGTGTACCTGTTTATTCCAATGAAAGGATTTACACACACATAGTGTTCATGTACTGAACATTATGCACCAAAGAAATGGCTGTTTGCATCCTTTCAGATCATTTTAACCCTTTAATGTCCCCTTCAAAAAAAAATAAAAAATATTATAACTATATAGAAATAGAAATATTATTTATTTCTTTACATATTTTATGCAGGGGATTTAGCTGTAGAAATTCAATATATTATCCACTCTAAATTTACCATAAAATGGTAAGTTGTGTGGTGGAGCATGTTTCTCAAACAAAAAAAAAACATCTGACTGATGAAATTTTATATTTCATGGAAAATAGTCATTCGACTTTCTCAACCTACCGGTAAAAGCTTGTTTTTAGAAAACAATTTGACAATTATTAGCCTTTTTTTGGTTGTGTGAAGTTACATAATTCCGTTAAGTAAGTCCTCACATGCTTTAATATGCCAGAAAAAAAATCCCACTTATCAAATAGGACATAAGTAACCATGGTTAAAGCCTCCTCCCCTGATCTCCATTTAACCTGCGGTCTCCCCCAGGGCTCAGCACTTGGCCCCTTACTCTTTAGCACATACATGCTGCCACTGGGTCATATTACAATCAGGTTCAGTCACACCTTTCAATCAGAAATAGGGACTAGAAATGAGTTCAATCAAACAGTTGAAAAAGGACATTAAAGTGTTAAACACATGTGAAGTGCACAGTAATTTGATTCAACAAGATAATCAAAATTGAAACCCGTGCTGCCAATAATCCGCTCAGTGAAACATGCTGATCAAAGGATTTATTTTTTCAAACCAGCGGTTTGTTTGAAGTAAGGGTTCAAATCCCGAATGTGCTTAAATACATCCAACAAGCTCATAGGGTTTTAATTCATCTCAGTCAGCAGATAGACAACACTTCTACTGCTGTTGTTTGTGCCGTATGGCATATCCCCCGCCTTCATTAGAGCAGCCGTCTCACAAAATACCTTGCAATTAGAATGAGGATCTTCTTAATGGCAGTGGAAAGAAAAAAACATCCTGCGAAAAAGAAGGAGGCAGTTTTCACCTGTGTGGTGAGCTGACATATTGCAGCTCTGCAGCAATTAAGTGGCAAGAACAAAGAAGCCGATAGGGAGTCATTTTCCCCTCCTCCAGCCCCGAGAAATGGGCAAAGGAGTGCGTCTATTGGCCTAAACGATGGTCTGTCCTCTGACCACTTATAATTGATGGTTTTCCTAGATCTCCTATCTGAGAGGAATGTTTATGCTAATGCCAAGAGGCATAAGACAATATCAAATCAATTAACAGAGCCTTCAATCATCGCCGTAGGCTGCGTTTGTATTATTAGTTTAAAGTCCATTTCCATGATTGAAAAATACAGTTTGAAAGACTGAGTCTGAGAGAAGCGGAAAATGTGCCAGACGGCAACTTTTGATGTAAAATAGGCACCAAATTGAATCAAATATCAGATAAATAATCTCGGCGCCTCCGCATCTATCAGTATGCATTCAACCTGGGGGGTGCAACAGATGCAAACACCACGGTTCAGGTCGGAACCCAGTTCATGAGTCATGGATCAGATAATTTTTTGAATAAGTAACAGATAGATAGATAGATAGATAGATAGAGTACCTAAAGCTCCTTGTGGGAGTTGTACCAGGTTCGTCAGATGACGCCGTGAGGAAACTGCTAACAGCATTTTTATCCAAACGCGGCAGGTTGTCCACGTTATACAGCAGCACTGATCCAACAAGGACATCCATGTTCCTCTTAATACTTCCTCGCTCACTAAGATTACTTAAGCCCTCTGTCTCATGTGAATCAGGCCCCTTCAATTTCCCCAAGCCCCTGCAATTATGCAGACAATCAGTATGAGCCATGTGATGGCGTTCTACGGCACAAGGTGTAATACGTTTCTGGCTTGTCAGGGGAAGCACCTCAGGGACCAGCATCTAATTGAAGCTTGGACAGATTCCAATGGTGGTAGGGATTTTGTTATTGTCTGCTTGACTGCATGAGTGATCAGAGTAGCGTTCAGACTGTCGGTGCACGACTGTGGAGAGAAACATGTGGGTCACGTGACACGTGGTTAAAGGTGGCTCTGCTGCAGAGGCGCCCGCTGCACTGCAGTTACAACCTACAGCTGTCCCGTCGGTAGGCAGCACAAACTCATGCTCCTCATTTAACGTGGAGCGTTTATTATTATGGATTCTGAGGATGGAGTATGTTTAGTGTGATACACGTCTTTACACGACAGCTAGGGATGACGGTGTTAGTGTGTCGACTGGTGGGTCCCCAGCGTTTTCTCACATTGAGAGACCTTTTTTTGTCAATTTCCATCAGCATTGAGGCTTCGGAAAGAAGAAATGGGCCTGCTGATAAGAGTAGAAAAATACATTTATTCCATTTTGCATTTTGTATCAACCATTTTGGCGATACCAACATGATATATTCATTTTTCCTGGATCTGCTTCCTTCCAAATTACATAATACCACCTTGATGCTGGAAACCTATTCCTAGCATTTGGAATCATTTAAGAACTAAGCCAAAACATTATGACCAGCACAAATTGCATTTTTCCAGTAGCCCTTTCACACAAATCAGTTTTAAAGGGGCTTAATATTACAGAAATAAAAAATGGCCCTTTCTCAAAGTAAGAATTCCTTGGCTCAAGATCCAACCGTACACAACATTTCATTGAAATCCATTTCAAGCAGCGGTAACTTCAGAGGAGAATAAGAATATAAGATAAATAAATCCTACCAACAATGTGATTCCCTCTTGAGCTTGACATTTGTGTCCCACAGTAACATTCGTTGCTTTCGGGTACATTGTTTAAAAAAATATGAAATGGATATTCAAGAGCATAAACTGTACTGACTTCACATCTAGTGTTATAATCGCATCAGGGCGGGTCTGGGAATATGAAAATAAACATTGTGTGATATAACCCTGATCTGATGCTACAATGTTATATTGAATGCTGCACCTCATCCCTGATAAAAAGCTGTCCTTTAAAAGATAATGGATAGATAGTTTGATTGCTACACTTTGAAGTTATGAACATAGTAGATCAGAACCAGAACCTTTAGTGTTTGGATTAGTGGTCTGGGAACTGGAGTAATGGCTGCCTTGCTTTGACAACAAACCGTGGATCGAACACAGATCAGCGCTAATATTAAAATCACTAACTGCTGAAGTCAGAATAACACTGAGCATTCCAAAGGATTTGAGTGACTTGGGCCAGTTTGTGAAGGCAAGATGTCTGAGTAAGAGGTGTTACTGGATGTTCCTTGTCTGCAGTGGTTAGTACCTACAGAAGTAGTCTGAGGGACTCCTGGTCATGGCCACCCAAGCCTCTATGATGCCCAATGGGGGCAAAAACTATCGAGTTTCTGATGTTCAGTTTTCTGAACATCTTATTAAGTTTATGTTGGTTTTGTTAGAAAGTTTCCATATCACAAAGCACAGAAGGGGACCTACAATATTGGGTATTATTAGGGAAATGGTTTTAACGTTATAGCTGATTTGGTGTGGATGTTGGTTGGCGACCTGTAGTGGATCCATATGATATTCATGAAAGAGTTGATGTCAGCAGAGGAGCGATAATCACAGAGATGGGGAACCGCGGAGGTGAGATGCAGCCATAAATATTTCAAGCAGCGGAGACTTGTCCTTCCGCCGCGACTACCGCCGTTGTGATAACAGCGGCTCATAAACATTCATCACAGGAAGTCGACTAAATTGTACGCCTGGAGCAAGTCATCACCTCCGAAGTTTGCCTCCAAAGTGCCCGGTGGCGCTCGTTGGCGCTCTTCCTATTCAGCTGGTGTGATGCCTGAAAGAAGACATGAAAGGAAAAGCTGCCAAGTGCAAACAACGGCGGCTACCTCGCCACTAGCACCTGGTGAAAATGACCCCCTTGACCATCTCTCCGGGAGCGATTGAAGTAACTGAAAATGTTGAGCGGCAGCTGTGAAGATGAAAGGAATCTAGTCAGAGGTTGTGTTTAGCTCATTTTGTCAGTGAGTGAGCTATTAGAGTAATGGTACTCAAATCCACAACAGTAGCCTGCTGTATCGGCTCTCAGGGGGGAAGAACAACAGGGAGGGAATTAACAGGCAACACACTCCAATTTAGGCCGCCTGAATATATTCAAATTTCTCATTCATTAGTATTAGTATTTCAGTACGTGTCCTATCAAGTCAATATTAGGCGGGCTACTAGTGGTGGTCTGCGTATTTTACACCTTCGGAACTATCCAGCTAAAATCAGTGCTGAATGACGTCTCCGTGACACCAGGACAGGATACTGGATCTCATGTCCCAAATCAGTGTCTTTAGAACAGAAACAACTCCAGCCACTCACATTTACTCAATACTGCCAAACGGGCTTCCCCGCAGACTGTAAACGGATTCACACAGCATCATTCGCACCAGCAGCGAGAATCTAAAGCTATATCTATATATTCTACTTCTACCTACCTACCTAACTCTTCATGTTAAATGTAAAGTTGTGTCTGAAGAACAATGTTTTTTGTGAACAAAGCCCCCTCCCTAGTTTGTAAAATACAATCCTTTAGAGTAAAACGTAACATATACAGGATAGATCTCCTCCTGTCGATCAGACGCAACAAATTCGGGCTAATTTGGACCAACGATTGAGAAATTATTGGCCAAAAAATTGTGGAGATAAAGCTGTCCCTAGTGTCGGAATTATATGACCTCCCATACCGAAAATCAATCCAGTTCTTCCTCACACTAAAGTCTGGCAGAGCATGAACATTTGACACTGAACTGTGAAATAGTTTAAGAATGATCGTGTTAACACAACGGAACGCAGCAGTGCTGGACTGTGAACAATTCCATAATTAAAAATAATAATAATTACAGTAATAACAATAATTTTATTAATAATAATAATAATAGTAATAATATTAATAATAATAATAATAATAATAATGCCCAGGTAGAAACAGGCCCAGTCTGCATTCTGCAGACGTTTGATAGAATTCACCAAGTCATCCTCTCTCCCTGTAACTATATTTAAAAATCTAAACATTACATAATTAATTTTAAATAAATCTTAAATATTGTACGAGTCCCACCTTCAATCACTCTCCAAAAATACTCGGAAAAATTATTACAGCCATAAACAGCCATATTTGAAAGAAGTCAAATTTGTTTTAAATTCTAATCAAAAATTTTTGAAATTAACTTTAAGTAGGTAAAGTAACATACAAGCAATGAAAAGTAATTTAATGAAGATTAATTCACTTAAAATGAGTATTGCAGTTCCTTGACTGAACTGTTTTTAAAAACCCAATCCTTGGTTCAAGATAAATAAGAAAAAGGCTGATAACAACAAAAGCTTTTCTTTAAATAAAATGTCCTTATTATGAAAATAAGGAAGAAATATTATTCCTCTGCTGGGATATAATTGCTGGTTAAAAATAGTTCCATATTACCTGGAATATCTTGCAATGAAAAATTCATTTTCTTAAATCAAGACAACTATTGAATATGAAACATGCTTGACTGGATTCTTTTTATTTTGAGACGGATACATTTCCTAGAAACAAGGATTTTGCTTTACTGTCTTGAAATTTGGATAACAAAGGTTTGTTTTTCTGCTTCTGAGCAGCAGAGTCAGCTGAGCAGGCTCCCCTGGTACTGATGATCCAACAAGGCTTGCCTCAGGGGCTGTTATGTGTTTATACCCCAGAGACCAGAAAGAGATTCTGGCTGTTTCCGGCAGCACCGGCAGCACCGTCAGCCCCGTCAGCCCCGTCAGCCCGTAAGCACATCCACGTTAGTCCTGGGCAGCTCTGGCTCAGACTGGAAGTTCTCCACATGGATCAGAGTTTTTCTGGAAACGATCCGAGTGGTGGTGCTGCGTGTGTGCTACAAGTAAGAAGAGGTCATATTATAAAAGAGGGATTTCCTGTAATGCCACAACCCCCCGCGACCCCCCGCCCCCTGCGCTTCACACTCTCCTGGAGGAGGATCAGCATGTATCATCACGGGACAGATCTTCAAATCTATTTGCCAAATCTCCAGAACTTGATGGTTGTTCTTAACTCCAACTGCAATTCAACAAAATTAACCTGAGCACGTGATTCAATCTTAAACTTATAATTGATAAATTAATCTGACGATAAGAGCATTATAAATGAAATGTATTACTATTATTATTACTTGTCACCGCATTCATATTTCAAACAGACCCATTAAAATCAAGCTACAGTAGAAATCAATCAATTTTCTCTATCATTCCTTAGCATGGCAGAAAAATAAGAAATAGAATATATTGTAGCCAGAGGTCTCAATGAGGAGTAGATAAATAAAATGTAAGTTCTCTTAAACGGTTGAACAGCATCGAGAAAATAACCTACTTTAAAGATTCAAGTTTAAATATGAATAATTTATTCCAACACATCAATTCCTGCTGTGAAAAAGGAGCAGTCAGAGCCATGAGCAGATCCAGGGGGCGGGGCCAGAGACATCTGATTGGTCTCTGAGGTGCCCAATTCACTCACCTTTTTTGGCGCCACCTCAAGAATCTCTTCTAACTGTCAAAAGTATTTCTCGCTATATGTGGGCTGGAATATTCTTGTCTTATTTGTTAATAAAAATAGGTAACTAGAAAATGTACATCAAGGGTTAAACCCTACCTCCGAACGACTCTTGATCAAACACGGTTTGTCATCAGTTCTTGTTTTTTCCAGTATAAAACATCAATGGAACAAAGCACAGCAGTGCCAAGGGTTTAGTAAAAAATCGTGCAGATTTCTGCACTACTGTCTGAGTTATAAACAGCCTCTAAATCTACCGACATCTAAAACAACAAACTCTCTGAAAATCAGTCCTTACAATAATTATAAAGAGTTCTACTCTTTATGGCGCTCGTTATGTCATTTCCTGTTCCTGTTCCAGACCCCCAAAATCAAAGGAATCGAAGGAACAAGGCACAAGAGCCCCCCAGCTACCCCTCAAAGGAACAAAGTCATGAAAAATAATGGAGGTTACTCCAAAAAAACTAAGAAAAACCTAATGTTTTATTATTTTTAAATAATGCAAATCACGTGATGTCATCAACACCTAACATCTGGGTAAAATTCCATGCAAATCCGTCCATTAGTTTTTCCGTAATCTTGGTCACGATCAAACAGACAAACAAATGCACAGGGGTGAAAACATATCCTCCCATGGCGGAGGTAATGAAGGAGAAAATAGCTTTTTTTCCCGAGATATATTTGATACAATTTTCAAAATATCTTTACTTATGTCAATGCATTTGTACGCATACGTATGCATAGACGACTTGATTAAAGCCTCCCTAAACCTGCAGGTCTTGTTGGGTCATGTCCGTCTGAAGCGGTTCTTACATACCAAGGTCAAAGTCTAAGGAAGGACAACCGGTCCTGGCCCCCCCAAAGCTCATGATGCACGTGGCGAGCAAGGCTAGTCCGTGTTGTCTGATCTCATAGAGGAGCTAGTGCAGCATAAACTGCTCGTACAGTTGATATTGGTTCAGATAGGAAGGCGTCAGAACACAGCTTCGGCTTGCTCCGCATGGAGCTATGTAGTCGAAGGAGGCATTACCTCACAATTTACAGAACTTAAAGAATATGCTGTTAGCGTCTTGGTGCCAGATACCACACCACACCTTCAGATGTCTTGTGGAGTCCATGTGGTGATGGCTCAGTGCTGGATTGGCGGCGAATAAGTGGAAGTTTGTGAAATTTAGTTTTGTTTTCAACATGTTACATGATTGCCTTCATTCTGATTCATAAATGTACTCTTTGATTAGCAGATTAAGATTTCAGAGGGAATTTAATGCAGGAAAACGGAATGGAAGGAGTAAGTTCTGTGGCCGTAACACAAGAAAAATGTAGGACACACAGTATCTTGGGTATCTTCATGTAAGGCATCTTAATCATCCTCATCTTTAGACTGAATCTGGACTATTCCCTTTAAAGCCGAGTGCCGCAGATTCACCGTATCTTAGGTAACGTGTGTTCCAGCGGGGGTGCTGACATGCACAGCGGTGCGAGGTAAATAAATAGTTCTTTGGATTTAACCTACGCGAGGCTTTCCTAATACGCCCTCAGTCCCGGCTGCTGATCATCACCATGGCAACCAGTGGTCAGACTGAGCTGGGCACAGTACAGTCTTGAGGAAACCGTAAAAAGGGGGACAAACAAAGACCCCTCGCCGCAGCTGTGATGAGAAAACTCAGTGTGGTATTGACAGCAGCCTGCGTTTTGTCACAAGTATGCAAATGATCTCGCTTGTTTGAAGTCTCGCCTCCCATCCATCATCCGCGTCTCACACTATTGCATTGTGTCAGCACAAACTGTGAGCAATTAAACTGTATACCTCGCCGAATGTCAGGTGTACGGAGATTACTGCTGTAGAATATTTCAAATAAATCAGTTTAGATAATTAGATCTCGTCACCTTCATTAAGCCTCTGGCATTTCCTTTATTTTTAATGTGAGTTTAATGAAAGGCTAACATTAAATTCAACCTGCTTCTACCCGCCTGATAATCGACTAAATGTGTAATTATGATTTAACTGGATGGTTGCGCGTTCCTGGGGCTTGGGGGTGACCTGCATGCTTGATGATTGTTCTTGTAAAAGGACATCCTATGCGCTGCAGCTTAGCCTTCATTGAGCTGTCACGAGCCGGGGGGGGGGGGTTCTCTGCCGGTCTGCCCACCTTCACCTTCCATAGGATCGATCACGCCGCCGCCTCGGAGAGAAATCCAACCGCCACAGCTCCTCCAATTACTGCTGATGGGCCACATCTCTTTACCGGAATAGGCATCAGAGCCGTACGCCGCCTTTCAGAGTGAAGAGAAAAGACGGGGTGCTCGCAGTGGAAAAGAGAGAGAGAGAGAGAGAGAAAGAAAGCTGGAGAATGTGGTGACAAGCGTGAGCAGCTCCTGAAACCTCCCATACTGAACTTTGCCAAGATGAATACTGAACTTAGACCTGAGTATGCATTATTAATATTGACCACTTACGTGAGAATGGAGAAGCGTTTACTCACAGGCTGACACGTCTGAATTAATCATAGCGCCATACTCAAAAGCACCACCAATTGTCTTTCATGAACAAACCGGGCGGTTTTCACTGAAATGACGGATGTCTTCAGAGGGAAGGCCACCAGGTGTGTCATTATTTGAGTGTCCATCAAAGATTCAGCAGGCTTTTTCTCCGACACTCAGCTCAGTGGTACTAATGCTTGCACAACAAGAAAATGCTTTCACTCTCACATACTGAGTACAATTTCTGCAGTGGCGTCCAGAAACCCTTCAGGACACAGTATATAAAAAATACATTTCTTTAGTGAGGTCTGCAGGAAAATAAACACGCATTTTCCATAGTGCAGCGGTTGCAATTCTTGCCTGGGGCAAGTGAGTCTCTATGGCTACTGTGCTGGTGCGTTGTTGGTTTGTGTGCTTCAGCCATGTTTGTGTGTGCGTGTCTCATATCCTGCACATGGTTCTTGGCGGATCCATCAGGTGGAGGCAGACTTCGGTAGGATTGTCCCCACAGGGTTCTTGCAGCTCCACCATCAAACACCACGCAGCAGTCGCTACATGTAGACACACACAACGACAAACCGCTGCCATGTTTTATCTCATATAGCTTCCTGCAGGACAACAGATGGACTGCATGAGGAAATGTCATTTCCCGATGATGTGTTTGTTTGCGTACATATAAAGTGTGAGAGTGAGTGCAGCTCTGTATCTATTTTGTTGGGTTACATAAGCAGGCTTAAAGACAATCAATACCTTCACCCCTCTGTCTGCTGCCTCCTCTGAGCCGGCGCTCTATCTTCATTTTTTCCCCCCCTATATCCATCGCTGATGTGCAACTGGCGTGGTCACTGGTCGCGGTCAAGACGCGGAGCCCACTGCACAGAATCAACACCGTCTGACAATGTGCATACACACACACTCTAAATTCAACCACTCTGTCCTATTCGAATTTCCCCGGTACCTTTAGTGGTACTGGCTACCGTTACCCACAAAATCCATCAGACTTCAGCGCGACGGTTCATTTACATTCCATCTACATGTGAAAATAGATGCATCAGTTACGTTAATGCCATTAAATCCACAAGAGTCACTCAGCAGTGATTTACATGACTATTGAATACATTACAGCATGTCGACATGTTGTACTTTTTTTGTTTTATTGTATTCTTCACTTCCCTGTCCCTGAATATTTTTTCGTATCATTCTTGAATGGGTGTTACCCTGCCCCCATGCAATTTCTTACTTTTTCATTTGTAGCTTTACGCTCGCGGCCAATACGGACGAAATGAACGCAGTACAAGTCCGGAGGGAGATATCCGTTCATATAAGATTCATTTTGAATATAAAATGGGCTTTTGGAGTTGAGGTATGAACATTAAGTCATAATTTGAAATAAAAGAACAAATCTGTTAATGAATTCACTAACTTCTGTCATGGTTTTTTGGTTTTAGTTTAACTAGGCCTAAGCTGTGGCCCCAATAATAAGGTTATATCCCCAATCCCCTGCATTGTGCAAGAAATCCCCGCGTTATAACGCCTCAAATAAAAGACGAGATTATGTCTGAAAAAGAGTTTCATTTGTTAAAAAAAAAAAATGACTTATTAATTATTTAATATTGCGGTAGAATATGATATATACAAGATAAATCTTCTCGAGTCGGTTCATAAGCAACAAATTTGGACTAAATCAGACCGATAGTTAGGTAGATGGTTAAGAGAAAAAAAAGTGTTTTTCGTAAAAAAAAAAAATCATAAATACATGATTTTTTTTTAAAAAATCCCTCTAGTGAGTAAAATAGGAACTATTGGAGTAAAATGTGAAATACATAAACTAGACAACCTGAAGTTCATTCATATGCACTTAATCTGGATTTATTCAGACCAACAGTTGAGAAATTATGGCCCGAAAAACTTTTCCCTTAGTGTCAGAAATATATAAACGGATTTCTTCCTCGCACTCAGAACTATGTGGGTATAAATTTTTAAAAATCATCAATCAAGGAGATTTTCAGTTTTTTTAAAATACAGGATATGCGGCCTACATACTGATAATATCCCCAACTTTTCAGGTATGAAATTAGTACATGATCTATCTGTCCACAAGTTCCTTCCTGATTTCACAAGCCCATCTACTTCCCTTGTATGTCAAATATCCAAAATGAAGGTTTTGCCTTTTTTTTTCATTGTTTCCCTGAACATCCTTGGACTTGTTCTTGCACTTTAAGTAATTAATTTGTTTGGTGGACGGATTTATTGGTTTTGACCCCTGCTTGCAACTTTATTCTGTAAGCGCCTCCTACTTTTCTTTTTTAACATTTCTGAGCTCAATAAATGATAAAACTGCTGCTGACCCTGCTGTTGTCTGCATTTGGGTCCAGATTCCTGATATTGGCAGCCATCGCACCTTCAGACAACCCATAATGAAGTCCTGCCCTTAACGTTTTATAGTGTTAAAAGAGAAGAGGTAAGCTCTTTGATGTCTCTACATGGACCTGAGAGAACCCATTTATGGCCCTTTCCTTTCTTTTTAAAACACATCAAATTTCTGAAGGTATACCTGGGAGAATAGCAGCCGCTGTTCCGTATCCGATATTGCCGGAGTCAACTCAGTCTTACGTTTCCAGAAAACCAAGGCTGGTCCCTTTGATGAATTAATTCAGCCTAGACTTTCATATGCAACATTTCCCACTTATTGTACTTTTGTGATCGTAGCGCCGACCCTTTTCACACATGGATCTATTAAACAAGTAGACAAGCAATAACAAACTTAAGAATATGAAATCTGACAATCGTCCGCAGACCACCGAAACCTTTAATAACGATTCTGATCAACACAGACGACTATTACTTTATGCATAAAACACTTCCTGTGTGTCTGGGCATTCCTAACAAAACCTTTCAACACGTGCACGCACTTTTATTCCAATCCATCCCAGCTGTGATGGTGAGAAGGGGAATCCGTCACGGCTCGGCGTACATACTAGAAAATGAAGACAACGTACTACATCCCAACCATAAATCCAATGTGAAGAACGGAGCAAAACATCAAAAGGAGATCCATGAAATTTGCAAAATTAAAGTGAACCATGAAAACTATGAAACGGCGAGTTGAAAACAGGTCAGTTATATGAAGAGTAACTCCTGAATTCAATCCCATGGTGTTGTTTTACTGCTGCTAGTTTCTCCTTATTTAATCATCAGTATTTTATCGTGATTTCATGTATGTATTGCGGCTCACTTCTAGTACCTTCTCAGCCCACCAGGTACTGCAGCCAGGTTCAACTGGATTTACTTCGCATCATATTTGATGTACTACAAATCATCATTTTAAGCCTTTTTTCAGTAAAATATTTTTACGCAAGACTCGGTAATATTTAGCCCACCACATGGAATGCTAACTTGAAAACGAAATACCTTTTTTACGGTTGTTTTTTCTAGCCTATCTGCTCATTGGAGCACTTATTTGATGTGATATTCTTTCAGCATTCCCTCTAATTAAGAGAGAGAGAGCGAGTTTTTAAAGTGGTATGCCCGCTTTATCATATTATGTTATATTCTGCTGCAAACTTCATCAAATTCAGTTTGTTTAGTTTACTGTATAAAAAAAATTGCCTGTTCTTGTTGTGTACTGATTTTTTGACGCTACAAACATACATTTGAAAGCTGGGAGCAGGTTAGTAGCATTGGCTATTTTCTTAGCATGGCTTATGGGTTGTGGCTCTATTGATTGTCACCATCACTTGTCCCCTCAGTTTCTCATCAACTAGGATTACATGTTTTGTCGGACATCTTACATTTATCTTCTTCTGGCACTTACAGCATCGCTGTCACCTTCAGGGGCTTGACATTATCTTCTTGTTCTGAGCTCGCCACCCCGAGTGTGGTATTAAGGTGGACGCTGTGGGAATATGGGGAATTGCTTGGCCTCCGCTATTGCAGCTCGCAGCTTTATTGAAAAGCTCTCTGCTTAACAACTTCACACTCAGCAGGATATTTCCTTGAGTCCGGAGAACAACCAGCAACACAACCAGCGAGTGTGAAGACACTCCGATGAGCAGGATTTAGGATTTTATCCTTTGTAGATATAAGATGAGTCTAAAGTATACATGTGTGTATGTGTGTGTGCGTATGTTTGTTTGTGTTTGACGGAAAGGGGATGGATTGCAGTATAGGAATATCCATAATGGTAAACCATGAAGAAACATATTTATGTCCACGAAAAAGTCTGAGGTATTATGGAATTGTCATTGTTGCCGCTACGTCAGCCACCAAAGATCCTTTATGTTACGAGATAACTCAACAACTATTTCATGGATCATTTTCAAATTTTCATACCCGCTTATTTACAATACTGGGGGAAGCTTTAACTCTTATCTGTCTTGTATATATATATATATATATATATATATATATATATATATACAAATCATATTTAACTCTTATAGTTCATGTTTTACTCACTAGGGGGAGATTTCTTAGGAAAAACACTTCTTGGAACATAAATTCTGACTTTTCTTTCATGAATTCAATCAGGAGGATTGTTTATGCAATTTTTGACAGGGAACATTTCGGGGGTGTAGCATCGTTGACGGTGACGACAATGTAGGCCTAGTTGATCATTTGAACTGATGACAGAAATACAAGAAATACAGCCTCCGTTGTTCTTTTGAGCGTCGGCTGTTTCACGTCAGGGGCTGGACCTCAGAGGGTTTTGGTATTCTCTTTATTTAGTGTATATCCACCTGTATCTTCTTCCTATTTAGAGCCGAGTAGATACATTCCTAACTCTATGACTTGTTGACTCCATTTTTTGGTGTAGAGATTGGTACATTTTGGAATAAGAATGTGATTATACTATAAATGATGAGGGATGTTTTTGTGGTTATTAGGGCGTTTGAATCTTTCAACATCAGATCCAGATGACCCAGTCAGGAATTATTATAATTTAATGAAATCACATTTTGTACCTAAAATACTAAATTATGATATTAATTTGTGTTATTTTATTTTTCCCCCGTGAGTTTTTAATGGAATCATAATGAAGTTTTGCAAATATGGTTGTTAAATTTGATTCTTTTAAACACATTTACTACGAAAACTTGAAGTTTGATGAACAGGTAGTAAATTCTGACACAATAAGCTAAAGCTCACATAGTTTTTATAGTTTGTTCAATTCACACCTCAGTCATTTCCATAAACTCAATAGGTTGATTTTTCACAATACCCTTAATAAGAGGAAATCCAATACTATTATTAAACACTTTCACAGGCAATATAAGTCATAAATGTCACTTTAAAAGGGAATTGTTAATCATTCATTTAATTAGTAAACATAAATAAAACAAACTTAAAATTCTACAAACAAGGAAAAACCCTCCTTTTGGTTCGGCCCAGTGATGTCAGCATAACATCGCCATATCATTAAAATCAGGAAAAGCTGGGCGGTTTCCTCCCTAATGGAGTCCCACATGGATGGTCCGGGGAACAAACATTTGTAAGTCAAACTATTTAACAATATCCTTGTTTACATAATGAAAGCATCTGAAACTAACCCATCAGTGTTTTCAGTTACTCGTTATTTTTAATACTCTCACCAACAAACCGGGGAAAATGGTTTACGCTGGTACTCAGAAATGGTGACACATAGCAAAATGAACAAATGTAGTAAAAGGGTCGCACCAACTTTTTCTCAGAAATCCACCCTGCTGTTCTTTATGAGGATACAACCCTGATCAGGGGGTTTTACCTCTCAGGCACAGACATCAGTTTCATTTTCATTCACCTAAAGAGCTTTTTATCCTTCAATCTTTCAATCTATGCTCATGAGCATGTACTTTTAAACAAGAAAACTTTCCTGGAGTGTCCATCATCTTCTTACTAAGGAGAGCGTAAGAATTCGGACCAAGAGAAAACAATACATCCAGGTCCTGTTTCTCCAGGCGAGTCATTTTCCATTAAATGGGCTTGAATGATTAAAAACACCAACACATGTGTGAAAACAAGATAAATCTAAATCAGACCAAAGGTTAAGAAATGATGGTCCCAGAACTGTAATTTTGGAGATAACGCGCCCCTAGGGGTGAAATGTGCAACTGAACTTTCCCTAAATCAAACCAGTTCTTCTGTACTGTCTATGGGGATGTAAATCTTTGAAATGACCCATGAAATGTTTTTTTAGCTATTTATTGAGTTGTTTTATGTATTGTGTAGGGGATAGCTGACCTCAAAAATGGCCCAAACTACTTCTTTCCTTGTTCAGTCGACAGTTGTGGAGATAAGCTAGTATCTACACTAATATATTAATCGCTTAGAACACTTGAATAACTTAATTCCCACCAGTCTATCTTCAGAACTATCTCGATCCTTCGCTCTCACAGTATCACACCTCCTATCAGCAGCTAATTCATATCGAGTGTCGTAACCATAGCTACGCACAGCAAAAAAAAACACATTTTGGGTTTAGTGCCTAGTTTTATCTCTGAGCTTTTGACCCCTGATGAGCACCGGCGCAGCTTGAGATCCTCGGCCTCCTTCTCCCGCTTTGCGGTCTAAAGCTGATTATGGTCGCTCTTCGAGATTTCTCCATCAGCACCCCTCGGCTCTGCGGTGACCTGCTGGGCAACTGACTGCCCTTTGAAATATTTTGAAAAAAGCATTTTCTACTAGTTGCTTTTTACCTGTTCTTTGAATTATTTCATGCCTTTTACCGTTGGCTTTTAGTGTTATTTGTCATTGTTTCCTCATACTTTCTCTTTTTTTTTTTTCAATTCATAAAGTACGTCAACTTGGAGCTGCATTTCGCCACATAATGATGCCATTAAGGGTTACAGACCAGTATCAACGTTTAGCCTCCACAGGAGACCCACTATGGCTTATCAGCTAAAGCAAAGGTGGCACAATGATATATTATTCTCTGACATGTAGGAGGTGCACCTTAAAGACCGAAAAAAATATACGGGACATAAGGTCACATAAGTTGTCTCTCTCTCTCTCTCGCTCTCTCTCTCTCTCTCTCTCTCTCTCTCTCTCTCTCTCTCTCTCTCTCTCTCTCTCTCTCTCTCTCTCTGTGTTGCATTTAGACTCATCTTATAAGACTTGGATTCAGACACATCTGGCTGTAGATGTTTTTGATTTGACTTGATCCCAGATGTTGATGACTTGACAAATAGTGATGAGTAATTCTCATGTATTCTGTTTTCTTATGTCTTAATTTGCTGTAGTATAAAAGTACGTCTGTGGGATTGGACTGGAATAATCATCCCCGCCGCTGCTTCGACCACATCAGATTGGTCGTGAAAACTCAAAATCTATTTCTTGTGGTTCATTTCCAAATTTTATACCCAAATAGACCTTAATGGGATGAAGAATTGGAGTGTTTTGGAGAAAGGTCAGTTAAATATTTCACCGGACTTGTACACTAAGGGATCCTTTATTGTTTTTAATCTTTACCTTTCTTTTATGAAAATGTTTTCAGGCCAGAAATTCCAAACCGTTGTTCAGATTTAGTTCAAATTTGATGCGAATGAATCGGCTTGAGGAGCTCTATCATGTTTGTATCATATTTCACCCTAATAATTCATATTTTACCCATAACGGGATGCTTCTTAATGTTTTTTGGACACTTCACATTTAATTTGAGGAATTCAAAAAGGGAAGATTGCTTGTACAACGCAGGGGATTGGGGTCTTTTCAGGGACATACCTTTGCTGTCGGGGATGACAGCGTAGGAGTAGTTTACTTCAAGTGATGCTTGCTTCTAACTGCGATCCGTTTGTCTTTACAGTCCAACCAAAGATGACAGTGTTTGCATACGTTCCTGCCAATAGCTGGTCAAATTTCCCCGTTTTATTAACGTCCGCTGCAGATCATAAATATACTGGCTTTAAAAACGAGCTGGATGGTGCCTGCATGGCAATCTGAGCTGGGATTTGACCCTGCAGCTTGTCTCTCCCTCACTTATCTCCCTGCTTTAGCTCCTTTGTTGTTTTAATTTGGCACCTTAGCATACATTTGAAAGCCTGGGGCTGAGCTGAGATGTCAGTTGAATGTACAGAAGGGAAATTCCCTGTGGTTTTATGATAATTACTTTTTTCCCTCATGACAACCTTATTGAATTGAGATTAGGCCAGCAGCAAACGCTGCAACACTGCGTGCCCGCTGCATTGCATCAAGTCAATGCGCTTGGTAATGTGCCTGACCCTTGTCTCATTTTTCATATGGCATCAGCTGGTCCGCTTCTACGACCACAGTGGCTAGCCACAGGCAAGTATAACCAACGCTGTGGCAGATGAGGCCCACAGAGGAAGTCTCATCAATAATTGCGAGCAGTAGCTGGGGAGTCGTGCAGAGGAACTGTGCTGTAGTGAGGGAGAAGCGTGCAGCTGTGGTGTTTGTCTCATTTCTATCAAATGGGCATTTTCAAATCACGTTCCCCAGCGGGCATTCATCAGAAGAAGGATGCTATTAATAGGCGGTGGGATGAATAAGTTGTCAAATCGCTGTTTGAGATGTATGTCTATTAATGGACAGCTCCTTTATTGTTGTGTCACCATGTCACAACAGAGTTTGACAAACAAACTAATTAATTACTCAGAAAAACATAAAATTATAAAGTATTGTAAGAAAGTGGCTCTTCAAGGAAATTCTAACTCTCAAGATCTCTTAGATCTTATTATGACCCAGTTGTGATTGAGTTTCAACTCCCAGAACAATGACCTGACATTCTCTACAAACGTTCCATGTAGAGGGCATAATTAATGTTTCTCATAACCTTTTAATGCCGTCATTAAGAGGAAAATGAAGAAAAGAAGTGTGTCTTTGCATATTTTATTTTGTTGAGGCATTCATCATCACTTCAAGACCTTAGACACTCTAATGTTACCATAAAATGACAAATTGTTTGGTCAAGCTAGTTTTTAAACCGGAAAATCAAAAATCTGATTCACATAATTATTGTCTTTGAAAATACATCATTTTAATTAGAATATCTCAAAGGTTCTGGTTAAGCATGTTTTAAGCAAACTATTTGACCTTTTTTTTTTCGACTTATTTTGGATGTATCATGTTACATAATTCTGTTTAGTAATAGTAAGTAATTAATAGTAATTTAGCCATTCTGATTGGGAGACGGTCGCTATACCCACTGAGCCACACCCATAGAGTTTAAAGTGATGTTTATAGTGTTTATAGTGATGTTAATAGCATTTATAGTAAAGTTTACAGTGGTTATAGTCATGTTTATAGTGGTTATAGTCATGTTCTTGGTGTTTATAGTGATTTTTATAGCCTTATAATAATGTTAATAATGTAATAGGGATGCTTATAGTTTATAGTCATGTTTATAGTGTTTATAGTCATGTTGTTATTGTTTATAGTCATGTTTATAGTGTTTATAGTCATGTTGTTATTGTTTATAGTCATGTTTATAGGGGTTATAATCATGTTTATAGTGGTTATAGTCATGTTTTTATTGTTTATAGTCATGTTTATAGTGGTTATAATCATGTTTATAGTGGTATAGTAATGTTTATAGTGGTTATAGTCATGTTTTTATTGTTTATAGTCATGTTTATAGTGGTTATAATCATGTTTATAGTGGTTATAGTCATGTTTGTAGTGAAAAGTGACTCCTGCCAACACAGCTTTGTGACAAATGTCGATGGATGGTAAGTCAAAGGCGCATGAATTCCATCTGACTGTTCAAACTGAGGTTACATGCAAAATAATCAAACCTTTGTCTGATTTTGGACCACATACGGAAGTGGCCCAAATCAGAACAGAAAACTAGACTCGGGTCACATCTTTCCTGCAGTGTGAACTTAGTGTATGATGGAAATGTGAAATAATACAATAATAACTATCCAGCTGAAGTCTGCTTCATGGGTGCAGCCCTAAATCGAACACCCCGTGAAGCCAACACCAAAAATCGCATGATTTTCCAGTCAGTCAAGCAGCGTGTAAACCGCTCCTCATCGGAGTCCTCAGAGGAACAGCCACCGCGTGACTATCTCTCCTGACAGCAGCAGTCCAGATGCAAACAGAATCCCGTCACCAAGGCCCCGAGAATGACCCGGTGACTCTTAACAGCAGCATCTCCTCCCAGCTGCCATCCTTCTCATTCCCTTTCTTCAATGCCCCTCATTGTACTGGGAAGAGGAGGGCCATTCTTACTGGCGTCTCTTGTGCTCTTGTTTCTTCAGGGACCGGCCCTGAGGGCGTGAAACTGCTGGGAGTTTGGATGTCACCGCTTCCACTGCGTTGGACCACCTTCAGCTGCACGCGCCTCTGCTCCCCGGACGGCACCAATTAAGGCCGGCTTGAGACGAAGCGGTTTGGCAGGATCCGACGACGCCAACGTGAGGAGGAAAGGAATACACTGGAGGAGGGGCCTGTGTACTTGCTGCAGAGGACGGCTTGTGAGTACATCCGGTTGTCCTCATCGCTGAGGTGTAACACACTTTATTAAACCTACGACCAGAGCTGTGCTATCCTACGCCCTGAAGTACATTTCTGTCCCCATAGTAAACAAGTAGCTGCAAAATAATTCAGAATGAAGAAATGTAGTGACTTCTTTGCTAAGAGCAATTTATTTCTATCCAGACATTTCAGAATGAGGTACGCAAACCAAGTTTGACCTTGACAAGTTTCCTTTTTTTCATCTCATTTCACTGCGACTCATTCGTCACATGAACAAACGACCAGCACCATCATTTATTCCTTTTGTTCTGAAAGGCAGCCGAATTTAAAACACTCAGAGAGTCACTGGAAGTAATTAAAGGTGAAAGGAAGATAGAGGTGATAATTCCTCTCCTCGCCATCTCTCTCACATTCTCTCTGACTTTCTCATGCCTGTCGTCCTGCATACACTCTGTCTCCCTGTCCATTCCATGTTCCATCCTCACCAGGAAGTCCAGTGGAGGAATTAGGTGGACGACAGGGGCAAAATGATCTGACAGATCCATTTACGTTTGCCGCCTGTGATCCCCCTGGCCTCTGATATTATTAGAGTCTGATATATATGAAGGCATGGTGGAGAGGGTTTGGAGGTGAGGGAGACATGGCGAGGGAGGGAAGGGTGAGAGCTCAGGAACCCATGCCTCTTGATGTCAAAGCCAAACAAACAATTTTTGAGTCGGGAGGCAGCAAATGAATGTCTTAGTCGCCCCTCGTTTCCTGCTTCGTCTTAGGGACAACCAGAAACAGTTGGTCAGCATACATCAGGGACCTTGGGGGTGTACATATGTCAGAAATGTAGACATTTAAAAACAAACAATACAATCTTAAACTGTACTGGTTCGGCGAGCCTGTTAAAAGCCCAAGGGCCACGTTTTTGGACTCACATCATAATATAGTGCATTGCAGTCGTCAGATCATAATATTAAACACCATTTTTACTTCTCCCTTCCTCTGTTTGTTTTTCTTCTTCCTGTGTTCACTGGTGACAGTAGCTGGCTCTAACTTTCTTTAATTGGTCTGAAAGTCTCGCTTTTCCAAGACGGTGTTTTCGCACTTCAAACAAACGCAACCGAGGTCCAGCTTCATCCAGACTGAGACCACCTCTTTTTTTTTACCAAAATTTTCAAATCCTTTGTAAATGTTCTTACATGGAATGTTCCCACTCTGAATGTTTGCTCATGTGTGGATTAGACATCTAAGAAGAGGAAGTATTCATTAACGCCTTGATAACTTTATTTTCAGTCTCTCAGCAAAGGCATATCTCCCATAATAATTTAGATAGCAAAGCCAAAGCCTTTAATTGGTGAGGTGAATTAACTCTGACTGATCAAGACAACAGCCAACCCATCATCTTTAAATGGCCATGATTGCTGCCAAGGTGAAATTAAGTCATTGAGTCTTCAGGGAAATGTTAAATAAGATGCCTGGCTGAATCACACCCACACACACACACACAGGCATCCAAACTGATTTCTATATGCAGATGAGACTTGTCTGTTCCTTCTGGCTGTCTCGGTAGAGCTGTCACACATGCTGCGTCCTAGAGCACCAGGAGACCGGGGTTGATTTGAATTAAACTGAGAGGATGTCCTTTAAAGATCTGCCACAGAGACTAAATCCACCCCCAGAGAGAGCCAGTCGAAAAGACAGCGAGAGAAAAGGGAGTTTATAGAATTGGTGGGGGGGGAAGAGAAATGACGTAGGGAGAAATTGTCTGTGTGAGAGCGAGGGATGGTGTGAAACACATGTTTTAAGTAGTGTGACCTGGACAATAAAGTGCGTAAAAGGAAGGTGGAGCCTGTGGATTTGCACTGTTTGATTGTTTTTTCTGGTCCGGCACTCCCTAACTTACAGGAGTCTAGCTAGATTACGGACCGCTTTTTCACTTTCCACATTGTAAGAAGGGGTCTTTTGTTAATATTTCACCAAAATCATGAAAAATCCCCTCATAAAACATCCAAGGGTGGACAGCTACTATGTATGGTGATTCAATGTCGAAGTGTCGTTGATCCAAGATCTCTACCCCAATTTTCTCCCGATGACTCCTCGATTGGTGGAAGTCCCTGCATGACGGGTTATTCCTCCTAATGAGTGTCTCT
Source organism: Lophius americanus (assembly GCA_037951165.1). NCBI lineage: Eukaryota > Metazoa > Chordata > Actinopteri > Lophiiformes > Lophiidae > Lophius > Lophius americanus. Next base: position 2,074,552 of record JBBDHG010000090.1, on the reverse strand, counting down.
GCCACCACTGGGTGAAGTTCTATGAATGGTGGATTGCTGGTTTGTGTTTGAAAGTGCTTTGAGCAGCAAGGCAGACCAGACAGTTGATATATTTAATATTCTACATTAGGTCTTGTCGATTTACTGTAAAAAGATCGGAATCTCTATTCAGACGTATATAGAATCTCATTTCTGAGGTACAGCGATTCTCCGGCATTTTAATTAATAACGTGAAGAAAAACACTGAATGCTAACTTAAAGACTTAGCACTAACAAGGAGGTTCACTGAGTAGCTTGAGATCTAACCACCTAGCACAAGCATGAACAGGAAGGGTTTTCTCTTATAACTCCTTTACACCTTTGTCATCTTTTTCTTTCTACCACTTTATTTCTCCATTCTTTCAGGAAGGCTTCTAATCTCTTTTAATGTAACAACGTAGAGAAGGTGAACTCTATAGTGTTAATACCTGACCGAAGCACGGCTGGTCTCGTCTGCTGCTTTTCTAGCTGCAAATTCCTGTGTAGTTGCCCAACTTAAACCACGGAGGACCTACAGAAAAGCTTTTTTCTCGCGGTAAAGTTTAAAACTACTGAAAACCAAGCAGGGAAACCAGATGGATTTAGACTCAGCTCTGGATGTAAAGTCTGACGAAGCAGTTAGACAACGGTTAGACTATAGGTTAAGCATATTTATAACTGCTGATGACAGGGTGTAATCTTTGTGTTTAATACGTTTGAACACCAGAAATAAGGGCGTAGAGCCAAAAATAGAAAACTTTATAGTCATCTGCTGTGCCGACATGCGGAATCAGGATTAATAGACGAGCGGTAACCATGGCAACAACATCCGTGTTGCAGTGTAAATAAACTGTGCTTCAGCTTTTGTTAACTTTATCGGATACGGTCATGTTCTGTAATGAAAACAGAAGGTCTGTCGGGTTCAGGCCGGGCTCAGTCAGTAGTGTACATATATTGTGCACACTCACCATCAATACTTAAGAAATTGCAAAAATGTTTTTTTTTCATATTTTTCAAGTATATATAAATGATAATGGATGATAGAGCTCTGCTCTGAGTGCTTTCCAGTTTAAAAAAGAATAACTGGCAATAGCTTTGATAATAGATGAAATGTTTAAGTTGATACTTTTTTCATAAAAGTAGATCTTTAGGATTATTTTGTCCTCTGACTACTCTCCATCGCTGTCTTATTGATAGGGCTGCAACGAATAATCGACGTAATCGACAATCGATTAGTCGGTGCTGTCATCCGACACCGCATAATAAGTAGGAAGTAAACATTAGCGCTATGGCAACACCATCGCGACAGTCATGTCATGACTTCATCTCAGCAGTCATGTGATGCAACAAGAAAGAACTTAATTCCACTTCAGCAAATACACTGTTGGTATAACAACCCGTTTGGTTTTACAGTCTCTTATAAAAGCAGTAAAAGTTTATTAAAAGAAATTTTGGAAAGAAGAATTCATCTTTATTGTTTTAATTGTTAGTTTGTACGTGTCTTAAACAACTTAAAGCTAGATTCTAAAGCTGATAGCAAAATTTCAGCCATTCACTAATTGTGTGTTCATTTTAATTTTTGATCTTTATTTAACCCGGAGAAAAAAATGATTTGATTAATTGACCGATTTTTGAAACATCAAAATAGTCGTTGGTTGCAGCCCTACTTAATATAGAGCAAAATTATAACTGATGCAATTTTGTTGGCTGTGTTTTCTCGTTTACTCCATTCTCTGTGTTTCGACCGGGAATTTTTGTACATGTCTAACATTATTTTGAGTCTCCATAGTTTTGTGTACTCACACGTTCATTGTTGCTGCTGAGGCTTCAGATCATAATTCATCTGGTTATCAATACAGATCTAAACATTGTGACGCAATTTCCATTCCCGCTCATGAGGTCATGGGCTTTAGCGTAGCAGATAATTCCCAGGATGATGTAGTGGATCCAGCAGCAGCAGTTTATTGGGAGGAAAGAAATGCCAAATTCAGATGTTAGACATTATGTTATAATCAGAAAAAAACAACACTGGGTTTACTTTACGTGTTAATCTGCCGCAGTCTTTATCACAGCCGCAGCATTCAGACTAATCTCCTCGACATTAACAGCAACTAAAGAGCTAAGCACGCGCGGAACAATGCAGCCTATGCTTAGAATACATTCCAGTAATGTATATGCTGACCTATCGGTGCTGGGCAGGTTTAGAATAGACCATTTCCTATATCTCACCTCCAGGCATTGGTATTAACAGTAAGTTAATAACGGCATTTCCCGTTGTGTTCCTGCGCCCTGAGTCGTTCCCATGCCCTGGATGACAAACACGTTAGAGACCACAGCTTTTGTAGAACAAGAAATCAGAACATAAATTATTAATGCAGAGTGTGCCTCGGCCCCCCTAAGAAAAAAAAAAAAGGGAAAAAGCGTCCATTTTATTTTGTACTTATGCCTGCAGAGTAGGCAATCCTTGAACGTGCTGCCTGGAGCTCAGCTCCCTTAACACAAGGAAGACGTTGCTCATCCTTGCCTCGCCGCAATATCTACTGCCAGCGATTCTCCTGCTCTCGTGTTTGACGATCTCTGTGCTCTGTGATGACACACACCTGCAATGAAGAAAAGAAAAAACTCCATTGGTGCTCTTTTCTTCTTTTGCTTTTTCATTTTAAAGGGAGGATATTAGCTGTTGAATTTCTCGGATTAATGATAGGCATGATTCACAATCAGAGTACGTGTTTATTCTTCCTCAGACAAAGAGGGGCAGCTCAAATTAAGTCACACATTCAGTGATGTTAGCAGGTGTGTGGTGGTTGTTCTTGTATTTCACGCTACGATTACATTCAGGTAACATTTAGGTGGTGGCAGTTTTTCACAGCATAATTTCCAACAAGACGAATGGATCAACCACAAATTTGATGTTCAAAAAATTTCAGCTGTAGATGAATTCAGTATTTTTCATAGCGTTACTGTAGTGCAACAGATTACTTTTTATTAAGTTTGAAAAACCCCTACAAGTCCATTGACCATATCAGATTCATGCCAGAAGATCCTCAATACCCTTATATATCTTCTTTTTCTGATTTTGAATGCTTCTTTTCAGGGTCGCCACAGCGGATTATCTGTTTCTTTCCATGGTTACCACTGGTAATCCGCCAGCTAACAGCACCAGTGAGAGTATTTGTTAACAAAAACCCTGACAGGTCCGGTTTGGAAATTAATTTCATGTTCCACATATTGATTTGGCTCTTCCTGATGCAACCCTCCCCATAAATCCTGGGCTTGGAAAGGGCACTAGAAGTACACCGATTTTTGATACATATACAGTACCTATCCCATAATAGCTTTAAGTGTTCATGTTAATATTCTGAGGGTTCGTCCAATTGTACAGTCATAGCAGACACAGAAAATAACAATGTTTCACCAGGAAACAGGAAGTTATTATATCTCCAATCTTACTGATAATTCCTGACCTGAAAGCATCCATATGGATAAATTCAGAAATACCGTCCGCGTGGCAACAGGAAATGCAATATTTACTGCCAACGATTGTACAGCTTATGTGATTGGTGCCTCTTTTTGAATGGATTTCAAAGATTTTTTTTTGTTTAAAGGCGGTCACAAGGAGGTGAGGCGTTTAGATTCTCAGATTATCCAGAAGGTCTACGGACCCAGGATTTTTTTTTTTTGAGCACCTACTAAAGTGATTTCATGCTTTTCCCTGCTCTGTCTCTAATTGGCTTGAGGTGACAGTGATAGCGCTCATTGTCATTTAATTCCATGATGAAGCTACGTGACAAAATATTGTCTTGACATCCGAGGTGGATCATGGTAGAGCGCCCTTTAATTGACCCAGTAAGTGCGAACGTCTGAAGAAATCCTTGACTTCCATTCAAATCTGGACAACCAAGCTAGAACAATAATATTAATATTTTTTGATATTTCCAACTTCTGTTGAAACTTCTGAAAAAGCAACAGCTTTGGAATGGGCTGAAAAATATGGGCCGATGAACATTGTTATACTGTGTGGTTATACGTAGTAAAAAATGTTGTGTGATGATGCAATTGTTTGCAATTTCATTGTTATCATGAAAAAGGCCTCCTGCAGTTTCCCTCATAGCCACTGACTTACAGAACATGGCAACCCAGTTTTGGATTGTAAATCATGCACGAATGGACAAGTTTCTGTGTCAAAGAAGACAATTCAACTAATTGGGAAAACTAAGAGCACAAAAGACCAAGATGAGAGCTGGAGATCGCTGAAAGTTCAGCATTTATACAACATGACCCAAATAGGAGCTCACTCTTCCAGACTTTTCTGGGATTAATCCACCAGCCAGTTGGCTGCAACGCGGTACGGTACCTGCACACAGTGAGCTCCTGCAAGATGAGATAACCAGGACTGCTTTGAGACTCGGTGAAGTCCTGGGGAATTGTGAAGCTAGTGCTGAGCTGTCTGATGAAACCCAGGCATAGAGCGCAAACACAATGTTCAAGCACAAACATGGACGCATTCACACAACCGGAAGATCCACCCGGCTGTTTTTAAAAATAATCCTGCCCAATAAGCCCATTTGACCACGTGTGTGTGTGTGTGTGTGTGTGTGTGTGTGTGTGTGTGTGTGGGTGTGTGGGTGGGTGGGTGTTAGCGAGCGAGCCTTAGCAGAGGCGCAGCTCGTCATATTTGTACCATCTCTGTTGGGAGAAGGCGGGATATGCCAACACGGAATAGCAGTGCAGCTATACATCCCCGAAAAACCCCTCAAGGATTCTTAGTGCTCCATTTTCTATCCCAACACATGCCCACTCTGTTCCATTTTCAATGTCTGGAAGGAGAAAGGAGGTTTTTTTTCTTCAAAGTTGAGTTGAGCTTTGTACACTTAATGAAATTGTAACAAAGGAGAGGATGTTGAAGGAGTCTTCATTCTATTTTTGCTTTAATTGCATCTGTATTTGTGCATATTTTCTGAAAGTCGTTGTATAAGGGCGAACTGGAGCAGTACCATCAGGGGTTATTGGGAAATAATTAAATCAAGAAATGTCAATATACACTAGCTGGGTTAATTTGGGTTAAATGGTTATTGCACCGCGATTATGTTTTGTTCTATCGTGTTCCTATAAGAGCTTATGAGTTTTGAATTCCTCCATAAACTTAGTGATTACAGAGTTTGAGGACGGCCAAGTTTATATGATGAAAACGCGCTGGTGGAGAGTTTACATTTAAGCCAGCAGGCAAACAACTTAAACCAGAACTTTGACGGGCCATTCCTGGAGGAAACGCCGCGAAAAATCTCCCTTCTCCCTGTTGCCCCGCATTTTTTTTCAGTCAGAATGAATATAACATCAGTCTGCGCTGACATTCAACCTCACACACGTCAATTTCTCTTAATCACTCTCAGTCGGCTTCTGACCAGGTAAGCCCAACCCCATCTAGCGTGACAGCCAATCAAATAATCCAATATGTCATGGTGGGCGGGACGTTTTGTATCATTGAAAAAGCACAAATTTCCGCATGTTGCATTATAAAGACTTAATCAATTTACAGAATTGTAACTAATGAAAATGAAGGTATTAAATAAAAAAAAGAGGACTAGTGATGAGGGTGTACCTGGTCTCCAAGCCATTATCAGCTGAGTATTGGCTTCAGCCCCACCCCCCTGCTTCCCTGCACAGGAAAGTATTTAGAGAAAATTGATGGAAAGGCAGTGTCACACAATAAATGCTTTTGTCAAGGCTTCGATGCGACTAATCAACGTTTGACATTTTTAGATGATTATCTCTGGATGACTTGATGTGTTAAACCAATGACCTTTCCTTTGGGCTAATGTTTATATCAATCCAACCAGAAATCCTTGTTGTATGTTGAAGGTCAAAGGGCCAAGGGGTCCGTTCAAAACGTCAGGGAAGCACTGGTAAAAATCGTGGTAATGAGTCAGGGCAGGGCCTCATGTACGAAGTTTCATGTTCTACCAACAGAAGATCTAATTCTGCTTTTCAGGATGGTGAAAATCCTAAATGTTTAATGGAAGAACAAGGCTTCACTTGAAAACGTGTGATAGCTGATGAGGTATATTCAGACATTTTTTCAGTGTCTTATGTCAAGTAATTAAAACCCGTGACCATAAAATAATAGTATTATTCTTTCGAGCTGTTTCATTGATTCGTTTTACAGAGGTGTGGGAAGAAACATTTGATTCACGCAATCAGCCAAAGAAGGCCGAGGGTGAGAACAGATTGATTGGATGCACCTCTGAGAGAAGCTTATTGTAGCTCAGTCACATCCATAACCTCCCCACTAACTTTATCCAACCCTGCCTTCCGGTGGACCTTACAGCTGGATGACCTAATTGGAGCCATTTCCACATTTAATGTAGCAGCCCCAAGGGGCCTCGTTATAGATACTGCACTGACCCACCTCAGCTATTCTTCAGCCAACCCCTCTCAGCATCCCGTGGTTCAGTCCAGTGACATATACCGCCAGGTTCCCATCAACCCACAGGCTATTGATCACCTTTAGGAGGGCGGAAAGTCATGCTGGCTTTAGTGTGTGTTAGTGTGTATGTGTGTGTTTGTCACTCTGGGCTCAGCAGTTGGAGGGAATTGCTCACCTGTCAGGCATCAAAGCTTCACAGAAGAGAACAACGGCTGTTGATTTCAGTGATTGGGAGACATATAGCCAAAGTTAATGGTACAAAAAAATGGAAAATACTCCTGCTGGTTTTCTTGCTGAGAATAAGACTGATCTCGCTCTGGTATCGGTTCATTAAATTTGCAGCCAACAGCCAATTAGCTTAAACAGACGAAGTGGATGCCCAGAATACAAGCTGGACAATTAGCCGGAATATATTGTAACAGATATGTAAAATGTGTCACCTACTTAATCCTTTTAACATTTGCCGAGATATAGCCTCTGGTCTTATGCATACAATGGAGCTGAGCAAGAAGAATTTCAGCACTCGGGAAGATCTGGTTTTACTCATCTTTGAATTTATGCCCTTAGAAAAATTGTCATTTTCAGTTATATGCCTCTGCCCTGTCCGATTAATGTTAATCTGCAATCAATCAATACAAAGGTGGTTGCCAAGCGTCATGGATGACTTGATGAGACAATCATTGTGCCAACTTTTGGTCTTTGGGCTTTTTTTTTTGCACCAGTGAAGATGACTACGCCGAAAATGAAAAAAAAACTAAGTCAGCTATAATAGTTCATAGTTACAATGCAAAGGAAAAGACCTTCACAAACATTGTAAAAACCAAAACAACGTAAAAGTGGTGGTTTTAATATTGATTTTAAGTCTGATTCTTGGACAGTCAACACCTCTCTTTGGTTTTTCCGTGGATTAAAAAAAAAGAGAGTACATTCTAAGTTGCATCATTTCAGAGTCTGTGTGTACGACTTTTCCAAGCCAATCATAATTCCTGGTTTTATGTTGGCTGTTCAGTTACATAATATCAGCCAAAGCTCCAAAAGGTTATTCAGTATGGCTTTCAAACAGAACAGCCCATAACTTGTCAACAGCATTTTCTTAAGCCCTATGCGCACGGGTGTTTTATTACCTGGCGACATTTAATTGTTTGTCACAACAAACAGACGGTGATTCAGTTGGTAGAGCGGTTGTCCACTTATCTGAAGATCGGTGGTTCAATCTCCGGTCACTGCAGTCCACATGTCGAAGTGTCCCTGAGCAAGATACTGAACCCCAAGTTTCTCCCAATGGCTGTTCCATCGTTGTGTGAATGAAGGCGTGAATGGTTACGGCTCACTCGGGGGAACTTATAAGTTCTCACCTGATCTCACCTCTATGTTTGGTGAAATATGGTAGGTCATTTGTGACATTTTTACTCTACAAAGTACAGGCATGAAACGTTTACATAGGATTAATATTAGTTTCCCTCTGTTATTATTACAAATGCCCACTGGGTCCCAGGTTATACTAGATCTGTGCAAATAGGGCTTTAATTTCTTACCTTACGTTAATTGGTGATATCTACAGGTTCTGTACCTTGAACCAGGATAACTGTTTTCCTTCTTTCCGAACGTAGATGTAGATACTTAGCAGGAATGGATCACAATCTCCGATCCCCATAGAGCCAACCATACTAGGACATTTTGCTATACTACAAACCCCCATTCAGCTACTACACAGAGCCAGTTCTAGCCACCTTATGACAGCCAGATATCATTATTTGCACACCTCTGCTTCTCTAGAGAAATTGGAGAGAGGTTCAAGATTGTCAGAAAGTTTCCTGTAAAGAGAAAAAGAAGAGCAAGCCGGAGAAGAAACTTAGTCTTCATCAGATAACCTATTTTGTCAGGAGGTTTTTCTCTCACTGTTGGACACGGCTGTGAGCGGCATCAACACCAGGTTTTCAAAGAAGAGAACCTATCTAGGCATGCAACAATAACAACCTTCTTGGTGATTGTATTTGTATTCAAAAGCTCGCCGATACCCATCAGAGTACTGAATAATAAGGCAATTCTCTTGAAAAGATGTTTCATTTTCATCAGAGAATATGTCAAAATACTCCTTTAAAAACACCCTTCTGTTTTCTTGTTGATGCTGCTGTCATCATCCAGCTCATGTATGGCCTCATTGCACTCATGTTCGAAGAGAAACCTGCGATTTGACGCTGCGATGTGATTTAAGTTTGATTTGGTTTTGTGTTTGAAGTCACAACCCTCATTATTATTATCACTCTGACTCGTCGTAGGACGCCTTGACGGATGCTTGCACTGCAAAGCACGTAGCTATAAAACACCCATGGATTTTGTGACAGCCTAAGAAGACATGCTGTCAGTCACCGGCGTGCTCTTTATCTCAGCAAAGTCACTGCACTGTTGAGTCGGTGACACCTCTGCGATGTAGCATCAGCAGACACACAGTCGCTGTGTCAACACCGTTCTGTCGGTGTCCTGTTTCTGTGCCCCCCGGTGCTCTTTGAGACTACATAGCAGCATACAAGCAAAGGAGAAGGACAAATAATAATAGCAAGTGATAAGCAATGATTTGAAAGGCCAGCAAAGAGCAGATTATAAAGGCTCAAGCTGAAATGTCAAAGGTGCCTGGTTTTTACATTCAGCCGGAAACAGTTGCTGACTGGCTTATTCATTAAGACTGCATTCCACATCATCACTTATTTGACATTTTACCAGGGATCTTTAAATGTCAGCACTTCAATGTGAGGAAGAGGGGCGATCTGTTTGAAAAGAATGCATATATTCCCATCAACTATAACATTATAACTACTGAAAAGCAAATTAAATAATATTATGTTGTTATAATGGCACCATCAGTGGGAGGGGAAATATTAGTGAGCAAGTAAGCATTTTGTCCTTGAAAACAATTAATTGCACCAAGCAAAAATAGACATGTATAAGGATCTTAGAGACAGCTAGATGAGTTGATCAGAACATAACCGGAATTACGGGTCCTGTCGAGTTTACCTGGTCTGCAGTGGTTAATACCTGTTGAAATGGTAAATGGTTACTGAACTGTAATTAAATGGAGCTTTTCCAGTTCACTCCACAACTCAATGCACTTTACAACACAAGCCAGCATTCACCCATGCACACAAGCATTCATACAGTGATGAAAGGGGCTCCCAAAACACCATCTGCTCACCAGGAGCCATAACCACTCACGCCATCATTTACACACCAATGGAACAGACATTGGGAGCTAGTAGGGGTCCAGTATCTTCCTCAAGGACACTTTGACATGACGGGAGGGGCCAGGGATCAAACCACCGACCTTTAGATAAGTGGATGACCCATCTACCTCTTCCTCACAGTCGACTTAAAGGATCTTGAGGAAGGACAAAAAGTGAACTAGCCACAGTGTCATGGTCACAAGAGGCTCACTGCTGGAGCGAGGGGTAGCTCATGTTTTCCCATCCCACAGAGAAGCTATTCAAGCACTAATTGCAGAAACTGTAATGCTGCATGCGGTAGAAGGGTGCAAAGGAAACACATTGCATCACAGCTTGTGGAGTCAACGGGTCAATGGGTCAAAACTTGGATTGGTGGCGAAAGGGTGACCGTAATAATTAAAGGCATGTGAATATTGTTGATTATAGTTATTTACCAATTCTGATTCTTTTTCATATGGAAGTCAGTCTGTGCAAATATATTGTTAAGATTGGTAGAAGAAAAGCATTAGTCGAAAAACATATCCAACGCAAAGCCATATCTTGAATTCTAACTTTTAATGTTCCATCTGTCTTACTGTGCCAGCAGTGGGAAGTCTTCTGAGCTTTCCAGTACACAGAAACTCCAATTAGGGTCATAAACCCAATCAAACTGTGCAAACTCTGGCACTAGATTGCTAGCCTTCTGTGCTTTCTCTGAAACTTTTGCTCACACATCATCCAGATCACTCTATATTGTCTAACACTGTAGCCAATAATTACTTTCTTATTCACTATAATAAGAGACAATTGCATGAGTAAGCTCAAACCTGTTTTCTTTTAATGCTGAAATTACTAATATGTTGGCGATCATAATATTATCCAGCGTCAGGACTACCCATGAGTGCATTCATCATCTGTGACACATAATGTGCTTTGAAGATATCATTGTGTTCATGAAGTGCACTGCATTAGACATTGGCAAATTGAATGACTCACAGGTGCACTTACCGTGGAAAGTAGGGAAAATGGTTCTTCCAACAATTCAAAGGTATTAAATGAGCATCCACCAAATGCTAGTAGTCTCCTGGGGACTCTGCTTCACCAAGAGGGTCAAATCTAATGACAGCTTGTCATACAGGAACGTCACGTATGCAAACACTCTCGCTAATTATGTAATTAAGGAAACACCAGAGATGAGCAAACTGGCAGCCGCGCTGAATCCATAATTGTTATGTGCAGAGCTCATCTGCCTCTACATCAGACACATCCTCATAACCTCTACTTATCCAGGGGAATGTTTTTGCTGAGCGTGCATTCTGTTCTCCACCGCCTCCCGGGCCCAAATTCTCACATGCTACACTTCACAGGATTGACACCTAGGAGCCAACCAGCGTTCTGATGTTGGTCACGGATCTGTACTCCATTTGCCCAACTGGCTTGTTGCTCCTAAGGCTACCGGTGTTCTCATATGTCGTTTTTCATTGTCATTGTTCCAAAGCTCAGCTTACCTTGTTCATTGTTAGGGTCGACTGTCGAAGACTATCATTAAACAAAGACTGTCCTTCATTATTTACACCAATTATTTCCAAGCCCAAACAAAACACTTCCCTGCACTTACACTGCATTGAATCATATTTCATGGGTTTAATTACTCCTGATCAGATTCATAATTATATATACTTCCACTCCACAAGGGCGTGACATTTGGGGGTTTTGACGCTGGAGAATCGTTCATCGGAGAAATCCATCTTCCAACCCTCATTAAGGCTTTGAGGTCTAGGAGCAGGAAGGTGCAGCCGGGAGTTGAACACCTAAACTTCCCACTCGTGAAGCCGGCTCTAATTAGCCAATGAATCCGGGAGCTCCTTCTGTTAACCTTTAACTTCGTGCTGTGACATAATAATTCTGTTCACAGTGCAGGTCATGTGAAACGCAAGGAAATTGATGCCCTTTACAGCAAATTCATTTTAATGAGATAAACACTGTGCTGTCCATTGGTTGTTTGGAACTGTTAAGGTCCTCCTTCGTGAATCTTTCCTGCCGACTCTCCAAAGGATGCAAGGTAATGACTTTAGCCTCCTTTTCAACAAAAGCCTCTGCTCTAAGATTGATATTGCTTGTCATGTTTTTGGCACCCAAACTACTGTTACTAATTTACAGTATGACCAAATCTCCATAGCCTGCAATGAAAAAATGCCAAAATTAATTGAATCCTAGAAATTGCGGAAATGAGCCTCTGGTTAATGCCGGTAAGGTGGCGAGTTATGCAAATTGGCTATTCACACTGCAAATTAAGAATTTTGTCTTGAGCTGTTAAAGAGCAGCAATGACTGACATTCATCAGTTCAGAATAGAGTGATTAACAGCCTAAATTTGACATTTTGTCAATTGTAATTCGATTAACAAGACCTGGCTATGGTGAATAGAATCATAATATAAATGTTTCTTAGAGAACAGTTTGTAAAACTGAGGTGTTTCATAGATTTTTGGCTTTGACTAGTACAAGCGTAAATCCAAGATAAAGCCAGACACAGAGGCCAGGTTTTTGCCGCCACTGATTTTGGAAATAAAGCATAAATTAAAGCTGGGAACGCCATTATTATGAGATTTGTGATATTTATTCTTTTTAAGAAATCGATTTCACCTTCTGGTGGTACATATATATATATTCAAAAGAGTTATTGAGCCCCCATCTATTTTCACCTTTACTAGACTATGTCTGCCCTCTTCGGCTCTTATTATAAATCTATGTCCTGATTTGTATGATGTGAGGAGAAAGGCAAGCTAGTGAAACCCATTCTCTTTCATTTTCAATGCTCTTTATCATTAAATTGAGTTTCCTGCAGATACACACTATAAGTTTGTTCGTTATTTATTTTAGACAGAATTTTGATGGGATTGAATAGGACATTTGACATTGAACAAAATTATTTTTTCTCTATCATAAGTGTTATGTGTATTAACCCATCAATACATCATTAGAATAAGTAAAGTATTTGTTTCTTTTCTGATCTACCACCTGACTAAATGTGAATGCAGACGTTTAGATTAGAGAAAAAATTTGATTCAGAGGTTGGAATAAAGAAAATAAACCTGGAAACGGCATTGAACGGGTTCTCGCACTCCTGGCTCCTGGCATGCACCAGACCAACAAAAAAGTCACAGTAACTGTGTGTGTTGGTATGTGGACGTCTACTGGGTCATACTCTTATCTATAAGGTGACGTTTGTCACAATCTGGTACATGGAAAGCGGATTTACAAACACTTCCTGTTTAATGGTGCAACATCAAAATTCACCATGACAGCACCTTTGATGTTATGATGTTTAAAATTAACCAGCATTATTTCAATTCCATTGTGTTAGTTCGCTGCAGGGAATTGGAGAAAAAAATACTTGACTTCCTTAATTAAGGTTATGGTTATTTGGTTATTTCTGGAACTTGACGTGTTACAATTTTCTTAAATTTGCATACTTCTAGGTGAAGGCTGCCTCCTTGAGATTTTGATGAATACAATGTCTGTATTCGTCGTTCTGTTCTGGGTAGAAGCCCTTGATGATTACAGAATTAAAGAGGTGGTGTGTGAAGGTCTTGTCACTTTGTAACGCCATCAGGCTAGTGCTCTTCCTGCTAAAATAAGAATAGGAGCTGTTGGCTGTAGCTTCATATTTACTCTGCTGGCACGTAATGCAGCTGGTGTCATTATGTGTACCACAAAGCAAAAGTAAGCATTTTATCATGTATTAGTTATTAGGACCAATACCAACATTTAACTTTTAATTTGGTATAGATATATATATATATATATATATATATGGGAGGTATATAATTAAGCAGTCATTAAAGAGAATCAGCGAGACCGTACAATGGTTATTAATCTCTCCCTGGTCTCCTTAAAAGCGATTTCTCCTTTTTACTCCATTCGGGTCATGAGTTGTTCTGGCCCAAGATGGCAGTTCCAGGTTTCGGTGGCAGACTCAGCCATCCTGCGGGGTGCTGCAGCGGGCTCCAAGGTCTGGCGGAGGAAATATGCCGTTGGTGAGCCAATCCATAAATTAGTCAGAATAAGCTAAGGGTAGACTGTGCTCAGCAATCCCCTGCAGCTATCAGAAGGACCTGCCTGAAGGGTTGGAGCTCTTAAATCTTTCATCATTGCTGAGGCAGCCTGATCCAGGCATTTACTGGGGCCATCAATCAGCGCCAATGCTCACAGCTAATAAGTTTTTTGATCATGAAAAAGCCATCGTCATCTAAATCAAGCTTGAAAACAAGCGCTTGCTGCCACACTTACTTTTGCATCAAACGACATTCAAAGAGTTGGGCTTGAGGTATGAAAATCTGGAAGGTAAACCTATTAATCACGCTTTGATTATGAATTGCTGTATAAATAATTACCCTTGTCTACTGAGTTTTTTTCAGTTATGAATCGAGGTAGCATGATTTAAAGTAAACTGGATAGTACGACGTGGTCGTAAACAACGTAACTGTCAGTTTTCCATTTTTCAAACAGTAGCCTCCTTCCTGCATTATTATTAGCTTCGCTCAATGCAGGCAGTTGTTTATTGACGACGGATCTAATTTTGAAGAGTCATGCTCTGTGACAGCCGTGAATTAGATTGATGAGACGAGTAACACGAAACCAGTGTGAAGGTGACCTTTCACGGAACCTGAACCTAAAATATAAATCGCAGCACGGCATACACAAACCTACAAGATCTTCCATTTGGATTCATTTAAAGAGGCAAAACTTCCTCCACCAATCATCCGGCCAATAGTTTGCGAAAACCTGGTTTAATTTTTAGAACTTTAAAACCTCACATTTGGCAGCCACGGCTGCCCAAGATTTCAAATGAACATTGCGGTGTATCATCAGTTCCCCCTCAGCCCACAAATGAGTTTAATTAGTTTGTGGGGAAAAGACAAAAAAAGATCCAGACCGCCTCAGTGCACCCTGGTCTTTAAAGCAGGAGATTGTTGCCGTCTACACCGATGAGGCAGCCTCTAATTGTTTTTTTGTCCATTATAGTTTACGCTTTCTCAACCCGAGGGGAAAGATAAATTAATGAAATGAGCCTACAAATAAAATTTATGTATGCCCTTATGAAGAGGAGCACACGTACAAAAAGTAGTAAATGTGGAGGAGGGGAAGGTTTTGGTTGATGTTACTCGGCTGTAAAAGTTTCAGCCTATTTCCCTTATATGGTTGGGATTTGGATATCTAATTGAATAGAATCAGAAATATAAACCTCTAATAGATGTAAGGAAAAGGACCGATCAGCACCTCCCAGAAGATCGGCTGGACTTCTATCATGTCAGAAGTTTTCGGATGGCCGACCCAAGCTATTGCACAGATGAAGCAAAGCTACGATTCGATTAACTGATGTCGATACTTCACCAGTGCGAAGTCATTTGGATATAAATAATAAGTAGTCATAAAATAGGAAGTGCAGTATGTGGCTGGTAACATCTGCACAGCCAGCAAGAAAAGCTGTCAGAGCCGTGCTAGCTACCGAGTTTACACTATATTGGTTGAACGTAGCTAGCTTACCTCCTCCTAGCCATCTACGAGTCCAGATACACTGGCGTCTCTTTTTGAGGTTTCATGGCAAAAATTATAAAGGCAGCTCCTTTCTGTATGTTAGCATGTTGCTCCAAACAAACTTCCTGTCATGGAATTTTCCAACAATTTTTTATTGAAAATTGTCAATAGCGACAACAGGCTGGAGGGACCGACCAGTCGTACAGTGTGACTTCTGCAGAGGATTGATTTGTAAAGTGTGAGTTTGAATCAAACAACAACAACAAATATAATATTGTACAGTCAAAGCCCAGCTTTACATAAAGGGAACTAGCAAAATAATCAAACTGCCAGGTATAAAGAGTGCACTGGTCAAAAAAGAAACAAATTAGCGCTTCAACAGCTACTGTTAACAGTAGCATTTACAAATGCCACACAATGTGGATTCAAGATGGTTAAGAAAATATCTGATGCTATTGCTTATCATGGGACTGAGCAGGGCTCCCATAGTTCCTGTGGAACCTCCTGTATTCAAACATCTTTTTAAAACCTTTGACATCCCGATCGGTACAAGACACATCGTGAGAAAATGAATGAGCTCAGGTCAGATGACGGAGCCAGATTTGAGCCTTGTATTGATCCATGAATGGAACCTGCATAACTCTATTGATGATAAACTTTATTGAATTGTGCGTTAGTTCTTGGACAATCCTCTACCTTGGAATATAAATCAAGGATTATGTGAGAGGCAACATGTCAGAGAGAAAAGTGGAGCTCACTTCAAAAGCAGTTAGGTCTGCTCGAATCAATGCTCTCGGATTCCAATTCGCTTTTAATGACACCTCTTGGTGGAACTGTTTTCGGCCTGTGACAGTAGCATGAATAATGATCTATTGCAGCAACTTGTCTTCTACTTGTCCCCAGATGTCCCTGCAAGACGTTCAGGGCTTCACTAAAATGGTCAGAGACCAATGAATTTCAAAATGATAGAGAACAAGAGCCGAGAGCCGGACAGGCGATCTCCAGAGAGCCTTGCCTCCCTGCCAACTACAGACTGCATCAATTTCTGCCACAAAGCCAGAAAGGGAAAGATGATGTGACCGTTGGTCCTCCGGAACCAGAGATCGTCGAGACCAAGGGAGCCCAGAAGTCGGACACTGACTCCATTACAAAGTTGGAAGCCTGCCAGCGCGTCATCTTATAAATGTGAGCCAGAGGAAAGAAAAGGATGGAGAGCCTGCCAACGCTGTCCTGATGGCTCTGATATATTTGTCATTGTGAGGGACAATGTGAGTCAGACCTCATCAAATTTCACCGTCTGGTGGGCATTAAATTATCTTCATAGCCCTAATCACACTGACACATCTCACTGTCCTTCAGAGATTTTCTGTTCAAATCCAAACACAAATATGTTTTTGTTAAGAGGGCATTATTTCTCAAATATTAATGTTCAATAAATGCTGCCAAATACCTAACTTTAAGAGAGGGTCAACCTTTTGGATCCGTCGACCTCCCCTCAAAAACAGCTTTACCGAACTCAATGAAATTTCACATATGCCTCATAAAAGTTGGCGTCCCGTTATCAATTGTACGACCTCGCCCATTTTCACTTCTCGTAATTGGTTTCTTCAGTTATGTATCTTTAAGTTGTGGGTACAAACACGCACTAACATCGTCACCTAGCTTACTGACTAATAGCCTGTACGTATGCTGTCCTCACGAAAAGTTGTTGGAAAAGATGTCAACGTTTAAGAGGCTTTACAGGAAGCTAAATAACACATTTACCAACTTTGCGTCTTCCATGGAACAGAACGGTTGTTGTATTTGGTGGGATTCAATTGAGGAAAAGATAAAATTTGTAAAAATGTGATAAATAACACAAAAGAAAAAAATACATGATAATAATTTCTAACATGGTACTATAAAAAATTTAAAAAAAATTATAATCTTAAGAATACGTCCATTTATTAAAGGTTGAAATAAGAATGGAAAACAATACTTATGCAAGAATAAATATTTTTTACAACTGAGCGATGGTGCATCCTTGTATAAGAATAAATCATGATCAACTTTGTTGAAAGTCGAATAATTGCATTTTGAAGATGTTTAATATAGCTATAAATTATAAATAATTTACAGATAAAGGCCCTTTCATGGAGTTTAAGACACGGTTAACAAAGATGACCACACCATGATGTTCACGCTAGGCCAATGGAGAAGGATAAAAACCACTTGAACATCACTTCCGGCCCCTGAATATTTACCATGAGCTCACTTCCTCTTAACTGCAGCTTCATTGTATCACCACTATGTGGTACTAAAAAAAATAGAACACACATCTGAAGAAAGTTTCTCCAGGAGCTGGGGTATCTGTCATGGAATCAATTTTGTGTCAAATTCTTTCAGAGGGCCGAATTTGGCTCAGGAGGTTAAGCCGTCTACTTATCAGTGTGTCCTTGGGAAGTAACTCAACCCCAATTGATTTCCAGTTGCTGATCCACGGCCGTGTTAATGTTGGCATGGATGGTGGTCATTCCTGGTGCAGCTGCCTTGCAGGGGAGTTTCTGATGCCACTGGATGAATGGCTGGGCGATGAATGTTGGCTCATGTTGAAAGCAAAAGTGTCAAATAAGTTCATTCCACTTAACCTCCTGTGGCAAACAGTAAAGTTAACTAATGCAGACAAACTAAATACCTCTAAATCAATTAAAAAATACTTCAAATTACTTTCAATACATGAAAAAAGACACTATCTAAGCTGGAATGCATTGAATGCCAGTTTTCCTTTTGCACATAGGTGTCCATCAGAAATCTGCTTTATAGAAACTAGAGTTCATATGAGGACTCTTAGAGGAAACTTCTACAAACAAAGCCTATTATATGCATTTTCAGTCTTGGCTACGAAGTAAATATTCAGAATAATTGGTGGTGGCAATATTGTTTTGACAACACAAGAACTTTGGAACTACTAGTATGCTACTGCAAAACATACTTAGATTAGTAAGGTCATAACAAGTCGCTCATAAGGCCCAGGTAACTGTGACATCAACTTGAACTTCACGGGAAGTTTCATGCATGACGGCTACAACAACAATCCATCCTCAGTTCAGTTGTGATATGAAACATTTTTCAAGTCAATGTTTTGTTCAGCCTTTTATATTCCAACCGCTGACTCATGGATCCTCCAAGCGGTTTATTGTTTACGAATAAAAGCTGCCCTCACAATGAAATGATGCTGGATTGGACTTTCTTTCAGATCAGGCTGATTTCCAGCTGCGTGCAGTGGTGTCCTCATCATCCCCAAACCAGGAGAATTATACAATGAGAGAACAATGTCAATTTAGAAAAAAATCAAAAACGTGAAGCTCATCTTGCAGGGAATTAACCTCCGTTCAGAAAAAGTTTGTTTCTGTGACAGAAACACCGTAAGAGGGCCGAACAGCTGCGACACCGCTCTCAAAACGCCAGACAGTGACATAAAACCGTTAATGATTGAACGGAAACAGTTCATGCGAAATAATTCTGATCCGAATTCAAAACATACCTTGAAGATACAGGCGATATTCAGAAAATCATAGCACAAACGCCTGAACTACAGCAAAAAAGTCTAAAAACAAGTCTAAAACAGACTGGTGATAAATTCCTTGTCGACTGTTTGGTTGAGCTCATTTTGAATCTTTATTTCTGTCCGAAAACTGCTTGCTGCTCGAATGAACCTGCTTATAATATGACCCAGTGGCAGCGTGTATAGATAAAGAGTAAGGGGCCAAGGTTGGGGCCCTGTGGAACACCACAGACCATAGGGGTCACCGTGGAGGAGGCAATTACCATGACTATTGAGATTTGAAAAGTCTATAAACATAAAAAGGAGATACGTCAGTGGCTAAGAGCAGTCATAACTAAGAAATTGTATCCACAAGTATTGTTGAAGAAAACTACTAAGACGAAGAACGATAAAACTAAACAACAATGGTCTGCTGAGGCGATAGATGATCTCCTTGTGCCGGGTTCCACGACGGAGGGGAGTGCAAAACAAGTTAGTTGAAATTTCGATGACAGGCCGGCCTTTGATGCGATGCAGAACGAACGTTACTGAGTAAAAGGAGACAGCGATGACAAGACGTACATCCCTAAAAAGCCCCCAATCCCCCGCGTTGTACAAGCAATCTCCCTGATTGAACTCATATTTCATTTGTAAGGTAAATTCCATTAAACAGTATTTTGTATTTAGAGTAAGCTAAATACGATCTACTTTAGTCCAAATTTGGACTAAAGTAAGATCGTATTTTCCAGGTCCATTTCATTTAAGGTGAAATTGGTCTGGGTTCACATGGATCCCAGACCGAACTGTGCAGGTGTGATTTGTGTGAGGTGTGAATTTGCCTAATGACACACAAAATTAATGAACAGCTCTGAGCCGATGCAAATAGACACATCTGCTGCCATTCAAATGACACAAGTAACATGGATTTTGGTTTATTTGCATCTTTCAGGCGACTCGAACAGTGAGAAATTTGAGTGACTCCGTGATGAAAAAGCTCCTCATCACTGTTGATGGAGACAACCAAAGCTGTCTCTGCCTCTGGAGAATATTGGTAACCCAGACATGGCGGTGTTTTGTTTTTCCTGTGTGTCTGTGACTTTCACAACAAATGCAAAGCAGCAGTTGTGTTTGTTCAGTCACAGTTGATATCTAAATCAATAATAGAAATAAACATTAGTGTGCTATCGTTCCCTTTTCTCATGCTTGGAGAAATAAGAAAATAAAGCCAGTGCAGTGAACGCAGCATGAGTGTGCAAAGGTGTAGGCTTCTTGACTGAACTTTTATCCCAATCCCAAAATCCGTCTCCGTTACAGACTTCCCTTTTTAGATTTCTTATGGAAATCCAACACTTTTCCATAACAATATGGGATCTGTCAAGCTGTGTAAAGAATAAAGAAGTGGACTCGTGGCTGTTTATATGTTTCGCTATTATCATAAATGCCTAACAGTGAAAACATGAGAGCGAAATTTTCGTCTGCAGTCCTTCCCTGTACATTTCTGACGTCTCCGAACCGACAAGATAAAGAAAAGCAATTGTCGCAACGTGGCATTGTTGCTGTGATTCTATGATAATCAGCGGCAGGTGTTCTCGTCACAGCTGGTTAACGCGTGCTGATGTGAAATGCTATCAAGCCTCATCGTCTGCCGCTGTGGCGTGTGTTCTTGCCACATCACACAGTTCAGTTGCCAAAGATGCGTGACTGCCACCTGCGTTTTTGTCCCTCGTAGCACCGGTGATGGCTGTTTGACTGTCTGTCGAGCAGAGTTGGAGAAAGGTTCTTCATTAGGGTGACAAGGCTGATTAGAATAAGCCCAAAGAATGATAAATGTAAGCCGTTTGTGCACGTGTGCATGTGAGTGTATCTAACATCTACGTTTACATTATAAGCCTTCTGATATTTTTGCTCGGATCGGGAAGCACCTGTCCTCTGTAACGGCAGGCGTTGCACATTAATAAGATTTTGCACCAGTCTGCCGCCTCACCAACAGCGAAAACATACAAATGGTGATGAAAACAAAATATGCACAATCAGTGAATGTTAGCATGAATTTGTGGAAGTATGTATCCGGTCTAAGTCCAAATCTGAATGTGACTCAAATCGACCCAGTGAAATATCAGATTTATAGCCAGGTATTAGCCAGTCCCTCCATGACGTCCTGGAGGGACTGGCTAATATATGGCTACTGCTACATTTGGCAACTGCTGTATTTTGTCAAGCTGGCAGGAAATGATGCAACAATTGGTCGACTTTGCAGATAGTTTGCCATAATTTGGAGAAAATGACAAGGCTACCTGAATTGCATGGAGATTGGTTACATTTACTTTTATTGTTGCAGTTTTGTAATTGCAACTTCTTGGTGGGATTGATTGGATTAACAAATTGTAATCGCCTCTTCAGCCTTTTGATGTAAGTTTCCCTTCAGCCTAGTACACTAAGTAACTAAGTAAGTGAGAGTAAGACCATTCTTGTGGGTCTGGCAGTGTTTTTAGCACAAACATGCTGACATGCTTATAAAAATAATGCTTATATTTAGCAGGCACACACTTTTCTGCATTCACCATCTTAGCACTAAACTAAGCCAAGAATGGTGCATATAGTATAAATTCCCCTGATATTACCTTATTATAATATAAATTAACATATTGACCTTAAGAATGAATCAAACTCATGGATGTCTGTCCAAGTTTTGGACCATAAAGTCCATTTCATTATTTTTTTATGTGAATAGTCATGGCAATTTCTTGGGAGGAGCAGTAGGAAGCATCCTGACTAGGAGGGAAGGCGCACAGCCTGGGACTGCAGTGGGTTATTAAATCCATACAGAACAAAATATACTAAAAGATAATAGCCACCCAACAAACAACCTGTTTACCCTGCAGGCAGGCAGAAGATCAGATTCCGAAGAACTGACGGTCATACCACAGAGCGGATTCTTTCCGCGCTCTGATCCTCCACGTTTTAAGATGTCAGATTTCTTCCTTACTCATCCGTTCCATTTAGAACCATCCCAGTTATACGCGATTTGTTTTGTGAGCTGGATAATGTGACTGAACCAAACATTTTGCCACACAGCCCTGTGTTGTGTGCTGGTAAGAGAGCTGTAACGTTAGTTAATAGGCTGATTTAAAATATGAAACCAAACACGCCTTTTCCACTAAAGTGGTTCCAGTGCTGATTAAGAGACCGTGCCTGATTTGGAACGGGTTCTTTTTCATTTTCCACTGCCAAAAAGAATGGGTACAGAGCCAGGAAAAGCACAAGCGTCGCTGAGTAAAGGGAGGCGGCGTTGACATGGCATGGCTCTCACACATTTATGATGTAATGATGTCGCTCAAACGCCTCTACAGATGGTGGAAACTGCTTCTTAGGAGGTTAACTGTGGAAATCCCAAATCCCAATTGGCTCTAACACCATTCACGAAATACCAACAGGTTCACTTTGGTAGAAAAGAGGCCTGAGGCGGTTAAACGTTTAACAAGGCAGCTCAGCTGATAAATGTATTATTGTTAGTGAGGATTGAGCTTCTCTTTCTTTTAGTTTGATAGATATTGAGGGGAGAAAAAATGACTTTAGTAATGTAGGTTTTCGTCAGGGTCAATAGCGCTGAAGCTTTTGAAGGAGAGAAATCCGACAGTTTCATATACAGCATGATTAATCGCACATTCCAGGCCGACAAATCCAGAAGCCAGATCAGATCATGATGTGTTTGCTGGTAATGGCAGTAATCTTTTAAAGTTCTGGATCTGGAACCAATGGAAGAGGATTGGGGCCACGTATGGATAAGTGACGTTTTATTTTGGAATTCTGATTTTATTCTCATAAAGCTTACTCTAATCTCAGATTTCTCACTTTAATCTCAGAGTAGGGGTATATGCAAATTTTTGGGGGGAATTCAGAGTTTACGATCAGAATTCAGAGAAAAAAGTCAGAATTCCAAGAAAAAAGTTAGAATTCCAAGAAAAAAGTCGGAATTTTGAGAATAACATAGGAATTCTGAGGATGAAGTTAGAATTAAGTTTAAAGTCAGAAACGTGATTTTACATCGGCATTCAGTGTTTGAATCAGAATTCTGAGAATAAAGTCAGAATTCTGAGAAAATAGTCAGAATTCTGAGAATAGGGTCAGAATTCTTAGAATAAAGTCAGAATATCATAATAATCGTCTTCCGTACCATCCAGAATCACCGATAAATCTAAAGGCCTGCTCCATACCCCCTCACCCCACCTCTGTCAAAAAAAAAGTAATCTAACTGCAAGCAATCAAGTCAACCACTGCCAGCAAAAACAGAACTTCCTTGGCAGAGGTAAAAAGATTATTCTTGCATGGCCCAACTAAGCACAAGGGTGTAAACAACTCTGAGCCAAAGAAAAAGCTCAGAACTTTTAATGAATGTATCCGTGTAGCTCTGAATATTTTGTACACAACAGCAATTTGAGCACCAGCTCCCTTCGGCAGGCAGCGCTTTCCTTGTTATTTTATTTCACTTTAAAAAGCTCCCAAACTCTGTTGTGGTCTGTCTGAGGCGCTGAGATTCTTGGCAGGTTGTTTTAATGTACCGCGTTTCCTCCTTCCTGTTAAGCTCCATCATAACGCGTCACAGAGTGTGGTACAGGAATCAGAGCGACAATGCTGTCACAGCAGGCTTACAGTTTACAAAACCTGGCAGCAACTGTAAAGGCTTTCTGTTCCTGCTTAGGTTTTTGTCTCCGCACTATTTGCCTGTCGCTGTCAAAAGCAAGTACTGCAGACGCTGCACAAACCCAAGAGGTCTGTTTCTCCTAGGGATCTTTTATCCCCTTTTTTTCCACACAATTAATGTCAACCCTCAGATGCGTTATACCTCGCTTTGAGATATAAGAAAAGCCGGGGTGTGAGGGACCGAGATTGGGGTCCACGTGAAGCCTTAAGTGGATTTTTTTTTTAAAAGCTGGCTTTATAGCTCTCAAAATTTTTAAGACATAAGCAATAAAGTTCTGGGCTCATAACAGAAGGAAAACAACAACACTCGGGCTTTTCAGACAAATGGACATAAAAACTCTCCTAGTAGAATTCTGAACCAAAGAATGAAAGAGAATAAGACATCGTCACACTAACTGCAAGTATTAAATGTAAGTCTAAAAAAATCCAAATATCACAACATTCCTCATAATGTGACGTGCTCTTGGTATAGCACCTATAACTTCTTGCTTCCACGGATCAGCCATAACATTAAAACCACTGCTCGACTATTGTGTAGGTCCAAAAAAGACCTCCTTGATTGTTTGGGGAAAATCAGTGAGGCAATGATTAAACTGGCAAACACTATTTTATTTGATTCTCATCACAAAGCCGATTGAAAATAGAACCCAGCCGGCCAGTTTTGGAGATGTTGCAGCGTGCTCACGTCACACAGCACTGAGTGAGGCAAAAGATTCCTGCAGGAGCTGCAATTCCCTCCGATGTGTTTGAATAAGACATGATGCCAGTTTATTTTTATAACATCCCCCACCCCAGACTGGTTGGCGAGCAATAGACTGGCGACTAACCCTCTTCCAGTTCCCACATGAAACAGAGGAATGCTCCGTCTCTGCTTGTGTAGTTCAGATTGGAGTCGGAGGGGTGAAATTACTTGTGAGTGTACACAACTCTCCAAAAATGGCAGCATTTTTTGTTTTTTTAAAGTGTATCGGCAGAACCCGGCCGTAGGAATTCCTCATATTAACCTGAATCCTGTGCATCCAAATTAGACTTCCTTATTATCTACCGACACACTTTTCCACCGCTGCGTTTCCAGCTCAGGCTCTTTGATGTTAAATAATGGATAGACGTCATGCGGACGCACTGCTACAGAAGCTGGGTGCAGGCTGGAATCCCTCGAAGGCATTTTACTCTTTGGTGCTGTCCTACCTGACGCTTCAATGGCAGAATATTAATAAAAACTGAATTTAAAAAAATCAATGAAATGTCCTTATTTTCCAGGTTTCTGGGTGAAGTGTTACCTGCCTGTGTGAGTGGAGAGGAGGTGCCAGGGAGGATGTCAGCCCCGCTCAGCTCCTCCACTATGCAGCGTGGTCTTTGCAGCAGTGTGTCACCAGTGGTGCCATAATCCAGTTATAGCTGTGGGTGAGCATCAAAGATTCATAAAGCTGTCAATCATGTGCATGGTGAGATGTGTCACGCCTGAGAAAGTAAGCCCAGTGATGTCATTAGGGTTATCTTCAATTTAGCTTCCACGCAAAAAAGAAATGCTGGGAACTCTTGCTCATGTACGCGAGACTTCAGGTGCTAGACTGACCCGCCTGTAGTCCAGACCTACTGGCGGGTCAGTAGGTCCCGCCAGTACGAAAATGTTTACCCATGTGTGTATATATTTTTGTGTATATATATGTGTGTATATATATGTATGTTTATGTACAGTATACACATGTGTCTATATATGTTTGTATATATATATATACAGTATACATACAGTATATATACATATATATATATATATATGTATATATATATATATATATATATATATATATATATATATATATATACAGTATACAGTCTTGATAGTTACAGGTGCCAAAATACACCGCAGGTGAAGCTTGACATTTATGTTAAGTAAACTAAAAATAAGTCGTTTCAAACCTCAATTTTATCTGGAAAAATCTCAATTTAGAGAAAGTATCTACCTGCTGCACATGGTGACAGGTGAGATCCTGAAAATGGCAGCATTTCATCCGTTGTACTGTCAACAAGCACAGAAAATACAGACGGTAGGGCAATTTTTAATTCAGTTCAAGGCCTTCAGATTTATTTAAATATCTTAACTACAAAGATCCAAAAACCCTTTATTATAGTATCGCTACTCTTTTTTCGTTCTTTTTTTCAAAGATGCAATTGTTTCGTTTTAGTTAGGTGATTATTTACATTTTGCACGGTGTTCCATAGTTGTTTATAACTGCTGCATGAGCAACTTTAATCTTCCTCTCTGTGGTCATCCAAATTTATTACCCCTGTAAAATCCATTAAAGACGGTTTATTTGTAGACGGTGTAGAAATGTTCTTTTTCTGGGTTAGAGAGAACATGTAAAGTTTCCAGGGAGAAAATGCTCTCTCTCTCTCTCTCTCTCTCTCTCTCTCTCCCTTATCTTTGATCTTTATGATAATAAGAGACCTACTTCCCAACACCGAGGTCATATTGACAAGGTCAATAAATCCATTTTCACATAAAGCGGTTATAGTGATATGCTGATGTTAGTGGGAGGATGTTCTGTGTGGGAGTCATTCATATCCCCCGTAAAAGGTTTATTTTGTCAAAAGAAATGCATTTCACATTATGATCACAAAGGTCTAAAGGCTCGTTTTCCTACACGCGGTTAAACTCATCGGTCCAGCAGTGGATGGATTACTTTTTTATGTGGTGCTGGAAGATTGGGCATCCATCTGTTCTTCATGCCTGCATTGAAAAATCTGCTTCAAAGGGATGCATTCATTTTGTTTATTGCTGATATTGCCGTACCACTCACTCAAAGACAGGGGTTGTAGTCATTCAATGTTCTTCTTTGTACTTCTACACAAGCTCCCAGAGCCAGGAACAATACGTCTTCCTCTCCACCGAAGTAAAAAAAAAAAAATGACAGCTTTAAAAACTTAGCATGGCCAATTCTCATACTGTGTGGTGAGGGTTTGTGCCAGAACTATGTACAACATTACATTTATTTATTTTCCTTTGCAATATTCCTTTATTGTATTACTCTGTGCAATATTATTATGTTACTTAACCCTTTAATGTCCTGCTCAGCTGGTTGGTTAAGCAGATAATATGAGTCTGTGTTTCTGATTGAAAAATCTGCGCCACCTGACTGAATCTATTTATAATATAGATAAGGGGCAGCATGTATATGCTAAAGAGTAAGGGGCCAAGGATGAATCCCTGAGGCACCGCACAGATTAGATTGGCCACTGAGGAGGGGGCGTTAACCTTTTCTATTCAGAAAGTCCTATTCGATATGTTGTTTCTTTTTTCATGGCATATTACATCATTTATAAAGATTCAAAACTAAAAAAGTCTAATAAGGGTCAAAGAGTTTTCTAAAAACATTCCTTACCAGAAAGTTTGTATTTCAACGAATTTGTGTGTGAATGCAAAATTTCATCATGAAGTCATTTTATTAGTCTTCAACGGTTTAAAAACATGCTTGAACATAGGGTTTTTCATGTTCTAATAAATTTAGAATGCAACATATTAAATTAATATAAATGCGCAAAAAAAAAATTGGGTGCACCTGAATATAAGTAAAGATCCTGTTTTACTCACTAGAGGCAACTTTTTCTCCGTTTTTCGGACAGAACTTCACATTTAATTTGAGGAGTTGGATCGGGAAAATACTTTGTATGACGCAGGGGATTGGGGGCTGTCGGGGACGACAGCACAGGCCTACTTTGTTACTGCTATTTTAGAGAAATCCCTGGCATAAGAATTTCCCATTTGATTGATCAATAAAAAAAACAATGTTTCCTGACCTGAAAGATGAAACAACATTCAAACACCTGCATTCACCTACTTTCAGCTTCACCCACTTATTTAAAGGAGCAGATCAGTTAGTAACAGTATTTCTTTACATCATCATCCTGCTCTAGGGCTCAGTCCTACAGGAATATGAGCTCTGGGTAGCGACTGAGGTTGAGGTTGCAGCAACAACCATCCAAAATCAACTTCCTTTCTGGGGTTGGCACAGCCATAGAGATTGCGTCATGAATTTGGACAACTGGCTCGGACACCCACAGGTCTCCTTACTCCCTTTGGAGGTTTTCATATCGTGTCCAACAGGGAGGACACCCTCGGGTAGACCCAGAACTCACTGGAGGACAAATGCGGATCCCCCCTTAGGGTTGCTGGAGAGTGTAGCATGGCAGATGAAGCCTAGTTGCGGATACGCAGAAGAGGATGGACTGAGGACAGTGCTGTACAAACACACGAGGGAGGACGATAGACACACCCTTACAGCGACGGGGAGGTCCACAAATCCTTAAATTGAACTACATACAAGGGCAGTAAAAGAAGTGGACCTGATGAGAATGTTGAACGCACCATTTCTTCAACTCGACGTTCATTTTGAAGGTTTGGATCAAGCATTAGAAAGTGTTGCCACCAGCAGAAACTAGAGGTCATAGGTGATATGACGGTGCAAGGCTTTTATTTGTGGTGGTTTTCTTGATGGTGGTAAGTCAAAATGATGGAATTTAGGAATCCCTTCTAAAGCCTCAGCAGGTATCTCACGGTCATAGCCTTTTATCTGTGTAGCAGAAGGAAGATAATTAGGTGGTCTCAACTGCTGGGCTATCTCCATGTCCACGATGAATGGGATCAGAACCGACTCCTGCAAGAAGTAGTGCTCTGATGTGGCGGGCAATGCAACTACAGGGGGGCCATCCACCTATAGTCAGTCAGATATCTTCATTTACATAGAATTTACAGAAACCCAAGAAATTTCTCCGTGATGAGCAACACTTGGCGATAGTGGTAGGAAAAAACAGCCTTTTAACGACAGAGAGATAGAGAGAGAGAGAGAGAGAGAGAGAGAGTTAGAGAGACGACCCCAGTGCTTGTCTTTCTCCGGATCATCAGAGATGTTGAGTCTGTCCTCCCAGAGAACTCAGTTCACCACCTCAGATGGTTTTTGTGCTCTTTCAGATGTCACCGCTACAACCTTTGGAGAGAATTATCTATACGTCCACTTGCTTCTCCTAAATGGAGGCTTGCTGTTCTGTAGGTGGCAGTTTCTTGGCAGCTGTTGTTGCTTTAGGAGCCCCATCTCCGTCCCAGAGGAAATGGATTACCTTGGATGATGCTGCCTGATATTTATCGGTCTTAACTCTCTGCAAACATGTCCATGCAGTGTTTTCAATAACCACCTTCTGCCTTCTTCCAGTGCCTTCAGAGGTGGCACTTGTCATTTCTGGTAATATTCATTGGTTAAGTGTCACAAAAAAGTTGAATAATGCTCTTGCCCTTTTCATCAAACTGCTACTTTGTTTTATGAAAATGCAGCAGGGAAAAAAAAAGATCAACTAAACATCCTAAACATAAGCCTCAAATAAACCCACTGTTATTTAACAGGATTAACGGTGGCATATGGTGAGTTTAAAAATCTGGAAATTAACTGCATCTATGCATGATATTCATGGATTTTATCAAACACTGTCATCTGTGACCTGAAAGCATCATTTTTTATGGTTTGGGAAATGCTCCGCTGGATTTTACTTTTCCTGTTAACAAACTGTTTTTCAGTTTATATTAGGTGCTCTTATTTTGAAGGGGTATAGCGGAAGTTGTGTTGGTCAATTTGTTGTGAGTGTTTTTCTTTGATGAGAAAAATAAAGTAAGAGGAGAGTCCTCCTCATGTCACACTGCATACCTTGCGTGTTTTATGATGTTGTAGTTTCAAAGTATAAGCGTGTGTCATATAGCCTCGGCTACACACACAAGAATAAACGAATAAATAAAACACTGTCGCAAAAATCCATTCTCGCTGGTAAGATTCTCGGGTGTTCTAGCTAGCCTGAATACAATTTATTTTAAGTAGTTTGTAATTAATGAACTATATCTCATTTACCGCCAGTGCGTCACACTCGAGCGACTTATAGTGATAGAGAGCTGAAGAGGAAATATGTTAGTGCCAGAGGATAGCTAAAGTTAGCCAGACACTAGAGCACTTTTCTTATCTTAACAGATTTTAAAAACGTCCTAGACCACAGACGTAAGGACACTTTCAGACAATTTCATTTATTTTATCCTTAGGTGACTAGCTTAGCTTTAATCTGTCCTCCTCTGCCCTCCACCTCACACAGACTGACTCTAATTGTCCTGTAGGGGTCGCTGTTGAACCATAATCTGGATTTAAATAATGTATTTTTTTTCCAAAGAGGCAATAAAAATTATTTCATAAATGATACTGAAATTTGGTTTTGGATTATTTCAACCAGTAACTCATCCTCCTCTGCCTCTATGGACCAGACTCCTCCAGTATAGAACCCGTCTTTAAGCACCACCTGTATGACCTCGCAATTATTTTTTCATTTTGACATATTTAACCAAAAAATAAGGCGGTACCTCATCGGCGGTACCTCAGTCTCCAGAGGGTTAGATCACCATTAATCAGGGTTATGTCCTTGGTGTGGTTTATTTGAGGTGTTTTGCATGTGCAGAGGAAAATCCTATAAATTTTTTACAAACAAATACAAATCTCAAGGAAATGTCAAGGCTGACTTTTTGACATTTGAACTTATTCCACTCCATGCTTGTGGGAAAAAAAAGATTTTTCATGTTGAATAATTTTCCAAAATAAGTTATTTGTCCTTATAGGAATAGAAGCTATTCATGCTAAAGCCCAGTCATTTAGCATGAATAGCTTAATGCTAAACAAATCTCATTCAGGGGAGATTTGGTGAAATGCTAACAATTCTGTCTCTTAAACAACGGTGTTGCTATGGAAACACAAGTACTAACATAGATGTGGCTTATGGAACGGCAAGGCAAGCAAAATTGTGTCTAACATTTTAACAATAAGGCAATTCAAAAAATATAAAATGCATTAACAAAACAACATAAAATAAAATTTAGAGTAGCATTTAGATATAAGTTACAAGATTTTGAGAGAAAATGAAAGGAATAAAGTGCAGAGTTGAATAATTAATGTAAAACCATGTATGATCCGACTTTGCGTACTAATTAACATTTTTAATCGTACAATTTCCTGCTCACAATAATCACAGTATACGGATTTATCACTGTTTTATTATTTATTCAAAAACGAATTGAATAAAAATATAACTAATTTTGTTTTATTCAATTTCAAATGTAAGCATGGACACATCTGTCGACAATATTAACCAAATATTAAATTGATTAGTTTCATAGAAAACATCAAACCATTGTGAGAAACAATTCAATTTCAAATTAAAAAACTTCAGTTCAAAATGAATAAACTGTGAAATGGCAAAAAAGCCGACTGAAGCCATTGTTAATGATGAAATCAGGCAGATAGAAGAGCTGCGGTTTCCTTTTGTTTTTATCTTTGTCTGAGATCACGAAGTGCTTCAGATATTAATTAAATGTTAATTGTTTTAAATCGGCTTCCAGTGAGCAAAATACACATAATAAGATCCTGTAGATTATAAAAAGAAATATAACAATGAGAAAACAATTTAAAAAGTTTAAAACTGATGAATTAATAATGATAAATGAAATAATTTTATAAAATAACCATCATTATAGAATAATAACATAATTATGATGCAAAAAGAGAGATAAGAGATATTTTTAGATTGTTTTAATCATTTTTATTTATTATGGAGATTTTACTGGGCTAACTGTATGATTATGTATGTAACTGTTAAAGATTATTTTCTTAATTTTTTTTTGATTTTTTTTTTGCCCTTACTTGAATTGAACTCGTCACATTTCATCTCATTATCCTGTCATGCATTTTCAATTCCCATTTCGTACAATCTGTGAGATGCACTATAGGACAAAAATGTCCTTCCCTATTGTAATTAATTGATTATTATTATTATTATTATTATTGAAATCAACGGTAAGTTCCTTTGGAGAAACATTGGTTTGCTCTGTGAACAGGATGTTTGAATGAGAAACATGAACGGTTACATTTTAATAAGAGGACAAAAGAAGATTGTAAAGTTGATATAAACTGCATTGAAGTCAAATGAGGTCAGCGATGTAGGAAATGCGTTGAGTGTATTTAATAAGCTCATTAAATCCATGGTAAAACCGTAAAATGTCACATTTTTAATGAGTGCTCGTTACGTCAGCTGCTTCAATGACATTTATACAGTTATATTCATTTGTAGACGTTTTTCCACATGATGCTTAATGTATTTCATGCTGTCATCAGATGTAGGCATACAAGGCCGACAGAAATCATCACTTTCTTCCATTTCACCCTGAACAGTTGCGCCGGGCTTGAAGTCACCTCCATGTCCTCAGTGACGTTATAATGACCTCATCGCTTAGGCGAAGGGTTCCATTTGAGCTTCCTCGCGCTATTTTAAGAGCTGTGTTCTTTTCAGAGGTTTTAGTTTTGTGCAGAGGTTGAACAACAATCACCTGCTCCATTAGTTCAGTCTTAATGTCCCTTAAAGAGGCTGGCGTGATGCTGCAGAATCTCAGAGCTTCAACAGTTTGAGTAAATTATTAAACATTTTTTGCACCACTAAAGTTCTTTTTTTTTCACATTTCTCAGCGACACAGGTCCTCTTGTCTTTCCGAGCTCATGGACATTTGCTACAGTCTGCTGCAGCTCTCTCTTTTTGTCCAATCAGTCATTCCGAAACAAAAGAAATGAATTTCAAATGTGAAAATCTCCCATTCGAACCTTTTATCGCAGTACGGATCAACACATTCAGCACTCACACAGAACAGTGAATATGGGTCTGAAGCAATGCAGTGCAAATCAGTAATCCACCCCAACACTTTTAGCAATGTCTAATGCAATAAATTAGAAATAATCCTGCAGACAGTGACGGTGAGAATCCCGTACCCAGAGAAAATATCATTAAGAGGTTGAGTAAGGGCAAATTAGCTTTCAACACATGCTTTATGATGCATTTATTACAGACAATCCTAGTTTTTGCTACTTCATTTCATACATTATAAAGACATTATAATTCATATAAAAAAAACATCTATTGGAAATAAAATGATGTGGCTTTATGAAAAATTGAAAAGGGAGCTATGAAAACTATGACATGGAGTTTGGGTTTACATGAAATATAACACATCATTTAAGTCCCATGGTGATGCATTTGTAAAAATGTATTTGTATTTTATTTCCGGTAAACAATTGCTAAATGTTGTCTTTTCTGCCACCATGAACTGAATTGAACTGAAACCCCAAGTGTTGCAGAAAACTAATACATCTATGATTTTATATTTTTTTTCCCCAGGTAATGCCGAGCCAAATAACCAATCCTGGAGATGCCGAAGAGAAGAGATATTCTTGCCATCGTGTTGATTGTGTTACCCTGGACTCTGCTCATCACTGTTTGGCACCAAAGCGCAATAGGTCCACTCCTCGCCATCCGCAAGGGTGAGTAGCACGATGCTCTCCACCAGAAATATCATATTTGCAGAGGGTACTTGAACCTAATGCAGCACTTCAGGCGTAGTACAGCAGACCAGTCATTCAGAAGCACTCAGAGACCATGACCATCGGCTTCATTAGTGCTAAACTTTCCAGTCACTGTTAATATCATCAGTATGTTTAGTTGGTGGTCATGGTAGTAGGTCGTCCACCCTGTGTAAAAGGTTGGGTTTTTTTGACGCTGTCGTCAAGTGTTTGCTCACAGAGGAATCTGTTTGGTCTCTGTAGATAATTATATGAAGAGCTTGGTCTAGACCTGCTACTTCTTTAAAGCACCTTGAGACAACAGTTGTTGTGAATTGGCGCTATATAAATAAAGATTGATTGATTGACTGGTGTGCAACATTAAGATTTACGGTTACATTTAGACAGGCATCCAAAAGTTGTCTTTTTTCTTGAAGGATTGATCTGTGTATAGGACCACTGAACGCATTTGAAAGAGGTTTTGGAGAGATAGGCACAATCCTTCAGGTTTGGGTTTTGTCCTGGATCCAGAATTACCTTAAAGGATTCTTTATCATTGCAGGGTAGGGGCAATCACAATATTGTTGCTGCTCACTTTAACGATAATAATCATAATTCTATAAATAAAATACATGTCCTCCATCTAACACCTACAACATATCAAAATAAAACAAAAATAATCAGAAATAATGTGACAACATAGTAAAATCATTCCTTGTGAACATGGAAGGGGAGGGATCCATATGATGCAGTAAGCATGCCAGGCCAATAGGTGGCAGTACAATGTTGATTCAAAGTGGGGCTGTGTTCTCTTCGGTAACTGGAGCCCTTTTCACAAAATGTTGCATTTTCAGTTGTTTTTGTATTTGAACGAAAGCCAAAACCGCAATGAGAGGATTTCAATCTGGCCAAAATAGTTGATTCCGTTAAGTGTTAAATCCTCAAAAGTCACTGAAGAAGAACCAATATAAGCGA
This sequence comes from Lophius americanus, assembly GCA_037951165.1. Lineage (NCBI taxonomy): Eukaryota > Metazoa > Chordata > Actinopteri > Lophiiformes > Lophiidae > Lophius > Lophius americanus. The sequence goes on along the minus strand of JBBDHG010000090.1, from coordinate 2,040,795 downwards.
AATATTTTCTCAGGAATTAAAACAAATAATTATTGTAACCTGATCCCAATGTGTGCGTTGGTGTTCACGCTAAAGGAGTTATATCGTAGAATGGAATATCTTTATTGTCATTGTACAAGTACATCGAAATGAATCTTTCATGAGGGTCAAACTATCACGGAACACATTCTTTGAAAGCAGAATGGGTAAACAGATGTGTCTGGGTGGAGGTTTGACGTGTCTGATATCTACTATGTATATTCAAAAGAATGAATTATTCAGCTATTTCCAACATTCATTTTATCATATGTGAATATCTTCGCCAGTGTGTTACCGAGCGGCGTCCTGTGACGGCCCACTCTCACACAGCGTGTGGCATACAGAAGCACGTTAATAATTCTTCTGAATCACATGCACATTAAGTACTCAATAGTCAAACTAGACGTATGCCGTCGTCCCCCACGCCCAGATTTTATCCCCGAAGTCCCCAATCCCATTAATAGTACAAGCAATAGCACAGATTGAAGACCTAAAATTTAATGTGATTATCCAAGATGTGACATTGTTGATAAAGCTCCCCCTAGTGTTAGAAATGTACAAACGAACTTGCCCCAAATTACTCCAGTTCTTCCTTCCCCTAAGGTCTATGTGGTTATAAAATTTGAAATTAATCCATGTAAAAGTTTTTGAGTTATCGCTTTAACACGAAGGAATTGTGGCGACGTCATTGACAATTCAATAACATACCCGACTTTTTAGGGGTGTAATTAATGACAAAATTAGTCTAAAATAACAACTTTCGGCTTGTTTAGCGTTATGGGAGGTCTTCAGTTCATCTGTATTATTTGCACACGTGACTCTGAGTCATGATCACGCATCCTCGTTAGCCTCCCAATCCTTCCATAAAAGACCCCAACCCAACACGGCCAAATGTCAAGTATGCCGAGGAGAAAACCAACCCAAATTAGAGCGATGACTAATCAATAGAGCTCTTCCCCTTCTTCCTGTGATGTCATAAATGCACAGGCACGCGTTGAACTAATCAGTTTTATATAAATGACCCAGGGTCCTTAATTAAGTCTATTTTTCCAGTGTCTCTATTCAACTTTTAGAGTCGGACCAGCTGAACATTTTTGAAAGAATGAAAACCTAAAATGGGTCAGTTTTAAATATCCTCTGGGCTAGAGGGAGGACGCGCTGCAGAGTCCTGGTCCTGATGATCCTATCTGATCCAACCTTACACACAGATATCCACAGATCGCTCCTACAGCTAGAGGTGTTCTGGCAGCTCAGTCGCTGGCAGCCTCTGCTGAACATCTGGCCATCAGCAGATTGTGTTAATCCATGTGCCGCAGAAAAGCCCTCCTTATGTTGGAGAGGTGAACGGAGCTTGGTCAAAACGGTGAAAATAATTAGCTGTGACGGGCTGAAAAGAAGTTAACACCTATAAATGATGATCAGCATATTCAATCCATCAACGCCAAATTGATGAATGGATTAAAGGTTCAGCCACAATGCCAGAATTTAACTGCCTCGTCCGCTGGAGTCGGATCTGTGACTCTCTCAGCACCGGTTGCATCCATGGCACATTTCAATCCACGCAAAGGGGGTGATGTTTTCGCCCATTTGCGGTGTTATATTTTCATGTTTGTTGGATACATCAGAGGATACACCTCCTTGTTGGGAGAGAGTTGGATAAATGACAAGAAAAAAACTATTATATAATCTTGTCATGTAACCCTCTTACTATTTGAGATGGCAGCAGAGGGTAGTACAAGAGAGATGTCAAATATTGTGTAACATTGAAGGTACATTGTTTTGGTTGCCATATTAATCAATTGTTTAGAAAGGCTGATTGACGCATGGAGCCATTGTGCTCCACATAAATAGGCGGATACTTGAATTTCGGTCACTTCCTGTACCCTTTTGGTCACTTCCTGTACCATTTTGGTCACTTCCTGTACCATACCTTCTCAGCATTTTTATCAGATATGCCTAAACAACTTCTTATTGAACTTGTGAGAAGAGTGAGTCATGGACCAAAAATGGAAGCCTTGAATTTTGAGTGACGTGTTTGTTATGTCGGTGCACGCAAAATGCCATGATTTACATTTCAGTCGCGTAAAATGACAAAATGATATCACTAAAACGTTGATGGATCCTTGATCTGCCTCAAAGCCAATTGTCAGTCCAGAGTCAACTTCCCCGCAACATTTAATCGAAATCCTTAGAACCAATTGTGGTGTTATGCTAAGAAACAGTCAGACATGCAGCAATTAAAAACAGAACCTTCTTGGTGACGGCAAACATACTGCAAGTATATACAGAATGAATTCATTAATCCATATACCGATGACAAATGCAAACATTCAAAGTCCTTGATTTGAGTTAATTGCAGGAAATCAGAACAGAAGGCATGAGGGAAGAGTGGTCACGTCCTCCTGCCCACGTTTTCCTTCTGTAGGGAGAAAACCCAAAGGCGTCTCTGGGGGAACAGAGAGGCTCGTCTCTCCGCTCCTTGTGCTTGCGCTGTCTCTCTGTCCATCAGCTGTGTTATCATCTCACAGTGCCTGCTTTCACTTTTTGCAGCCTGTCACCACCTAGTAAAAGAGATCTTTATCATTCCAGAGAGGCTTGCAGTCCGCCACCACCGGCTCTCAGGTACACTTTACCCCATTGGGTTTAAGTCGCCTGAGGCAAACATACAAAGGGCAGCCCAAGGTCGCGCTAATGTCTTACATGTCTTCTTATCCCCGAATCTGCAGATGATGGCGTCGAGGGCAAGAGGGAATCAGGTGGCCAGGCACAGGACTCCAAGGAATACTGTGCCTCAGATAAGGACATTGTGGAGGTGGTGAGGACAGAATATGTGTACACGCGGCCTCCGCCCTGGTCCGACGTGCTGCCCACCATCCACATCATCACCCCAACATACAGTCGACCGGTGCAGAAGGCGGAGCTCACACGGCTGGCAAACACTTTCCTCCACGTTCCCAACCTGCACTGGATCCTGGTGGAGGACTCGCAAAGGAGAACACCTCTCGTAACGCGGCTCCTGCGAGAAACGGGGCTCAACTACACCCACCTCAATGTGGAGACACCCAGGAACTATAAGCTGCGGGGGGACACTCGAGACCCGAGGATCCCCAGGGGGACCATGCAGAGGAATCTGGCGCTGCGGTGGCTGAGGGAGACCTTCAACGCCAACAGCAGCCAAGCTGGAATTGTGTACTTTGCTGATGACGACAACACGTACAGCCTGGAGCTGTTTGAGGAGGTCAGTGCTCCGATGAGTCATGCGTTTTGTTGTTCTGGGGCGAGTGGACTCTTGAATCTTCATGTTGACAGGGTGGACAATATATTTGTGAAATAGCGCATTCATATATTGACATTGGCATAAATTGTCTATGTTTTGACAAAAAGGGCGCCGTTTGTGAAGTGTCAGAGTAAATTTGCATTTTAGATAAATTTTGAATTTCTTTTCTAAACATTTAGGTTCAACATTTACGTTTATAATTAATATGTAGTGGTAACATTTGTACTCATATTTTATGATAAAAAAAAGTGACTCCAAATATTTGACACTGCTTTTTAAATGTTGTTTGGAGCTGAATGTGGCAAAAAGTCGCTGTTAAAATTAGCATGTGCTACTTTACAGACGCTCCGCCCTAAATAGGCGCCACCTACTTTGTGCTGTAGGTTAGAGGTCATGCATGCTGACCTTTAAAGTCGGATACATGGTGTTTATTCTGTCCTTATCTGTGCATGTTTCCAGAAAGCTTACTGATACCGATGAAACAGAGCAGTACCACTGGAAATCACGAGGGGCAACGTCGCCATAATTCAGCCCTGACCCGCCATAGAAGACATTTATTCTGAAAAATCAATGTTATGTTACCTCTGCTTTTGCTGCTTTTATTTACTAGGAACATCAGAACTTTCCAAACAGTCAACATTTTCTTGCCGGGGCTTTTAGTTTTTTATGGCTCAATATAAGCCTAAAAGACATTTGAAGGTGTCGATGGATGGAAAGTATGACAAGAGTACAAATGAACCTTTACTCCGTTGTTGCGGTTGCCATCACTACAGCTCTGGAAATACTTTTAATGGTCATAAAAGCATCGCTGCAGGTGTGCCAGCCTGGGAAAATTACCAGACTACCGATTAAAAAACTGGAGTTTAGTGCAACGAAAAGGTATTTTATCTGTCAAACTGAGAATCCTGGACTAAAAGTTTGAATTTTTTTTAAGGACCCAGTGTGGCTCAAATAACAAATAAAATACCTGCCCAGGATCATAATATAGCTATAAACTATCAAAATTATATCTATCATTAAGGTAAACCTCTTCTGAAGCTCATAACATTTTATTTATGATCAAAACCTTCCTGTTAGTCTAACTGGGAGATCAGTTTACAATATTTTTTTTATTGCATAGCTTATTTGCTAACTGACATAAGTCATAACTACTTAGCTGAAGCGACGTAGGCAGCAACGTAATCCGAACACGTGTGATGTGCCGGACACATTCGGAGACGCGCGACAGACACAAGTATAAATTGCGATGTGTCGCTGTAAAACCAAGTCTAAACAGGTTAAAGCTCCTGGCTTTAATTATTTTGTTAAGCCAAATGTGAATAATACTTTGGAAGAAAAAAGGGATTTGAACCGTGGCTTGTTTTGTTATTTTGTCTGTATTTTTTTTATAGGATAAATGTGAGTGTGGTACGCTCTCATTGTTCCATACCCGGCTCTCTTTCACACAACCGTCTCATCCAGTCAGCAGCAGATATAATTGATGTTAGCCGTGAAATAGTATCTGAAATCGGGCAGAATCAAATCTCAGAACCTATCGGTGTCTAATAACCCGAGTGGATCAACTTGTATCAACTGTTAAACCATCAGCATCATGATGAAGCTGGGTATAGAGACATGTGCTACGTCTGGAGAGCTCTTGTTTTGGGGTTTTTTCAGCGGATTTTTTTCGTTTACCAAGTTGTATTTGTTACGTTTTAAAATGTGTGATGGGTTTCTACCTTGGCCAGGTCTCTCTCTCATGAGATTCTTAATTCCGATGATGGGGCCCGGTTAAATAAAGATCAAATATGAATAAAATAGAAATGAAGGGGCCCAGGGTTGTAGAAATTTTCTCAGGAAAAACCTACTCGCCTGTTGGTTACGCCTGATTTAGGCTCATTTCTGAACTACGTGAAGGACGTCTAAGGATAGCAGTACCAACCCAGAACTTCCAGAAGTTGTTTGGGGCATAATCGAAACAAGAAAAGACAAACCTTTACACAATGAGAGTAAGAAAACAAGTATCCATTCCCATGTCCCACCATGTTTTTGGTCTCAGATCCCACCACAGGGTACATCGTCACTAATAGGTTTATTATCACAACCTCATTTACACTGAAAAAAATAGATAGAAAATCTTTTGAACTGGTAAGAATTCATTAAATAAAGTTCTTTTCAACTTAAATTAAGAAGTCATATCAACTTGTTAAGTTGTGTTTTACAAGTTCAAGTATATATTTTTTTTATAATTTCATCAACAAATTCAGTTTTTGCAGTGCAGAATGAATTGACTTTACTCCTCAAGGTGCTACTGGAGTGTTTTTATATGGTGCTTGAACCCCTTTACATTCATGAAATCATTTTTGCACTGTAAAATATGAAAATAAACATATTTTAAAATCTTCAATTTAGGGTAAAGTGTGAAACACAATTTTGGTGATTAAAGACAAGAAAAAAAAGAAGATTTCCACTGGAGAATATCTTACTTTTTAGAGTCAATAATTAATGATTTAATTGGGTTTTGACAGTGAACAATAGTTCTTCTTTTTTTTACAGTGTACTGTGTTTATGCCAGCTTGTGCTTTTATCGATGTCGCTGACCATAAAGCGAGCCAAATATCTTTAAATGCTCACAAATATGTTGTTTTTTTATTCAAAATGAGGTAAAACAAAATTGAAAGCACTTAAATATTATTGTCTGCCTCAACCTGTTTTAACAGTGTGTTTTGGTGCAGGGTCTAGATTCTCTACATGTACTTCAGGAGGAAACAGGAAATATATGCATAAATGTAATAAGTTTAAGGTTTATAACTCCATGCTCTTCTTGTGGATCCATTGTGTCATTTTAGTTCAATTATAAAGTATATCAAAGTATTTAACTTTATGATTTTAATTAAAATGAAGGTCAGATCTTCTGGATCCAAGCTTTAAAAAGGAAGCCTACCTTTAAAACCCTTTAATGTCCTCTCTGAGAAAAAACAAAACTATGGAAAAAATATTTCTTTGCATATTTAATTTCTTTATGGCACTTATAAATTTAATATAATAGAGGCTCTAAATGATTTACTGAATGAATGAATGATAGAAAAGAGAACATTTTAATTAGATTAGCTCAACCCTTTAGTAAAGCATGTTAATAAGAAACTACTACTTCCCCCTTGCCCCTTACTGTCTAGCACATACATGCTGCCACTGGGTTCTTTTATAAATGTTCAGTCAGATTTTTCGATAAGAAATAAAGACTCAACCAAACCGTTGAGCAGGACGTTAAAAGGTTAATAAATGATCTGACGCTTCCGATGGTTACATATACCGCAAGAATCTGGAGCTGAATGTGGAAGAAGTTGGATGCCTAAAGTTTTTTTTCGACCCTGACAAACACAGTCGGGATGTGGGGGTGGGGTGCAAAGAAAAGTTTGTGCATTTAATTGGTACATCCCAGGCCATCCATCTTGCATCAGTTGAATTACCTACGCGGACACGGTCTGGCTCCTCTGCGTATTCGCCTTGGGCCTTGTTAGTGGTGCAGACGGGGTCCGCGGTAAATGGAGCAGTGGGTATTGACGGGGCATGTCATTACCTTTCTCTGGGAATCAGGTGAAGTGCTCCGTCTCCCTCAGAGGCCCTCCATCACCTCCAACAGGCCTATTTATGCTCCGGAGCAGCGGTCCGCTGAGGGGGCAGAGGTGATGGAGACGGGGACAGAAAAATAATGAACGAGTAAGAGAAGTGACAGACGGATCGAGCGAAATCAGAGAGGCGGCTGCTGCTTCGGCTCGCTGGCAGCGTGTGGTGGAGGTTTCCCCTCAATCTTGAGGACATGAGGACACGAGACATGCGGTCCAAACTGGCCTTTTCACCTGGTTCCCCTGAAGGGTTCCTTCTTTTAAGGGATTCTTAGTGTTTGAAAAAAAGGTTTTCCAATCTAGTTGAAACGAGAAATGAATGTTGATGAGGTGTGAATAAGAAGAAAATACATATTTAGAGTAGATCAGATGAGAGTTTGTTGTTCTGCTCGAGCTTTACAACAAATTATGATATCCCCGAAAAAATCAGGGATATTAATTATTAATCGTCGATTAATTATTGAATCGTCGTCGCTGCTGGTCTGCACCGAAAATCCTTCGTGTGACGCGATAACTCAAACTGTTTCATTGATCATTTTCAAACTTTATAGCCACATAGATTATAGTGCAAGGAAGAAGTGGAGTGATTTTTGGAAAGGACGGGTGTATATTTCCGTCACTAGGGGGCGCTTTAGCTCTAAAGGTTTTGGGCCATAATTTGCATCACTATGCTAGAATGCATCTCTTTTTGGATTCAGGGTGCTATAGTTCAATTCATCAGAGGGGTGTTGGTTCAGGTCCCCCATTCCATTCCATTCTACCTGGAAAAAAGGTCCCTAAGTAAGATCCTGAATGATGCTTCCTGTGACTGTTCCTTTCTGCTGTTTGTGTGAAAGGGTGCCGTAAAACGCTTTGGATGGTCTGGCGGAGCGCGGCGCTATAAAAAACAGTCCATTTGATTCGAGTCATTCTTGAACCAATCTTGTGATGTCACTCTGTAATGTCGGGTGACGTTCCACAGATTGAGCGCTACAGTCATTTGTAGTAGGGTAAAACATTGACACCACCTCACAGGGAGGAAGTGCACTTCAGAACCCTCCACATAATAGTCTGCAGGGTCTGCAGCGGCAAAAGATCCTGACAGGAATTGTTGTAAATGAACTTGCGTCACATCTGCTTCCAGTAAAGTCTGATTGTTTCGTCTCCTCCTATTCATACATACCTGAGGCTCTGGCGCATAGTTAGCTGTAAATATGGATTATTGAGGCCATGTCTCAATGGAACCCAAGTATGAAAAAATAATCAATATCTTACAGTTTAATGAAAGCAGGCTGTAAAGGAATTTGCATAAATGAATGAGGCTGAATGAGAAAAGGGTGCAATTTATTCCCAAAGTTATTTATTAGCATCGCGAAACTCAATTTCACAGAATGAAGCAATGACATAACCGGAATTTAACTTTATGTCGATTGGTGCTTGAATAATAGATCACGCCGAAGAAACGTGAAAATACAAAAAATGTAATTTATGCTGTTTAATTTAAGTATAAAAATGCGATGAGACCATCCTCTGATTAAGACTTGGTTCAAGATCTCCTATCTTTTATCACAAAAACTACAGACTCCTGCGTCGGCAGCAAAGGATGATGGTTCTCTTTTAGTCTTCAGCCACCGGGATGGATTTATTACAGATACCTGCAGAGAGTCTGCTTTCATTTTACTTTCTCTGTACGGCCGCAGACGGAAACAAATCCACTGCCTCTGAAAGTCTCTCTGAGGGAAGCAGGAAATGGATCTCAAACGCTCACATAGGATCTAATGTGAGGTCAACGGCGGCGGCATTCAAGATGCGGACACTCATGTTCTCCAAGATGGAGAAAAGGGACTTTTTGACAAGAGTCAGAGTAGTTTGCAAAAATCTCAAGAACCACAGTTTGTGGGTGTTCTTGGTCCTCAGAGGCTGGTACCTTCCAAAGTGGATCAAAGAGGGGCAGCTGGTGAATCAGTGACTGGGTCATTGATGCTGATGGCTAGACAAGGCTTGTTTTTACAGTTGCATTTTATTTTCTCTAACTGGCAACAGTCATTTGTCTTTATTTGTAGCTTTTTCACCATTTTGAAAACAGAATTTTTTGATCACAGCATTTCAAAAAGTCGGTTAAATCCTGCAACATGACAATAAATACTGTTTGTCACTTTCCAGTACAAACCATGCAATATACCTTTTACAGCAGAGAGAGACAGAGACAGAGACAGAGACAGAGAGAGACAGAGAGAGAGATGCATTGTAAGTCTTAACCAGGTGTTGATAGTAGCAAACTATAAAAACTTGCTTTTGGCACAATGACCGTCGCTGAAGATTCCTGCGTGCAGTGAACAATCCTCTGAAGTAACAAAGCCCACTTAATCCACCAGCACGTCTACTGTATGTGTGCCAACCAGCTTGCATTTAGATATTATTAACATGGAGGCTTCTATTAGCATGCAGGTTCCTACTACTACAAACTCATGTACGAGATACTGCAGCGTACAGAGAGGAAGGAGCCTCCTCATCACTGCTTCATTACCTTTGATTAAAGGACTCTGCCGTTTCTAAACCCATCTCATCCCTCACTGTAAGAAAAAATACCTCGCATATCTGCTGCAGCTCTCGCCTGAATGGCAGAAGAAGAGACGAGCAACATTGTTTGATGCTGCAAGATTAAAGGGGAAGACGGGAGAGGAAGAGGAAGAGCGTGTCGCCGCTCAACCTGACCGGCGAGGAGAGCCACTTGCTCTAATGGCTTGGCTCCTTCCAAAGCCTCTTGGCACAATCGGCTTCTGCTCTTTTTAAAGATGGTTGTCTAATTATCTCATCGTAGGGCAGCTGCTGAACAATGTGCGTGACCTGTTTTCCTCTAACAATGTGTCAGCCGCGCAAGGCGCCGTGCCACGGTCAATACTCCCTGTCTTTCAGAATGAATAATGGCAGCGACTCTAAAAACCCTCCGTGCTCAAATACTCTGTCTTACTGTCATGTTGGCTTTTTCAGATGACTAATTCTCTCCACTTCCTCCTCCGTTTTCTCTCCCTGAATCCGCTCTGGCTAGATGAGATCGACTCGGAAAGTTTCGGTGTGGCCTGTGGCCTTTGTGGGCGGCTTGCGGTACGAGTCCCCTAAGGTCAACGCCGCTGGGAAGGTGTACGGCTGGAAGACGGTGTTCGACCCCCATCGGCCGTTCGCCATCGACATGGCTGGCTTTGCAATCAACCTGAGGCTCATTCTCTTCAAGCCACAGGCGTATTTTAAGCTTCGCGGGGTGAAAGGAGGCTACCAGGAGAGTAGTTTGCTTCGGGAACTCGTCACACTCAACGATCTGGAGCCCAAAGCAGCCAATTGCACTAAGGTAATTTATTTTTATTTTTTTTTTAAATGTTTTCTGCAGGATTAAGCAGTTGCTTCAGGGATTTGCTGTACTGTTTGTGAGAGGATGATTTAAAAAACCGAATGTGGAGGAGTCACACTTGTGCTGCTGGTGGAAGTTTTCATATCTAAGAGAGTCCACCCAAAAAAAAAAAAAAAAACGTCAATCGTTATGTTCCAACCATCATGCCGCCGCAAAGTCCAGTGCATAAAAAAACATTTGCTTGAAAGCACGTTCGCTTTCTCTTAAACAAGTGAGGAAAAAAGTAAAATGGCAAGAAATTCCATGCAACCCATTTACCATCATCAAAGCTTTCTGAAGCCCAGAGATCACAAACGTATTTAAAAAAATGTTATTAACACCTAAACCATCTAAAAGCTGCAATCTTAAATTAAATGTATTATTATTATTATTATCTTCAATCCAGCCTTCAAGCTAAAAGCGTTAGCATGCCCCTCATCCGAGGTGGAGGCAGCTACGCAAAGATCCCACCTTCAGTTGCTCCCGTCTGCAACCACAGAACCTACTGGAACCACTAAAGTATAACTGACACATGAACGAATGAAACGAATGAAACGAATGAAACGAATGAAACGAATGAATCTTCAGACTCGCTCCGGTCCACAAGGCTGTAACTCTTCAAGGTTACGGAGATACAGCCCAGGATGATGATGACAGGAAGTCATGAAAGCACCATGTGTTTACAATCTACCGGAGGTCTGCTCAAACTGCCGGCTAATTTAAATCAGGTAGTAAAAGTCTATTGTTTGCTGCTGCTCTCCAATAAATTCATAATGCTTCATATCCACTTTTATGCATCTCTCTTAATTGAATCTGTATTTATTCGCTTATCTTTGCATTTTATTGTTTCCCGTCTTCATGTCTCATACCCTTGATGTATTATTTCTCTTTAAATATCTAATTTTCTGTATACACCACCTTAAACTGCCTCGTGTCCGACTGTCGCTGTATAAATAAACTTGCCTTGAAAAAAAACCTGCTGCGAGATTAAGGCTTTAAAAAAAAAAGTCAGTCGGATTAAACGAAGCGGAGCAGGCGACCAAGGATGGGATGCGAAGGAACACGGAGTTTGACGTTCCGTGACGCTGGACGTCCACGCGGCGATGTATGCGGTTGTTTTACACAATCATCCTCCATTAACCAGCCCACGCATACGCACAAAGTAGGACCGTGTGGCCCGCTGCAGAAACATGTATAAAATAATAGACACGGGAGTCTTCAACACAAGACCAGGTCAGGCTGCATCTATGATAAGTCTGTGTCATCACAAATAAAGCAATATGGAACAATTCACCACTGACATTTCCATCCAGCAGCTGTCAGTTTGAATCCGAGCCAGCGACTGTGACAGGAGAGCCGCTGTGGCCTACATCCAATGTCAAAACCAGCAACCACTGCCAGTCCGAGATGATGTTCCTGAAATATACAATAATACAACCTGATCTTTTAGCACCGCCCTCCCTTCCTCTGTCAGACGAAGGTAATTCAGCAAAAGAATGACAAGGAGTCCACTAAGTCAAGCATCCTCCTCTGCTGGAGACAGAATCTAGTGTCACAGGACCCTCATCCATAATGATAATTAACATTATTAGTTATTATTATGATGACAATAATCATGATATCAATGATATTATAAAATCTTAAACACGTCTTAATTAAAATTAATATAAATAAACGATACGAATCTGTATTGAAAATAATGAAGGACATAACACGAATGATAATTTGCTGATTCTATGTGTTTTAATGTTAATATTTATAAACTAATCAAAATAAAACAAATTTTTTTTTTTTTTCATATAATATAGATATTTATATATATATATTTATATATATCTATATTTATGTATAGAGAATATGGGTAAAAGAGCTATATTTCTATATAATATTTACATCTTTATACATGATATAATATTTGTCTGTAAAAATCCATGTACACACATCCTCTGTACCAGAAAAGGCGACTTAATATTCGGGAAGTATTTCATTTCTGGGACTTCAATGACGCAAATAAACTCCGAATACGATATTTCATCAACATCTGAAAACTTTTCAAAACATCTTGCGGATAAACAAACATGGCTGATCACATATTCTCCCCCAACTCTGGTTGTCAAGAAGTAATAAACAATATTGTTTTTGAAAAACGGCGACGGAAAATAAATAGCCGGCGGCAGGAAAGCTGTGAGCCTTTAAAACTCCTGCGAGCTAAATTGAGTGCGTGCAGTGGGGGCTCGTTTAAGCAGGTACTAAGGGGATGGAATAAATCACAATACAAACGGGCCACATTGCCCCCACTGGTGCCGTTTGCTGCTTAAATTGAAAACCCTGCGTAAGTGGTAGCGATTCAGGCTCTCCGCTCCGAAGACACACACGTGATCGGAGTCTGACTTTTTATTTTTGCGGCAATCAGGACGGATTAACGCTCTTCGAAATATTCAACTGAACAAGAAAATCACATTTTCAGCCGTGCAGATTGGACCCCTGTTGAGAGACTTTGGAACTTGAAAAGAGAGGAGGCTGTGGGGGATCTGGACCCTCCGCCACCCCGGGTGCTAGTCAAAACCAACAACACAAGGGTGTTTGTAACAATCTATAAACAAATTAATCAACGTTTCTAATAATTCTACTCATTATGTTTCCTCTTTGATGATGTAAAACCATGAATTATTGAATGTTTTTAAATCCAATTTCCAAGGATTCTGTAAACTTTCGATGCTGCTGCTGAGAAGAGGAAGTCCTGCTGTTTCTAGTCTCACTGCGGAGCTGTGGCTTTGTGCTGAACTACCAGAACTACCAGATATATACGACTACCAGGGTCGTATATATCTCTGCAGTTTTTAAATGCTTTATTTAATGCACAGACATAAATCCCTTGCAATAATTAATAATAATAATATGGTCTTATAGAAGTGCAAAAATCTTAATAACTTTAAAGTAAAATAAAGATAAAATAGTGAGGAGTGGTTTTTGTGCCAGAGAGTCAAATGGCGTTACAAAATGGCCAATTGAAAACTGTAAGGTTATTTTTAGATTATATAGGGGGCTCCAGGAGATTAAAAACGCTAGTACCGCTTATATAAAACAAAAATGGGAAAAAGGAATCTAACAGTTGCATTTCAGATGAGGTGTGGATTACAATATTTTGAATTTCAGTGGAAGATCTCCAGCTCAACTACATGGAGAGAATTTGGCTGGAAAGATTTAAGTAGATATTTTATCACTCCTGTTTGGAGGTTTCATCATTTAGGCTCTTCCAGCTGCCGGAGAAAACGTGTCACATATTCCTGGCTTGCCCAAAAGTGATTATTGGCACAAGATTCACGCAGAATTGGAGTCAAGATTTGTGATAAAAATTCCTTTAGCTGGGTTGAACTTCTTTTTGGGTTCACACTCTCAACATTTACAAATTTAAAAATAAAATATTTGTTTTGAATTCTAAGTTGGGCTGCAAGGAAAGCCTTTACAAAGAAATGGCTTAAACCAAATACCCCCATCTTTAGAGGATTAGCAAAACATGACATATGAAATCTATACGATTGAAAGGCTTTGAGCAGTCAAATTTGAAGAAATGTGGCAAAAATAGTTAAATATATGTTTCTCTGAAACTCCCCTCCTCTGTTTAAGTGTAAGTAATTTTATTTATTTTGTAAAAGTACTGACATACAGCTGACTTGTGATTCCAAATAAAGGGAAAACAATCCCCAAAACTCAAAAAGAATAGTGATAAATGAGTGTGTGTATGCATTATACATGTTACTCGGCGAATAGAGCTGAACCCCGAAATCAGTATAATAACATAACAAGCGGTCATTTACGCCAGTAACGTTACAAGACGTAAGGAAAAGAAAGTAATGGTTATGATTTAAACCTGACTTCATCGCTTAGAGTACTTTGTGAAGAAATGTAGGGGGATTTCCTAGGAGAACTCTCAACTGGACTTTCCATGTACTACTACATATATCCTTTCATCCATTCAGTTCTCTCTGCAACTAAGCAAATAGGTGTCCAAGATTTCAAACTTTTCTTTGAAGAGAAACAAAATCATTGAACCAGAGGAGTTGAGAATTGCGCTTCGAAAAAATAATTGACCCCCTCCTGGATAAACAGAAAATATTGCATATTTTCAAATGCAAGTAGTTTACCACTTAATAATAAAAAAAGAATAAAGTAAAGAGACGAGGAAGGAATGAATTGAAGTACATCTGGGAAGGGTCCACCCTGAGGCACTTTTTCTACAGACAGAGAAGAATGTGAAGGAGTGTAAACCTTCCACCGAGGAGGAAGACCATCCAGAGTTTATTCAAGAGCATGGTGAAGGTTAATTTAGTCGTAAAAGGTCCAGAGACAAATTTCCGGGGAAACACCCGAGGAAGGTCGGTGTTCATGACTCCACTATTCCAAAAACACAGGTCAAACATGGGGTCCATGGGAGAATGGGGAAGCAACATTAGGACTGGATCTGCTGTAAGATACTATGATGACCGCCAAAGCTTTTCGGAGAACATCCCATGTTCTGATGATCTGAACGTTAAAGTGTTTGGAAGACGACAATCCTGTTACGGCTGGTATGAACACGGAAGTCAACTAGCAGAAGATTATAACAACGATCAGGTATGGAGGAGATGCTTTGCTGCTTTCTTCTCTCGATATGAAACCTCTGAAGGAGAATGTCAGGTCATCAGTCTGTGAGGTGGAGCTCAAGCACAACTGGGTCGTGCAGAAGAGAAAGTTCACCTCTGAATAGTGTAGAAAACTCTTGGTGCAAATTTGTCAATGCGTTCACAAACCCTCCAATGTGGCTACAGTCAAAAAGTTCTGTTCTGTTGTCAGAGACTGATCTCCCTCCAGTTATCCAAAGCGTTTAGTAGTAGTTGTTGCTGCTAAAGATGGAACAGCTGGCTATAAAGTCCAGGGTTGGCAAACACGTAGTTGTGCCGGCAGCTAGTTGGATTAACCAATAAATCTACCTTTGAAAACGTTTTTATGTTAAACACAAATTTAAACATCCAATCCAAATTACACACAACAAAAAATATGAGAAAAATACATTTTGATGTCTCAAACTGATTTGATTAACCTTCCTAACCTGAAAAAAGAAAAACCAAATCAACCAACCGGTGAGGCTGCTGCACCTCCCCATGAGAGAAATGTGTATTTCTGAAAAATATGATTTTCTAATGGTCCGAATTTAAATTAGCGTGCATTTGTGTGTGAAAAGCTGAACTCCATGGACTATACGTCTGTGCTGCCCCCGTGAGTTCCTGCACACATACACTTAAAGTGGATCGAGGGCAGCAGCAGCAGCAGCAGCAGCAGCAGCAGCAGCAGCAGCAGCGCCATCATTATTCTTCTTCATGCCAACTCCAGCATTCGCTCCTACAGCCCTTGGTATGGGTCACGTCGCTGAGCCTCTCTCTGGGCGAAGGGAAGTCAGCCAGAGGCCTTTTGCTGGCTGGTATCCACACTGCGATCACCGCTTACATACACACACACACACACACTCACACACACACACAGAGAAAGGACAGGAGATATTGTTAGCCAGCCTTTCCTCCCGTTCCCCCTCAGCCATTCAGAGGGGTTAATGAAAGGAGGGGATTCAGGGTACGGCTAAGAGAGGGGGAACTTGATTTGTTGGGGAAAGGACGCCACAGTTATTGCAGATTGGGACCGACAATAGGGTGAGATGGAGAGCGGAATAAATAAAAAAAATCTGGGGGAGCCATGCGTGGGCAGCTCTCTCACTTCTAATCCTCCACTCCACATTCGATATGACTATTAACCTCCCCCCCTACACCGGAGCAAAGTGGGAGTGGGTTCCTGGCAGATCTGAAATGGGCGCCATGCATAATTCATGTCTGCTGCCACGGCGAGATGAAAGGAAGGAAGCTTCCAACAAAAAGGAGAGTGGGGAAAATGAGCTTGACACTTTTGTTTCCCCTCGACTGTTCTCCATGCCATCTTACCTGGATGGTTGATGAGGCCGAATGAACCCGGTCTGGAGGCCCAGGAGCAGCGGAGCTGAAGGGAAACTCTCACATACGGTGTCAAAACATTCTAAGTTGGCAGTCATTTGAAGGTGGCCAATATACCACGGTCGTTTGGTCTGTCTTCATTCACTTCTAATGCAGCTTTTCATGCTCAAGTGGCTCTCTCCTCACAGCCGGGTCCTGCCGACGGTAAACCCGAAGCAGTGTGTTTTGAAGGACGTGGCAGAGTGGGTGCTGAATGGAAAGCTGAAGGAGTGCATTAAGTCACCCGCATGTTTCTAATGATGCTCTTTGTGTTTTTCCCCACCAGATTCTTGTTTGGCACACGAGAACAGAAAAGCCCGTCCTGGTTAATGAGGGGAAGAAAGGATTCACAGACCCCAATGTAGAGATTTGACCATGTCCTGTCAGCAGCCGGTAAATATATGCCATTTTTTTTTGAAGTTTCCAAATACCTTTTTGAATGATCTGAACTCTATTCTTCTGCTACGATGGATGGAAATACCATCCATCTATACCAATAATAAAATAAATAAAATAAAAATGTGTCATTAAATCCCTGAAAGTTTGGGATATTAGGTCATTTTCATTTTATCGGCCACAGGTCCTTCGTGTTAATGCAATAACTCAAAAACTGTCATGGATCATTTTGAACTTTTAGACCGACATAGACCTCAGTGTGAGAAAGAATTGAATTGATTTTTGGAAAGGTGGGTTGTATATTTTCAACACAAGAGGAACTGTTTATTCAACATTTGTCGGGCCATAATTTCTCAACCGTTGGTCTGATTTAGTCCAGATTTGGTGCGTATGAATCGACTGGAGGAGATCTATTATAAATTAAATGTATTATTATTATTATTATTATCTGGCACACATCAAATTTTAGTTGAATAGTTCATGTTTTACCCACTACGGGGAGCTTTTCTTACTTTTTTTTTAAAATAAAAAAATAGAGTATTTTGTATATTACTTCCTAACCGTTTGTCCGATTTGGATCAGTGTTCGGTCGTATTTTACTCATCAGGGGGAGCTTTTTATGGAAAACAGTTTCTTATCTGTTACAACCCAAACATATGTTGAGTCAATACGGACCGTTTGAGATTATTAATAAGTCACATTTAATTTGAGGAGTTCAATCTGGGAGAATTGTTTTTAAAACGCAGGGGATTGGGGACATTTCATGGAGATACCCTTGTAGTCGGGTTAACAGCGTAGGCCTAGTTCATGATAATTTATCATTTATAGTTAGTATTTTCTGTAGCACTAATAGCAGAGGGACTGGAGGACTAGGATTAACGATTTGTTCTCCTCATTAACACATTATAACGTCGGCCCGAAGGCTTCAGGGAGAACTCGGCCAAAAAGAACATCCATCAAAAGAAACAGAGCAGTACCACCAAAAATTATAGGGGGTAGTGTATCCATAATTCAAGGAAGATGGAATAAACGTGGACAGACATGATGAAGAACAGAGTGAAAAAGTTAAAAGAAAAAAAAAAGCTAGACCCACACGTCTCCATGTCTCCACATTTACTGTTTTCCTCTAACAATGTACATCATCACATCCTCCTCTAAAGTCACCATTTTTGCTGCCATCTTAAGTCTCTTGGCCCGTATGGATGCATTACTGGTCCAACATTTCGCACGTCGGTGTAAAATAAACGAAGCTTTGGTCTACAAGGAGAACTAATGCTAATATTTTCCAATAGGTTGTACGTTGGTTGTTTTTCATTACTTGTAATTGTAAACTGCAATTATAGCAGCGGCTTCCAATTATTAATTGCCACCAATAAAATAAAGAGGTTGAATTAGCGCTCAGCATATCTTAATCCTTTTCTATTGCAGGTGATTGGACCTCCAGAGGAAGAAAAGTGTCTCGATAAGTGCAACCGGCGCTCATGTCTTAATCACTAGCAGCAGGAAAGGCGGGCCTTTGAAAGGGGATTTAATCCTCCTGACTGAATCTTTTTTTCTTTTCTTTTTTTAAATGGACCTTAGCAGTAAAAATGTATCATTATTAAAGCACAGATTAGTCCGAGAGGGAAGCTGCTTGTCTGGACTGGAGTGCGGACGCGTCGACATGAAGGATGCCGCTCAGGGGGTCGGTGTGGACAGATGTGAGCTGCACATCAGGCCCGCTGAGGAAAGCCTGACGAGGGAGAGACAGCACAAAGTGAAAAGCATACAGCCAGCAGATTCAACCAAAACATCAGGTTGAAGAATATCCTTCACAGCAAAAAGAACAAACTGAGAACGTATTATCACCCTTTGTCTGCGTCTGCACAGGATTCATGAGGGAGCACCCTCCTGGATTCAAGGACGCCATCACCCTGGGACAAACAAAAAGACGCACGTCTCAAGCGGACTTTCCCTTGAGAAAACGTAAAAAAAAGGGAAAGAATGTTCTTTTGATAACTATGAAATGTTTGCTTTTAATTTAATTTGTGTTTTTGACCTGCTAGTTTAATTCTACTGATGCTGGGGCCGTTTACACAACACTTTTTTATTTATATTTTTTTGCATAACCCCATCGTTTCGTTTGGGCTTGTGTTCACACGACAACAACGGTCTGGGAGCTTGAAAAATGCAACCTTTTGAAAACGGGTTACAGACCGTCATCTTTTGAAAACTGTCGCCTTGTAAACGGACAAATCACATTTAATTTGAAGACAGTGATGACGCAGCCCTGTTACATTTGTCAACCTGATAGGAATTACCACGATGATGTTGGGCCTTGGTCACGTGACGCAGCATCCACCTGATCAGACTAATTCACAAAATCGAGATTTATCCTGAAATGTTGGGTTTGTTTAGGGTTTAAATCAGCAGGACAATGGAAAGCCTCTGGTTTTACCTCAGGCACGCTAACCACCGTGATATGGATTTAGTCAAACTACTTGATCCATTCTCTATCTAAGAAAAGAGTCACACAAAAAGGTTAAAAGCATTGGCTGGAATCGACCCCCAAGCAAGTGTGAGTCGCAACCAGCCCTTCTTTAACACGACCTGAGTTAACCTGTACAGAAACACATTTTCATCAACTTCATCGAGGCTTTACCGGCTTCAGTTAACGGCTACCTAGATTAGCTCAAACCGTTAAACATCATTAGATCAAGCTAGATGGGCTTAGTGAGCAGATCCAGCCTGACACACACACGGAGGTCCCCATTCTTAAATATAACGTGAGCAGTCGAAGATCTACGTAATCCACCATCCTACCCGTTTCTGATTATTTTGACAGGTCACTTTTGATTAATCTGTCGATCAATAAAGCATCTTATCTCCATCCTACTCTCAGCGGCGATAAAGTCTGCAGTAACCCAAGAGGCTTCCCTTCATCTACAGTTGACCTGCTCCACAAACACGAGCTGCGGGAGATCCACCTTGTTTTAGAAAATACCGCATCACGGATTTCCATAGAGATAATGTCTGCCATGAAGCACGCATTGTCTCAGCAAATTCTGTTGATACAGTATTTCCGATTTTAAAAAAAGAAGACAATTCAAAGCAATCAGCCATAACATTAAAACGACCTGCCTAATACTGTGTAGTTCTGTGGGCTTCAATCAGAACCACCAATCATTTTGTCTTTAAGAAATTTTGAATGTAGTAGCTGTTCTGCGGGATCCGTTGACACGGGCTAACCTTTGCTCCCACACTCATCAGTGAGCAGTGGGTGTCAATGAAGCTGTTGCTGGTTCACTAGATGTCCTTCCTTAGTCCAATCCTGGTAGGTACTGACCCTGGTAAACCTAACAAGACATGCATTATTTGAGATGTTCTGACCCAGTCTTCTAGCCATCATGATTTGGCCCGTTGTAAAATCCTCTCGGATCCTTGCCCTCGCAGTTTTCATTGTTCCTGCATATCAACATAGGATTTTAACTGATACAGTTAATGACGGTGTTTAAAAATGCCCCCCCCCCCCCCCCGGTCATACATGCACAGTAATCTGCTCCGCTGGTTTTACAGGATGAACTCTAGGTTTATCGCTCAGACACAGACTCAGGATTGAGAATGGGTGATTCCTCACTGATCTGGCGATTGTGTCCACCTTAAACATAATTATCTCAGCCAACAAGTTTAGTCATGACATCACTGTCAATGCCTACAAACAAGCATGGGCAGAAATGACGAGGGACTATGGAGTTGTGTTTGTGCTGCTGGTGAGTCTTTTAACACGGTAGATTTTTTCTGTTACGGAGCGAATGTTCATCACCTTTGTTTTGTAAGATACAAACTGGTCTAGCACGTGTCCTACCGCATTTGTTTTTAGCAGATCCTTGTGCACGCGGAATGTTGTCGTATGAACGCGGTTTGTTTTTTTTAAAGGCCGAGTAAGAACTTTTCCACTTTTAGCAGAGCTGTTGTCATGTAAACGGAACCTCTTTCTCTTGGGTTGTCACCGCTCATTTTTCTAGTGTCATTAAAAAACTCATGCATTCAAAGCCAGCGATCTGACACTTGAAGAGGGACGGCTGTTTGAAATGTAACCCTTGTTTTTCTGAGCTGAATCTTACATCCTAACCTTCTTAGCACTTAAAACACGTTCCTCTGTGGCGACATGTGTACATAGGAAATGAGAACAATCACAGGATTTGCGGCGATGATGAGAGAATTGTAATTAATGTATTTATAGGTGGAAAAAGTCTCTTACACACCCCCCGCCCAAACCCGGTGAATTGTTCCCACACACCAAAACACACAGGTTAGGTCTATTTCTGGATAAGGTAATTGCACATCACTGATACGGTCCGTTTTCATCACATGTGGACAAAAAACACATTAACCATCTTCACGGTAGAGAGCGCCGACCTCATCCTCATGGAAGCATCATTTTTGAAACGGTGCTGATGCTTCACCTTCGTCTATGCATGCTCATGTGCACACGGGCCGCAGGTTAAAGGTCAGCTGTGTGCAGCAGGATGAAAGCATCACAGCCCATTTGGTTTTCACCAAGCTTGTCAATCCCTCGAATCTTAAATAAAAAAATACAAATGAATTATTGGGATGTTCATATAGATGCTCAGGTTTCATCTGCTGATGTTTTTAAAATGCTGTATTTAATGATTAGGTCATGAATATGCCCCTGGTTATTCATTTTTCAGAAGCTTCAACTTGGGATGAGACAAGTTTGTTGAATTGAAAGCAGGCTAAAGCACAACAAAAACTGTATTTCTGCTAACGACTGGGTGGCAGTGTTAACTCTGTCAACTCTGATGGTTTATTTTTGCATTAAGAGTCCATCTGTTCTGCATCGGCTCTCAGGAGGGAGCCGCAGCACCTCCGACGGTAGACATCAGCGGCCATGATGACGCCGTACGGCTGAACACTGTAACAAAGTTATTCTACTGCTCGTATAATAGAATGTCTCCTCCACCTGATAAATCACCCATCTGG
Organism: Lophius americanus; assembly: GCA_037951165.1. Lineage (NCBI taxonomy): Eukaryota > Metazoa > Chordata > Actinopteri > Lophiiformes > Lophiidae > Lophius > Lophius americanus. Next base: position 2,019,135 of record JBBDHG010000090.1, on the reverse strand, counting down.
TGCAATACACAGAAGAGGCTCTTATCTATTGTTGCCCGGCAGAAGCAGTGTGAGATAATTCAAACACCAAGCCTCTGTATGGGTGCCAGATTTCTTCTGTGCACTCCCGCTTTCTACACACACAACCCAAAATACACTGAAAACTAACCAAGATGTTACAGCCTCCTGGGCTCATCAGCCAGCAAAAAGTGTGTTATTACACATTTCCTTCCTGGATTATGATAAGACACGTACTCAGACAATGGCTGTGTTCTATCTCTCATGTTATCAGCGACTGCATGATGTTACACTGCACTGGGATGGGCCAGGAAGATCTTCGGATTCTTCGATCGTTCATCCCGCCTCCCATTATTTATTAAAAGTCAAAATTTAATATATTTATGTATTTATTTCAAGTGTGGATGTGCAAATGAATCACAAATGCTTTCTATAAAGGATGCACATATACTGTATACACAGAGTGCCGTATGGATCAGCAGGCGGCAGACACACGCCAACATTTATAGCACTGACAGTTGAGTCTTCATCTAAATGAATGAATTAGAAACCATTTAAGTCAATACCTCAAACCGAGTATGTTTTATTTGCGGTGTCCTGCAGCAGCAGAACGAAAGGCTGAAGTCTGATGTAAAATCTCACAAACGCATCGAGTCAAAACGATTTATTCCACCAGAACCAACTTTCAGACACATTGCCTCATTTAGCCGTGTTTCCTGATCATCACCCTCTGAGGGCTTCTCTAAGGCACAATACACGTCTCACACACACACACACACACGTCTGATGATCTCTGCCCCTCCATCTCCACGGTCATTCCAGCCTCACGTGATTCACATTTGATGCATGTGACTCTTAAGGTTGTTTATTTGCCACAGCATTTTCTGTCTCAGAGAAAGATGTTAGTTGAATTAAGAGAAATAAATGAGAAGAACCTTGTCCATGCTGGAGTGTTGAGTCTGTGCACTGTGTGTGTATGTGTGTGTGTGTGTGTGTGTGTGTGTGTTTGGTTCTATGCTGAGATCTGGATGCTGGAATACACACAGACTAGTTCCGCTTTAAGGAAAGGAAGGGTATATATCCAAAAAGCCCAAGATCCACTCCGTTGTACAAACAAACCCTCTGATTGAACTCTTGAAATGAAAGGTGAAGTTATGACAGAATAACTGTTTTGCGTTAAAAAAGCCCCTTCCAGTGAGTAAAATACAATATATGAGAATAAAATGATTCAAGACTCAATTCATATTCGCCAATTTTAGACTAAATCAGACCAACGTTTCGGAAGTTCTATTCAAAAAAGTGTTTTCCGTTAAAAACTTTTTTAAAAATAGCTCCCCCTAGTGAGTAAACTCTGAACTATAAGTGTAAAATTTGATATACAATATACAAATTAGATGTTTTGAATCAACTCTTACCACAAAAAAATGGCCAGATTATACTGTAAATTCAGCAAACTGGCATCTATTTCTATGCTGCCATACAGCTGTCAATCAGTTCCACCTCCAATCCAAATACATTCATCTCAATATATAACCTTAATAATACCTTAATGTGATATTTTAGTATACCAACTTTTATATCCATATTTTATTCTTTCTAACCATGGATGGTTTTTTTTTTTTATCCTAATCCTTTTAAGATTTCTACCTCACGCTTACACATTCTGCCTTTTTTTGTTAAGAAAACATAACTTCCATTAGTGGTGTGAAATAACTGATGTGGAAATCGATTTATCACAAATGTGCATTAAAATAAGTAAATTGAAGAAACCAAGTGTGAGATGCAAAACATCTGGCACCGCCAAAGCATGAAATAAATGTGGTATTTTTAAGGGGATATGGATAGACTGTATCGCGTTGCATAAGAACAAAGATACGTTTATAATCCACTATTGGAGGAGGCAAAAAGGTCCATTTGTAAAATTCAAAAAAAAAAAGAAAAAAATGCAAGAATTTGTAAATTATTTTTTCGTCATTAAGTTTTATGAAGAGTTTTTTTATGCTCCACCAAAGCAGAGGACTTTCCTCTCGTGCGCTTTGACCCTCAACCTGTGGAATGATCCAATCAGGTGTTTCTGAGCAATCCCATTTAACTTTTGATGTTTGAAATTCTGATGCTGGAATCCAATTCAAGAAAAGCACATATTTACAACAAATCAGCTTAAAATGAAATATTCTTTGTGCCTTTCTTATGTAATTACTTTATGTAACTGGTTTATTAAATTCACACATTTTATATTTCTTTAAAACATCTTTAACCTTCTCTAAGCTGGGGAAATGGTTGCTTAGGGGTAGTCTGGGGTACTGCAGGTGGGGACATGGAATTTGTTTTCTGAGTCATGCATAATTAAAATCAATACAAAAAATGCAAATGCGACTCAAATGAACAACATTTTATCATCAGCATTCCTATTTTAAATGAACTTGCCGGCTGTCCTACACTGCAAAGAAACTCAGTTGCGCTGTCTGTGGGCGGAAAGTTTGGAGACCGTATGACAGCTGAGAATTAGAACCTGGCGGCTGAAATGTAGCGGCGATCCATCTGAAAACATGGAGAATGAAGTGAAACTGCCCCTTAAAAAAAACCCGACCATCAGCAACTCAACACTCTTCAATTCTTATGACAAGATGACTTAAAAAAACGGTTTCCCATGGATTCAGTGATGCTTTCAGCTCGAGGGATACTTTTTCATGTTAATTTCATGTGAACATTTTAGTCAGGCATCATTCTTTTAGTCATTTTGCTATAACAAGTTAAAAAATGATCATATAAAGCCCATAAACTCTCTTTCCTTCAGTATTCCTTGCAGGATGTTAAAACGTTTAAAGTTGACTTGAATGAAGAACACTAATGGTTTGGTGTCGGATTGTCTCCATGAAGGAATTTCCCTAACAAAAATGTTTTGTTGGCTGAAAAATAGAATTCAAACAGGACAATATTTTCAAAAGATGGCATCCAGGCTGTGTGAAGACACCAGAGAGGACCCACACACAGCTTGTGGTTGTGGATGCTGTGTGGAGCTCGCAGCATCCTATCAATAAAGTAAAGTTTGGAAAGCAGCGAGAGCCGAATCAAACGGGCTGAAGGACAACCACTGCTTCAGAGAGAGTGAGAGATGTTAAAACTTTATTTCCATCAATACTGCTCTCTCTAGAGCTCAAGTAAATCTACAAAAGGCAAGTTACAAAAGATTCAACAGAAAGTCTCCCAGGAATGAAAAACTAGTCAGGATCAACGCTGTCATGGTGACAATGTCATCTTCTCTGATGTCTGCCGCCGCAACTGATGGTGCTGGTGCGGCGTTAGAAGCCGGGCAGCTAATCTCCCATCCTCCTCCTCTCCTCCTCCACACGCCCCCTCACCTACTGTCCTCACTGGACATCAACAGGCATGTCATTGTTTGGGCTGCTGGTGAACGGAATCTTACCATCTGTGTCCTGCTCTTCAAACACAATGACCTGTAATGAAAGAGGAGACAAACAGCACAGATATATATTTATAGCCGACAAATGACATCTAGGTGGTGTCACACCAAAGAAGCCCCCAGCAAGCTCACCTTTCTCCTGATTTTCAAAAAACCTTTTCACTACCTGCAGAGGAACCCAAACCTTGGTAGCCTCAGACAAGTAGCCCGTAAGTACCAGACTGTCGTGTCGTAGTAAAGAGCTGGTAATGTGGTGGATCCACTGTCCCCTGATAAAAGTCTGTACACATGTAGACTTGACTGTACCTGGTTCTCCCCCATGTGCAGCCAGGCTGCTGGCAAATACAGAGTTTACTGAGGACCGATGGACCAATGGCGTCCCAGATTCCTGCCATTGATAAACACTGCACCTTTGCCCCAACCCTGTGAACACAACCAGAGACTGTTAACCATGAAAACAGGTGGATTATGACGGTTAAAAGCAGATGTGTAGTGTATAAAAAGAACAAAGAACCTCATTCACCAATACGGCGAATGAGTGGTCCTTTATTAGCATAGGTAATAGGTAAACGCCGCGCCAATGCCCATAGAAGGGCATCAGACTGCAAGTCCCTTTGCGAAAAAGCGAGATCGAGGAGAAGAATAATGAAGAAAATGTCAGAGATTAAATTTAAAGAAAGTGAAGCACCAGACTTCAAACGTAAAAAAAATCAGGTGTTCTGAAGTTGTTGCTGATTGATGAAGAATGCTGCTGCAGCAGGTGGACGGCAACCAGGCGGTCTTATTTAGTAGTGTCAGTAGCGAATACAAAATAGCACAACCAAAATAGGATGTTGTTATAGTGAACGCTGTATCTGGAGGGGGTCCCACTCGCACCAAATACCACAGTGCTTCGTAAAATAATGAAAATTATTATTATAAATGGAAATATATTATTGCAATTTAAATCCTTTATCGTACAACAGTATAATTTTAAAAAATATAATAATAAATAACCTATTACTTTTCCCAAACACGGCATCACTCAAATGTTCGGAAGAGTTTGTTTGTGTGTAAGTAGATTCTGTTCTTACCTAAGAACAAATCCAACATCAGATAACATTGGTCAATGTTATGTCAGAATCTTTATAAAAACTGTGTGAGTGGGGTTAAAGGACAAACGGTTGTTGAATGGGGCCCATTACTTCTAACAAGGCTGATCGTCAAATCCTCATTAGATACTAAAATACATACATACATACTGTAAGACTGTCCGATTACGGTTTTCTCTAACAAATACCATCCTCTACTCACAGGAAGTTTGATGAAAGTGTCTTTACAAGGAGCCTGCACATTGATTTTGGCCTCGAAAAAACCAGGGATGGAGGGCTTCTTACTCACAGGCTTCCACTGACCTGAATCCTCTAGTCTGTAAAAGAGTGACACATCGAGCCATTAGTGAAGAGTGAGTTGAGTCTCGACGATAAATCTTCAGTACACTGCTAAATCTAAATATTCCCCCCAAAAAATGAAATCAGGTAGCACATCTCAAACTCAAGCCCCATTTATCTTTTCTGTTCTGCTCGCTTCATCAAGAGCACATCGCTTCATCGTTGTATTTCGGCACAAAGCCTTCATCAGAGGATCTGAGGAAGCTCCGTTCACTAGAGATGTACAAAAGGCAGAGTCGTTGCAAAATTAAGTTTCCATTACATCCATAAAGCAACCGTATAGGCAAAAAAGTTAAATTATTCTGCAATAACATTAGAATCATTGACAAGTGATGTGAATAACTAAAGACCGCAAGCCTGGTGAGATGTTCCCGGTCTGCAGGGAACTCACCGTTTAGTGAGTATTAAGTGCCCATTTGTGCAAACTGGAGCACCTAATGCCCTATGGGAGGAGTGCATGCTGGGAGAAGCAGTGTGACTTCGGCCTTGGCCATTTTTGCAAAGTTAATGCTTCCCGCCAAAACGGTTCCTGAATGGTTTGAGGAACGCAATAAAAGTCTTGGCCTCCAAATTCCCCTAGACTCGATCCAAAAAAATATTTTTGGGAACAAGTCTGATCCCAGGGGGTTGCTAGTGTCTTGGTGCTCGATACCACAGCACACCTTCAGAGATCTTCTGGAGTCCGTGCCTCAGTGGACCGGAGCCGTTTTGGTGGCATAATTCCATGCAGGTAGTTATAATGTTATGGCGGATCCCTGTATTCTTTGACTTACTGACGATCAGGCATCACATTGATAGACTCAGACAATAGTGACATAAGCAGCAGTCTAGGCTGAAGTGATAATAGAGTCTATTTCGAGTCATCGAGATGAAACATTGATCTCTGGGTTTCTTGAACACATCTCTTGTATTGGGCCCTTCAGCATTATGTGATGTTCTCCATTATTGATGGGTACACTTTTCACAGTGCTGCACAAATACTGCTAAAAAACTGTTAATTTATATGTTTTCAGGCTGAATTTTGGGGCAAAAAAGCTCCAAAACTATTAGCTTTATTAGCTTTTCCAGCGTTTAACCGGGTATCATGTCTTACAGTTTTCGTCGACGGTTAATGTGAAGAGACTATTCCGACTCATCATCATTCTTTTCTTATACAGTGGATTATACTTCGCCTCTGACGAGATTCAAAAAATCAATGATATACGAATAACATTTCTTGTATTATGCAAATTTGAGTTACTCATAAAGTGCTTAAGGCCATGAGGGCTTCAGGATGAGTGAAAGACTCTATTAAGTAAATGGGAAATAAGAATGCTTTGAAAATAGATCCAGATAGTCCATTATGTCCAAACAAAAACCTCCACTAACTGTGCAACTAATTTGAGTCTGATCATTATAATATGTGTAAGAAATGTTACACAGAGGGAATCGATATATATAAACCTACTTTTGACTCTCTACCAGATTTGGGTTGATTCTGGTGATAATGACATGCAACTTGCATGTAAGCAGCAACATGCATAATCACTGCAGATGTTATAATCTTACAATACGGAAACAACCTGTGGGACGTGCACTAACCTTTAGGGTACTCTGTAAAATGAGAACTCACAGTACTTGGTTGGAGACGAGAAACTGCCTTTCTGATGGCTATTATGGGACTGGCACCACATTCAAAGGTCCCCCGCCGGTTTTAAGGGTTTGTAAAAGACATTCTTAACCCAACAGAACTAAATCTACCTACATGTAAATCACTTCACTTAGTGCTTCACACAGTCTGTTCAAGCTCTGAGGATGTGACGCAGTGATGCATTTATGCACCCGTATGAGGCGAGGTTTTCATGTAAGGCTTTAACTCCTCGGAGTGTCAGTGTTGGTTCATTCATCTTGTTAAATTGTAAATTCTTGAGGGGTTTTTATCTCGTAAATATACCGTTATTGTAAATTCTTGTTTATTATTGAAGTAAATTCTCTTTCAGTCATTCAGTCTCAGCAGAGTCATCAGCCACCAACACCAGAATCCACACAGAGAGATTCAATCTTCATTACCCCTCCCTACTTAAATGTCTGAGCGCCAAAGACTTCTTAATGGTCTAATTATCACAGATCATCTGCTGTAATAAACATTCATATTTTCTTCCTACCGTCTCTCCTGAATAAAACAACAACATCCAATAATTGAAATGAATAAGAGCCACTGTAGCATAAACTGCAGAAATAAAAGAAAAGTCGGTGGCAAAAGCAGGACATACACCAGTATGACCGTTTTTAATGTTATGGCTGACCAATAAATGAGCAAAGATTTGGCAAAGCTAGTAGATATAGTTTTCGAAACATGCCACAAGAAATAACTGATAAAGTGCATCATTTAAATGTTGGGGGGGGGGGGGTGTAACTTTAACGGAATAAGAAAATGAATAATTGCTCTGTAATCTTTAAGCGCTCAGACACAGGCTGTTACCTACGATTCAATTATTGATGAATTGTATTTTCTTCCATGTCAGTGGGAAAAAGGGGAAAGAACATTGTCTGACGTCAATCCTACGGAAGAATACAGGTGTTCACAGAGTGGCTGCTCATAATCAGGAAGATGAACCCATTTTCATTCGAAGGCTGTGTTTTGATTTATGAGTTTTGCCATCATCTTAAGATTGTAGATAATGAGCTGGATTGAATCAGGAACAGGCTGGTGTAATGACAAACACAAACATGGAAGGAAACTTAATCATAATTGACAGACAGACCTGTTTACGAAGCTTGGCTCCATACCAAGACTATAAATAACGAAGCCTCGGAGGAGGCGCTGGTTCAACTCGATGTCTCCAACCAGACCTGACAGGTGAGTCAAAGCTGATTTAAGATTTCGTACAGATCTTAACACTTTGTTAAATGGTTTCCGTCAAGGTCTCATTGGGTAAGACTGAACCTCAGCTTGTCCAAACAATTTGTACCTTTGCGCTGCTCATCCAAGGTTTTCCCAAAATTCACTCTTCCACAATTCTCCACCAGTAAATATAGACTTCTGTTTTCTTTCGGTTTGAAAATACACAAACTATTACTGACATGCAGCAGTTATACCCAATGGCAAGAATGTCAGTCATTGATGAAGGAAGGTTTGACTCGGCACTTAGAATAAATCGTCGCTGGATGAATTTTCCTCTTAGCTTAAGATAAAAACCCTGTAGTTTGCACAAATGAAGTTACCGTCCCAGCAGTGGGAGCTATTTCTTGTGTCTCGTAATCCAAAACACCAACAAACTGTTGCCCGACCAAAACCTAGGAGGGAACAAAATGAAACGGGAAACTCTTATTTTCTAAAGTGATGAAAGTATGAAGCATAAACGGCAAAAAAGGAAGTTAAAAAAAGCTTAGTTTTTGTCTGAAAAGAGGGAAGCTTTCTTTCTCACAGAAAAACACGGATTTTCAGACATAACTTCTTAACCAATGGTACGATTTAGTCCAAATTTGGAGCATAGAAGTCGATTTGAGGAAATCTATCTTGTATTAATCATATTTTTCTTATTTTACTCACTTGAGAGAACTTTTTAATGAAACATTTTTTCAGACCAAACCTCAATTTTTAATTTCAGGATTTCATTCGGGGGAATTGGTTTTCGGCGATATACCCTTGCTGTCAGGGACGACAGCAAGGGTATATCGCCATCTAGATGGTTCAACCTATTGGCAGATTACTTAGCTCAATACAAGACAAATTGATTATATATTAGTATTAGTATTAGTATTAGTATTAGTATTAGTAAGTAGTAGGCGTCTTTCAAGTATGGCTTGTGTGTTTTTGTTTATTAAATGGAGGATTTCCATTCTCCTTCCACAGTTTCACTGTAATACCAAGGCAACTGGTCACAGCCAGAGCTTGTTAGCTGTTAGTTCTCCGAGCAGAGCTGTTGTTTCCAACAGGCAGATAACAACTCTCTGCGTTCTAACAAAGAAAAGTGTGAGAGTGTGACTGTGAACTTGTTACATCGCTGCGTGTCTTCAGCACTGCTCTGTCTCTGACGTTGTTCTTGGAGGTGAGATTTCCTCCGCTGTTGCTTGGCGGTCTTATACAGCGTGTGGCCGTAAGAATGACCGTTGCTATTGTTGATGGCGGATTCTCCATTCTCACTGGACTCTCGGTCTCAAAAAAGCTGAGAGAAAGCAAATGCAGAGTTTAAAGCAAAAGCGTGCCATTTAAAACAGGTGTGTAATTGTGCTGCAGGGAGTCAGACCCATTTTATCTAAGTGCAAACACTCAAGGATGTCATGATTCCCCGCCAAACAGTCTCCCCTTGCTTCACTCAAAGTGATGATTTATGGAACCTAATGAAGCTTTCCTGTCTGGCATTCAGAGCAGTTTTTTTTTTATCCAGCAACAACATATTTTGCATACCCTTGGGAGATGCATAATGCACTCTTCACAAGACAATAAACATTCCCCGCTATGACACAATTAACCACCTACCTCCAAACACACACTTACAATATCAAATTCGCACTTCCCACTCAGCCCGTCGAAAGCCACGGAGGGGAAAACGCCTGTCGGAACAAGGCCGTGTGGATGGTCAGGGCCAAAGCAATTGACGTCTCAGAGGGAAGCAAATTATGGCAACGGGGAGTGAATAATTTATGCTGTAAGCGGCTTCCAGACGCGTTACATCTGGTTGGAATATAAATGCATGTGAAGAGCGCGGTGTAAACAGGCAAACAAAAGCCGTTGTCACAAAAGCAAGCAGATATGATGAAACCCCTCAAAACTGTTTTTCCTCTTTTTTACCCGAGTTTTTTTCTTTTTTTGCTCGTTCTTCATTTCCACAATAACCTACTTTGGAATCATAAAGCAGAGCACAGCTGATTACTGCTGGTCCCTTTGCAGGCTACCAGTGAAGTGAGGAGAGAATTCTCGCTCAGAGGCGCCTGTAGTCCATTAAGGATGAGTGTTACTCTACTTCCCTTTTCAGAATGATGGTCGTGAACTTCGTTCACCCACTTCTTGTCAAGAAATAAAATGATTCTGCAGCTACAGATGGTAGCTGCAGAATTATTGTCCTGTACTCATTCACTACTCATTTCCTCAAATTTGGTGTAAGTCTTACAGTGTGTCGGATCTTCCGACTGAATCTTAAATAGAACAATGGGAACCTGAGTAAAAAAAGAAGCTAATTTCATATAATGATCTACTGTATTTATTAATACATCATGGCTAGTTTTGCCTCTTTTGGCGGCAGGAATTGCAAACATACGCCTCCGATTTCTCTGGTGGTCTTTTGTAGCAAAACTGCTTTATTGCAGTCACACTTGAGGATTCGTAAGCATGACCTGCTCTTTGCAGGTCCAACCACAACATCTTGAGGAGGTCAGAATCAGAGGTGACTTCCTCTTCTGCTAAACAAGGGATTAGCCTTGTACATTCATGGATCCCTCAGTTACGGTAGGTCATTATGGCTGTGAGGCGGCAAGGCATCCCCACAACACACAATCAAATTCCCTCCTTTACCCTTGACTGTAGGAATAATGTTCTTTTTGTGGAATGCTGTGTTTGGTTCACCCCAGATGTATCAACATTACACCCAGTCTATAGAATATTCTCTCAAAAGCTCCTCCGGTGTGGATGCCAGTCTTGCCCAGTGTCATTTGTATAGAGAAGACATGAATATTGGCCATTACTGAAGGGAGAGCGGTCTGAGGTTCCCTGGATGTTTTTACAGATCTTTTTTTGCTTCTTAAGTGAGCTCCTCTGTGCTCTTGGAGCCAAAGAAATACAATTTCCCCACTCTCTTCTGGATTTTCATTTATTTTTGGCATAAAGAGCTAGTGGGGAGTCTTACGAAGCAACTTTCTGCTTCTGAAAAGCATGATGATATGTTGATTGAAGAGGATTGGTAGTAATAATTTCCGAGTGTGTCTAGTCCAGCAGCAGCCGATAATAAATGCAGTTTGATATTTTTATATATTTTTCCCACATATGGTACTAGATATCCATGTTGGTTCTATACATACAATAATTTCTACATTTTTAAACAAAGTTGCATATTACAAGATTGTGTACTACCGTGTATTATTGTGTTATACACAGTCCTGTATTACATACACACAAAATAAATAATAAGATAGGAGACTAGAATTTGCTCACGTACATACATATAATAATACAAAAGAGGAGTAGACCGGTCCGATCCGAGCTTGTGTGGCTGTTACTCTCAGACCTGTAAATACATCGGCCATCAAGATAAAACATCATGTCTCTTAGGGTTGCTTACCTCGTCAGAGAAATGCAGACTTTCCCACAGAGACAGGCGCCACTGGGTTAAAAAGAGCTGGACCACACCCCTCTCCTGAAGAGGGAGCGGCTCAGGGAGAGGCTGGAAAACAAGGAAAACGCTGAGCGCCAGTTGTATTCTATCCATTGATTTTCAGGGAAGACGGATTGACATACTGATGAGTGTTATTACATTTTCGCGTATGAAAAATGAAAGAGAGAGAGAGAAGGAACACCTCTGATATCGCCGGTCAACAATTTTGAAAATAACTCAGTAGCATTTACTCCCAACGTTTAAAGGTGCAGTGCACAAAAACATTGGCGGCAAACTCTGCTCACCCCACCATACACAAGAATCTATGGTGGCTTTCAAGTCTCGAAATAATGTATTCTGTACAAATATAGGTCAAGCCTAACATGTAAGGCAACAAATATTTCTGTACTGTGGTAGCATCGACAGTCGTGCCAATGGCTCTGACAAAAAGTGCAGCCAGGGCAGAATAGAGGTCCAACGTAAGGATCCTCCTTCACTGCGAGTTGGTGCCTAGCCCACTGAGTTAGCCAGCAACAACTTATTCATTACCTTCTACTTTGATAATTTTTACTGACGAAATGTTTTCTCATCGTCTTTCTGCCACTTCAGCCAAAGAACATGAAACATCCTCTCTAGAGCCAGTCGCTAGGCTAATGTAGAAACATGGTGGTGGAAAATGTCGGCTTACATGAACGAGGATCTAAAACCTCGTTCAACAGCAACATTAAAAAAAGTTCCATTTTCGGCTGATTATCCACAAAAAAAAAACATACTTACGCATATTATATTCCATTTATTCAAAGAGATAACCCTACATTTAACACACCACCCAATTAAGAAAAGGCCATGTCTCCATCAGTGTGATATTTCTAAGGTTTGATTACCTAAGAGATTCTACCTTCCAGCCATTTATAAAGCCTTGACTTGTAGAGGAGTCATCAGAGGACAACCGTCCTTCAGCAGGCGGGTTGACCTTTATCCACACAACTCTACTTTCCTTAATCCTATATTTACCCAATTAAGATCTTAAGAATTAAGAAGATCTTCTGTGGATCCAACACATCAACTTCAGGACAAAACGTTCGCTCGCTGTAGCGGGACAACCAATCAATGTCATTGCGATTCCACCTGTCTGCGGTTATAGTACTGTACCACATTTGTAATCTTTATAGTGGAAATGTCAGCCTTTTGAAAAGTCACATTTGTTAGTTGGGCGGTCACAAAGACAACCAGTGAGCAAACTAAAACTAAAACAACTCATTTCTAAGAGAGAAAAACTACCAATAAAACGAGACAATTGTGTACGTTTATTGACTTATTTAGGATTTAATGCAGAAAAGAAAACAGATGGAGGTGATACCAGCCTGAATGGATCACTAGTAAGCCTTCATTTTCCTGGGAGATTTCATGGCAGACAAAATAACATAGTGGATTTTATAGGGAACCAATCTGAGCGCAGATGGTGTCATATTATTATTCCGGAGCCATTACATCGTGGGATCAACATTCACCTCATGATGACACGCTACAGCAAAAATGGTGTATTTCAATTGTTTAGAAAACTTGCATAGACTGAAATTTGCATCCACACAAGAGAATAAAGAGAAAGAAAAGAGAAAACTGCTTTGTAGACTTCAAGGTTTTTTTCTTGCACCCAAAAGCAAACAGAAACTTATCATTTTAAGAATATTTGCTCAACACCCAAGAATAAAAACATAAGGATGACAACTCATTACCATCTAGACTGTTTGAAATTGACTGCAAAATCATTTACTAAAACTTCAAACTACTTCTGAGCTGTCAAGAGAATCTACTCAACCAGCTTGTGGAATGCAAAATGGACAATGTTAACACCTTCAGTCTGCACTGGGAGTATATTTTCTACGGCACTGATTCTCCAGTTGTTCTTCCTTTGGTCTGGAGGATAGGTCATCATGGGACACCAAACCTTCACCTGAGTGTGTCGCACCTTATCCATCCAACACCGTTGAGTTGATGGGTCGGCAGTGGCCGCCAAAGCATTTTTCCCTCTCCTTTAGCCTTCCAGTTAGCGTCTCTGCCTTGATATAACATCAGGTCCATTCCCACAATTAAAAACATGCCAAATCCCATAATGATCCGCTCTGTTATATTTAAAAGTTCCTTAGCCTCAGTGCTGGATTTGATATCCATTTGTTGTAGACCGAGGAACTAAGGGATCCCTCGGATTTCGGTGGACTGCCCGCCCAGGGATCCCCATCTCACATGAATCACTCCCCATCTGCACTCTGGGTCCGCTCTGATGTCTGTGAGCCCTACTGCACTCGCATGAATAAATCCCCAACGGTGACTTCACACGCCTCCCAGGTCCAAGATTTAAGCCTGGGCCTACTCTCCTTGTCCAAAAGCACCATCCAAACGCCCTCTTTCATGAAAGCACGGGGGCATTGTTAGCCCATTACTCATGTCTAACTCTCATCTCCTAAATGGGACTCCACTACTCTTGCCTAGAATGTGCGGAATCTAATAAAACGATGAAACTATGTGATGGATTCCCCACATCAAAGCCTACATCATCCCACATTATCCACATAACCATGTGAGGGAAAGACAGCTGGGATGTGTTGCTCAGGAGGAGAAACATGCTGGTAAAGTTCAAAGATCAGATTTAAGACTTTTGACTGAACAGCCGGAATCCATGGCAAGTTCAGCAGAAAATAACACCACAGGGAAAAGAGGGACTGACGTAACGTATACGATCTGACAACCAGACAATAATAAAATAACAAGCTGATCTAATTATAGAATTGGGTCACGGGTTTGTGGTTGCTGAATACAGCCTCTTCAGAATCACTCTCATATCCAGGCCACTGCTCATTCTCCAGCAGACTACAAAAGACAAGGATGTATCATTCAAAGGCAGCCTCTCCAACCATCTCCAACCACAACTATGGGCAAGTCATTACATTGTTGTGCTGGATTCAATCCCAGATTGTTAAAAGGTACATTTCAAGTCCTAGCCACCAAACACTGAACACTTCTGCCCCGACCACAAACCTTTGTTTTGCCAATAAAGAACACTTCATAAGCAACAAACACAATTAGGCCTAGTTTGTAATTTTTCACATTGGGTGGTAATCAAGGGCCTCTTGGCTTGGGCTCCGAATCTAATACACACAAACACACAGACACACACGCACATGCACAAACAAAAACCCGCATCCAATCCGTGCTTGTAATTATGCAAAGTTATCCTACTTTAGCCAAAAGAGAACAGGTTCTACAAGAGGAATTAACTTCAGTGGGGAGATGAAAGGGAAGAGAGAAAGTGAGGCAGAAGGGGCCGGTTTTTGCAACAACACACACAAAACTCACTGTGGTAGTGGCTGAATAAATTCCTCAGAAGATGGTACTTGGTTGTGTAATCCCCAGCCTGGGATAATGGAGCATCGTAATCTGAAAGATAATGTGCTATCAGGACAGTGTGCTCGGGAGGCGGGGGGCTGGGAGAGCCAGAGATGCCTCTTACTGTGGCAGATGCTTTCACCGTGCGCCCCAATCAAACATCTTGAGACAGCAACAGACCAAGACACATTTTGGCTTATCTTGACACAAAATGGAGCAGTTTGAGGGGGGAAAAAAAAAAGGGTGGGGGGGGGTGTAAACACAGGTATGTAACCTGCCAAGGTTGTCCTTACTGCAGAGGGATTTTAGTAATTCTCCTCTTCTCTCAAGAACAAGGTCATACCAATGTTGCCTACCTTTAGGGAGACATAAAATCCATTACACTATTTTTAATTTACATTTCCCATAGACTTTATTGGGTGATAAATCCATCGGTGTGTTCCTGCATGTTCAATGGTCAAACTAACGACAGGTCGGGAGCCTCAGGAATGGAGATTAGGCTCTACAGACTCTGATCATGTTTTAATCAACGCATCATATTCACCTGTTTCTCAAGGCTCTTACTTTACTTTGTGGACTGTATTTCAAAAAGGCGATTGTTGATTATTAGGTGTTAATCTTCTCAGGATCATTTCACCCTGCTTTGGTGCAGGGGGCGTTCAAAAATAGAATCAGAAGGGATTTTTCTACATTTAAGAATGACATTTAGTACCGAATCCTTGTGGCATGAATCAGCTTCTTTCACACAAATCAGCCATAACAATAGAACCAGTGACAGTAGAAGTTTTTGTAACCATCACACCAGTCAGGGGTTGGGATATCTTTGGCATGAAGCGATAATTAGTGATAAAGAGTTTGCTCTAGACCTGCTCTTTCATCTTGAGCACCTTGAGAAAACCGCTGTTTTGAATTGGCACTATATAAATAAATATTGATTAATGATTGATTGAAGTGAGTATTTTGTTCTGAAGTCTATGTGTCGTAAACTGTAACAATGGGCAAACGGCTAGATGACTTGATCAGGGCATGTCCAGAACAGCTGGTGTTTTTGGATGTTTGTAGATTCTCATGTTTCCAGGTAATGGCAATCGTTAAAGGTTGAATGCGAAACAAATGGACCTATTGTTTAAACTTACAGCGTTTTCACCTGTCATTCAAGAGGCTTCTTCAGTTTTTAACTGACTTGTCTAGTCAGGTATTACCCCTCCATTGACGTGTTTGATACAAGTCACTGTTGTCCCAAACGACTCACATCAGCGATACCTGGTCAACTGTTGTGTCCTAATGATTCTGTATGTATCAAACACCCCAGAGGAGTTGAAATACCCGAATACCCGGGTCAGCTAGAACTCCGGAATCTTCTTGTATGAGGGGTGAAACGTCTTCACTTTTAGTTGGGTGCTCCTGTTTTGCAGTAAGTAGTAGTTCCCAAAGTGGTGGATCGCTTTAGCTCAGGGGTTATTCCACTTAACAGAAGGGAAGCCGTTCCATCAAAAGCCCCTGATGTCTACATGCCAGAGTACAGAACAAGATTCTTTATAAGGAAATGAAAATATTCCCTTTGCCTTACTTGTTTCTGAAGTCTTTCCTTGTGTTATGTCTGACAAATGATGTGAGCACCGTTCTGTCTGATGGTGCAAGATAACCGGGTCACGACCAAGGCCAGGAAAAATATCACTGACCTTATATGAATGAAACTGGGACAATCTGTCTGAAAAAAATTCAGGGATTACACTTGAACCCGAGGGGTGCCGGGATCCTCTCTGTTATAACAGACCTGTCTGTAATAAACCCACATATTTAAATAAGTACAACTGAGAATCCTCCAGTTACATCATGTTCCTCAAATGATCAGAAGACAAGATTTTCTTCAACAATACAAAACCCAAAGTTGCTCCCAATGGCTGCCTAAGTGGGGTATGAACAATGGTATCACTCCTTATGAGCAGATGGCACCCTGCATTGTAGCCTCTGCCACCATTGTGAAAATATTTGTGTAAGTGGGTGAATTCTGGCTGGTTTTGTAAAGCGCTGAATGTTTGTTCTCATAATAAGATGTCAGTGCATCGCTGAGCTGTTTCAGAGGACCTACATAATATAAGGCTGGTGGATTTGCTGTTATGGCTGAATAGGAGAAAAAATAATATACACCAATGTATCCAACAAGTAATTTGATTATTGCCAAATAATGCCAAAGCATCGTTTATATGTTGACTCGATACACATACCATAGCTGGTCACCATAGGCTTCATAGTCAAAAGGCCAACATCAAGTGCCCCATTCATGAGACCAAAATAAGTCCAACCGTGGAACATGTAGACTCTACATTGTAGGGGTTGATGGACATTTTCATTTCAAGCATCTTTTAGACCACTGGTATGAAGTCTGTGAAAGGAAGTTAAAGAAACATTTTTTTTTAATTTAATATACATTCCATAATTCAGTTTTCAAATATAATCACTGAATAATCCTAGAGAGACACATTGAAAGTTTTACAGTCAGAGCTGTGAATAAACATAAGGGAGAGAAACATCAGCTTAACTCCAGCAAGACAAAGGGACTTTTTCAATAATCCCATTTCCCTCAATTTCCCTCCATTAGAAATACGGATAGACCACTGCCACACATCCTATTACAGGTGACTGTAATTCATTATGGGGTAATGCTCGTACCCATAAAAATCCCCTACCTCTCCGCAAATCATAGCTACCTACATTTCGCAGTGAATATAGAAGAGCTGTAGTAATTAAGTATTCAAATTGGGCTCAAGTGGTCAAATTGGACTGACTTCAATGATTTGCCTCAAGTGAAATAAGGAAGTGACAGACGCAGCTAGACTGGGCTGGTTTCACGGCTGGAGTACTGGCTTTAACCAACCGCTGGCTGCGTTACATTGAACCGTCAAGGACAAGGATCCCCTATGCATGTTCCACTGCTGCTCCTTTCATATATGCAACACTTTATATGTGTGAGAGGGTCCTTCTCCCCTGCCTCCCTGAGGAGGGGATTCATATTGAAGCCATTTCTCATTTTCTGACGGCACCCTGCATTGGGAATGACACGGGGAGTACAGAGGAGAAAGAGGCTCTGCCCCTTGAAATAAGACGTTTCTGAGAGCACTCAGGACGGTGATAGCATGGTATGTGATATACATTTATGGTGATTCCATAAATATCATCCTGCATGTGGACCATGATATTTGGTTGGTATGAGGGATATACTGCCATGTATGGATTACTTAGCAGCTCTTTTACATGATGTTCTAAGTCTTACGCATGTTTAGGGTCTTATGCAGGCAGCAAGGGTTATGAAATTATCTTCTGGCGTGTGCATGTGACACGTCTCGGAAACAACTAGAGAGCTTAGTGTCACAATGTTTACACCATTCATCTGCCATCTACCCATTACAGTCTAAACCGGCATTCATTTGAGAGGTGATTATTTTTCAAAGTGCCAGTAGCTATAAAAGATGAGCATTTGTCCACTCAAGTCGGTGATGATGATAAATAACGGTCAGGTCAAGAACCCGTGGGGGACGATGAGCATGCAGATGAGTATCCCTGAGCTGGTTTCTGAGTAAATCTTAGGTTGAGAACAAAAAACTATTGCATCGGCAGCCACCGTCCGGGTGGCCAGTCTCATAAGATCATGCAGGTGAAGAGGACCAGTGTGGAGGTCCTGGGCTGCAGTGGGTACACGTGGAGCTGTGGGGCTGGTTTGCTGTACCGCAAACATGCTCAGATATGACATCAGAGACGGCTTGTGGAGGTGACATGAATATTCAAACTTCACAGGCAACAGCTGATGATCATTTCTACCGCCAGCGTGACAATTACATTCCGTAGCGGTCTTTTAATGTGACCGGCCAAAATCCGACATGTGCATTAACGGGGCTGCTGATGTGCTGCACCTGTCAGGTGGGTGGAATCTCTTGGCAAAGGATACATCTATGCTGACATGGATTTGAGCAGATTTATCCTTCAAATCTGACAGAAATGCATGCATGCATGAAATATGAATGCACCAACATTGATAAACCAGGGTTCAGGGATTATTCATCTCTTAAATGGAATGAGCTGCAAACTATCCTCAAACTAGAGCCTCATGTTTCCAATCTCACTCTACTTTGTGAATTTTATCAATCATTGTTTTAACTGTATCTATTAAATCCTTGTTGTGCAGTTTGATTACTGTTTTCTTGTCAATTTTTATACTTCTCTCTTGAAATACAAATCTTTGTGTCAGTAATTCCATAAAACGTCAATAAAAATCAATTAGAATAAACACTATATTATACACTTTAAGATCATTCCTCTTTCATATTCAGGTGTGGCATGTTTGGTATTAAATATTATGTATAGCCTCGGCCTTATAAAACGCTGTAGCATCAAATCTATAGTAAAATATACAATGATACTGTATTTTTCCATCAACAGAAATGTAATTTCATGCAGCCATGGTGTATAACTGGAGGTAAACACATATAAATACAGAGGAAATGGAAAGGGGAAGAATTCCACTCAAGACTGTTCAGCAAAGTGTAGAAAAACAATCATTTTAATAATAATAATCTTTATTTCTAGGGAACATTTCGAAACCTCTGCCTAGCCTGCTTCACATCCCCAATAAAATAAAACAACAAATGACTGACAGGCGACAATATAGATTAAAAACAATTGTTAAGAGGAAACTAAAAACTCAAGTGAAATCATGGCTGACACAAGTATGAAGCATGAAGGGCTTTAAAATAGATATCTGACTCACTGAACTGATTTCCCCTGTCATATTGCTCCAAAGCCAAGAGGCGCTGACTGCAAACGCTCTGAACTCTTTGGTTTTCAGCTGGACCATTGAATAGATAGAAGACCTTGGAGAACGGCCTGGCGAGTTCAGTATTAAAAGTCAGAGATAAAGCAAAGGCAGGGAGCATGTAGGGCCTTAAATTTCAGTCAGTAAAACAGAAAAATGTATCCTATACTACACGGGAAAGAGGCTAAACCACAAGTTGTTTGATCCAGCCTCTTCATTCTTTTTAGATTCCGGACAGTCTGGAGTCAACCAATGGTTTTAAATATTCAGGCAGGTAAAAAAGCTGATGATAAAAACGTGTTTAAAACTGCAGTCTTTAGAACTTGAGAGATCTTTAGAAATTTCTGCGCTTTGTTTTTAAAGATACTATGAGACTGCACTGGTTTTACAATCTGCTGCTAAAAGCTGAGACAAAAAGCAAAGAAGCCGGCACACAGACTATTTTGATAGTTGGCGCCCATAACCTACCACGCATGAAAAGTAAAGACGTCTCCAGCACAGCAAAGGAAGAAATGACCATATGCTAAGCTTTAGAGAGAACTGAGTGGGATACGTGCCTTTTGTGAAGGAACCGTATCATCAGATAGACTGTCCGACTCTGGAAAATGTATGTTGCACAGCCACCACAGCGGCCAGTTTGTCCTCACCTTGTCTTACCTCTGGCAGAGAGGCTGCTTTATTATCAGCTAAAAAGGTTTGTCTTAAGCTGCTTCTACCCCAAGGCACTGAGAGTCTGTCCTCACCTCACGACAGTCTGTTTTATCATTAGAGACTCTGTATTGGCTCGTAGCACAAAAACCTGTCTTATTCCAGTCTCAAATTAGCCAACATTATCGACTATTTATACAGAAAGACACAGTTTCACCTCAACAGATGCTCCGCCAGCATAAATCTCCCATCCCCCTATAAACACACCCAACTTTCTCCGAGGGAACCTGCAGCACTCTTGTGAAGAAAACTAGCAGAAGCATTTTAAGAGTGTCTTACCCTCAGCTGAGAACACATGATGCCGTCCCCACCAATACTCCATCACCATCTTAGGCCTCAAAGGCTGGCAGAGGAAAAACGCTGGGTGTAAGAAGCATCGGGGACAATTACAGTCAAGACTTTTAAATGCATTTTGACTAACTATGTGAGTGCACAAGCTAATAAATGTTTCTATTTAACCAGTATACACCAATATGCTATAATATTAAGACTAGCTGCCTAACATTGTGTAGCTCATGCTGCATGTTCCGACACCTCTCTATCAAAACCAGCGTTAACTTTTTGAGCAAACTGTCCAACTCTAGCATGGCGACACGGGCCAGCCTCACCTCATCATAGCATCATAAAAACTCGACTGGCGACTGTGATCCTGTTGCTGATTCTTTCCTTAGATTACTTTGGTAGGTACTAAGACACACCAGGACCACCCAACAAAACCTAAACTTCTGGAGATGCTCTAAGCTTTCTAACCCTCACAAGTTGGTCCTTGTCAAAATCGCTTAGATCCTTACGCTTTTCCATCTTTTCCAGCTTCAAACACGTCAACCTCCACTCAAAATTTCGACTTGCTACCTGCCAAATTTACCTTTCTACGTAACTGTATATCCCACTCATCGGTAGATGCCCTTGCGTTCATCTATAAATGGTTATTATGTTATGGCTGATCAGTGTATTATAAGGCTAAGCCAAAAATACACTCTGATATGATATTCCATCTCCCAATCCCTTCAAAAGTAAGCCGCAGTGCCTTGAAAAAGTATTGGACCCCCTCCTGATTTCATCTACCTGTGTATCTAATATCAAGCTGTGGTACATGTTCAAACCGAATTTAAGATCAAATGAAAGCAAACCAAGTGAACACAAATCCAAGTTTTGAAGGATAATTGTATCCTTGAAGTTGATTTAACACGAACTCATTCCTTGTGGAAAAGTCGAAAGTAGTAAGAAACTACATCAAAAACACATGTGTGTATGTGTATAAAAGCCATCACCAATGGAGCTCAGATACTGAGATTCCCACTACCCTGCTGATTAAGCAGGAAGTTTTAATGCCCTCACAAACATATATTTATTTGAAAAACAGAGACACAGCTTCATCAGAGAAGGAGAAAACAGGCGGGAGGGAATGAAAGTATCTGACAGTTTTACAGTATTTTCTGTGAATACTGTTGTGACAAAAATGTCAGAAAGCAGCGGAAATTAAAGACATATACAAAATCCATCCCCTGCATTCCCCCGGGTATGAGCCGGAGAGCATTGCCTGACTGAAGACGGGTCTACTTCTACTGCAACAGCAGATATTATCCGAATAAACTTGATGGATGGCAGATAAACTACACTTTGTTTTTAAACAAATTTATTATATCAGTCACCGGCTTTTTCTTAGAAGCTTTAATATAAAATATCCGACTGATGTTGAAGGAAAAGTATCCGTTTAAAAAAGAAAAACCTTTTCCGGAATGTGAGAGACTTCTACGGTGTGAGATGTTTGAGTTGTACGGTTTGAGGATGTCATTCAATAAATCATGGGTTAAAAGCAGGTTCAATCTGGGTCTCTCAATCCTCTCCTGACATCAATCTATTAAAGTGACAAAGGATTGACGGATTGAGCTCTGCTTCAGGGCTCAGGCGGAGGAGGATTCAGGAGCAACCTCGGGCTTCCTTCAGGTGAACCTGCCAGCGAACAGGTTATTTTCCACAGAATAAGTTACTGCGTTAACTGAGTCAAAGCTCAACTTATTCCGCTCTCTGGAACGGAAAACCTGACTGTCCCTTTTCTCAGGCTTAACCAAGTCAGTTTCACTTCAGCCTGCTTTTTATAATAGCCCTCCTGGTGGCCGCTGGATTAGACACAATCAGCGCTGTTCAACCACATCATCACTTAAACAGACATTTTCAGACGCAGACAGTTGATTCATAGAGCTCGCCAGTAGCACACTATGCCAAAATCAAAAGAAATTCCAGAGGAGATGAGGTACAGGGTTCAGATCCACGTCTGCGGGCCTTTCTGTGCGGGGTTTGCATGTTCCCCCTGTGTCTGCGTGGGTTCTCTCCAGGAACTCCGCTTTCCTCCCACAGTCCAAAAACATGTGATACAGGTGAATTGGTGACACTAAAATTGCCCGTTGGTGTAGGTGTGAGTGTGTGTTATTGTGTGTCTCTATGTGTCTGCCCTGCGATGAACTGGCGACTTGTCCAGGGTGTACCCCGCCTCTCGCCCTGTTAGCTGGGATAGGCTCCAGCCCCCCCGTGACACTGAACAGGAGAAGCCGTAAATAATGAATGAATGAGAAAGAAAATGATTGAAATGCATCGCAGATCCACAGTGAGACATATTATATACAAATGGAGAAAAGCTCGGAAAAATAATGCACCTTCACAGGCGTGGGGAACCTTCCAAATTTCCTTCAGGAGCGTAACGAAGAACCCTCAAGAAGGTTCCTCTCTCAGCTCATTGAAGGTAGATGTTTTGTCCAGAGACCAAGAATGGTTAAGAAATAGTCACAGATATCTCAGAGAAACATTAAAGCTCATCTGAATCAACACCTCTTGAGGGCCGTCGGAGGATTTGAGAGGAATATTCTATGGGCTATAAATGTTTGAGAGACTGGCTGGCATAAACCAAACACAGCATTCCTCAATAAGAGTATTATACTTCCAATAATTCCTGGATGTGTTATTATTAGATCATAAAAATACTTACACTTCACATCAATGAACGATGAATGCAGTGGGACGTGAATAAAGTCGCTTGTATTTCATCCAGATAGTTGACTTGGTTCTCATTCAGTTTCTGGAAATTGATGGTTTCTAGAGCAATAGTGTTACAACATACTGCATGACAACAAAGTTGAACAACCGTTCACACCAAACATGTTTTACTGCAGAGGAGCCTTTATGTACTGATTATTAAACCCACAAATGCATCATATCTTGCATTTAAGAGAAACTAGTGGTTTTACGCATCACATGTTGGACCCATATAATAATAATAATAATAATACATTTAATTTATAATGCACTTTACATTTGGATCAAATCTCAAAGTGCTACAAGGCAAAAGCAGATAAAAGCATATGAAGCAAAGTCTCCTCAAATCACAAACTTAATGGGACTTAGGACAGTCTAATGTAAGTTTCTATGACAGGATTCAGCCAACGAGGCAACAAACTGCAAAAGCTTACCTTGCTACATACATATGAGGATTTTTTCATGTAAATATGATCATTGTAATGGCTGATGATTTGCAGTCATAATAAAGACAGAAACGCTTCTTGATGAAGAACAACCGGCCGTTAAAGTGAGCCGTAATAGTCAAGAAAGGTGTTCAGGAAATAAATAAATAAACAAATATAACTGGCAATTTCACACAACTAATGTCAGGGCACTTCATTTTTTTGCAGAACCAGGAGCCGAATAATGTTTTAGTCTCTTGTGGTTACGCCAGGTAATAAGGTTAATAAAAGACTTCTTGCTAATCCTATGGTTAGGGTCTAATGTTAGGTTTAGGGGTATTATGACTCAGTTAAATTAAATATTTGCCATGCAGGTGCATTGAAATAGGAAGTGAATAAAATGATAAAATTATTAAAAAAAACAACGTCAGAGTCTCATCATCTGGTATTCCGATGTTTATCCCGGCATGCAGGCAAAAATAACAAATTACCGTTGACACTACGCAGGATCTTTTGTGTGCAGAAACGGTTTCTCTTGTTGCACTCACCGACCGCCATACTGTGTATATGTGTGTATTTGTTTGCTAGGCTGTATGCACAGTCTTGTTTGCCCGTCTGACCGTACCTCCGCTCACTCGCCCAGGCTTTAGTCCGCCCGCGTCGTCTGAGGTTAGCGGCGGCTCTTTGATGCCCCTTGACAATAACGCCGGCAAAGAGAGGGGATTATGGAGGCAATAAACAAAACAGTGGAGGTTCTGTCTGAAATATTATATCATACTATAGCAGGAGAGCGAGTGGGTAAAGAACAGTCTGGAAAAAAGGTAAATAATTCCTTTCTGCTACTAATTATTGTTTAACTCGATTCCAAATGTGCTTTCTTACCTACTTGAGGAAAGGCGTGTAGTCTATGTCTTTGGCATAGGAGCCATATTCGTTCTCCACTTGGACTGCGATAATTGGACTACCCTTGGAGTACTGAATATTAATTAGACAATAAATAGAGGACACAAGTTACAGCCTGGGACCAGCTCTCGACCCTGAATACATCTGAATGTTAAAAACACTGTGAAATGGAAATCAGCGCGGGTCCCATGATGAATGCAGCTGATAAAAAAGGAAACATGGCAGTGGGAGTATTTATTTATAATAATAACAGTATAATAAAATTTATTTTTATAGCACTTTTCACGGTTACAAACTGCTTTACAGTCAATATCCAATAAAAGACATGAAGTGATTAAGTTTGTGAGTTAATCAGTTAATCAGTTTGTTTTACTATGTGAAAAACAGTAAAACAAAAAACACGAATTGATCAAGAAACAAATTGTCATCAATAAAAGGGATTGATGCATAAAACATCCCTGGAAATGCATAAAACATCCCTGGAAAAGAGAAGATTAAATAACAATGCACTTATAATGAGCTCTACACTGTCGTCCCTGACAGCGAGGGTACATCCCTGAAAAGCCCCCAATCCCCCTGATTGAACTCCTCAATTTAAATGTGAAGTTATGTCTGTTTTTGTAAAGGAATATCCTTGAGTTTATTCATATGCAGCACATTTGGAATAAATCAGACCAATGGTTGGGAAGTTATGTCCGGAAAACTGTGTTGTTTTGTAATCAAAGAAATAATAAAGAAAAACTCCCCCTAGTGAGTAAAATTGAAACTATTATACTAAAATATGATACATGCGAGATTGATTTCCTCGTGTCTAATCATCTGCAACAAATTTAGACTTAATTGGACCAACAGATAAGAAAAGATGGCAACTTCCCTTTATCAAAATCAATCCAGTTCTTCCTTGCACTAAGGTCTATGTGGATAATATAAAATATGACAACTAGCCTTAAAATACTTTGAGTTATCGTTGTTAACATTAATGATCCGTAGCGGCAGATGCGGCGATGACAATTCCATAACATCTCGGACTTTTCAGGGATGCAATTGTTTTGAAATCTCATAGGTAAAATGGAAAACACCTGATGTGGAACAACTCTCTTCATGAGCTCATCATAGAAGGAGTCGACCGCCTCAGTGAATCCTGGGTAGGTCTTCCTCAGGCTCATGTTTTGATCTCGTAGTAGCCGACCGAAAGATGCTTTTAAAACAAAAAATGTTCAAAGTAGTAACACATCACAGCAGTTCTTGTCTGAGTTCTCTCTGGGTTTGTCTAAGACCGGCCTAAGTAGGGCAGTCATAGAGTGTTAAAACGGGCCGAGTCGTTCTTCACTGTCAGCCCACAGAAGCCGTTTTGATGATTATCAAATGGATATTACCTCAACCACAAATTCCCTGAAGTCAAAACAAGTCTAAAAAGTACCTAATCGCACTTTTCTTTTTGCCTCGAACATTCACCCGACTATCTGTTCTGATCGGTTGTGATTGTAGAACTAAATGGATTCATCCTATCGTGTAGATATGCTTGTCAGAATTCATCTCTGTTCTCTCCGATGCCTCAACTCAAGCCTGGTTACTCTTCACTGAATCTAATGGTGTGGTAACATAAGAAGAAGGAAGGCTGACCTTGAACGGGACACTTTATGCATCTTATACACAAATAGGCCATAAGATAATAACCACCAGCCTTGTATTGTGTTGGTCTCTCTTTTGCCACCAAGGCAGTTCTGACCAATTCCATTCCATTCCAGAACCATATGCCACTACCATGAAGAAATACAGTTTCCATGAAAGTCTGCGATAATGTTTCAGTAGGTGTCAAAGTACCATCAAAAGAATGGCAGGTTCAAAGGTTCAGAGCAGAACAATGTCCAAAGCATCATACTCCCTCCCCTGGTTTGCCCCCGGTGCAATCTCTTCCCTAGGTTAACAATTAAAACCTATCCAGCCATGTTAAGCAAAACATGATTCAACGGAACCAGGAATAGCTTCTTCCATTGCAACCCGACCCAGTTCTAATTCTGACCTGTTCATTGCAGGTACCTTGAGCAGTGAACAGGGGTCGACATGGGTACCTCGACTGATCGGCAGCTACCCAGCTCCAAACACTACAATCTCTATCGCACCTCGTATCCTGACACCTTTCCATCAGAACCAGCATCCACTATTTAAACAATTGGTGCTATAGTAGCTCTTCTGTGGGACCGGAAAACATGGACTAATCTTCTCTCTCCACCCTCACCAATGTGGCTTCCCTTACCCCTTCTTGTTGCATTCTACCCAACCCACTCGTCTAGCCACCACCTCGGTCCTTGTCCAGGTGGGTCCGATTTGTTCCCTTTTTATTCTTCCTGCCTTGATCCCACACTTCAAAGACAAAATATAAAGCTGCAGCCTACCCACTGACAGGTGTCACTGTGATGTGGTTCTCTTCACCCGTCAGTTATAATGTTATGGCTGATGGGTGTGCAAAATTACAAAATAGACGGATTTCACAGAGACAGCTTCTTAGCAACACGTTGGATCGATTAGACCATAGAGACGTTACACTTTCACACAGCTACAGAATGACTACTTCTCCATAAGTGAAGTGGATTTAGCCCGCAGCAGAGATAACGCTTACAAACAGATTACCCAACTGAAGATTTCATTTCCAAGCCAATTTAAGGGATTAATTTAGCACGCCAGAGTCAATTTTTAAATAACGCATTACGATGTTATCGTGGCTGTCAAGCAGGTACAAAACATCTGCAAGGGCAAAGCTTAGTTGGGAATCTTACCTGGGGAGACCACCCGAGTCCCGCTCTGCACAGATGTACGGTCCTGGACGCAGGATCTCCCAGAGGCCCAGGCTGGCTGCAAGGCTGAGGTATGCTCTAAGAGAAGGATGTAAATGTGGAAAAAGCTGCTGTGAACAGAGTCTCTTTATTACCAATACAGTTAAAATGTTAACAGAGGACAGAAAATCATTCTGCCCTAAAAATAAAGCAGGTGTCCACTTTAGGATCATAACTCATTCTCTATTTTGTGTTTTCCAAGCACTATACTAGACAGCAAGCGTCAGATTTGATGGATCCATGCCATTGTAATCAACAAATGAAGAACCATTAACCGACTGTGCGCACTAATTAAGTTAATGAACTCATTTCTTAAGGGTGAACGCACACATTCTCAGCAGCAGCCAATCAGTCCAGACCGCGTGAAGTCAAGCCCCGCTGAAAGCCAACCCTGCCATCTGCAGGAGTTCTGCAGCTCTGCAACAGAGAATGTGAACCCATCCATCATCTATAAACACTTAGCCTTGGACAGTTCCAAGGGGCTGGAACATATCCCAGCTGATGTTGGGTGAGAGATGGGATAAACCCTGACCAGGAAACCATTTCAACACTTAGAAAGACAAACATTTAGTCACACCTATGGGGTAAGTATTGACACAGTAACCTATTTAGCATGATTTTAGACTGCAGAGCCTGAATGGAACCCACAGAGAAACACAGAACGTGCAGAAAGACTCCAGAGAATGTCTCACTGTCTTTTTTACGTACTCTAAATCCAGCTCATCCTCAAAGTTGAACACCCCTCGCTGAGGTTCGTGCAGGTTCCAAGGCACTTACCTGAAAAAAAAGGTAATAAAAGTGAATTTATTAAAAGAATGATTACTCAAATTCGGTCAGTTCTACTTGTCTTTTCTCAGTTTGGGTTTTATCTGTCTGGCAGTAGACCAGAAAACAGTGGCGTGAAAAATGATTGGTTTCACCTGATTTCTTCTTTTTTTGTTTGACTCTCACTCTAACCCATGAAAATTAAACATTAAACATAGGAAAGCTGAACCAACACAGTTTTTAATTATGCACTCAATGGCAGGTTTTGGGGGCGTTAGTAGGTACAACTGCAACCAAACACTTCTAGTAAACAGACATCATCCAGTGAAAAGTTGAGTCATGGGCACTGACTTTTTTTGGGGGGACCTGAATGACCTTGCTGTTGGAAGAAGTTTGGCAATTATTCTAAGTCTTCTCCATTTGCATGCCTACAGGTGGATCTGTGGAGTGCAAAAGAGATCGACTTTTGAGATCGACTGTATTCTTATCAACTTCTTCCTCTTCTCTTCTTTCTCTTCGTTTGATGATTTGACATGATTTTCAATGACATACACACCAATACATAAGAAACCAGGAGGGCTTTATACTTTTCAAACACAATGATCCTAACGTGAGAAAGTTTTATCTATGCATACTGGATCTGTCCCTCTCACACACATTATCAATCAATAAATACAATTTTGGCCAAATTCGAAGAATGCAATTTGTCCCACAGTCAGTCTCTATCAGATGGCAGCTTCCCGTAATGATTTAAAATTAAACCGTCAAAACTGTGACAATCCTTCCGAAGTTCCGCAAGAATGATTCATGACACGTAATTTTTTCTCTGAATTAAAGATTCAAAGACTTCTAATCATTTCTCACAACTCAAACATTATTTGCCTCGCCACAGTTTCCAGCTTTTTGTTTAAGTGACGTTATTAATTATTTCTCATTAAAAAAGGTTCTACGTGGACGTAGACATATGAGATGTTTTCTCATGTGTGAAGTTGTCTGGCTGGAAGAACAGCATGCAGCAGTCTGTCCCTTCTTTCAAACAGACATACCTCAAAGGAAAGTTTGCAAATACATAACTTATAATAACTCTGGTTGGTTCGTTGGTCGGCAGGTTGGTTTGTTGTGTGTTCGGTTGGTTGTATGGTTGGTTATTAGTGTGTTTTGTTGTGTGGTTGGTGAGTTGGTTGGTTGGTTGGTTGGTTGGTTGGTTGGTTGGTTGTGTGCGTGGTTAGTTGGTAGGTTACTTTGTTGGCAGGTTAATAAGTTGTGTTTTTGGTTGGTTTTGTGTTTGGTTGATTGCTTCGTGTTTTGGTTGTGTGGGTAGGTTGGTTTGTTGTTGGTTTGGTGGTTGGCAGGTTGGTTAGTTGTGTTTTTGGTTGGTTAGTTATTTGTCTGTTTGGTTGGGTGTGTTGGTTGGTTGTTTGTTTGGTTGGTTGGTTTGGTGGTTGGTTATGTGATTGGCTGGTTGGTTGGTTGGTTGGTGGTGTGTTGGTTGGTTGTTTGTTTGTTTGGTTGGTTGGTTTGTTGGTTGGTTATGTGATTGTCTGGTTGGTGGTGTGTTGGTTGGTGTGTTGGTTGGTTGTTTGTTTGTTTGGTTGGTTGGTTTGTTGGTTGGTTGGTTATGTGATTGTCTGGTTGGTTGGTTGGTGGTGTGTCTGACTAGTTTGTTGGTCTGTTTGTTGGCTGGGTGTTTGCCTAGCTGGTTGGTTGGTTGTTTGGTTGGTTGTTTGGCTGGTTGGTAATAACCACTGTCCCCTGAATTTAAAGCAACTTCAAAGCACCAGCACATCCTTATGTAATCCTCATGCAAATTAAAAAACTACTGTACACAACACCATGCCTCCATTCTCTTTGTTTGACTTGCAGTGACAGAAAACAAGGCACAAAAACAGACCACTATTATATTTTTGTTCAGAAGCAACAATAGTTTCCTTTATTGACTGTGTTTGAAGCCTCCCAGCTCTGTCGCCTTACAAATGCTCCCTGGCAAACTCGGTGTCAACCACGCCAATGTTTATCTCTTATTCTGCATGTGGGACTTGGTAAAATTAGCTTTTATTTTGATGCAGTGCCATCTACTCAATTCAAATCCACACTTTGCAGACCCCAACTCATTTTGTATTTAATTTACAATAACGCCTTGGAAAATGTACATTTGTATTAGTTACACGCTATATAAATCCAAGCTATTATTGTCACGTTGGTATTGATGGAGGGATGCGTGGGGGTTTAGGCGTTCTCTGCGTGGTTCCTAGTTATGATGAGTGCCTCACATGTGTGTTTGATCTCGTTTCAGATTAATGACTTCAGGTCGGTGGAAGTCTGACCTGCAGTCACCTTCTATTCCAGGATCATTTCAGCCCAGAAACAGGCCTCCTGTTCGTATAGCCAGGCATTTGTTGTGTTGAACAGCCTGTAGTAGTGTTAAAGCAATTAAGGCTTTGTTACATTTTGAAGCGTTAAGAATATGTTTGACGTATTCTGTTAACTTCACTCTTCCACTCCATGTATTATTTGTTGTTAAGCGGTAGACTGTCAATCTTTTTTTGATCACCACCGATGCATCCATCATCCACAGGGTTGGGATAATGGAGTTATGTTTGTCCATAGGCTGAACACTGAACATTATTGGTTTTTTGGTCCCCAGCATTTCCTTTATCTCCCCGGACCTTGGCTCCGAGGTGGAGAGAAACTGATAAACCTGTAGGTGAAACATAAAGCATTGGCGGTGTGTCACTCTGACAAGGTACTGCATTATATTTGTGCCGCATTCCTTGAGAAAATTCCTCATTGTGACTGTGCAGTGTGAAGTTTGCTCAGGTTAAGTTATTCTTTGCTGAATAATAGTTTTTCTCCCGAAATGTAATTTATGTGGCTTTAAAAAAATGTGTGTCTGTGCACAGAAATTGGAGAGCAGTTGATTATGGTTATTTTTTTGTCTTTCATGTTGAAATATTACTTATATTTTATAAAATGAACAATGGAATAGTGGACTTGTATCCTAACATCAGTGTGAAATTTACCTTACTCAGGAATAAGTAAGGTAAATAAGGCTAGGGTGTGCCTGACACACCCTCAGGGAAATGGTTACATGATATGTGATCTTATTCACACAAAAAAAGCTAAGAACATGCAGCATATCAGTTTCACCTCAAACTCTTAATGCTGGAAAAGAAGTCATCCTCTTCTTCACAATATAGTGTTTACATTATGAAAGCTTTACAGAGACTCAGTCAGAACTATCTTAATGTTTAAATTTAAAACAAATATTGATATAATTGTGAGAATATTTATCTGACAGACATTCTTAGCATGTTTTTGTAAAGTCATAAAAGTCATGCCGTGTATAGTTAATTGACTATGGCAATTAATAATACCATAATCTGAACTTTCACAGCTTGTATGAATGTAAATATATAAGGGTGTTTTTGTTTATGTAAACAGTGGAAAATCATTACAATTCCCAAACTACACTGGGAAGTTCATGTTGGCGACTTTATTTTGAAAATGTCCGCCGGAAGTTCGATCTGTGATTCCTGCTATTTCTTTATAGCTCGTTTCTTGATGACAGTCATTATTACACTGGTATATATATATAAACCAAAAAAAAAAAACCGGACTTTTATACCGTGCACGGTAACCTTCACATTTAACGATTGAAATAAATCGTACAGTTATGACGATGACGTAACTGGATGGTATTTGATAAAATTCTCTCGTCAATTTTTCTTTTTCTTCTTACATTTATTTATGAATATTCTCTACAATCAACCTACTAAAAAAAACCCGCTTTTAGGAAATAGTTGATAAAAAAAACATTAAGTACAAGAAATTGCACATAAAAAAAGAGGCACGTAGCAGGGAGATATTACACCGCTGCCTCGACTTTTTAATCGGCCATGCGTGCCGCAGGTGCATCTCTCTGAGCGTTGGATTCTCCATTCTTAGTGGGGGCCCCTTGTGCTTTCTGATGTCGCTTAACCTTCTCCACCTCCTTGGCTTTCTTGCTCTTTGGCCGTCCCTTCTTTGGCTTGGGTTTGGCCACTGGTGGGTTTGGAACAGGTCTATCTTTCAACCTTTTGGATCTCCTCAAGAGCTCTATGTCAATTACTTTATAGTCCCTGCCCCTTTTAGGCATGGCTGGTTTGTAATGGCTAAAGAGGAGAAATGTCTTATGGCGGAGGAAATACAGTGAAATACAGAGCCTGTACAGTTCAACACGGCGCTGCGAGACCTTTTGCCCAGCTAACTTGATTATAAATGGACGGTTTTCTCTGACGTCATGTTTTGCCGCTAGTCCACCTTCGGCCGCCATTACAATGGTCAAAAGCGAGACACCGAGGATGAGAGTTTTATAGCTAGTGAGGACAACAGCGGGACTCCCTGTATGGATGAGAAGACGATTTAGGCTCCGTTCGAGATAGAGAACATTTTGGTTTTCCTTTTATGCTCTTTAATAGCATATTTACAAAACAATACAGCAGGATTTAGTGTTTAGATACAATTATCAAACTAAGAAAAGTCTCATAATTGGCACAAAAAAAAAAGAGAAAAAAATAAATACAGTTAAAACAAAACATCCAAAATGATATTGACAAGAAAAGCAGCAGCCTGTAAAGCGACTTCTCTGCAAGGTTAGGGTTTTCCACTACAGATTGAGGGATTGCTGTAGTAATATCGTTATACTGAACTTTGGAGCAAAAATGCATAAAAGGACTAGTGTAACCGATATTATTCAATAAATTCACCACGGACCATAGTACTCTCTTTAACCATTTTCTTTTTGAACGCAGGGAATAAAATTATGCTTTTAAATCATTTTGTTCATTTTTATGTAACTTGTTAGTGTATTGTCTTTGTGTTCTGTTCACTAAAAGAAATGTGTACGGCGTGTTGTATGGCCTTAATTTTAATATTTACATTTTCCTTAATAAAACAAATCTGAAAATAGAGATCGCTCTAACTCTTGAAATTGTTTATTTAAATAAAAATCGCTTAAAATGAAACTGAACCCGAAAAAATGTTCGAGAGGCAAATGCATCAGCCTCGCTTTCACCCTTAACATGACGTCACGAGAAAAGTGTCTCGGCATATATGTTCCGGTGTGGACAAAAAAGATGTTCCGGTGTAGACGAGAGGCATGTTAAGTTGCAGACAAGTCTGCTACATACATGTCCTCCATCAGTAACTTAACGTTAGCTTGTTTCAGTTTGAATATCCGGCTGAAATTAAGCCCTTACACATAGGAGTGTAACAATAAGACGAGTTTCAGAGCAGAGCCGAACTGGACTAGTTGGGTTGTTTGAGTTCCGCTAAATTCAGTTTCTTGCCACAGTCTCCGGACATGGAATCATTCGGAGTCATTGGCACCTTCTTGGGATGTTCTGCAGGACTAGTGGCGGGTGCTCTTCTGTTTTCAGCCTACAAACTGGGTTTACTCTACCAGCTGTTTCATCCGGTAAGTAGTCGCGAGTCAACACCGCATCTCAGACGATCAGAACTCTGTTATGAACTGTTTTATGTTAGAAGAGCATTTGTCCGTGCAAACCCGAGAGAAATCACCTGCAGGCTGTCCGCAGGTGACTGAACTTTAAACTTTAACTGGCGTTGTAGTTTTCTAGAACAAAGGTTATCTGTGTGAAGGATTGCACAAAGCCCAGAGGAGCAGCACCTCTGCAAGCCCAAACTATATGAAGCGATTGTGAAACGACACCATGATGTTATCATGGAGTGAAGAGATTATGTGACAGGTGACCTTTAAAGGGGCCATAAGACCACAGTGACGGATCAGTTTGCACCTTATTTTAATATTTAAACTAATTGACATCCATTGTCTTCCACTTTTCTGGGCTCTGGTGGCAGCAGGCCAAGGAGGGTATTCCAGAAGTCTCTCTCCCCAGCAACCCTCTCCACATCACCCCTGTAAGGTGTTTCCAGGCCAGATGAGATATATTTTCTCTCCAGGGGGGGTCTGGGTTTACCCTGGGGTCTTTTCCCAGAGTGACGTACTTGGAAAACCTCTAAATAGTCCAGTGGGCACTGTATCCTATCCTGAAATCCATATCAGTTTGCAATATTTGCCACTTCTTCCCACCAGTGTTACATTTTTTGCGTGTGTCTGAGCGTCTTAGCCAGTACTGTCTAATGGCAAAACATCAACAATCCCTGCCATTGCTATACTGTTCCATAAAATAATAATATTAATAAAACTGTATTTAGTATACAGCACTTTTCACAGATACAATTGCACAAAGTGCTTCACAAAGAGAAAGAAACAGTACAAAAACAATATACAAAGAAGAAGGGAGTAAAAAAATATATGTATAAAAAGACTGTACAAAAAGAATAGTATGAAAAAAGGGTATTATAAAAGAGTAGTACTAAAACTAGAACTAAAACACAAAATCCAAGACCCAAAGACAAACAGAAGATATATGGAGTTGCAGTTTAGGCAAATTAGAACAGTCGAGTCTTCAGTTGCGTTTCAAGGACATCAATGGAGGCTGCAGCCAGTATTCCGTGTGGAAGAAAGCTCCAAAGTGTCGGACCACAACTTCAAAAGCACCTGCTGGGGATGAAGAAGGTCATAGATGTACTTGGATGCCTGACCATGAAAGGCTCTAAATCTAAGGACCAGAACCTTGAAATTAATCCTAAAACTGATAGGCAGCCAGTGCAAGGAACATAAGATGGGTGATGTTTGGCAACTTCCTGGCTCTAGTTAATACACAATTTAGCATCCAGCCCCCTCCTGCGACCCTGAACAGGATAAGCAGTTGCAGATAATGCATGAAGGAAGGAATGGGGAAAAGTATCAAAAGGATTTTAACAGTGCCGATACCAGTACTTACTCTTTTCCATGCTTCTCCCAAAAAATAAAGACAAGACATGAAAAGATGTCACAAACTCTAACTTCCCATAAACATGCAAGAATTGAGTTTCGCCGACCCGGCTTCCTTTTGATCAGGGGCACCAGAGTGCATCACGCAAGGAATTATTTGGTTCTTTTATTCAAATGGGAGAGTTGGTGAAGGAGTGTATTGCCAAAACATCTGAAAATAACTGAATGGGGGCATATTTCAGAGAAGGAAAACTCTCTCTGTGGAGCTATTGAGGTAAACGGACTCCGTTTCCGTTTCCTCCTCCGAGGAAATCCTAGCAGGTGACGTTAGAGACTCATGCCCTGCAGGTATGTTGTTCATATTCCTAAAATCAACAGGATTCCACCTGTAGGGCCGTAAATGTCTTGCAAAGAAACCTTTTGACACGCCTATTACACCCTGCTGTTCTCCTTGGAGTCATTTCCCTCAACAAGTGGTTGAGGGAAATGAAGAAGTAGGATTTGAGCTGGTTCTTTGACTTTCACCCACTTTCACCACAATTAGACACAATCCTTAGTGCTTCAGGCGCTTTGCTAGAGCAGTAAAAAACACTGCATGTCTTTCATGTTTCAAATGTGTCGCAACACAAATCTGGCACACGATACAATGTTATTTGATTCATAAGGAACGCCCACACTTTAGAATGTCCTGTGTAGTTTGCCATGATGGCTGCAGTGGGGACTGCAGATGCGTGGCATTCATGCTTTTGTCACATGGAACATTCCATCCTTCCCTTCCCCCAATGATTAACTTTAGCACCAGCCCTGTGAAAAATGCCATCTATGCTAGAATAAATGAACTTTATATAAATACAGATGGCAGTGCTGCTTCTCTGGAACCTTATCAATAGATGTCTTCAGACTTGCGGCTCTTGTCACATGTGCGAAGTTTGAGGTAGACGATTAAGTTTCAATGTTGAAACATCAAACCACCTGTTTGTCCTTGGGCCCAAATGATACCTTTCTCATCTGTGTCTTAACCTTTACTGTATCCTCTGACTCACTTCAGACCGAGGCGGAGAGCCCGCGGCATGGTGGCGAGTGTGTGGCGGAGGTGCTTCGGGCTCACGGGGTCAAGTACGTGTTCACCCTCGTTGGAGGACACATATCGCCAATCCTGGTGGCCTGCGAGAAGCTGGGCATCCGCATTGTGGACACCAGGCACGAGGCCACTGCTGTGTTTGCTGCTGATGCTGTGGCGAGACTCTCAGGTGCAGATTAACACGACCTGGAGCCGTATCTGACCTCACACCGCGCTTTAAGAAACGAGGCACCACATTTACTCAGTTATATCAATCTCTGCACGAAACTACAAGCATATGATAGTATTTGGATTACATTCTCATGGTGCAATAGTACGTTCAGATATAAACTGTATCAGAGAGCCAAGTCAGTCTTAAGTGTGTTTTTTTGGGCTGGTTCTGATCTTGATCATCTCTCCACCAGGTACTGTTGGTGTAGCAGCAGTGACCGCTGGCCCAGGACTCACGAACACAGTGACGGCAGTGAAGAACGCTCAGATGGCAGAATCTCCGTTGCTGCTCCTCGGCGGAGCAGCTGGTACTCTGCTTCAGGTGGACTACATTCAGATACTAATGAAATATGAAGATGTTTAGTCAACGGCTGTAGGTTCTGCTGTTCTGCTGTTGTAAGCAATTTACCATTTTAGCTTTTTTTCCCCGCGTTTTATTCATTTTTGGTCAGTTTGCTCAAATTCACCTTTGATTGAGTTTCTTCTCTGTTCACATCGGCACACATTGAGTTTTTACCCAGCAGCACCGGCGATCTGTGTCCTTAAACACACATTTGTATTTCTGTTTGATTCTTCTGTTATTTCAGCCCATAACCCACAATTATGACCCCAAAAGACCCTAATCTGTGAGTCCTAAAGTCTGAGAACTCCTTAGATTAAGTTTTGTTTTGTTTTTTTAACAGTTTCTTTCAAGTTCTAAAAACATCTTATGTGTGTAATATTAGGAAGAAAAGTGTAAGGTTTTTTTTTTTTTGTTTTATGGCGACTAATGTATGAATGTGTCTACATTCTGTTCATATTTTCTAGTATTTCAGCCTATATCCCGTAAAAGAGACTATTATCAAGGCACTTCTATTAGAACATATAGAACTAGGTAATGGGTTACTGTGTGGCTGTGATCCACATTGTAGGTAAAAAAAAAACCTGCTGCATCAGGCTCCACCTGCAGAGCTAAGTGAAAATATGAGACTTATCATTCACTCTATGATTCAGGTGAGGTGTGGTGTTTACTCGCTCAATATTCATATTCTGGGGACAATGGGTTGCCAGGCACTGGATTCCCGCATGGAATCCGGAAAGCACCGCACCTCACACAGAACAGTCATCTCCCGGGGCAACGCTGGAGCCAGAATTATTGTGGGGGGGTTTTCTCATTATCTCTTACAAACCTCAAACGACAACATGCACACATGATCTTGTTTATTTTTGAGTAATTACAGGGGACTTTTTTTCCATTGGCCTGTGTCATATACTTCCATATAGTTCCCTTTTATTTTTGTCAATGAAGGGCAGTTACCAAAAGTGCCATGGACCTCCTCTAGAGTATACAACACAAAGTCAACAACCTCAACATCCATGCATACTGAATTTCTAATTCCTTCATTTAGTTTGCCGCTGTGAATTGTGGTCCATTTTTATTTTAGAAGTCATTACTCATCTGATTAAAAATGTGCCGATTCCCTTGTGTAAGACCGTGTATGCCGGAGCGGCATTGTTCCGCCTCTTGGCCGGCACCACAGGCAGAAAAGCACCGAATCGACATCTGTGTAAACAAAGTGAGATGACGAGATGGGACGCTTAGGGCTGGGAAGGATGTTTTGAAGATGTACGATGGGCACGACCCACATGGATTTAAAAAGCAGCTAGTAACAGTTAGCATGTAGCTCGGAGAGGAAGAGCATAAACTGGAAATGTCTCGTCTTGGGACGAGTGATTAGTTCAGCCCCCTTGTAACAGGGAAGGTAGATGATTGTTTTTTTGCCATGTTGTTTTTTTGTTTATTTACAGCTGCTCCATTCATATGTACAACATCGTACCAGACGCTGAAGCTGCTCCACGTCTCTTTAACATGCCAAATGCTGGCAGGCTAACGTGCTGTTGCACAACCTCTGTCTGCAAAGGGCTCATACCTGCCATGATATGTGTTACAACCCACCCTCCCTACTTCTGTGTCTAACCTCATCAACCGTTTTGTGGCGCAGGGCCGAGGAGCGCTGCAAGACATCGACCAGATGTCCCTCTTCAAGCCGCTGTGTAAGTTCTGCGCCTCCATCAGGACCGTCAGGGAGATCGTGCCTACTGTCAGGAAAGCCCTGGCCATCGCACAGTCAGGAACTCCAGGTCCCGTTTTCATCGAGTTCCCCATCGACACGCTCTACGCCTACCACCTCGTCTTCAAAGAGCTCGGAGTGAAAGCCCCTTCCAAAGGCTTCATGGGAAAAATGGTCTCATGGTCTGTCTTTTGCACAAAACACAAGATACAATCTGCAATTAAAATCATTCAGGGTTCGAATACACGACTAGTAGATTTTTTGTAATTGAGGAATTAGACTGGGGTGATTATGGATTTTGAAGAGCGCCGCAGAAGTTTATCTTAAAATAGTGTTAGACGTCAGAGATGTGATTTAGCCTGCTTTCATTTGGTGATGCAATATACATGATGTCACGACCTGGCTCGAAAGCTGTGACGATACAGGAGAGACTGGTTCAAGGGCAACCAGTGTGCAGAGTGTCGGATGTAAACAATGCATCTGTCACTAGATTCTCTGAGCCCTTAACGTAATGGACATCCAGCCAGTCGGACTGTGACATCAGAGACCAACTCCTCTGGTTACAGCAATGCAGAGAGTTGCGGTCGCTGTAGACCACAACAGGCGCGACACCAGAACCCACATAGTCATCAAAATGCTTTACCATAACACCCATAACCCATAACAATGCTAGTGCTTCTTTCTCTATGGTTGAGTAATTGAGCTGATAGGAATTCAACTTCTTGGAAAAGAAGCGCACTGGTTCAGGAAAACTTGAGTCTGTAGGAGAACAGCACCTGCCCCAACTGGCTAGAATGTCCCTGCAACGAAAAAGGACGTTCATGCCGTGGTGCTGCTAACACAGGGGCACCAAACAGAAGTGCCCTAAGCTTTTCGAATGCTTGTCGGCAAACTGGAGACCACAGAAAAATTGTTTTCCCTTTCAGTAGATCAGTTAGAGGAGCAACTACTTCAGAAATATTCCTACTGGTGTAGAAACCCACCAGCTCTAGGAAACGTATCAGTTCTTTCTTTGTGGTAGGTGGTGGCTACCGTTCAACGGCTTGAGTTTTCTGCTGAACTGGTCGCACTGTACACAACCCCAGCACCCGACAGAGATATGTCACACTCGCTCTTACTTAGCACGTATGGACAGAGCGGTGGATAAGAGCCCGGATGCGCTCCAAATGACAACACCATGTATCAGAAAAGAAAACTACATCATCTAAATAGACTGTAAATCCCGGCAAATCCCCCAGGAGTTTGTTCATGAGTCCCTGGAAGGTTGCCGGGGCGTTACTAAACCTGAGAGGCATGACGTTATAAGAGTACAATCACACCTGTGGTGTTACAAAAGGGGATATTTCAGGAGCCCGTTCCAACAGTGGGACCTGCCAGTTACCTTTGAGTAAATCAAAGATGCTAACGTACTTGGCATGACCCAAGTGACCGACACGATCTTCCATGCAGGGAAGCGATAACGCAGCGGGTTTGGAGAGCGCATTCACTTTAC
The DNA here is from genome assembly GCA_037951165.1 of Lophius americanus. Taxonomy (NCBI): domain Eukaryota; kingdom Metazoa; phylum Chordata; class Actinopteri; order Lophiiformes; family Lophiidae; genus Lophius; species Lophius americanus. The sequence goes on along the minus strand of JBBDHG010000090.1, from coordinate 1,979,463 downwards.
AGAAGTCCGTGCAAAACCGAGGTGTATTATCGAACTTGGTGACTATGAGGCACGGTGAAGCCCAACTGGAAGACGAGGGTTCTGCTCCACTATTTTTCAACATGTAGTTAAGCTAGGGCATACAAATTCTTGCACTGTTCAGGATTTACGCTGTAAAACATCTGCTTGATTGGCTCTGCATTCCCCACATCTATATCCTGTTGGATCTGATGAGTCTGTGCAAGAATGTCCCCAAACAACTGGGAAAAAGGTTTAATGAGTGACGCCAACTCTGTCTGCTTGGACTCTGACACGCAGAGGCTCTACACGTTTTATATTATTTTCTTTTTTTTTTAAACGTCCTTATTCAACAACAGCAACGAGATAAGGCAGTCCATCTTCAATCTCAGAAGCCACTGAGTGAGGGAAAGAAAGCGCAGACATCCGCCCACAGAACGGGCTGGGCTTGTGTGTGCCGGAGGACGCACGGCCTCAGCGTCTAATGGACGAGACTTAGGACAGCAATAGGGTTTTAATAAATTTACATGGCAAAGTGGAGTTGTGTTTCTGCGCTCAGACCAGATAATTTGAGCTAGAAGGGCGAGCCGACAATAGGCAACAAAGCCAACAGCAGATCTCCTGCACTAAATACACTTAGCTCAGCACTTAGATCAAAAACTTCTCTTTTTTTGCTAATTCACCTGCTTCATGTAACCTATGCCGAAAACCACTGACGTCATTAATTAGGTTTATAGGTGGTTCTGCTCCTTCCCACCGGTGGTAGAAGAGGTAGCCGGAATAGAAGCAAATGGAACAGCGTACATGGAAACAGACGTTTTTCAGGCTCTTGTTTGTCACAACCAGAAGCAGAATCAACATTTGAAAGCGCTATTGCGCTTGACACTGCACATAGTAATCAACGAAGGGAAATTCATTTCATCCTCTTCAGGCAGATTGTGAACCAAAGGCACAGTGGAGACGACCCATTGGCCTAAAATTAACTTATGCCCTCAATTGGCAACGCAAGCCAACAGCTACTTCACCGGTAAACAATCAGAATAAAGCATAACATTATGAAGGGGGAACCTGTGAGAGTCAAGAGAGCGACTGAAGTCAACGAGACTGCCAGATTTTAAACATTCTTTGGGACTGGCCATGTGCACCCAAAGGTGCCGAGGATTTTCCTATTTGGTCATTTTTATATAAAAAAAAAAGAAATTGCCTCAATGGTTACATTTTTGAATTGATGTTCATTCTCTGAGTGGGATTTGTCTCAAATTTGAATTTAACAGGACGTGACTCTGAACATTTGTTCAACAAGATTTCATAAACATATCTCCCGTCTGCTTGCTTTCTTACCGTCTACTGGTGGGCTGCATTTCGATATATAGAGAATTTTTTTTTTTTTTCACATATGCAATTGGGGATAACTTAAATAATTTCTGTCTAATTGTCTTGCTTCAACAAAATTCACCCATGATGGGGGATACAGAGTAGTTCATGCTTTTTAGTTTGATAGTTAATCAAACCGAACCATATTTCACTGAAGGGGATTTTCATCAGGGTAAAGCCTAGTCACTTTTTCAAAAGGCTTCAAATATGACACCTGAGCTGACAAAAGCAGAGGTTCAGGTACACAGGTGGCTTAAGTGACCTCTGTCGCATTAGTATTCTCTATCTCACTGTGGTGAATTCTCTGGGGGCCCTAATCATTCAAACAATGTTACTTGTGTCCAAATCAAACTTTGATGGGGGGTAGATCTTATCGGCATGTCATGTCATTTCTGTCCAGATATAGAAATCAAAAGTTGATGCTGTATTTTTGAGAATGAATACATTATTCTTAAGTATAATATTGCTATATTTGAGCCTGTCAGTGTTTTCCTCACCCCCATTAGACCTACATGAATAGCCTGAAGAGCATCCAGAGATCCCAGATGTGTGAACCGATGTTACTCTCTCTCTCTTTGATGCAGTAATGAATAGAAAAATGATTTTATATGATGCTCTGATTTCATCTAAGGTACCTCACTAACCACCTCAAAAACCTTTTCGCCGGGGCTTGGGAGACCAGAGATGTGTCTCCGCTTCCTGTTCAAATCCCTCAAGCCACCGACAATGAGGTGAGACTGCTGTGAGTGTAAAAGTGTTTATTTCTGGTTAATGTAATTCATTTTAATGAGATGCAGCACAGTCAGTCCTCCTCAACTCGAACCTGAGCTTCAGAGGTTTCGTTGTTGTTGTTTTTTCTGTGGATGCTTATCAGGTACAAAGGTGCATAGAGCTGGTGAGTCGAGCCAAGAAACCGGTCATTCTGCTAGGTAGCCAAGCAACGCTACCTCCAACTCCTGTTGATGATATCAGGTAAAGGATTCTGGGTGATTCTCTCTTCCTTCCTTTTCTTTCCTTTACTTTCCTTTGATTCTTTCAAAACTCACTGCTCACTCTAGAAGCTGGAAATACTCATGCTTCAAGATGTGTTTGAACCATTAGTGGCGCTTCTCTGATCGGAAATATTGTCCTGTTTATACAGGAAAGCTTTAGAAGAGCTGGGAGTCCCCTGCTTCCTCGGGGGTATGTCCCGTGGCATGCTGGGTAAAAACAGTCCTATCCACATCAGACAGAACCGACGAGATGCTCTGAAGGAGGCCGACTTGGTGCTCTTAGCAGGTCAGGCCTAATATTTGAATCTATTAATAAGAAGGTAGAGTCTAATTACAGCGACTCAGTGAGGAACAGATACAGTTTGTGAATTTAATAGGATTTTTAATTGTAGTTTTTGATCAAGCGTTCTGCAAGTTGTGCGTTGAAATGCTCTTAGCGGTTCAGTGATTCCTAAAGAGATGCTCAGGTTGTGTTTTCCGTTTGCAGGCACTGTGTGTGACTTCAGGCTGAGCTACGGCAGAGTTCTCAGCAGACGCAGTAAGATCATCGCGGTCAACCGAGACAAGACACAGCTGCTGAAAAACTCTGACATGTTCTGGAAACCAACCGTAGCCATTCAGGGTAGGTTTCTTTTTCTTTTTTTTATCATGAAGAATGATGAGAAGTAAAGGAATGCATATCTCTGTGTGGAAGGGCAGGATGCATGTCCAGTGCGTGCATGAGAGGAAGATTTACAGTGATGTAAAATGCATTCAGGAGTAGTTTGCTCTCTAACGTCAGACTCTAACGGTTCTTATTTTACTCGATAGAGGGAGCTCTTTTTACAACAAAACACTGTTTTTCGGACATGACTTCCTAACCCTTTGTCCGATCATATACAAAGCTGCTGATGAGAATCTTTAGAAGGAGATCTATCTAGAGGAGGGCTATGCAGTACAAATTACTTAAAATGTATTTAGTCTGAGCACATTTTAAGAGGGGAAATCTGTAAAATCAGTTTTTTACTTACTGTAATAAGTACAAGAAAACTCTGCCTGGAGAAAAAGTACTTATTCACATCAGTAACAGTTTTTCAATCGTAAGATTTCTAGAAAGAAGTGAGGCGAGATAAAATGGAAGAGAAAGTGAAAAAGGTTTGCCAATAATTGCCAGTCACTGACATTTTTTCTTACAACTGATACGTTCTGTAATACATCAGTTAAAGGTTTAGAGTTGAAACTGCATCTAGCTGTCTGCTTCAGGTGACGCCGGTTCCTTCTTGGTGCGACTCGCCAAAGGCCTCAAGGGTCATCGCTGTCCAGAGGAATGGCCTCGGAGCCTGAAAGCGGGAGACGTGACCAAAGAGAACGCTAACAGGTAGAGTAAGAAGAGGTGATGATGACCGCTGCTCCCTCTTCAGTGTGTGCCTCACTCAAGAAAATGGAGATGTATCAGAATGTGATTACTTATTTGACAGGTGATGTCACAAACGATGTGATGTGACTGATCAAGTATCACTACGGCTAACATGTTAATGTCCACAACAGTGATAAAGTGTTTTTAAATGTGTTAATCTGTTTATATATGTTGTTCTTCAAATAGGCCAGTGTCAGTGTGGCTCTTTGGTCACACTTTATTCATTTATTTATCTTTATTATAGGGCTAAAGCCAACAAGAAGACGGAGCAACACTTGAACCCCTTGAACGTCCTCCACTGTGTGGACGAGCTGATGTCTGAGGACAGCATCATTGTCGCTGATGGGGGGGATTTTGTTGGAAGTGCGGCCTACATAATGAGACCTAGAGGACCTTTGTGTTGGCTCGACCCAGGTCAGATCTGCAGGAGTTTGTTTTTTTGTAGGTTTATGAAGGAACTGTTACATTGCATAATTAAATGTGCGAGGAGAGTGATTGTAAAGTCAACAGAATAAAACGATCATCCAGGACAGCTGATTGATTTCATGGGTACAGGAGACAAGTCTGTCAGCTTTATGTGGTCCTTCTGCGAACCAGCAGCTGGTCCAGGTTGGACCCCAGCTGTCATTCAGTGTCAGCTGGGATAGGTTCCAGCCACCCTGCAAGGAAGCGAAGGATAGCCAGTTATAGAGAAACATGGATGGATGACGGATTTGTTGTTTTTTATCACTACCTGAAGGGGTCACAGCAGTAAACAGAACATTCCTGACCCGTTAATGTCCACCGATCAGCCACAACTTTAGAACATGTAAATGGAGGTTTTAATGTTTTGGCTGATTGGTGAACATCAACAGTTTCTATCCATTACTGATGTTTGAACTGGGATGAAAGGCACACTTCCTAACATTGACACATCACCATATTACAGCGTCATGACTGATTAGAGATGTAATGACACCAATCAGCCAAAACATTAGAACCTGTTACTGCTGGGGCTGATGGGCATCTTCTGAGTTTAGTCAGGCTTCTTTGCTGTCATAGAGACTTGACTTTATTGTTCCTTGTCTCAATAGGAGCATTTGGGACCCTGGGAGTTGGAGGAGGATTTGCCCTAGGGGCAAAACTGTGCCGGCCCGAGTCTGAGGTACAATGTTGATTTGTGATGTTCTAACTGCCTTTTCCCATCATATTTGATTGGTGTCCATTTCTAATGTGTTAAACTTGTGTGTGTGTGTGTTACAGGTGTGGATAGTTTATGGTGACGGCTCCTTGGGATACAGCGTGGCAGAGTTTGACACATTCACCCGACACAAGGTACAATCGCTCACCACTATGTTTTTATTAAATCGGTTTGCTGATACATACAATATGTATCATGAATAAAAGCTGCTTGATTATAACAAGGGCGCAGTATCATCCATAATTAATGCGCAACACTGGAGTAATAGAATAATGACAATATGAAGGATGTCCTAGAGTGAGTGTCCAAATACAATGAAAAAAATGCTGCGTTCATGACACATCAAAAAATTGGAAATACAAGCACCGAACTGGGCAAAAAAAAAAGGGTATGCATCATTGAGATGCATTTTATGCTCAGAAATTCAGTGTCCTCCATTTACCAGACTTGATGTCATAATCGTGACAAGAGAGAATTGTAACAAACACTATTTCATGTATTTTTGCTCTAGAATGTTGGTATTCATAATAATAATAATACATTTAATTTATAATGCACTTTACACAAGCTGCCAGCAGTGCAGATGCTGAGCTACGGCTGTAGATCCGTAGTGGGTAGAGGGGCCGTGTCCCAATCTGAAGATCAGAAGGTAGCCGGTTCGAATCCCACCGGGGTCTACTTGTCGTGGGTCCTTGAGCAAGACCCTGAAACCCCCCACTGCTCCCTCAGGGACGGGTCAAAAGCAAAGACGTAGTTTCACTATGCTGTACTGTGTATGACTGTATGTGATCAATAAAGGACTGCGTCTTCTTCTTCTTCTAGTCATTGATTTTACTGCACTAGTCTTCTTCTCTAGGCTGCTTTCTAATAGAAAGTCATCACGTTGCATTTTTCTGTCCCCCCCCCATCCCCATCCTCTGCCCCCTTCTGTGACACAGCCTCTACCTTAATAATAATAATAATAATACATTTAATTTATACCTTCTGTTGTTATGCACATAGTATACTACTTGTGAATGTTGTCCCGCCTTAGAAGGTGCAACAAGAGAGTGAGGTAGACGTCAGTCTAGTATATTTGGCACAGTCTAACAGAGTCACTGAGATGAAATCCAATCAGTGGTAAAACACATGTTTGGGTATAATAATAATAATTATTCAGTAGAAGCTCGGTAAACTGCTGTGTGTCCCCGTCAGGCTCAAAGAAGATACAAAAGGATCATATGACGGGGGAACGCTGTTTTAATCAATTACACATGTTCTAACATTTTATTTCTGGATTGATGAGTGTGAGAGAAGTCGCCTCGAGGAAACGTAACATGATTGTACGATCATACAAACATTTGGGTCAGGCTTACAGAAATCCAGCAGCTGAAATGCTGAACTGTCTGATATTTCCACATGCCGTCTCTTTGCTTTGGTAGCCCACATGTTAACCTTTTCATTCTCAGACACCGGTTATAGCTGTGGTGGGAAATGATGCATGCTGGAGTCAGATATCCAGAGAGCAGGTTCCCATACTCGGCAGCAACGTGGCATGTGGCCTGCGATTTACAGGTACAGTCTCGTTATTTGTTTCTATGTGTTTCCATTCTTTGTTTAAGGCCGGCATTTTATATCCTTTTTTTTTTTTTTTACATAAAGATCGTATTATTATTTTCTTTCTGCGCTGTCCATTTTTTTCTTCTCTCATGCAATGCATAGGACAAGAAAAAAAGGTTTTATAGAGTTGGGAGGAGGTTGTGTATACAGTCTGGAGCGTTCACATAAAGCAAAGTTGTGTCTGGAAAAACAGTGTTTTTCGTTTAAACAAAAAAAGCGTCCCCTAGTGAGTAAAATATGAAGTATTACGGTGGAATATGACGTATACAATCTGTTTGAGTCAATGACCAAAGGTTAAGAAATGATGGACAGAAAAACTTGTGGAGATAAAGCGCCCCCTAGTGTCTTAAATATACAACTGACCCAAAATCAATCCAGTTCTTCCTAAAAAGTAAAATAAAAGTAGAAAGTAAAGACAAATGTATCAAAAATAATAACAAAACAACATTAGAGTGTCAAACATGACAGGTACAGTTTGGGCCTCTGAAGCTGCGTCTGTGATGTGATAACCTTTATAACACATTACACTGATTTATATTTATACACGACACAAACGGACCTTTTTTTCCTCCTCTTTTTTGCAGACTATCACATAGTTGCCGACGGTTACGGCGGTAAGGGCTACCTCATAGGACGTGAGGACGAGGACAGGCTGAACGACATCATCCGACGGGCTCAGAGAGAGACGCAGGAGGGCAGGGCCACACTTCTCAACGTCCTGATAGGAAAGACCGACTTCAGAGAAGGTTCTATCTCCGTGTAGAGAAGCGGTGCAGACCTCCTCCTTTACGCCGAGGCTCTTCATAAACGTTACCAACAGGTGCCGCGAAGAGCTCCAGGGGATATGGCTGCTGTGGCGACGAGACCCATGCTTCTCCTTTCTGCCCTTAAAGGCATATTTTACGTTCGCTGGCATGAAGGGACTTTGCAGCAACGGAGTCCTAATCCATTCCAATGATACGCACGCCTGACTCTTCAGCATCACAATACATAAAGGATTCCTGTTCGTAAGCTTTCAGAAGCTATCATCAATCATTTATAGACCTGATTTGTGATTCACACTTCTATTAAATATTGGGAATAAGGCTACCAACCGATGCTTTAGTCGTACGGCATTCTTCTTTTAGGTTCATTTCATGTGATTTAAGTTAATTACGTGAAATCTAACCGCTGTTATAATCTCTTTTTGAATAAAATAAAAAATGTTTTCTGAATGTAGAATATTGACAGTATGCTTTCTAATATTTGTGTCTTTAAATATGTTGATCATTATGGACTGAAAATGTTTTTGGTGATTCAGTTATGTATTTAAATACTATTTAATACTAACTTAACATTTGAAATATGCCTTTACATGACATGTATTGCACTGGATTATAATTATTGATTAGATATATCGATGATTTCAGTGGGATTTGAGACAAACGTTTGAACTTGAAATGTTGATTTGGATAGATTATCAAATAAATTTTAATTAAAAAAAACTTGGGTTGGTTTTTTGAAATATATAAAGTAAGACTGTTGCAGCTGTGGAAAGTAAAGTAACAGACTACAAATACCTTGATATTGTACTAACATTGAGTTTTCTTATATCTCTGCTTTTGTATCTGTTCTTGAGACTTTGCTTTTACATTTTAACAAAAAAGGATCAGTATATGATTCACTTTTGTATTTCATATGAAACAAAAACATTTTATTAACCCTAGAATACCAAAGGTATTATTTTTGAGGCCACGAAATAATCTAGGTTTTTTCTTTCTTAAAATCCTGATGTACACGATCAGATACATGCAGTTCACATGTCATCCAGCAGGGGGCAGAAGTCATGCACCACCAGACCTTTGCTACAGACATCCGTCATGATACTGACACTTAAATTTAAATATTTGATAGATTGACTCAATTAAAATCCCACCACTTTTGTCAATAGTAAGATCATGTAAAAAAAAATGATATATATATGTTTGTGTATCAAATTTGACACAGATGGTGTTTATGATTTTGTTTCTGTAAATCCATCAAAAGTAATTGTATTGAATGTTCATTCATTATAAATATCATTAAGGAAAATACACAACTGATTCTTTAAATCAAGTAATATTTGCTTAATACATAATCACATATTTGGCATTTTTTTAATGTCAAAGATATGAGCAGATATTTAGATATCTGTAGCCTAGATTGTGCGTTGTATGTTGAACTGTGATTATATGCAGGTTTCTAAGGCTCACTTGTTAATAATTGCCTTTTTTACACTTAATTTAAAAATCGAAAACTGACGTATTTAGAGAAAAAATATATATTATGATTTATTCTATACCACAGAGAGAGAGAAATATTGAATCAGTTATGAAAAATGTGCCTTTCCAATTTTACTATAAGTAAAATATTTAGATTTTAATGGATTATATATGTTTTGTTCTGCATGTATTTGTTTGTCAAACAAAGCATGTTATGTGCACAATATAATAAAAAATGTAAAGAAAAAACCCATAACGGATGTATTAAATATACAAGAAAACCACTCTGCTAAGTGTTATTTAAATTGTTTTCATATACCAGAAGTTCAAAAAAATACTCCAGTTTCAGAAAATGAATAATCTCTGTCGATTTTTTTCACGCTTCAAACTTTACAGGACGACACAATCAAATATTTAAAATCGCATTTGTCTGAAGTACTTAAACATTGCAGTTTTCATTCTGACCACACGGTGTCAGACTTGTACTTTTTCTGAAGCAAATCTATGCTGACGTGTTCCTGTTTATTAAAATATGGGATTGAATTGAGCCATATGTCAAAAATCCTGCTTTTCAATCAATGCAAGTCAACAACACTGCTGAGTGAGAACAAAGAATGACGATTCTCGTTTAAGCAATAGCGAGCATGCACAAGGCACTGCCGAGAGCTTGTCTATTAAAAGTAAACTCATTATCATTTTGAATATTTGTGATAACCTGAAGAACTAAGAATGTCCTTAAGGGGTTGAAAAAAGTCTGCTACTTCCTAAACTAAACAGAGATTTTGAAAACCGCCTGAAATGATCTGTAAAATGCACGGTGACAAATCAGAGAGCAGACTGATCTAGTGAAAAGTTGACTTTTTTTTCCGAATACATATTTGTCCCATGACCACGACGCAATGAACAGGGAAGTATTAGTTAATAGATTAACCGCATACAGCATATATATAGCTATAATGACTTAACTTTTAACATTTACAGCAAAAAAAAAAAAGCCAGGCGTACATATTAATTCAGTTGTAATTTTAATCGAAAATCATCACTCGAAATATACTAATAAAGTAATGAAAGGGACCTTTTTGCTGCACGAAGAGTACTTTTACTTCAATACTTTGAGTACATTTTGCAGATAATATAAAGTAAGGCTTTGCATGTACAACTTTTACTTTTTGTGTAGAATTTTCATAGTTGTGTATCAGTGCTTTCACTAAAGAATCTGAGTTCTTCATCTATTACTGCATATGTAATATGCAACAGTTGTATGAGTTGTTACAGTCCACTGCACCTTCGGTTAATAGCTGCTGCGTCGCCTCTTCCACGCACGTGTCTGACGTCACATGGACAGAATCTAGCTTTTGCTGCTTTCAAGAGCTTCTGTAAATATTTACTTCATCATCTTGAAATTAAAAATAATTGTCCTGCTGCAATCTTTCTATATATGAATATTATATGTATTTCATATTATGAATATTTCGTATAGTATTTATGTCGAAATAATAAAGTCTTCATAATGCATGTAATATTCTAACATTTTTAATAAGCTTGATCTTGATTTCAAGACCACATTAGCGTGGTTCCGGTTCATAGTATCATTTTTTTTAATACTGATGGACCAACTTTCTGGCGTAGCTATTTTCATTTGGGTTCGGTTTTCTGCAATGTTGCTGGCTACATTTTTGTTCACGTTGAACATTTATTTATTCGTACGGTCCATGAAGGCATCATGAGACCAGACAGCTCATCTCCGCGGGCGGCGACTTCAACAGCTCCGCTAAACTTAACAGACGAGCGATGAGTGGAGGAACAACGTCAGTTGAGAGAGTGGAGAGCGTTTCTGGTGTGTGTTAAGTGACATTAAATGACTAAGAGATTCGTTAGATATTCATATTTATCACGCAGGCTAATCTATTCAGAATGATAAGATAAACAAAGGGGTTCTTAACACACTCAGAAAGAGTTACCTAATGTTAGCTGAACGCTAGTTCTTAGCTAACACTAGGAAATTCTTTATCCGTTTGTATTTGCGGAACTCCCCCTAATCGTTTTGTAGCAGCTATTGCCTTAAAAGAACTAATATTAAACGCCCCGCGCCTTTCCCCAAAACGTGGCTTAAGTTAGTATACAAACGACTTTGGCAGAGCGAGTTAAAGGGATTAAAGTACTGCTTGAGACGAAAACAAAGCCAAATACCGGCCATTGACTGAGCAACGTCAAGGTAAGTCATGTCTATGAATGTTATTTTTCGTTGTAAATGTTAGATTTGCTGTGAAGTACTGAATGTTGTGTGAAATGTTACTCTTCGTTAAGATTTAGGCTATAATTAACAGCTTTCTTGTTTACCAGATACGAGGTGATGTCACTTTGTTGAAGTTTCTTCAAACTACCCGTACTATAGGTTGCAGTGGCTTGCAGCATTGTGCCCTTACTGTAGGTTGTATAGTAAAATGATCCATGTGGGTTGAATTCAATTCTGAATTCTTACTCCCTACCAGCCAGCTAGAGCTGAATAAATCTCTTAAGATTAGAGTTTAAACATCTTCAAGCCAAAACAGATGTTCAGTTGCTTTGGATTATGAGAATCTACACAAAAGCATTGTTATAATGAATTGCAGCATAGTGCCCTCTCTGTAAGTTGTTTTCTTATAGACTTAAAACATAGTGCCTTTACTGTAGGTTGTATTGTTATAATGACTTACAGCGTAGTGGCCTTACTGTAGAATGTATCGCTATAATAACTTATAGCGTAGTGCCCTTAATGTGGAATGTATCATTAGAATGACTTACAGCCTAATGCCTTTACTGTAGGTTGTATTGTTAAAATGACTTACAGCGTAGAATGCATCGTTATAATAACGTTTAACATAGTGCCCTTACTGTAGAATATATCCTTATAATAACTTATAGCGTAGTGCCCTTAATGTAGAAGGTATTGTTGTGATGAATTACAGCATAGTGCCCTCACTGTAGGTCGTATTGTCATAATGACTTACGACCTACGATTCGTAAGGTCTTAAGTGCCCCTTAATGTAGGATGTATTTTTAAAATGACTTACAGCATAGGGCCCTTACTGTAGGTCGTATTGTCATAATGACTTACAACAAAGTGCCCTTAAAGTAGGATGTATTTTTAAAATGACTTATAGCATAGTGCCCTTACTGTAGGTTGTATTGTTATAATGACTTACAACATAGTGCCCTTAATGTAGGATGTATTTTTAAAATGACTTATAGCATAGTGCCCTTACTGTAGGTTGTATTGTTATAATGACTTACAACATAGTGCCCTTAATGTAGGATGTATTTTTAAAATGACTTATAGCATAGTGCCCTTACTGTTGGTTGTATTATTATAATGACTTATAGCATAATGCCCTTACTGAAGGTTGTATTGTTATAATGACTTATAACATGATGCCCTCACTATAGGTTGTATTGTTATAGTGACTTACAGCATAGTGCCCTTACTGTAGGTTGTATTGTTATAATGACTTACAACATAGTGCCCTTAATGTAGGATGTATTTTTAAAATGACTTATAGCATAGTGCCCTTACTGTAGATTGTATCGTTATAATGACTTACAACATGGTGCCCTTAATGTAGGATGTATTTTTAAAATGACTTATAGCATAGTGCCCTTACTGTAGGTTGTATCGTTATAATGACTTACAACATGGTGCCCTTACTGTAGGTTGTATTGTTATAATGACTTACAACATGGTGCCCTTACTGTAGGTTGTATTGTTATAATGACTTACAACATGGTGCCCTTACTGTAGGTTGTATTGTTATAATGACTTACAACATGGTGCCCTTACTGTAGGTTGTATTGTTATAATGACTTACAGCAAAGTGCCCTTAGTGTAAGTTGTAATATTATAATGGCTTGCTGCATAGTGCCTTAAATGTAGGATTTATTTTTACAATGACTTATGGATTAGTGCCCTAACTATAGGATATATTTTTATAATGACTTATAGCATAGTTTCCTTACAATATGTTGTAGAATGACTGGCAGCATAGTCCCCTTACTGTTGAATGTATTGTTACAATGATTTACAGTGCAGTGCCCACACTGTTTGATGTATTGAAGTAAGGACTTTAGTATAATACCTTTAGTGTAGGTTGTGCTTTTGTAATGACTTATAGCATATAGCCCTTGCTGTAGGATGTATTGTTGTAATGATTTACAGCATAGTACTCCCTTATTGTAGGATATTTTGTCAATTTGACCTACTGCATTGGACCCCTTACTATCTTCTTTCTTTGTCTTTTGACAGTTCCCATTCAGGGTCACCACGGTGGATCACCTGTTCCCATCCGTAGCTGGTGATCCGGATGGTAACAGGTGGACCGGCACCAGAAGTTTACTGGATTGTGACCTTTTTGTGGCTTGGTTATAGTACCCCCTAACTGTGGAATGTATTATTTACTTACAGCATAGTAACCTTTCTGTGGGATGTATTGTAGTGATGACTTACAGCATAGTGCCCTTACTGCTTAGTACGCTTACTGTAAGATGTATTGTTGTAATGACTTACAGGGTAGAAAAGGCCATGGCCTGTGCCTGATCAGAATGGCTTCACAAGTGTTCCCCTGATGTTTGCTCCTCCTTTCTTTCCTTGACCACAGGGAGGGACGTGCTCACTCCATCCTGTGATGTCTTCATCAAAGCATTAGGTGGGCATATTAGCCGTCCACCCTGTGCACTAGTTGAAGCCATAGGGCCCCATCCAAGATAGTATCAAGACCTTTGATTGTGATTGCGCACGGAATAAAGGACATTTGTATTCGTTGTTTTGTTTTTAATGGACTCCTTTCAGCAGCTTGGAATCCCTTGGAATCATCGGCATAGACTGCTACATTGGGGGTTGCTGTCCAACTTTTCACACAGCATGGTGCCCTTACTGTAGGATGTAGTGCTGTAATATCTTAGTGTAGGTTGTATTGTAGTAATGACTTGCAGTAGAGTGCCCTTACTGTAGATTGTGTTGTTGAAATTACTTAGAACCATACATAGTTCCCGTACTGTAGTATGTATTGTTGTAATGGACTATAGCATAGCACTCTTACCTGTGGTCGTATCGTTGTAATAACCTACAGCATAGAGCCCCTACTGTAGGGTGTGTTGCGGTTATCATTAACAAGCTTCACAAATCGTGCATCTTTTTTGCATCATACTTGTTTTTATATCGCTTTCATTGATGGCTGAAGTAGGTGTCACAGTTAGCATGTGGTGTATCATGTTTCTCAGGAATTGAATGGCCTCCGTTGTTGCAGTGAAAATTGAGAAGCGACCTGCAGCTGATTCTCAGGATGCAGACTCAAATGCAAAGAAGCCCAGGTAAGCTCAGTTTCTGCCATGGGCATGCTCTGACCATGACTCATACTGGAGGGATTTAAGATCTTTGTTTTCTTGTTTTTTTTTGTTCCTGGTACCGCTATATGAAAATAAATTGTTATTTTGTTCATACTGACGGAAGGAATTGAACAACATCATCTTTGGAGTCTTCATCACTTAATCTCTGCCTGCCTCAGGAAACTGCTGCCCAGCCTGAAGACCAAGCGAGCCCCCGAGCTTGTCCTGGTGATTGGAACAGGGGTTAGCTCGGCAGTGGCCCCTCAGGTCCCAGCGCTCCGCTCCTGGAAAGGCCTCATTCAGGCCTTACTTGATGCAGCCAATGATTTTGACCTGCTAGAGGAGGAGGAGAGCCGGCGGTTCCAGAAGCACATGCAGGAAGATAAGAATTTGGTGCATGTGGCCCATGACCTTATTCAGAAACTTTCCCCGGTAAGCCCAAGCTTTTTCATTCCTCTTTCCTCTCTACACATCCTTTTCGCACATGCACAGACACATGGCAGACAGACTGCCAGGTATCAGTCCTCTCTCCAGCCATTGACAATTCCTGGCATCCTCGCCTGATCTCATTAAGAGACTAGGGGGTTAATATTCCAAGATTTATTTTGCTGCTTTTTCTGTGTTTTGGTGGTTACAGACAGGCTTTAGTCTATTGATGTTGAGTCCAGTACACATGCAAGGAGCAGGCTGTGTTTTCTATTTTCAATTGACCTTTCTTCAGGGCTCCCTGAGAGAAAATAAAAAACAGCCTGATGATTGCAGGCAAGCTGAACCACAATAGTGCTTTTGTTCCTTTTGCCTCCTTTTAACTTCTTTTCTGTTAGCTTTTAAAAGGCTTACAGTGTATTTATAGAATGCAAACCTGTATTAAGCCAATGCTATGAGCCAAAAACTCTTGCTACCTTTTATGAAATTCTTTAATTAATATATTGTGGAAGTGTAGCTTTCACTGAGGAGTATGAATGAAGCAGCAGCCCCTATTGGTAAGAACGTCCCTCCATCCATTTTTTGTAACTTCTTATCCCTTCTCATGTCATGGGGGGCTGGAGCCTATCCCTGCAAACATTAAGAGAGAGGCAGGATACACACCCTGGACCCTGACGAGTCACCAGTTCACGACAGGGCTAACAAAGAGCGCAAACAGGACAAAGTATTCAAACTGACAATCACACCTACAGGCATTTTACAGTCACTGTGGGGGGAGTCAGAGCAGGGCCCATTTTTCAGTCTGGTACTCATTTTGTTGTCTCATTGGTACAACAAAAAACAATTTGAATTCTGAGTATCTTGAAGAGAAAAAGAAATTACAACAAGTTTACAAAAACTGATTTTGAAGTTGCAAAGTAGTTGAAAATTTGAGATTTATATGGAGTATTCTGAGGCCACCTAAGAGTGAAATTACGGTATATTCTTATTCTTCTCAATCAGTCCTTAAATGGTCTTGATCTCACTTTCAGCACCATCTTTATCAGCTTTGTTGCATGGGTGAAAGTTCCTATGAACGCAGGAATGTCTCTCCATGTCAGATGATTTGGTATATATACTTTATGAACTCTCACTAGAGCATGTGGCATGTGAAAAAGATTGTGCCACATTCCTAAGAAAAATATTGTTAGAATATCAACACTGTTAAAAGCCAACAAACGGTGTGTTTCTCACAATTTTTGGAATAATTATACTGTTTAAAATGAGCAGACATTATTTTCTGACATTGCTTTGATGATAATAATAATAATAATATAATTTGTCTAGAAAGCAAATTCAGAAATGAAAACTTACAGGGTGCTTTTGACACACAAGGCAAAAACAGGAAACTCAAAAGGTGATTTAACAACAGAAATCACCAACTAATGTGAGAGAGATTAAAAATCTTAAACCCAGAGGAACCCTAACCCTAACAAGAAGAATGAGACACAAGAAAGTCAAGAGAACTTCAGGGAGGATAAAGAGACAATGAAGACGCAAAGCAATAAAAAGTAATGTACAAAGAGCATCTCATCTCAAAATAATTAAATAGAATGAAAGGGGAAAAATGACAAATTAAGAAAACATAGTAAAAATCAACATTACACCATAAAATAAAGCACTCCAAACCATAAGGAGATAACAGCAATAAAATGTATAGAAATGGAAGAACCCCCCCCCAAAAAAAACCAAAAACAAACAAACAATAGAGTAATAACAACGTGAAAGCCATTATTACAATGAAAATTAGAAACCGTGACACTATAGAAATAAAAAAATAAAAGACATTCCAAAGTTACCCAAGAGGAAACTAAAATCAATAAAAGAATAGAATAACATGATAAAAGTCTAAGGAGGATGACGCAACAAAAAGGCGAGTCTGTAAACAAGTTTTAAAAAGGGATTATTAAGAAGTGACTGATTCATCATCCACAAAGAAGTTGCTCCTTCACCCAAAAGATACCGGCACCTTCAGAATTGTGTCCTGACCTTGTGACAGTCAGAGAAGCCCCAGGCAAGAATGTAATTACAGCCAATCTTAAGTTTCAATAAGATAATAACAACAATAACAACATTTGGCCTTGAGGGATAATCAACATTCTGGTTAGATGGTGCAGAACAAAACTCACAAAACAGCAACCCTGGTATCCAGGTCACAAACCCCCCCTAAATAATAACAAATATATTTCGTCCAAAGCAGTTCCGTGAAAATGGTTGTCCTTCTACACTGATTATGCGTCACACTCTACAGTGTAGGGCTCTAGAAAAGAAATGACAAAAACACGACGCCTTGTCAGAATTGCAGCAACAACACAGTCGAAACAAGGCACGCCCTCTAAAAATGTGATGGACCAATCAAGTCCCCCACATATTCCAGAAATGTCTGGTCCATGGAGAGGGCACCACCTGCCCTGAAAGGCCCATCAGGTAACATTTCAATTTTTGGGTAAATAATTAAGAGAAAATGAGAATTTTTGAGTGAGAAAACACAAAAATTCATTTTTAAAACAGAACCCTGCAGTTATAAACCAATTGAATTGTTAAAAGTCAATTCCTCTTGGACCGGTCTTGTCTGGAGCAGGGTTGGCAGATGGGAGTCTTAATACCGTTTGCCTCCTGTGTTAGTCATGTCTCATCGCACCTTTGACTTTGATAAAACACTCTTTCTTTCAGCCCTCACTCACGTTGTCACAGAAGGAACAAACAGCACTTTTATGGCTTTATCCAGCACGTTTATTTCAATCCACAGTCGTTCAGACACTGACCCACTGCTGTCGGACACAGATGCCCCAGGCCCTCCTGCTGAGGGAAAGTAACAAGCATGGAATAATGTGAACCAGACCGGATTTTATTATTAAGACAGAATTAAAGCACCATCCAAACAGCTGATTTAACATTAGAGACAATGGGTGTTTTTTGACTCCATTCACACCTTAACAGCCATCTGAAAATACTGTCGCAGTTCTATCAAGACACACATGTTCACCACAAGACCCTCCACGGTCGAGCAAAAGGAGTTTCTTTGAGAAAAAGCAAAGAATATCAGAGTCAGACATTTAGTTTCAGTTCAGTAAATTCCTGCAGTAACAGAGCTTAACCCACTTTCCATGGATTTGATTTCAGCCTGATAATAGCGCTCTGCAGACACACGGTGTCGGGAAATGAGGCTAATCTGAAATTGTTTTTTGTTGTAAATCCTCCGATATATTCGACCATGAACATAAACAAGGTTAATCACAAGTGTGCTCATTTAAAGCACGAAACATAAAGAGTCTTCCAGGGATTCTTCTGATCTGATTCTTCTGGACTCTGTTAGGGATTTTTACAATCAGTTTTTTCATTCATTCTCCAGGTTTAACTAAGATTGTGAAATAAACAAAAAACATAATTAATATTAAGAGACAGGAGAGTCGTTTACTTGCAGACAGTCAAAGGACACCCTGATTAGAATGGGTGCTGTGGATCCTAGATGTGGATAATAAGCTGCTTCCTGTTGAAAGGAGTCCTGCTGTCAGCCCATTAGAATCGTAATCTCTGGGAGTGTGCTTGGATCACCTTGGTCACCACAGCTCTGCACTACTCCTTGCTATTATTAGCCCCTTGGCTTTCCTTTTTTTCCTCCAACAGGCTCTTCCAGGTAAGGATAAGATTCATACCTTGTGGTCACAGCCCATAATCTCTCATGACTCAGGTCGTGTGTGTGTGTGTTGCCACTCAAAGAGCTGCGTACAGGATCAGAGGGTCGTGGAGTGTTTGATGGAGGACTACGTTGCCCTTGAGCAATGGCGCACACCTCTTAAATGAGATGCCAGTTGGGTTTGCGGTGAAAGCAGTAGATGTCGTGCTGACCTGTCAGAACTAAATAAAAGCGCGTTGAATGTCGGGACCGTCGTCAGTCAGGTCCAGATGAGATGAGGTGGTTGTGGTTGGCCAGCATTTTGGGTCCCAGTTTCAGATTAAACATTGTAAATGTGATTTGATTGAAATAACTATAAGCAACACAACCCTTTCACCAATAACTTTCTTCAAGATCCCCGTCCGCTGACAGAATAAACAGATCAGCCATAACATCATGACCAATAACCTGGTGAAGTCAGGATAACATTCATCGTCTTGTAACAACTGCACCTGTCAGTCAGTGGGATACATGAGGCAGCAAGTGAACATTTTATCATCAAAGTTGATGTATAGAAGCAGGTAGACCCGGCAAGCCTTAGGATCCGAGCAATATTGACCAGAGCTAGATTTAGGTGGCTAGACGACTGGGTGAGAGTATCTCCAAAACTGCAGGTTTTGTTGAGTGTTTCTGGTCTGCACTGGATAGCACCAACCTAAACGGTCTAATGAAGGTGGTCCACAACTGGTGGACTAGCGAAAAGGTCCACCAGAACGGAACGAAGGTTATGGCTAGTTGTCCTGTCCTACAGATGAGCTACTGTAGAACACTTGTTGAAAAAGTTAATGTCGGTTCTGATAGATGAACATACCAGAGAGCTGATAGCTTAGTATTAGGCTGGTGGTTTTAATGTTATGGCTGTTTGGTGTTATATTGCATTGCAGTATTATAATATTCCAAAAAAAGTTGATGTTAAACAAAAAATAAAAAAGTCACCTTTTGCTCAGTTTGGGCTGGAATTGACACATTCATTTAAACTTGAGTGTTTACCTTCTTCTGTTGGGCATCTCACACCAGTAACAAAAACACTTATGTAGTGTGGGGTCATAGGAGTTGAAGTCTTCACTCTTGAATGTTAAACAGCTGCCTCTTACAATAATTATTTATCTGATGTGACTAAGGCTGGACCGTTTGCAGAATGTCAGGTCACATGTTTTGATAGGTGAAAGTTTGCACTCACGGGAGTTCAACCTGATCACACAGCTGCTTCTTGTGTAAACATGTTTTTGACATCAAAATGAGGTGACATTGTCTGCGTCTCTGCATTTTAATTTGTATTCTTGTCATAATTTGTCCCTTGCTCAAACTAGATAAACATTTTCCAGAGAATTTTGTGACACCTCAAACACAGTAGAGACAGGAAATGTGAATTTGTTTTGTTGATTATTACCAAAGAAGTTCTTTGGTGACGCCATCTTACTTGTTACACACAGCATGTTTGGGAAACCAAACTCATATTAAAGTTTTAAAAGGGGAAGATTTTTTATTTTTTACTTCATATTGGTTTGTTCAACTTTTTAGCTAAGCAAACAGGATTTTGGCCGAGTCAGTACATCATTTTTCTATTATCAGATCTCTGCGATTGAGATAACACAGTCCTGTTCCTTCACAGCGTGAATCACAACTATGAGTTATTTCAAACTTAAAGTGTGATGCTGGTCAACCTCAGGATCAGAGATCTGGGCGTCACTCTTTGCATGAGTTTTACTTCCTCTGGTGCAACATTTTGTTTGCTGCACTTTAACACCGCAGTCTGTTGTTTAAAGAGTCACGACTCATCATTTATCATAACATACAATTAAATACCCATGTAAACATAAAACTTCCTGACTGTTGTAGGCATAGAAGTCTTTTTAGGAAAAACTAAAAATGACTGAAACTGAACTGAATTTGTTGACAGGGTATTTCTTAAAAAACAAAACGCTGATAATCAAGATTGTGCAGTTCTCCTGAAAACATCCATATCTCTAGCATCTCTTGTTCTTTTGTTTTGCAGCGGACGGGTAATGTGCGATCCACATTCTTCAAAGACTGTCTGTACGAGGTGTTTGATGATCTGGAGTGCAAGATGGAGCACGCAGGCAAGCATCTGCTGCGCTCAGTCTTGCAGCTAATGGAGAGCGGCGCTCTCGTCCTCACAACTAACTTCGACAACCTGCTGGAGATCTACGCAGCTCATCAGGGCACCAAGCTGGAGTCTCTGGACCTGACGGATGAGAAGAAGGTAAACAGTGCTTGGATTATGTCAGACAGTGATTGATTTTTTCCTGCCTAAATATATCCAGTCAGACTTTTTTAGTTGAGTACAAAGTTCACTGAAAAAGGCAACAAGGCCGGTACAACAAGTTTTACCTTCCTCTGGAAATTCCTTATTAGCTGGTTCAGGAGGAGAATAGATAACACTCTGACCCGAAAGAGTTTTTGTCGCCAGACAGGTGCAGAAGGGTTAAAGTTCTAATCATGACTAAGCTGCTGTCAGATTTTATGGATCGAACAATATTTGCTTTGGTTTAAGGCTTCACTGTAGCGGAAAAGAGTGTTTTCCTACTAAAATGAGTTTCTTTCCCTTCTGAATTGGTTAACCATGCCATGGGCATCCCAGTCAAGTTGAATTCAGTTGGATTATTTGTTAGATTTATCATAGATTTACAAGAATGGCTTTAGGGTTTTCTGAGGGATATGTGGCTTTGCCGCTCAGTTCTGGTATTTATGCCTCGTATCCATCAGGGCTCATATCCTCTCACGGCTGTTCAGTGATTTCACTCCCTGCCCAGCCAGAGCAGGATCGAGTTCAATGGACTGTTAAATATGTGTGTGTGTAGGTCTTAGAGTGGGCACAGGAGAAACGGAGGTTAAGTGTCCTGCATATCCATGGTGTTTACACCAACCCCAGTGGGATTGTGCTGCACCCTGCTGGCTACCAGAATGTACTGAGGAACACCGAGGTCATGGTGAGTCCCGCTCATGTTTTTCTAGTCATGAATGTAATATGAATGTTTAGATTTAGACAATGCTTTGAGACACCATGTCTCATGCGTCTGTTTTCAGTTTGATGATAAACATAAATGTTGGTTTTCACAGCGTGAGATCCAGAAGCTGTACGAGACCAAATCGTTTGTGTTTCTGGGCTGCGGGCGCACCGTAGACGACACAACATTCCAGGCTCTGTTCTTGGAGGCCGTCAAACACAAGTCGGATCTGGAACACTTTATGTTGGTGCGACGGGAGGATGTGGGCGAGTTCAAGAAGCTGCGGGACAACATGCTGGACAAGGGCATCAAGGTCATCTCCTATGGAGACGAGTACGCCGACCTTCCCGAGTACTTTGAGAGGCTGGCCAACGAGATCTGCAACCGTGATGTGACCACCAATGGCTGGGGAACCGAGGATGAAGGTCAGTTTCATTCATCAGCTCATCTGTTGCATTAGAGGTTGTGCTGCAGATAACAAGGAGGGTTTTCCAGAAAGTAAATTTAGTGGAAACTCTTGAGTTTGTTGACCCAAACATGCGTGAATCAATCTCTGTTCCAGAAAGAGAGACACCATGTGTCTCCTTTAATTAATGGGGAATATATTTTTTAAATGATCAAAAATTGTGCGGTCAAACTAATACATTTAAACTTAGATATTTACTCACACTGCAAATTTCTCCTACATTTGCTTATTTTGTGAATCTTTTTGTCCTTACCTCCAGGGTCTCCTTCTCAGAATGGGGAGGATCAGCAGAACGGCTTTAGCCCACAGAAAAGCCTCCTCCAAGGTTAGGACTGGACTGGGTCTTCTCTGTGACTGGAGGCGTTGGGCCTCCTGTGAGACATTTTCCAGAGCGAGACAGTGACGCGCTGTTCAGGACTCTGTTTACTTCCTGCATGCTGATAGATAGAAAACCCAAATCTTCTCTTTATTTTCAGTGTGAAGACTTCTGGGTATCCCTTTGGAGAAAGATCCACCGTTTCAGTCGATGCTCTTTGTTTTCAAGCTGCCTCTGCTCTGCTGATCCTACCCCAGACTTTTCTTAACCGGCACAGTCGGGATCATTTTCCTCACACCGTCACGGTGAGCGGTCTACTCTGACTAGTGATCATGTCTGATTTCAGGTCATAGTTTCAGAGGTCCAGGATCACTTTGGGACATGAAAAGTAGGGCTGAGAAACATCCATCTATTCATCTTCTGATCCTGTGCGGGGTCCAGGTGGACTGCATATCCCAGCCTACACTGGGAGTGAGAACGATGCACCAGAACCTCCTTCCAGTCAGGCACGAGTGCAGACCGCTTCACCGCCGTTCTCCACACGGGCTGAGCAATATATCCTAATAAACCAGTTTCCCCATTACGTCAAACTTTGACCACTATTATAGATATGTGTAATTAAATTTAATACTTTTAAAACTGCCTGGAAAAAGGCCAATTCCAAAGATCGCTAGCTTGCCGTTTGTATCATCCATCTTGCTTTCCACTGTCTTAAGTTGGACCAGTCAGAGTCTGGGGTGACAATTCAACGTATTTTTGTAAGGAGCATTCATGAGCGTCGAGGGTTGTAATCTAATGCAACTGTGAACTTCGATACATCCTCGGTTTATAGCCCAGCCCAAGTCAGACTGCCCTATGTGACAGGTGTCCAAATATATTTATATAATAAATTATGTTATTACATACATTACATTTACATTACACTTTTTTCAAAAAGGGAAAGGAGAAATTTAAACCATCAACACCAGAGTCCAACCTCACAGTGCCGTATTTGAGGCTACAGTGGAAAAACAGTTTTCATTTAGACAAATAATGACAAAACATGAATCCGCTGAGGGATCGACTGACTTGTATTCACTCATCTGCATTTGGATCAGCTCGACTGAGTTCTCCTGTCAGAAGTTCTGCTTCTGGCTGCCATCCCCCACATGCTTTTATCCAAAAGCAGATTTATATTGATTTATGTAGCGATTGAATTTGTCGTGCTCGACCCTGAAGACTTGATTAGCGTGCTGCTGGGGATGGGTGGGAAGATGTTCAGGCTTAGATGGTTACATTTTTCAAACAAATGAAGATCTTGTCCTCAGGCGTTCTGAAGGGTTGATATCCCAGTTAGTAGCAGTCGCTCCTCACTCCTGTGCTGAAAATATTCTTTGTAAGCCTTTTGTATTTTTAATATGTGCATGTTTGTTCTGACATAGTATTTGTAAGTACTATTTTCAAAATAAATCTTTTGGTATTCCATCATATTTACTACCGTCTGTTTCGGACCCTAGTAGAAGAGCAACATACGACAGAACCGGCTTCACCTAGAGGCGATCGTAGCATATAGCAGCTTTATTTAAAAATGTTTACATTCTCATAAATTAGCTCAATTCTTCTGTATAACCATTGTCTCATATTGCACTACCACTAATTAAACGGGGAGCTGTAGATGTTTAAGACTTCAGTTTCTTCTTACACAGGAAGAGGAAATTATGAGGGGAGAGGATATTCAGCGACAACGCAGGAGGCGTGGCCTGAAAATATGGACAACCTGACAGAACTGAAGTTAAATCACAAAATATTTTTGTTAAACTTAACGATTGCATGTTATATTAAAAATGTGTGAAGTGGGTGTTGAGCTCTTGAGACACGTTTTCCCATGATGCACTCCATCCAGCTGGGTGTCCAGGAAGGTTGGATGTACTGACCTGTTTTACAGAAAGCCATCTTTACTAGATCATTAATATTTTCTAAAGGTCAGGTTATTATCTGGAACTTCTTAAGAGCTGATCTTATCATCTACTAGTTCAACCCGCCATGGTGTTCTTGTTTGCTAACCGTGTAGTTTGAACTTAAAACATGAGATGGAGGCACTTTGGTCACAGAACCTTCACTGCCTGACCTCGCTTTCATGAGACGGGTAAAACTGACAGGTAGGGGATGTTTTAGAAACTGATCATGTTTACAGCCTCGGTCCTTTCAGTCAGCACATGGGTCATTTGGATGATCTGAGGTACTTTTCAAAGTGGTACTCTGACAAATGCAGGACCTTCTTGCTTTGTTGACAAATGTTCTGTCAAAGTGCATGCTTGTCCTTTATTGTGACGTTCAAGTCATATTAGGCCTGATGAGTTCCTCGTTTGCAAAGTGGAGAGGGTGACTGGGGCGGGAGGATGAGATGCGTCGGTTAACGTGGGGTGAAACATCTTAGGGCAGCGTTGCAGAGTTATTGTGGCCTTTTGTTGCGACGACAACTACAGACGGGGGAATGGAGCCGCTTAAGCCTTCATCAGGGCGCTGACCACAGCGCGGGCGTTGAGGCTGCGCAGGTCGTGGTATCTCTGTCCCGTGCCCACAAACACGATGGGCTGGCCGGTGATGTAGGTCATGGAGATGGCGGCGCCAACCTGGGAGTGGGGAAGGAGGAAACAATCCAAACGTCAGCAATCAAAAGATCCTCTCGAGGTCACTTCACTGGAAGGAAGATAAACAAAAACGTGACATACCTTGTCGTCAATGGTGTCAAACTTGGTGAGGACAATCCCATCGATGAGGCGGGGCTTGTCAGACATGGAGTGGTCGGCCAGAGCCTGGTTGAACTTTACCTGAGAGGGCAGGCATGGAAAGTTGGCTCACTCAATGGAAAACTGACGGCAACAGCGATTTATTCATGTGTGAAGCGCCGTCTGTCTGTCTCTTTGTCTACCGGAGCGTAAAACCTCTGTAAATCCATGACGTCTTATGAATAAGACAGAAGGTCACCAGGGCAACGCTGTTTAGCAATCACAGGAAATCATCTGGTGTCTTAGATTCAGATGGAAGGATTAAGCCCCAGAAACAGATTCATGTCTTTATTTCATGCAGGTCTAATTACTGCGATGCAGCGTTAACTATACGAGTCGATGTTCACTTAAGAAAACATTTTATGGCCCTTCTTTCCCAATGAACGAGATAATTATGTCAATTTGAAAACAGCCCTGTTTTTGATAGATAATAAAATGTTAATTTAATCCAGACTTATTTTGGTCTTGGCTTGACACGGTGACAAATGTGTCTTTTAAAGGTACAGTGTGTAAAATGTAGGGTTATCTCCTTGAAGAAATGGAATACAACATTCCTAGATATGTTGTTGAGTGTTCTATAAGCGGACTTTTTTTTTTTTCACTGTTTCATGCGTTGCCCTCTCCGTACAGCTGACTGGATAGACACAAAGCTGGCTCCAAGGACGTATTTTGTGTTTTTAAGTGGTTACTGGAAAACTTGTTTTTTGACCAATGCAGGATCATAAGATAAAGCAACAGAGCACCAAACCTCTCAGTCAAAGCAAACGGGAAACCTCATCAAACTAAATCCGCCCTTTATGGATTCAATGTCATCCAGTCATAACAACGCCACCACAATGCTTCATAAATAATATGTGTCTCCTTACTTGTTAACTTTGAGCTATAAATTTACATTTTCTATTGGAATTATTTAAAAGAACCTCATCAGTTAATGGCTACTGGGGGACAATCTGCTCTTCAGGCTATAAGTTATTACATTTGAATATTTCCTCTTCAAAATAGAATTAATGCTCTTGCATAAAGTCCTCCATCCATCTGCTTGTACGAAGAAAGTCCCGCTATGACACCAAAATACCACCCTAGTTATTAGGTCACATCGGTCATCAATCACTCTTTGTCTCTGCAGCCGATGTCAGTGACTCAGGGGTCTTACCAGCTGGTCCACAGCCTCATTCCCCACCAGAGCTTCCCCGACAAACAGCACCAGGTCCGGCATGTTGACGGCGATGAGTTTGGCCAGGGCTGTCATGAGGGGGGCGTTGTCCTGCATACGCCCAGCCGTGTCCACCAGCACCACGTCAAAGGCCTGGTTACGAGCTGGAGGGATGACACACAGTGAGGATACATGTGACTTTATCATTTTGGTGGTATTAATCATTACCAAAAAATGATACGGCATCAAATGCAGAGAACAATAATCCACACGGGAATTAAGAAGTCATCAGATTATTAAACGTACCGTAGGCAATGGCCTCCATGGCGATGCCAGCAGCGTCCTTCCCGTAGCCCTTCTCATAGAGCTGGACCACCGGCTGTCCTCCGTGCCGCTCCGGAGGATGCAATGAGTTCAGGTGGCGCTGATGTGTGCGGAGCTGCTCCACCGCGCCGGCACGAAACGTGTCACAGGCCGCGATCAGCACCGTGAACCCATTCTCTATCAGCCAGAAGGAGATCTGGATCAAGACAGAGATGGGTAGGTTTCACGTGAAAATGTGCAGAACATCATGTGGAGGTGAGGTGGAACAAAGCAAAGGACGGATCACACCTTTCAGCTATGATGAAAGCATCCCAGCTGGTAACTAGCATTACAAGACGATTCGTTCATTTCAACCCGAGTGAGAGTTCAATATTAAAAATGAAACGCATGAAAGGCTTTAAATATCTGTGGCAGATATCTTTGTGAAACTTTAGTGGGTCATGCCCTGGAAACCCTCATGTCAGACATATCCCACTCAAAGATAAATTTAATTTAAACAATCAGGTAACGATGGGGGAACATTTCAATGCCATGAAAATTCCCCCAGACAGCAAAGGGAACTACTTCAGTACCAACTGTTTGTGTGTAGCTTTGTCGGAGAGCGGTATTTGAAATGTGCTGCAGACTGAGCCAAATTGTACCCATAGAAACATAACAGAGGTCTCTACATACTGAAAGCCATTTTTATTGATGTACATAAAGACTTGTGAAAATATTTTTGCGCAATGCTGCAGGGAAGAAACCAGTTGTAATACCTCCACCTCCGGCGGGGCAAACCAGAGCTGAGCAAATAATCATTTTTGCTAATTATAATTACACATTCAGGAACCGGCTTTTATTCGCTGGAGACATTTTTTTACATGTATTTGTAATGTTTTTGTTACTTTCTCATTTAAATAAGATTATTATTTCCACGTCAAATGCCACTTAAGCAGCATCAGCAATGAGGAGAAAGAAAAAATCAGAATAACAAACAGCTTCTTTACACGATCTTAACCCGCTGCCTGAAAGTTGGCTCGCCAAGTGTCTTCTGCTTTTGATAATTTAGCGGATTTCACAATAATCTGTTCTAGAAGAGGCTGACAGGCTAAAATCTTTATTGTAAAAGAAGACTTTTTTTGTTAGGGGAAAAAACTTTTAATAATTTCACGAAGGGCAGTTACACTCCATATAAAACATTAACACACTTTATATTCTGTTTCCTGTTTTGGTTTATGAGGTTCATAATGCAGCATCCTTTGCCATGGATTAAATGGTTAGATTGGTGTAGTGAGATGAGGTGAGGTTTAACGTCTCTGTGGTCAAGCTCAGGTATCCTGAGTTAGTGTGAGTACTTCAACTCAAAGCCCGCCCCCAGGACTGGAGTTAACAATCTGACATTAGTAACACCTGTAAGTGTGATGTGTCAAAATGTGGGCTGTAATATTGAATACTGGGAATGAAACTGCTTCTCATGAAAATGCAGGTCAAGTGGTGAACTAAATAATCCAACTTGAATATGTGGTAAAAATGCACGGCTTTAGCTCCACAGCCTTAATGGCCGAACAAATGAGTTCAGCAAGTCTTTGGCAAAGATTTAGAAAGCAACCTAGACGCTGAACCCAGTGCCCTTAGGTTAAACACAAAGACCCCCAGGGTGACGTCCCATACAGCCACACACACAAACGGCACCCACAGGAACACAGGGGAGCTCACCTTGGCCAGGTTGGTAGATTTTCCCACCCCGTTGACGCCACAGAAAGTGATGACAAAAGGCCTCCGCTGGCCCTGCGCCTCCATCACATCTCTCAGAATATCCACCCTCCGCTTGGGCTGCAGGATCTGCACCAGCGAGTCCTGCAGGGCCTGCTTCACTGTTGAGGCCACAGCTACAAACACACACACACACACACACACACACACACAGACAGACAAGGGATGGTGTGGGTATATCATGACATAGCATCTGTGGCTCAACGTGGTACCGCATGCTGCACACATAACCTCCTCAGGAGGAGGTGAAGTCCAGAGTTTGGACAAAAATAACGCCGAGCAACATAATAACCCTTTCACTTATACCTTCCCTCACAATTTTGCTCGGCTGAGTGAATACACCACTCATCCATAACATTATAACCGCTGACAGGTGAGGTCAGAATCGGATGGATAATCTCCTTCTTGGACAGTGTCAGTGGGTGGGACATGTCATAGAGCGAGTGAACATCTTTCTTGACGTTGTGTAGGAAGCAGAAAGAAATGGACATGCGTGAGCATCTGAGCGACTTTGATTCGGGTCACACTGTAATGGTAAGACAACTGAGTCAGAGCTTCACCAGGAGTATAAGTTTTGTTGGGTTTTCCTGGTCTGCAATTACCAGTGCAGACCAAAAGTGGTCCAATAAAAGACCACAATGAACCAACAACAGTGTCAAGGGCTTAAAGAAGTTCACGCTGGTTCTGATGGAAGGCTGCCAGAAGGCATTGCAGAGATGTTTTGGCAGCAAATAGGGGAGCCTACACGATACAAGGCAGGGGTGGTTAATGTCATAGCTGATCAGTGTAAATTACACCGATCAGACTCAAAATGAACTTGAAATATTTTCAATCGTCGACATTCATTCGTTTATATATAGTTTTGCTCAATTTTAGTCATTTCTGTGCGCTGTCCCACACCTGTGCACTCACTCAGTGGTCTCTAAATGTTGCCTGCCACAAAGTCCTTACAGGCAACCTAAAATAAATCATTAATTGAAACAATGACCAATCCAAAGGTGTGTGCTTCTCTCTTGTCTTACTTACAGGAACATTTACACTGTTATGTTTGTGTTTCTTCATAGCTCTCTGTTACAACCACTGATCCCTCTCGTCTGAAGTATGTGACATGTGATCGCTCCATTGTTAATGGTCCATTACATTTTGGTCATATCCTGTGTGAACTTACTGGTGAAGGTGCCCATGACTTTGCCCTCCAATTTCTTGGCTACAGAGTCACAGAGCTGGGAGGCAATTTCGGTTGCTACATTCTTTGCTGTGGGAACATAATGAAGGAGAGGGAATGTCAGAGGAGTTCACTTTGAAATGTTCCAGACATTCAGGAGGATCTGGGACACAAGGGTGAGATCTCATACCGATGAGGTGGTCTCTCATCTTATCCAGTACTGACTCCATGTCATCCCGGCTCAGGCTCTTGGAACCAACCAGACCCTTCAACATGCCGAACATGCCCCCGAAGCCACCAGCCTTCTTGGAGCTGAAATCAAGACACAAGGACAGGAACTGTTCACATCGTGCAGTATATTAAACACTATGCCGTTAAATGAAAAACACTCTATTACCTTATCTTGCTTTTTTCACACACAACCACGCTCTCCTCTTCTTCCTCCTCCTCCTCCTCCGTCTCCTCTTCCTCACTGGACTCGTAGTCCACAGACGGGAGGTCTCCCTTCATGGAGTTCGGCTTCATCCCCTGAAACACAAGCAGGACACTGAGAATGCAGCGAAAAGACGATTCATTTTAACATTACCAATGTGACACACACACACACACACACACACACGTCTCTTCAACTAGGGAGAAGTTGAAGCTGGATTAGGGCGTACCGGGTCAATCGGTGCTTCCAGGTTCGCTTCATTAGCATTTGAGGAACCGTCGCCATTCCTACTGCTGTAGTCCAGGTCCTTGGTGCTGTTCCCACCCATGATCCAAACACGCATTTTTTTCTCCCTTGGCTTCTGAGGCTTTGGGGACTTGCTGTGAGTATAATGACAAATTATAAATAATGTATTAAACAATTATGCAAGCTTGATGTTCTCTCTTTCCACTCCACTGGAAGTGTGTATGTTTTGCTGAAATGGATTTAATTCAGGTAGAGCCGAGTGCATCTGTTGACATCACTCTGTTCATGCTGTTGATAGGTTAATCAAAATAAGGCAGGACAAACGGTCTTGGTCTCCTAATTCAATATACTGCAAAATTCCAATTCCAATTGATGCACAATAAATGTAGAAAGTACATCACATATTTACCATTTAGAATATTTTCTACTATGCTTTAAATTTCAAAAAGGGTGAGTTTTTCTGCTTTAGTTTAAAAAATATATATATTTAACAAAATCATGCTATGAAAATACCTTTCTTTATACTTCAAAATAAATCTACTCAATAGTAGCACCTACATACCCAGACAGCAGAGGATCTCCAAATCCTCTGCTGTCAGCAGAGGATCTCCAAATCCTCTGCTGTCAGCAGAAATACTTTTTTCATCTTTTCTCAAGTAACACTAAAACAATGAATTAACTGGGTGTTAGTTATCTTACAACCAAATGCATATTAAAATGTGAATCTAATCCACAATAACACATTACAGGTGTCTTTTTTCTTGGACTGAGCCTCGTTTGTATCATCGCATCAGGGAACAGTTCTTGTTTGGCGTTACATATTTGTCGTTTAATCATTCATCAGGCCACCAAATTCAACCAAGTCGATGTTAGCCTAACGATCTTAAAAGAAATACAGAAAGTAAAAAAATCTCTCCTACGTTGTACCAGTTAAAACCAGTATGAATAATAATAATAATAATACATTTAATTTATAATGCAGAAAGCTTTTAACACGCAATCATACCATTTACAAGCATGCGTCATACAATAGTTTGCATTGTACGCAACAAGGGCAAAAAACAGACAAGCATAACATTAAAGGCCTTTAGATTTTTTTTTTCACTGCAAGTTAATTAAACAAAAGGCATACAATTTTTAAAATTCCTAGAAAGCCAAAATAAGGTGCTGAGGAGCAACCCAGAAAAATCTCAGAATAATTTTAATTGGATACCCCGATGGCAAAATGCTAACGTTAGCAGAGTGGCTAAAGCTTTAACACAAAGTCAGCCAAAAGCTTATGATGGCTTGGTAATTATTCTGCTTCTGTTGCATCTGCACATTTGGAAAAGAGCATAACAGCTTTATTTCTGACGAAGATTTACAAAATAAAAAAGGTTTTTTTCTTGTAACCAGTTGCAATTTTATTTAAGATGAGATAAGATAAGATAAGATAAGATGAGCCTTTATTAGTCCCACGACGGGGAAATTGCAGGTAACAGCAGCCAAAGAGCAAATCATTTTTGAAATATCTTTTACGAAAAAGAGGGAGAAAATTTTGTTGAGGTCATGAAATCTAGAACATTTTACACAATATTGCTGTCAAGTAACCTGAGGCTCATTATTTTGATTTCGAGTGAAACAGGAGCCTTCCTCTTGGCTGCAGTTTGGAGGGAGACAAAAGGTATTTGTTTTAAATGTAAGAACAGAAACAGAACGGAACGTTTATATTTTTACATATATTTAAGAAAAGAAAAATGTTTCTGCACGCTCTAAATAGGTATGAACCGGTTGGAATTTAAATAGATCAGGAATTGGTACCCACCTGATACCTTATTTGAATTTTTAATAATAATTAACATATATATATTTTCTCTCACCTCGGTTTTTCAGTAGTTCCAGGCGTGTGCTTGCGAAAGAATTCATCTCTCCTCTTCTGCATGATCTCATCATGAGTCAAGCCCTGGTTACCGTTCTCAACCGTCTTCTGCGCAGTGGATGGATTCTTGCTTTGATCAGCTTTGGCAGGCTCAGAGGCTGAAAAAGTTTAGATATTAAGTCAAGCTGGACTGAGATAATATCTAATATGAGGCGGCGTATTCACCCAGCATCCATTCTAATTTGAAGCGAGTGTATTTGTATGAGTAAAAGTTTTAGTTTAGCAGTCAGTACATGAATTTGCTGGTAAAAATATACCAAAGTTGTGTTAATGAAAATGGGAAAACTTACACAACAATCAAAATAGAATAATCCTTGCAAGTTTTCAGCCGTGCGACTGACGCACAATGCTTCCAAAAGCCACTAACATAAAAAATGAAAAATGTCTCGAGAGCAGAAGGTCACGCTCAAAGACATCCCTGGAGTCATCATTTGTTTAATGTATATTGTATGTATTATTTTTATAGTCTCCAAACAAACATCGACACAAAAAACGAGTCTGTATAGTGATAGTAATAATAGTCATCTGCCCAAGACAAAAATATTTACAGACAGTTGGATTCATTGGATTCTCAACTGGTAGTAAGAAAAATTAGTATGCTTGTTTGAAGGAACGGCTAATAGTGGCACAACTCAATTTATTCTCGGAGAGGGAATGGCTGGGTCTCAAACCCGCACTTGAACTGGATTTTGTATCGCCACACTAAAATAAGCCTTTTTATTGTGATCGCCTTTCAAATTTCCTGTAAGAAATCTGCGGCATTTCCATTCAATGCAGACATGACATGTATACAATATATATACGGCACACCTCCAAAATCACATACCCTCCTTTTTGGTATTCTTATTCTTCTTGCCAACCTGTTCCTGGACTTTTTCTCCACCCTTCGTCTCAATCATAGATTTTACAGTTTTTTGGGATTTCTCGGACTCCTTAAAGGTCCGCATGGGGGCGGGGCTCCGAGCTTTGCTGCTGTCCTCCGCCTCTCTTGTGGAGAAAATGTGATGCATGTCATCATGGACGAGAAACAAAGCGAGTTAATGGAGGAGCTTCAAAGCACATTTTAGATTCTCTCAATTTTTTTTTGTATTGAGTTTCACAATATGACACTGAATGTGCTTCTATGTGTGTTTAACTTTACCGAAGCAGCATCATGAAGTCATCCTCAAATGTATAGCTGTAGTTGAGCAGCTTCAAAGCTCCCCTCTGCTCCAGCTCATTCTTATAACGATCCCTAAAATGGAGCTGAACGTCATCTATGAACTTGTCCACGTACGTCAGCGTCAGGATCTTTTGAAAACCCACCTGGACAGAGACAAGATGGATCTTTAACAAATGTGTCGTCGCACATTCGCGGTCTACATCTCTGTGCAGTGGTGGACAGTTACTAAGCACATTTTGTCAAGTACACATTTGAGGTACTTTACTTGAGTATTTCCATTTTACACTACTACACCTCAGAAGTACATATCGTGCTTTATACTCGACCACATTTCTCTAACCGCTGTAGTTCCTGGTTACTTTTCAGAATACAAATTTCATGAAGCCCCAATTGAACGATAAAGTCTTTTTTTATTGGATGAAAATAAACTCCTCCTTAATGATCTAAATGGACGATTTATAAATAATCTTGTATTATTTGATACATGTGTAATGGTTGGAAACATGCTGATCTTATGAAAAGATAATTTTGAAGAGATTTAGCTAACTACTCAACAACATAAGAAGGTAGATTACCTTCTCCTTAAATGTCTGAAGTGGTATTAGAGGCCTACACATTCATGTACTAATCCAAAAATACGTTATGTAATAGTAAAGCACTGAGAGGAACCATTATACTGCACATGAGGGATAGCTGGACTGCCTGTGTGCATGTTTGCCTGGGAAGAATTAAGAGTGTAGTTGAGAAAACTTACCACAAAAATCAATTCAAACTCATTGTCGAGCTTGTATTTCAGACTCAGGGCCTCGTGGGTGTAAGAATTGTTGCCACTCCGCTCCTGTAACACCATCAACAGCGTTGACATGTCAACAGCACATAAACACGCAGTGCACACATGTTGCTGCTGCTCCGGCTAGCTTTCGGTTTCTTTCTAACATCACGAATGGAGTTGTTGTATGAAGCATTAACAACTAAAACAGAGATTTGATGATTGTTAACTCATAAATCTAGCTTGTTCAATGTGCGAACGTCACAACATAAGCTAACGTATGCTACATGTTAGCATTAGCGGTCCAAACCACAGGCTAACAATCAGGGACAGAGGGTTCAGAGCTGTTGCTGTCTCCCACCTGAAGGATCACGGAGCGGATCAGAGCGTTGACAGGCCCGGTGAAGGATTCGGTGACCCCGGCTCCCTGAAAACACCACAGCACAATCCCCCCTTTGCTGAAGATGGTGAAGAAATCCAGCATCTTGCCTCCAATGTATCTAGATGTAAAAACACAAAGGTAAAAGAAATACTTAACAAGTGTGATAAAGATACGATAAAAAAAAACATTTGAAGTGTTTCTTTCTGGTCTTAGAAAACTTAAAATCTCACCAGGTAATAATAAGATAATAAATCCTTCGCGAGTAGAGGCCACCACCAGCGCAAAGCGGTTTTCGACACGTCAGACGCAAAACTAGGACGTGACGTACACTTCCGGCGGCCTCAATTTCACGCATGCGCAGTAATGCCCATATGTCAGAACAGATATACCTCTGCTCAAACAAAATTAACACTTAATCACTTGCATGACACCAAGCCAGTTAAACTTCAGGGATATCAATCTATTAATTTAGGAAGCACAATTATTTGTGAATCAGTTTCACCTGTTTGTTGCAAATGAAAGTGACAACAGGTGCAATGGAGAGGCAAAAGCATGACAACCCCCAAAAAAGCCTCAGGAGCATGGAGGAGATGCCAGGAGACAAGCTGTTACATGAGGAGAGCTGGACAGGTCCGTCGAAGGACAACAACTCAGCAGCCCGACAGGAATCTTCTTTTCATTATGAAATTCTTGTATTCAGTATACCTTGTCTGCAATTTCCCCGTTGTGGGACAAATAAAGGTTTATCTTTAATATTATTATATTAATATTATATAAAATTAACAATCTTCAATTAATTATATTATATTATATATATTATATTTTATTTCGCATCCACCACGTCCGCCGAGATCGTTTGTGTTAACGAAATTACTCAAAAACCATTTCATCTATCGTTTTCAAATTTTGTACCCACATAGAACTTAGTGCAAGGAAGAACTGGAGTAATTTTGGGAAAGGTCAGTTGTATATTCCCGACACATTTCATACCAATTGGTCCAATTAAGTCCAAATTTGGTGAGTATGAATTGACTCAAGCATGCCTCAGACAAAGGGTTAAGGAAACTTACATTTGCATTTATGGGTTGGATGCATGCTGATGTGTAACACTCAGTACGTACTTCCTTTTTTTTGATGATGTCAGTGACAGCCGACAAAATTTTCCTACTTTGCGACAGACAGGGTTTGTTGCAACAGACAGTATATCCGACCGGCCAGAGTCATGTATGAATGTGGTGTAGGGAAAGCCCCTAATTTCTGGGAAGGACTTGGTTTAGTCTAACAAACATCATGTTTGCAACATGCAAGGTAAGTCAAGGTTTCAGTACATTTTGATCATTCATATGCTCTGAACTCATTTCCTCAATCGTCTTTCACTTGCCTTTTGCTCTTACTGTAGCTGCGTGGCTAATAGAAATGGAATTTCAAGAAAGTAAAAAAACAACAACTTGATTTGGGGAAATTAGTCATATTTTTGTCCAAGAAGAAAGAAAATCATCTTGTCAACAATGTTTTCTAACAAATAATTAAGGAAAGACTTAATAAAATAATCCAAAAAATATTGAGCTATATTTAACCAGAAACAAGGTCAAGCAATGGTTTGAAATAATATCCCAGCAGAGGAAGCTTGTTTCTGTATTATAAGAGTAAGACCACATGTAAGATTTCTCGTACACATGAAATTAAACCAATTAAAGTTTGTTCATTATTTTCATTCATCTACAATCAGAGCTGCTTCCTCATATTTCCCCTTATTACTAAAAAGAACACCATGGTCTGATCTAATCTGGTCAAATATTCTTATTGTAAAAGGATCTTCTACTGGCTAGACTTCAATATAAAATTCGAGCTGTGATATGATTTAAAACTCGACAATAATGGCAAAATTCAGTTTCTTCTAAGTATTATTGTCTGTCTTTTTCTATAGACTAGCTTGAAATTAGTATTTTAGTCTCCCGGTTTAGCTGGACTAAGAATCTAAACCTTAATCAACTGATTTTTCAAACCTTTATCAATTGTATGGAACTTCTGATTTATTTTTCAAATTAAACGTTTTAAGTTATGTCCCCGTAATCTTTTGTAAAAAAACAAAACTTCCCCTAGTGAGTGAAATATGAACTGTTAGAGTAAAATGTGTGAGTGTTTTTTGAAGTTTGGTAGTGTCGGAAATATGTTCTTTGTCCTTCCTGTTCCAGGCTGGTTCCAGAAACTCCTGCAATCAAGAGTCTCAGTACAACGTGAACAAGAGCAGAAAGTCACAAAAACGTCTTCTGTCAACAGAACACCTCCATCTTCATTCAGTTCTTCATCATTATCATCTCCATCATTGTCGTCAATGCCAACTCTTTCCACACCACCACAGTCACATTCTGCTCTGAGCTCACGGCTGCGACTGAGCCGAGGGTATGATGTGTTTGTTTGCCACAGCTCTGAGGACAGAGACAATGAAGAAGCTGGACGCCTGGTCTCCTTCCTGGAGTCTTCACCCCATCAGCTCAGGTGCTTCCTACGACAGAGGGACGAGTGTCCAGGGGGCGCCGTTTCCACTGAGTTATGCCAGGCTGTGCAAAACAGTCACTTGTGGGCCCTTCTTATCACTCCTAACTTCCTGCTGGACGATTGGTGCCAGTATATGATGCATCAGGCTCTGGCAGAGGGACCCATGTCCAATCGGATCATTCCCCTGCTTCAGAACCTGTCCCGCTCTCACTATCCTCAGGAGCTGAAGTTCTACATCTACATTGACCTGAGCAGTAACCCTGAGCGAGGTTACACTCTCCTCAAGAAGACTGTGCTCTACTGTGCGTAACAGAAAAATATATTCTTTGCTCACGTTTCACATCTACAAAAGTTCGGAAACCTAATTTATGTTAAGAATATCTCCACATCCATCGGGCGTGTGCGTAATCCTTGTGTTTAGAAAAGGCCAGACGTAAAATAATCTTTTTAAAGGGTCAGCAACATTATAGCTGTTACAAAATATTAGCAGAAATGACCGTAAAAATTGTCAAAATCAACGGTGAAAATAATCCATCCTTCCAGTAGATTGACTGACATTGAATTAAGAAATAAAAATGATGAATATAGACATAAACTTTTGATATAATGAATGGGAAAACCAAAATCTCTCAAGTAATAATTCCATAATTATTACTTTTATTAGAAAAGTACAAAAATGATTACAAAAGTATCAATACCAGTCGAGGAGTCTCTCATCAGTCTTTCATAGATATATGGGTTTCATCATTTCACCATTCGCCGGATTTTCATTTCCCTATCACGTACATTCGTAGTACGAAACCTTTCACCACTCAGCGAGCACACACTTTCATTTCGACAGGAACAAGATGATGAAAGTATGTTCTATGCCGTATTTCACAAACAATGTTCATTTCAAAGTAAAATGTATTTGACCAAATATATGTATTTATGTTACCGATGCCTCGTTGGAAATGATTGTGTGAAATAAAACTGATTGAAAAGGGGGATGTAAAGATTATTTAATGCAGCTCTATTATGAATTTAATCTGTAATTTGACCATTCTCTATTCCGTTGGTTTGTTCACAACCCTGTAAAATGAGTAAATAAAATAAGAATAGAATTTTCATAATACCTCAGATTAAACATGGCCAATTTGAGTCCTGGTCAGCCTCCATCTTTAATTTTGCCCTCCTCTGTAATTGAATTTGACCGATCGATTCTATAAAGGTTTTAGTGAAGATAGGAGCAGAAAAAACTAAAACGACATTCTGCACATGATGTTTTTCTTGATCCAGCCTTCTCCAATAAACGTCTCCCGTTTCTCTTCTCCAGACTTTGAAGACCTGATGAAAAAGGAGAAAAACCGTGTGAGCACCACGGCCAGCTCTAGCGATGATGCGTCGGCTCAGAAACAGAGCAGCTGATGTCGAAGCATGACCCAGCAGGGAGAGAGAGACCTTTAAAGAAAGACTAATTAAAGACAGCAATGAGGGAATGGAGAGCGTTGCTGCTTTCGAACACATTGCCACTTTTATGAATGCAGCTGCAAAGCAAATGTCATACAATCTCTGTGAAATCTGCCGCCTCGTCTTCATCAGCCCTGATTCACATCCATCATCTGACCTACTGGTGTTTGGGGTCACCAAATACCAGTTTGAATGTTTTATTTTACATCAGTTTGAGTTATTTATACTTTCTTAAGACCCGGTTCATTTCATGGCATATATCTTACATAAATACATTTTCCATACGTGTGATAGAGGAAATTAATTTATTGACTTGTCGGTCAGAAACAAACTCCTGGATGTCCCAAACCTTTCTGCAGCTATATACAAACCAGATTCATTCATCCTGGCAGGTTAAAGTCTCTTGTCTCTTTATTTATAAAGACCTAAGAGCTGGAGAACATGTTAACCCTGGACAACAAAATACTTGAGAACATAAAAGAGAGCGCCGCTCAGTGTGATGACTAATCCAAACTACTCATGAAGTTGAGACTCCGGTGACGATAAAACCTATCGATCAACCTTGGTTGCCCATGACCCTGTCTATAGATCAACAGTTGTCCTTAGACTGCTTTGGTTGACAATAACCAATCCAGACCAGGAGCAACTAACAAGACCTGCAGTTCATCATGCCATCACGATTTAGTCCATGTCAAAGTTACTCTACACTAGCTTCAAACACATTAGACTCAAGATGAAACGTTCCCTTGCTTACTAATATATCCCAGACCACTGACAGGTATCACTCCGATGACATAATCAATGGTATTCGGACTTCACCTCCCAGTGGTTACAATGTTATGGCTCAGAATGGCTGAGCCACACAGGACTTACACTCACTGGTTATCGTGTGAAATCATCACCAATGACATGTAAACCAACAGCACATACTCTGATCTACAGCTCAGGTGTATTTGACTTTATCTGTAACTCTGTGAAAAGACTAATACGATAAACCTTTCAAACCACAAAACATTCTAAACAAAAGGATGTTAGCATGAACAAAAAACATGTGATCATATAGTTTTGATTTTATGTATGGTATCACATAAAAGTCCCATGTAAAAAGAGTCATTTTCGCGATGGACCCACAAGCGTGCAGTTACACCCATAGACCACCAGGTAGAACTAAAACGATGTTTTAGAAACATTTTTTGCGGATATCCATAACAGGGAGATTTCTGAACACACTTTATGTTTCTATTTACACACAGCTTCTCTTGTGGAGAACAGGTGGACTTGAGAAACAACAGGCCGGTGGTTCTGTCAACTCTGAAGGCCTCAAATGAGGAGCAGGCTTCAGACCAGCAGGCTCTCCAAAACCAATTCAACAACGCTCAAGGGCAAGTGTTCCTTTCTTTTAGCCCCAAAGCAAACTAGTGTGATGAGTTCCAGGAACATAGATCTGAAGTGTCAGAAGATCGAATCCTCGGCTCTCAAGCAGCCGAGGCAGCGGCAGCAGCAGGAGAACGCCAAGATGGAGGAAAGAGAGAACCTCACTGGGGAAGGTTTTTGGAAATGAAAGAAGAAGAGTTCACTGAGAAGGAAGCCTTCATGAAAATCGAGCGGAATAAGCTTGAGTCCTTGTCGGAGAACGAGACGGGAGAGGAGAGGCGGAGATGCTGGCTGGTCAAGCTGTTTAATCCATTATGCAAATCGGAACCATCTGATCCGGAATATCACGGCCATCCAAAATAGAACTCTGCCTTCACCCCCGGCATTCAGGGTGTATCCCTGAAAGGTCCCCTTGGTTGAACACTGGAGCCCACAGATCGAACCCTTAAAATTAAATGTGAAGGTGTTTCCTCAGAATCTTTAGTGAACAAAAACAAAAAAAGGAAGCTCCCTAAAGTGACTAAAATTTGAAATGTTAGATTAAAATGTGAGTAAAATATTATCTAAAA
Organism: Lophius americanus; assembly: GCA_037951165.1. Taxonomy (NCBI): domain Eukaryota; kingdom Metazoa; phylum Chordata; class Actinopteri; order Lophiiformes; family Lophiidae; genus Lophius; species Lophius americanus. Next base: position 1,939,472 of record JBBDHG010000090.1, on the reverse strand, counting down.
AAGGTCGATCTCCTCCGGTCAAATTCATATGCAGAAGATTTGGAATAAACCAAGACAAACGGTTGAGAAATTCATGGAGAAAAAGTCAGAGATGTAGAACCGACCTTTCCCAAAATCAATGCAGTTCTTCCTCGCACTAAAGTCTATGGGGCTAGAAAGTTTGAAAATGACCCATGACTGGAAAAAAGTGATTTGATGAACTATTAAAATAAAACACGATGGATATCAGATAGATTTCCTCGAGTCGATTCACCTAATGTCCACTACATCTGACAAATGGTTCAGACATGATGTCCTGGAAACTATTGGAGCTAAAGCTCCCCCTACTGTTGGAAATCTGACAGAGAACCTCAGATTATCCGACAAATTCCCACTCAGCTGCAGCGTGGGTGTCTCAAAATTATACATATTTATTTTCCAAAGTCAGCCAATGGGATACACTCTCAGTGTGTCAGATGTTGATACAACAAAGATAACCCATAATTGGATAATCAATTAAAATGGCTGTCTCACATCCTCACATCCCCTCGCATGACAGGAGGAAGCAAAGCCAAGGCTCAATAATCAGTTCGGTTCACTATGCTTAAGAGCAGATGACGGTCCTGACTTCATTTAGCATTAAAACCGCCATGAGGCCAAACTACAGACCTCAGTTTTCTGTTAGAATTAAAGCCAGAACAATCTCTGTCACACATGTGTTACTGGCCGGAGTGAGAACACCTTTTTTTAGTTGAAGTTGATTACTTGAAATCAGGTTTACAGATAATATTCCCTTCAAATAAATCAAATTCAAGCCTATTGTCTAAGTCTCTCCAAGTTGAGGAGTTTAGGTTTAAGGACACATGAATGCATTTAATGCATCCCATAGTGAGCATGAAATATTAAAGTAAAATATAGGAAAAATAAATCTTCTCAAGTTGATTCAAAGGCACCACATTGGGACTAGATTTGACCGATGATTAGGGAGTTGTATCCAAAAACACATTGTTTTTCGTAAAAAAAAACTCCCCCTAGTGAGTAAAATATGAACTACAGTATAACAGCAATACGTGAAGTACACAAGATAGACCCTGACTCGGTTCATATGCACTCAATTTGGACTAAATAAGACCAACGGTCGAGATTATATGGTCTGAAGACTTGTGTCCCCCCAGTGTCCGAAATATTAACCAGCATTTACCAAATTTAAAGAATAGGAACTCATGCAAACTTTAACTTTTTGATAGAAGCTCAAGCAACGGAGTTTCAGCAGCAAACATGTTATTTCTACATCTGAAATTACAATTTATGATTGTGATTGTCTATTTTTCGATGGCTATACGAGAGAATGTGGGCGAATAACTTACACCAGTCAGCCATAACATTATAACCAGAGATCAGCAATGTCAGATTGAGCTTCATTATATCATTAGCGTCGCTCCTGTCAGTAGCGCATACCTGGCATCCATCCAACCCGACAGAGCTTCAGAGGAAGCAGGAAATCCCTAAATCCAGCTTAGTGAAAGGTCAGAATACTTATGTCAATGTGAAAATTCAGTTTCAGGGTTTTTTTTTTTTAACAGAGAAGCAAAGAGTCCAGAAAATTCAGTTACTGCTGTGTTATTATGGGATATTGAGTGAAGATTGTTGAGGAAAAACATGAAGCTGCAACAGAATCTTAATATTTTCTGTTTTTCTGAGTCTGCAGTTGTCCATATATTCCTCCTGACTTTTGTTTGATTTCTCCCTTAATAGTTCTTTAACATCATTTAATCATGTAACGGAGTTAAACTGCTGCACTTCAGAATCTTTATCAGACAATAAAAACAATGGCAGTTTGGCAGAAAAGTTCTAGATCAGCGGCTTCTTCTGATTGTGTCACTTCCTCAAAACTGTTGGCACACGGACTGAACCATTATTTTTTAGGGGGGTAAATGATCTGGTGTGACTGACTTGAAACAAAATATGGCAATTTTAAAGTAATTTCTTGTATTATTCCAGAAAATACATAGTTTAATTCAAAGCAAATAAGCATTTGATTATATTAATAGAAATAGTTTGATAATAATTGCATAATAATTTTTATTTGTTTTACATTTAGTGAAAATGTTGTTAGTGTAAGTGATTATCTGCCATTTAGATAACCAACTCTTTTCAACTTTATATTTATATTTTATAACTTATTATTACTGGGTATTTCAACTGGTACACCCAATGTGAAAAAATATTGCATCAGATTGCAGTCTGATATTAAATATTTATTCTATTTCTTTTTGAACATCACAAGTGGTGGCCTTCTTGTATCAGAAAGCTTTGAAGAAAAGCTGGGGAACTTAAAGGGCACACAATTCCGAGAATCATCCATCTACCAAAATGTTCAAAGTAAGGACAATGGGTGATGCGGCAACCTGGTCACGGGCACTCAAGACTCACTGACACATAAAGGAAGTGGTGAAGCCTAGCCCGAGTGGCTGGAAACAGGAAAAGATCGACTGCATCACAAATGCGGGAAAATGTGATGCCGGTTCACAGAACATCTCTGAGGGGGGAGGGGAGGGGGGGGGGGGGGGGTGTCTATCTCCTACACGGGAGTCTTATCTCCCGTGTAGGAGATAAAGAAGAACAAGCTGACATACTGTACATACTGTATTTGAATAGAAGTCTGCGTTAGCTGCTGTGTGTGGGTACATGATGGGTACGGTGCACATTATTCAGCTGAGAACTATGTCACTTTATTAGTTGAGGGTTCGAAAACATTATAAATGCACGTGAGAAGCTTTAACCTTGATCGCAATAATAATAATTGAAACTGAACTTCATTTTTCTTGTTTAAGAGCCACATATTACAAACTGCTGACAGCGGCAGTATCTTTTTAACTCAAAGTGGTAAGACATGAAGCCTATCTCGGAGAAAAGACCCAACTTTGACCTTTCTTTTACTTTCAGTAATATGTGTCTTAAATACCACAGGAGAGAAAACTAATTCCACTTGTCCGAGTCATGATATCTAGGACCAAAAAGCTTTGAGTCAGGTAGTTCTAATATTATCTGAACCCGCGTTTGTTTCGTGTTTTAGAATGTCAGAAATTAAAGCTTTCCTTAAATACACAAGGCATTAATTAGCTTATGATCGTTATGATCATAATGAAAGTAATTTGTATTGACTCAGCGCCACACAATGGCAGAGATTCTGGTAATTCTGGTAGGATGTTGGTAAGGATGTTACTGTTGTTGAAGAATTTTTTAAATAATACTGGGATTTGGTTTATTTCTATGATTGGAATGATTCAATGTCCTTGGCAGCACCTTCTCCTATAACGAAGACGAGCGGTGATTTATTTTTCTTCTCAACAGGAGTACGCAGAAACTGCTGAACTGATCGCCGGGAGATTCTCCAGGAGGATGAGCCTTAAGAAAGAATAGACCCCATTAAAATGTTGGAGTGGATCCATATAGAGGGATGGATCCTTTCAATTTACGAGATAAGGCATAATTCAATTCAATTTTGAGGGGGCTGGTATATATGAGTGCGTGCAATATGGTGCAGATCACAATAAAAATCTGGATTTAAATATGCGTTGATACTTCACACACACCTACACACCGTAGGTTACCAAACATACCATAGAAAGACTGCACCACATATTTGGATTTAACATAGAAGAAGGGTTGAGCATGAAATAGTGAAATAGTGATGAGTCATTGAATTTTTTCCCCTCTTTTTCAAGATTTTTAATACGTTTTTGGACTGTTTTGGCAAGTCCCATAAAGTGCTTGATAGATTACCATGGAAGGGTGGGTTATGTCTCATAAAAGAAAAAGATCAAACTTTGGAGCCAGTTCCTGAAACAAAGAAAAAACCCAAAACATTGTTCATGAAGTATAATTATTCTTGAATGACAAAGACTAATCAGAAAACCAATGGGAATTCAACTTTTAGGAATAATTTCTCGTCGTCAAGGAGTCAAATGTCAGAATAGATCCAGGGGAAGAGATTTTACTACGTTCATTTCTTTGACTTGAGTTTACATTGAGGGATAATCAAAATAAAGATAAGCTGTCGGACAGATTTTTATGAAACCCAAAAATAACCTGCAGCCGTGAAGGGGTCACAAATCAGTGCACTTCTAGTTTTGGTGGGAAATGCGGATAAAACAAGGGAGGGTTGTATCAGGAATGGCATCCGGCGTAAAATCTGTGTCAAATCAATATGCGGAAAACACTTAACTCTTTTCTTAACTGGATCCATTGCGGCCAAGGTTAACAAATACCGTCACTGGGACTGTGGCTGGCAGGGGGCCGGCTCCAACTATGGATGCAGAACTTTTCCTTGACTTTTTGGCAACGAAAAAGGAACAGCCCAAAGACAAAGAAGACAAAGAGGACAAAGAAAGTAGAGGAGAAACAAGAATCATGTTATTTCATTTTGGTGCAGATGAGAGTCACTACCTTTTTAACATGAATGAAACATTGATTACCGCTCTAAGAGAGCTGCACGCGCCAAAAAAGTCCATTTGGACGACCCTCAGATTTTTTTCTTTTACTTTCTTTTGACTCTACAGAGAGGGAAGTATGACGTGTCCTCTTCTGATTCCCATTTGGTGAATCGTCTTCTCACGTCTTCAAGCCCCGAAACGAGCAGATACTTAGGACACATAAAAACACCCTTGATAATCGTCTCTGTTACGATTAACCACGTTAAAACAGACAATCATAAAAACGGATATCTCAAAAGCACAGATGTTTTATGAAGCTTTGGCTGATACCAGGACAAATCCTCCTCCAGACGGCGAGCACACCTGGACATTTCATTTATTAACGTTCACGTTGCAAAAGAGCCTCACCTGAACACAAATAGTCAAATTGCAGTGATGTGCTTGAAGTATATTCTGGACCCGTAAGGCAGCTGTGTTTACAGTACCAACAGACGAGGTATAGATAACAGCGTCTCCATCATCCTTGATTCCTAACTACAGTGTATTAGAAGTCGTTTGGCCCTCCTTCTGGGAATTCCAAGTTCTTGAAACCCTTTAATGTCCTCACGAAGAAAAAAAAAAACTATGGACATTTTTTCTTTGCATATGTTATTTCTTTCCTGTGGTGTCCCCCAGGGCTCCATCCCCGGCCACTTCCTATTTAGCGTAAACATGCTGCCACAGGGTCGTATTGTAAACGGTCAAAAGGCACTCCAATTTTTCACCAAGAAGTACAGACTAAAAATTTGATCAACCAAAAAGTTGAGCGTGACATTAAAGGATTAATGTCCAGTCAGTTACTATTTCTTAAGTTACGGATTATTAGAAGAAGCAGCCTGCTGACAGTGAGTGCAGGGCTCTTGAAGACTGAGGAGAGACAGGACACTGGTTTTAGTCCAGTCCAGTCTTGATGATGCTAATATTTGAATAGATCAAGTATGGATCACCTATAGGAAGCGAGAGGTGAGAGAGCGCCCCCTACGTCGCTGTTGTATTAACTGTGGTCAGTTTTATTATCCTTTGTAAAGCCAGTGAGTACATGAGTAAGTATATAGTGAGTACATAACCTTGAGGTACTTTTGTTCTCGTGTACTCTGTTCTCATTTAGTCAGTTTTCACTATTTTTATTTAATGTTCTATGCTTTGACATTTTCCTTATTTCCGTTTTTATTATTTAATGTTAACTATTTATTAATATTTCCTCAGGGAATTTGCTGCTTGTACGGTTCCTGTTTTTACAGTCTCGTCTTGTAGTTTGTTTTTTACCTTGTGTGGATGAGGATAGGGATTGGGTGGGGGGGGGGGACTTAGAAGACTGACTGACGTTTTTCATTTGTGGCCACAATGGAGCTATAATGTGAATTTTTTTCTTAGACTAAACTTTTTGTGTCTTTTATTTTCATGAATGTCAGCATCCCAGCAATTAAAGTTAAGAAAGACAATAAATTGAGGAAAGAGTTTCGGGAAGTTCTGGACCAATCTCTGAGCTGCTCTCTGGACCACCAACAGTATGACTCAGCTGTCGGTGGTCTTCACCAGCCTGGAAGATCCTATTCTGTGGTGAGACTATTGGGTTTGCCAGGTTGCGTTGAAACACATGCTGGGTTGATTTAAAGGGGGGAGGGCATCCAAACATTTTATTTGGTTTCAAGTGAAAGAATTTAAATGCAACAGCACAATGGATTTATAAGCAAAACATTAGATCAGTTAAACATATGTCATCTCACGCTCACCGTGTTTCCGGTAGGGTTAGCTGATGCAGCTGCTGAGGAAACTACATGTGGTTTCTGTAAGCTAACCTGTTATATTCCATGCAGCCGGCCTTTCTTGACTATTATGTTTTTAATCATGATGAGGTTTGTCATGCAACCACTTATGCAAAATTGCGAGGTGTGAAACATTCAAAGATGTTCTCTAAATGTCTCTAGTCCTAAGTTCATGATTGGATTCATTTAACTGATAGATAGATAGATAGATAGATAGATAGATAGATAGATAGATAGATAGATAGATAGATAGATAGATAGATAGATAGATAGATAGATAGATAGATAGATAGATAGATAGATAGATAGATAGATAGACAGACAGACAGACAGACAGACAGACAGACAGACAGACAGACAGATAGATAGATAGATAGATAGATAGATAGATAGATAGATAGATAGATAGATAGATAGATAGATAGATAGATAGATAGATAGATAGATAGATGGATGGATATATAGAAACGTTATTAATTCACCAAAGGGAACATTTAGTTGTTACAGACAGACATTGTAAAGGTGACAAAAAATAAGACACACTATATAATAGGTAATCTTATAAAAACAATTTTATATAAATATATATACATAGATAGATAAACATATATATATAGAGAGAGACAATTTGATAATACTGAATTGGACGCCTATGTGGCTCTGTTGTAGTACGGCTGTTTTTGACATGTAGTATCACAGGATAGTATTTCTTTTTTAGATTGACTTTTCTTGAATATCTTTTCGCAATGATTCACAAATAAATCAAGTGAAGATTGAATGCAGCTCTTGGGTTGTAAATGACGGACAAATTGAGTTTGAAGGTTGAGAAGCTGTTAGAAAGATTTCCAAGCAGAAGCTTAGAAACACCAACTTCCTTCCACGTTTCGAAACCCACTTATAAAAAGAACAAAGTGCAAATGTGTAGGATGCAAAGTCTCATTTACATTCTACAGCTGTACAGAATATTTTTCATTTTACCAAACGTGCTCCTTTGGACTGAGCAAGAAGCTGCTCTCATTCTGCAGAGGACCTGCAAACAATTGTTTCATAAGGCCTGTGTTGTCCTCTTCCACAGCAAAGGAGGGAGGATATGACCTCAGTGTGTTTTTTTTCTTCATTAAAAGGCCCTCCTTTTGATTAAAATATGAACTCTTGGAGTAAAATAGGATATATACAAGATAGACCCCCTCGAGTGAATTCACATGCACCGTATTGGACTAAATCGGATCAACACTTAGGAAGTTAGATCCGTAAAACAGTGTCTTTTGTAAAAAGATCCCACCTAGTTTCTAAATTATTAACAAACAACAAAAATGAAAACACGATATTTACAAGACAGATCTCTTTGAAAATGTGGACTAAATTGGACTAATGGTTGAGATAAAGCTCCCCCCAGTGTCAGATATTCACAACCGACCTTTGCTTAAAATCTATCCAGTTCTTCCTCGCATTAAGGTCTATTTTGGTATAAGATTTGAAAATGATCCGTGAAACAGTTTTTGAGTCATCTGGTTTATCACGAAGGATCTACGGCGGGCGCGGTGATGAGGATTCCGTAATATAATCAAATACATCATTTTGTCCGTACATTTCCTTCTGCTTTTGCGGGGGGAGGAGCTTGAGATGGGCGGTCCAGGCGTCCCTCTCCCCTGCAACACTCATACATTATGTGGTAACGAACTTAACACAAAACTATAATATCTAAAAATCTCTTAAGTCTCTAATACAGGAAGTTTTTTTTACTATTTCTCGCCCGTGGGTGCAGACAGGATGAGCAACACCCACCGTTTCCTGAGTCACACATGAATTATGGACACATAGCTTGATAATGAAACGCTGCGGTGGAATTAGTCTTGGAGAGGAGGGATGAACGCTTCTTGCTCCCTCCGATTATTTACACTGACACCGGCCATGACGCGGAGCCAACGATCACGAGTTCAAAGTCTAACCTTTGAGTTTACATTTGTGCAAAACAAATCCTGCCGCCAGCAGATACATTAGAGGACTATTTAGACAGCGGTTATTCCTAATCTAATAAAAGATACATGTTCTAAAATAAAACACCATTGATGTGATAGAAAGAAAAAAAACAACAACTGAGAATTATTGAATGCAGAGTAATTCAAAGCCTTTCAAATAAAAATACGCTTATAAAAAAAAAGAAAAAAAAAAGCCTGTGTCGTCCTATTAAATTGGATTTCTCTGGCAAACCTTGACCCTGAACTCACTCTTACTTTACTTTACAAATGAAGCCACAGCCAAAGCCCACAGGATGTTGCTCCCGGCGGGAGGAACATTCAATCAGATTGAGGAGAATGTTATGCATGGTTAGTTCTACTGTACACTCTACACGCTTGATCATTTGTACACTGTAAACCAAACATAACTTATGTCATTTTTCTCAGTTGTGTTTTTGGGGCGTAGATCACACCAATATCATTCTGTCATGTTCAGATCCTTCTGTCTGTGTTTTTTTCAAAATGCGGGGGGATGTTATGGCCTCATCATCGCCACTGCGGCGGCCACAGATCCTTTGTCTTAGTGCAACAACTCAGAAACGATTTCATAGATCCCTTTGTGGTAGGGTTAAGAGATGTATTTATAAATATAGTTTTTTTCATTATAAATAGCAGATTGAATGTCTGAATATTACATAAAATGACACTAAATTACTTTTACTTAATGACCTAATCTAGCACGTAGGAAAGCCTGATTTTTTCTTTTACGAAAAGGAATTACCTTCCATGTTTGCAATTCTCCAGGAGACTTTAACTCAGAAAGTAGAGCAGGTGACTTCTTATCCAAATGTCAGGGGTTCAATTCCCAACCCCTGCAGTCTCAAGGTGGTTGGGAGCAAGACAGCAGGCCCCAATTTGCTCCATTAGTGGAGACAGCACTGTGTGGTTTGGATGCTGGCTTGTGTTGTACGGTGCTTTGAACAGTTGAGAGGATTATTTATAGGTAAAGTCCCTTTAGTTAGAAAAAAATAAAGTTTTTATCCAATTCAAATATAAGTCAAATATGTCATATACATGATAGATAATCTTGAGTCGATTGGTATGCACCCAAAATGCATATAGTCCTTCCCCTCACTTATGTCTATGTGGGTATAGAATTTGATAGAAATAGATAAATGATCTGAATGAAATATAGTGAGTTGGCCTCAAATCTTTTTTTACAGTGTAGTGGACGTCTGCAGACTTGGAACACCCAACAATACCTGCAGCTCTAACCAAGTCGTCAAGCGATCACATTAGTCAAAGTTATTCAGATCCCATTATTTTATACTTCCAAGATCAACTTCATGACAAACTGTTCACTTCCTGTCTCATATATCCCACCTACTTATCTGCCACTTGGATGAAATAATTAATGTTATTAATCAGAATTGACCTGTCAATGAAGTATTTTTACAATGTTATGCTTGGCCGTTGTATGGTGTGTTGTCTTTAAAAGAGCGTTTGAGTAAAAGGTTACTTTATGGCGGCTTACCCCGCATGAACTTTATTTCAATGATGCTTTTTCAAATTAAAAGCATTTTAGATGCGGGAGGTTTGCCCGATACTTTTTTTTTTTTTTACAGAACTGAACAATTTTCCACCACTGCTTGTCCCGTTGCTTTTCTCTGTTATCTGTTGCATTTAAAAAATTACAGCCAACAGCAAAGTCTTTCCAGATGTTCCATCTGGGATAGGAGACCAGTTGGAGGCGGGCTGAAGAGGCGCGGCGCAAATAATCAAAATAAACTGTGAGGTCACATGGAAGATTTGGAAAACGTAAAGGCAATTTTCAGTTCACCGTCCAGAACAAGCAACAGCATCAGGTTCGCACATTTCTATGTGGCGTTTTCTCTCTCCTGCTAGCCAGTGCGCGTTCCTCCGTGCGCATGCGCGGCTGAGCTGAGAGGAAAGGGAACGCGCTGTAACGGAGAGGACGCGTTCCAGTAAACCGCTACATCTGCCAAAGGAGGACTTCATGTCCGTCAGAGCAGCAGCAGCAGCAGCAGCAGCGAGAAAAAGCCGACTCTTGTTTCAGCTCCATCGCTCAGAAGCGTGAGATCTGGCCCTCACCACATCCTTGCCATATTGCGTGTGTGTGCGCGCACGCTGCACGCAGACGCGCATTTCTCGCTCTCGCACACAGCGATCGTCAGCAAAAGCAACCTAAGTTTGATGCAACATCTTCGTGCAGTCCAACAGGCTCGATCCGCGGATTACACTTCAATTGACGGGCAGCACTGGTGAGTAGGAGCGTTAGAGGCGCTAATGCCTGGAGCAGCAGCCTGCTGTGCGTCAGGAGTTCAGTTGGGACGCATGAAACAACACAGACCCTCACTGAATCACAATATATCCAATCTAATTAGTCTAACAAGGGTCTGTGTACGTGTATTTATATCAGCGGGGTTAGTTTTTTATAGTCTTGATTGGATGGATGAATGGAAAGGAGCTGCTGGCTGAACGTTATTTTGTTGCAAAAGCTTACATTTCTTTCACCACTAGCAGTTTTCGCATTTCCTTAGATCAGTTGGCATTAGATCTACCTCATCTCACTGACACCAAATCACGAACCTGCTGTTATTCATTTATTTAGTGATAGCATATTGTTCCACATTGGTTGGCCGGCTGCAATTGTATTTTCATCAGGTGGACGTTAATATACATGTATTGTTATCAGGTGGACTTTAATATACACGTATTGTCATCAGGTAGACTTTAATATACACGGATTGTCATCAGGTAGACTTTAATATACACGGATTGTCATCAGGTAGACTTTAATATACACGGATTGTCATCAGGTAGACTTTAATATACACGTATTGTCATCAGGTAGACTTTAATATATTCTTGGGTCTAGTGAGTTGCTTTATCTGCAAAACCAGATTCCATGTGTTTACACTTGGTACCTATATGCATATATGATGATGCATATCATCATAAATATGATATGACTAAAAACACACATGTCAATTTTACAGTAGTTTATTTAAATGGCAGATGAAATCCATTTTTTATAAAATAAATTCTCAGTTATACAGATAAACAAACACTTAACTACAGGGATCTAATTTCAGTTTTAAATTGGATGCTAAAGGACACAAGGAGGGTTTATGTCATCTTAACCTGGAGGATTGAAGGACATGTCACTGCTGCACCGGGGAAGGGCTACCGGCCAGTTAGCTTCAAGTTGCTAAAATACAAAAAAACATTACCAAATTCCCAATAAATTAAATAATGAAAAACATTTATTCTCAGGATATCTGAGAAAATATAAAAATTTTAAATTATTATCTTAAAATTCACAAAATATCACTTCTCCAGGACAATGGAGATTCATTCATGTCAACCGCATCACTTACAGTCTTTAAACTCTTACCAAAACTACAAAAACCGCATCAGGAAATTCTTAAATTTAACTTTAAAGTAGCAAAAAATAATTAATAATTTGTCAATAAAAGGCGACTCCCCATATTGTGTCGACATGGTCGTTACTACCAGACGATCTTATGGAACACAATCACAACACTATGATAATCCTCTTTATTCATTTATTAAGATATCTGTTGAATTTCTGTAGGGACTCTGAAATGCAAGAATTTCTTACGGCATAAAAAGTTGACATGCATGGAGTCATGCACATAAAAAACTTTAGAAATATTATTTCACACTTTTTGAGTTATGCCTCTGAACATAACTCAAAAAGGCTAAATTCAACATTTGCATATGCAGACCTTTATAAGTGCTCTTAAATAGCACAAGACACCACTTCAATTTATATCATATTAATAATAATAATAATTAAATTCTCATGCTTCATAAACTTAAAGCAATGGACGCATGGAACACATTTCTATAACCCCCTCCCCGCCGTACTCAGGCGGAAGGATAAGACATCAAACTGTGACTAATTTCCTGCCACCCAAAAACAAGTTAAACCAAAATGATGTTCTCTGTAACTTTGTTAGATGGTGTTTAATGATGTGGCCCATTGTCGTGGTCCGTCTTTAAAGCTCAGCTACACCAAACAGCAACAAGTATCACATCAGAGGACTTTATTGGAATGGTTTAGTACCGGAGAACGCTAGGGATGAGTATTTATCGATAACATTTGAGTGTGCTGAGACGATTGTGGTTGGGTGGGGGTGAAGGATCTGGGAGGACTAAGCAGAGACGGTGAGGTTGAGGGCAAACGAACCAGCAGCATGAATGAAGAAGACGAGTAGAGAGAAGCATATTCTGTACTAGATGAAGCACTCAGAGAGCTCAAACGTCCGCCAAAGGCAAAAAAGTACCTGAGGTAGATTTTATTGTGATCAGAATCGGTTGGATTACTTTATTTAGGAAACTTTTTAATTACTGAACTCATTTAAATAATGTGATCTTCTCAGATGCAATGCCGGTAAATGAATAGGAATGAAGGACTAGTGGTGGAAAAACTTCAACAGTGAGAACACCGAGGGTCATTGAAAATAATATGGTTACATAATGGCCCAATGTGCTCAACTAGATCACTTTATTTACCAAAATAAAGTTATTGTCAGCTTCTAAATCTACCGCAAACTCCACCAAATCTGTCTCTCTAAACTGAGAGTTTCAAGAGAGCGTCGCCACAATGTCACTTCTGCCCGCCTCACAGCTCCAAACCTTTTTGTTGTTATTTTATTTTAGACGCTGTGAGAGCTCAAACCTCCTCCAAAGACACAACGGTACCTGAGGTAGAAATTATTGTGACACACATAATGTTATCAAAATCTAATGATTTGCCATCTGTGCCAATACCTACTTCTGGGTAAATATTTCTGCAAATCCGTATTGTAGTTTTTCCTAAAACCTTGTTAACGTGAGCTCCTTCTCTGGCGGTAGTAAAAAGACCACAGCTAATGATGAAGATGCGTCAACGTGATTGGATCGATGTCGCCAATCGATTGATTTTGACACCCTAGACAGTGAAGCAGATAATTGGTAATAACACGCCCCGTGCGTGTGTGAAGAATGATGAAGAATGATGAAGTGGTGTTGAACAGTGACTGTGGCCCAAGTGTGCAAAGGGATAGTCCTCCTGACTGAACTTTTGCTAACGTTACTTTCAGTTGTCGTTCATACCAATTGATTTTGACTGTATATAATTCATTAATTAATATTTGAATACCCGCAAATGTTTGCAGATCTCTAGAGGACGGTATCTGGCTGAGCGGCGGCCAAATGGGACTTTTCCAATTCATTGTTTAAAGCACTTTGCGCTCTTCTTACTGTCTCTGGTCCCTAACCTGTGAAACAACAGGTCAGACATCACTCCATAGAGATCCAGAACTTAACTGAACCCAAATTAGGTGCAGAAATTAGAACTGAAGTTGTTTCAAAAGGTTTATTACATGTTCATAAACGGTTAAGCGGAATTATATGCGTCAGTGTTCCATTGGTGCCATCAGACTTTGGGGGAGCTTCTTTGAAAGCATTATTTGGCTATTAATTCAGTTTTATATATGATTTACGGGATTTATGGTGTAGTTATTAAACATTTCTTTGGAGAAATCTATTTTGAAGTATAATACAGGCATTAGACATATATCATTTTCCAAATACATCCATCGTACTTCACCCAGCAGGACAAAATATTTTTTATGTGGGAGGACTTTGCTTAATGATTAAGTATTTACCGACGTTTTAATATGTGATTTGGGGCTGTAAGCTCATGTCTGCCGACTGTAGGGATCAGTATTGCAAACCTTGGAAGTTTGATCAGGATTTAAAACAAAAAAATCATAGAGCATGAATTGGTTCCTAAACATGTCATCACTCACATGACTGAACGTAGCCACCAAAATACTGTTGAGGTTTCAATGCATGTCACAACACCTCTGTTCCAAAAATACTCCGTTCAGTCACAATCGTCTGCCTAATATTATCACAGTCCTCTATCTGCCGCCACAGCTGCTGTGAAATGCAGACAGTGTTCTCGGACATTTCTGTCAGAAAAGCTATTCACTTTTTTAGCAATGTGTGCTACAGTAGCTCTTCTGTCAGAACAGATCGGTGATGCTTAGGCACCCAAGACCGATCACTGCAAACCGGAAATACCCCAAAATACTTGTTACCAGGGTGTTCTGACCCAGTCGCCTACATAGTCTTAACGAAGTTTCTCAAATATTAGCGTATTAGCCCAACTCATCAGGACAAAGTGTTCACTTGCCCGCCTAATACATCTCAGGTGCCATCGCATGGTTATTCCGTCTTCACATTTCAGTGGTTGTAATGTTATGGCTCATCAGTGTACATGTAAATATTCATAATTATCTTAACGGGGCATAAAGGAGACGTAAAATACACGCTATATATATTTTACGGTGGGACAAATTCATTCGTCATCTCTCAGTCGCACCTGAAGCTGTTTTCTTTACTTCACATCCAAGAAGAAGAGTGGTTTGCTGATGCGACTTAGTTGGCCAACAGAAACCAAAATCTGTCCATTATGTAACACATTTAGGTTTCAGATGGTGACTTAGACCAAACTGACAACATAATTACTTACAATTTAGAAAATTACCGTGGATTCAAAATTGATCATATAGCCAAGTAGCTCCAGAGTGCAGCCAGTACTTTGAAAAGTTTAATGTTTGCGAAGGCTGCAAGCCTAAAGCAACGAATACTTTCTTACCAAATTAAGTATAAAGAGGCTTTATTAAAACTTTGCATGGGTTTATTGAAGTTTAAGCTCTAGTGGGGTTAATTTGCCAGAACAAATGAGAGTTAAGATGGGGACGACAGACAGCCTAACGCAAGTTGCATAATTTTATTCATTTTCATTCATCATTCTTGCAACCTGTAAAAATAGCAAAGTAAAGATAAATTCTAAAATTCTGTGCTAACTAGCCTATTTCTTTTTAGCTTGTTACTTCCCATGTCACAGTTTGAAATTAAAAAATATATTTACAGTTTATATGGTATAGTTATGTAAAAAATTAAGCTTTTTTCACACCTTTTTTTTGAGACGTGATCCAAGTGTTTGTCTAGTGTCAGTCGGATAAAAGCAATCATGGCTTGTGGTTTGGACTACTTAACGATCGTCACTTTGATTTCTTGCGTTTGACTGAGTCCTGGCAACAACCTACTGACATTTCCAAGCCTAATCAAACAACTCCCCCTTGGTTGTTTACATCTGCCAGCCTCGTTTTTACATTTGAGAAGTGGAAAGTGTCTTCCGTGACTGAACCTCTGCATGGCTCATTTGAATGCATTGCACTGCAGATAAATGGGCCCACCCTCAGTATTCTAGGAGCTGTTTAATGACCACCCAAGTCCAACACTGCCTTTTTAATTAATTAATTTTCTACTTGTCTATTTACCATCTTATCCTCCATGTCTCCTAACACCATCCTGCTGGGTGATAATGTTGGCCTTCAGAATATACTTGATGGCCATTCTCCGGGAAAGACTCGGGCTGTCTTCCTCACCCACTATGCACCCTTCTTCTTCCCTAGATCTACGACACCTCAAAGCCAAAAGTCGTCTTCCGGAACGGCTACATGCAAAAACCATAAAAACGTATATGAGGACCGTGTTCGTCGTTATGAAGAATCTCTCTCCACAGCTATATTTGAGTACTATGCTAACTTTATCAGAATGTGAAGGGAAAACTAGATCTCTCTTTTCCACTGTCAACACCATCTTGAGACCACCTGATGCAATTCCATATCTTGGTACTCCACAAATACCTTCATGACCTTTTTTAATGCTAAAAAAAATACCAGCACTTAGCCTCTATAAATTATAGGGCCTCCAGTCCACTTTA
This sequence comes from Lophius americanus, assembly GCA_037951165.1. Taxonomy (NCBI): domain Eukaryota; kingdom Metazoa; phylum Chordata; class Actinopteri; order Lophiiformes; family Lophiidae; genus Lophius; species Lophius americanus. The sequence goes on along the minus strand of JBBDHG010000090.1, from coordinate 1,923,463 downwards.
TCCAGCTTTGACTGACCCCCCTTCTTTCCATTTCCAAATTTCCAACTCCCAACTAATGCTTAAGTATGTGGTTTTATTCGCAAATCCAAACCATCCGCCTGCCAGCTGGATCCCCTACCCACCCACCTGGTCCAAACCTGCCATCCCTCCTTGTCCTCTCTCGTTAACAAACATCATCCACTCCCCTCTCACTACTGGTCTTGTTCCATCCTCTTTCAAAACAGCTGCAATAACTCCTGTTCTCAAGAAAACCTGGTGCAGATCCCAACAACCTGTTTAACATCAGTCCAATCTCCAATTTACCATTCCAGCCCCAAATACTTGTTGCAGATCAGGTCCACTCTCACCTTTCCAACAATAAGCTGTTTGAAGAACTCCAGTCTGGTTTTCCATCCCTTTCGCAGCACCGAAACAACCCTGGTTAAGATCTCCAATGATCTGTTGATGGCAGCAGACTTAACAATACTAATACTGATACCCTGATCTCAGTGCAACGTTTGGTACCGCCTCTCACGCCATCCTCACAGACACACAGATTAGCTTCTATTGGTTATCGGCCCCCCTCTCCTGGTTCAAGTCATGACTCTCCGTCCACAGTTTGTACAACTTTAGACCATCAGATCACAGCACTCCCCAGTCACTACCAGTGTTCCTTAGGGATCTGTTTTGGTTCCTCTCCCCTTCTTCACCTACCTCCTACCACTCGGCCATATTTTCGAAGATTTTGCATTCAGTATCACTGCTACGTGGATGACATCCAGCTCTATCTGTTCTCCAATCCAAACAAAACCCTTCCACCATCCTCCCTCTCTGACTGTCTCCTGGAAATTAAAACCTGGTTCTCTCATAACTGCCTCAAAATCAACAGTAATAAAACTGAGGTTCTCCTTCTTAGCCCAAAACCACTTTGGCCAAATTTGAAAGCTTTTTACTGACTATTGAAAACTCCTGGGTTCCTCCCTCGCCCCATGACAAGAGTTTGGGTGTCATCCTTGACATCACATTATCTTTTGAAGAACACATCAATAATGTCAATCGGTCTGCATATTTCCAGCTACGCAATATCAACCGTATCTGTGCGTCACTCACATCCAAGACCACCACCACCCTCGCCAATGCCCTGGTCACCTCCCGTATCGATTACTGCAACTCGTTCCTCTCTGGTGTTCCGCTCAAGCTCCTCCATAAACTCCAGTTAATCCAGAACTTAGCTGCCTGCATCATTACCAGAACCCCTTCCATAGAGCACATCACCCCAGTCCTCAGGCAGCTTCACCGGCTACCTGTCAAAAACCGAATTGACTATAATAATAACAATAATAATACATTTTATTTATAACGCACTTTACATTTGGATCAAATCTCAACATGTTACAAGGTAAAAGCATATAAAACATCAACGAAAAATATAATAATAATTTTATAAAATTATATATATATTTATATATATATATATATAAAAGTTGATCTGCTAAAGAGGAAAGTTTTAAGTACTTTTTTAAAAAGTGTCAGTCGTCTGTGGAGCCCTCAGATGGTCAGGGAGGGAATTCCATAGATGAGGGGAAGCAAAACAGAAGGCCCGATCACCCGATCATTCATGGTGGTCGGGTCCGGGGAAGGAGGAGGCGGTATGAGTGGGTAGAACGGAGGGATCGTGTTGAGGTCAGTGGGGTGAGTAGTTCTTTTATGTAGGGGGGTGCGTTACCATGGATGCACTGGTGAGTGAGGAGAGAGATCTTATAATCAATCCTGGTGGAGATGGGAAGACAATGAAGGGAATGAAGAACAGGGGTTGATGTGTTCGTGTTTACGAACTCTCATCAGGATCCTTGCAGCACTGTTTTGAACATACTGGAGTCTTTGAAGACTTTTATCAGGGATCCCGATGAGAAGTGCGTTACAGTAATCCAGTCTGGAGGAGACGAACGCGTAGACCAGCTTTTCAGCATCACTCAAGGTGAGTGAAGAATGGAGTCTGGAAATATTTCTGAGATGATGAAAGGAGATCTTGCAGATGTGTTTGATGTGGGATTCAAAAGTGAGTTGAGGGTCAAATCTTACACCGAGGGTGGTGACTGATGAAGAGAGGGGAATGTCGTGACCAGAGAAGGTAATACTGGTTATGGAGGAAGACTGGGTCTGATGTGGGGTGCCAATTGAAAGAGCTTCGGTTTTGGAGCTGTTCAACTGGAGAAAGTTGTTTTTCATCCACACCTTTATCTCTTTTCTATGAGGTTGTTGTGTTTGAAGTGGTCCTGGAGGTGGGCAGCAACTACCTTTCCAGTACTTTGGAGAGGAATGGGAGTTTGGAAATGGGCCTGTAATTAAAAAAAAGTTCTGGATCGAGAGTGGGTTTTTTGAGGAGTGGTCTGATTATGGCGGCTTCTAGGGCAGATGGAACAAAACCAGCCTGGAGGGATTGGTTTATTACAGCGGTGATCAGGGGACTGATGGAAGAGATGTTAGTTTTTTACTAGGGCTGTAGGAAAGGAGTCCAGGGCACAGGTGGAGGGTTTCATCGTCCTGATGATATTCTCAACCTCTTGCTGTGAGATTTCTGGGTAGTGTGGAGGAACCAGAAAGGACAGATCGGATTGTGTCAATTTTAGATTTGAAGAAAGCCATTAAAATAATTACTACAGAGTTCTTCTGTAATTTCTGTAAGTGGGGGAGTTTGTGGTTTAAGAAGATGATTAATAGTGGAAAACAGCTGCTTAGAATTTCCAGGACTGGTTTTAATGATGTTGGAGTAGAACAGTGACTGAGCCTCTCTAAGGGACTTTGAGTAGACCTTTTGGTTTTTCCCAAAAGGCTAGCTTTTGGGAAAACCAAAGGACAGTGAGACCTCGCTGCTGAACCAGGGGGCTGAGTGGGAGAAGGTGACTGTTCTAGTTTTTACAGGGGCGTGACGATCCAGGATGCTACTCAGGGAGTTATTTTAGAAATCTACTGAGTCATTGGCTGAAACAAAGTTTTCAGAAAGAAGATGCTGGAAGTCGACTGTCATGGTTTCTGGGTTGATGTCTCTCAAATTCCTGAAGTAGATTTGACGCTTGGGCTTAGTGAGGGGGGACACAAGTGACAATTCCATGGAGACGGACTTGTGGTCGGACACATCCAGATCGTACACAAGAAGATTGCTGAGAGGAGCAGAGTCAGTGTTGATAAGATCCAGAGTGTGCCCCTTGGTGTGGGTGGGGACATCGACAAGTTGTCCCCGTCGCATCTCAGACGCGACTAAATATAAGATCCTCCTTCTAACCTTCAAGTCTCTCCATAACCTCGCACCTCTGTACCTCTCTACCCTCCTCCATCTCTACACGCCCTCTCACGCATTTCGCTCTTCCTCCTCCTTACTCATCACTTGTCTCCTGCCCATTTATCATCTATAAGGTCCAGCTCCTCGTCTCTAGAACTCTCTGTCACAAAACATCTGCGAAATTGACTCCCTTCCCATCTTCAAGTCTGTCAAAAACATCCGCCATTTCAGACCTGCTTGTTCTGTGTGATCGCTGTTGTTGACCACCTATTTATTTTTTGCTTTGATTGCATATCCTTTTGGTAATGTCTTGATATTTATTGTTTTGTTTGTTTTTATTGCGTAACTGTAAGTTGACCTTGAATGTCCTGAAATACGCCCATAAATCAAATGTATTATTCTTATTGTTTTTATAGTTCCTTCATTATGTTTGAATAATTTTATTTTCTTTGTCATAAAAAAAAATCCACGCAATATTGAACTTTTCAGGTGAAAATAAATGTATCAGACATCTCCTAAAATATTTGTTCCACAAGTCCACATTGGCAATGGGTCCATTCGTTCAGACCGTATATCAATCAGCACCAACCTTAGAACCATTGACTGGTATTAATGTTGTAGTTTGTCAGTCTTTACAAAACTTTCTGGCCACAAAGGCATTAATACACTAACCATTCTTGCATTCTGAGTTGTAGGCAAAAAAAAATTCTCCTAATGGTGGAAAATCAATTTCTTTTTTTTTCTTTCTTCAAGCTATTGTATTTAGTCCCTGTAGGGCTTAAGAGATGTTTTGCACAACTTGGGCCGAAGCGTCATGACTCCGTTCTCCGTAGCGATGAGTCATTCCTGCTTGAATCAATCAATCTGCCTTGGTGATGCCCTCAGAACGTTCCTCTCAGGGGAATTATTCTCCAGAAACATTTAAGGCCTCACGGAAGCATCGAATTAGAAATGTATTTCTTATTATTACGTTATTACTACGGCTTGGTTAGGTTTCGTCCAATTAAGACACAGCATTTATTCTTCTGGCTGCCCCAGGTTTACTGTTATCATTCAAATAGTTATACATTTGTGAACATATCCCCTCATTTCCAATATAAACTAATAATAATAATTATGTGTATAATTACACAATCCTTCCACCACTGTGTTTATAAATTTGACGAATCCGAAGTTCTGTTCCGTTGAGACATACACAATGCCTTTTCTGTCTCCTCACATGAGGTTCCCAGGTCAGATATTAACAAAACAGTACTTAATAGTCTTCACTTACACAAATAATAATAATAATAATAATAATAATAAAGACAGACCAAAGATATTACTATTTGAAGGTGATTTTAAGACAGATATATAGTTTACTATTATAATAATAGTTTTTTTCTCTTCTCACAGTTTGAACCTTTGGGTCTCCACAACCAGAATACAGCAGCAGATTTAGGGTTTCGCTAAATCAGTGGCCATAAAGGGGTTCGCTCTTTGCATCTATGTGTGAATGTGAGTGAAGTATATGTCTGCCATCTTTTGTAATGCCCTGTGTGATTGTGATGAGGCGCCTCTTTATACATGCAAACAAGCATCTCTAACATTTGTCATCTTGGTTCAATATGTCAATATGGGAACAATCTGCGATGACCAAATGGAAAGTATCTGCTGTTGCCAAAGTTTATTTTCGTAATTATGACCAGATTGAATTCTTAACAAGTAGAGATTAACATCCTGAGTCACCAGAGGGTGTTCCCGCCTGGGATTGTGCTCACACACCCTTGAAGGTTATACATTATTCTCTGATTCTAATAAATAGCACGAAAATCAGTATTTTTAATGAAGTTTCCACCTTTAACACAAACAATGCATACAATTAATGTAATGCTAACATCATGAGGTTGCCCCATTGTCTCCATGAGCAAGACTAAGAGTATGAATCATATGCTGCTGGCTAGGAAAGCTTGACTATGGAAAATGCGATCTGATTAGTGTGAGTAGCTGAGCTTTTGCATAACATTAATGTAGGATTATCTTAGCAGAGAAAAATCCTGATCTGAAAGTCTATAATCATATTTTGGTAGACTTCTATGAATACCAATATGTCAGTACATCATAATAGGGAGTAATGAATTTGTCCAAAATCTAAAATTTCCACACAAATCTGAAACACATGGTAGAAAAAAACACTTCCCAAACTTGCATAATGAGGAGAGAAAAGACAAAGCATCCTTATGCGGCAATTAAAGATGAATTGCTGGCAAAGCGAAAGAACAAAGTCCAACCATGAGTGATGAAGAGGACGTGCTTAGTGCATACATCCATTTCTTTTCTTTTTTTTAAAATAACATATTAGATTTTAAAGGAGATAAAAGTGGAACAGTCTGGTCTGGAATTCTTTAGAGGTGTATATTCTTAACTAGATCCATCCCAAAATCAATCCGGTTCTTTTTTCTCACTAGGGTCTATATGGGTCTAAAACTTGTAAATGAAAACTTTTGTTGTCTTTCGTTTTCGAGTTAATTATCTGCAGTGGCGGACGGCGGCACTGACGTTTCCGTTACATCCCTGACCTTTTGGGGATATAATGAAATGAAATAAAATTCCCTCGCCATGCCAATGATAACAAATAGTAAGCGGTGTGAAAATTTGAAAAGTGGGAGTTTGAAAAAAATAAAATAAATAAGGATAATTGACCAAAATTCACCATGAATCCCACAGAAAGACCCAGTTCAGAAGCACCGTGTCTGAAACTTCCCACCCTATCCCTCACCTGAAGGTTCTCTGGAGCTCTTTGGAGCTAACAGGGGGATTGCTGCCCACAATGTTTTCTTGATAAAAGGGGTCAAAATGTGACAAATAGGCACCAGGGTTTGTACTTCCGACTGGATTAAATTCTGGGATTATGTGTGATAGCGTTGATTCTCTATTGTGAGCAGGAAACACGTGTGATATTATCTAGAGAGTGAGTCAGTGGTTCAGGGAAATCAGTTGATAGGGGAAAGGCTTTTAGAGAAAAAGGACGTTTCTTTCATGTTTGTGCTTATCCAGTAAAGGACTTTTACTGTAACCTTTTAGAATAGACCCAGAACATCCCACAATAAGCCCATGAGGTAGTACATTCCTTGCTCAGTGATTAATGAATGCTGCTGAGGTGGTGTGTGTGTTGGTTTGCGAGGACATATTCTCACAACAAAAATTTTTATACATCAATTTGATCGGTAACATGGATTAATATTTATATGGTAATTATTGTTTGCTTATGCGATGGAGTATTATAACCAAAAGCAAAAAGTCCAAATAAGTACCAGCAAAGTATTCTGACATAAATACTTATTATCCTAAGTATGGGCGGCATTACCATAATTACCAATGCAGTGCTGTAAAAAAGTATTTGACCCCTTCCTAGTTCTAATAACCATCCGTGACGTATCTTGAAACAAGACTTAATATAAAATAAAAGCATCCTGACAAAAAAACAAAAGATCTGTGTGCAAAAAAGTATGCTAAAGAAAAAAAAAGTGGATTTATTTGGGCCTCAGCTGGATCAGACTGATCACCAGCAGCCCTGTCAATCGAACCATCACGTGGAGAACCAATTATCTCTACATTATACAGCTTACATGAATGTATGTGACAAATGAACATGTAGAGAACCAATTATCTCTACATTATACAGCTTGTATGACTGTATGTGACAGATGAACATGTAGAGAACCAATTATATCTACATTATACAGCCTGTATGACTGTATGTGACAGATGAACATGTAGAGAACCAATTATCTCTACATTATACAGCTTACATGACTGTATGTGACAGATGAACATGTAGAGAACCAATTATCTCTACATTATACAGCTTACATGACTGTATGTGACAGATGAACATGTAGAGAACCAATTATCTCTACATTATACAGCCTGTATGACTGTATGTGACAGATGAACATGTAGAGAACCAATTATCTCTACATTATACAGCTTACATGACTGTATGTGACAAATGAACATGTAGAGAACCAATTATCTCTACATTATACAGCTTGTATGACTGTATGTGACAGATGAACATGTAGAGAACCAATTATCTCTACATTATACAGCTTACATGACTGTATGTGACAGATGAACATGTAGAGAACCAATTATCTCTACATTATACAGCTTGTATGACTGTATGTGACAAATGAACATGAAGAGAACCAATTATCTCTACATTATACAGCCTGTATGACTGTATGTGACAGATGAACATGTAGAGAACCAATTATCTCTACATTATACAGCTTGTATGACTGTATGTGACAGATGAACATGTAGAGAACCAATTATCTCTACATTATACAGCTTACATGACTGTATGTGACAAATGAACATGTAGAGAACCAATTATCTCTACATTATACAGCTTACATGACTGTATGTGACAAATGAACATGTAGAGAACCAATTATCTCTACATTATACAGCTTGTATGACTGTATGTGACAAATGAACATGTAGAGAACCAATTATCTCTACATTATACAGCCTGTATGACTGTATGTGACAAATGAACATGAAGAGAACCAATTATCTCTACATTATACAGCTTACATGACTGTATGTGACAGATGAACATGTAGAGAACCAATTATCTCTACATTATACAGCTTGTATGACTGTATGTGACAAATGAACATGTAGAGAACCAATTATCTCTACATTATACAGCTTACATGACTGTATGTGACAGATGAACATGTAGAGAACCAATTATCTCTACATTATACAGCTTACATGACTGTATGTGACAGATGAACATGTAGAGAACCAATTATCTCTACATTATACAGCTTGTATGACTGTATGTGACAAATGAACATGAAGAGAACCAATTATCTCTACATTATACAGCCTGTATGACTGTATGTGACAAATGAACATGTAGAGAACCAATTATCTCTACATTATACAGCTTGTATGACTGTATGTGACAGATGAACATGTAGAGAACCAATTATCTCTACATTATACAGCCTGTATGACTGTATGTGACAAATGAACATGTAGAGAAATAATTATCTCTACATTATACAGCTTGTATGACTGTATGTGACAAATGAACATGAAGAGAACCAATTATCTCTACATTATACAGCCTGTATGACTGTATGTGACAAATGAACATGTGGAGAACCAATTATCTCTACATTATACAGCTTGTATGACTGTATGTGACAGATGAACATGTAGAGAACCAATTATCTCTACATTATACAGCCTGTATGACTGTATGTGACAGATGAACATGTAGAGATCCAATTATTTCTACATTATACAGCTTACATGACTGTATGTGACAGATGAACATGTAGAGATCCAATTATCTCTAAATTATACAGCTTACATGACTGTATGTGACAGATGAACATGTAGAGAACCAATTATCTCTACATTATACAGCTTGTATGACTGTATGTGACAAATGAACATGAGGAGAACCAATTATCTCTACATTATACAGCCTGTATGACTGTATGTGACAAATGAACATGAAGAGAACCAATTATCTCTACATTATACAGCCTGTATGACTGTATGTGACCGATGAACATGTAGAGAACCAATTATCTCTACATTATACAGCCTGTATGACTGTATGTGACAAATGAACATGTGGAGAACCAATTATCTCTACATTATACAGCCTGTATGACTGTATGTGACAGATGAACATGTAGAGAACCAATTATCTCTACATTATACAGCCTGTATGACTGTATGTGACAAATGAACATGTAGAGAACCAATTATCTCTACATTATACAGCTTGTATGACTGTATGTGACAAATGAACATGTAGAGAACCAATTATCTCTACATTATACAGCTTGTATGACTGTATGTGACAAATGAACATGTAGAGAACCAATTATATCTACATTATACAGCCTGTATGACTGTATGTGACAGATGAACATGAAGAGAACCATTTATCTCTACATTATACAGCCTGTATGACTGTATGTGACAAATGAAGACTTCTTCTTAAATAGACTTCTTCTTAATTTTCCGAAGCAGGAGTACAGTACGCCAAAATCAAAACCAATTCCAGAAGAGTTTAGATACTATTTGTCATTTCACACATTTCAGTGCAGAAACCCAAAATGGAGTTAAAAAGCAAGAATGTCATTGAAATACATCTGTTATAAAGTTAATCCTAAGGCTGTGGAATTCCTCAGGATCCCAGTCAGAAACATCATCTATAGACTTGGAGCAGCGGTGAAAGTCACCTTCCAAAAGACCTCCAAGAGCAGGGCAAAGACTCATTCAGGAAGTCACAAAATATCCAAAGAAAACATCCAATAAACTGCAGGCCTCTCTCCCTTCAATAAAAGTTAAAGTGCATGACGCAATTTTTCCAGAGACACTTGAAAATGGCATCCATGCGGGAGAGGCGAGACGACAGGCACTGCTAACTGCTAACCCAGTAGAACATTGAGGCTTATCTGGGAATTGCCACCAGCACACCTTGATGAGACTCAGAGCTTTCTGTGAAGCTATTCTGAGGACTGATTAACTGAAAGTGGAATTTCCCGTGGACAGCGTTCCACCAAAAGAACATTATGGCGACGTCGAGCTTCAGGACCAGGACGAGTCACTATATTTCTGTGAAGTATGTAATCTGCTCCCTACCAGGGATTTCTGAAGTAGAATGTCAGGTCATCAGCCTGTGAGGTCAAACAGGGAAAACAATGTTATCAAGCAGAAGAGAAATGACTCGAAAGGAGTCAAATTTAAGTTTTGTGGCGGAGGCGTCAAATTCTGGACCTGAACTCCAACGAAATGCCGTTTCCTGACCTGAAAAGATCGGTTCACTCTCACAAACCATCCAAAGCGGTAGCTGTAAAACAGTTCTCGATGAAGAGTGGGCCGACTTCCACCGTTTAAAATCTGCCTTTTGTGTTTACACAGGAGGCCTCTGTTGAATATCAAATTCAGTTTGAAGATCCGACACATGAGTTACGCACAAAAATAGAAGAAACACGGATTGGGGGCGGGATAGTGGAGCGTTAGCAACAATGACAAGCCTTAACCCTTATTGGGGAATTTGGGAGGAAGGGCCTTTAACCAATAAATCGCTTACAACATTTTCTCATGGAGAGCTTTTTGCCAGAATTACTTCCACTGTTCTGCCTGACTCATCTTTAATGGCTACAGTGTGTAACGAAGCTCTCGAGGTTGGTCTGGATGCATTTTGCTCCTGATCCAGCTGCGATGCTTAAAGGGCCTGCATGCCTCAGAAAAAAGATAAGGTGCACAAATAACACAATGGTGCATGATATCTGACAACAGATGTTCGCAGTGCATCCTGGGATTTGTAATATTCGTTATGTTTGTGTTGTATAACAGCGGACCACTTAAGATAGAATTTACTATCTCCCGGGCCAGATGTAACTGCTCTGCGGTTTGGCTGTGGCAGCCGGCGCTTGAGTTCGACATGTGTAGGTTAAGGGCGATAAGTACTTTAATATCACATTTAGGGTCAATCAGGCCCATCCGTCCGGTTTGTGGGTGACGGGATATGCTGTATTCACAAAATAAGGTTTTCTAGGAACAGGGGCATCGGCCTTTTTCTAGTTTTATAATGCATATTGATAGAAAGAATAGAAAGGCCTTCACAGTTTTTAGTGATTGTTTGGTCAATAAAATACCATTAATTGCCCATCAGATTTCCCCCGAGCCTGAGTTAAGAGTTTTAGCCTGCTAGTGTGACTAACTGCTTTGGGAGTGTCTCGAGATTTAGTCCTTTGTCTTTCAGCGCGCCGTAGACTCCGGGGTTTATTTGGCCGGCTCACTGCTTCCTGTCCCATGGGGTGGCATGTAACTAATCCTGTCCATCTCTGGAGATCTTCATTTGGGATTTTTTTTTTTTGGATCCTTGCTATCATTCTGGATTTAAACAAATCCAGAATGAGGCAGATAGGAGGCTACCCTTACACTTACGTTAGGAGGAATATTCTATCCACAGCTCCTCAAACCCATTCATTCATTTCCTGTAACCGCTTACCCTGTTCAGGCTTCATGCCTCCTCCAGCTGATGGGTGTCAGTCGGCTGTCACACAGAGACAGACTACCATTCATGCTGTCAATCACACCTTTGGACCGTTTCATGTACCACGTTCACACCAATGTACCTTTATTCCATGTATTTTGCGATGAGCACCCAGAAGGAGAACATGCAAACTCCACACAGAAATGGCCCCAAGGTGGACTACAACCCAGAACCCTTTGCTGTGAGCCAACTGTGCGGCCTTTTGTGCCACCATGCATCCCTCCTCAAAAACCGATACAACTTTATTCAAACTTATTTTGTTGGGATTCTAACTCTGTGTATCTCTTAACTGGTCTGTTCAAATTGGATATTGTTCCTTATTTAGGCACACTTGAACTAACTCGGGTGACGTCCATGTCATTAGGCCCACATTCAGGGTATGGTTTCCACATTCTGGATTGATTGAGGGAATTGTCAGTTGTTTATTTCTGAAACTAGGTGGAGCTTTACCTTCAAATGTTTTTAGGCTATAATTTCTCAACCATTTTTATGATTTATTCCGAATCTGTACTATATGAATGGATTTGAGGAGATCTATCTTGCATTCATGGCGTTTTACTTCAATAGTTCATATTTTACACCAGAGGTGGAGCTTTTTTTTATGAAAAACTGAAAACTGTTTTTTGGACAAAATTCCCTAACTGATGGTTCGATTTAGTCCAAAGCTCCTGCTAATGGATCAACTCAAGGAGATCTATCTTGTACAAATCACATTTTACTCAAATAGTTCATATTTTACTCACTTCGAAGAGCTTTTTTGTGAAAAATACTGCAGAAATAAAAACTTGTTGTACAATAAGGGGAACAACTTGTAAACGGCGGGGACGACAGCGCAGGCTCAGTTTCCATTTCTATCCATTCATAGCCACAATTTTATTTCAGTTTCCTAATCAAGTCCATAAATACGATGAATAAGAAGTTAGTTGTGCAGGTATCCATATGTTTTCATACATCAGATAATGTGTTCCTTTTACCACAGGGAGAAGCCAAGACTCGATGCATCCGCACCACTGAGGATTTAATCATTGGAAATGAAAGAGGGAAAAGGTAAGATGCTCCGTGGAAATGTTGTCATTTTCTTCAGGGATTTGTAATTAGTGGCTGTATGTTCTCTTGGAAACTGGGGCACCATTTTACGAGGTTCGGTCATTAGGGTAATCTGTGCTTCTTGAAACTGCTGCATTTCAAGGAGCCAAGCAGTGATTAGCTGCATAAACCACATTTACTTCATTTATCATTAACTGAGCCTTTTTTCCAGTGGAGTTATGATTTGAAAAAAAAAAAAAACCTGCGTTAGCATCATGCACAACCTTTTACTTTAGTATTTTCTTTTTCTTTTTTTCTGTACAGCAGAATTTGCAGGCTGATTATTATCACACCCGACAAGCTGTAAAAGGCATACATTTTATAATTTGTGCTCATTCGTTTCTTTTGTTTGACTAATAAATCAATGAATACAAATCTAATCTTATCTAATCGAAGATTATATATGATCTCTTCTCATCAAATATACGGATTAGATTAGATAAATCTGTATAATTATATCTGTATTCGATGTTTATTTAACCTGAAAACATAAATATGTATAAATACAATATTAAATCCCTTAACTCAAACTCGTCTTTGGACCCAGAAATATACACAATGCAAACCAATAAATTAAGGGATATATTGAGATTTAAAAAAAAAACTTATAGAACTTCTGTTCCAACTTTTTTCATCTCCCTTGGCAGAAATAGAAATGACTAAAAGTATAATACTTAAGCTGCTACTGATAATAGTTCAAGGCATCAGTGTTGTTATTGCTGAAGGACTCACATTTAATCACTATTTATAAGTTGTAGTAATGTGTCATTTGGGGTTACAAACTATTGTCATAGTGCAACACAAATACTTCATATTAAAATACAACACATTTGTTATCTAGATTCAAAGAGGGGTAAACAAATTTCCAAGATTGAAGTGAAAGATGTTTTCAGAGATTTTTGCATTTTTTCAAGATTTCTTTAAAAAAGTACAAATTACTTAAATAATATTTAAGTTGAAAAGAAGAAGTGGTTGACTTTCACAAGACCTGTGCTCCTCCTGTGTTCGGTAGTTTTGGTTGCGTGCCTGAGGTTTGGATGTGGATCAGATGTGCATTGTGCAATAAATAGTCAGATGTGAGTAGCGTTAAATGCCTTTTAATCTGAGATAAGCCGTAATCTGAACTCTCTGGAGCGCATCTGATTTTAAACGTCCCTCAGTTCATATCCTCTTAAACTGATGATCATCCTTCATCTGCCGCTGTCGTCTCTCTTCATCTTCCCCATATTATTTAAAAAAAATCCCCTCTCTCTCTCTCTCTCTCTCTCTCTCTCTCTCTCTCTCTCTCTCTCTCTCTCTCTCTCTCTCTCTCTCTCTCTCTCTCTCTCTCTCTCTCTCTCCATCTCTCTCTCCATCTCTTATCCGTGCATCTCATCGCATCAATTTGTTTCTCTGATGCTCCGACAGCATCGGAGGCTGAACAAAGTCAATACAGATTATTTCTGTGCGTGTGCGTGTGTGTTTGTGTTTGTGTGTGGGAGAGAGAGAGAGAGAGAGAGAGATGCCCGCTATGACTCACTTAGTGTTTCAAATCATTTTCTCGGTAGGTAGGGGGGAGTTTGCTGCCTTGAAGGAGGTGCCGCTGATAATCATGGTCTCTCCTCTTCCTGTACCCATCACTAGGATAACGCCATGCTCTGTGTAGACATGCGAGGACCAAGGAGCACGTGAAGATGTCCCAGAAGGCAACAAAAAGTAAGGTTGAGGTGGTTGAGGAGACTTATTGATGTATTCTTTTTTTATTAGCTGGTGTTGGCACTTTCTTCTGATTAGCAGGGGATGAACATAAACTCTTTCATATTTGATCCATGTTTAATTTCATGTTTTGTTTTAATTGCAAAGTTTCAACTATGAGATCTATAGCAAATAAGACACTGTTATGTCTTATTGGGTCTCAGGAAGACACGCTATTTCAATTTTCAGCCTTCAAAACCAAACAGATTGAAGTCCCTAAAGTGCCAGATTGAAATAATCTAAAACATACTATAGGAGAATTACTCCTGTCACCACAGGCTAAATGCTATCCCTTATAGAAACAAAACATTTAATCCCTCCTTTCTCTCCAGATGCTGTCTACTGTAAATTACTGTGGGAAAACACAAAACTGTCTCCATGCTTTTAAAGCTTTTATCTTGGATTTTAAGGAACGGGCTGTCCCTCCGTAACGCCGACAAAGACCTAATGCAGTGTTTCATTTGAACTGCGGAGCAACGGTGGCAGCTGCATTGAAGGTTTATGTCTTTTGTATGTGTTTGAATTACGGTCTGTCCCTTTAAAGGAAACATACCCCTAACCACGCAACCTCTAGTGTTTTATCGAGATATAACATGTTTACATGCAAACCCTTAACAATTCATTTTGTGAAGCTGCCACTGCTTTCTCTACCTTGATATAGACCGGTCAGCCATAACATTAGAACCACTGTCAGCGGCTGGGATTTACGAGGCGGCGAGGCAACATTTTATCCCCAGCGTTGATGTGTTCGAGGAAAAATGGGCAAACAATTTGAGTTACTTTGAAAAAGTTCTTCCAAAGTGTGATCACTAGACAACTGAGTCAGAGCGTCTGTGGAACTGCATAAAGTTCTTTATCTGCAGTGGTTGGTACGTACCTAAGTAGTCTAAGATAAGGTTGCCGTTGGGGCTTAGTTTCTAACTTACTCCTTATTTGGTTGTAGCCAAAACTGTGTAAAACTTAAGAAAAATCAATATGTGAAAGATTAAACTGTTTCCAAACTGGATCCACTGTGGCTCAGGTTTACAAATGCCATCACTGATACTGTATTATCACTGATACTCTCTTATCAAACTGAAACCTTGTTGGTTGGAAAGGTTTCAGTGAGAACCTTTTGCCCAATGTCGTCATTGAAGTCGAAACAAGAAACCAATTTATATAACCATCTCAGTCGCAGGTCTTAGAAACCAAACTGGCAGAGATAAGAAAAGGAACCATGGCAGTGATTCATTTGAATAAGTGTTTTTTGTTTGAAATATGGTCAAACGGATTTGAACGCAGAAACTTCTTGAGGCGACAGCTGGACCCCCAACACCGTAGTATCACCAGACCACATCCTTATTAAATATCCCATCTGTTCCTCTTCCGTGTGATAGTTAGTGTGACTCATTTTTACCCTCTTCCTCTTCTTCTGTTTAACTTCCTCTGATTGGTCGGAGCCACCGGAAACCGTGTTTTCACAATGTAAACGATGAATGCAATTTTACTATTGACCCTTTACTATTTTTAAATTTTATGCCCAACAGAACTGGAGTTATTTTGGGAATGATATGTTTTGGGTCATTACTTTGCAACTATTGATCCAATTTGCTCCAAATATGGTCCATATGAATTGACTAGAGGAGATCTTTCCTGTATGTATCATATTTTAATCACTAGGGGATGAATTTTACGAAGAATAATGTTTTTTGACATTTAATCTGAGGAGCCGAATCAGGTTGATTGATTGTCCAAAGCATGGGATTTGGGGGCTTTTCGGGGATATACCTTTGCTGCCGGGACAACATCGTAGGCCTAGCTCACATTAAAACCTACGATTCGGAGTCATTCTCTCACCTACAGTATATTTCAAGTATTTGGACTTCAGGAGGAAGCCAGAGGGAACCCATGCAAATACGGAGAAAATGCAAACCCGACACAGAAAGGCCCTATAGGTACCCAGTTAGATAAGAACCCAGAACCGTCTGGCCGTCTATGATGCGACAGCTTATCACAACGCCACAACGCTGCACTGTTGAAAACCTCCTCTCTATCTGTCCCCGACTTATTTAAAACCTCCTCTTCTTGTCTCTTCTTTCGTTTACCAGGGAAGGTAGCCTTTTGTACCGTTTCTTTGATTGGTGGGAAAATACAATAACCCTATTTTGCATGTTTTTGGACTTTGGTACGCAAACACGAGGAGAAGACTGAAATTCTACACAGGAAGGTTTCAGGTCCAGAGGTAGATTCAAGCCCAGAACTTTCTTGCTTTGGGGCAGCGTTGCCATTTATCAGATAAAGGACTTTGTAGTCCCTGTTGAAAATCGTCTATCGATAGAGCCCCCATTCTCCATTGTCTGCTTTCCACCAACCACTGCCATGACAGCCATCCCTCACTCGCAGCTTCTTCTACAAGCGCTTCTCAGCCATACTCTGATGATCTGGTTTTTAGAAATAGCAGTGAAATAGTTTCTTTCCCACATGAACTCTGACTAGTAATCATTGGATTATTGTATTTTAAAGTCATCACCTGTTTTCATCAGGAATGTTCTCATTTATGACGGATAGATGTCTATTTTATATTTTTATTATGTATTTTTATTTATTTAGGTAATATCATGCCCTACTGACTGAGATGACTTTGTTCTGTCTTTGCTGAGGCAATGACCATAAAGTACTTGATTACTTTGGGGGTTCTGTGTTGATACCTTGGTTATTATACATGTGAAATATTTGTGTTTTTATAATTCTACAAATACAAATTCTTCAGTCTGGGTATCCGTACGTCACATCACATCTCCTCAAAATATCCAAATTAAATCAATCAATCAATCTTTATTTATATAGCGCCAATTCACAACAACAGTTGTCTCAAGGTGCTTTCCAGAAATAGAAACTCTTTATATAATTATCAACAGAGACCCAACAAATTCCTCCTTGAGCAGCTCTTGGTGACAATGAAAAAACTGCCCTTTAACGGGCAGAAACCTCAAGCAGATCCAAGACTCAGGGTGGACGGCCTACTGCCATGGGTGAGGAGAAATACAGACGGGGAAAAAGCAACAAAGATATCAGCTATAATCGACTTTCTCCAACATCTCCATGGTCGGGCCGCAGCAGCAGCAGCAGGGATCCCATGTTGATAATAACATTAATATTAATGTAACATTTAGCGATAGCTTATGGGGAAATACTATACAATAATAATAATAATAATAATAATAATAATCATTATGACCATCTTGTGATCAGTGGACATCGAGCAGGTCCACAGCAGCAGATGCAATCCCCAACCATGTGACCTTACAGGGCGAGAGAAATGTTACCCATACTTTGCAGAGACCCTAAAGATGCACATTGAAGGTACTTAAGTTTTTTTCCTCTTTATTTCTTTTTTAAATATGTTTTTGGGCATATTTGAACTGAGTTCAGTTTGCTGACCTCTGATAAATGATGTGGTCCAGCCACATCAGCACACATTGAGTTTTTCCAGTACCAGGAGTATCTCTGTCCATGGACACATGCTTTTGTAGTGCTCTATTTTTAAAGTGGGAAAATGTTGACATCCTTTTCAAAGTGTTTTAAGGATTAAAACAGGGGTTTCAAGCAGATTTCATTATTTAATGAAGGAGAAAAAGATATGTTACTCTCACAGATGCTCTCAATGAATCTTTTTTTTAAATTATTTTCTTACTTCGATGACCATGGAAAGAACCGAAATTGAAATCTCAGTTTTAGATGCCAAGAATTTACAAAGATCAGCCATAACATTATAACCACAGAATGATGAAATCAGAATATCATTGATTATGTCATTACGATGGCTCCCATCAGTGGGTAGAAAGTGAACGTTCTGCGCTCAAAGTTGATGTGGAAAAGCAGGAAAAAATGGGTAAACGTGAAGACTTGATCTTGAATGGCCAAAATCGGGATGCTACTGGACTTAAGTTGACTCTTCAAATGTTTAAGGACTTGTTGAGTATCCGGTGAACTGGTGAAAAGGGCGTTGGCGCTCGAGCCGCTGTTTTCTGATCCTGCAGAAGAGATCCTGCAGCTGAAACCTCTGAAGAAGTTCATGCTTGTTCTGAAATTGCATCGCCAAGCTTTCGTTGTGGCAAAAGAAAGACCTGGAAAATGTTAGGTTGGTGATCATAATGTAATGGCTGATATATGACAGTCTCTGAACTCTAAAGACAGAGTTTGCTCAGGGTAACACACAATTGAATTAAGTATGTCTGAGTTTGCCCTGTGATGAACTGGCGGCGACTCGTCCTGGGTTTACCCCGCCTCTCGCTCGGTGTCAGCTGAGATAGGCCCCAGCCCCCCCCCTGACCCTGAACAGGATAAGCGTTGATGATGACTGAATGAATGAAAATTGAAGTGGAAAAAGATTAATTTGATTGTGTCACCAGTGGAAGTTATTTTAATTAAAAAAAAGTTTTACCAATAATAAAGAAATATTTATTTACCATTTTATATTTTAGATATTTTGAAGGTAAAAAAAAATGGAATTTCACTTTTATATTCTTTTTGGGTCTGATCATGCACTGTAAAAGAGAATTGCTGATGATCTTAAAAGAAATTGCTTAACCTAAATTGAATGTAGTATTTAATTAGTATTTAATATTTAAGTTGAAAATACTTCATTAAATCAGTATGACCGGTTAAAAGAATGTTTTTGAGTTCATCAAACAATTCTCTTTGTACAGTGTAGTTGTGGTAATTTTCTTTTCCCAGTGCATTATTCCTTTTTTTCATGGCATTACCGATAAAAAACCTAAAATGACAAATATTAAATAAATGTTTGTTTATTATTGGTGCACAATTCTGACATTGTTTTATTCCTGCGGGGTTTCAAGACAAATATCATACCCTGTAAAAAGATGATTGTTGGTGATGTAAAAGATGACTTCCACTTGTGACATAATAAAATAAAATAAAGGTTAATCAGTAATACATCATTTAATTGTTTTTTACCAGTGGACAAATGATTAATTTTAGAGTGTATTTATTGTTTGCAACGTCAATTACCAAGGAGTTTTTGATTCTTATGTTCCCTTCTGTTTTTGTCCTCAGCATGGTGCCTTAGGCTTCTCCCACTTCTCCTCTTCTTCATCTCTTTTGTCACGTACTACTGCTCCTATTCCATACTTCAGAGGTAATCACACACACGCCAACATCGCTCTCTCTCTCAGCTGCTCTGGTGTTGAGGTCACCCAATTACAGAGCTGCCCATTTCTGGTAAAAAGCAAGCATGAGGTCTGAATCACTAAAATCTACAGCCCACATTTGGATCATCAGAGCTGCAGGTCACTCTCAGCCCATGGTTGATATGGCCATTCTGGAGAAATTTACTGGTACTCATGGGTCCGGGCGTCATTTTAATGCCACGCTGTGGTGATTGTCTTTCAGCTACGGCGGCACCAGCAAGTCTCCGAACAGTAGCAAGTCACTGTGCGGTGGCTGGCTAACCCAGAAGAAGTGGGAGAGCCTCAACTTTAAGTGAGTAATGGCATGTCTGTCTTTTTTTTTCTTTTTTCAAACTGGTGGGAGTGGATGGCTTGTTGAGGCAGGACGCTATGCCAACATTTTTTACTTGAACATAAGATGCCAGGCTCCTCTCAACCGTGAGGGCTGCTCTTTATCAATCGTGGAGCATAAGGGAGAGAGTGAGCAGACATTATTATAAGAGAGGATTTTCCACTTAAATCGTGGCCACGTTAAGTTTCTGTAACTTCAGGGGAATGTGGTGATGGAAAACCTAGTGAGCTCTTGATAAAGTTGGGTTTTTCTGACCCAGACAAGAGCTTGTTTGTCCTCCTCGCGTTCTGCCTTGTTAAGTAATCGTTGTCCCGCAGCTCTGAGCCCCCTCTCATTTATTTTCTCACGCTCTATTATCAGTTTATTCAGCTGCATATTTACTGTTGGACTTTTTGCGGGCTCTGTTCTCTTACAAAATAGCGATATGGTCTCCATCTGCGGACCTCCTCCAAGCTCACTGTTTATTTCTTCAGCTCAGCGGACCTTCCACCAGCAGCCTTTTCAGCTTTTGAACAGCCATGCGCTCTCGGACATGATTTCTGTTCTCACATTATGTTTCCGGTTGGTTTGCTCTTGCATTATCGCATCAGTGGTTACACACCCGGGGAGGCCTTCCAGGCAATTACACTGACATTTCTCTAATTAGGCTCCTCCCTGGAGATCTACCCCGATCTCCTGTGAAGACCTAGCCGCCACATGAGGCTAATAAATGTCTGAGTGACTCACTGTCAAAGTCTGGGGGTGATAAACAGCTGGAGACTGAAGCCAGTGAACACAGAGGCGGCAGTTTCATATATTACAACCTGCCACATTTGCCCCCGTGGATGTTATTGTTTTCCTTTCCCTCTCATGCCAGCGAGAGCCTTTATTGAGGGAAATTGCGATTGAATTACATCATGTAATTGGATGGTTTTGCTAAGAATGGGTCTGGTTTACCTGCTTAATGCGCACCAGAGCGTTTTGAAAATTGCACATCAAGCTTTTCCATGTGCCAGTATGAACATTGAACATGGCATCTGGCACGGCAGTCGATATTGTGAATTGTGAGGCAGCAGTTTCCTACGTTCTCGACGTCCCACGCCTCGTTCCCGTCCTCCCGTCTGCCTCAGCCGCAAAGCCTCCTGTAATATAATTCAGCCGTACAGTCAAACCCTTATGTGCTGCAGTGCGATGCTGTAATTCCTGCCCGACTCTTTTCTTTCAGCATCAGCAGACGGATGCAGCTCTTTCTGAAATTGGAGGATTTCTTCTGGCGGGAGCATCTGTCAAAGCTGGCATTACCGTATGGCATTAAGAACAGTGGTATGCTGATTTTACATTATCCTCTGCTCTTCCTGCTCCAACTGAAAAGAGCCTCACTTCCAAAAAAACGTTGTTATGTAACGTTGTGGTTCTCAAGAATCTTTTTTTCAATAATGTACCCGTTTTTGAATGATTTTTTTCCAGACGTGTAACTCCCATCAGCACAAAACTTTTTTTAGAGGGAAAAGATGACAATGCAGCCTAATAAAGTACTTTACAGTGTCTGACAACTAGACATTTACAGTGTTTCCAGTCCGTCACTAAATTCATGGGAAACCAGTTTTATTTCATCAATTCGTTGTTGGCAGTTGAACTGAGTGGCGGCAATTTTGACGGATTTGTTTTCGTCAGAGGTTGACCCGGACCTCGTGCCGGTGATAAAAACTCTTTTTTCCTGGAGGATACAATTGCCAAACAATTTAAATGTTGGCAGTCAAAAATGTCAAACACTAAAAAGTGCTGGGTACTTTCATGACCCAAATACTGGGTTGGTTGGGTTGGTTGGTTTGACCCAACATTGGGTCGAACAGATTTTTACTGGGAAATAATAATACCATAAACAACATATTTTATATGCAACATTTAATTTACCAAAAGAAATTTTGGTATGACAAACATAGATTTGAAGTAATTTTTTTTTTTTCCCATGTCAAGCTTCAACAAAAAAGAAGCTTTTGTACCTGAAGATCTTTTGGCAATTAGTGTGAACACGTTGCCATGGCAAGTCAGTATGCACGTATAACCTGATAACTCACCTTGTTTACTGTAGCTTTGGGCTGCGTCATCAAAAATGAAGGACTTGTATGATAAAGTACCTCATTAATTTTGATTGGTACGTCACAAATATTAGAGTCAAAATTTATTTGAATCAGGTAATTAGATTCACGACATTGGAGTTTAGCCAAATTGACCCGTTTCCAATTTTTACAAGAAGAAAAACGGTACAAGAATACATTTCTTCTACCTGAAACTAAATGGCCTTTCTGTGAAAAACATGTAGAATCAAAAAAAAATAATAATTTGAGCACACATGCTACCAACCCTCACGCAATCACAGCCTTCATATGGTTTGCTTTCACTTTCCTCCAATCTTCACCCCCTCTATCTTGTCCACCTGTAAGACCTTTTTTAGAATGTCCTTACATAACATTCTAATCATCGAACATTTTCTCACACTATATGCCTCGCTCCTGCACATCCAGCGAGTGGGACAAAAGAGATAAATACCTCTACATCACAGTACAGAATCTTCCACCCTCAGTATGACCAAAAGATTTATCTGTCAGGGCTTTATAGCTGGTATTTGAAGAGAGTCAGGCACACAGCGATGTGGAAGAGGAAGATCTCTCCGAGTATGAGGATAATTTAGATATCAAATCAGAGTATTCTGATCCTTAAAGTGATTTAGAAGATGGCCTTCCCTCGGATTATGCACCACAAGGATCACCACAGGCGGCCGCTGGAGCAGCTCAAGATGGTACCAGGGCCCACATGATTTGCAGTGACTCATGTTCGGGATATCAAGTCATCCTTTGAGCTGCTGATTCCTGACTCAATTCAGAAAATTATTCTGGAACTTCATGTTCACGGCCAATACTACGCTGGTTTTGTTTCACTTCATTTTTTTCCAAGATAAGCATGATTTATGACACCCAAGTCTTGAGTAGAGTGGATTTTTAACATCAATTATAACCTTATGCCACAAAAACAAATCAAACTTCCATTGTTAATTGGTCAATTTGACCCGAGGGATACCAGAGGGTCCCAAAAGTGAAGACCATACAAGGGTTAACTAAAACATAGCTGTCTTTTTTGTAACTCACACGTCTCCTTTCAAGCATGTCCATTTACAATCACTCTTTTCTCTATTTCCCCTTCCAGAAGAGCTGCTACTGAAAGTTCTTGCTGTAACTGCAAATAACCAAATGCCAGCCAACATTGAGAAGTAAGTGTAAGCGGATTTAGAGCGACCTCATACACAGTATCAAAGTTCAGTGTTTTTGTCCAGTAACACATGTTTGTTTCCAAAGTCCATAGTCTGTAGAATTAGAACCCAGAAAAAACATCAAGTGACTGAGATTGCAACAGAAATATTTTTCAGAACATTGTGATCCACAATGTGAACATTGTTAATCCGGGGAGTGTTATTGACGTACATCTCAGTAATTGGTAAAGTAAATGGTGCATCAAATGCGTCAAAGCACTTTTGGATTTTAGTTGACTGTTAGGAAGGTTGGCATTTTATTTTTGACTGTGCTGACCTGAAAACACCGTTCTTTAAAACTGTGGGAGCTGTGGATGGACATAAATTTAAAGTGTTTGTGTGTGTGTTGTTTTTCCCTCCACAGCCTTGAATGCAGAACCTGTGTTGTCATTGGCAACGGCTATGCCATTAAAAACAGCTCTTTGGGAAGCATCATCAACAAATATGACGTTGTAATACGGTAAGCGACGACATTATGGAAGTCCTAACACAAGAACTTGATATCATTACTGGTAACCGACGTGGTTTGACTGGAAGACTTAATTACAGTGTAGCCTAAAATATGACTTTAATCCCCTGCAGAAGGGATCCAGGGGATTACTTATGTCCGTCCCTTCTTCCGTTGGTCTGTGCGTTCATATTGGCGTATGGGCTGACCACATCTCCTCGAAGATCACTGTCAGGAATTCAATGAAATTCCACCAGTCCTTTGTAGGAGCACCGGAGTTGTGAATCTCATAGGTGGTTAATTAATTAGCTTAGGTGGTTTTCATGTCAGTTTGCTCACATTCTTCTATGACAGAGGTTACGGCCTATCTATGTCAGCACACATCGGGGCAGCTGTAGCTCAGGTAGTAGTTGTACCCCAAATATGAAGGTTTTATAGTAGTTGTACCCCCAATGGTAAAGTTGTATAGTGGTTGCACCCCCAATGGGAATGTTGTATAGTGGTTGTACCCCCAATGGGAATGTTTGTATAGTGGTTGTACCCCCAATGGGAATGTTGTATAGTAGTTGTACCCCCAATGGGATGGATGGATAGTGATTGTACCCGCCAATCGTAAGGTCACACCTTCAATTGGAAGGTTTTAAAGTGATTGAACCCCCAACGAGGAAGTTGCAGTGGTCTACCCCCAATCAAAAGGATGAATAGTGGTTATTCCCCAAATTGGAAAGCTGTATAGGGGTCGTACCTGCAGTTGGGAGGTCAGGGGCAGTGTTGTTTGCACCCACAGGGGCCGTCGACTGCTCCTCGTGGGAGGGTCAAACGCAGAGAACTACTTTTCCCAAAGCTGTCCAGTGTATATAATGATAAACATAAGCGTATGTATGTAACTATTGAGTAGTTTGTATTTTGTTTAACCTTTGTCTAACCAGGAAATCTCCCTTTTAGATCAGGTATCTCTTTAAGAAGGGTGACCTGGACGAAAGGCAGCAGCAAACGTCAAAACTCACACATAAAAACCTCACAATGTACAATTACAATAAATATGGGCACATTTAGTAATAAAAAACACACAATGCATTCACATTTTAAAGATAAGGAAAGATAAGATTTTTTTGATAAGGATTTTGACTCCTGAGAAGATAAAGGCGCAACCCAAGAAGAGTTTTAGGTATAAAAAACAGCCAGTGTGTATTTCTGTGTACATATAAAGATGGCCAGCCAGCTGCTACATATAAAGTGCAAGTCATTTGCATCCAGTGACATTTGTTAATGCACAGTGAAAAACAGTTTCCAGAGACCACAAACAGGGAGCACCCTCTTCACCATCGTCCAACAGAGGCAGGAAAGATAAACATACAATATACATTTTCTTGCTCTGAAAGAAACGCAGGATTTTTTTCCTGTCGTAGAAGCCGAGCTTCATCTTGAGCTTGGGGCCCATATTGGCTATACGGGACTTAAAAGGCAAGTGGTGGTCACTAAGAAAACCCAAATACTTTTAACTTGAGTCTTCTTCGATTCACTTACCAAGAAATGTTGGAATATTTTTGGAAGTTGTGTGGCAGTTCACTTTAGTTTGAGAATAGCGTGAGTTTGGTTTGTATCTGTATTTAGAACCCGTTTCAGTTTTTGCAGACGTCACTGGACAACCAAACCGTAACCCTAACATGAAGTATGTTAATCAATAAGTTATGATCAACAGTATCAAACACTTTAGATAAGTCAATAAAAAGTGCAAAAACCTTTTTTTCCTGCAATCAGCTGCTTCAATTCTGTAATTTTTAAAAAATCCTTAAGTTTATTATTGTTTATATTTTTGAGATTGGCCTGTAATGGATGACAGATCTTGAAATTCAGGGGTCACTACCTTTCAGCGGGGGCAGTACGGAACCAGATTTACGGATTGACGGGATTTTATGCTGACACAACTTTGAATAAAGACATGTGGTAAAGGCTCAGCAATAGTATTTGCAGATATCCTCAGAAAGAAAGGATCTAGTTTATCTGGACCTGCTGCTGTATTTTGGTCAACTTGTTGTAGTGCAAAATAGAACTCACAGACAGATGCAGGCAGAAAATGAAACAGGTGATCAGACTACTGACCATCCCCACAACATGCAAGAGAAACATTTTTTCCGCTTGTACGTCATCTTTTTCAAGACCCAAATAGAAATCCATCAGAGAGAAAATATTCATCAAAAAAATGTTGCATGTCTAATTTCTTAATCAGCGTGCAAGAATCTGTAACCAAGTACTCTGGTAATCCACCAGCGGACGGATGGCCTGAAGAAGCTTTACCCCCCTTCTATCGTGTCCGTGGCTCATTAAGGTTTGCTGTTGTTACAGCGAGGTAAAACTCAGACTTAGCTCACTTTTTTCGGAGCTCTCTGAAATGGAGAAAAATCTGCATACGATTGAGATTTTGTTGCATCAAGTCCTCTTCTCCCAGAAGAGCAGCGATCTCAGGAGAAAACCAAGGATTGTAGTGGGGGATCTTTTTCCTTGGACACAAATTCTCTAGTATAAACTTTTTGATTCCAGTCTAAGCTAAATAGTGACTCATCAACAATAATAATAATAATAATATAACTATGAAAATCACTTTCAAATGAAACAACTCCTCATAACAACTCACGTCCTTTAGTACTGAGAAATTAGGAACAGACAGATCTTTGCTCTGTGACAATTTATTGGGGGGTGTTGGTTACAAATTCACTTTGCCATATACCAAAGATGAACGGTATCTGACACCATGACATTTTGACTCTGACAAACCTTTAAGTAAGTGAAGTTCATTCAAGGAAAAAATAAAGAGTTTACCCAGCGACAGAAGCAATCTTTAAATATGATTGTACAGCCCTGGAATGAACAAAGGCACTCAGAAATTCTGGGTTTTCATAAGCCTCTTTCAAACAGCCAGAATTTGGCCTGGACACAATGCATTTTTCCTCTCTCTCTCTCTCTCTCTCTCTCTCTCTCTCTCTCTCTCTCTCTCTCTCTCTCTCTCTCTCTCTCTCTCTCTCTCTCTCTCTCTCTCTCTCTCTCTCTCTCTCTCTCTCACACATCTCTGCCTCTCTCTCTCTCTCTCTCTCTCTCTCACACATCTCTGCCTCTCTCTCTCTCACACACATCTCTGCCTCTCTCTCTCTCTCACTCATCTCTGCCTCTCTCTCTCACACACATCTCTGCCTCTCTCTCTCTCACACACACATCTCTGCCTCTCTCTCACACACACACACATCTCTGCCTCTCTCTCACACACACACATCTCTGCCTCTCTCTCTCTCTCTCTCTCTCTCTCTCTCTCTCTCTCTCTCTCTCTCTCTCTCTCTCTCTCTCTCTCACACACACACACATCTCTGCCTCTCTCTCTCTCTCTCTCTCTCTCACACACACACATCTCTGCCTCTCTCTCTCTCTCTCTCTCACACACACATCTCTGCCTCTCTCTCTCTCTCTCTCTCTCTCTCACACATCTCTGCCTCTCTTCTCAGAAGCTAATCGTTCTCTGGCCAAGTAGACTAAGGTTATTGACATCAAGAATTCAACGCATGCTGGAGACTTTGACGTAACCAGGCTCTTTCTCTCAGGAGCACCGTTGGACTCTGTTAAAACCTCTTGAGACTCATGTTTCCAAAGGGCAAACTAATTATTTTGCGGCATAATGTTCCGAGTCGGTGCTACTGTGTTAAAGATTTGGTAAAGGTTTAATGTGCTTTTTTTTTTTTTTAAGCTGTTAAGTTGAGACTTTGTTGAAAAGAATCAAGCATTGATGTTTCAATCAAGCGTATGTCAAACTTAATCATATTGGAATCAATATTCCACCTATTTTGGATTGAGAAAATGTCTTGTACCTCAGGGAAAGAGAACAAACATTAACTTAAGAAACAGTAGTCTTTCTAAATGGCAATTAACCTGCAGGAGACCCAAGCCACAGTGAAAACATCTAGCTGGGGTTAATTGGTTGATCCCAACGATGTTAGTCACATCTGTGACGACGGTGGCTCAGTTGGTAGAGCAGCTGTCCACTTATCTGAAAGTCAGTGTTTCAATCCCTGGCCACTGCAGCCCACATGTCAAAGTGTCCTTGAGCAAGATACAGAACCCCAACGACTGTTCCATTGGTGCATGAATGGTTACTGCTCCTGATGAGCATGCGGTGCCTTACATGGCAGCCTTTGTGTGAATGCTGACTCACATTGTAAAAGCACTTTGAGTAGTCAGGTAGACTAGAAAAGCACTATATAAGTACAATCATTTACCATCTGCTAAGAGCTGGCTGTCATGGTTTGGCCTCAGCTCCACACAATTCTGCTCTGTGGGAACTGTCTTTATTGCAAAAATGACCATTTTCCTGGTTTTTATTGTTCATCTCTTAAGGTGAACCTTCACTTATGAAAAATTTCAAATCTTCTACTCAATGGATTTTCTGAAACCCTGCACAATCGACATCTCGCTGCCAGAAATGGAAACATTAATGACTTAAACAAAACTGAAAATGAATATATATTGGCTTGACTGTCTTTGTATGATGATCTTAACCCTCTTCTAAAATGTTTTTTTACTGAGTGTTTATTTTTGAGCTTTAACAGCTAAAATCCCCTTTAATATCGGCGCTAGCTGCGGTCCCACCTCTAACTTAAGAATGGCCAGTTTTGTGGTGCTTGAGATATTTAAAAGGGGATTGAATGGAGGGTTATTGGAAATTACTATTTTTTTAAGGCCACTAAAACAGAAGTATTGAGTTGAGGTGACCAATGTTATTCGCTCAACTTTTGGGCGCTTCTGAATACATCATCCATCCAGGTATTCATAAGAAATAGTCCAGAATCAATGGGGACGTTTCTTCAACCAAAAGTCTGTCTCTGAATGTAGCGTTCTGTCTCTGCCTCAGGCTAAACGATGCCCCTGTCAGGGGTTATGAGGAGGACGTTGGGAACAAGACCACCATGAGGTTTTTCTACCCAGAGTCGGCCTCTTACAACCCCGGACTGCACAACGAGCACGGCACACTTATGGTCCTGGTGCCTTTCAAGCAGCAAGATCTACGGTGGCTGAAAGAGATCCTTTATAATGAGAAGAGGGTACAGGATATTTGTGAGAATGCATTCTCTCTCTCTCACACAAACGCACATGCTTCCTATCTCTGTCTGCTTTTTCTGTCTCTCCGTCTCTGCCTCACATAAACACTCTTGTTGAAGCCTCTTTCCCAACCCTGCCAGCCATCCATATCAAGGACAAATACTTAAAAGGTTCGACTCCAGCGGTGCCAGTGCCCTTCAGAGTTAAATGTAGTTTCCATCCAAGACATCCTTCACTCTGTTGCTGCTGGCACCTCCGGCCTCCCGCTGCTAATAGTTGCAGGGTCATTACCTGCTAATTTGCATCGATTTAAAATGCCTCCAGACCTGAGGGACTCGTGTGAAAAGGAACCCTGTGTGCCGTCTAAAAATACCAACGTTTGACTTCCATTCTTCCTTTCTTGGTTTGCATGTTTTCACAACTTCTGTCTTTGTCTTTATTTGTGCATCGCAGGTGAGAAAAGGCTTCTGGAAGCCTCCTCCCCAAATCTGGTTAGGCGATGTCAGTAAAATCCGAGTTTTGGACCCCTACTTTCTGCACCACACCGCAGACACACTGCTCCAGATATCCTTGTCTCCCAAGAGTAAAAAGGTGAGAGATCACTTGCACATTATTTTTACCATCTTGAAAGATCACAATCTTAGACTCATACATTGTCATTGAGGACCACCTGTCCTTCATCAAACTGAAACAACGGTTTTCCTAAGAAAGAAAAGAGAAAAGGTCAGCATTCCTACCTTGTGATAACACAGCTTGTGCACACAGATCCTTGCAACAGGTGAAAATACTGAAGCGTATATGCCGGATGTCTATGTTAAATTGAATACCACTGGGTGAAGTATGGACTCACACATTCCATAGAAAGCTTTTGCCAGATAGGACAGAAATGGCAATAGATGCATTATCAAAAAAGTTCTTTTACAGGCTCCCAAAGGGCCTGTAATAAGTAACTGTATTTTTTCCTATTTAGTCACCATGGATCTTATCTTAAAGCATATCGCTGACTTTATAGACATAGTTAGGATGAGTCAATATGGACTTTTTGAGATGATTAATGAGTAACATTCAATCTGAGGAATTCAATCAGGGGGATTGGTCGTACAATGCCGGGCATTTCGGCCTTTTTTTGTGCTATACACTTTGGGCAACAGCAGCGTAGGTCTATTGTTAGTGCTCTTCCTCATGTTGATTTATCAAAGGAATACATTGCCCACTGTGTGTTAAGCACTCCTGTGGGGTTTTGCCCGGACCCAAATGCAGACGCAAACAACGTAGAGCTGGTGTAAAATATATTTATTTCTGCGAGACACGAGAAAAAACTGGAGGTTACTTACAACACACTGGGAGGGATTGGGATGCGTGACAACACCAGAACATCATGCACAGAAGGGAAGGTAAGGACAGACTTTATACACAGACATAACGAAACAATGAGACACAGCTGGAGGGGAAACACAGGTGAGCATGATGACCAATCACAAGACAGACACAGAGGGAGAAAGGAACACAGAGGCGTGACAGTGTGTTCGTTCACAAACTGTCCCTAAATCATGTTCAGCCCCGGACTCTCAAAGATAGCCACTTAATGTCCGTGCAGAGAAAACCCTAGAGGAAGCACCACCAGTTTGCTTCATCACTTGCAATATAATCACACTTCTGAGTCGGAAGAGTCCACGACATGCTGACAAATGTGTCGTGCCAAATTCCGAAAATATTTGTATTTCAGGTGTGGACTTTGAAATATTGACTATTGTACTGATGATCGAATGACTTGGCATAAACTCAAGTCATAAGCTTCCTGAATGGGAAAAAAAACAACCCACAAAATATCCCTGCTTTAGAAAGTTCAGCTTATTTATCGTACAGATCTGTCGGAGAACTTTGCAGGCAGTAAAAATATATACAATAATAATCATTTATTACTTGTGATCGAAGTGAGGTAATGGTGATTTAAATTTAAAGTGGTAATCCTCTTAAGTAAGACTCCTCAGCTTTCAAACTGTCGTTCTGTAACCCTGGTGTTGATGTTTCTTGCTACAGCTCATTAATATTTACCAGTTCTGCCATCCCGAACTGAATTTTCCCACCAGAACCTTCTCCCTTGTTTTTTTTCTTCTCTCCCATACCTCCTTCTTTCTCCTTTCGCCCTTTCAAAACTTCCCACATTAATGTTAACGAAGCTGAATGGAGCGTGGACTGATTAGCCACAGCTCCCGGGGTGATATGTCTTAGGCGCTGTGATAAACTGTTTACTGAAAGAGGCGTTTCTCCTGAAATGTAGCTGGCTTGATCACAGTTTTGTTGATGTAGTTTAACTGCAAAACACGATAGGGATTAGCTTCTGCTGGGTTCTCTGGCGTCTCATTACAACAATAAGCTCCGCATGTCTTCTAAGCTGCTTCGCCAGTCTCTGGGAAATAATTGGCTTTTGAAAGAATGCCCAAATTTTGTATAAATTTCAACCAGATGCTCTTTTTTTTGTCTCTTCCCACTTATTGCCGTTTTGACTGGAATTGAGCTATTTTGATTGTTTAATCATGTATTGCCACGCTTGTCTCTATAAAATATGGAAGTTTAGGATGAAATAACGTCGAAACCCTAAAGTCATGAAAGTAGGACTACGAGGAAGCATGACACATGCCTTTTCTATTTAAGGCTTTTTTTTTTGTCCCAGTGATTTATTTATTTCAACAATCGGACCTCATCTTCCTCCTTGGATGAGACCACTGGATTTCGTAACACCCTGTGATTTGACTAGGAGTATTACTCATGTAGAATGAAGCTTTTATTGGCTTGCTGCACCGCGTCTGCCGCGTGGGACTTTATGTGTGTTTGGTGAGGACTGCCTCGGCCGCGAGCCCGAGCCAAGTTTTGTTTTGGTCCTGGTTGTACCCTCTCCTGAGCCTTCTTTGTCAACGAATGAGGAGGGGGCCGCAGCACAAGCACAAAAGCCTGGTTCATGAGAAGAGTGAGCAATGGGACGTCAGAGGGACAAGAGCTTTACACCATCTGCACAGAATGCATTGAGACAGGAGGGACGGGCGGAGAAAGATGGAGGGAAGCGGTGAAGGGGAGATCTGGGGCCTGCAGCATTCAGTTTTTCTTCTTGGAAGTGGCTTCATTTAGGACTGCAAATATTTATGTTTTTATTCAACAATGGTGATACAGCGGGAGATGTAGACTTTTCTCACCGTCTTTGTTCCATCTTGTCTTCTTCTCTCCCTTTCCACTTTCCTGTCCTCCTTAGCCAAAGTACCAGTAGGAGCTCTGACTGAAGCAGACCTCCACTTTGCTAATGACCCTGCCAGATAAATAAGGACCCCCTTTAACACACATGCACACACACACACACACACACACACGCACACACACACACACACACACACACACACACACACACACACACACACACACACACACACACACACACAGACACACACACACACACACACACACACACACACACACACACACACACACACACACAGGCAAAACCCAAACACATGCAACCACTTTTGTTTTTATTCCCCCTTTCCTTCCTTTCGGTTAAACTCTGTAGGCAAACATGCACACAGAATGACTCTACCGTTCACACCTTCTCCCAAAAACCAGGCTCGTGTTGAAGTCTCGTAGGTCGTCTCGCTTGTAGTAGTGATAGTATGCAGCCCCCGTTGCCTCCCTCCCGTCACGGCTTCACGGGCCCGAGTCCAAACTATGCGCTGGGTGGCTGCGGAGCTCTGGCGGTCCCCCGTGCGCTGAGGCTCATGCATGCTGAATGTCAGCCAGATCCCTTTGCGGGTTGCAGTTTCTGGAGGTTTGGAGAAAAGACAGTTGATCTGGTGATATTGAGCTGGTTTAATGTTTAAAGGGGAAAGACGAGAACAGGCAAAAGGTTGTGTTTCAGTCCCTTATCAAGGCTGTTACGCTCAGGTCGTCTTTCCTATCACTGCAGTACAGCTCACACACACTCACACACACACACAAACACACACACACACATGCATTCACACACACACACACACTCATACTCAAACTCACGCTCACACACATCTGATCACGCGCTTTCTTTCACTTGTTTCTCATCAAGGACAGAACATATAAAGAGCCTTTCTCTTCGCCCTCTGAGGGCTATTGTTGAAGACGGTTAGCACATGAGAAAAGTTTCTTCATCCGTTTATACAGTGTTGTTAAAAAAAAAACTCTGCTGTAAAAAAAAATTAAAAAGGTTTGCCAATACCTAGATCCCTATCCTAAAAACTAGGTCACTCACCTGGGCTAAGAACCTCGTGGTGCCACCTGGAGATCAGTCCTTGTATGAGAACTCTTCCTTACCAGACTGTTCTAGTAAAGCCACATTGGAGGGTTTCAGAGCCAGTACTGATCTTTCCGGCCCGGCTACAGCATCTCACAGGGGTTCATGGCCAATCTAGGTTCGGTCCAGACTAATCCGAACTGGACTTACTCTTCTGCTAGGGATGATTGATCGTTATTGTAAGACCCGGATGTGCTTGAGCTTTAACTCACAGACTGATGACCTGGTATTCCTTTTCATAATGTTCTGGTATAGATCAGAACTCTTGTTTCCCTCAGTTATTGCATGTTGCCCTGGTGCTGAAGCAGAAAAGCACCCCCACAACATGGCACCACCACCTCCTCCATTTATGACTGTAGGTATAATGCTCTTTTTGAGGTATGTAGTATTTGGTTTATTCCAGGTGTAACAGGACCTGTAGAATCCAAGCTGCTTAACCTTTGTCCCATCAGTCCATAGAATATTAATATTCTTCTGGGCTGTCGTGGAATCCATTTTTGGTGAGAGTCTTATCAGCAGTGGAGCCATGAACTATGACTTTAATGGTGGAGTTGACAGAGGCCAGTTGTTCTTGAACGCTTTATTTTGACTTCCTGATGAGTCGTTGCTGGGCTCTTGGAGGAACTTTGGAGGATTGTCCAGTTTTGTGAGGTTGATTATTGTTCCATTTCATCTCCATTTGTAGATAATGTGTCTCACTGTGGAGCTCTTCTGTCCCAGAGAGTCTTCTCCCGGGATTGATCTATTTAAATCACCTTCATCCTCATCTTCTCTGGGAATTTCTTTAGTTTCTGGCATAGTGTGCTAATGATGAGACCTATGAGGCAACTTCCTGCTTCTGAAAACAGTATGACTATTTAAGTGGTGATTTTATGCTCGGGAGAAAATATCTCTAGAGTTGGATCCATGCAAATTACAATTACTGTATTTTGCTGTAAATGTCTATTCTTAGACATTTACAGAGACTTTAGGCATGATTCTCACACACATGCACACACACACACACACACACACACACACACACACACACACACACACACACACACACACACACACAGAAAAACAGACACACACACACACACACACACACACACACACACACACACACACAGAAAAACAGACACACACACACACACACGTACAAACAGAGAGACAGACAAACACAAATAACATATAAATAAGATTATACATACATTTAAAGGATTTACATCCTTACCTTTGGCTGGAGAGATCGGAGGTTGTTCCTGTAGGATCAGCAGAGGCCCTCTAGCAGGAAGGCTCTCACAAACAGAACCTGGTCATATCTGAAGCTGTATCGGAGACACACATGGACAGGCTGTCGGGAATGTGCACGGCATTTTGAATGGGGACAGAGAGGAACCGCTCCTTCCTCATGTGGAATTGATTCTTCTTCGTCTTGCCTCTGTGAACATGGATAATCATTGACAGAGTCATATGGGAAATGACGAGCAGCACAGGGAAACATTGATGCACACTAAGTGCCCGCCAGGGACGGCACAAAACTCATTATATCTGACATGAGTTTTGTTCCTGAAAGCCTGTCGAGGATCAGATGGAGTCCCTTTTTGGTGCTACTGTTTTCAGCAAAGGTAGATCACTAGTGACAAGTGCAGAAAGTGATTATAGCACTATTCTCTAGTTTGCGTAAGGCAACCGTTGCTATCTCCTTCTCGGATGGAGGAAGAGGAAGGACAGGCAGCACATCTGGAATCCAACTGAGGTAGTTATTATTTGGTGCTCAGCCCATAATGATTTCCTTAGAACATCAAGTTTATACATCGCATCATTAAGCATATAATTATAAACGTTATATATTAAACGAGGGGTCCCAGGTTGGTGCACTTCCACTAAATATTGCAATAAATGCTTTAATCATTTTTTTTTTGTCATCAAAGAGATTCTTTGTTGCTTGAAAAAAGTTTGAATTAATCTTACTGGAATTAAGTGTGTGATGTTTTGGAGCAAACACAGCTGGCATTTGGTTGAGGAGCCAGCAGCTGAATGAATCACAGTCAGGTGATTGCATGGAGATGGAGAAAACAAACCTTCAGGACACAGACCATGAATTGATCCGACAACAATGACAATCCTTTAAGCAGTCCGAGTAGAGAGAGGAAGTAATGGATTCAATTTGCTTTCTGATGTCTTGACTGAAGTTTTTCCAAACCCTTACGTCTGAAAAATTGGAGGAAGTCCCCTAAATGGAGCAGCTAAGAAGACTTTCATTCATGGGTGCAGCTTTGGCGTGAGGGTAGAGTCCACTCAGCAGAAGGATTCGGGTCCCTGTAGGCTACATGCAGGACTCTGTTTTCATTTAGTAACTTCTTTGTTTATTCCGTTTTGGGTTTCTCATTTTATTTTGAAGGCTATGGTCATTGTAAAGATCTGTTTCCTGTTCTGTTTTACTTTGAAAGCTTTGTTTCAAGTGTTTCTGTTAGCTTTGCTCTTCCTTTATTGTTTCTTTGTGGCCCGTTTTACACTTTTATCCTCTGTTTGTATTTTGTTTCTTGTTTCGCCCGTTCACACTGCAGGACTCAATGCTCAATTCAGATTTTTTTTGCTGAGATCTGATTTTTTTTGAGTTGTTGTTCACATTATAATTTAAATGCGACCGCGATCTGTCTCAGTGCACGTTTTCCCGATGTGACCTAATTGGTTTATTCCTAGTGTTTTGTTTTGATTCTTCCTGTTTTTTCACCTGCCTTTCTCTTGGCATATTATTTTTTGTTGTTTGGATTGTTTTTCTCATGGACCCGGTTTAATGGTTGTGACCCAGGACTGATTATTGGATAGTGCCTTTTGGATTTTTTGCACTAAATCATTAAATCACTTCACTGCATCAGCTCTGCTTCTGCCTGCCTCCATTTCGTCGGTGCGTGGGTCCAAAGTTTTCTAGATGAACCATAAAATTGTTGGTTCTTTTAGTGGGTACATAGTGGCCAACACTTTTCGTCGTGCAAGATAACCCACTGATTCATACGCAGCGTTTTACAATAAAAGCTCCAACATACACAAGAAGGATTTTAGGTTTTTTTTCTGTTTGCTGCTTTCTTCTGGTAGTATTCTAAAAAATTTGAACAGAATTCTCCCAGTGTGCTTTTCCTCCTGTGCTAAGTGCCCCATCCAATTAAGTAGAACAGATTTTTCAATACACTTTTGATATGGCTAACATTTTCCCCAATTTTTGGTGGTAGATTAGACTCGGCTTGTTCAATTTACTGACATCAAGAGGGCTTGTCTTCAGAAGAGGCTGTGCTGCAGGTAATGAATGGGCATCAGGGACTTTCTGTTGGGAGTTTCCCATATTTTGGTTACAGGGATGGGAGAAAATACCACTGTGCTGAACAAATCGGCAGAAACTGTATAAACGGGACAAGTAGGTAAGGCTCTAACCTTCACTTCGTCAATAGGCTTCATCACATAGAAACTTAGTAATTTGATTCAGGAATGACAAATTTCACAGTTATCCATAAATGGTGAGACTGGTTCGTTTTGCTGGTGACTCACATTACATTACATGTTCAACATTATGTAAGGCATTTAACATTTTCAAAGGGGTTTACAAAGAGTGAATTCAGCCTCTGTTGTGTCAGGAGCTACATGTCGTTAATATGTAGGCTGATGTTAGTTTTTGGGTGTGGTGTAAATCGTTAAGGGTCATCAGATCATTTTCTACACACCGAATTGTGTTGACGAACTGCAGCAGAAAACAAAAGTCATATTTCTGCTGTCCTCTGTTGCCACCTAGTGGTGAAAATGGAAACTGCAGTTAAATGTTTGTTCACGCATGCTTAAGGGTGTTGAACCACCTCCAAACCTCTATTGGGCCCAAAGGAGCATTACATGTTGGGTCACCAGTAGGGACTACAGTCAGTTTTGGGTCATTCACACACAGGTCACACAGTTACCAACAAAACAGTTTTTATTGTGGTTTCTGTGCTGCTTACATGTCAGTCTGACATTTCCCTACCCATCTATGGTTTTTAGTCAGTGGTCTGGTGTCAGTTTTCACATTGATTTTCAAAGTCATGCATCATTGGGTACAGCTGTTCAAAGGATTGCCTCTTAGCGAGAGGGTTCTGGGTTTTTAAACCAGCACTGAGACTTTTTCAGCAGGTAAAGATTGACAGCATACCCTTGATTGTGGGTTGAAAGGAGGAATTCCTGGTGCGGCTTTTACGCCTTTATGAATTTATTGATCACAATACACACCATGAAAGCTGGTCAGTCAGGTCGCGACCTCATCCGTAGGCCTTTTGTCTTGTTTTATTTGGTTCGCTGTTTGAAATGTTGGTGAGAACGCAGAGGAACCATGACTTAACAAGCGTTTCTGCAAAATGTCCGCTTTGGTTTAGTGGAAGAAAGAGAATTTGTTTGTTCCTGACTCCCCCTCCTCACATGTCATGTCCGTCAATCATATGTCATATATGATGGTTTTATTCACTGATTTATCTGAGTACATTTCAAATGTCTTGCACACTGTGGATGTCCCTCCCATCTGAGCCTAAGTCTTCGTATTACCCTCACACATTCTTTTTTTTTTTTGTTGATTGATATTAAAGCTACTGACAAATTCCCACTGGTATTCACTGTTTCAAACCAAAGTCAGGTCTAATCAAGAACAAATCTGTCATCCATCAAGTTGATTCGGGTCGGTGGTAGCGGTGGCAGCAGTCCACGCAGAATATTCTACGTGTTATACGACCCTCTGCGGCTCATCCCAGCCGGTGGGGGGGATCCCGGATTTTTCCCAGATGAAATAATGTAAAATTCCTCCAGCGAGTTCTGGGTCCACCCAGGATTAACCCTGTATTTGTAATTATTCTTCAGCTACTTTCACATGTGCTCAGTACCCATAAATCAAAATCTGTTCAATATCATTCACCCCCTTTTCTCACAATGTTCATTGCAGCTAAACTAGTCCATACCTTCATTCGGGATTCACATTTCTCCCGTGTAAGTGTTCCCTCCTGCTCCGGTGAAGCCGGGTTTCCGTTTTTCTCTAAATATATCCTCATGAGTGCATCAAAACTCCCTGCTCCAATCTTTTGAGTGTCCTTGTGTACAGGTTTTAACTCTGGAACCAAAAACTCAAAACCAAAAAATCAAATCATACAAACATACCTACAAATGTGTTATATGGTTCTGATTAGGACTAGGTGGTACCATCCCTTGTTTTCAAATACCGACAGAGTGGGGCTGGCGCTGTACTCCAATGGGGAGGTGGGTGTTGAATATAGAATATCGGATACAGTTTTAAGTTAAACTTAAATGTCCTAGTCCCTCCACGACCCCTGTCAAGCCAGTTGGGTTAAATCTTTATCTTACACTTGAATTAAACTGTTATTACTGTGTTATTACACTTGTATTATGACCCAAATGGGCTTTTAACTGGTTTAATGAATTTAATGAATGTTTGTGTTTAATGATTATACAGGAAACTCTTTGCTATCGGTGTATAAACTATTACTGTGTTATTGCATTTGTATTACTGTTAACACAATGAGCAGCTTATAATTAGTTGCACAATGTAAAAATACAAATTAGTGTTTTGATATTGGCGTTGGCCAAAGATGCAAGATGTACTATTTGAAATGGGACGAGCTTTGGTGTTTCCTTTTTTGACGCAACCACTTTTAAAATGTGTTTTCACAGTGGGCTATCATTATTATTATTTTCTTTTTCCCAGAACCCAGTCCATCCTACCACCGGCATCCTCGCCGTGTTTGTTGCTCTCAACTACTGCGACGTGGTCCACATAGCGGGTTTCGGATACCCAAACTCAAGGAGCCAGAGGCAGCCAATCCATTACTACGGATACGACACCATGAGGTCTATGAAGGTGGGCCGCAGTCATCTTCACAGCATTAAATATCACGCCGGCTGAAAATAAGAAGAAATGACACCTCAGCATTCTAATGTGGATTCTCTTGTTGCAGAATTCCAACCACGACCTCAGTCATGAAGCCAAAGCCTTAAGAAGACTGGAGGACTCGGGAAGCATTCTTTACCTGCACCCACACTTGTGATGCACACTGTCTGTTAGTCAAATCCCCAAAAATGAGCAAAAACCAAATCATATTTGGTCCCGGTAAGCTAATCCAAATTCAACGTGCCTTCTGCAGCGGGATACAAACGTTTTACTGATGTACTACATCATGTGACACGAGCGAAGCTCTGATTAATCTCCCAGGCGCCTTACGCTTTTTCAAACCTGAAAGTCACGAGCTTATTTTCCTTCCATTTGTCGAGTAGAAAAACTTTTGGGAACAACACAGCGTAGCACTTTGGAGTTTGAATCGTGACTTTCAGCGTTAGAACTCAGGACAACGACAATTCATTCAGTGAGTGACCCGGTTGTCTCTTATGGACAACTTAACGAATAATGCTGAGATTATGCGGGATTTTGGTGAAATTCTAATACTTTGATGTTGCGTTTAGGCATGTTTGATATTTGATTCATGAATGACACATAGTTAGAATGAAGGATTCTATCTCAAATATTGTTTTTTTCAGTACTACTTCTCAATAAGACTGCCTTCATAAGTTTATGAATGATTACACACAGTTTAATGATTAGGTTGTAAACACTTTATAACTCATTACTGTTTGGTTGAGCACCTTTTGAGGCGGAACCTGTTATAATATGACCCGCTGCCACCAAGTATATGCTAAAGAGTAAGGGTCCAAGGATGGAGCCCTGGGGGACTCCACAGGGAAAGGGACCACCAAGGAGAAGGCATTAACCACGGCTATTTAATGCCTTCTCCTTGAAGGCATTAAATAGATCTCCATCCAATGATAATGATAATAATGATAATAATAATAGTAATAATAGTAATAATACATTTTATTTATAGAGCGTGATAGAAATACTGAAAGTGGTCAGAACGGTCAGAATATGAGGACTGTCATTCAGAAAATAACATTTTTCGGCCATTTTTGTTTTTAACAACAACTTTATTATTTTTTAATAATAATAAAGTAATATTTTTCAGTTTTGAGAAACTGATTTTCCTTTTTGGGCATATTAAAACGTGTGAGGACTTATTAAAAACAGAATTATGTAACTTGATACAATCAAAAAGCCCATAAGGTAGTTTTACCAAAAGAAAAATATACTATTTCCCATGAATAACAAAGTATAATTTCATGAATTCTAATTATTTTTTACTGTTTAGAAATGATTTTATGACACATTTATCGTGTAGGATATAAAATAAAATAGAAATAAAATATACGTAAAAATAATTACTTCATATTTTCTTTTTTTCTTGGCCAGGAAATAAAAAACGATTATTGGCCGCAATGATTTATCAGATAAAAAGAACAATGGGGAGTTGTTGCTTGCCAAAGATGGATCCCAATTTTATAGATTATGTGTTTACTTTGACTTTTCCATCAGTCAGCGTCATTATTGTTAACTGAGGTGATGCTGCTGTCATAATTCTGTTACCGGTTCAGCAGTGTTTATAACCTTATTAATAACCAAGTAATAAACAGCTATTATAAAAGGCAGTCTTATTGTGAAGAGGTTCTGTTTTCACCGATTACGTGGTAAGGATGGCTTAATTATCGTTTCCTCTGAACAAGAAATAATTTGTACAGTATGAAAATTCTATTAGAATCTTTCAATGTATTTTAGTTCGAACTAAAGAATGACTTGATAACAAACCTGATTTACAGTAAGCTGGATTACAATCACTTTTTCATTTCTCTGACTGGAAATACTACTTGTATTTTTCTCATTTGAGTTTTGTGTGTTTTTAATTTATTTAACCTTTTTTTTTTTCTGAACCTACATTTGTAAATGGTATCACTGGATTTTTTGGTTTTACAGAATTAAAGAAATTTTTAATTAAAAAATAACTTTTCATTTTGTTCCATTTCACATCCATAGAACTAATAAGTTGTCCACTTATACTGCAAAAACTCAAAATCTTCAAAGTAATTAGTCAAATTCCCCAACAAAATATTGAACTTTCTATTAGACCCAATCATTGATTAACAGATGTTTCAAAAAATACCCCAAATGTGCCATTTCTCAGTATTTCTAACTAAATGAAATATTTTATCTTCAAATGCCTACATTTGGAAAAAGAATGCCACATTTTACATCTTATATTTAGTCCTGATCATCTTAAATCTGGAACAGTCTCACTATAATACAATTTAGAATAAGTTTAATGCAGATGAAATGTAGAAGTTTGTCACTAAAAGCGACGCCGTTTGGGCGCCAAAAATAAGAAAAAGCCGAGCACTACTGGCTTATTCCGAGACACGGCAGTTACTAATATTTGTATACAATATATGTACAGTTATATAAGATTTCTCGGCCGATTTCAAGATCTGCATTATCTAAATAACATTTATGTCAGGAAATCTTACCAAGTGAGTTTTCCCTTTTTTTTTTTACTTATTACAAGCCAAGAAAACGTTCTATTCATTATTCTTATTACTTATTTTTGATGTGAGGTTTTTGTGAGTGTTGAACCAGCGTGTGTGTCTGTATAAATTACTACTAGAACAACTTAATCATTTGCACCACTAGATGGCAGAGACTTCCTATATTATTCCTTTTACGCTTGGAGGCAAATCCTTCAACCCACAGTGTGTAGAAATTAAGTTTTGTGGCACCAATCAACTGCTGACAACGATTAAGCGGAATATTAAATAGCTTAATGCAATAGTTACTACAAATGTCAGACTGAATATAACAACCAAAACTGAGTGCTGCAGACTCAAACTAATTCAAACCAGTTTGAGTCGGTAGTAGTATGAAAAGTAATGCCAAATAAAGTAAAATGGAGGAATTATGAGCAGAAAACGCATGAAAACAATGATGTCACTTGTACAACTTCTGGGAAAAGAAACATCCCCTAGAAGACTTGACATTTTACATCGGTCCAAATGTAACTTGATAATAGGAATATCTCATAAAACCAAGAGTTCACCAAATAAGAAAAAAAAAAATCTAATTATATCCCCTATAAGTCGCGGATGTTATGGAAAAGTCATCGCCGTCGCGTCCGTCGCGTACGTGTCCGCCACTACAGATCCTTTGTGTAGATGCATAAATCAAATAATTTC
This sequence comes from Lophius americanus, assembly GCA_037951165.1. Lineage (NCBI taxonomy): Eukaryota > Metazoa > Chordata > Actinopteri > Lophiiformes > Lophiidae > Lophius > Lophius americanus. Next base: position 1,881,539 of record JBBDHG010000090.1, on the reverse strand, counting down.
ATGTCGAATTTTCAAATTTATACCCATATAGACATTGGTGCGAGGAAGAACTGGATTGATTTGGGTCGGATTGCACATTTCCAACACTAGGGTGAGCTTTATCTCCAAACATTTTTGGGGCCATAATTTCTCAACCGTTGGTCCGATTTAGTCCAAACCCAGTGCATATGAATCGTCTGGAGGAGATCTATATTCATTTGATCACATTTTATTCAAAAAACTCCCATTTTACTCTCACTGGAAAGCTTTGTTAGGAAAAAACGCTGTCCCTGATGCTGTCAGGGGCGACGGCAGAGGCCCAGTTGGAAGCACTTTGTGTTGAATGTGACAGAAAGCGTAATATATGTTGTATAGGGCTATGTAAACTGTTCTCGTGTGGATTTGGTCGGTGTAAACAACATTGAATGTTTTTTATTCATTGAACCTAACATACTATGGGGAGGGCTTGAATAATTTAGCCTCCATGTGTGTCCAATGGGTACCCTTCTGCATGACACATGGTGCAGCAACTCATTATAAAGGGCCCGAGGTTAATGGTAACGGCTAAGCTGGCTGCAGTACGTGTTAGGGAACACATGTGTTAGGGAACACATGTTCAGCTCATGCTGTACAATTATGTGCTAATAATCGAGGCCGACTTGCGTACAAAGACAGATGGTGGTCAGGGTTGCCGTGCGCCGCTCAAACACGGCCCTCTATTTCTGTTGACACAAGCAGAATTTTGCCTTTGGTATTTCTAATCTGGGTGGTTAAACATCAGCTGTGACAGGTTCTACTTCATCGGCTAAACTCAGAGTGACAGCAGAAATTTGATGTGCTTTCAATCACGGATGGTAAACATGCGCTGTAATCGTATTACGTCTAAAACATCAAGTTTTTTCATGAGTCCTTGATAATTGCACTGATCTGGATATTTTCTTGAATAAACTCTAACTATTTCATTGATCATTTCCAAACTTCTTATCAACAGAGACCTTTGTTCAAAGAGGAACTAGAGTGACTTTTGGAAATGCCGGTTGTTTATTTCCAACACTAGGGGGAGTTTTATCTCCAAATGTTTTTGGCCATAATTTCTCAACCATTGGTCCGTTTTAGTCCAAATTTGTTGCTTATGATTCCACTTGAGGAGATCTATCGTTCTATCTTATATTTTAACCATATTTGAATCTAATAGATCAACGTTTTACTCAATAGGGGGAGCTTTTTTCTTTTTTTTTGGCTTATCTAAAAATACACTGGATAACTTCATATTTTGCCGAGGACAAGTTAGAAAAAGTATTTAATCAGTTGCTTGGTTGTTTTGCACAGAATGTTTCTAGAAAAATCTTCAGAAACAAAAGCAAACACCAGATTGAGACTAACGTCAAATTCAGGGTAGATTTGTTTTTCAATTTCATTTATCTTACTGGAGCTACGAGTGAGAATAACAAAAAAACTAGATCCCAACCGTTTCCAAATTCTTCTACAGAAAAAAAAAATCAGCCTGAATCCAGCTGTTAACCATGGAAACTGAAAGACATTAGAGGGACAAAAAAAGTTTCTTTGAGATAATACTTTCTGCATTGCTGCCGAAATGAGACTCCGAGTCCAACTAGTAACCGTGGTAACGGAAACAACATGAAGAATCAAAAAGTATCCAGTGAACTGGTGTCCTTCAGAACATTGGTGCTTAAGGACAGAAACAGAAAAATGGAAAAAAAAAAAAGATTTGCCTATTAAAAATTGGAGGAAGGGACTGGACACCACCTGCTTCTCTGCCCCCTCCTCACATCGGTAGTGACGAGATAAATGACTGCTATTCCTGAGTAACTGAACCCCATTCCTGATACCCTTTCTAGAAAGAAAGTTCTTTGTTTGAAGACTCAAGTGGAGTGTCTTTAACGTTAGTGTTGAGTTTTTAAAACCATACACGTACTGTTCTTACGTAAAGCTCCACAGCTGTTTGTTCTGTTCCACCTTGAATCGGTGTGTTTTGCCTGCATCTCACTGATACTGAGGATGATCCTGTTTGCAGCAGAAGAGACGGAACAATGGTACGCTCACTGCCCTCATCTTCACTACACCACGATTGTTGCCTCTAACTGATTCTCCTGCCGCTGAAACACAACCTGACAGAAAACAAAGCCTCCTTTGCAGCCTTTTAAAGCTCATCGTTTCTGCTGCGAGAGTCTGTCATTATCATTACGTGCCTTCACTGTAAAACCGTCTCTTCTCACAGCCGGGTCCCACATTCATCCACGGGTTCCTGCTACTGTGCAAACACAGCCAACATCGTTCGTGGTTTCTGACCGCTATCAACATCTTACAAATGTTATAAACCCTGCCAACGTCTTACCTGTGTTCTAACTGTTATCAACGTATTACAAGTGTTATATCCCCTGCCCAGATTATACCTGTGTTATAACATCTGTCAACATCAGACCAGTGTTATAACATAAGCCTACGTCATACCAGTGTTATAGCATCTGTCCACATCGTACCTGTGTTACAACCTCAGCCAACATCATACCGCTGTTATTACCCCTGCCCAGATCATAGGTTTGTTGTAACCGCTATCAACGTCTTACCTGTGTTATAACCCCTGCCAACATGTTACCTGTGTTTTAACCCCTGCCAACATGTTACCTGTGTTAGAACCTCTACCAACATGTTACCTGTGTTAGAACTTCTACCAACATCATACCCGTGTTTTACCCTCTGCCAACATCGTCCCTGTGTTATAATCCCTGCCATCGTCGTACCTTTGTTATAACCACTGCCAACATCGTCCCTGTTTTATAACCCCTGCCAACATCTTACCTGTGTTATAACCCCTACCAACATGTTACCTGTGTTAGAACCTCTACCAACATGTTACCTGTGTTAGAACTTCTACCAACATCATACCCGTGTTTTACCCTCTGCCAACATCGTCCCTGTGTTATAATCCCTGCCATCGTCGTACCTTTGTTATAACCACTGCCAACATCGTCCCTGTTTTATAACCCCTGCCAACATCTTACCTTTGCTATAATCGCTGTCATCATCATAGTTGTGTTATGGCATCTGTCCACATCATATCTGTGTTAAAACCTCTGCCAACATCGTACATGTTTTACAACATCAGCCAACATCATACCATTGTTATAACCCCTGCCAACATCTTATCACTCCTATGAACTCTGTCTACATCATACCTGATTTACATCACCTGCCACCATTGTGTCCATGTTAAAACCTCTGCCAACATCATACAAGTGTTATAACCCTTGTTAACATCTTACCTACGTTATAACACCTTACATCATTGTACCCGTGTCATAACCTCTACACACATCTTATCTGACTTTGAGATTGGTTTTGAGAATGGGGCCGAATATAAACTCTACAAATTGTCAAAGCTGTGGCTGAAAAGGTTGTATCGATGGATTTCCCATAGGGACATTATCCAACAATCAGATGGGATATAGTGGGATAAGATAAGATAAGATAAGATAAACCTTTATTAGTCCTACAACGGATGCAAACGCAAGTAAGAATTTGCATATTAATCGCTCCCACTTATTTTTGTGAATTTTTATTCGGTAACTTATTTGAAAAGGCTGCCAGGTTCTAAATGCGATTTATTTTACAGCGACATGCTCGTCAATAGTTGCCGGCTAATTACTACGATTTATTTTACAGTAGCTTCCGTCTCAGTGGTTGTTGGTTAATTATTGTGGTGTATTCTGCAGTAACTGTTAATGGCTTCCATCACTGTTTATTTTTCCCACTCACTTAATAACTCAGATTTCTTTTACATAATAATAATAATAATAATAATAATAATAATAATAATAATAATAATAACTTACTTCCCAATTATGCTATTTAATTTCTGTGATTTAAATTCAGTTCCTTACCACTTACACAGTTGCCATTTATTTATTGTGTGTTTTTTTTTTTTTTTTTACATTAATCTACTTGTAAATTCCTGGCGGCTATTTGCCGGGATTTATTTCTCAGCAACTTTCCTTGACAGTGAACACCAATAATTTTAGTTTGATTTATTTCCCAGTTACTGTGAGACTTAATGGCTTTTTAAAGTAACCTACTTGCTGGTTCAGATATTCTTCAAATAAAGTGTTGCTGGTTAATTACTATGAATTTCTGTCCAACTTAAAGTCAATGACTCTCAATTATTTCCTTTTTTTTTTAAAGTGTTGTGAATTAAAATGTGTGATTCATTGGAAAGTATTAAATGCATGCTGTGCAGCGGGAGACAAACAGAAGGACGGTCCACCGTCATGGAGATATCCACTCTCCTGACACCCACTCTGGTCTTATCATTCGTTCTGTGGATTGCTGCTGATATGCAATTGTTCCCAACAACGCACGGCAAGTGTGAAAGGGGCCCCATCACCTGATACGTCCCTCTTCACCTCCTCCACGCACAACAAAACCTTACACAATTGAGCAGGATTTGCGTGTCGCTGCAGGCTGTTTACATGACAACTGAGAAGCAGGTCAGACTTTTTCATAAGGATGTATTATTCTGTAAACACACCTTTGAACCCCCGGAGTCTAGAACGGTCTTCAGCAGCGCTGCAGAATGAACATGTTCGTATCAACTGTTAACTGAAGCATTCTACGGTTCACTGAGTGGATATATTTTTAGCCGTGGTGGCTCCTGTGTGGATTAGTCTCCTAACCCTGGCACAGATCACACATGGGTTTACCAACTGAGCCCTCCAAGCCCATATATGCACGGTACGGCGTAAAGATGAGCCCATGGCTGCACTAAACAATGAAATTCATTTGAAATGCATAGCTTTGAACTTGCAGGCAGACACCCAGTAAACTATGACCTTGAATGCATCGGATGTAATTTTACAATGCAGCATTTCTTCCAGAAATACATGGTCCGTGGTGATTGCCTTGCCACTGAGTAAGTGCAGTTTCATGCAGGCAGAGGCTCCGACTGTGTGATTGTTATTACAGTATATCTCATTATACCATCTGCTCCATGCACAGCGCTCTCATCCTGCCAGTGCAGCAGATCCCTCTGAAGCAGTTGTTTTTTCTTACACATCCAGATATCGTAATGATTCTGCAGGGACCGGGCGCATCGGAGCAGCGATAGCATTTCTAGCACGTGTTTGCATTGGCTTCTTCTTTTTTTCTAACAGCTTGAAAAATGAAATATTCATTAAAGATGAAAATAACACTTCTCATATGCAGGTGATGGTTTGTATGGAGGGGTTGAGGAATAGCAGCACTTCCAAAAAGATGCCACAGGTGAGGAAAAGTCATTCAGCGCATGATATAAGGTACACAGCAATCTAGTAAAGACACCTGAGGTCTCGGTTTTCCTCAGCGACACAAGGTGATTCAATGGCGTTTCTGTGATAGGAGCCCAGCGGATGGTTTGTGTAGGAAGAGACAGAAGAGGTGCAGCATGTAGCCAACTACCCAGAGAGGTAGCATCTGGTCTGGCTCACACCTTAACGCACCCACAGCCCACAGCCCAGAGAGCCACCTTGAGTCGGATCCTCATGCAAACGCTACCATCCGTGTGCAGGAAATAAGAGTGAGAGAGAGAACAAAAGGATAAGCCCCATCCCTATATTTGCTTTTTCCTTCATGTGGAAGCTCCTCCATGTGACTTCCTACAGAGACCCAGAAGTCCCTTGAGAAAACGTTTTTATCATATAATTATCTTGTGCGTGCAGGATGGTTTCAGCATTGCAGAGGCAGGCATGTTCTTTAAAAACCACTAGTGTAGCTGCTACCTGTTGAGCATATCCAGTAAATGTTTCCTGCTGATAACGATCCCACACCTATGAGCAAAAGCTGTTAGCATACGATTTTTACCATTTTTTTTCTTTTTATGGTATAAGCACATGGTTGCGTTTCCGTTTGCTGCATAGTGTATTTAAAATGGTCATATTTTAAAGGATCGCTGAACGTTCGTATGCTCCGTTCTTAAACCAACTCTCTGGCATTTCCAAGTGAAAATAAAACGTTGTAAGCCCTGGTCAGTCCATTATATGTTATATGGCTTTGTCCATCAGGAGACACTTATGGATTAACTTTAAATGTTCTCGTGCCCTCCTGATTATAAGTTCTTATTTCTTATTATCTTATAAAAGATTAGATCTTTTTTTTTTTTTTTGAACGGATTTCAGGGGCTCAGTAATTTCCTGTACGATTTCCATCCATTTCTACTGACAGGCTGAAAATGTACCTTGTCAAATACATATTTTCTCCAGTTACATCAGAGGACAGCAGTCGGAAATACGAGTGAAGAATCAGAAGTAGGCTAATTTCTTACACCTTATGTCAAGTGGTTTCTGGTATCTGTTGCACAACCCAAAAGGTCAGGTCTTACAAAAAGGCTGGAAAACCAAAAAAACATTTCCTTTTAGCTGTAATAAAAACAGCTAACAGGAAAAAAAATAAAAACATTTCCTGTTAGCTGTGTTTTTTAGCTTGCTGTGGGTGCTTGTTAGAAATAAGGCATGATGGTGATTCCAGTACAAACAAGCCGCTGAGACTTAAATCTGGGATTGATTGACAGCAGCCGATCAGCAATCATCACCTTTCATGAGTGATATGTTGTGGACACACTGGAGTTGTTTTCACTCGGCGAGTCACTTTTACGGCCATCTTAAGACAACTGCAGGAGAAAAAGGTCACAGCAATGACACATGGCATTGACTCGAGATGAAGGAGTCAGCAACTTTCCTTTCAAAGCTGCAGTGTTAATGTCATTACGCCTTGCTGCTGCAAAGACAACGAGGAGGAGGGAGATATCAGTTTAAGTATCGAAATGGTGCATTGTCTGTTTCCGTGGTTAAAAGTTGGACCAGGACCAGACTCATTCTGTTAGTGGATTTTCTTCAGGGTACTTTCAACACTACTAAAATTACTGAAGTAGTGGATTCTTATAATTTTTGCCTAGGAATGTTCGATGTTTCTATTTTTCTCCGGTTTGCAAGGTTGTATTGGATTTAGCCTCATTCTGTGGATGGGATCACGTCTCAGAGCGGCAGAGCTCAAATATTCAAAACATTATGTAAGCCTTTACCAGGAGGAATTTCCCTCTGCACACTCTGGCCACAGCTACTGCTCCTACCACTTCATTATTCTCCCCTTTCACACATGCTCAGTCTCAATTACCTTCCTCCACCGTCCGGGGTGTTAATCAGTCACCTGTGCTCTCCAACTATGGGGACGGACCTTCTTTATCGGCTGCTGTCTCTTCTAATATGATTCTCTCCATTCGTCTAGTTCCATCGTGCTTCTAATTCGCACGCCCACTAACTCGCCACCTCCACCCAGTCCTCGTAGATCCATCGGATTCATCATTCATCCGCCTCGGCAGCTTCATCAGCCATCACCAACATTAACTTTACCTCATTCTCTGTCTCTCAAAAACACGTCTCAAAAGGAAAGAAATGATTCTGTCATTCCTCCGGGGAATACACCTGTGACAGGGATTATTTTGTTGGTGAAACGGACTTTCTTATTGGGATTTGTCATATTTACTTTCATACTTTTTTATTCTAAGAACAAGAACAACAGCAATAGAACAAGTCTCTGCATGAAGTCGAGAAAAAAATAAATGAAATGGTATATAAAAAGCAAGAAAACTAAATAAATATATAAAATAATTAATAATATTAAAATTAAAAAAATTGATAATTCTCTCTAATGTCTGATGAAAAAAAAGCTTCTGCTCTAAACGTGGCAAACATGACAACATAAATGTAAATCCATCCACACCTGAGATACTTGATAAAAGCCCCAAAACAAATATGTGTTTTCTTTTCTAAGTGGCCCAAAACTTTAAATATCTCTCACCAAAGCTTCAGGACAGACCACGAGTTTTTCACGATGACTGAATTAATGCAAACTGTTTGTTACTTCTTCAAAGTTTAAGCCTGCCAGAACTAGTTATGTAGAGCTAGTTTTGTGTTGCTAAAGGTCATAAAGGTGCACACATACGTATGCAAACTGTTTGAGATGTCACATCTCCTCAAACTGCACATTGTTAATCTGACGGACACGTCACAATCCGTCTCACTTGTGTATCGTCGCCATGGGTACGGCTCCAGACAACTTTGTGACTGATAAATAAAATTCATCATCGCAGAGACGGTAGTAGAGGCCAGCAGCAAGACAACAAAAAAAAAAGTACGGTGATGCTACTTGCCGTATGGTGTCACCTTTACTAGTCCTGAATGTGAATCAATGAATCTGAGATAACCAGCAAGGATGCGGACAATTTTATTCACTTCATAATACATTGCAACCAACAAGAGTAAATGATGAAGTGTGCAAAAGTGTCTAAGAAAACACTGGAGGTTAGCTCTCGTGCGACTGAGATAGCAGCTAAAGCTAAGCTGGATGGAAATTTAGGATGGGCATACACGGGGAGCAACTCAGGAAGAGTAGACACAGATTTCCCACTGTTAGTAACTCACATTTAACTCTCTGGAACTTCATTTTTTGGGGGAGGAAGTGTTGAAAAGTGTTATTTGGGCGTATCATTTATTGTCTTCACTATCAAACTTGTGAAAATTTCAAACATTTTGACACTTGAATGCACCAAGCAGAGCTTCAATAATTTGTTGTGCATGTCCTTGTTTTGGACTGTACAAGGATCTTATTTATTTAGAACAATCATTAAATCTGTAGAGCCTTAGGTTTCTGCCGGAATGATGGGGCAAGAAATGATCCAAGCAACAAATTCCATAAATATGCAACAATCTATCCGATGGCAGTGCCGCAGACATGACGTAGTCTGAGCCCCGGCGTTGGTAGAATAGACTGCATGTCAGAGAATAGACAAGGAGTCATTTTTCTTAAACACTAGAGTAGCCCCTCTTTCCTGAGTGACCTCCAGATGCAGCACGGGATATAAATCTAATGCACTTTGTAAATCTGTATGCGTTGGGACACACTCATTAGTTCTGTCTCCTTGTGTAGATCTGCAGCCTGGGTAAGACGGTCTTCCCCCCTGCGTATGGAGTGTCACCTGACAGTCCTGTCCTTCTGTCGTGCCAAAGAGGCTGTTTGAGTTCAATCCTGGCACCAGCCTGTCTGTCGGTCTGTTGGGCCAGCTCTCACCTTCTGCTCAAGGACTGCATGTCTGTGGCGGTGGTGCATACGCCTCACGCGACCCATTGTTTTGTGTTTTGTGTGTGTGTAGTTTGACACACTCACGCGAACTCAGTCTCACTCACCTCAAATCATAAAAGCAATAATGCCTTGATGAAGATTCATTATAAATATTGGGAGTCTTCATTCTATGGTGTAGCCTTGGAAGTGCAGCGAATGTCCTTGTTTCATCAGGAAACAGGGGAAATACTCCTGTAATTATACCTGTTGAAGCCTGAAGACATCCACACATCCACACCATCACTCCGACAAATATCACTGAATTTAACGTTAATTAAGCAACTGAGGGGCGGATTGTGGGGCGAAGATGTTTGGATGCGTGTTCTGGGCCGGAAGCAAATAAGGATAAGGATCAGAACATGTGGATTCTGATATCTTGTTTATATCCTCCTACTCAATACTCAACAAAAAACAAACAAATACGTTTTCGGGACATAACTTAAAAACTATTTCATGGATCTTCTTCAAATTTTATATCCCAATAGAATTTAGTATGAGGAAAAACTGGATTGATTTGTGGAAAGGTTGGTTTCATATCTCTGAAACTAGGGGGAGCTTTATCTCCAAAGGTTTTCAGGCCACAATTTGAAAAACTGATATATTTCAAATTTGGTGCCTAAGATTTCTTGTACATATCATGTTTTTACCGTAATAATTTACATTTTACTCACTTCGTGGAGCTATTTTTTTTATTTTTTTTCCAAAGAATACTGGGACATAACTTCACATTTAATTCAGTCAGTATTTCTTGCACAACGCAGGGGATTGGGGATTTTTTGGTGATACATACCCTTGCTGTCGGGGATGACAGCATAGGCCTTGTAATAAAAGAAAATGTCACCACCTCTCATTAGCTACCACTGATACAATCAGAGAAACAGTAAAACAGGGAATAGTTTACAATCATCAAAGACCGATGAAGGGTTGAAGTTTGAAACTTTCACTCAGGACAACAGAAGCCACATCCTGAATTAAAGTAAACCTGGTTAGACAGGATCTGATTCAAGAAGGACTTGTGTGTCGCCCAGAGACACCAAAGGCTCCCATGTGTTTTTGGATGAGAAACCAGGGACAGGATGGCAATATCGGACATCCTGGCGAGACAACGCCAGGTTTTCCTCTGGCTGAGAAAAGCCAGAATCTGTTCCCAGATTCTGGCTTTTCTCAGCCAGAATCTGGGAACATAACTCTGAATAAACAACCTTGAATTGAAGGTCCTTCGTGTAAAAGAGGTGTAATTCTGTCAGCTCCTCCATGAGGGATAGTGACACTGACAAGTCTGACACTCCAGTGAACAGGGCTTTCAACTAATTGACAGCTGTCAAACAGAGACCAGCTCTTACAACTACCTGACAGCTGGTCCGCTCAACTCTAGGTACTGCATGCCTTCCAGAACCATTAAAGAACAAAGACACAAAGCTATCCTACTTGTTTTGTTCAGAAACATTTAAAAAATGTTTTGTAATGTTACCTTAAAGTAAAAGTGGGAAAAAAACAACCTTTGATTTGTTGTGTTAGTTGTGTTTATCCTTGCATGTAGGCACAAAACAGAATATCTCATAAAGCATAATTGTTTTAAAACTGTAATTATCTGGTAATAACACAGGTCATCTTTTTTAATTCTATATTCTAAATCAGACTTAGAGTTTTCCAGAAAACTGATTAAAAATGTATCAAATGTCCCTGTAGTTTCTTATAATAATCCATATATTTCTGTCTGAGTGACATGACCAGGCTCTCCTCTCAAACTCCCAAACGCTCTACTCCCGTTATTCTTATCCTGCAGAAGAGGCTCGTACAGAGATTAAATTGGGATTCCTTTTAAGTTTGTGGTTCTTAACATATAAAATCTACTTCATAAAAGTGATAAAACACTCATGCTTTGGCCTCTCTCTGAAGTTCTTTGAAGACCGTTTCCAGCACGAAGTCATGCTAGATGTTGTTGGGATGATTAGAAACGGATACTTGAGTTGATATGGCTCAGTTTACCCCCCCCCCCACCTGTCCTTTGAGTTACTGCCATAAAGTCCCACTAGCCCAGAAGAACATATCTAAAACATATTTCATTCCCACTGCCATTATCACCTTGAGCAGTTTAGAACCGGCAACCTACTCCACCTCAGTCTGCATTCACACAGTTTTGTCTCTACAGTTTCATATCTTGTTCGATGGTTCTTTGTGGGAAATATGTTTTCATCCACTTGTTGTGCTGGTGAATTAATTTTTGTTACTTGTAACAAAAAATATATATTTTTCTTATCTTAATATCTTATCTTATCTTAACATTATCCAGCTCATTCTGGGAGATCTGGAGATGTTCAGGCCATATGAAATATGTCACTTCAATGAATTTTGGGTACAACCCAATTGAAGATGTTTGTAAGACGACGAGGGCATTCTAATGAGACACCTGTGTCCTTGCAACAACTGCCTCCTCTGGAGGCAAAGGAGCAGCAGCTCTACCTTGAGTTTCCGCCACATGTTTGAGCTCCTCATCATATCTCTGAAGCTGAGTCCAACCAACTTTATAGAGGAAGCCAATTTCAGATGCTTGTACCCGTGACCTCATCTTCCTCTCACTATCCAGTGGTCATGACCATAGGTGAGGTTTGGAATGTAGATCTGTTGGTAAATTGGCAAGTTTGCCGCATGGCTGAGCTCCTTCCTCACCACAACGGACCAAACACCCACATAGGGCTGCTGCCAAACCAAACCACCTGTCTATCTCACAGTCCATTTTCCCTAGCGCTCAAGAAACCCTTAAATAATTCAACTTTGCCACAGCTGCCCCCAAACGGGAGGGAGAAGTCCTCTGTGGGAGAAGTCCACTGTTTTGTGGTCGGGAACTATGGGCCTGGATTTAGAGGTGCTGACTATCCTGCCAGCTGCTTCGGACTCCTGCTGCAAACGGCTCCATTGCATAATAAAGAACGAATATTGATGATGCCAACAGAACCACATTGTTCGCAAAGAGAAGAGATGCAATCTTGACCTCCCAGTCTGGACACTATAATCTATGTACATTGTGTTCCAGTCCATGAACATCACCTACAGGATCTGAGACGAGGGGAAACCTTGATGGAGCCGACATCCTCTGAGAACATGTCTTGATTTTTGTTGAGAATAACTAACTCATAACTCCCACTTTGGTCTTGTAGACACCCGCTGATACTCCAGACTCCCATAGTACCCGCCACAAAACCTCCCATGGGAAACAGCCACTATTCTTAACTGGATGAACAAGACACAATGAGAAAATTCTCCTCCAGCCCGCCTGCAGGGCGGAATAGATGGTCCAGTGTTTCATGACTGGTAGGGAATATGTATTCAAGAATCGATCTGAGCCTCCCCTTCCAGCACCCTACATACATAATACATAAAACTCCATGGTAATTGGAACACGCCACCACCACCAACATCTTCCAAACATCATCTAAAGCCTTAGGCATCTAAGGGTGAATCTCATCCATAGTGTTCTGCTGCTGAGGAACATCTTGATATCCTCAGTGGCCTTAACCAGAAAAACTCTGCAAAAAAACTCTCAATCTTACCCAGAGCATTTGTCTTTCGTCTAGTCAGAAATATGTTCTTGCACTTGATTTAAGATACAAACACTGAACAAGGAACATTTCATGGATATAGATATAGGGATTTGTTTTTAGGAAGTGGCATATTTTATAGGGTCAAAGAATATTAACAATATTCTAGTAAGGTATTTTTACCTTACTTCAAAGTCGTATTGATCTTAAATCTAGAGCAGTGTCACTGCTGAACAGAAAGGAACTTAATAATTCTCCACAGGGGAAATTTCATGAGAAGGTTAAGGAGATAAGGTCAAAATAAACAAACAAGAAAAAACATGCAAGAATTGATGTATTACAATAAAAAACATACCAAAGAATTTATGCGGCACGATCTTGAAAAAAACAAACATTTTTTGGGTCACTGGCTGATTCTGAGACACAAAACGTCCTAATATTAGTAATATTTGTTAAAAAAATGTATTTACCAGCTAATTTCAATATGTCCTTAATCTAAATCATACGTCTTATTTAAAAAGAAATCTTACCAAAAAAATTGTAACTTGTTCTATTGGCGTATTCTTTAACTTATTCCAGCTTGTATTCATTAATAATTCATTTATTTTTGAAGGGGGATTTTTCCCAGTGTACGGTCAAGCCTTGCTCATGTTCCTCGAAGCGTCTCTTCCACCATGTGACGATGCCCTCAGTTTGGGACAGCAGTAAAAGCAGGAGATACGATAAGATCATATGGTCTAATAAAGATGTGAATAATTATATTATAGTAATCTGGCTTTAAAGGAGTAAAAGCCTCAAAATGTAGCTTTAACTTGTTGTAATTCTTTATCTCTAATCAAGCCACCAATACGAACTCTAAGCATCTCTCCGTTTATCTACAGACGACTGAATATTTTATAAACGTACTTAAAGTATGACATTTAGGATAAATACAAGAAAAACCCTTAATAAGACTCATCAATTCACAGAGTTGTGAATGCAAACATGGATCCTCCAGATGCGGGCCAAACGGGATAAACTTACATCATTGAACCAGAATCACACCATAAACCACCATAAATTGTTGCTTTGCTTGTGCTCATGGCAACAGAGGGAACAACATATAGCATTTTCTTTTAGATCTTATTAACTTAGTGAGTTCCACAGGGTTTCTTTTCTTTTAAATCCCCTGGGATTTAAAGCAATGTTGAGTCAAGGTTTTTTTCCACCCCGGTGTGCTCGCCCTCTCTCGCTCTCCTCCGAGTGGCCTCTCAGGAAAACATGGCGCCGACAACCTCTCACCAAGGTCCTTTCCTTTGCCAGGACCCAGCTGTAACATGGAGCCGGCTAATCAAGGTCCTCTCCCTCATTTGCTTACTGCAGCACTTTTCTTCCTTCTGACCAGTATGCCATAAATTTGGATGTGTCCGACATGTTCTGCTTCTGAAAAATCCTCCTGGAGGTAGAATATATCACCTGGAGGAGAATGAATCACCAGGTCTGCTTAGCGTAATGACGTTAAACCTGCCACTCTCATCTAATCATATTTGGCTCAAACTAGTTTCCCTGTTCCTTTCATGTGATTCCTAACTGGTATGGGAAATAAATAAATAAACATAAAGCTTTTATGGTTATTTTCTGATCATTTCATAATAAATCAGACTGAAGGCTTTTTGTCTTTTATGTGTTTTATATGCATTTCATATATTACAGGATATATATTACAAAGTAACTGATTATGTCTTTACCACAATAAAATCCAAAAAACATTTTTTTAAAGTGTTTTTTTATATGAAAATGTTTCATCAGAACAGCTTAAATCATGTTTTGTGTGTGTGTGTGTATGTGTGTGTTTGTGGGTGTGTGTGTGGAAGGGTGGGGATGGTGGGGGGGGGATGATTACTGACGACAGACCTGGTTTGGGAGATGTAATTAAAGCCTTACATTTGTTAATTGGATTGAAGCTTTCGTATATAAAAAAACAAAAACCAGCAAGAATTCAGCCCTTGGGGGACCTCAAGAGTTAAATAGCAATAAGGATATTGGATTTAATAAGGAATTTATCAACGCAATGGAAAGGGTGTGTGACACCTGTGGTTTTTTTCAACATTTATCTTCATTATCTTTAATGTATTTAACTGATCTCACGCTGCAAAATGTCCTTTAAATGAGGAAAAACCAGCCAGGTTTATGAAAAATTAGTCTTATTTTTTGAGAAAAAAAGTAATCTTGTCAAGCCTATTTTGCATTATCACCAGTAATGGGGTTTAAGCGCGGTTGGTGCCTTATAGGAGCCCAGAACTTGACACTTGTGATCATGTAGCCTTTATAGTTCGGACTTTATTGCTTTCTGAGGCTGGGTGAGAACACAGGGATGGATGACTTTTGGTGCTACCAAGTAAAAAAATAAATGGTCCCAGTCTTATTTTCCATTTTTTCTTGTGCCCTTGTTCTGTACCTTTTATGAAACAGCCTAAAAAGGTGGGTTTATGTAGGTGGATATCAGCAGACAGGTCCGGAAGACGAGCTCCTCTGCTTCTAATGGCAGTATCATCTATCATCTTCACATTGGGGGGTCAGGGTGAGGAAGGCTCGAATGCCTCTCAGGGTAGCCTCAGGCGGCACACTCCGAGCCCACAGTTCAGAGACTCACAGCAAAAGTGAGACGTGTGAATGTAACGTAAATACAGGGAGAGGGCTCGGATCAAATCAGACGAATGGTTGAGAAATAACGGCCCAAACACTTTTGGAGAAAAAGCCCAACTCTAGTGTCAGAAATATATATCCGACCTTTTCCAAAAGCCAATCCATCCAGCTCTTCGTCGCACTAGAGTCCATGTGGGTTTAAAATTCCAAAACGATCCATGAAATACTTTTTGAGCTATTGAGTAAACACCAAGTACCTGCAGCAGCTGCAATGACGATATCCCAGATATCCCAGATATCCCAGATACCCCAGATACCCCAGATATCCCAGATACCCCAGATACCCCAGATACCCCAGATATCCCAGATACCCCAGATATCCCAGATATCCCAGATACCCCAGATATCCCAGATACCCCAGATACCCCAGATATCCCAGATATCCCAGATATCCCAGATACCCCAGATATCCCAGATATCCCAGACATCCCAGACATCCCAGATATCCCAGATTTTTCTGGGATTTAATAATCATAATCACAAATAAACCCTCTCTGAAAGTTGGGTGATGAGGATGAGTTCAGGAACCCCAGGGAGGAAAAAAAGCCTGCTTTGTAGACTGTTGGTAGGTACAGCAGTAAATACAGACTTCTCACCCAGAAGATATCAACAATGTTAAGTAATGGGGGACCAATGATCTTCTCCTCTTTTAATCACCTGCTACAGAGCCTTCCTGAAGAGTTCTATCCCTTCCTTGTAAAACTGAGATGAGAAGTTGTCATAGGTGTTCATCCTTTCTGATGTGTGATGTCACTCTCCCCAGCTGTCCTTTTTAGCGGCCGGATACGCCACTCTGCTTCATATATGATCTCTGATCTCTGCTTAGAATCTGACCAATGACGGTGGTGGAGCCTGGACAGATTCTCTCCGTTGGACCTTTCAGCAGTCTTGTTTTGGTTTGTAAATAGGCCTACGCTGCAAACAAGGGTATGTCCACCAAAAGTCCCCTATCCCCTGTGTTGCACAAGCAATCCCCCTGATTGATGTCGATTTGATTAATCAAATTAAATATAAAGTTATGTCTGAAGAACAGAGTTTTTTTTATTACTAAAAAGAGCTCTAGTACTGAGAAAATATCAACTATTAAATTAAAATATGATATAAACACGATTGATCTCCTACGACTGAAAGTGGACGAAAACGGACCAAGGATTTGGAAGTTATGTCCAAAAAACAGTGTTTTTCATAAAAAGTTGCCCCTAATGCAATGTATTTTACTTTAATAGTAAATATTTACATAATAGATCTCCTTGAGGCGATTCATATGCACCAAATTTATATGCACCAAATTTGGGCTAATCAGGCTGAGGGTTGAGAAATTATTGCCTGGGAAAGCAAAAGCTCCATCTAGTGTTGGAAATATACAATCAACCTTTCCTAAAATCAATCCGGTTCTGCCTTGTATTAAGGTCAATGCGGGTGTAAAATTAGAAAATGATCCATTAAACAATTTTCGGGTTATGTCTGGAAAACTGTGTTTTTAATTAATAATAAAAAAAGCAGTAAAATATGAACAATTACAGAAATATATGATATATACAAGATGGATCTCTTCAAATTGATTGAAATGCACTATTTATTCACCAAAGCGGACAAACGACTTTGAATTTATGTCCAAATAGTGTGTTCTTATTTAAAGTATCCTCCCCTAGAGGGTAAAATATGAACTATCAGGGTAAAATGTGAAATTTGGAAAAACATAATTTGTCAAATAATGGTTGACAAATTATGGCCCGAAATCTTTTAGGGATAAATATACAGGTGACATTTCTCAAAAAGGATCCAGTTCTTCCTCGCACTAAGTTCAATTTGGGTATAATATTTGAAAATGATCCAAGAAAGAGATTCGGAGTTATGGTGCTAACGCGAAGGATCTTTAGCAGCGGCGATGAAGATTCCATTACTATCGATGACTTTTCGGGGATATAATATTAAAAAATTCTAGTGAAGATATTGTTCTTGGAGGGTGGATATGGTGTCCTCTGCCTGAATGAAAACCAGTGAGCAGCCACACCGGTTTGCCTTTTTGAAGTGCTGGAGACCCAGTTTCTCAACGCACTTCTCAGAAGGGTGCAGAGCACCACAGGGTGCTGGTTATTCAGCTGAGACCATGCAGACATCTTCGATCCAGAGTCTTTCTGGAAGCAGGTGGGAACAGTCTCCCGTGTTATTATCGTGTTTTTGGAGCATTCTGTGTTTGTGTCGCCATTTGAAAACCTCAGATCCTCATCTCAGTAACTGGGATACGACCCTATGAATGCTGGGATACGCCCAAAGAGACCAGGACACTGTTAAATGTACGTATATGTCTTTCTCTGGTTTCTGACAGCTGCATATCACTGCGCCGGCACTCGGTGATGTAACCGAAATTGAAACATGAAGTGGCAGCGGCAGCATTATTATTAAAGATCCATCCACCCTAACAGAGAAATCAACAATTCTGAGCGGCTTCAACAAACTATTTCTTTCCTCAGGTTCCTGGTTTGAATCTCTGCATCCCGAACCTACGCAGTAAAATGTTCATAGACTTTCTTTACACATCAATGTAGGCTGTTTATTAGTGAGTGTAGCAGAGCTGAACCAGTTCAATATTGAATAAAAATCCAAAATCCATAATCCAAAATCATTTTTGTTAAGGCAGGGATGAGTCACAACAAAAGGTCGTCCAACGATGCAAATCCAAACTCTACAGAAAGGCTAGGTGTGACATGGATCCACATCAACAATGAACTGGCACAGAAGGAAAGGGGAGCTAAAAAACCAACTAGACCGGGTTACGGATACAATGAGACACAGCTGGACACAAAAGCTGTTTTAGAGATAAAGTCTTAAAAATAGCAGGTTAAGAGTTTATTTGCAGTTCTCACAATGTTGATTAACGTTTTATTCTAAGTCATATGACCACACAACCCAGAAGTTAAGCGAAGCCAACACAGCAGATCAAAAGATCATGAAATCTTTGTTTTTTCTGTTTCTACAGAAGGAAATGCGAGAAAGATAGTAATAATAATAATACATTTCACTTATATACATGGAGGACAGACACACGTTTATGTTGTAGCCTACTTGTGCTGCTTTAAGAGTCAACTGTAAATGCAGTATACTAAACTATAGTCATAAAGTATTCGCCGCGTACTAGATCTCTGAAAAATACACTTACCTATGATGAGGTCATTCATGATGGCTCTTCTGCTGACGGACGAGATGGGCCGGGAGGAGGAGGAGGAGGAGGAGGAGGAGGAGTGGTGCCACGTGAAACCGAATAATTCATGATCCGATAATGAGTGCAAACTGAAAATCTGATCCGTCTCTCGTTCTCCATCTCTTGGAGAGTGAGGAGGAGGCAATAACTGCCCGGCATTAAGTCAACTCACAACGCGCTCCATTAGAGCTCATGTATAGATTCTATCGACTGCTGAGGAGGTGGAAGGTCTGAACTGCCAAGTCAATTATTCGAGAAGATATGAAAAATAGACTGCATCAACAAAAATGGACGCTATGATCCATTAATGTGCGTCCCACAAAATAAACGTAAATAAAGGAAAATGTATATCTTTCTATAGTTTATATCTTTTAATGTCTTAGACACTCCAAATTGTCTATAAATGACAAATCCTTCGGACCAGCGTGTTTTTAACCCTTTAAGTTCCTCACGAAGATGGAAAATATATTTTTGTCTTATCTTATTGAATTTTTAAATTAAATCCCTTAGACACCCAAATTTACCATGGAATGACAAAAACAGTCAGATAAAAGAAGTTAAACTTTGATGGGAAAATAGTCGATTTTAATTAGATGAGCTCGCCGTCACTACCTACATTATGAACTAAAATCTCTGAATTGTTTAAGTAAACCAATTTTTTAAGTAAAGTTTTTGACCCTTATTCGACGTTGTTTAGTTATATCATATTTCATCATTCTGTTTACTAAATCTTCACATGATATAAAATGCCCCCCCCCAAAAAAATCCTACTTAACAAATATGACTTACTCAAAAGTACTTTGAGATTTGATCCAAATGTAAAGTGCGTTATAAATTAAATGTATTATTATTATTATTATAAATATTAAAAGCGATGGTTACTGCCCCTACCTCAGGGGCCCTCTTAAATGTGGGGTCCCCCTGGGACTCCATTCTCGGCCCCTAATGCTTTAGCATGTATATGGTGCCACTGTATCAGATAATAAACAGGTTCAGTTCAGAGATACTCAAAATTAACTCAACCAAACCGTTGAACAGGACATCAAAGGGTTAATCTGTGAATTACTTCATGATTACATTTTTTTTATTTCAAGAAAAATAGTTGGTTATAATAAGATCAACTTCATTTTTTGGTAAAGTAGGTTTTTATTGGTCCTATCATATGGGGTGCCGTTTGATTTTAGCAGCAACTTTTTGCCACATTTACCTCCAAAATGTTTAAAAAGCCGTGTCTAATTGTTTAAATCACTTTTCGGATAACATTTACAGCAATATTTATGAACTTATTTATATTTAACTTTCTAGGAAATATATGTAAAAGGAAATATCTAAAATTTAATATAAATGTCACGTTTAAAACGTTAAATCTAGATCTAACCTCCAGTGGAGAATCTGGAGGCCCCATAGTATCCGGTTGAATAGTTCTGTTTAGTAAGTCCTCACATGCTTTAATATATGGAAAAGAATCCTACTTATGGAATAGTACCTTCTCAATATGGTTAATGCCCCCTCCTCGGTGAACCCTTTGACCTGTGGTGTCCCACAGAGCTTCCTCCTTGGCTCCTTGCTCTTTAGCATATACATGCTAATACTGGGTCATATTACATTCGGGTTCAGTGAAGTGGCCCACATGTTTCAGGCATTAATAAAGTCTCAAAACGAGCTCAACCAGGACATTAAAGGGTTAATTGAAATATTGCTAATAATGTCTGAATAGTGCTGTTAAAACTGCTGTGACTACAAATGAGGAGGAAGAATAAGAAGAGAAATCTGAAGAAGAGAATGGATTCAATAGGAATAAGAAAGAAGTAAAAGAAGTTAAAGAGGAAAGGTAAAGAATAAGAAGAGGATGAAGATGAAGAGGACAAACATCAATGGATTATGTGGTTAATAATAGCAGCGGTTAACGAGGGGCTACCCTTTATTCAGCATTCATATATAGATGATCAAATATGTCATGTAAGCAATAGCAAATAAAATAAGTATAGTCCAAAAGCAAAAAGAGGCTGGTAATAATAATAATAAGCTATTTTACTTATAGACTGGTTTCATACGTACTCAAAGTCTCTCTACAGGTACAGAGAGCGCCGGTAAAACATCATGTTAAAAAGCAGGTATCAAAACATAAACAGCTGAACTAACAAAAACAGACCAAACACTGATGACACGTTTAAAGCAGATCTGAAAAGGGGAGTTCTGAGAAGTGATTCGGTCAGAGCAGCCTCTGATATGTTTGGGTGGGGAGTTCCAGAGGGAGGCGGCAGCAAAAGAGAATGCTCTGTCACCCCAGGTCCGATGCAGAGAGGAGGTTGGCATCAGAGGAGCGGAGGCAGCGGGGGCGATTTTGAGGTTGGAGCAGGTCCGAGAGGTAGATTGCCATATTTAAAATGCGTTGCAGCGCTAAGAACTGGACCATCATGTTGATAGGAGCCAGTTGGTGCCCCCTCTTACTGTTATTGCGCCGTCCTTTATGAGCTACTGAAAAACAGGCAATTTTATATTTAATTACTTTTATATTTATATTTATATTTATTTCTCCTCCTCCCTCTTCTATTACTCTGTTTGTTTGTTATGGTTGCTTTTTGCTTGACAGCACAGAAGACTATAGAAACGTGTGGGGTGAGCACAGAGAAAGAGTGAGGGGGGGGGACCAGATGAGAATGAAAATAGTCGGTAAATACCACACGGCTATAATGCCAAGTCAGCAGATACTGTTCGGCCCGTATTCCCTAACACTGGACTCAATGTTTTCACATTGGTGAGGGTCCGCTATTAAACTATCACCAAACATCGATCAAATGTTCCCCCCAACCTCCTCTTAAGTTCTCATCATTAGTAATAGTGATGCAGATAAATAGTACTCTATAAATGATCACATTATGTAATTTGTTAGCTTCATATATGACATAACGTTTGTGTGTGACTGCCGGTCCAGCAGAGCAGAAAGAACCAGGTAAGAAGGCAGACAGCATGAAGACAAGATGTTTGCAGAGGCAAAACAGGAATTTTATAAGCAGACATTCATCACAGTATCGTCCGTGTCAACGAGAACTAATACTTCACACATATTGATTTGGCTCTATTGATTTTTGTTTGGTGTTAGAAGCCCTTAAAGATGAATAGAAAATTGACTCAAAGTGCATTTGTGGCTTGTAACCGACGCAGGTTTGCAGGACTGAAAGGGTGTTTCCTCACTTTATGAGGAAAAGACTGTGATCTCCCCAGTGTGAGAACCTAAAACACGAATGTCAGAATTTGTGGTTTATTTTCAAACATCACTATACCTTTCAAAAATAAAGGCATGTCCGTTGTTTTAAAAGAGAGAGCAATTTTAATACATGAAATATAACCCTATCCAAAGAGCACCTCCTGCAAACTGAATCTGACTCAAGAAGGAGCTCCTATCCCTGCACGGAAATAAATAAAAGTGAAGAAAACACAAAAGGATCCACGACTTATGATAATCGAGATAAATGTTAAGTAACAAAGCACACCTCATTGCTCTGATTATGGTTTTCCTGATTCTTTTATTTTACATTTAATTATTACAATTCAACACAGATTTATGAATTTTCTACTCGTTAAATATTATACTATGTAATGTTATGTCATTTGATTATGTCATTTAACGTTATGCTGCATTATGCTCTGGTATGTTATTTTACGTTACGCCATGACATGTCGTATTATTTAATGTAACCTTATGCTTTATCATGTGATGACATGTTGTTATGTCATGACATAACATGTCATGACATAACATGACATATTATCAATCAACATCATGCTATGACATGTGGCGTTTTGTAACCTTATGCATAATGCTATGTTGTGTTGTTACGTAATGTAATCTTGTTATGTTATGTCATGTTATGATAGGTAATGTTATGTAATGTAAATCTTATGCATTATGCTATGTTGTGTTTGTTACGTAATGCTATGTTGTTATGTATGCTATGTTGTTATATAATGAAATTTTGTTATGTCATGTTATGATATGTAATGTTATGTAATGTAACCTTATGCATTATGCTATGTTGTGTTGTTATATAACG
Organism: Lophius americanus; assembly: GCA_037951165.1. Taxonomy (NCBI): domain Eukaryota; kingdom Metazoa; phylum Chordata; class Actinopteri; order Lophiiformes; family Lophiidae; genus Lophius; species Lophius americanus. The sequence continues at coordinate 1,858,914 of JBBDHG010000090.1, read as the reverse complement.
TTATGTTGTTATGTTATGTCGTGTTATGATATGTAATGTTATGTAATGTAACATAATGTTATATATGTTACGTTATGTTCTTATGTAATGTTATGTTGTTATGTTATGTCATGTTATGATATGTAATGTTATGTAATGTAACCTTATGCATTATGCTATGTTGTGTTGTTATATAACGTTATGTTGTTATGTTATGTCGTGTTATGATATGTAATGTTATGTAATGTAACATTATGTTATACATGCTACGTTATGTTCTTATGTAATGTTATGTTGTTATGTTATGTTAAGATATTTCATGTTACTAAAAGTAATGTAATTTTATGTTTTATGTCATGTCATTGTTAATGTAACGTTATGTAATGTTATGTAATGTTATGTTGATACAACATGAGATTCAGTCAGGTTTGCACCAAAACACGTAGAACATTTCCTTTTATACTTTAAATAAATATCGAAGCCTGAAAAGAACCGCTGCCTCTACTGCTTCTACTATGTCGCTGTGTTTGTTGAAAATCCAATGTATTTTCCTGCTGCGGACAAAAAAAAAGGGTTACATAAAATAAATAAAATCGGCATCATCTCACTGAACAGCAGTTCTATGTTTTAGATGCTTCTCTTGACTTGCTAAGGGACCAAATCAAACTATCTTACTGTGAGTCACTGAATTTCTGAATTGTTTTGTGTCTGTGCTCGTGTGGTTTGTGCTCAGTAGCCGGCCTCTGACGTTCTATCCTGAGGATGTTTTCTCCCTGAGATTCTGACAGGAAGTTGAGTGGGCTATGCTGCGCAGCAAATGTCACTTTTGACTTCCATTATGGCCTTAAACCATTACTCTTAACCTTCTTCTTATTCTCCCTCCTACTGACACCTCCTCTCTCGTTCTTTTCCCCTCTTCCTTCTGTGTGTGTGTGTGTGTGTGTGTGTGTGTGTGTGTGTGTGCGTATTGGTCTCAGAGGATTGAGTTAACCCTGGGGTACAGAGGCGGGAAGGAGCAGCTGGAGATTCACTCCCTGGGTTCCTGTCCCATTTAATTAGCATGGAGACAGACGTAGGCATGCAAACACACATGTATTGCTGAAAGCACACGTAAACATACACTGACACACACAGACAGTAAATATAGACCATTTCTGGAGAGTCCTGGGACTTTTAAGTCTCCAACCGTTTCCTATATGAGGACTTCAAAAAAGCTTTACAAGCAGAACTGTATGTCCGATTACAGAGAGAGAGTTAATGTCCTCTTTGAGTATCAGTCAATTTCATGTAGACCTTTGCTATAAATGTTTAGGCAGTCTCGCTTTCTTCAAATAAAATGGACTTCCTACTCCTCTTAATAAAGACATCAGTACTTCTTTCTAATTTATTCCACACTAATCGTGTCTCTACTGGTCCAGCCTCGAGGCTTGAGCCATTCAAGAAAACATTCTCTTTATCATTCATATCTTGGCCTCCTTCACTGGCTTCTGATTATTTTTAGAATGATTTTTAAAAATTGATTACCCTCAAGGCAAAAGTAGGCCTGGTCCTCCGCCATATAAACAAAGGGTGTAATTCCTGTGGAGGATGGGGTGGAGAAATGACACCCCCCGAGCTGTAGGAAGGAACATTTCTCACACGCTATAGTTTATGTATACGAATCAAATGATTTTTATTACATATTGGAATAGTGACCCTCTGTTTGTGTAACATTAATGGGTGTGAACATGACACCGCCACTTTAATACCTTCCACTTCCTGTCAGCCACCCCCTCCATTGATTCTGCTTCTTTTTCAATTCCCTCATTTAATAGATAAAATAAAAATATTTACTTTATCTGTAATAAGACCGGATGAAATAAAAACATTATTGACAAAGCATTGGAAATCAATATAATTAATTGTTTTTTTTTAATCTAAAAAGTGAACATAATGCAGCATTTAGCAGATAAAGAAGCAGGTATTTCCCTCAGGAGTTGCTACATGCTACAAATAGAGCGAAAGGATATCGGATATTGAATTCAAAAGGCTGGGCTATACCAATTTAAAAGGCGATTATACGTATGTTAATGATTGTTTCCACCGCCCACAAGAGGGCAAAAAAAAACAATAAATGCAAATCGCCATGGGAACCCTTTGATTACTGGGCTGTGACCGCCGACCTGCCGATCTCTCAACTGGAAGGCGACCGCTCCACCCACCGAGCTACAGCCGCCCATGTCACAATATTGTTTTATGTTTTTGATGTCCAGACTTTGCTCAAAAGTATAAGTCAACTAAAGAAGTTGCTGAAGATGCGCTCAGCCGCCGGGAGTCGACCAAGTACTCTTAAAATGTCCCACAGCAGAGACTGATTATAAAGGCCAAGTACAGTGATTAGCCATAACATTATAACCACGGCCTGGTGAATAGAATACTAATTGATTATCTCATTATAGCGGCACCTGCCAGTGGGTGAGATAAATAAGGCAGCAAGTGTACGGATGTGAGCAACTATGATGAGACCAGATTGCGATGGCTGAAGGACTGGGTCAGAGCCTGTCCAAAACTGCAGGCCTTGTTGGGTTTTCCTGATCTGCAGAGGTTAGCACCTACCAAGATGGCCCAAGGATGGTGATTCTTGCGGTGAGAAAAGCCTTGTCCGATCCCATTGATGAGCTACTGTAGCACACGTTGCTGAAAAAACGTTAATGACAGCTCTGACAGAAAGGTGTCAGAACCGACAAAGCGTCACAGAACTGTTTTGTTATCAAAAGGAAGACCTACACATAATAAGGCAGATGGTTATAATGTTATGGCCTGTTGCTGTGTGTTCAGCGTTATATAGAAACAGGCTTCCATCCATACCCTGCTTTCATATAATGCATATTTATACACACTTTTGAAGACCTTATGGATGTTTGAGATGCAGCAGCACAGCTGTTCATGGTTGCTGCTATAAGTCAAGTAAAAGACGACAAAAGTCATCAGACATGACGAGGAAGAAACGAAGAAGTGGGTTTAAAAAAACAAACTTGTCCACATGTCGCCATGTGTTTGATGACTTCACAGACCGTCGTCAAGATCACTACTGTTTACCTTTTGCCACTTTTAATTGACACCATACATGATCAGATCAGCTTCTAGCATCACTATGGATGTTTTAGAAATTTTGACTGCCATCAGTTTTTTCCCCAATCTCATTATAAAGGATCCGTGGAAGTATGTGGACGCAGAGTATAAATGGAGGAAATTAGTATTCAGGTAGTTTGTGACGTGGAGTGTGTCCAATTCAAACCAGGCCTACGCTGTCATCGGTATATCCCCGAAGAGCCCCCATTCCCCTGTGTTGTACAAGCAACCCCCCTGATAGAACTCCTCAAATTTAATGTTTAGTTACGTCCAGTGTCCAACAGTGTTTTATGTATAAAATATAAAATAAAAGAAGCTTCCCTTAGTGATGATAATGTGAACTTTTAGAGTAAAATGTATTAAATTCAAGATAGATCTCCTGACATCGAGATTTTGGACCAAATTGGACGAATGGTTAGGAAGTTATTTAATAAGAATTGTGTTTTTCATATGAAGGCTCCCACTCATGAGTGAAATGTAAACTATTAGAGTAAAATATAAGATCGACCTCTTACCAACATAATGAATTGGCCTGAAAACTTTAGGAGATAAAGCTTGCCCCAGTGTCATATACATACAACTGCTCATTCCTCAAAATCAATCCAGTTCTTCCTCGCATTAAGGTCTGCATAGGAAAAGAAAAAGGATATATAATGGCTCTATTTGCTTTATTTGAGCACCAGTAAATTTGAACGCATTTGGATGAGTGAATCCCCCTCTGGTGTGGTTCGGGAATTGTCAGTGTTTTCTGAAACTGGAGCTGCTCGCAGAAAATTTCACACTAGACCGTAAACTCTGCTGCCTTTTTTAAAAAAAACATTTTTAATTCTGCAAAGCCTTTTCCCACCAGCTTTGCTCTCAGAAGTAGTACTGGTTCCAGAGCATGGCTCATTTAATAGAGCTTTATGTTAGCATATGCTATCCATGCAATTAGCATACTCTTTTCTGTGCCATTGATTTCATACCGCATCCCTTGGCTTTTACTCCTGGCAGCCGTCCTGGGGTTCCGATACTCTTGCGTAGCAGCACTACCAGCATTTCTGGTAACCTCGTCAAACTCAAAACGCAGTAAGAAATAGATACATACAGAGCATGAATCGGGTGTTTTACTTGACAGTCCCTCGCCAAGCACATCTGACAGAAGGTTTGAATGACAGAGATGTGCCAGAAGGCAAAAAGGAATTTCAACTGGAACGTTTCGCTAATGACGACTGGGAGCTTATTTGACATTTTCGGATGACAAGGTTGCTTTGTTTTTTTAAATCCATTTTTAAGACGGCATATTTGACGACGTTCTGTTTTTTGCAGAATTGTGAAGAATGTTATTTGCAGCATTTAGACTGGTGCATAATAATGGCAGAAATGAATTTCTATTAGAAACATCGTGGTTCATTGTGAGGACACTAAAAGCTTTTTCTTTGTACTGACTCATCCGGTGACTCAGCACCTGCATGGTACATTTCAGTTTATAGCAGAACAGTCCACTGGAAAATATTGGCACTGGTGCACTATTTGGCTGCTTCTGTTTGGTCTCAATATTAGCTGCCATCTGTCCGCGTGTTATCGACAGCTGTCGGGGAGAGAAAGAGCCACGGAAAGACGCTGAATGTGAGAATAATCGGAAGGCGTAAAATTCGGAACTGAATTGATGAAAGTGGAGGAGTTATATGTTGACCATTAGATATGAGGTGTGTGGAATTGGGATGCAGTGGAAGGTGAAATCCGGGTGATTAGATGCTCTCCCTGCAGCGATGCAGGACCAATGCGCCCCTTAACCTCGGCTCAGAACGCTTTAACAAAAATTGGCTCATAAAAACATTGCCGCAGGGGGATATTCTATTCTGGTGTGTCAGCTGTGGCTGGTTTATCCATTAATTAGAGCAAGATTGGGAGGACCACTTATTAGAAAAATAGAGATAGGCTGTCATTTTCTCTGGCCATTTGCCTCTTTGGAGGGACGCTGGTGTCAGAAGAGTGACTAGATTAACGTGTGAACGAGCTGAACAGTCGAGCTTCTGTCCAGATAATGACGAGTCCTCCAGGTTTAGCCTTTTTTGTGCTGCATGCAATTGGAATTAGCCAGAGTAGCCTGGATGGATGGGAGCCAAAAGCTTAATTATGTGTATAAAAAAAAAGACAGCATCGACTTAATGTTGATGTTTCAGGTTTTTTTTTTTTTACTCTTACATTAGAAGGCGGTTACTCTTCATTATTTTAAAGTTTTTGCATCTTAACCCGGACACGGTTGTCAGGCTGAGTTGAGGAAAGAGGGAAATGCAGACAGTTCCTCACAACTAGTGAAAGCATTGTGGAGTGTCTCTGTCGGGCTGTTCAGAGTGAGCTACATGAGTCTGTCAGTAGTCGCTTTCTATCGTAGTCCCTTCTGGTATTTCCCCAGCTATCGCTTTCTTCAAAGCATTTTCTGGGATTTCCCAAAGAAATGAGCGCCACAAAACTCCCTCTCCATTCTTCAGAGAAAAGTTATGTTTAAAGCACCTTTTACACATTTGGATTTTCTGACTTTTCCATTTCACTCGGACCAAACTTGAAGGTGCTACCAAGGTCCGGTTCAAACGGACAGACTTTGGTTCCATTAGTTTGCAATCCCAGGGTTCTTTTGTAGATATTTCAGATGTTTCCGCCCAATTTCGGTAAGTTACAGCAGGCTTTTATCCCCAATGAATGAAAGGAAAACAAATGGCATGGAGGAAGACGTTAAAATGAAATGGCAGTAGCCATTTGGGAGAGGAGGTGATGAGTTATTTAATAGTTGACTGTCAGATGATGCAGCATGACGCAATTGTGGTTATTTTTCACTTCAGGACAGGAAGATACGGGAAAAATAGCAATGGAAAACAAAACCTAGCAGTATTAAAAAGTGACGGAAACACCAAACCCTTCCCGTGTGGGCTTACATTGAGAATCATTTGCAGTCCAACTGAAACTCTACACCATCAGGGAAGAAATGCCAACACCTTTGATGACAGCTAACAAAAGCAGGGGTTGGATTGACATGATTCTGAAGGAATATTTTAGATTAAGTGTTAATATGATATAACCGGATCTGATGTTTACATCCACCGACGCATTCAATCAGAACAGCTGTCAACAGCTTTTTTGACAAGTGCAAAAGCCACCGTTGTTTTTTGTGTTTTATCAGAAGACGGGCGACAGTGCTGCAAGGATCCTGATGAGAGTTCGTAAACACGAACACATCACCCCAGTTCTTCATTCCCTTCATTGGCTTCCCATCTCCACCAGGATTGATTATAAGATCTCTCTCCTCACTCACCAGTGCATCCATGGTAACGCACCCCCCTACCTGAAAGAACTACTCACCCCACTGACCTCAACACGATCCCTCCGTTCCACCAACTCATACCGCCTCCTCCTTCCCCGGACTAAGCTCAGCGCCGTGGGTGATCGGGTCTTCTGTTCTGCTGCCCCTCGTCAGTGGAATGCCCTCCCTGACCATCTGGGGGCTCCACAGACGACTGACACATTTAAAAAAGGACTTCAAACTTTCCATTTTAGCAGAACCTATAACTTTAATTAACATTGCTGCTTTTTGGTCAGGTTTTTATATAGTTATTATTTAATTTTTTTATTGATGCTTTTATTTGCTTTTACTTTGTAGCACTTTGAGATTTGATCCAAATGTAAAGTGCTAATAAATTAAATGTATTATTATATTATTATCATTATTATCATCCTGTGATCTGAGCGGTTGTTGTTGTGATGCTTTTAATGAAGAAACATTACGATGTGACCTAACATTAAGTTAGCAAGGAAGGGCATGTTGTGAGGTACCGAAAATGTTACGTTAACATTAAGATAATCCAAAATCCCTCATCACCCGATTCATCCCGAAAACCCAGATCCACCGATGATCAGAGACTTTCACAGACGTCGTCCTCCTCTTCAATTACTTCTGAATAATAATATAGACGTCCATAAAAACCCGCCTATTGATATTTTGTTTTAGGGTGAATTGTCAGGTAACCAAAATATTGGGTTCCCAAAACTTCTCATGCAGATGTCAAACTGAGGTAAATAACTTTATTTTTATTTATTACCTCACATTAATAAGATTTAGTTGTGAGGATGACGACTCACACTCAACATCTTCTTTGGTGATTTGCATTTTTAACCTTTATGGTGTGAAGATACCAAAGTATTCCCATCTTTAGAAGATGATGTGTTGTTTTTCTGTCATCATCCTGGTTTTCATTGCCAACTAAATATAATGTTTCTGAAGCTGGATCAGTCCAAACCTGCAGGTGTGAAAACCCCCACAGGAAATCATGCTCTGTACCTTTATGTTATATCCATTTGACACTAAGAGGCAACGTCGGCTCTTTATGAATTCTATTGCAGTACATAAACGCATCCTTATCAAAAAATATAAAGAGAGTGTTAGAAATGGCTTGCAGTCAATATGAAACTTTGAACCATGAGTGTCTTTCCTTTTTGATGTGTTGGAATGCTGCCAAGGTTTGGGGGTGAAGCAGCCAAATGTACTGTATAGAATACCGATGAGGAAACAGATGGCAAAGTCAGACATACTGCAGTAAATAGAAGCAAAAAACAAAGGGGAGCCGTGAAACGGACACATTTATGTTGGTTATTTACTGATTCTGATTTATATTACATTAAAGCGCTCAGCCAGTCCAACCCAGAGTTCATTATCTACAGCTTTTGTCTTCCCACACTCAAACGCACAATTCACATTTGACCTGATTCAAGAAACGCTCCTCTCAGTTTTAGATTTGGTTGTAAGTAGGGCAGAGTTTGGTGAGACGTAGGGCGGCAGTCTGTCCGGTTTGAGGCCGGACACTCATCTGTCCTCCTTTTTAGATTATGTGGCCCAGTGGGTTACTTTATTCTGTCCGCAGCACATGGCTTTCAGATATGCTGCGTGATGCATTCAATGTCTATTATATAATGAGCAGTTTCAGGCGAAGACAAATTTTAACACCATCGCCATCAGGATGTCTTTAAATGCAATCTGGTAAAATGTAGTTCAAATGCTATCTGGCAAAAAGTATATATATATATATATATATAAATATATATAGATGCCCACTCCTGAATGATGGATATTTACCTTAGCAATCTTGGATAACAACGAGGCTAAGCATGTCCTAAATCTTTTGTTTTGCATTTAATGAGAGAGCCCTTGCAGCAGAGGCTGAATTCTTGTTGTTTACTGATCAAGGTTTTCTGTCTCATTGTTGAAATGTGGTGCAATTTTTACCTTCAATGCAAAAACTATTATATTTCTTTGTTCGGGATGTTTTTAAAATGCCACCAAAATGACCCAGATGAACACGCTTTATAATTATATTTACATTTGTCGATATATCCTTCAAATTAGTTCATGGATGTAGCTTATGTTGATTGGTGGTTTAAATCTCACCTTTCAAATATATATATTTTTTATAAATATTGCATTATGTAAAAAGTCTGTTGAGCTTTACTGTTGGGAGAAACCTCCAATCGTGACACAGGGTGTTCTATGAACCGAACCTGCTGCTGTGTGTCTGCGCCAAATAAAAAGACATTTCATTTCCCTTAAGTGTTATTATTTCCCCTTAGAGGTCCTGGGCGCCCGCCGCCACTGAAATGTGTCACCCACGGTTGTCAAAGTCTGTCTTCAGCTCTTCATGTCACCCTCCTGATGATTCTGTCATCCTGCAGATGTCTGACATCATCACCATTAGTCATTACATGCCCCCCAGAGGGGATGTGTGCCGATTAGAAGCAACATTAACAAGAGTCATCAGGAAGCATTTGGTCAGCAGGGTGTTTTACAAACTGCACTTGTCATCATTCTGAACTCCCTAATGAAGAATTCTAAGAAAGCAAATGACGTTTTTTTTTTCATAATTAGTGTGTTATTGTATGTTTTTCGTTAAAAAATAAATATATCCTGTGGGAGGAGAGATTATTTTATTATATCAGGCTTTTATTGAATCTTTCTCATCTCAGTTTGGTAACGTCTTTATGAAAAAGAGAAACTCTCATGCTAAAAATGAAGGTTTGTACCGGTTATTCACTTTTTGTCAGACTAAGTACATGTACTTACAGGCAGGTACTCGCCAGTACTGATAACAATACATCATAATAATTTTACACTTTGCTTTTTAAGCACGCTTAGTAGATTTATATATATTTCATATTTTGCTTACTAGAAGGAGCTTTTTTACAAAAAAACAGTCTTTTTGGGACTTAAATTCCTAACCGTTAGTCCAATTGAGTCCAAATTTAGAGCACGTGAATCAGTGTAAAATAATCTCTCTTGTAAACGTCATATTTTACTCTGAAAGTTTACATTTCATTCACTCCTTTTGTACGAAAAACTATGTTTTCCATATTTACCTCAAAACTTTCATGGATCATTTTCAAAGTTAATACCCATATGGACATCAGGACGAGGAAGAGCTGGATTGATTTTGGGAAAAGTTGGTTATATATTCCCAACACCAGGGGGAGCTTTATCTCCAAAAGCTTTCTGGAGATATCTTCTCAACTGTGCAGATCTATCTTGTATATATCATATTTTACTATAAAAGTATATTTTACTCACTAGGAGGAGAATTTTCACTTACAAACATTGTTTCCAGATGTACCTCAAAATCTATGTCATGGATCATTTTCAAACTTTACATCCCCAAAGGCTTTATTGCGAGGAAGAACAGGAAGATGGGCAATCATTTCTCAAACGTTGATCAGATTTTATCCATATTTGAATCTAATAGTTCATATTTTACTCATTTATTGGAGCTTTTTGTTTTCTATTTACTAGAAATACTGTGGAAATAACTTCACACTTGATTTGAGGGGTTCGCTGTGGGGGATGCTTGTACAAGGAATGGGGCTGGGGACTTTTCAGGGATATATCCTTCCTGCGGGGGAAGACAGCTTAGGTCTAATTTAATATCGTATAAGTTCTAAATTTACAATTGCAAATAATTTGCTCATACTGAAAATCATTTTTTGATGAAAAATCATCAGTTAGATGAGCTCAACCTTTAAAAGTATGTATACTGAAAACTATTTCACTATTATTACCATCATTATATCATTCTGTTTAGTAAGTCCTCACATGCTTTAGTATGCCGAAGAAAATTCTTATCGAAAAATTACTTTCTCTAGAGCAATGGTTAGAGATTCCTCCTCTGAGGCCAACTTTGACATGTGGTGTCGCCCAGGGCTCCACCCTTGGCCCCTTACTCTTCAGCAGATACTTGCTGCCACTAAGTCATTTTATAAGCAGGTTCAGTCAAGTGGCACATATTTTTCTAATAGAGATAGTGCCTCAAAAATGTACTCAACAAAACAGTCTTACAGCACTTTAAAAGGTTAAATGAAAGGGTAAATGGCAAACAATAGCTTTTATTATTCTTTAACGTGCTTCAAAATGGCACTGGGAAATATTTCATTGTGTGTGAGCAGTAATGATTTAGATATGTGATAAACAACTTTAATTCCACGGTAGCTTGACATGGACGTATTAAGGAGATCCATCATGTTGTGATCATTAGAGGGTGTACTGCTGAAGTGTGTAGAGTGTGCAGGTAATGGAATACTTAAATGTTCATTTAGTAATCAGTACCCAGTACATGTGGATTTAAGTAGGCGGAAGGTGTGTTAATAAGAGCTTTCGCACTCAGACATTGTCTTTCGTTTAGGACTAATTAAAACATTTCTAGTCGAATGGACAAACGATGATCCAAGGTGCTTGGCATGCGATGGAAGGGAGAAATATGAGGCTCTTGCTTTTTAATGAATAAATGAAATGGTTGAATAAATCTAAAGAATATTAAGAGCAAGACCAAGAATACAATAATCCATCCGATGTTAATTACAGACCTTTTACAGCTGAGTCCTTACAAATACATGCACAGACACAGATACACAGGCCGTCACCCAACCACACACACACCCACACACCACGGACGTGTGGTGAGGTTGGTGGCAGGTGAGGCTCTGACTCTTTCAGAGTCAAATTTACAAATGTATGAACCCAGTAGAGAAGCTTGAATTCACTATTTATTTGCCAGGTTGCTCACTGACTACTGGTTGTGTTTCCTATCAGAATTATCTACACACAAATGGGGAAGTTACATTTTTTTTTGCCAAAAAAGAACATTACATTTGTATTGGCTCAGAGAAAGTGCGCATCTGCTCTGACCCTTGGTGTCTTTTTAATTGCGATCACAATGATCACGATGGCCGGAGAGAGGAAAGTCTGGGCTTCCCTGCTGAAACTGCTGGACCCGGATAAGCGGAGGATAATGAGAACGAGAACGTGAAAATTTAATGAAATAATTGGTCAGAAATAACATTTATAGCACCTATCAGTTGAAAAATATTAATATTTATTTTATTTTATCATTTTGTTTTTTTAATTTTCATGATGACTTAACTTTTCATGCCTCTCCTGACTGCAAGTCCCTGAAACACACACACATATACACCCACACACATCCACACACACACACACACAAACACACGCACACACACACACACACACACGCAATGAAGGTTGGGATGACATCCAAAGAGCAACACATCTATAAGGGATAAAATTTGAAACCACCACTCGACTTTCAATTTATTAAAGTACTGAATGTAGTGGGCGGCTCTCTGATTCAAGAGCGCACCAATGACGTTTCTGCCAATAGTCTCTTCACACAACTATCTCTTTTTTGTGCTCTTAACCTATATTTTTCCCTTAATTTCAATGTGCTTGATTAACTTAAAAATATAGACTCCTGCGTCGGTAGCGTGGAGAAACTCCACCTTCATCCTTCATCCCACATAGACTCCCAGAGGTCATTGTGGTTGTGCCAAAGTGGAGAGGGAATTAATGTATATTCCTTGCCTCTTCCTAACGCATGGTAGCATGTGACCCGGCAAGTCAGCTGATCACCCGCTGACTCCTGAATCAACAAAACCCAAAGAAAGAAGGAATAGTAGAACTAAGAGACACAGAAGGGCCGTACTGGTCATACCTTTCTTGTTCCTATCTGCCTTCCTATCTTTCTTCATCTTCCTCTTTAGAGGTTGCCACCATTGATTTTCCGACTGCATTGTTGAGCTTGACAGGGTCCCAGCCTACACATAGGTGTCTGTCTTCAGCTCCTGGTTCATACATTCAACTTGAATAACGCACTTCTCATCGAGATCCATGATAAAAGTCTTCAAAGACTACAGTATGTTCAAAACAGTGCTGCAAGGATCCTGATGAGAGTGCACAAACTCAAACACATCACCCCGTTCTTCATTCCCTTCATTCCCTTCTTTGGCATCCCAATTTTCTTTTTTTTGTTCTTACTCAAATACTCAAATATCAATTTTCCGTGTACTATGTAAAAAAACCTATTTTGTGTCCGTTCCCATGTTCTAGTCAACTATGTAATCTCTGTTAAAAAAAGATCTAAACGTCTTCATAAAGTCTTCTTGATATGAATCATGTGACCTGCTCACAGTGATGTCACTTCCTCTGGTGGGACAATCTGACAGTCAGTGAGGTAGTATGTCATAGTTCCATTTTTCGTACAAAAGATTGAGGATACACCAACTGTAGATTCATTACTCGTCAACCATGTTATCATGATATTACAGTGGATCCTTTTTCTTAATTATTTAAATTATGTAATGACAGAAATAAATGGAATTGTATTTTTTTTAACCCCTTGAGTTAAGCACAATGGACCGCAAAAGGTAGAAAATGTCTCCGTTACTGGTTTAAAAGGTTTTTACTAAAACAGTTGACAATGAGTACAGATTCAAATATTCCAATTACATTTCATTATTCTCCATTAATTATTATGGGTCATTTTAGTGTGAATGGTTAGAATAGAAATAGAATTGATTGATTTTTTTTTTTTACACATGTAAGAATAGAAAATGCTGAAAATCATAAATTTTAAGTGTTTTTTAAAAGATTAAAAATATCATCCGAGGTTTTGTTTTCTTTCTGTACAAGAAATGTGTTGGGCCACATGTGGTTTTGGTATAATTCAATTTCAACGCTGTGGTTTAGGCATGTTTCTTTATTGACGCACCGTCAAACAACGGCGTAAAATAACAGAGCACCATAGTTTCTCTGCTTCCTAGACTTACTGAATGCTGGCTGCAGCTTAGTGTCTTAAATCGAATCAAATACTACAACAATTGCTCTTTTATTCTATTATACAGCTATTCCTTAGATGTATTTTGCTCCAATATTTCAGGTTTTGTATTGATTTAACTTCTGCATATAAGGCTTGATATGATAATTTAGAGATGAGGAAAACATCCAAAACTAAACGAAAATTGGTATTCCATAAAGAAAGGAGCGTTCTTTAATCCAGGCTGTGGTCGGCCTCATTAGTCGTAGTAGTGTCAATCAAACAGCCAACATGTAATGGCTCCCTTGTAGGCAAAAGCTGATTTTACAGCCCAGGATTATAGAAGCATGCAAATGAATGGTACTTTAGAGGACTATAGCATTCACTAAACAGTATTCATCTCCTGAGAGCCATCGTGAAATGACTGTCAAGGGATTTTTGCTTGATTGGGCGCTGTGGCACAGAGGATATGAGGGATGAGGTTTCATTATTCAAAGAATGTTAGAACTTGGACCCGCAAGACTGGATGGACCCACAGGTGCTCTAATCTGCTGAGCCACGGGGAAATGACCTCTGAGGATTTTAACACAAATTTGTATCCATCTCATTGATGTTCCGATCACAAACTGCATCAAACCACCATAATATAATTTCTGAAATTTATTAAATGTTTACCCCAGGAACCAATTCCTCTGATATTAAATCTCCAAACACACAAAGTATTTTCTCTCATTCTGAGGCAGAATGATCTGGTGGGAAAAGATCAATAAAAAGCACCATTAACCTATAGCATAGAGTAATCTGTGTCTCGGAAACAGCTTTTCTGGGCAAAAACTGAGACTCACATCCAAACACGTCGACCATAGATGCATCACTCTGCTCAGTTTTCTGCATCACAAGATAAATGGCGGCGAGGAAACAGTTAATAGCTGCGTTTATGTATGTAAAATGTCGGAAAAGCCGTCTTTGGGAGAAAGGATTTTCTTCGTTTACATGACTCTCATTATTTCTTGTGGCCTCAGGTGTCAGTATTATTTTTTCGAACGGAACAGCGGGTAGGCTCACTAAGTAGGTTTGCCACCTAATGTATGTCACCTCCGCACTCTTGTACAGGCAATCTCTCTCTCTCACATACAACAGTGCCTCAAGGCATACATTTTGAATATTAACAGAAAAGCTATGGAATCGAATATTGTCCAGTATAGTTCATGGGTAAGAAAAAAAACAAAAAGTGGAAATTAAAGTGAATAATGTCAAACTACAACAAAACAATGAATCGTAGAGGAACATGGACTAGATCAAATCAAGAAAGTATGTGATTTGGATTTTTAACATCTTTACCATAATATGTGGAAACATCCAATTTTATTATCAAAATTTAAAACATTTGGGAAAATAATGGGAAAATACTATATTCCCAAAACCAAAAAAGACTCTAAATGTAGCACATTATTCTGTCTAACAGAAACTACGTAAAACTACGAATAGCAAACTGTGAAAATACTCTACTATGTAAAAGTCCTGGAAATCCCGCTAAAGTAAAAGCATTAGCAAATTTTACTAAAAACTCAAAGTGAAAGTATCTATTATGCAGTAAAAAGGTCACTTTCTGTGTCTCACTTCTAAGTTTATAGTGTAATGATACGGCTAACGTATGTCTCCTTTACAAACAACCATTCTAAACTTAGAAATATGTGGTTCTTTAAAGATTATACCATATTATCTTCTGCAGTTCTGGTAATTAATGCTGTCATTTTATCATTAATTACAAAGTAATTACATTGTAATTACATTTTTTTTCAACGCTAGCCTCAAACATTTGGCTGCTAAATCGTGTGATTGGTCAATTCTTTTTACAGTGATGCATTTAAATCATGAACGCTGTCATGTTGACAACACAGCAGTTAAACATTTTAAGAAGTTCTATCTTATCATATGGTAAAAAATAATTTTCATTCATTCTAAATATATATTTATTAAGTTTATCTTCCCAAGTATACTTTTTCAGGCTAATCCAGATGCTTACAGTGAATTGATTTGAGAGATTTAAAAGCCCACAGCTGAAAACAACTTCCATTGATTTGAGAAATGCTGTGAGTTCCTCTTAATTAGAAACGGCGAACAGCTTTTCCTTTGTTCCCCTCAACCAACACCTCATCATTTAAAGTTTTCATGTGATGATATTGGTAATTAAACTTGCTGTCTCTTAGCCTAAATAGAAAGTATCAACTGTGGTCCAACCCCCCTCTGAAAATAAGGTTAATTATTTTTAGATGAAACATGAAAAGTCACTCTTCCTTGATCAAGTTTGATTGTCCCACCGGGGGACACCCTAACCCTTTTTTGATTAGTCAGGTTGCCTTAAATAAAAGTATGAAGGTCATTTGCATATTTACACCACTAGGTAGAGCGTAATTACACAAAGGTTTCTGGATCAGAACTTCTCAACAAACGGTAAAGGAGAATAGTTCCGATATGGTGCATATGAATCAAATCCAGCAGATGCTTTCTGTGTTTTTGTAACCGTTGGTCTGATGTAGTCCAAATATAGTGCATATGAATCCACTCAAGGAAATCTAACCTGTATTTGTTGTTTTTAATGGAATTGTTATTATTACACTCTCTTTTGGGGGCTTTTGTTGCAAAAAAAACCCCACAGCTTTTTTTAGCCTTTTCTTCACAGCCATATATCCCGTCATGTTGAAGTGACTCACATGAATCTGCAGAAGGAGATGTATCTTCTGTTTATATGATTCTATCATAAAAGTTCAAATTTTACTCCTTAAGGGTCCAGTTGTGTCTAAATTTAACTTAATTAGCATGAGGAAATCTGTCTGGTTTGATAACTGTGCTCATGTAATATTGGATCTTATCTTCAAACATATTGCTGACTGCATAGAAATAGTTGAGTCAATATGGATTTATGGAGATTAGAGAGTCACATTTAATTTGAGGAGTTCAATCAGGGGAATTGATTGTAGAACACATGGGATTAGGGTTCTTTTGGGGGGATATACCTTTACTGTATAGTTACTGAATAGTAGATTACAGCCAGCGCAGTCCTGACGGGATTCCAGTTTCAAACTCTGTCTGATAATGGACAGTTATTCAAAAGTTCTCTTTCTTTGGGGTCTCCTGGATGTCAAATTAACATGTAACTAACAGACATGAGAACTCCCCTGACCCTCCTCACCCATATCCATGTCAGGCAACCTTATGTAATAAACTCAGTGTGAATTTTAAGAATGAGATAACAACCGAGGGAAGAAAAACAGCATCAAATCTGACAAAAAAAAGGATTTGGGGCGAAAGATTATGGACTTGGCGGAGCGCGTGGTGGGAGCTGTCAGATATGCCTCCCAGGAGCTAGGTGCTCATTAGCATACTTCATTCGTCTAAATATAGTCCTGATCCAATGCTGAAGGGCAAACAAACAAATCAACGCATGTGTGGGAAGCTTATTACCGATTCTTCTCCCTGAAACAATTCATCGAGAGAACACGATGCACATCCGTACAAAAATCATCAAACACCTGCCTCTGATGCCTGACACGCCGTTTATGACCCCTTTTGGAAACGCTTACCATGCTGCTTGTGACGGAGCACGCTGCAAATGACTGCAGGCTGCAGAGATGCCAGGGGAATCTCTTAAAAGGTCACAGGCAAAACAACTAGCTTGGCTGGAGAGAGGACATGCAGGGAGAAGGAGGCACATGTTGGAGATAGAAAAAGCTCCTGGAACTTGAAGAGTCGTTTCATTTGCATAAAGGAAGTGACTGACGTGTGGAGCGTTTCCCTCGGCGCCTCACTCAAAGGGGCCTGTTGTGAAAGCTTAAGACACAGCAGCGATGTATGAGTAGAACTGTATAAGCTTGATGTGATTATAGCGTGACTCATAAAGCGTAGCGTAGGCATGTGGGGTTGCACTAAAAAAGCTTCTTACGGATGCTTGTAAATACCAGCACCCAAAGGAGAAAATACTGGTTTGAAACGATTAAATCAGTACAATTCAGCACAGAATACTTTTGTCATAGCTTTAAATATTTGATATTTCAACCCGAAGCTCTAACAGCCCAAAAGTTGGAGTGACGCAACGTTTTACAGTACAAATGCTGTGGTTTGGGAGTGTGGGTAATAGCGGAGTATGTCTTTCAGGAGACAAGGATTTTTCTGTGGGTGAACTCACTCTGGCAGAGCCGGTTGGGATCTGTAGCGGTGAAAAAGCGTTAACTAGACATCACTTTGGAGCTGGGATTTCCCCCCCCCCTCCATTTTCTTGTTGTCACATTCACAGTGGGGAACACATGTTTGAGCTGAATGAAAAAAAGCAAAGTAGCGTTTAGTGAGGCTTCGCGTCAGTTCCTGGACCCTGATGCAGAAAAGGAGACAGGCATGTTTATGAAAGCATTCCCTGAATGTGTTCATGTTGTTGGAGTACGGTGAACTAAAAACATAATGGCATAGTAAGTTAAGGTACCTTAGATCAAAGGATTCATGGGACCAGGCAGCATTTCCTACATTCATTCATTTTCTGTAACCACTTATTCTGTGCAGGGGGGGGCCAGAGCCCATTCCAGCTGGCATTGGGCAAAAGATGGCGTCCATCACATAAATATCAATAATCACTAACGCTCATTTTCACGGTCAAATGTCACTTATAAGGAATCTAGTTGGCCTTTTGGGGATATACAGGAGTAGTTAACCCCAAAAAATCACACAATCCTTTGGATTATACAAGCAGTTCCCCTGATTGAGCTCCTCAAATGAAATGTTTCTTTCTGATAATCACAAACAGCCCATACGAACTAAACCTAATTAGTTCCATAAAGTCATCTATATGCTCCAAGATAAGATCCCATAGTGACTCAACAATGAAGTTATGAAGTAATGTAAGTTAAATATTTGTTTTAGCTCATTCATAAAACATCATGGATTTCCTTGTTTTAGTTCATATGAGCTAAAATTAGACCCCATTGAACTCATGGTTTGGAAATCAAAGACCAGAAACTGTTTTCCCACATGAGCCTCCCCTTATCACTACAAACAATGTAGTGAAAAATAATTCAATGATAGTAAAATAAAATACAAGGTAGATCTCCATCTACAGATTAATATGAGATAAATTTGGACATGAACAACGGCTAGAAAGTTATGTTCCTTAAAAAGATCGCCCCAGGAGGCAAAATCCGAACTATTAGAGTGTTATAGTGTTATATAAACATGATAGACTTTAATATACTTTATTCATATGCACCACATTTGGACAAAATAGGGCCAAGTGCTAAGAAATCATATTTAAAAAACTTTGAGATAGAGTTCGCCCTAGTGGCAGAAATACACAACTGACATTTCCCCAAATCAATCCAGAGCTTCCTCGTATTAAGGTCTGTGCATTTATGGTAATTGTAAATGATCCATGACTTTATCAAATAAACACAAAGGATCTGTGGTGGCACATCACCATTCTATAAAATCCTCCACTTTTTCTTCGCATAAGGGAAACATAAAAACTGGCACATTCGCGTCTGTATTATTTAATCTCCACAATATTTCATCTTTAATCTGTTAATTATTTGCAAATCGTATTTCACTTTGAGTAACAATGAATTGCTAAATATCACTTTGAACTCCTCGTACATGTCTCGCACACTCCCACAATCCTAAACTGGAGCGTAAGTCTTTTACGCCCTCATCAGTGCAAATCAGAACTGGAAGAATATCAAGTTTACATGCACATTATGATAAAGTTGTGTTGAAATCTCAGATCATCTCATTATTAAAAGGAATTAAAGTTGTTCAATATCGGGAGCTATAACTTTTTTCAAAAATGCAAATGTTTCACCACTGATGTGAATTGAACTTTGAACAAGTTCATGTAAAGTGTGAGCTTGTACAACACTGGGGAATCTATTGTTCTTGGTGTTGCAGGAAGCTGAAGGCTGGTGACTGGCTTAAGGTTCTGGAGAGTGGTGTGTCCAGCTTCATCTTGAGTTTGCTTCACGGAGGCCGGAGCAATTGGCCTCCAATGAAGCTCTGAGGACAAGAAATCAATATGTCAACATCAAATGTTTATATTAGCCAGTATAGCTACCATGTAGTAGCTGAATAATTTGGCGATGAGTGGAGGAGAAGCCCGGTTTGATACAGAGCAAGACATGAGTAGGTGGAGATCCAGTGTGGAGCAGAGTCAGGAGATCGGTGTGTGGCCAACACCGCGTAAACAAAAACACAGAGAAATGGAGGGATCACTGTCAGACACAAGGAGAGGCTTAGAAAAACTCTTCGGGAGTCTGAAGAGACATTTACACCACAGCAGTTTGTGGGTAAAATTGTAACCTTCTGAGGTTGTTTGGCCTTTCGTTCAGATGGCAATGCCATTTTCAGAGATGAAAAGCAAACTTCTGAAAATGGGCTTCAGAGTGTAATCCTTTGAAAACATCACTGGTACATTGTCATGTAAACTGCCAAAATGTAATCCTTTGAAAACGGCGATGAAACGGTCCAAGTTTGCAAGTGGCTACTACCTTTGTTTCTAAATGAAAAGTTATACTTCCCACTACAGACCTGGCCAGAACACTGCAGCATGTCCAATCACTACTGCAGATCTGTGAGCACAAGGACGGTTGGTTCAATCAAAGACGTAACGTGTTTTTTTGTCTGTTTGTTTGTTTATTTTTGCCAGATAATGGAAAAATTAATGACCAGATTTGAATGAAGTTTAACTTTGACGTAGTTTTTGTCATATCCAGAAGATATTAGGGTTTAAGTTCAAAATCAGGAAGGACCCAAAATGCAAATCTAAACTATGAACTTTACTCAAAACAAGAGTCAAATACTAAACTTCTAAAACTACGGCACAACAGATGAAAATATTAGCAGATTAGCAGATAATGGCGGAAAATAAAAGTGCAAATTATGACGGAAAATACAAAGTAGAAAAATAAATGTCCCAAAATACAAAGAAGCAAACCATTATCAGAAATATCCAAGTATCAAACTATAATCCATGAGAAAACCAAAATCACAGGAGATGATTCTATTTCCTCGCGACCTCACAACACAACGTCGTAACCTCCTCAGGATAGGGCCCTTTTGGAAAATTTTGCAACAACTTGGACATGAATGGATGGTTTTGCCTGACATTTTATTCATTTTCGATGCAATAATTCACAGGAAACACTTGTGCTTTCTCGTCTCACCTGTCACTCTTTACCCTCACTCAACTAGTCACGCCAACACACACACACGGACTGGTCATTTCTCCCCTAACACCACTCTGGTGACATTTTAGGTAAATTCAACCGATCACAAAGACAGCATCATGATACTTTTTAATTAGCTCTTCTGTTTGCAATAGAGTGGGTGCTCGTGTGTAACGCTGCGCACTGAAAGAGGTTCGTCATCAATATAGGTGAGAATATTGTACTGTTTGGTTACGTGGGAAGGAGTCGAGTCATGAGGGTCACCTACTCAATGAGAGAAGAGTGAAATGAAATGATAAAACACACAGCACAAACTTACATCTGCACAAGGTAATTATGCTTCCCACAGTTTTCTTTCTAGCGACAAAACTGGGAAACTGTACGCATCGTGATGAATAAGCCTTTTCAGTTAGTTTGCCAAAATATTAAGTGTACATCAAAGTAATTGATAAGCACTGTTTGTCATGAGATTTGTGAATGTGCAACTGCAAGATTAAACACTATCCCCTCTGCAGTAAGTTATTAAATACCGGTAATAAAGCCTGCTGTAGTTCTATGTTATGTGATTCACACAGAACCAGGCAGCAGCTTCATTAACTGTGTGTTGAGTCAGACACTG
Source organism: Lophius americanus (assembly GCA_037951165.1). Taxonomy (NCBI): domain Eukaryota; kingdom Metazoa; phylum Chordata; class Actinopteri; order Lophiiformes; family Lophiidae; genus Lophius; species Lophius americanus. Next base: position 1,837,882 of record JBBDHG010000090.1, on the reverse strand, counting down.
TTAGATTCGGGTGTTAATAAATCAATAACTGGCTGCTTAGTGTCTGCTCTTTGTAGCCTCCACTCAAATCACAAAAAAAAAAGGTTGCGTCTTAGCTGAATGGTAGACGGTGAACTTTGCTGCCAGCACGCGCCGCAGGTTTTGCGGAGGTTCAGAAAAGAACAAAGTGCTCCTTGGTAGCAGAGCTCGCAGACGAAGATAACCAATGCCTTCATTTGGAGCAAACTGATGCCTGGTGGAGCTATTGATTTATCTCCATCATTGATGTGCAATCTCCCACATCTCACAGACTTCTCTTTCTCTCTCCAACGGCTCTCCAGTGGGCTTAAATCCAACATGAGTTGAAAAGCCCCCCCCCCCCCCCCCCACACACACATGCATTTACTAGTGCAATATTTAGATAAGAGACCGGGAAAATGTTTCATGTAATAACTCAGTGTAAAATATTTGAGAACGAAGGAAGAAGTGGGACAATGGTCTAAAGACGGAGCAGTTAGGAACTGATTTAAATAATAAAAACGGCTGAGAGAAGAATAGAAATATGTCTCACTTCTAGATATCTAAAAAGTTGAGCTGCTTTTCTCTTCATTTGATTCCATCTCTGAGAATGTTAAAAGTACGAGGAAAAGACTCTCACCAATTACGTTCTGGATGTTTTTCACCACCTTCACTTCATCAAAACCAACAGAGGCCTGCTGTTTGTTTGATAAAGCAAATAAAAATACTAAAAGGCAAATAAACCTCCAGCATAATTTCCATTTTTCCACTTCCCATATTTGCTGCGTCGCTCTGCACCTGGCCGTGATGATGAGGAAGCCTCTGAAGTGGTTTTCTGGATTACAAACTCCTCTCTGCTCCTCATGCAGAAGCATTCAATTCAGTTCATATGTATCTGTGCAGCATTAGGGGCTGAAGCGAAGCTGTACGACTCTGGAGCTCAAAGGTCAGTGTTAATTAATGCAGCCCCGTGTGCTCCGATGACTCGTACAGTTTCCAACAAAGACCGAGTATGACAGAAATGTCCAGAGGAGCATTCAAGAAAGTCCAGCAGCAGAACTGTCCGGTGAATCAATGTATTTAATTTCCCTTCCAGTTCCTTTTAAACCTCTGCTATCTGAGGTCACAGTGGCATGAAAGCTGATCCTCAGCTCCTGCCTTTATATTCCACATTTAAATGATGTTGATTATTAGCGTTTGTTCTCTTAATCAAGTCAATGAGTTGAACCTTTTTTTCCAAGCTGAAGAAAATGAGACTATACAGACGTCAATAAAGGCTTACTGTGACAACTAAAATAAAGGTTATTAAGGTACAAATGACAAGTCTTAATTGGTAAACACTGAACTCTTATCCGTTTTCTCTATATTCCTAGACCAAATATTGTCTTGGCCACCTGGGTACGTTGGGTGGGGGGGTTGACTAGTGGAACCACCTAGTCGCCGGATTCCTCAGGAGGTCCACACTTTTAAAGCCCTATTTGCAGACTATTCCTAATTCATGATAATAGCGGAGGACGTTTGCGATGTTAATCCCGGCGAATGATCCACGCCTGTAGGTAAAAAATGCCACCAAAATTTACCTTCCATATTTCACCGCACAAAGAGGTCAGCTGGGAATCCTAGTCCTGTGCGAATTAACTATCTCAGTCATTATTGTTTCCTCTTCTGCTTTTTCTGCCGCTTTCCCTGCTCCAATTTTGGAAGCAGCATTGGATGAAGGGAAATACTGTTTCGAACTGTGTGTTCAAAGCCTTGATGTTTAATTTGGGGGATAAGAGTTCCAGAGCGTGGGCTCGCGTCTGGTGTGGCGATGTCCGTGTCGCCGTGATCTCCTCCTGCGAGCCCCATATGCACCCCTAGGCGCTGATGGCTGACTCGGTTTGCAGCAGCGGGTGTAACACAGAGACTTGACATTATAGTAAATAATCATAGTCAGTAAAATTCAAGGGAAATACAGACTTTTCTTATCCCGTGTGAATGCAGCGCATGAAACGCAGGGGTGGGAGTGTCATTTTATAAATCACAAGAGGTCCTCAAGTTAAACTAGTCCCGTACGATTAGGGCCAATGATAAGAGGTCATGTGGTCAAAATGTCTTCAACCTTTTCTCAAGCTCAATAGTGGCATTAGATGCAAAATTAATTCAAATCAAAACATGATCTCTGTCTGGATGTATCCCCGAATGCATCCCCAAATCTAAAGCTAAATTCGGACTGCAGTTGAGAACACACCTCCACCATGACTCCATATTTAAATCAACCTGCTGATCATCAGAAAGGTCATTTCTATTCTATGGCCAGATCATCATGAAAACTAAAAAAAAACAACTGAATGCCTGACAATCATTCATTATTCATTGTTTGCTGTGCTGGGGGGGAGAGAGGTGACGCTCTGTCATCCACTGAGGGAAGGAACACAAAAACAGGATCTGATTGAAGCGTTTCCCAATCTATCTTTTCAATTTGCAAATCACACGTCGCCCACTTGCTGTTGCTCCTATCCTCCATATTTGACTTTCTCCAATATTGATGATGAAACTGTGGAGTGAGCATGCTCAATAGGAGGGGGGGTCACATGGATCCTGACTCTACTGTTTACACTGCAATAGAGTCAGGACCTACTGCAGGAATCAGATATGTATCTATCCTAAATCTCCTTCTTCTTGGACATAGTACAACGTCTTAATTATGACATTAATGACGAAATGAACAGTATTTAACATGACATATTTGAATTTCAGTGCAGTCAGGCCTCTAGGATCTCTATGATTGAATGCAAAAAACATGCCTGGTTGGGTTTGGGGGTCACACTGAGGTGGACTAAAGTTCTACATTTGCCTAAGCGATTTCTCCTTTGTTCATTTTCGGGCCAGCAGTGTCTCATGGGTAAAGCGGTAAATCAGCTGTCCAGTTAACCGAAGGTCGTGGTTCAATCGCCGCCCACAGCGGTGCACTGGGAGGCAAGATATTAAAACCCATTTAGCTGTTGTGAGTATATATTATACGATACTCTTACAAGATAGCCTCTGCCACCGCTGCATGAAGGTTTGTGGATGCTGGTAAGAAACTATGGTGTCAGAATAAAGAGACTCCATCCAACTTAAGACCAAAACATTGCCTTTGCTAAAAAAACTCTAAATCCTATATAATTTCTAGTCAAAATGTTCTTATTGCACAAGATTTAAGACAGGATCACTGAACAAGGAACATTTCACTGAGATAAGGGGACAGTCCAACACCTTCGTCAAAGAATCTTAAAATATCTCAAAAGCTGCAATTTAGTATTTCCATCTAACTTAAAGAGAAATTTCATTGTAAAAGGCTGAAATATTGGTCTTTAATCTTATTTCAAAGTCAAAATGGTTGTAAGTCTAGAGTAGTGTCATTACTAAAAAGATAGAAACTTCATGAAACTCCAAAAGGGAAATTTATCAGTCGGTTTAGGAGATGTGAGAAGAAAAAAAAGAAAAAGCAAAAAAAAATGCACATATTACAATAAAACTAAAACAAAAAAAAGGTGATGGTGAAAAATCATAAATTGAAGTATAACTGTCTTATTCTGAGACACAAATCTTCCTAATATTAATTATAAAAGTTAAAATTTGATTCATCAGCTCATTTCGAGATGTCTTTAATCTAAATCTCAGGTCTTATTCTCAGGTTAAATTTTTAATGTTGTTCTATTGGCAGATTTTTATTTTTATTTTTTTTAATTATTACAAGCTAAAACATCTTTGATTCAGTATTTCTTTTATTTATTCTTTTGAAGAGGATTTTTTCATATGTTCTTATGTCTGCATGCTTATTATTGAACTTATGCAGCTTGCAGCTGGATATGTTAGCTTAGCACAGACACTGATTGTAGCACCGGTGTTACTTCCTTCAATTACCACAGACAGCTCACAGTCTTTACTCTTTCTCACACACAAAAAATGTATCACAGCAGTTCAGCTGAGATCTGTCATGTCCCGGCTGGTTGCTGTCCTGCTTGGTCCCTTCGGGTCCAGATCGCTACCGTAAATAAGGCAAAAATATGATTAAATCATAACCGGACCCACCAATCTAACCAAACCCCCGCTGCCAAACGGATGAACATCATCTTCTTTTTGTTTCGCTTGTTTGAGTGGATAACTTGGATAAACGGATTAGAACACGGCGATCATTAACCTATATAAGTACGAGCCGGCAGAGTTTAGTAACCTATGAATAAAATGAACTCAGCCGGTCCCAAATGTTTTCACTCATCCTGCTAATAAGCTGGATCATGATGGTTGGACCTTCACATTTACAGAACAAACCAACTTTCAGCAACTCCCGGCAGGAAAGCCTCTGAGGGCATTTCTCCAAACGGTGAATTAACCTATGAACTTTGGTTCTGACTACGGAGTTCCTCGTCCTCGGCAGTTGAAGCCAGCTCGTTTTTATTTTTAATCCACAGCCTTTCTGCGACGATAGAAATCCTCATTAAAGGCTTGGTGCAATCTCATGGCAGGGCAACCTCTGTCTCATGGCTGAATGGGACATGGCAAAGGTTTCTCTCTGCGTGTCTGCGCATCTTTCAGCCTGTTCCATTCAAATCAAGCCTCTGTCGAGCCACTTACATACAGAACCAAAATGGATTGCCATCTTTTGACAGCATTTAGCTTCATTCAGTCTCTTTGTTCTTTTTTTTCTGTGAAATCATCCGAGTTTGCGCATGTCTATGAAATGTGAGACTGTATGTGGTTGAAAAAGCTCCTATTAAGGTTGCTGTTACACGTCTCTCCTAAATTAACCCACTCAGAACAAATCACAGCCTGAAATACACATCAGAACGTCCCGATCTCTGTGTGCAGCTGTATTATGTAAGGTTTATAAACATGTTCACTGCAATAATCTGGAGGCTTAAACAAAGAAGTTTGTTCGGCCCAGCAGTGCAGGGAAAGATTCCCAGGAAACCCACTGGTTCTGTTGGTTTAGAGGGGGCTGCACATGAAGATGCATTGGAAATTCAACCTCTGCAGCAGCAACGACAAGTGCATGGAGTTGATTACAAACGTCCAAAAGAAAAAAGGCAAACATAAGCCTTATAGTGCCATGTAGAAAGATACATGCAGGCTAAGTGGAATTTAAGATTAAGTAAAAGCGAAGAGACACGATTCCTGGAATATAGAGGAAAAACTAGTCTGGTGATCTGATGGATTCTCTGGATGCAGTTACCAAAAAACTCATCAGGCAAATATATACCGTAAGACTTGATCTTACTTTTGTGTGTGGGAGTGGGGGTTGTCTTGTTTGAAAGAGCAACATCAGCGGGGTCTGAGGATGAAGCAAGAACATGTAAAGAGCACCAGCTGTACTGTACCAAAGTACAAATCCTCCCACCACTTCTTTTTTCTCTTATTCTCTGACTGTATTTCTCTTTCTTGTGCAGGATGTTTTATTCTGACTATGCAGTTGTTAATGGCCTATGTGCTTCCTTCTTTGTCATGAGCATGCATTATTTAAAGCAGAGGGGAAGAGTATTAGCTCGCCATGTAAAGAGGAAGAACACTCCCCAGTTGGTGTGGCGCCATTCATCAGCTTTAGCAATTGTATCTGTTTTTCTTCTCTTCCTTCAATGTATTCATTATTAAAACAGCAAATCTCATTTGGCCATTCGGCCAAAGTTTGTTTGTTTGTTATCAACAAAGTGTGTTAATGCCCACCGTTGGCTTGAATGACTCTTTCTTTACCCATCCTTCTCTCTCACACACCCATGCTCACTCCTATTCACCTGCCGTGGCTACCTTCAATGGATGCATTATATTCACCGTCGTACATTATTCAGATCTGAATCAGGTTCTGTCAGCTTCCAAATTTAATAGCATAGACTAGAATAGCTTTGACAGCACATTGCTGTGACTCATGTTCCATTTTCTGCCTGCTTGTACTCGGAGTACGCGGGATAAACGTGTTAACCCCCGTGACTTCTGCTGTGTTTTCTCTGTGGCGAGTAAATATCTGCGGCGGCCTTAATCAGTCTCCCAGCTGTTTTCTTTGATTGGGCCTTCCTGTGTGGTCGCCGGTGTCCGTGTAATTGCCGTCTCTGAAGCTGCAAAGCTGATTCAGAGTTGCTAGGGACTCCAGCCGCCACAATCGTGTTCATTTCAGAGATGCATTTGGTTATTTGGCATAATCAGCTCGAGCAAATAGTTAGATTCGCTAAAAAGAGAGTTGGGGTTCATACTGAGACTTTGCAGCAGTGTCACTTTAATGAATTCAAACGTAGCCAGAGGGTCTGCAAAGTTCTTGATGTTATCGTTCCTGTTTGTTTACCGAGTCTGCCTGAAGTTTTTCCTGGAGCTGGAGTACAAGACAAGATTGTTCTATGATGATAACGAAAGGTTGCCCAGATGGGCTTTTCATCCTTTGATACATAACTAATCCAGTTTTCAGGTCACTTGTGCCTCAGTGTCACACATGCTTTATCAAGATATTTGGTTGACCCCTTAGTCGCAAAGCTGTGCGCTTCACAATCTCATACACTCGCTCAAGCATGCACACATTATCTAAGAGGAACATGTTGTTCTGTCGGCCATATTATGTTTATTCCCATGAGAACACATAGAAAACAGATGACATTCCAGCGATGAAAGAGGAGTTCTCACTTATAACAAACCGATGGAATACATAGTAACATGTCACAGTGGAAATAAAAACATTGCTCGGACAGGTATATGTTGAAAAAAATCATTAAATTGGGAAGAGTGGGATTATAAAGTATGAAGGAATCTCATTTTCCTTTAAACAAACAATAATATTAATACATTATCTGGTAATATATTAGAAATCTCATTATTTGCATGCCTAGAAAATACCCTGTGTTTCTTACAGTGTTGAACTTCATCAGTAATGGAAGGCATAGGGGTTTGATTCATGCAAGCAAGCTCTGTGTCCTTTCAAAGAAGAGTGACAAATAATGTAGCCTATGGCCTCCTCAGGATAAGTGTCGCCTTTCCAAGCGGTGGTCACAAGGGCCGGGAACTACATCAGGCAACCGGGGCCGGCTCATGAAAACGAGGCAAAGTGCAGGGGGTCTAAGCAAGATTTAAAGAAACGAGGTGAGAGCTAAAAGGGACCTTAAGAGGAAATCACTACAAAGATGTCGCAGGTGTTGGGCTGGCAAGATGCTAGTCTTATGAAATAAGGCAGAAAACCTGCTCCTATCATCACTAGACTTTAATATTTAAAACTGTTTGAAAAAATTGTTTTAAATATTTAAAACCAAAACAAAACAAACACGAAGGGGGTACACAGACTTTTTCATTTTGCTTGTGAAGCAGTTGAAATATTGATGCGTGTAAATTGTGCTTTATGTTCCAAGAATGGGTTTGGAATTAATGTTTTAGTTGCCGCAGCAGCAAGGAGGGATTAAATCTTTTACCAGTCATGAGGTTTAAAATGGTCCGTCAGCATGTACTGCACAGTGTTATCAGCTAGCTCTTAATGTCGATGTCAAACCCTGAACATTAGTATAAAATGAAGTCCTAGCTGCTTTATTTTGGGTCAAGACTCCAAATATGTTGGTCAAAAAAACAACACACACAATGGTATAAGGTTTAAACACAGAAAATAAGCCTTAACCAGCATACATTGGATTTTAAAGAGTTATTTCCTACATTTTGTCTTTGCAAAACATAAATATTTGGATGGATGAATCAAAGTTTCCGACATAAAATAGCAAGAACATTGACAAAGAAATAAAAAAAGAATAATAAGTATATTCAGGTTCTTTTACCACACAAAAGCTGCTGTCAGATGTACACAAATCAACCATAACATTAAAACCATAAGCTTGATATTGTGTTCTGCTGCCAAAGACTAGCTCTGTGAAGCAGTGTGTGTTCTGGCACCTTTCCATCAGAACCAGCATTGACGTCTTAAGCCATTTGGACTAGACTGGCTCTTTTGTGGGAGCTTCGGTCCTCACAAGCATCAATAGCTGGGTTTACATGGACCCCAATACTCCAATTAGAATCAGTTTAGAACCCAATCAGAATGAAAGCGCCCCAAACCAAACCGATCTATTTCATTTGGTTTCACATATGTATTGGTGTCCAATTGAAGAGAAGAATGGATACTTTCTGTTTTTTTTCTATCTCTGTGTGCGTACATTGTGACGAATGTACTTTACATGCCTGGAGAGGTTATTCTACACAGTGTAAAAAGAACTGGAAGGAGCCGTGAACATCCTCATGGGTTACGCTGTCATCCCTGACAACAAGGGTATATCCCTGAAAGCCCCAAATCCTCTGCGTTGTACAGTCAATCCTGATTGAATTCCTCAACTTAAGAGTTAAGTTATGTCCAAAAAAGAGTTTTTCCATTAAAAAAAGCTCCCCTTTGTAGTAAAATAGGAATTTTTAGAGTAAAATATTCTCTATAAACAAGATACATCTCTTCCAGTTGATTCACACTCACCGTATCTGGACTAAATCAGACCAGCGGTTGGGAAGATATGTCCCAATACAATGATATTTCAGAAAGAATCACCCTCTAGTGATTAAAATATTAACTATTAATAAAAATATGATATATACAGCATAGATCTGAGTGGATTCATATGCATCAATTTGGATTAAATTTAACCCAGACTTGAGAGATTATGTGGCGAAAACTTTGGATATAAAGCTCTGCCTATTTTCAGAAATATGCTACCAACGTTTCCAAAATACAATCCAGTTCTTCTCGCACCAAGGCCAAATAAAATATACAATTTGAAAATGATCTATATTTCTATGTTGTGATGTAGTTTTTGAGTTATTGCGTTAACATGACCAGACTGGCATGGCATCGGTGATGAAGATCCCCCACTTTTTGAGGATATCATGATGTAAAGTGTCCATGTAAACCCAGCTACTGAGCCTTTCCTGCCTGTGACCCAGTTGCGGGTTCACCAATTGTCCTTCTTCTTAAACCCAGTTGTCTATGAATACCGGTTTTGATAAAGTCACATAGATATATATGCTTCCCAGATGCTACCAACACATCAACTTCAGAACAGAATGTCCATTTCCTGCCTTTTATATCCCACGAGGAAATAAATGCTATTCTGACTTTACTCGGTGGTGGTTATAATGTTATGGCTGACTGATGTATTAGCTGGGTTATGAAAATGAAACTCACAACAAGCAGAAACAACACGCGCTTGGGTGAGAATATCGGAGCATCCATATGAAGTCCATGGTACTCCCGTCATGGCTACCGGTTTCCGGTCAAGTTTACGTTATACAACTTGAGCTGTTTTAGCAGTATGTGGTCATCAGGATTATAAAAAGACAATCTGAACCGCAAACCCCTCAGTGTAGTCGATATACCGTAAGCGTCTCTCTATATGCGTACTAACCTGCGTGTCTACAAAACCAATCTATACTATAGATTGCCACTCTAGAAAGAAGTTTTGCATGAGTCGGGGGCCGGAGCTGGATGTATCGTTTCTCCAAGCGTTGCAATGGGACAAGCCGGCCATTGACTAAATTAAGCTTTATATTGTTCTGTCCTCTTGTCCAGTCTCTCCTGGGTTTTGAGTTCATGTGGCTATGAGTTACATCACTCAGGCAGTCCATCAGCCAGGGGCAGATCTTCCAGAGCGGCAGCTGAGCCATTTGTCTCTCCTCTGTTTCCACCCCTTAATTCTATCTCATCCTCATCCTGGCTTAATGGGTCCACTTTGGACAGATGGTTTAGGGGGTCAAAAGTATGCATCTTGGGATCTGGGCTTAGAAGCGGAAGCTGAGGCAATAGTGGTCCCTCCCGAAGCTTAGCAGCCAGCTCCTTGGCACTGCAGATGGGGGTGTTGGTCTCATAGACCTCGTGGAAGTTGTTGTAGTCCACCTCGTAGAAGCCGTTCTCCAGGGAGAGAACTGGGGTGAAGCGGTAGCCCCAGAGCACCTCGGTGTCCAGGTAGGAGCTCCGTGCTTGACATGTCATCCCTGTGAGCGGAAGGGATAGGCGAGTTTGTCCACACGCACACAAACATTCACAGAACATTAATGCGGACACACACGCAGAAAGGTAAAGAAACACGAACAGAGATAGAAAAAGGTGTAAGGAGAAAGAGAGATAGCAATAGTAAATTATTCATGTTTGTACAGGAACTGAACACAAAGAACCTGCACCTGCATCTCTTCTGAACTTCTGTGATGTTTGTGAAAGCAATAACGTACAATTCTGTGAAAAAGTTTCTGACACACTCCAGGCTTCTGCTGCTTGTGTGTGTGTATCTCATACTAAATACGGCCAGACCTGCAAACAAAGTATTAAACTTAGGTAAACTGAATAAACAAGGTTAGAAATTATACTATACTTGGTTATAACATACCCACTTGGCTTGTTGAAAGTATTTTCCCGCCTTAGATACTAAATCCAAAAAACTACCAAATTGGTTCCAACTGGACTAGAAACCCCCAGACCCTCATCAGTAGAACACTATACCAGAATCAAAAGACATTCCCAGAAGACTTGAGGAGGAAATGTTTGGAACACATTAGTTTGGGAAGAGTTACAATGTTATTTGAAAGATCTGGGTCTCCATAGATCCACATTGAGACACACTGATCCATTTTAGATTTGGTTTTAAAATGTGCTTGGGTGATCGGATCACTGGTGGACGGTGAGAAATATCACTAAATACAAGTGTAAATGACCACCAAGACACATTGTGATCCAACCTCTCAAACCATTTGCTGAAGTGGTCTGGGACGCATTTGAGCACATCTTTTGTACTTTAACCGTTAATGTGTCCTTTGTCTCCGACATGGAAGTAAAATGAATATATATTCTCAGTCTGGACAAGGTGTTTGTTCTGGCCGAAGCGCACATCCGGGTGAAAAATAGATTTTTGCCTTGTCCTGAGCTCATTAGGAAGTTGCAAATGACTTTGTCCTGTCAGTCCCAACCGTTGGAGAAGTCCAACCATGTATAACCTAAGCTTCAAAATGATAATTAGCCCGTGCTAGCTAGCTAAACAAATATTTGTTTGTCATTTGTCACTGATAACTACCGGCAATGCCCTTTGACCTTGTAGTGGAAGGGGCGTAGGCAGCAACAAAATCTGAACACAGGTGGTCAGCTGGACATTTTTAGAGCGCAGGACAAACTCAGGTGTAAATGTTGATTTTGTCTCACCGCTGGTTTTGTGGTCCGATAAAAAAGGTATTTTAAAACCAAGTGTAAACATGGTCATTATCCATAGACCTGGAACAATAGTGGACAGATCCAAAGTGAAACATGGTTTTGGGAGAATATTCTATGGATTATTGAGTCAAAGAAAAGAACATTCTAAATGTGATCAAGCCTGAATGTGGCGGTGTTATGTTTTGGGAAAACTTTACCGTTTCAGGGCCAGAACTATTTGATAAAATTGAGGCAAACATTTTCTGCTATCTAGCAGAAAATTCTGAGGGAGAATATCAGTTTATGAGTCTTTGAGTTGACAAAAAAAATTATCCCAGGGAGGAAAGTAATTCCACTTCTGAATGGCAGAGAAGGAACACAATCATGCTCACAAACCCTCAAATGTGGCTGCACTAAAGCTGGACAAAATTCCAGTACAATGATGTCTGAGACGGATTTCCAGTTATTTGAGGCTTTTGTTACAGTTGTTGATGCTAAAGATGAAACAGCAACCTATTAAACTCAGAGGAATAATATTAATTCTTGGAGAAAGTTTCTGGCTTATCAAAAAAAAAAGATTATTTATGCATTTTTTCAATTAAAAAAAACAATTAAAAAAAGTTAAAATCCCTTAAAAGAGCCTCAGTCTGAGATGACACTGTTGTCCTGCTGTCTCAGAGATGATCTTTCTGTCTGGACTGGAAAAGTGCAGATTTGTAGGTGTCGCACATGTGTTGCGGGTTTAATTATAGCAGCAAAATCACAGGTTGAAAGTAAAAACATGATTGCTGCTCCATTAAGCGCCCCGGGAAGCTATTATAGCCAGGCAGCCTACATAATACACACATTCATGTCAACAGGATGGAGTCATTATAACACCAATTTTTTTTTTGCTGCACTGGTAAGGGAGTGGATGAAAACAATGTATTATATGCTTAGAAATGAACACTAGTAAGAAATATATGTGAATTGGGTATAGCACTGTTACCTTAAGTATTGGTGCAGACACTAGCAGGTGGGTGGAGCCCGAATTAAATATTTCAAAATTGATTTAAGACCACACAAACACATTGAGATTTTGTGCATGTCTCCCTCACAAGCCAGCTCTGTGGTCTGAACTGTTGTTTTACTCCTCCTTGAAAAAGCAATCATTTCTATGATGATGACTCTCAAATTTACCTATGTCTGAAATTTGCCACCAACCCGTTGTAAATCACGGATCGCTTGAATTTCCCTCGGCAAAAATAAAGCAGAGATTCTAGTTGTAAATGCGTCTCCTCTTCCACCAGTGTCTTCTGAATACGTTTCTTTGTCTCTTGGTCCTATAGCATATGCACATGTGAACCTCACGGTCAACAATTGTTTCCCCCTCACAACTCATATCCACTCATTGGAGTTTGAATTTAGTATCTCACTCATGTCCAGGTAGCAGTAGATCCAAAATGCAGATTGTTTTTAGATGCTCATATGGACTATCACCAATTTACCTGTCATACTTGCGAAATCCTTACGTTCTAAATCTCCAGGTGTTTTAGAGGCAGCCCCAACACTTTGGAATTACCATCTCACTAGCGTTTCGGGTCAAGACCCAGTTTTTATATTCCTTTATTTACAGTATTTGTGATCCATGTGGGTTGAAGCCGAAGCAAAAGGACTTCTGTTTCGTCTTGAATGTATTTCACCTCTCATCAAAGAGGATTCTTCGGTTCTAACTCCCTGTGGGGAGTCAGTGATTTTACACCTCCAGCAATTGTTGGTACATTGCTTTGGATTCAACCCATACGGATTATCATGACTAGGATGAATGAGAAGAACAGTATTTATGGCGACCGGAGTCACAATTTCATACAATGTTTCACCTCCCTTTTTATGGGAATATTTCAAATGTTTAAATAGTTTTTCATTTTGTGGCTTCATTTGTTGTATGCTGTGAAGCACTTTTGGCAATTTTGTGTAGCAATTTAAAAATGATTTAGGAGGAAAACTAGCAATGTTAAACGCCTACCAAAGAAAGAGTAAAAAGAAAGAAAAAGAGCTCAGGGACTGAACCTCTCTGTCAGGTTTAGCGTTTAAAATAATTAAAAAACACTGTTTATGATTTCAATTCTTTACCTGTCAGCAAATATTAAGGAATTTTCTGAGTGAATGTCTTCTCATGTACACTGTAGATCTGATTGAATACAAAAACTGTTACAGTGATGTTCACATTATTTGACTAATTAGACATCTAGCTGTTAAATGCAACCTGAACAACTTCCTACAACCAGAGCTCAGGCCCTGAGGTGGTGAGTGTTTGATATCAAAGAATGGGTGGAGAAATCTATCGCTGTAAACTTGTAACACCCTCCTCTCCGTGTTTGTCCCGCTCACCCAGCTGCTGGGTTGAATTTTGCTTTGTCATGCATGACATCAGGAATGTGCTCTAAGAGGGATGTAGATGCTTAACCGATACGGTGTTTGTAATGTCACGGTGAGAGGAGGGGCGTCTGCACCTTTTCCTCAGCACTCCCTCCGGATACGACTGGCCTGGATTCTAAATTTAACTTGTGAAATGTTTGCTATTTCCGTGAGCTCTTCAAATACATTTTAGCATCACTCACTCCCAATGAGGAGGATATTCTGTAATTTATTTTAAGGATGTCGGCATATTGTTTGATGTGTTGGTTTTAGCCGATACTTCGGAGTCCAAACGGATTAAGATGTGCCGGAGGATCTATTATTATCTGCGTCACCCAGTTTCTTCATGTTTCTTGCTGCTTTCCCCCAATTCAAGTGTCCATTTGTCTCTCCCTTACTGCTTCCAGATGGTGGTTATATGAGGAAGGTGCCTGAGGGGCCCTTTCACACCTATTTCTTTTGGTTTAGATTTTGGGACTTTTCAGTTTGATGCAGAACAAAAAAAATATCCCCAACATCAAGGTCCAGATCTAACAACTTGATTTTGGCCGGACTCAAAGAGGCAGTCTTCATTCAGGTCAAACTGAGACAATATTCAGGTAGTTTACATTATGAAAACATTTTGTCAGACCAATTAAAGGAATTTACAGGCGGCTACCATCTCCATTTTATATTTTTCCGTCATGTGACTGGTATAACAGCCCAAAGAACCAAACATTTCTCCAACATGGCTAGAAATAATAGATGTCCTATAGACCTGCAGTACCGGCCTGTCACTTTCCAATAATTTCAGATCATGACTATTAAGCTCACCTCTCAAATGAAGATAAGAAAGAAAAGGTAGCAAAGTAAAAGCGTGGGGGGCCTGCAGTTTATTGATAGCACCAACCGCAATATTTCAGTCAATAAAATCAATCAATCAAGTCTCTGCCAGAGCTCCACTGTGCCAACATTTACATACGTCTAAAGGAAAATCGCTCCAATTGGACTGAAAGCATCGAAAAAATACTGACAGGCATATATATTTTTGATCAGGGTGGATCGATGGAGGTGCCGTGTGGGATTTGAATGATTGAATGAATCATTAGAATAAATTCCACATAGAAATTAGAGAGGTAAGAGCACAGATCTACCGTCTCATCACTCCTCCTACACCTGTCTCTCCGATTTGTGGAAGTACAACCCGGACTTATCTCCTCATCAACAACTGGACATTTTTTTTGGCTAAATAAAACCAAACTACGTACTAATAAAAGATATACAGAAGAATGAATACATTAAAAGTGAGCCACGATGACGCATGGGATCAGCAGGTGGCCAGGCATTTCATAGCATTAGACGAAGCTGGAGAAAAATGTGTCCAAGTGCCGAAACTTATGGTTTATTTCCCGGGAGGAGGAGAGAGAAGTTTTGAGGAGGATAAGTCTGACGTCAAACCTCTGCCGCTTTAGAAACCAATCAATCACAAACTAAAGGGAGACAGCTCACGTCCACGATGATGGCAGGACGTGAGTATGTCATGGGAGTTTTTTACTGCACTTGCAAAATTGTGATTTGAAACCAAAACTAGGCCTACGTTGTTGTCCCCGACAGCAAGTGTGTGTCCCCGGTAATCCCCCAATCCCCTGCGTTGTACAAGCAATCCCCCTGACTAAATTCCTAAAATCAAATGTGAGGTTGTGAATGAAAAACAGTGTTTTTCCAGAAAAAGGTCCCCATGGTGAATCAAATATGAACTACTAGAGAAAAATATGAATGGAGTCGATTCATATTCACGTAATTTGGACTAAATTGGACCAATGGTTGAGAAATTATGGTCTAAAAACATTTGGAGATAAAGCTCCCCCTGGTGTCGGAAATATAAAAGCAACTTTTACCAAAATCAATCAAGTTCTTCCTCGTACTCAGGTCCATATTGGTATAAAATTTTAAAATGATAATGAAAATACATTTGAGTTAGCGCGTTAACACAAAGGATCTGAGGTAGACTGATGCAAACGCACCTCCTTGCTGCGAGGCAACGGTGCTAACCACTAAGCTACTGTGCTGCCCACAATGCAACATATTTGCAGGAGACAGGAGTTTGCATCAGATTTGAAAGCACACGTCTTTTCTTAAACCTAATTTTGCAGGTTTGATCCAGGTTTTATCCTTAAACTTTACTTAAACGTTCATTCTATTTTAAATTTTTTTCATTCTTTCATTTTTAATTGTCTTTATTAAGTTAAGCACATGTTAGCAGGCTTTGCACATCAGATATCAAAGGACACCTTGTGCGTCTGGATGAGAAGCACACAGGCGGACAGAAAGTCCCTATGAGACAAATACTAATAGTATTCGTCTCATATATTTGTTCAATGTTGACTTTAGTGATAATATGGAGTTATTTCAAGAGACCGAATGCGGCAGCCTCTCCTTCTTCCTGCTTAGTTCTCGTTTCCAGAACAGTGAACTGGCTTTTTCTTCATCTGTTATAAAAATACCTGTGTTTTTATGTTTTATATACTGCTGGGTGCTGCGAATGTAGGACACACTTATGCTGTGATGTGTCGATGAGCTTCAAGCCTAGACAGGTGGGAGCTGAACAGCAGCCTATCGCTATAATGGAGGTCACAGAAATCAGCCACTGTTTATTTGGATGTGGCGGCTTGAACGCTTTTTCTCTTATCTTATATTTAAATTACAAAAGGTACAGCTGGGGATTTCCACAGCATGCGCCGTTAGAGTCACCACAGCAATAAGAGCCAGACCGCTTTTCTGCTCGGTGTAGTAAACAGGATGAAGCACTAACACGGCCTTTGAATACAAATGATGCATAAATGAAGAGCGGGAAAGGACAAAGAAATTCTGACTTGTCAACACAAAAATGCATTTAACCAGCTTGGCAAGCACAGGATCCCTTGCCTGGGTGCATTCAATGAACGCCAGCAAAAAAATGTCCCTTTTAACTACAAATCTCGTTGACATTTCTGAGAGAACAGTTCAAATTAAAAACTATCTATAATAGAACAACTTCAGTCAATATTCCACGGAACCCCTGAAGTCCTTTTCATCCTGTTTGCACAACATCACAATTTATCGTGAGCGAAAAGATGATTTACTGTTAATCCATAAGCGTCTCTCGATGCACAAAGCCAACATATAACATATATGGACTGACCTACAAAGTGATATTTTCACTTCGAAATGCCAGACAATAAGTTTAAGGAACACAGGGCGGAACGTGAATCAAAATTACGTGAAGTCACAAACACATGAACAATGCCGTCCAACATTTCTTCAAATTTTATCCTTCAATATAAGAGCATTTAAAATAAGATTCTCGAGGAACATCAGGTTCATTTAAATTTTTAACCAAATGGAAAAAACTAGAGCCGCCTGAGCCTGTAACCATAGAAACAGAAAAATAATTATAATAACAAAACCCTCTAAATACCAAATGTTTTTTTAATTAAGGGGTTTTCATATACATCATATTTTACCCTAATAGTTTAAAAAATGTATTTTTTCTGGCCATAATTTCTCAACAGTTTGTTCCATTTAAGTTCAAATTTGGTGTGTATCAAACCCTGTTCTTCCAGCATAACTTCCATTTAAATTTCAGTCATGAGGGATTGCATGTACAATGCAGGGAATAAAGGACTTTTCTGGGATAGTTTTTAGGTACTTGTATCGAGGAAGTACCTAAAAATATTTCTTCACTCTGACAGGAGGGAATCCATATTGCTTGAATGCTGCCTGTAACTGTTACACCAAAATGAAAGAGGGCCATCCTTAATATTAGCAGTTACATCTTTGCTTTACTAGGGATGATAAATCCGTGTTTCAGCTCCTGTAACTGCTGCTGCTTCTCATGTTGCACCTCATATGTCCTCCAGCACGCCATCTACGCGAGTCCCCTGTTCAAAGTTTACATTCTCGCTCTCTAACCTCTGCTGAGCTGATGTTTCTTCAGTGACAGGGTTATTTATAGGACTGCAATGGGATAAATAGAAACCTCACAGTGTTTTGTAGAGTGGCGAGATCATTTTCTTCAACATAAAACTGGTAGTTTGTCCGTAACTTCTGTGGCGCCGCGAGGCTTTCTGCTGACTCAGTTGATCCTCTGCTGATTCATTTAGATACCTGACAGCAAAATGCTCAGCTCGCCCCATGATATGTTATTTCTTTCTTTTTGCGGTCAAGTTCAATCTTGTCAAAAACCTTTGCATCCAAACCATAGATACAGTCTGCTAGGACGGAGGGCGTGCATGTTCACGTGTTTCTGTCGGGGTTGGGGTATCAGTACTTGTTTCACTCTGAAGGTTCTTGGTTCTGGGTTTTGTGTTGTGGTATCGTGTTTTATTTATTTTATCCTGTTTGTCTACCTCCGTGGTTGTTTGGATTTTCTAACCTGTCCTCAATCCTCACCTGTTCCCCATTGTCTCGTTACAATGTGTGTCTCAGTCTGTTTTTCTGTGTCCGCTTGTTGTTGACGTCCTCGTCACACATACAAGCCTCCTACCACGTGTTCCATGAGTAATCTGGTCAGTGTAAGTATCCTTGTCTCGTGACGATTGTTTGTGTTCTTTGATTTGCCTTCTGCAATACAGCAATTCCACTTTAGTTGCTCTGAACCTTGGTTCTCGTGGACACTTTCTGTCCGGATATTGAGATATATTTATGTTCCAGTAAAGGGGATGTTATGGAAACGTCTTCGCCTCTACTGCTGCAATTCCTTTGGGTTATTGCGATCACTCAAAAACCATTTCTTGGATCACTTTCAAAATGTATACCCACATGAACCTCAGTGCGAGGAAGAACAGGCTTCATTTTGGGAAAGGTCAGTTGCATATTCCCGCCTGTAATTGGTGCTCTATCTTTATAATCTCAGTTATCGTGCTAGAATTTCTCAACCGTTGGTCCGATTTAGTCCAAATTTAAGTCATATGAATCGACTCCAGTAGATCTATTCATATACCATATTTTACTATAATAGTTAATATTTTACTCACTCAGGGAGCTCATTTTACAAAAGCCTGTTTTTCTGACATCACTTCCTAACCATTGATCTGATTTAGTCCAAACGCAGCGGTTAACCATTGTTCCTTGTTTAAAAGGTTACAAAAAACCAGGACAAAGCAAAACAGCACTTTTCTAGAGACGATATAACACTAATAACTAAAGAATAAGATTAATATATGTTTAAATCTTGGTGAAGCTGTTATGTATAAATGATTAGATATGAAACAGATGGACATACTGATGACTGTATACCCTGCCATTCATTATGTTGGTGAATAAAATATATCAATATTACGCTTCCTTCAGCTATTTTGATGGGAATTAACAAAGACTGAATAAGGTATATGTGATAAGAAAAGAAGAAGTAGACCAGGTCACCAAAATGAAATCAGTCGTTCCCCAAATGCCAATAAACATCAAACAGAGAAAAGAAGAAAATATTCATTTCCATGTTTCCTGTTTTTCCACAGTAAGTATTTATAAAAAAAAAATAACTGCTTTCATACACAGCACCAGTATTGATGCCAGATAACTTTAGCTTTTAGGAGAAATGGATCAAACCGGGCCTTATCATTACATAAATAATTTAATGTAAAGAAAGCAGAATAGCCTTCATCCCAGTATCACAGGACTATAATGAAAACGAGGTTTGTTGTCAGGGCACCGACATGTGCGACAGGGGCTCCACCGCAGCAGAACGAGGAGCAGCAACACCACTAGAAAATGCAGCGTAATTGCCTTTTTTTGTTGTTGACGGCATCAAAACAACAACAAGTAAGAGAATTTGGCTAACTTGGAAAAAAAAAAATCCAGCAGGGCGCTGAAACAACTTGAGTCTACATCCCTCGGCTATTTGTCGACAGTTTTGCTGCTGCTTGAAGGCCCAGAGAAGATCGATTCTTTTTCCTTTGAAAGTTTCATTGAAGTGCTTAAACAAATGGTGCTTATAAAATGTATGTATGCTTTATATCACTTATTATAAAATACGTTAGATATGGGAGCATAAACCAGTGGACACAAAGAAATACAGACATGCATGTATTTGATTTTAATCTGTCAAATGTAATTTGCTGAACTGAAAGAGGGAATAATAAGGAATAAAGTTGAAGAGTAATGCAGTGAAACATTAACAGGGATTTTTTATTTAAATCTGAGAAAGAGTCAAATGACTTCCATCTCTTTCATGGAAGCTGCACTCCACAATTCTAAACATTATTAGCCTGCAGAAAGACTTGTGGGATGATAATATTCACACCATACTGAATTAGTGTAGAGTTTGTCAGTTGTGTTCTGATGAAGTCTTAGTCCTGTGTCACATGTCCTATAAATAGTTTTTCTCTCAGATTTATCTGATCATGATCCGATGAAAAATGGACAGAAACTAAAGAGGCTTTAGTTCTGGATCCTCCTTTGAGAAGTTCTGCTTTGACACCAAGTAAAACAGCAGTATCTTCAATATGTCATCATTTAAAAAAAAAATCTTTAGCCTAAATCTTATCGTAGGGGCTTAGAAAAAAAATATTATGCGTGACATTCTTAAAACCACGGGTTGGATGTCAGCGGAGAAAACAGCTGAAGACCGGCTAATAAAGAGCAAATGAAACCATCTACTTCCTAGTTATCTGTCATTCTATGCTCTAAGCAGCCAACATGATATATATGTCATTTAATTATATGACATTTGAGTGTTTATTACACCTGTGCAGATGATGAGCGTCCTCACACGGTAATTTTAGTCTTTCTCAGGTTGTTAGACTCTCTCATTTGCTTAATATCAGTTTTCCACAAGTTAAAAAAGCAGATACTGTTACTTTTGTGATGCATTTTTCCCCACTGGCTTTTGGAGTCCTTGATTTCTTTTGAGCAGAATTGGCATCCATTTATTGATACATAACTTCACGGAAAATGTAATATTCACTTTGAAAATAGCCAGAAACATTTAAATAAAAATGATGGGGATTTTCGTGCTTTAAAATAATCTGTTTGTAAAAATAATTCACGTCGCTTTTATAATTTCAACACTCAGTCAAGTGCAAGACAGAATAAAGTAAGGTTAAGTTAAAGAATTTAAATTTAAATATTATTAAAGGTATTAGATAGGGAGGTTAAATGCTATAATAGCTTGAGCTATCTTTTAATAACCGGGCTTATTACAGTGGAAGGAATCACAGGACAGATGAATGTCTACTGGATGGTCCGGTCGGTCCATTGCCTGCCGGTGAAGGACGGTGATGTCATAACCCCTGCATGATGCCATGGTTTCTTCCCGTGAAGCGAGAGGTGATTCAATGCCTGAGTCAAGTATCCACCAGCATGAGTGAGAAGCATTATGGCTACTGGAGCTTTGGAGGGGGAAAAAAGAAAGAAAGAAATCAAAAATGAAATAGAGCGGAAACGTTCAGATGAATCCAAAGCCATGCCTGATTGCATAAGGGCGCTGTGTGGTTTCCAGGAGTGTTTTAAAAGGCAATTGTGTGCACACAATTAAATCATCCAAATCAACCGCTGTGTGGCATTTACAGACGATAGCCATTAAAGTCCATTAAAGTATGTATGGGGCATTGCATTTAAAAGAAGTGGATTATGATTGACTTTAACTGGTGAATGGAGTACATCAAAGTATGAACTGAGCGTATGATGTCGTCCCTGACAGCAAGGGTAAGTCCCCGAAAAAGTCCCAGATCTCCTGCTTTGTACGAGCAATACCCAATAATTGAACTCCCCCAACTTGAATGTAAAAGAAGGAGCTCCCCCATTGAGTGAAATATGAACTTTTTAGTGTAAAATATGATCTATACAAGATAGATTAACTCAAGTTGATTAATATGCAACAAATATGGATTAAATCGGACCAACGGTTAGGAAGTTGTGTCCGATTTTTTGTAAAAAAAAAGAGAAGCTCCCTCTAGTGAGTTAAATATGAACAACTAGAATAAAATATGACGTATACAAGATAGATTTCCTCGGCTAGACTCTTATGCACCAAATATGGACTAAACGGTGGCCCAGAAATGTTTGGAGATAAAGCCCCCCCAATTTCTAAAATATACAACCAACCTCTCCCAAAAGCACTCCAGTTCTTCCTCACACTAAGGGATATGTGGGTATTAAATTTGAAAATGATCAACAGCAACATTTGCATATAAATATGTATATATATGTATATATATATATATATATATATATATATATATATATATATATATATATATATATATATATATATATATATATATACATGTGTTTATATATATAAACATATACATATAGATATGTATGTATATACATATGTATCTATATATATACTAATACATATATAAATATATACACATTATTAGTAATATACTAATTAGCTACTACTTAGCCACTAATTAACACTATACCAGATCAAAATGTTCCCTACCTTAGAGTTTGCACATAAGTTCATTGAAAGCTTTTCAAATGTTTTTCCCTCATCCTGCTGATCCTGCAGACACAAACATCAGTGATCACATCTCTGTCCTTCATTATCTGGATCACCTGATGAACGAGCCACTATTTGTCTGGGAGATTTCTTGGAATGACAGAACACTATCTTCAAATTTTGTACATTGAGTTTAATCTCATATTGATGGTTAGTGAGACACCTGGTCACTTTCAGGCCCGGTCGGTGTTTACTCTAAACACGGACCAGCGGTGTGGGTAGCTAGACTTCTTTCATTTTGAAGTAAACAGAATCAAAGAGATCACATTGAAGTAGCAACAGTGGAAATGTGGGTTGAGGTGAACACAGAGAACAGTTAGAGGCACGATGTGCTCTACATATTCCTCCTCAGGTGAAATCAGAAATACTTGGTAATGTGCTGGAAAATGTTAGTTTTTAAGACAAAACTGGAAAAAATAAGAAAAGTAAGAGTTGCTATTTTCCCTATAAGGGAAATGGTCATCTGTAGTGAATATAGTCTACTGGATGCACTCTGAACTTAAATGCATTAACACTACTTATGTTCCACTAACGCTTGATTATAATGTTAGGCTCCATTTCCTTCCATCCATTGCTTTATTATATTTTGAAATCTGCAGCACTTAAAGGTACTCATTCAAGCCGCTGCTATATATCCTTTTAACGTATCTTCCCGTATGAGCCCGTTCTGCCTTCCTGTCCATTTATCCATCTTTCCCTCTCAGCTCCAATCAAGCTTTTCATCAATGTCTCTCTATACCTCTACCCATAATCCATCTGTTTGTCCATTTAACCTTTCCTCTTCTCGTAACCCCGTCCCCTCATCCCATACCTGTAGCCTCCACCATGCCCTCCAGGATAACCACGATCTCAAACTCCTCCTTCTCCATTTGAGCGGATGTCATCTCCCAGAATGGACTCTTCACATTAATCTCGTGAGAGATAATAAGCGGCGAGACCAGGAACAGCCGGTCGTCTCCTGTGTCAAAGCCGATGTTGATGTCCGTCTGGTTCAGCGGGATGAATTCTCCCTCCTTGGTCTGCTGGGAGCGGATCAGCTTTGCTCTGATCGATGCCTCCACGATGTGAGAGTTCCTAAGGTCACCCACACGAAACATCAGGCACATCTTGTTGTCTCGCACCGATATGACAGCGTTGTGCGAGAACATAAGGGTCTCTGCCCGGTTCTTTGGCTGAGAAATCTTGACAAACATGCAGCCCACCATCATGGCATTGACAATGGAGCCCAAGATGGCCTGCACCAAAAGCAGTATGATACCTTCGGGGCATTTTTCTGTGATGACACGATAACCGTACCCGATGGTGGTTTCTGTTTCGATGGAGAACAGGAAGGCTGAGACAAAACTGTTGAGATTCTCCACACAGGGGGTCCAGCCCTCCTCATCAGCGTGCACCAGATCTCCACGGATGAGCGCTATGAGCCACCACAGGAAGCCAAAGAAAAGCCAGTTGACTATATAGACCAGGGTGAAGATGAAGAAACTAAGACGCCAACGCAAGTCCACCAGTGTAGTGAACAAGTCACTGAGGTAACGGTAGGTCTCCTGCACGTTTCCATGATGAACATTACACTTGCCGTCCTTCTGCACGTATCGCTGACGCGGCTTCTTTACCGGGTCAGAAATTAAGTGGGTTCTCTCTGTCGTGATTTGTGCTTCACGCAAGTGTTTCGGAAGCTTCTTCACCTGTGAGGAGGAGAAAAAGAAGGAGAGAGGTAATATAAGGAGAGGGAGGCGATGTAAATACAGTAAGAGAGCAGTGAGAGACTTAGAATGGGAGACAGGGGTAGATATTGAAGGTTCTCCGGGCATAACTGTACTTTAGATTAGACACACTAATATATTTTCATTCATTTTTATACCAAACGTCATTTGAGTTTGCACTGGAATATAAGTGTTAACCTCATTTAATGAGATTTTCTTCAGACTTTACAAAATTGCGTCGTTTGTGCTTCTGGCAGGGAGGCAAATCCGATTAAGTATCATTATAAAGTCACTTGTCTGTGTGACCCAACAATGACATTGAGGGTGTCAGTGTGGGCACATATACACAGGGAAGGAGGAACGTAAGGACACAACAAGAACACGAGGACACTGAGGTCTTTGTCTACGTTGGCCCAGCTCCAAGGAAGAGATCTGGCCCCACAGCTGTGTCCTAACACCGTCCCGGTCCCCTGTGTTCCTTCCCCTTGTCGCCTCTGGGACATTGGCGAGCCTGGAAAGGAATGGATCCACCGTTCTACCCCAACAGAGCTTTATAGTGCACTTAAACATATTGGCATATGTCTGGTTACACACATTGCTCATATCTATAAACCATTTTTTCATGCAGGACTCTAATAATGTGCATGGAATCCTGTCACCATTTGCTTGGCCCTCTTTTTGACACATGCAGGAGGTTGACAAGCACCTTTCAAGTCGACCTTGGAAACGTTGGCATCACTCTGACACTTCCCAATCTGAGTTGATAATTGAAATGGTTTGTGCTGTTTGGAAGAAAACACCTCGTGGGTTCTCTGAACATCTCGCTGTTAATCGGAAAGCTGTGATACATCTCTCCCCAGAGTCATGCTCAACAGACAAGTTATGACCTATTGTGGTCACATTGACTGGTCTTTTACCTGCATCACAAGGACAATAACTCCAACACTTCTGGGTATGGAGGAACTATAAGTCAGTATAATATCCTTACAGTGAAAACAGATAATAAATTCTGTCAGACAGGTTTATTTCGGCTAGTCACTTTGCCTTGTCAGGTGCTCTTTCGCTGCTGCCCTCCGTACATTCACCATTGCTCAAGCCTGCAGTATTGAGCTTACAGATATTGATTTGAACTGATCCCTGTTTAAGGAACACTTTGATGAAGAAAATCTGAAAGACAATGCAATTGGCGCGCTGCTTTGCGCTGGCTGTTGTGGCTGGATGACAACACCTCACTAAATGTCAATGGGGTCCCTTATTACCAACTTCACTCAGGAATATTGGATCATATATAGAGTCAGAACGTAAGCAGTACCAACATTTTTAGAGAGTGAGACTTTCCACTCCAGGTAAGCGTGAATGTTTTTTTTTAGCAATTGCTACAACTCACATCCACACTGCTTTTAAATGAAAGACAAGCCCCTTTGTTCTCACACGTTTAATAATAATGTAATAATGAATACATTAATGATCAAATACAGCCATACACAGCACAACATAGTGGAATTAGTTTTCTGCATTCGACCCATCTCTCTCACCTGAGAGAGCAGTGGGCAGCCCCTTTGAAGTGCCAGGGGAATTGGACCGGGTCTAACTGCATGATTGATGAAGCTGTCGCAGCACAGCCTCCAAATCATTCGGAATCAATATGCTTGTTGGGGTTGATGGTCAATAAACTAATTCATGAGTTTACTTTGTGGGCAGTAGTAGGCAGTGTGTGTTTTCCCTCTGTGGCTGTGCCTGAGAGGACAGAATGAATTCCAATAACCTGGCAAATCAAGATAGGTTAACCAGTCCAGCTTTACCATCTGTCACTCGGAATGTTTGGGATGTCCTTTCAATGTGACTCTCTCACTCTCCAAGTGACGGACTTATGTATCTATCCCATACCTCTCTAAAAGAGAAATAGGTTTTGAGACACTTTGTAGCACCTGATCTATGACCTGTACTGTTATTCAATCTATGGAGTATCCCATCTCTAAGAGCCTTTTCATCCTCCTCATAAAAACAATATCTTTGCCACACTCCCTTGTTCCCTCTCTCCAGTGTGAACAGACCATGGTAATAAGTATAGTGTTGAAGTGCCGTTTACCTGTTCAGGCGTCACTCCTATCTCCATGTTGTGTTCCATGAGGATACGAGAATCTCCTGCCATCCTCAGCTGAAGCTCAATACCTGTAAGACAAAATCATGTCCATTCAAAATAGGTTTTGAGAAACCACTTAATTTTGGCTGGATTTGCAGCAAGAGAATTAGGCATAAGCTGTCGCCCCCGACAGCGAGGGTGTGTCCTCGAAATGTACAATCTAAAAAAAGTCCTTCTGATTGAATCGTATTAAATTTGAGCTAATTTCTAAAACAGAGTTTTTTTTCATAGAAAAGCTCCCCTAGTGAATAAATTATGAACTGTTATTGTAAAATATGACAGAGATAGATAGATCCCCTCGAGTACATTCATTTTCACCAAAATGAATGAATTAGAAGTTATGTTTGGAAAAACAGTCTTTTTTTGTGAAAAAAAAACCTCTCCTTTGGAGTAAAATATGAATTATTAGAGTAAGATATAAGATCCTCAAATTGATTCATTTGCACCTTATTTGACTAAATCGAAACAACGGTTGAGAAATACTGGCCCATAAACTTTTGGAGGTAAAAACTCCCCCTAGTGTCATAAAGTGTAATCCACATCTTCATCGCTCTAATTGTATATGTGTGTATATAGAGTTTGAAACGCTGCTTTTTATTTGTAGTTATCATGTTAACATGAAGGATCTTTGGACGGATATCATTAGATTTAGTACAGAGATGAGGTTCATTAAACTGGATACGTAAAGCAGAGAGTAAAAGTCAAAGCCACTGGGCCCTCAAAGCACATAAAAGTTTGGGCCTTTAGGCTCTTGAGCCTTTCAACCCTCAGTAATTACACATCCCCTTTGAAAAGTGTCTACATAATGTCCATACTGATAATGTTGTGTTGATGAAAACTGCAACCCCAAGGCACATTTTCTACCTTTTGTTGAAATTGATTGCATTTGTCAATACGTCAGTATTTGCTGACTGGTGTAATTACACGTAACCAAAATCCCGAGGATTTTCCACGGAGTGAATGGGATGAGTTTTTATTGACAATAAATATAAATATTTTGCCTAAGAGTGTCAAATCAAATTCAGACGTCTTACTCACATTGGCGTATATTTCAAACCTTGCGGAATTGTTTAGCTTCTAGTAACAGTTCTGTTTCTTTTACGGCATTCTATTTTTACGCAAATATTTGATTTAACTACATTTCGACTACTCTAAGTGGTAAATGTGTGCCGTAGCCAGCTAGTCCAACAGTAGAGGAAAAGAAATGAAAGGGATCATCCATAAAGCTTTGCTCACTAAAATGACTGAACTGTACTGAAAAGATACGGTCTAAATGGAATAGTCTTATATACTATATTATTATTATTATTATTATTACTTACTTACTTCTCCATTGTTCTGTTGTTTGTTCTGTCGGCTTTTTTTTTCCTTTGGAAGGTCATATTCAAAGCAATAACATGTGAAGCTGGGAGCACAACACAGCTAGCACACAATCAAAATGAATCAGTCGATTCAAAATAAACATTGCCAAATGTCCTCTAGCCAACATTCAAAAGTCTGCTGCCGGTGAAACGGCTCTAAGGCTCTTAGTTACCTGCATTGACAGTTGCCTCGACTACAACTGAGTGCTTTCATGCAAACGCAAACACAAATTTAAACACAGCGTTCGTTACAGCTTTCATTATTAGCAGTACATGGAGAAATAATTACTCACAGTTTTACATCTTGTATAAAGCAAGTATATTTGTGTTTTTGTCGCTCAGGTGGAGCGACTAGCTGATGAGCCGACAGTTTGTGATGCGTTGGGAGTATTTCTCTGCCTCTGGGATGAATGCTGGAACAGATATTTTTAAACATCTGTAATGTGCGTTGCAAAGTGACAAGGGAGGAAGAAAAGGAAGCCTTCTCGATGTTACCTGAAGAATGTGGGATTTAAAGAGCCACTGCTGCAGTGATAGAGAGTCGCGAGGGTGTGAGTAGAGTGTGTGCTGGGAGGGTCAGATAAAGCCCCAGTTTTAGCATCAATCTCGCAACACCTTTCTCTTACTCCACAATAGGCAATTAACTTATAGAGCAGCTGGGTGATGTTTAAAACGCGACAGCTTTGAATGTACAGCTGTAAGTACAAGGGATACGCGGGACCTTGGAACTAACTAGAACTTCAGGGCTAAATTACATTTTCTCGTTCCTGACCTTAACTGCATCTGACATTTCTTTGTCACCTGTCTCTGATGCTACTGTATTTGATCGCTGACGAGGTGAGGAGGGGGAATGCAAAGCCGAGTGAGGAGAAGCGAAAGGCAGAATCGGATCCACAGAGGAATGCGGTGTTGACATTGATGGTCCAAAGCAAAGGGCAGAGCGACGTGAAGGGCATCTGAGCAGGGAGAAGACAGACAGATGGACGGCAGAGGAGCCGGGCGCACACAAAGCTTCCGAAAAAATCTCACCGAACACATTGGAGCCTTGACTCATTCGAGGCTCTCTCATGAATTAAACATGCTTCTCTGGAGATTTGCATACCCCGGGCATGTGTGTGTCACTTAAGCGAGGATTTGATTGCGTTGTCTGTTCACAGCAGCAGACTCAAATGAGAGGTGTTCGAACATGGATACCAGCTGGAGTGTTTTATCTCTGCTTCAAGAGGGTAACAAGCATTTATCTTGTTACTAGGAGAGTGACAGGATGCTTTAGTTGAATTGTGTTGGTGTCCTGATAACAGGAGAAGTCATCTGTTGGGCTTAAACGGTTACTGGTAAAGTAAGGAACCTGCTTCCTAAGGGATATCTTCAGGGCATGTATTTTACTTATTTGCTGACACAGCATGCTATAAAACATAATCTGCCCAGAGCACAGCAAAATGTGTTTTTTTTTTTCTTCATGACCCGTGGCAAGCTCCATAATTTCCCCCCAGGGCCGGTGTCGTACTGAGTAGTGCTGGCTTCCGTATTTAATTTCTCCAGTTTCGGAGCCTCAGAAACTTGTGTTGTCAGCTCAATGAGCGCATGTGAAAGATAGAATCTAGCCCGGAGCTGATACTAGAGGTCGGTTACAGCAGTGAAATGAATTGCCTTGAACTAAAATTCTTTATCAACATAAAACTGTTTGACTCCATGAATTAATGTTTTGAATTCCCTATTATTTCCCCATTAAATGGAAGTTAACAATTTAGCTTTTGTAGCCCGTAGGGAACATTTGTTCCCTGCTTGAAATTTGCACAAAGATGCTTGTTTGGTTAATGCTGGGAATTCTGCTTGACTTTGTCGGCTACATGATTTAAATCTCCATGGCTGTTATCTTTAGATGAATAATAATGACACAATCAGCTGTTTATCTGAGATATGTCAAACATATATTAATCATATATATAAAAACCTATATATACATATATAAATCCCCTCCTCTACCTACAGAAACAACTCTAACATGTACAGGCTTTCACGTTCTCGTATCTGGCACCAAGATGTTAGGAGCACATCCTTCGAGTCCTGTAAGTTGCGGCATGAGGTCTACATGAATCACATTTGTTTGTCCAGCGCATCCCACAGATATTTGATTGGATTAAGATCTGAAGAGTTTGGATTAAAACAACCATTCTTGAACCATGTTTGCAGTGTGGGAAGTGGAGCATTATCCTGCCGAAAGAAGCCACTGCCTCCTAGGGAAAACCGTTTCCACGAAGGGCTGGAATTGGTCTGCATTCATGTTTTGGTGAGTGGAACATGTCTAAGTAACATCCACCTGAATGGCAGGACCAAAGATTTCCATGCAAAACATGACCCGAAGTATCATACCTCCTCCACCAGCTCGCATTCTTTCCCTAGTGCATCTGGCCTTCCACGTAATAGAAAAAGGAAATGTGATTCATCGGACAAGGCCATTGCTCACCAGTCAAGTTCTGGTGCTGATGTGCTCATTGCAGGTTATTTCAGCAGTGGACAGAGTGAAGGTCTGAGGCCATGCTGCCCCTTAGCTGCCCCAGCAAATAGCCTTCACAACCAACGTGAACCTTGGACTCCGAAGTAACCGCAGACCCGGCAAACCCAACAAGACCTGCAGTTTTGCAGGTGTACTAAGCTAGTAACCTAGCCATCACTGTTTGGCACAAGTCAAAGTCACTCAGGTCTTAGCCTTTCTGCCCAAATTTCCCTGTTTTTCCCCACGTGACAGGTCAAGTCCAAGTTTACAACGAAATGAATGTAATTCTTTCTTTGCTTGTCACTTGTTATTATGTTATGGCTGATCAGTGTATATAAGCTAAGTCTTTCAGCATCCCCACTCTGAAAATAGTGCATATGCCGCTGAGCATGACAGGGTTAGGGTTTGCTAACTCAGCAGTAATCCTCGGTTGTCCATACACATTTGGTTAAAAGTGGGCACCCATCCATACGTCTTCAGGTCAGGGCTCGCAGTTTTCTGTTGGTTCATCCTTAACATCGCTGACATGGGAGATATAGAAGAAAAAGAGAGAGGGAGAGAAAAAGACAAAAGCTGCAGCAGAGCTGAGAACTGAAACGACAACGATACATCAATTCCAAACATGAGGTAGATTTCTACACAGGTAAAACTATTCTTCTTGCTTTTCCTTGGTCATGAAAGCACTTTACTTTCTACATCCTTAATTCCTTAACCTCCACCTCTCCTCCCCTCAAGTGAAAGCAAAGACTCGTGGTTACTCGGACTGTCATGATTACGTCCCCGGCCCAGGAAATAACACGGCTTCATCACTATCTCTGCTCACTTATGACACTTTGAGGTCGGGAAGGTCAAATGACTAAAAACGTCCCCGGCTAATTTGGCTCCAGGCCCGGCAAACACACACACACACACACACACACACACATGCACAGACACACACACATAACGTACCCTCCCTCCCATTGCCCCATTACGCCGGATAGTGAGCTGAATGTATCCAGTTGTGTCTTTCTCATGGATGACCATTTCTGGAGTGACACTGCAGCACCGAGACATTGGATTCACACTGGAGAAGCAATTCCCTTAATGATACATCTCCAACTCTCGCTCGCTCTCCACCACACACACTTCTCTTCTCATCCAGTCTCCTGTGTCCTGGGCTAATTTGGCTCACGTCCTCAGAAAAACCGTTGAGTAGCTTTCAAATCCATATTATGGTTGCTGCACGGTTCAGATCTCCTCCACAAAGAAAAGTATTTTGAAAAAAAAAGATTCCGTATTCACTGTTGATTGGAGTTTGGACAGGCCTTAAAACATTGTGGAATTCACATAAAACCCTCTTCAACCACACTGGCCTTTGTATGAGACAGGATGGAAAGAGGCCGAGGGAAAAGGCGTGAGATGTTTGTGGTTGTCTGCCTGGGCATGCTCCCCAACACCCTGTTTCTTTTTCTTATCTGACGTTTCTGTCAGGCTCTTACCGTCTCGTTCCAGAAATCATGACCCGGTTACTCAAAATAATCCACAGACTTTATTATGAGCAGGGTCATGGAGGAGCTATTTGGTTTCTACTTCACCTAGGCAGGCATTCGTGCCAAGGTGCCAAACATTAGCTGGCTCAGTTAACTTAACACGCTAATAGACGATACTATCAGTGCTCTGATGCAGAAAGTAAACAGTTCTGACTTTAAACTCCTCCCAACACGGTTGGTGAATACTGATTTAAGAAACCCTACCATCCTGGTTAATGGACAGTCTGCTTCAATTGACTGTTAGGGACGGAAGCCAGAGAGGATTTGAAGCCGTGAGAATGTCGTGGCAAGGCTGCAGAGATAGGCCGCATACAGGAAATGCTGCAGGAACCAAAGGTCAAATGCAAACTACTGTGCATTTTGCATTAAATTACACTGATACCATTTGTCAGGATCAAACATGGAAGAAGCTGGGGAAGTCTGACAAGGCAGCGGCGCTAAACATGCCGAAGCAACAGAAGAAGAGTTTGACCAATGTTGGTGGGTTTTTAACAAATGTTAAATCATTCCAATAGATCAAAAGCAACATTAATGAATTATAGAAGGAGTTGGGGCTTAAAACAACTTATTTGCAGAGGTAAACGGACTGAAGTCCGAGAGGAACCTTCTAATTGTGAGTGTCAAAGAAGAGCTGACCAACTACGGAAAACGTATTTTACTTTAATAACTGGCCTTATGTTGGTAAAATATCATTGTTATATTGTCCAGGCTCATAATTCTGTCCTCATATTTATATCCCTGAGTATGTTATAACCCCAAAGACCGTAGAACGAGTAAAAACTGGGTTGGTTTTGTGAAAGGTGGTTGATATGTAAGGGGAGCTTATTTCTCAACTGTATGATTTTATCCAAATTTGGTGCACATGAATTTGATTGCGGAGATTTGTCTTGTAAACATAGTGTTTGCTCTAATAGTTCACATTTTACTCACCATGGGGAGTTTTTGTATAAAACCTTATTTTCTGGGCATAACTTCATAACCGTTGGTCTGATTTAGTCCAAATTGGATGCATATTAATTCAGTCAAGGAGATCTATGTTGTATAAATAGTATTTTACTTGAGGTAGCTTCATTTTTTTTTTTTTACAAATAAACACCTTTTTCCTGAAATAACTCAAAAACTATGTCATAGATTATTTTCCTATTTTAGAGGTAAATTTGTACTATATTAACAGAAACCAGGGAAATCAGTCTTATATTTTACTCTAATACTTTTTACCTATGTTTTTTTTTTTTTACGAATAAAAAATAGCTTTTTGTTCCCTAACCTCATAATGGTTTGTTCACTTTGGTGAAAATGAAACAACTCAAGAAGATCTATCTTGTTTACCTTATTTCAGTCTAAAAGTTCCTATTTTTTCTCACAAGGGGATCTTTCTTTACGAAAAACCGTGTTTCAGACACAGCTTCACATTTAATTTAAGGAGTTCAATCAGTGGGGTTGCGTATACCGCGCAGGGGATTGGGGACTTTTGGGGGATATACCCTCGCTGTCGGGTACGACAGCAGAGGTCCAGTTTTAAAACAAAATTGACTGCAATTTTCTGATGTTTGTTATTAGCACACATATTTGTATAGAAACATCAATCAATGACCAAACCGTTTTTAAGTAGTTACACTGAAAATGATGGAAAACAGAGTCTCTGGACTGACGTCAGAATGTTCAAACATCTCTACGACTCCACACAAATGTCTTGACTGCATTGTGAAACCACTTTAACTCATTGTTAAGGCTCCACTGTTGTTCTACTCCAAGAATGTTCCCAAAGGGAAACGGTCCTGATTCAAATTCTTCTCATGCCTGTCCATTTGAGTTTCGTCCTCTATCGCAATCAGAGGAAAACGTGATTACAGACCACAACTTCTTTGGCAAAGCAGCCGAGTAAAGACCCCGCTCAGAGCAATTTATTACAGGGCGTCGTTTAGTGATGAGTTTAAGCCTCTGTTGGCAACAGCAGATGATGTGGTATGGATGCAACGCAAGATGCTACTAATGTGAAAAGTAGCCATTATTCATAGTTTTAATAAAAATAAAAATAAAAGAAGAAGCACGTGAAAGGAAAAAAGAAAGAAAGAAAGAAAAAATAAATCAATGCTGTCACTCTGCAGGCCTTGTTAGCCACGCAGTATATCTCTTTCTATCCACGTTAATGAGGTGAAAATATATACGGTTGTGCCTCGCACGGTTGATGGATGCACGTGTTTCATTCCTGCTTATGTTATATCTGGGGGAAAAACCTGATAGTGTCTGTTTGCCATTTCTTAGTGAGACTGCAATGATAAACAAGCGTACTTTTTGAAAAACGTCAAACATTAATAATGTGCATGTAGAGGATGTCCTCCATTTGCATGGAACTAAATCATCCTTGCACCGTATGAATATATGCATATTAATTTAGCTGAGCTGCTAGTGTCTGTAGATCCATGAAAGGGGATTATTTTAATGGTCATGGTGGCTTATTAAAGTTACTGTTGTGCTTTTGTCTTTAAATCAGACAAGAAAATGAACAACATCCAAATCGATCATCTTGCAATGAAGCCTGATATGTACAGTAGATGTTTATGAATATAAATGGTGGAATAACTTTTGTGTCCACGGACATAGTCCCCCCCCCCCCGACGTCTATGGAGAAAGTCCATTTGTGATGATGTGGATCGATCACACTCTCTATGATAGGTGGGTGTGAGCAGAGTGGCATGAAGAGTTATGATGGGATTTGCTATGAGCAAATGAGCAGAACGTCAAGGTCCGTCTGTTCAAGTGGAGATTGAACATGGCCGAACCCTCCCACAAGTGGCGTTCTATTACAAAGCCTTTAAAGAGTGCAAATAAGCTCCCTGTCAATCTGAAACCCTGGATTGAGACCATGAACTGTTTTCTCTCAGTAAGTGAGTTTTTTCTACTCTCTCACATGTCGGGGACTACAGATGGACATTATTCATTCATTCATTTCCTGTAACCACTTATCCTGTTATGGTTGTGCGGGGGCCAGAGCCTATCCCAGCTGACATTGGGAGAGAGGCAGGGTGTGCTCAGGACAAGGTGTCTGCTCCTCACAGGAATGACACTTACGCTACGATTCACACTGCAGGAATGACGTGAGCCCAGGCCTAATGTTTTACTCCTATGTGTCTTTTTCATGACAATGTGAACAGCACAAAACAAATGGAATCAGATTTTCTCCAGACGCGTTTTGGCCTACTTTGGCTAAATTCTCACTGTAGTATGATAAGACGTATTTGAATATAATGGCAACAGCTGCACGAAAAAATCTGATCTAAGAAAATATTGGAATTGAGCTTTGAGACTGGCTTTGTGAAAGTAGACATAGAGACATTAGCTAGTAGCAATATCTGCTACAAAGTATCTAAAAAGTATCGTTTTTGAGACTAATATAATTATAACGCAGAAAAGTCGGTGATTTACGGAATCGTCTCAGCCGCCTTAGATTATTCGTGTAAATGTGATAATTGAAAAAATATGTCATGGATAATTTTTCAAATTATATACCAATCTGTCTTATTGCGCGGAAGAACTGAATTTGTTTTGGAAAAGGTTGTATAATTCTGACATGGGAGCTTTATCTCTAAAAGTTTTCAGGCTATAATTTTTTAACTGTTTGTCTGACGTTGTCCAAAGTTCGACTCGAGGAGGTCTATCCTGTATATATCATATTTTACTCACTAGAGGGAGCTTTTTTCCCAAAAGCTCTTTTTATCGGAGATCAATCAGGGAGATTGCTTGTTGAACGGAGTTTGGGGCTTTTCAGGGATCTACCCTTGCTGTCGGTGACGACATAGTTTACGTAATTGTCTATGATTCTTGGTCTGAGTAAAGTCGGCAAGTCAAGTTAATTTCATTTGTATAGCAACAAATCACGACAAAAGTTATTACAACCCAATTTCTGAGTGGAGAAGCGATATTCACATTATTAAACCTCAGGCAATATAAGATTTAAATGCATATTCATCAGTCAGGTAAATTTGCGGGTTTGCGTTACTCACATGAGTGAGACAAATGAACTGTTCGCATGAGTAATGTTCGCATGAGTAATGTTCGCATGAGAAAGCAGCGCTAATAGAGCCAGTTAGGATTTGGTGTAAATGCAGCATAGAACCATCAACGTTCCACTTAGTCCACGGCAAACAGGTTTACCCAGCCTGAGTCAGTATCTACTTGAGGTTTCTGCCTTTAGAAGACTATTTTGTTCTTGCCCCTGTTGATAAGTGCTTGGAATGGTTTGGTCTCTGAAGAATAGTAGTGACATTTTGGATTTGGTGCTACCTAGATAAAATATATTTTAAAGTCTCTCTGAGCCACTGCCACCTGTACAAAACAACGAATTACCCATAATACAACCTCACTTTTAAAGCTAGTAAATATCTTAAATAACCTGGGTGCTTTGATGAGAAGGAGGGTAATTCTCCTGCTAGTTTATAAAATGATGTGTAAAATTGAATTGAATTCATGGTTTTGAAGATATGTGGATTAACCACACCCCCTGATGTAGAGATGGTTAGGATGATATGATATGATCTGATATGCCCCCTTTGACGGGGATATCACTAAGATGTCGACTTAGTGGGGGTTTCCATAAAATGCTGATGTGGACATTTTTTATGAAAGGGCTGAGCGGGTTGCAGGGAATTAATTAATGAATGAATTCATTTTCATACTTCTTCAGTTAAAACAATGGCTTTCTGTTAAAGTGCTTTAATCGGGTATTGTTTCTCCCAGATTGCATTACAGTTTACACAGAGAGAGAGAGAGAGAGGAGAGAGAGAGAGAGAGAGAGAGAGAGAGAGAGAGTGAAAGAGCAGAATAATGTGGAGAATTCACTTTAAATTTACATCAGAGTTTTACAGAAGAGAAGGTTTTCGTTAACTTAAAAACACATATTGTTGATTGACGTGATGCTTACGGCTACTTTTACTTATGTGGTTTGTATGGATACAAATGGGGGATGAATGAAACCCAGGGAGGGGGCAAATGTATGTTCTGCCTTTATCTCTTATTCATGACAGGGCATTGATGGGCCTGTTGGAGCACGTGTAATGGCCATTTGAATTTTTATAGTATGCTGAACTAACAGGGAAGTGATCTCTGAATCCATTGCCTCTCAGCTCGCAGAGAAGGAAGGTTTGTTCCTTAACTTTGTGCTCGACAAGCAGGGATGCATGCCTTGTGCAGTCAATGCTGAATAAGTGAATACTCTGAGAAGCTTCGTAGGTGAGACGTTGAACTCAGGGGCGTGAATTGGCATCAGTTACAGATTCATGAGGGCGTGAACAAAAAGGTTTTCCATTAAATTGGGGGAAATTTTATGCTCCTTTTCTGTTTCACACAAACACCAAGAGATTGTATTCTACAACTAGCAAGACTTTAGGAATTTCATACAGTTCCAGCAGAGCTGAATGAGAATAAATACATGACATGTCCTTGAGCGGTTTTCGTAACTACACTACTGTATATACATGTAGCTCTGAGATGCATACAAATTTCCTGGTTACTAAATACAAAAGAAACATTTTCACGGCTGACTAATCTCTTGACACAAATGTGCCACTGTGGTATTAGAGAAGGTGGCTCTGCGGGAGGAACAGCTGAGCTCCCACTACATCCCCAGGAGACCCGCACTCTTGACTAAATCAACAGATCCAATTAATTATTCTCAGTTTCCTCTCTTATTAGAGTCTCTGCTAAGCGTTACATCTGCCCTCTGACCTCCTTTTTCCACTTGTTTGGGAGATCAGGACATGGCTAATGGCTGGGCAGGAATGGTGTACGGCCCTGTACAGTGCTGCCGCAACTACCATAGACCATATAAGGTCAAAAGGTCATCCATCAGAAACAATCACACTCTTATTGGTTTAACAAGCTTTAAGAATCACATTTCACAGTGATGAAAGTAGCCTGGAGTGTGGCACAAATTCGATTTCCGTCACTGTACACTTTCCCGTTTCTCTCACTCTGTGCTAACGACAAGAGCAGAGATCGCCGACACTTCCTCCACTGTGTGCAAGAAACCAGATATTAAATAATGATGTCCACTCACTGTCTTGATGCTGTCTTCGCGTCCCCTCGTGAGACCCTACCAGCGAGGACAGGAGCTTCGGGAGGCAACTGTGTTTGATGAATGTGGCCGCAAAGCCCGCTGCATTGTCATCAAACTTTTACAGCAACAACTCTGGAGATGATTGCGGCTACAACTGCAGCGAGTACATCACACATTAAAGCCAGCTGCCCTAATCTTCAGCCCGGAGTGTGTTCCAAAGGGGAATCGATAGAAATGATTTTCTCTCATTGCTTTTGGTGTCACCTACAATATTAATGAAAACACTCCCAGCAGCCATCACTACAAGGTGTCCTCTCCTTTATCTCCTGCTGTATTGAACATTTAAAAAGGTGCGAGGGCTGAAACATGCTGCAATGTGGGCTGGTGGCACCAGACCCCCCTCCTCCTCCTCCACACACACAATAAACCAACGTGCAGCCGGTTGAACGATGGCCGGGCTTTCTCCTGCTGCGCTTGTGAAAGTCCTGCATTGCACTGAGAGAACTACGGTGCGGTACACAAGTGAGCACGGACGGCAGGAGTGTTAACGGGCTTTGGGCTGCTTACGTCAGAAGAATCCATTGCCCGTTTGATTACCCTGCCCCCGCCACGAGGACAAGGAGATCCGCGGTGGTGATCGGTGCATCTCCGCAGAGACATGAGATGAAGGAGGAGAGATGCGATGATGCTGAAGATAGTGATAGAGGAAGTGATAGAGGAAGGTAACACAGGCACTTTAAGCAGCATCACTTCTCCTCTCCTGCTCTCCTCCTCTTGAAGTATCTCACATTGTCTCGCAATTTCTCCCACTTCAGTCAGTTTTTTTGTATTGTTTCAAGTCATTCACACTTTTAAAAAAAAACATTTTTTTTTTACGGCAAAACCCTCCAGATGGGCTGAAATGAAACACATAATTTAATCACAGCATGCAGTGCCATCCAGAGACAAATTGAGGAGGGGGGCAGCCTGAACCACGATGGTACCCTGCATCAGCGGCTTTAGAACCTCCACTAATTTTGCCTTCCTCCCTCCATCGCTCCCTCCGCTTTTTCTCCCTCAGCAACGCACGAGGCTTACCTTCGGGTCTCTGCAGGAGTAGCTGGCAGGCAACCTTCCAGGCATTTCACAGCTGCTCTTCTCCCCAGGACTGCGCACTCCTTTCCTAGCCTTGCTCAGTCAACGAAAGCCCTCCTGCCTCTCTCCAGTACCCAGCTCCTTCTGCTCCTCGCTGCTCTCTATCCACTCCTGTGTGACTGGGGGGTCCGTATCTGCGTGCGTGTGTGTGTGTGTGTGTGTTTGTGTGTTTGTGTGTGTATGTGGAGGAGAGAGAGCGAGAGAGAGAGGGAGGCAGAGTCAGAATGGCTGAGAGAGATGGAGGGGATGCAAAGATGTGTGTGTTTTCGCTACGCTTCGCTCTTTCCACTCCCTCACAGAGATTAGACGTCACCCAGCATTCATCCTTTACAAAAGTCTTTATTTGTATGTGGGTCTGTGTGTGTGTGTAGAAATTAACCACATGGCTCCTTTCTCTCTGCTGAAAACAGAGGAGAAATACATGTAAAAGAACAAAGTCTAGTAGGGTGGTGTAGTGAGGGGCAGGAGCCGAAGAGTCCGTCTGAGAAGGGGGGGATTGATGACTAAGACGGAAAAGAGGAAGTGGGGGCTGACACACACTTCAGACACACAAGAAAGAAAGGCTGCAAAAGGAAGAATGCAAATAAAAGGTATCCCAGAAATATGTGCAGTAAGTGCAATAGTGTGTTGGGGAGCCCTTCTCTCTCACTTCTCTCTCACTTCTCTCTCACTTCTCTCTCACTTCTCTCTCACTTCTCTCTCACTTCTCTCTCACTTCTCTCTCACTTCGCTCTCATGTCGAAAGAGTCGGTATTCGAATCCCAAAACTCTTTATAGGTTCTCTCTCCTTCCTCACTCCAAGAACATCGAATACAGGTGGATTTCTGACTCTAAGTTTCCAGACCGCCGCCCCATGACACTCTACAGTGTAAGCAGTTACAAAAAAGTGGATGGATGAACGGTCCAGCAAGTGTCATGGTTTGGGTTTTAATTTCCTGTTCTCATGATTTATTTAAAAGTATTTGCTGTTATGTTTTTGGGTTGAGGCTATTTCCTGTTTAATTTATCCTTGTCGTATTTCTCCGTTCACACTTCCAGTCTGTTCTTCCCCAAATCCAAGTGAGCACAAAGCAATCAATATCATTTCAGGACTAAATGATTTCCGGACTTCTAAGACATCTTCTGGACGTCCTCAGAAGAGATGGATTTGTTCATCTGGTTTCTTAAGTGCATTCAGACTTTCATTTCATTTCTATGGTCTGGAAAGCAGAAAGAAATAGAAAGAAATACACATTTGACCTTTACATTTACACCAACATTGTTCACATTAAACCAGAACACGCAAAAGCCGTTGGCATTTGGATACGACTAAATCCTGACTAAGCAGTTTTGAGGTATTCATGACTTATATGATTAAACAGAACATGCCGCCTTCCAAACAATGCTTTTGTTTTGAGCTAAATGTACCCACCGGAAAAACGTCATCTCCTCATTGCTAAATCTTTGCCCTAATCCTCATTTTGTTTGGTTGCTGTAAGACATACACAACTTCCTACCTGTTAGTTCAATTTCAATCTGGTGCATATGAATCAACACAAGGAGATATATGTTATAGTAATCATCTTTCACTATAATAGCTCATATTTTACTCATTAAGGGGAGTTGTTGTTTTTTTAAAAACTCCAACTGTTTTTCCGACACAACTTTATGATCTTTGGTCCGATTTAGTACAAAATTTAGTGCATATGTATCACCTCGAGGCGATCAATCATATATTCATCCTATTCTGCTCTAATAGCTCTTATTTACCCACTAAGAGGAACGTTTTTGTGTGAAAAATTCACGGCTTTAGCTCAGTGATGGGTTAAATGCAGAGATAAATTATACAACCTTTATACTGTATGTATGTACTGTGTAACATGTGAAAAATAAAGTATAGATTATTATTATAATTATTTAATTTGATGAGTAGAGTCTTTTCGGGGATATATCCTTGCTGTCAGGGACAACAGTGTAGGCCTAGTTGTTTCATGGTATCTGATGTTTCACTCATCTCCTCGTGGGAATTGTTTGCTTATTCTAGACTCCCCTAAGGTATCAACCTTTGTCTGTAAGTTTGGAATCTATTATTAAAATCCTGAACTGTACCTTTATTGCCTCCTCCACCTGCGGGCCTTCATCCCTGAACACTGTAGTACTACTATTGTAGTGCTGACAATATTAAAAGGACGAGGTAAAGGCAGGCAGTGGGCAAAAAAAAAAGAAGCAGTTAGAGATAACAGCGGGAAGGGGACATTTTGACCTAGAATTTCTGGCCAGTTGTGCCGCCGCATGAATTGCAACTGCAGTTCCTCACATCCAGTAAGTGGCAACTCCTGAATGAGCTAAATATGAAGTGAATTGACCTCATCTTGGCAACATTAACTTCCCATTAACTGATAATGAGCAGAGTATTCATTATACATGTTTCAGGTATGAAATAAATTCTTATAGCTTAGCAGCAGAATTGAGGGTGTGGGCTCATTTGTTGCCCACATTTTAAATTCCAGCTCATCCACCACCACCGGGTCGTTTTCTCTCTATAATTGGAGAGCTTGTGTGAACATGCGGTGGCACAGTACTGACGAAGACAGATGGATGGATACTTGACATTGAGATGCTGTTATGCCTTGGGAAAATTGAAGGTAGCATGGACGTAACGGAGAGGGAGTGATGAGAGTGAGCCAAAGAGTGAGCAAGATAGGGAGATGATAGGTGTGGGAGGAGCAAAAGACGGAGCTATCGCCCAAAAGGTTCTTCGTGTACTTCCCGCATTGACTTTCGGAGATTTATGAGTGTATAACTCCGCCCTCCCCTCCTCCTCCCACCTCTCCCCGCTGAGTCGCAGGGCCACAGCGAGATAGATGGGTGATACATCTTCTTCTTTTTTCTCTCCAGCCCCTTCAACCAGTCGGTGAGCCAATGACAGTGTATTATGGAGCATCAAGGAGTGGAGCTGCAGTAATGAGGGGCTTGGGATTTGGGCTCAGGGATACGAGTTCTGGGCCACACTCGCCCCGCTCTGGAAGTAGTGCTGCTTATCTTGGCAGTGATCACGAAGTGTTGGGGTTCTTAATTGTTAAATTCAGGATCTTTGGCGGCGGCTCCACGTGGATCATGTGTGGGGATAAGCCCCAAGTGGCTCCAGATCCAGGGCATGTGTAATTATTTCTCCCCCTGAGGTCACACCATTATTGATCAAAACTGATCCCCCTCCACCTTATTGCCTCTGCTGCTCTTCCTGTGAAGAAATCCATTCGGTAGGCTATACCACCTCACATTGATCACACATCAGGCATTAATAAAATGTAATGGAGGTCATGCTTCTGGCCGTGGTTGGTTTGTCCGTTTGTATGTTTGCCTGCAGTTCTTCGTAAAAATTTCTAGCACAATTTAATGAGACTTCATTAAAGTTTAAGCGTGTATAATGGAGTAAGGCAGAATTTATCGGTTTGGGGTGGATAAATGTCATGGGAACGATGCACAAACTACAACTACTGGGTAATAAGGCATCCTTTTTCCCCCACCACAGGGGTCTTTAAGAGTTACTCTTGCTCTTGGTAAAGACTGCTGTCTCCTGCATTTAGATGAAAGTACTGCAAATGCACAACTGAGATGTGTCCAAAGATGTACAAATAAGCAAATTGAAGATATACCAGGCACTTTTCTAATTTAATCAAAGTCTGTCCATCAGTATTTGAGGGGATGAGAAGCTCTTAGACCAAAGCCCTATTTTCAAGACAAACTCATAAAAGTAATGGTAAATGGACTGTACTTAGAAAGCTTTCTCGTCTGCTCGACCACTCAAAGCACTTTTACAACACGAGTCAGCATTCACACGACCATTCATACAGGGATGATAGAGGCTGCCATACAAGGCACCACATGCTCATAAGGAGCAGTAACCATTCATGGTATCATTCACACACCAGTGGAACCAGTGGAACAGCCATTGGGAGCAGCTTGGGGTTCAGTAGTTAGATCAAGGACACTTCTTCTACACACAATTCTACTGGGAATGTCGCCTAGCATTACGGCTGGCGCCGCAGTCACCGGTCACGTTCTATTCCATTCAAAAACAATATCTGTGATTCCAGCCGACGTGCCACATCCCAGCAGCGCAGTTCACCAAAAAGACGCACCTGTGTATGGTTGTTGGAAGGGGTGTCAATTTCAACAGAGCCGACCAAACCCGACAGCACAAATCGGGTTTGATCGACAGGTCGTTCATAAGTGCATTTATATTGTATTAACTTTCACTGAAGACAACAAAATAGGGAAACAAAAGTTAAAGCTGCTATTCATTGATTCATCGATCCATAACTGTTCAACATCTACATCACCGAAGACCACCATACTACCTGTGGAACTGATCATCTCTGCTGATCAATGATCGACTCTACGGTTTTCTGGAGGAGCTTCGATAAATTCAGAAGAGTCTGCAGCATTAAAAACAATGTCAGGTAGTTCATCATTTTTGTTTTGGAGAATATAACAGCCATGTTTGAAGTGGAATCTGTTTTCACAAGAAGTCTGTTGTGACAGTATCAACAGAGATGGAAACGGGGGAAACCCGTTTAGCTTGGACAAGATGTCAAGGTTCTGTCAAAGTGGGGAGTGTGTGCGGTTTGGGGAGCTTAGAGTTGTATCTGTGCTGTTTGCAGATGATGTGGTTATGTTGGCTTCCCCGGACCCTGATGTTCAGCATGCAGCTGGCATAAGAGTCAGCACTTCAGATCTGAGGCCGTGGTTCTCTACCAGAAGACAGTCCTTTCCCTTTCAGGTCGGGATTGAGTTGCTGCTTCGAAGGAAGGAGCAACTCAATCCCGACCAATCAAGGAGTGTAAGTATCCCGGTGTGTCTTGTTTTCGAGCGATGAGAAAATGGACAATGAGATGGAAAAGCTTGTTGCAGCATCAGTATCTGATTCCTCGAATATCCTTTGGAGATTTACCAGGCATGTCAAACTAGGAGACAACGAGGTATAGACCCAGAACTCACTGGAGGGATTTTATTGCACATCTGTCCTGGGACCTTCTTGGGATTCCTCAAAATCAGCTATAG
The DNA here is from genome assembly GCA_037951165.1 of Lophius americanus. Lineage (NCBI taxonomy): Eukaryota > Metazoa > Chordata > Actinopteri > Lophiiformes > Lophiidae > Lophius > Lophius americanus. The sequence goes on along the minus strand of JBBDHG010000090.1, from coordinate 1,794,419 downwards.
AGTTTTGCTGAGGAGAAGGATGTCTGGTATGCCCTTTTTAGCCAGCTGCCACCGTTACCCGACTGCAGATAAGTAGAAGTAAATGGATGGAAATTATCGCATTCTCAAAAGATTACACCTGGAAACCATTTTCAGGATCCTCAGAAGACCATTGTCATGAAAACCAAAGGAAACTGCCATGTCATGAAAACTGCAACAAAGGGTTACAGTTCCATTTAAAAGACATTGATGAGATGACAGCTAAAGAATTATAGGCTTTAGCTTAGTCTGGCTATTATTTCAACCACCACCAGTGCCCTCCGACACAACTCCTCGAGAAAATGCCAAGCACTAGTGACATGGAATGGCATAAAGGCTTTTTGAAAAGCTTGTTTTTTCTAGTCATATCAGTTACACAGGTTGTTATAAGACATTAATACGATGACTAAATGTTTTTTTGTTTGGCTCAGAGTGTGAGCTCTTTTATGGGGGATTCATTAAGGAAAAACTACTTACAAGATAAATGTTTGGCATGTGCTTCAAAAGCTGCTGCAGGAACTGCTTGTTACCACAACAACAACTGACCCGACTCGCACGACAAGGTCTGGTACACTAATAAATATATATTCTACCACATCCTATCAATATAGACTACTATTAGATACTATTATTTTATTATGATACTGGTAGTGGTAGGTGATCTCTCTACAAATATTAATCTCTTTTTCTATTGTTTTGGATGATTTTACTAATGTCTTTGTCGTAGAGAATGTTGACTTTGTCTAAATGAAAGGGTCTGTAGAGAGTTTTTTATCAGTAGTATGATCAATAATACTTTTTATTTAATGTTTCTGGTCTGGCTCCAGGAAACCCGATGGATTTCATATCATTGAAGGAAATGTATTTGCAGTGGAATCACAGTTGCATTGTTTGGCTACGATTCTAGAATGCGCATTAACATTCGTTATTGATCTCAAGTGCTAAGGTGAGGTAATTACTTTTAGGAGGCCTAGATAGATGTTTCTTGTTTTGAAAATATACTTAATTGTCTAATTTCAAGAGGTACTCACATAGAATTCCCCGGAATGGAGAAATAAAGGTATTGCAGACAACTGAGAAAAAAAAAAAAAATCCAATAGAGCCACAGCTCAATTGGTTCCAGGTACCATAATACACTTTTTACTGGGTCGTACACAAATCTTATGTAGCTTTAAAACCAGCTGACTAATTATATGTCGGTCCCCTTTTGTTGCCAAAACATCTCTGTGATGCACTGTGTGGTCTGACACCCTTCTATTAGAAGCAAATTGACTTTGTCAGCAATTTGTGTTACAGTAGCTCTTCTGAGGGGCAACAAAAGCCTTTGTTCCTCATGAACGTCACTGAGCCTCGGTCGACATGACCTTGGTGTTGCTTCAACAGCTGTCCTTCGTTAAACCACCCAGTAAGACCTGCAGTTTTGAGTAATGTCTGACCTAGTGGTCTATCCATCACAATTTGGCTCTTGTCAAATTCACACTGATCCTTACGCTTAACCATTTTTCCTGCTTCCAACACATCAGCTTTGAGGACAACACTTTCTGCTGGACATATGCCACGCCCACTGACAGGTGCCATTGTGACGCGATAATCAAAGCCATTCTTGATTTCACTTGTCACTGGTTATAATGTTATGGCTCATTTGTGTATCGTAATTCTAATATATTTCCCTTTAACGCTATCAGTGTCTTAGTCCGTTCGGTTAAGCCCCTTCCAAACGACATTCCACAAAATTCTTTGGTTGAATACAGTTCTGGTTGAATTTTCATGTTTTTTGTTTTTTTTCATCTTAAGAGAGAAAAACTATTAGAAGTTGGAGTATGTTTGTACCTTCCTAGTTATTCTAAGTGTTTGGAGGAAAGTTTTCTGTTGTGTAAATCATTGTATTTCATAATAATGTCATTGTTCCTTTGATTAAGAAGCGCTTTTACAACTGGATCCTCCCTGGTGCTTCTCTGTGAGATGAATATAGCTTATATAGAGAGAGATTCTGCAGCTCCTGAGTCTGATTTAATTTTAAGCAGAGATCTCCATATGAAATAATCTAAGCTCTAGCTCCCATGTTCATCGTTTTAACATCCATCCATTCCATTTTTTTTCAGCTACTTATCTAGTTCAGGATCGTGGGGGGATGGAGCAAAAAAAACCCTGGACAAGTTCCGCACAGGGCTGACATTAAAAATAATAATTTCATGTCAAAACATTAAATATTAAGCTCTTAAAATACATCCTCACCTCAAATGTCAAGAAGTCAGCTCAGTTTTAGAGTTTGATGTCGGAAAAAATCTCATCCCAAAGCAGTAATCTCAGCTCATCATCACTGTCCAGGTTTGTCTCGGCTACTACTTCAAACGTCTGAGGGAAGATCGATGGCACGCGTTTGCTCTCACATTGGACATGTGCTCTTAGGGTTAGGCTCAAATCAAAGGACACAAATTCAAACAAGATCCCAAACAGACAAATAGCCGATGACGTAGCTAATAAATTGCCTGATATCCAATTTTCTTTCATGATCTGAGTAAAGCCACTAGGCTGGAGCATTTTGATATGACAAGGGCAAAATAAATGGGTGTAACAGAGAGAAGTCAGCTTGCGCTGGAATTTTGTTTGTGCTGTCTTTTGGATTCTTACCAGAAGGTAAATCTCAACCAAAATATTGAATAGAATGAAAAGGTTCTGGATCAAACACACAGGCAAATGTTTAATCAAAAAAACTGCCAAATATTTAAATCTGATGCCAAAAATGAACTCAGTCCAAAAGCAAGAGCAGATGGAAATTCAAACCAATGAAAAGTACAAAATAATTAATGAACCCCAAGGAAAAGAAATCTTGCTGAAGGACCTCAACGAGGAAACACGAGGGAGCGTGTCGGAGAGAAGCTGGAGGTCGACTGGAGATAGCAAAGACCAACGGACGGAGAGGCAGGATTCCAACATAAATACACAAGAACTGATGGGGAACAAGTGAGAACTCTCAAACATTCGAAGAGGAGGGAAAAAGAGAAAGACAGGAAGTGTAAAGTATGAGGTGTCTGTGAAAAGTAAACTCAAAATAAAACAGAAAACAGTAACACAACCGTGACTAAAGACCATAATGACATGACATGAGGAACACATTTTAAAAAATAAATTATGATCCACCATAATGTGAGGTCTGGTCTCTGGGGTCTATGAGGTCTGGTCTCTGGGTTGACTGGTCTCGTGTGGAACCAGAGGTCCAAGACCAGCCTTCTTGCACTTCCAAAAAGTTCCATTTGAGTAATGTGTATAAAAGTGTCATGTCAGTTACTTTTCCAGAGGGATTACCATGCAGGGACTGTATGCACTGAAAGTACAAAGTAAAATGCTGTGTTAGCTCCTCAAATCTCAGCATGCATTCTCCTAGTGGAAGTTGGTGGTACTGCAGGGGGTATTATTTTTCTTATTTTTTTTAATGTTAGTTGTTTTTTAAAAATCAGTAATTCATTAAACCTAAACAGCAATGATCCGCCGTAAAAGTCTACGCACAAAGATATAAAACATTCATTCATTATTACTGCTACAATGGCACCTGTCAGTGTTTGGGATATATTTGAAGGGTCAACCTATGACACGTAATTTGTCATGGGTTTGTACGCCAGATTCTCTACCTTAAACAATCTCCCCCATTTATCCGGGCTTTTCACCGGCACCAGGAGTACACTGGCTTTTGAACCCTATGTGGCTGGCTTGGTTGATTTATTTGTAAATAATAAATGTAAAAAAAAAAAAATGAATTAATCATAAGTCGAGTAAAACTATTTTTATCTTCAGTTTCCCTATTTTAAATGCACATTTGACCACACTAGTCCGGACTGGATTAAAGTATCAGTGCGGAGTCTCTAATAAGCATCATCACAAACAGGCCGTAGTGTGTGTCGGGTCAGGCAGGTGAAGAAACGATTATGTGAGGGGTCTTAGCTGAGCAAACAGGGAATCGCTTCTTCCTTGCGTGATGTGGTGAAGGTGAGGGTAAGTGTCATTTTTCTTAATCCGCTCTCTAGGCTCTCTCTCTTCTGGTATTCTTTTTCCCCTCTTCCCCGCCCCCACCTTCCCTTCCTCTCCCATTCACCGGCTCTTTGGCTGCATCCGTCCTCGCTTCCGCTCACCTCCTCCCAGGCTTCATTAGCTTTGATTGATCCTCTTGTCCGTGGCTCGCGGTGCCGCAATGAACTCTCACGATCGGACCAGAACAAAAAAAGATCGGTAATGGTGATCAGAGTCCAACCATAGTGAACATATAGAAAGTTGGTGTGAATGAGGATGTACAAGAGTTTTTTCTTATAATAATGAATAAATGTGCGACTCTGTCCTCGATGGTGGGTAACAACTCACAAAAAACAAAAAAGGCAAGTGTCTGTTTGGGAAAGTGTTCCACCAAAGCGGACCTGAACCATCCATTAAAGCCATGGCGAGCTGGTGGTTGCGTGAAGGGGTGAGGTATGTTTGCAATAGAAAATGTATAAATTATTAAGGAATGTGAGCATGCTTGGCCTGCTGGTGCAGCTCTCTTGAACAAATTCATCGATGTCAGCTCATCATTACATAGAAATTAAAATGATTATAAAGGAGCCTAGCAGCAACATTTTCAACTCCACTATTTATTCATTATTTTTACATTTATGGAATTTAAAGGGAGGCTCAATCGCAGGGAGTAGGTACGTCTATTAGCGTCTAAAATATTAATTATTTGGGTGTGAAAATCCACAGCACAGCGCTCTGTTTTCATACATGTGAATATATAATTTAGAAATACTGTGACGGTTTTTTTTATGATATGCGCAGGACTTTAAGTGGAAGTATAGCGAAGGTTTGTGCAGGCGTGGCATAATTTACTATCCCGTGATAATTTACAAAAGCAACATCAAAACAACTTTTGGACTTCGGCCACGTGTTCAAAGCAAAACGTCCTTCTCTACTAAATTGTAACTTACAATTGTTACTAATTACAAACACAAATAACCCCGGGATAACAAGTGAAGCAATGTAACTTTAGCTATTGTAAATATTAAGTAAAATGAACACAAATATATATATATATATATATATATATATGTAAATTGTTGGCTTGAGTTTTAGTCAAAGAATTTAACAGGCGACCTTCTGATTGGTGGACGACCAGTGTACGTCCCGCCCCTAATAATGAATGGCAGGACTCGAATAAACAGATTTTGAAACATCTCTTTTATATCTTCTTTCTTATACCTTTTACAAATATATAATATTTATATTATAAAATGTTAGTATAGTATAAACTTTGCTAGTTGCATAAGGTATTATAACATTATGCTTTTTAGTTCAATGGTCAAATTAGGTCAAAGGTGGGTCAGTAAAATGACTCAGAAATATTTGTCATTTTTTTGGCCAAACTGGCCTGGAAAAAAACAAACTATTTTCCTCATATATGTCCAACAAGTAATGTATACAAAAACTGTATTCTATTTTGTTTTTTAGAAATATTTGCAGTCTTTTATTTTTTGGTGGTGGTGTTGTGTTGTGCAACATTTATAAACTTTGTTTTCTTTACACGAATGTAATCTGTGAATTATGGAAAAACATCTTTTTATATTCATACAAATGCTCCCAATTAAGTTTCAGGGACACATGGGGGCAATATCTTGTTATGCAGTTGCTGTTGTTCCCATTTTATACAAACAAATCAACCCAAAATTCTCATTGTATAAACAGCCATTCTAGAAAGGATCCAAATATTCTTAAATTTGATCACATTGTTTACAGAAAAAAATTGAAAAAAGCCACTTAAAGCCAGAAACATTGACATTTAAGCAAGTTGTATTGATTACAAGCAATCAAAAACATATTATTTATGTGTATTTTAGTCCCATTACCATGTAAACCAGTCAAAGTGTCTCCTGGTGTAGGTCATTATAATCTGGAATATTTTATGACTCACTTCCTGGAAATGAGGACAATGTCTTACATTAAATGGATGTTCAGCCATGCATATTTTGAGCTGGTGGAGCAGAAAAGTGAATAATCCTCATGAGTGTCACTGCACAGCCCAAACACAGTGACACTGTGTGGAGGTAAGAGGTATAGCAGTGAGGGATTAATCATTAACAAGGTCCAACAATTGTTTGTAAATAAAGTTTGTTCAATTAAGAGAACCATAGTGCAAAAAATAGCCGTACTATAAGGAGCTGACTTCAAGAAACAATACCTCAAATTTCCATTGGTACTTGGTTTGTTTGCTGAAATGGGCTCCGTGGAGGAGTGGTGGTTACCACTGACGCCTCCCAGCAAGGAGGTTCTGGGTTTAAATGTTCTATTTGTTAATCTTACATTAAGGAGTAGATTCTTAAATTCAGCTCAATGAAGAGACCAAAACGTTAATTTAAAGTAAGTCTATCATGAATAAACCAGTTTTTATTCAGTGTCATCTGCACAGCTTGTATGACGGTATTTTTGGCCGTGATAAAACAAAGATTTTTTGTCTTCAAAAACAAATCAAAAGAAAGTTAAATTCATTAAGTAGTTATTATGGTGCGCAAACGTTAATTTCACACCAATGCAGGGCCTTTTACCGCACGTATTACCATGTATTATATATTATATTACTATATGCAAATAGCTCTAGGGAGACATGAATATTCTATCTAATTAAATCTTTTTTTTAAAGAATCATTTGGGGAAATATTCCAATAGCATGAAGATTAATATAAAGCGTTGCAGCCCAATTACGAGGCATAATGGTCCAGTTGAATATTCAATCCATTGTGCGGTGGCCCGTTTAATCCGTGCTATGCTTCAGTCCAAGACCATCAGTGTCAACAGCCTTTGGCAACCAGGATGAAGAGTGACGTCTTCCTCTGATGTGTTTAGTAAATATTTCCTGCAGGGAACGGCTGTCAGACTCAGCTGTAACTGACGGACAACGTCTCGCACGTTTTAAATAGACAATAAATAAAACCAACACCAAATAGGTCGCCCTCTGAAGCTCATATCTGCACGAACATCAACGACTTCTTTCAATACAGAAGATTCCAACGGATTCAAAATGATGAATCCTAAACAGGAAATCAAGAGAATCCTTCTAAAACGGTTTTCTCCTGCCTACTTCAAACAAAATAATACATTTATGATCATCGCTCACTTTGGATCGACATCTAAACTTAAATTCAAATCATTCGTTTTTGATGTAGCAGCGATTTATGATGATTCCTACAATCAGCCTGAGTGTTAGCCTTAGGTGGAGCTAGCGTTAGCTTGATGGTCTTTGCTAGCTAGCATGGTTAGCTACAAGATCCGTAAGTAAGTAAAGCTTTATTGGTATAGCAACTTTGGAAACAGAGGCTACAAAGTTCTCTACTAGGAGTCAGAGGACGGAAAGAAAGAAAAACAAAATCATAAAACTAACAATATCAAAACAGTACATTTTTCACACAGTGCATACAATTATATTATGAAAGAGTCTCAAGAAGCGGGACAGAGAGAAGCGAAACAGATAGAAGCTGGACAGAGAGAAGCGGGACAGATAGAAGTGGGACAGATAGAAGCGAGACAGATAGAAGTGGGACAGATAGAAGCGGGACAGATAGAAGCGGGACAGATAGAAGCGGGACAGATAGAAGCGGGACAGATAGAAGTGGGACAGATAGAAGCAGGACATAGAGAAGCGGGACATAGAGAAGCAAAACAGGTAGAAGTGGGACAGATAGAAGCGAGACAGATAGAAGCGGGACAGATAGAAGCGGGACAGATAGAAGCGGGACATAGAGAAGCGAGACAGGTAGAAGTGGGACAGATAGAAGCGAGACAGATAGAAGCGGGACAGATAGAAGCGGGACAGATAGAAGCGGGACATAGAGAAGCGAGACAGGTAGAAGTGGGACAAATACAAGCGGGACATAGAGAAGCGGGACATAGAGAAGCGGGACATAGAGAAGCGAAACAGGTAGAAGTGGGGCAGATAGAAGCGAGACAGATAGAAGCGGGACAGATAGAAGCGGGACAGAGAGAAGCGGGACAAATAGAAGCGGGACAGATAGAAGTGGGACAGATAGAAGCAGGACATAGAGAAGCGGGACATAGAGAAGCAAAACAGGTAGAAGTGGGACAGATAGAAGCGAGACAGATAGAAGCGGGACATAGAGAAGCGGGACATAGAGAAGCGAAACAGGTAGAAGTGGGACAGATAGAAGCGAGACAGATAGAAGCGGGACAGATAGAAGCGGGACAGAGAGAAGCGGGACAAATAGAAGCGGGACAGGTAGAAGTGGGACAGATATCACTGTTTTTCATTTCCCTGAGATACTTTTGATATTCGAGCAACCGAGAAGAATTTGTCCTCAAGGACGGATGTCCCGTTTGGGAACAAATAATAATAATAATAATAATAATCTCTCTGGAACATCATCCATCTGTGCAGACGACTATATGGGCCCCATTCTTGACTTCAACTCTTGACAAAAAAAGACTGTGAATGTTCAGAATTGAAACTGAAGCGGACGAGAAAGTAATTCTGTACTTTTCAGTCACTGAGGTCTTTGAACACACCTGTATCTCTGAAGGACCCCGTGTTGAACCTCCTTCTTACTCCACATGTACCACAATGCTACTGATGATCACATTTCTTTTTACATTAGTAGTGTACACCAATCGGCCATTACATTATAACCACAGACAGGTGTCAGAACCGTGATTATCTTGTTGAAATCTCTCCTGTCAGCGGGTGGGATACATAAGCCACATTAGGTCCTGAAGATTATCTGTCGGAAGCAGGAAAAAAGGGCAATTGTAAGGACTTTATCAATTTTGACAAGGACTATATTGACTGGTACATAACATCAGCACAGATACAGGCCATGTTCTGTGTTCCCAGTCTCCAGTGGTAAGCACCCGCCAAAGTAGTCAAAGGAAGACCAACTAGTAAACCGGCACCAGTGGACGCCCACGGCTCATCGACGTGTACGAGGAGGGAAGACTAGCTACTGCTCTCTGATTCTGTATAATAACTTTCATACATCAAAGGATGTAAAAGTTAATGCTGATTCTGAAAGGTTTCAAATCCCAGAGTGCATAACAGAGCTGGTTTGGTGACAACAGCAGGGACCGGCCAATTAGGAGGGTTGTTCTATTATTATAGCTGATTGCTGTATATATCTGTATGTGTATGTATGTGATAAATGGTGTTATAGTTCATGATATTAGAATTAATTCATGTGACAGTAATTGTTATATGACTATGATATAATTACCATCATCTCCCATAATAAATACAGTTTAAATTAGACACAATTATGATGTTTAACATTTCAAAATGAATGAGGAGCGAGGATTCAAGGGGGAGAAAGGATTACCCCCAACTCAGAACTCCAACTGCAAGCGCTATCATAATTATAAATCATCTTAGAGCCACGTAAACGGCTGCACTCTCATTTTAGAATTTTTCAAGGTCATAGAGCATCAAATGTTTATTTTTGTCCTGACTCAATATTCTCAGGCCACATTATTGTCTTCCTTCCATCCTGGAAGGACTTCTGCCTGATTAAGCAGCCACATCATTTGAATAAATAGAAAGACAATGCAAACCTCCTCCCTAAAGCCTGAAATCACTTCTCTCACTCCCCACCCTTCCTCTTCACCTTACTCAGCCACTTTGGTGCGACACGGCCAGTAGAATGTTTGGAATGAAAGCTAAGTCCATTTTAAATGATGTAAGTTGACACCTGGTTACAAAATCCACAACAGAAGACTGACGCATTGTTCTACTTCAGTTGTGGATACAACAACTCTATCAGCTTTCATGATTTTATCCTTTCATGGTTCCCTCTTTACCAGCTGTCTCTCAAAGATACTCGGAAACGAAAACATGGACCCTCGTCTTTCAAAGACTGCTCTCCATTTCACAGAGATTGTCTAGACAGACTAAGAGTGTTCCATTCAGGAGAAACGAAATGTATTAAAGATGAACGTGTTTCTTTTTTTCTACAGATGATACGTGATAATTAGTCTGTATGAAAGTCTGGCACTCAGGGAGGCAGATTATGATCAAAGGGTCTCTGCCCTAAGAGGCAGCAATCTGGATGATGGTGGTGGTGGCTGATGGATCTGGGCGGAGGGGGGGGGGGTATATTGTATATCAGATGTGATTTTGATGTTGTCGCCCAGTTATTAATGATATTTCTAAATACATAAATTACAACATTTATAATTTGGTTATTTGTATTTAAAAGCACAACCCTGTTTATTTAAACAATTTTCTTCTTTTTGTTGTTATAAATTATATTATTAATTACAATATTATAACTACACATGTATACCTGTTACACACTGATGTGTAACATATTTGTCTTTCTTTGATTGTATTTCTTATCACATTTAACAAAGTAAAGAATTTTAGCGGCTCACTCAAACAGTTGTATGACGTCATGCTTTAGATGCTTACATTTAAAGGTCCAGTGTGTAAAATTTAGCGGTGGTTGGGTTGCTGCGGAAACGTCTCCCTCTCCTTCTCTACCTGAACTTTTCCTTAGCTGACCTGGAGTGTCGCTGCAGAGTGTACGTGGCAGGGGAATGTTCGGTTGTTCTGGTGAGGTCCGCCCAGCTCACCCACTGAAATCAACTCAAGGGTCATACAGCAGGGACTGGTTCTGGAGTGATAGCTCCTCGCTCTCAGGTCACGATTCCAGGAAGCGGTCTGGTCTGGGATGGGGTGGGTTACTCTGAGACTCATAGCCAATAGGAAGGAGGATGGCAGCGCGAAGCCGAGTTGAATCCTGGCGGATTGTCGGACCCCACCATTTACAATCTTAACATTTCATGAGTCTCCATGTTTGCTTTAAGGGCGAATCTTGGCTCCCGTTGTTTTTCCCTGTTCTCAATGATAAACATGATCCTCCATTTGTCAAAACACAGTAACAACTTAAAACGCAAAATCCCTCTCCACACGTCTGTACGAACATTGCAGCCTCCATGTGGACCCGCTCCGTCGAGATAGAAATACCTTTTTCAAAGCAAATGTTAAAAAAAACAAAAAAACCCTCAGCTGAAAGTACACAGAAACAACATAGTTATGAATATTGAATTCCATTTATTCAAAGAGCTGCCCCTAAACACCCCCTACGTTTTACACACTTGAAAAGATAAAGTGAACAGCATGTACATAAATATACAATACAGTATGCTATGTACACATAACTGCATGTAAAGAATTGAAAACACACATAAGGGGAGGTAAGAAATTAGAAATTAGTTTTAATTTATTGTGTGAATCCTAATCTTTTCAACCAATTCATCTCAACAAATGTCCAGAGGGGGATTAGATTCAAAATCTTCTTTTCAAGGAAAACACAAACATGTGATCAAGCAGCTACGCATCACCCTCAGCCCTGCACACACAAGCTTCACAGCTTACAAACCCTTGGCGTTTGTACTGTGCATACTCTACTCACATGCCTGCCAACTTCTTACAAAGCTGAAATAGGTTACCTAAGAGAGCAACTGTGGTTATGATGGGATGGCGTATGCCACGGTTCAAACCTGATTCCATTTGTTTTGATGAAACTCGACAGTGAATACACGGGCATCAAACAACTGTAGTGGAAAAACCCTCATCTCTGCTGACCTGGACGGACAGCTGACGTCTTCATCATTGGTCTCTATTGACATGCGCCCAAAGGCACAAGTACTGGGGGGGGCAGATCACACCATTCTTGGAATCAGCTTGCTTTTTGCTGCAAATCAGCATCTCTGAGTTTTACCCACAAGATGACCTGGCCAAAAATACACGATGAGAATAATGCAGATTATTGCACAGAAGTGCTTTGCAGTTCATTTCTGAATTATCTGAAGTTGAAAATGCCTCCCGAGCACATTGCACCATCTTGGCACGAGAAGATTACAATGCTTTGCATTTAGCACTTTGCCGTCTTACTCTCAGAATGACGGATATGGAATATAAATGCTCAGTGACATGATGATCCAGCAATATGTCTGCCAACTGTGTAAAGGCTGCCTTTCACCGTTTCTGCTCTGTTACACACACACACACCCACACATACACAATATTATCCCCATAGTATAGATCTATTACGTTCAACCCAAGCAGTTCAGAACCTAATAACAAATCAAAACGCAGAGAAAATGAAAAGAAGAGACTTCATTATTATGCAAACCATAATTAATTAAAATGTTTCAGCCCAATGCTAAAGGCAACATTTCATTATTACGTCTCACGGCATTCGACTTTATTTTTATTTATTTATTTATTTTTTATTTTTTAATGAAATGAATTGTCCTTTGCAAAGACTAAAAAAAAAAGGAATGCACGTGCATGAAAGGAGCAGTCAGAAGAATGGCTTTTATGAAACTTAAATTAATTATCAAATCCTTAAAAGGGACATGCATGACCGTCCTTTACAGACTAAGTGCTCAGGTTGGGTGCACAGACGGCGCCCAAGCAGAGGAAGTCACAAAAGGGTTTAATTGATGCAGGATATGAACCCAAAGGGTCATAACATCTCTGCGGTTTCAAATCTTCAAAGGACGGAAGAAACTGTTCAAAGACATCTGTTAATTAATCTGCTTTCACGCGCAGATATTAAATAAATTGTTATTGTAGAAACTGAAACATTGTCAGCCGATGGCTGATGACCACAGGAAGCCCAAAGAATCTTTGGACATTTGCCTCCAGTGGCTTAATCATCAGATAGTAGCTGACGGGTGGAGAGTTTGGCTAACTTAAGGTTTGGATTTCGTCTTCATGGGGAACAGAATTTGGGAGCTGTTTTCACTGAAGAAGCCGATGAACCAACAAAATGAGCAAATTAGCTGGTGAGTGTAGAGGAGGATTTAGCTGCCCTAGAGCCGCACATTTCCTCTAACAGCTAATAGAAACCAAAAACAGAGTCTGTTTTCAAAACAGAGTTGAAACAAAGACAGCTAATTAAAGCTAAAATAAGTATACGCATTAACAGATAACAACAGTGGCGTAGATCACATGATAGACAGGCGGGAATTCAGGATATTGAACACAATAAGCCTTATTGTTTGTCAGTTGCCATCGATACCCGAAACTTTGATGCTGAGGTCTAAGACCAAGGACATCCATGATGGCGTGGTGGCAGGAGGAGGACAGAGTGCAACGCCGTGCAGTATAAAGACGAAGGGGGGGAACTCAAATGCAGCATAGAAAGCCTGAGAGAAAGCCTCCTATCATGGTGGGCCAGACATTGCCCCTCCACAGGAAACCATTGACAAGATCTACGACATGATGGAGACACATAAATGGGTATCATCCGTGATCGTGTCCAGACAAATCTCTAAAGGACCAAGGTGTTACCTTACTGGGTCCCAAAACTCCTCACGCCTGATGATTCAGCACATGACGTTTGGGATTACCCAGAGGCGAAATAACAATTGAAACAGTGAAGACTCAGTTTTAGGATAACCAGAATTTCTCTCTTCCTTTAAAGCCAAATCGGCTGAGGTAAACAGGCAAAAACAATGACCTCTGTTTTCTGGGATGCTAATGGACTCCTGCTCCTGGTGGAGTACTGATAAAAAGAGTTACACTATTAAAAGAGCTTAATACCCCAATTTAGACCCTGGGAGAAAATCATGAATATTCAGAGCGGAAGCCGACATGAGGCGCGCTCTTCCACAAGGTCAACATTAAAGACAACAAGAATTTGGGTCTGAGCCAGTAGTGATAATACCATCACTGCAAAAGTGGAGCGTTTTTGTAGATAAAACAGTGAATTAAAAATGGATCCCTCTGCTCTGCGACCTCTTGACTAAGTGTTCGTAAGCCACATGAAACAAAGTTACCTGTGTGTTCTTTAAGATGTAGTTGCATGTCATTACCACAGGTAACGGTTGCTATAACACCATTTTTTCATGGTTTTTTTGACATAGTAATTTTTTTCAGGTAAATGAGGTAAGTCTTTGGTTAATTCTATGATAAGATAAGATAAAGAAGTAAAAACAGTTACTGATGTCCCAAACTAGAAAAGAACCAAATCATGTCCTAAAGCCTGAGCCTTTCATTAGAACAGATAAGACAGATAAGTGTGCTCACTATTTGGCAAGCATCAGGTCTCTAATATCCTATACATGGAATGGGTTATAGCAGCTTCTCAATGATTTATAAAATGTTTACAACTTAATGAGTAAACTACGTACAAACCATTTATAGATGCTTAACAAGGGGAGTCTTATTGTAAAGTGGTACCCATACTTTCCAGGACTGTATGTTCACCTATGACATGAGCTTGTCACTAATTTGCCACCCATCATCAGAATCCAATGCAACTGTGTGTATTCTTCTGGTCTACAGAAAGACCCGTGAACTGGCGATAGGGTCAGTGGCCCAAAGACCCATAGATGCACGCAGGCAGGGAAGGCTAGCCTGTGTCGTGCAACACCACAGAGGAGCTACTGTAGCACAAATGAGCTATGAACTAAATGTATAGAGCAGGTTCCCTGTTTATTATTTTGCCCCAGCCTCCGGAGAACAGCGCTACCATATCCGGGGGATTTACCGGTGGTTGACGTGTTATTATTATTCAGTAGGAGTGATTGCCTCGGAAGGTATTGCGATTAATCACACCTAGCCTCGACAGCTCTTCAGTTTCCAAAGGAGCCCAACAATCAGGGAAACGGAGTGTTCTGGAGACCCTTTGCTGGCAATTTATGAGATATAAAAAGGGATTAAAAATGAGGGGGTTCATTAAACAGAGAGGCGACTAGCCCACTGAATATAAATGGCTTGTTATCCTTTACACTTGTGTGGTTTCAGAGTGCAGACAAGCCTAATCTTGCCGTGTGTCAACAGTAATATATTGTGGTTGTCAATAGAATATGCGTTCTCTAGCACGAAGGTGATACTGTTCTCGTCACTTCACGTCACAATAGTGCTGAAAAATGACTCCCCTGACAATCCGCAACTTTTCCTCCCGTTTAGCATTCAGAAAGCCGCCACCTCCAGAGAGTGAATCTGGAGAACCTTCTTTTTCATCCCTACAGTTTCTGCCGGTTCACTCCATCACCCATTTCATCATAACGCAGCTCTGTGGTGGTGGTGGAGTGGAAAAAGTGGAGGAAGATGAGAAATCTGAGATGAGCTGTGGGAACCTGATGTTTGATTCATTGTGTCAACGCCGAGCTCAGCATGAAAATGTGAAATGTTAATTCCATACAGCTGATTTGTTTGTCGTTCCGGCTGACACGGAAAAACCAATGTTTTTGTCATTTATGTTGGGATAACATTTTTTACTTATTTTTGTTGCCAGTTTGTTTTGGGTTAAGTTTCTATATTTGCTATCTGTCACTCAGCTCAGGACGTGTCAGTAGTATGGCGGGAACTTTTTCATGAATTTATATTAAACTGTCCTTGTAATTACTTTCAAACTATTGTAACCTCATGTTTCAGTCTGTGTTGTCCTTTACTGGCTCATAATATGCTGTATTTCACTTCAAGAGTTAATTCAAATGTTATTATCACAGGTTCAAATCCACATCTGGGGATATATTAATATATCCTTTATCTCCAAAGGTGTTCGGGCCACAATTTTGAAACGGTTTAGTCCAAAGTTGGTGCATATAAATCAACTCAAGGAGATCTACCTAGTATATATAATATCTTATGATAATAGTAAATACTTTACTTACTATGGCTGATTTATTTATGTACAACACACTGTTTTTCGGACATCATTTTATTACCGTTATTCCGGTTTAACCCATATCTGAGGCATATGAATTGAATAGTAGCCACCTATCTTGTATGTATCATATTTCACTTGAATAATTCATAGTTTTTCTCACTAGGGCGAGCTTTTTTTTCCGGAAAATATTGTATTCTGGACACAACATCTAACGTTTAATTGGAAGTGCCTAATCAAGAAAATCCTTGTAAAATACAGGGCGATTGCAGCTTTTTCGCGTATTTTACCTTGTTGTCGGGGACGACAGTGAAGCCCTAGTTTCAGCATATCATCATCAGTGAAATTGACGAATACACGCATGGACAAATGTGAATGAACACAGAACGTAACCATAATGACATGTTGATATTTGGTAATGAAAAGATGATAAAGTTCCTTCATTTCGGTCATTGCTGCACCCGCCAAAAATGTGCAAGAACTGAGAAAAAAAATTCCCCCATAAAAAGTGTCTGTGTTTGCTGTGTGTGTGTGTCTACAGTAGCTAAAGCCAATCAGCTCTTTGTCACCTGGTCACAGAGAACCAAATTATGGCACAGCAGGGGATTCAATTTTAAACTGTCATAATTAACCCGCCGGTTATTTAATGAGTTAGAACAACCGTAAAAAATCAAAATCAAATGTCAAATATCAAATCTTAAATTAAAATCTCACAAATCAGAAAATAGCACCAGTAAATCCAAAGTAGACTTCAGCGGATTGGGAGTGTAGCGGATAGAGGTCAGCTCGGCCCCTGGTGCCAGGCGTTTGTGGGGTAAACAACTTATTAGAGCCGGGGGAAGGCTATGCGTACTGTATTTGCACGTGTGTTTGTGGGCGGAGTCGTACTTGATGCCTCTGTGGGCGTAAACATCACCTGGCTTAAATGAGCACAGGTATTGGTGAATGGGTGTAAGAGGAGGACAAAACCAAACCACCTCAATCAACGAGGTGTGTGAACGAGAGGGGACGGTACAGAGAGGAGAGCAGGAGTTTGTCATCCATCAAGGACAGGAGCATTAATAGTTTTCACTTCAACTCAGAGAGGTGAGATTTATTTTCATCTTAACATATTTCATTAAATTGAAGGACATGTTGCACTGCAGAAATGGTACTTCAAGATAGTAAAAAAATGTTTTAAATTTGACCTTTATTATGTCAGAAAGGTTTACAAGTATAGAAAAAAACTACATAGTTTTGTATTAATAAAATAATCCAGCTAAGATTAGGTTAGATGTAACCAGCAACAGGTTACAACAATGATTTGACTAAAGTCCCAGCAGAGGAGCAGAGGAGCAAGACTCTGAGTAAGACCACTGGTATAACTTCTCATGTAAATCAAAACGTGTGTTTCGTGGGATCGTTTATTTTAACGCATTATACGTGGTAACTGACAATTAATTGATTGAAATTCAAATGTCACGTTATTAAAGTTTAGAAAACCAAAGTCTTGCCAAGATTCTTAACGTAAGCAATCATGAGTCTAAAATACTAATTTTGAATCAAGGTTTTCTTAGATAACTGAGTTTTAATTGCTTATTATAAGCACAAGGTTTGGCGTTTGTGTCCACCTTCATGCTATTTGTATGAATTCAATGCAAACTCACTTGACTTGGCAGATTGTTAAACTCAATGTAAGACAATTTCATTATATTTAAGAGTAATTGAATCTTTAAAGGTAAGGCTGTTTTTTTGCGGTGTGTTGTATGTAGTGAGTAGTTCAGAAAAAAGGATTACCTCCATGACTGTTAAGAAACACAAGAAATCAACAAAAAAAAACACATATAAAATGATTTGTTCAATGTGAAATTGAACAAATCCCTGCCGTGACTGAAGTTATGCAACGATCGAAAGCCACTTTAATGATGGAGAAAGTACAGGTAGACATTATTTATATATCTCATAGATTATAATAGGAAGGCAGGCAGTCTTGATTAAGACAATGAAGCGTAATAGAGATAATCTATGAAGTGAATGGCAAAAACAATAAATCAGGCAGAGATGCTACTGGTCAACGGACTAGCTTCGTTTTTGGTTAAACACACAGAAATAGGTTAGTGAAACTGAGTTAGGTGTTAAAATCCTAAACCAGTCTGTGGTAAGGGAGGGAATGAAATTAAATGACTCAAGGTCAGTGTTTTTTTTAACTGTAGAAATGGTTTGGCAGTCTTGCACAGGGTCGGTCTTAAATGGATGGATATATATCTATCATAAAGATTGTTGTTCTCCAATGCAAGCAGTAATTTGGAGTAGATGGACAAACATGCAATTAAAATACTAAATACCTGAAATTATTCCTGACTGTATCTTGCTACAGTCAACAGAAAAAAACATGCTGACCTAATGATTTGGAATGACTAGTTTTAACTCCAAAAGGATGAACACCTGCAAACAGGCTGCACAGAGAGATTTTGACAAAATGACTACATCTGAGCATTGAGGGTTGAAAACGGAAACGTCAACTCTCTGCACAGTTTGTTTTGTACTACTTTACACTCACTGACAAGCACACCATGATCCAAACAGGTAGTTTGCATGACTTGGCAAGAACAGATGTCATAATTATTTGGAAACCTCTGTGCAACCAATACTGCCAGTTGCCATCCATCAAGCAGCCTACGTATTAGAACTCTTGAGTAAAGTCAAAGATTGCTATGTCCGTAAGCAGCTGGGCTCCTGGCCGGGTCTGAGCAAATTATTTTTAATGTCATGTTTATTTTTGCAACATTAAAAACCCCGGCAAACAAAGCTGATCCTTGTGTCGATACACTTGCATGGGACCAAGATCGCAAATGATTTGGTATATTTGGAGCACTCATGTGTTACACTTGAGTGGAAACTTTTGTTCTCATTAACTTCAGGTCATTACTGCAATGTGGCATCCACCCAGGATTATAGCCTTTCAGAAAGAATCAGAACTTCAGCAGCTCGGAACACATGAGACTGTGCACACTGTGACGGTCCAGTTAGGACCGCTCATATGGGCAGAGTTGTAAAGCATGTACTGTATGCACTTTTTATCCGTGGCACAATATGGGCTGACATGTATCCCTTTTTTTATCCATATAATCTTGACATGAATACCAGCATTTATGGATGACTGGCGGTTTGATGAGCTGTCTGGTTAAATGACCAGCTCTGGATGAAAGACTAAAGCCAAGTATAGCTTTTACAAACTAAACTTTCATAATATAGTCATACAAATGTCCGGATCTCCTGGGAAAAGTTTGCTTGATAGCAATGGTTAAGTGTAATGACTTTTCATATGCACAACTGCTTGATGACTGCTTGACTGTTTTTGTGCCGAGTATTTACATGCTTTATATCTTTTTCTGATGTCTTATAGATCGCTGGATTTTAGAACATGTTTGAATTCATAAACAAACAAATCCGGGACTTTATGACGGAGCGAAAAAGACGCAAAACCAGACTGGTGACCAAAGATGGTCGCTGCAACATTGAATATGGAAACATCAAGTACAGCAGTCATGTTGCCTTCGTGGCCGACTTCTGGACAACCTTTGTTGAGATTCGGTGGCGTTTTGTCCTCTTCCTCTTCATTGCCTCGTTCACCCTCAGCTGGTTCATTTTTGGCCTGCTCTGGTACTGGATCGCCCGCAGTAATGGAGACTTGACTTGGCAAAACCCCCAGTCAGACCACACTCCATGTGTTGACAATGTTGTAGGACTCACAACTGCATTCCTCTATTCCCTTGAAACCCAGACAACTATTGGATACGGTGGCCGTGCACTCACCCCTCTCTGCCCGGGTGCGGTGGCCCTTCTCATCATCCAGTCACTGCTTGGAGCCATTATCAACTGCTTCATGTGTGGCGTCATCCTGTCCAAAATCTCGTTACCCAAAAAAAGGGCTAAGACTATTACTTTTAGTGATATGGCCGTCATCGGCCCCAAAAATGGCTCCCTCTGCCTGTCGATCAGAGTTGCCAATCTGCGCAAGACCCTCATGATTGGAAGCCAGATCTATGGCAAGATGCTGAGGACAACAAACACACCAGACGGGGAGACAATCATCATGGACCAGGTGAACATTGACTTCATGGTGGATGCTGGCAAGGACAACCTTTTCTTTGTATGTCCTCTCACACTCTACCATCTCATTGACAAGAGCAGCCCTTTCTTTGAAATGGCAGTGGACACGCTCCAGAAACAGGAATTTGAGCTTGTTGTCTTTCTAGATTGCACGGCAGAGTCCACCAGCTCTAGTTGCCAAGTCCGGACCTCGTTTATTCCTCAGGAGATCATGTGGGGCTACAGCTTCTTGCCTATCATTTCTAAAAGCAAGGAAGGCAAGTACAGAGTAGATTTCTCCAACTTCTCCAAGGTGGTGCCAATGGCAACGGCACACTGTGCCTACTGTTTCCACAACATCAAGGGTCACCATCACCACTCCAGAGAAGGACATGACAACCAGGGATTTGAGGTGGTTGATATCGATGAGCCCCAAAATGTCACTAAGGTGTGAGAAGGTGGGGCTGCACAAACTGAGACCGATAGATGTGTGTACCTTCTATTGATGAACTCCTCAAGACAATAACAGCAAACCCATTTTGGAGCATTTAAATGCATGAGGCTGAGATAACCTCCTCATTTGTTGTCTCATTCAACACAGATAAGAAAGCCGTCTGTGGGTCACGACACTTATTGTCAAACATTTGTATGTAGAACCAAACCTTTCACTGTTACTTGCTTGAAACCTGATTTCAAAAGGGAGGCCAGGTCATACCAGATACCAAAGGTACAACAACATTTCAGAACAGAAAGAGAACGTTCCCAAAGTTACTCAAATGGGGATCATCTATGCAAAGTCTTTAAATTAAGTGAGTGACTGTCATTTTCCTCTGTTGTCCTTCATTTGGTTTCACTGTACACGGTTATGCAAAAACATCAAGTCACTGTATTATTCTGTGAGTAAATCTTATTTGAAGGAACAGTATTGTTATTGTCATGGGTGAGAAAAAGATAAGTGTTTGTTGAATAGTTCATGCTACCGTATGCTGCTGTACTGAAGGTACATTAGGAGATGCTGTAGGTCAGCCTCAGGGGCCACTGGGTGATGCAGTTGAGACTTTTACTTTTGACTGAAGACATTGTGAGAGAACAAATCTATCAGGAAACACAATGCAATACATACAATACTCAGTAGCGTCATGAAAATGAATTGTGTTTGGTAAGTCTTCTTGTATTCGATCTCAGGGGAAAATACATTGAAATAAAGGCTATTTTTGCACCCAAAAATGAATATCATCTTCTGTTTTATCAAACCAGAACATCATATTAGGACTGACATCAAAAAGGTCAGTGCAATGAAATGACATGTCCCAACCCCTATAGTGGCTTTTCATCTGTAAACAGAGGGGAGTTGTGACAGTAAACAGCGATCCATACGTCGCTGAGGCTGACGGCCTCGAGGATAAAAGCTGTTGGCTGCTGCCCATTGTTATGCCAATAGTTTTTTAAAAACAAACCGGAAATCTCCATTTCAAGAAACAACATCTTCTACTCTCAGCTACCATTAGGCTTCACCAGGTTTTGTTAAGGTAGACTGGAATCTGTCACCTGTCTAATGATAAACTGCTTTAACCTGATGTGTTGGTGCAGGAAGGGACTGGGGGGGTTTGAGTTTATTATTACCCAATGTGTGAAATAAGATGATACATGCTTCATAAGCATATTACTGGTGTAGGTGGTACTGGTACACTGATCAGCCATGCCATGATAACAACTGACAGGCGAAATGAATAGCATTATCTTGTTACAGTGGGTGGGATATATCAAGGCAGCTATTGAACACTTTATCTTTGAAGTCAATTTGTTGGAAATGTACAAATGTAAGAATCTGTGTGACTTTGATAAGAGTCGAATTGGCTCGACAACTGTATAAGATCATCCTCAAATACTGCAGGTCTGGTTTAAAGTCCCTGAAAATTCATCAAAGGAAGGGCAGCCAGTTTACCGGGTCATCAGGCTCGTGGGTAGCGAAGGCTAGCTTTTGAAGTCCGATCCAACAGGCGAGCTACTGTGGCACAAGTTGCTGAAAAAGTTTACCTATTCTGATGAATCTTTTATTGATGGCCAGATTAATGTGCGCCACCAAGAAAACACTCAGACCAAGTAAACTCAATTTAAAAAGTATTCCCTAAAGTCAGTGGCCTTCCAGCGGAACAGTACGTCCTGCCACACTACAATAAAGGTTTTATGTATGGTTTGAGGAACATAACGACTTCAAGGCGTTGACTTGACCTCCAAAACTCCCCAGAACTCAATGCAATCCAGCTTCTTTGGGAAGTGCCGGACAAACAGATCCGATGAACAGAAGCCTCATGCCGCATCTTATACAGAACTAAAAGTATCTGCAGCGAAGGTCTTGGTGCAAGATACCACAGCACACCTTCAGCGTTCTGGTGGGATGCATCCCGCAACACGTTACGGGTGTAATTTGAGGAAAAAGGAGGTGTTTGATTGATATATATCAAATAAATCGCTGATCTTTTCCTTTTTTTTCATTATTTATTCCTACTCCTTCAGTATTCCTTATGGTATCATGGAGATACCGGTTACCTAAACTTTGTTGCAGTAAAAGTAAACCCCTTCCCCTATAGAAGTGGTCTCTGTTTTCAGAATAATGCACCCTGCCACACTGCAATAATGGTTCAGGAGTGGTTTGAGGAAGACAACACGTTCAAGGTGTTGACATGGCAACTGTGGGTAGTTCTGGACAAACAAGTCAGGTCCATAAAGAGACCAAGTTACAGGACTGCTAACATCTTGGTACCGGTTACCACAGCACACCTTCAGAGGTCTTTTGGAGTTCATGCCCCAATTGGTCAGTCTTTTGGCGGCAATAGGGGGACCCACTGAGTATTATTATTATAATGTTAAGGCTGATAGAATTCTTTTTTCTGCATGGTCCATGTAAACCAACAGAGCACTTTTCAAGGCGTTAGCTATAATTTCATAAACACGCCATGCGTGCACACGGGTGGTTATATTGTCTACACCTATCATTTGAAGCTGTGTATGGAGCGAGAAGTAAATGATTCAATATGTTGAACACTCAGGAGACTTTCCAATTGACGTCTCCTGACTGCGGTCATTTTCCACTTACAGTTCACATTCAAAGGCTGATAGCAGGGACAAATCAGGTGTTTTTCTGCCTACGCGGCAATAATAAAATGGGACCATTGTGAGGCAAAAAGCCGTCTCTCAACTAGGAATGATTCAAACTTGTATATTGTACACTCAGTACTGGTAAAGCCAGCGAGTACTAGCACAGTCTAATGTTTATTCTACCACCATTGCTATGTAGTGCAAAAAAAACAAGAACCTCAGATTATAATTGAGTCTAAATCAAAAGCACCACACTCGCTACTGTCTTCATAAAGGCAGGATTTACTGTAAAATTGCTCAATTAGACTGAATTAGATCAATAATAAAAAATAAAGGTGTGTTTTCTCTAAACAGGGTGCAGCATTTCCCTGGTGCCTTGTCATATTTAGTTTATGCCTAAAGCTGAACATATTACAATTAAATCAATCAAGGGGAGTGAAATACCCAACTGCAAACTGCAAACTACTGTGCTTTTACGTCCAGTTGGGACGATATAAGTTCCCAACCAGATGAGTTTGTAAAGAGGGTGTGGTTCAACTGATTATTGGAGAGAAAGTGGTCCAAGAGTTTGATTCTGCTACGGTATTGATGTCTTTGAAATTTCTCCTAGTCAAGTTTTAGTCGGTGTTGACTGACGAATCAGGCCCCTCTCCATTAACTGTACCTGTATGTATGTATGTGTGTGTGTGTGTGTGTGTGTGTGTGTGTGCGTGTGTGTGTGGGTGGGTGTGATGTGTGTATGATTGAGAGATTAGAATGGAATCTGGGGTCCAAGCCATCCAAAAGCCTGTCTGGTGTTATTTCCATAAATCCATATCCAGGAGCCTGTTCCAATGATTTGGGGGGAGGGTCTGGCTCTGGAAGGGGATGGATAGGTTATCCCACAGTATGCAAATAATTTGAAACTTAGACCTTCATTCACTTCCCCTCTGTCAATTACTTATTAAAGGACAGGGAGTGAATGAATACCCGGTCAGGTTTCCTTCCTTCACTGTCCAGCCACAATTGCTTTGGAACCCTGATACAGCCAGCTAGCCATGTAAAATAAAAGTATTTACTTAAGGAGTGGTTATTCCCTTAGTTTGGATGTAATATCTGTGTCCCTTATGGTCAAAGCCGCCGGGCCTACTTCGCTTCCCGCAAATATTTTCCAAGTCGAGCCAGAGCTTCTCTCCACTATGCGGTAAACGCTGGATGGACCCCATTTACATATACATCCAAAAATGGTTTCATGAGTCAGGTCTTCATGTTTGCTTTGACACTTTGTTGCTTTTCCTTGTGCTAAATAACAAGTAAACCACCAAAAAAAACCTTAAAAAAAACCTAATAGTTATCCGGCAACCGAATCCCTCTCCAGAGCCAGTGTTCTGTTTGTCCATTGAGGCGGAGGAAGAGCCGCTCACTATGGAGAGGTAAAGGGCTTCTTCAAAACAAACATCCAACAAAATATCATTTATTTTCAGTGGTTTATACACAAATTATAAATCCACATATATAAAAACACATATATATATATATATATATTTTCCATATCTTCAAAGAGATACTCCTAAAACGTTGCACACTGCATCTTTAAGTACTCTTCTTCTGTGTTCATTTTCTTTTTTACGCGGAACATATCTATGATTTAGTGTACTGTTGGGAAATGTTTATGGTATTTATGCTGTAAAAACTCAGGGATATTATAGAATTGTCATCGCCACCATCACAGATCCTTCGCGTTAAGGTGATACTCTTTAATGGATCATTTTCCCGTGTTATACCCACATAGATCTTCGTGTGAAGAAGAACTGGAATAATTCCTGGATGGTCGCTTGTATATTTCTGACAATATGGGGAGTTCTGTGTCTGAACTTTTTCAGGCCCTAATTTTTCAACCACTGATCCGATTTGGTCCAAATTTGGGGCAATCGAAACGACTCGAGGAGAGCGAGCTTTTTTCCACACTGCTTTTCGGACACAACTTCACTTTTAATTTTAGGAGTTAAATCAGGGGGATTGAGGGCTTTTTATGGATATAATTGATGAGTTGTCACAAATTCCCAGAGTTACCCACACTCGTACGAGTAACGCCAATCATCCCATTATGGAAGAAAATTGAGGCTGAAGAATTTTTCGACCGACTAAAGCAGATTTTGCTAAATCCACTTAGGATTAGGATTTCTAGACCTGCTTTCTCAAAACGCGGCCATTATGTTTCCCCCTGTCCCTGCGCTCCGGAGAAGCCACAACCATGAAATGGAAGATCTGAGAGGTAAAAACATTTATTTTGTCACATTTTCCTATACAAAAGCCTTTTTCAAAAGGTATTACTTCATACATTTCAGGAATGACAAAAATAATAATAATAATATAATAATACACGGGTTAATTGTAAAATTATACACACACATATATATATATATTTATATATTTATAGATTTTAATATCCAAAATACATTGCATATACGAAGTAGCACAGATCCCTTTTCATTGACGATGCTTGTAAAACATGGAACGTAATGGTACATTTGAATCATTTCTTTATGCTACAAATGACATGTTCCCTTTTTTTATTGGTTCTTTTAAAGCTAATATTCAGGAGTAACTGGTTGTGGATATTAATGCAGTTTTTTTTTTGGTTTTTTTTGCATAAAAAGTTCTATTTGCGTTCTTCTATTTTGGCATAAAAGAGAATTCACAACGCAGAAGATTCACCGTAATCACATGTTGCATGTCGAGTAATGGAATCCCTGACTACTTGATTATGGTTCAATCAGGCATTTGTGGTTTGGGAATACAAGAAAATACCTTGTATGCATAAAGGCACTTTGAACGTCACAACCAAATTTCAGAAATAATAACAACTAAAAGAAAAAAATGTTAAAATGTATTGCCCAAATGTACAGATATAAAAACGCTTACAATGCTGAACACACTACTTAGCAGAAATGGACTTTAAAGGTTTGCATTTTTGACCGAGGTCAACTCGTATTCATTCTCTTGACTTTTTATACTGTGTCACATATGAAAATAACTCTGCATAATTTATACAGTAAGTTGCTTTAATGCCTAGTTGTCTGATGCTTATAAAATAATAAAAAATAGGTCTGACAAACGCACAGCGTTTGCGAATCTGAGGATTCCTTTGTTTCATCTCGCATTCTTTTTTTTTTTTTTGATTCTGTCCTCTGACAAACTACTCGGCGCCAAGTAATTTATATTCAAAAGGAATACTTTTCTTCTGTTTGAACACCTGAAGGTGGATATGTTTTGATACCATGACATTATGATGACATCTGGACTTGAGATTAATTTCTGTGGGCTATAGATTAGTGAGAAAACTAACATTCAAACGCACATGCTGCTCTCTACGTAGGATCCAGCCCTGCTAAAAACCTCAGTGTCTACTAACCCGACTTAAAGCGAAGACACTTTTCATACTTCAAAATCAAAAAATGTCAGATTTCTGGCAAAAACTGAGATGCCAACGATGCACCTCAGCAATGCAATTCTACTCTGCCTAGAATGAATTGAAAATATAAGGTATAAAACAGCAGTTAAGGCACTGTGAGAGCTACATTTCCCATGATGCCATAGAGGAAAACTGGATAAAATCATGGCACTGCAAGGCAAATTTGGCTCACAAAAGGCACTTTTTTGACGTGTGCAGCAAACATGGTGGTGATTTGTCTCACTAAATACAATGAAAATCTGACCAATTTTGATTTCGCTCTAGGGAATCCCTTTTGCGCATGTTTCACAAACCAGAAGACATTCACATTAATACTGACATGGTGGAGCAACAAAACATCTGGAAATGGCATGGCTGAGAGGCAACAACATGGCAAACAATTAATAGCCTGGTGTGTGGGCCCCTGAAAAACATCTGACCTGGCTTGAATTGTTGTTGCAAATGACTTCAATTATATGATGACTCAGCCTTCCCAGCAACCGTCTCAAAGTCCACACACAACACACAAAAAAAGCATTTTAAGTAACTGAGTTGACCGGGGTCAGAAAAACATACAGCGCTTCTTTCTCCAGCATTTCACTCTTCTCTAGCCTTCCAGTTTGGAGGATAAATTAAATTGTGAATGGCATATTCCTGTTGCCAAATTTCATTCAGTGCTGAGAAAAGTCCATCTCGTTGAGAGCTCCTGCTTGTCCAGCAATTTCCAGAGGACACTCCATACACATATAGAACGATGCAGACGGATGACTAGATGTGATGCGGATAGGAAACCCCAACGAGGCTGTTGACAAGAAGATACGGCTTTGAGATATAATGTTCTGAGGAGGATGTAGATTGAGACCCATGAATAATAGGCCCATGTCTGGAACTGAAGCACGGCGAGGGGGCAGACAGACTCGTTCTCCTTGTCCGTGGGCTTTGGTTTGGGAAGGTTTGGTGACACTTGCTGGTGTAGCTTACTGGACAATGGGAGAGAGAATGGCACAAGAAACTCATACGCACATCCAAAAAAAATAAACATAAACAGTTAATAATAGTCTCGTAAAGCTAAGTAGTATTCCATTTTGGACCATAGCATCCAGTTGTTTATAGATTCTTACAAATAAAAGAAAACTCTCCTTCAGTTTACATCCTTCATTCAGGAGCGTGATTTTAAATGTCTCTATCGACTCGGCATCATCAGGAGTGCAGGTCATCAAGTGTGGGGGGGGGGGGTTTCTTCAAAGGGTGGTGGATGGTCAGAGTGGGGGGACTAATAGTAACTACCCAGGTGGGATGGCACATGGGTGTTTGGGTGGCGGGGGACATTTGGATTGGGGTAGATACCGGCAGTGGGTGAGCTCCAGTATGGAGCGGTTGGTCCAAAGAAATTGGAAGAGCTGACGGGCATAGATGGAGGGTGTGGTGACACAAAGTTGACCTTCTGCTGGTGGGCGTGGTAGGAAGGCACATAGGCCAGGTCCGAGGGGTACTTGTACATGGAGGACTCAGTGGGGTGCGGCTGCAGCGCTTGAGCAATGCCGTGGAAGTCGAACTTGTAGGCGTAGCGCTTGCCGTGCACCTTGGTCATGATATTTTTGTCATAGTAGTAGCGCAGTGCGCGGCTCAGCTTGTCATAGTTCATGTTGGGCTTGCTCTTACGCTCGCCCCAGCGCCTTGCCACCTCGTCGGGGTCCGTCATCTTGAACTCCCCGTTGGTGCCCTCCCAGGTGATGCAGCCGGCGTTGGCGCTATCAGACAGGAGCTCCAGGAGGAACTGCCACAGTTGGATCTGGCCTGAACCTGAAGGCGGACACAAAAAGGGATCATAGACAGATTAAGATTAATCAGGGGACATCAAAGGACATGTGGAGAGAAATTCACGAGAGCTGGTGATTCATTATAGATCCATTATGAGCATTGTCGTAATATTACCTGGATTGGCGAGGCGACTACTGGTGGGGCCCAGAATCTGGTAAGGATCTGTGTAGTTAGCATGAAAGACAAATTAGATCAACAATAATAATTCAATAATTATATCTTTTTATAACTTTATAACTTTAGCAAGGATTTATCCCTAAAAAGTCCCCGATCCCCTGTGTTGTACAACTAATCCCCCTAATTGAGCTCCTCAAAATGAAATGTGAAATTATGTCTGAAAAACACTTTTTTCCAAATAAAAAACTGCACCCCCTACAGAGTCAAATAAAAATGTTTACATTCATATTCTCCAACTTTGGACTAAATTGTACCAACAATTAGGAAGTTATTTCTGGGTAAAGTGTTAGTCGTAAAAAATAAGCTCCCCCTAGTGGCTTAATTATGACATATTTCAGTAAAATATGATAAACATGAGATGAAAAAATGAAAATATTAGAAAACAAATCACCCCCTAGTGCCGGAAATAAACAATCAACCTTTCCCAAAATCAATCCAGTTCTTCCTCGCTCTAAGAGGAAGAACGGGGCTAGATTATGGCCTGTTTTTGGACACATAATGAAAGAGCATTAGGTGGTGAGGCTTCACTGTTGGTTTGGAATCATCATACTCTGAACACCATCTAAATAATGGGTTAGCTGAGAGAACCAATAACACGTATGAACAGATGTGTGGTTGAGATATATGAAAATAAACCTCCTAACAGTCCATAAATGAATGACTGTAATCAACTGGTTTGCACTTACTCATCTTTAAATGGGGTTAGCGTTAGAAAAACCGTCCGCTAGGCTTTTAGCTGCTACCCGTTTATAATAATTCACCAGTAAAATAAGCTACATTACAATCAATACAGAGAGATTCTGAATAATGTTCCTCATCTAATGGGAGAGGGTGGGTTGAGGCATGGAGCATAAATTTCATCAAGCTATTAAATGTATTTTATGTTACTGGTGGGACATACATTGTTAATTTTTATTTTTTTATTCAAAGATCTTTCATTCCTAGACCTAACACCAAAAATGGCTTTTTTTTAAAACTCTCATTAAACAAGTAGCTTTCAAAGGGAAGAAGCATTTTATTGTGTTTCTTCCTTTCTTTCATGTATGCATGTGAGCGTGTGTGATTGTTCGTCTGTTTGTCTCGGCCCTGTGATGAAATAGTACTTTGTCCGATGGATCGGTGATATCGTTATAAATGGGCAAACAATTTGTTCTCTTTGAATATTATACTTAATAAAAAAAGTGGAATTAATCTCCTTGCTCAGCACCACTACACTATAAATCCTTTTAAATAACAGAGGTTCATACAATAAACATAACATCCTTCTTTAACGGTTCATCTGTGCATGACATACATTATACTCAACATATAAATCTTTTGTTTATAAAGACATCAGGGAAAACTGGGAAATTGAAAATGCTGCTGATGAGTGAAAAGGCCAACTTTTACACCGAACCAAAAAAAATCCAAATCTATAAAATGTTCCTATCGACATGATAAAAGCTGCTATAATCACTATTTAGCATATCTGCACGGTGAAATAGGAAGTAACCTGCACTACTGGCAAGTCCACTCAAAATACTACGTCTACCATAGATACTAAATCTGCATTTCTAGAAATAATCATCAAGGCGTGAAGCTTATAAAATCTAATAAAGGTGCACGTGCCGTGCAACCGATTTTATTAACGCTTAAGTACACATGCAGATGGTGTGATGAAGATGATCACATTACCCTCTCTAACAAAAAAAACAAGCGGTATTCTTAGACTCTCAAACAGCCAAAGAATATGAAAAACTATAAACACTACAGTGTGTCATAGAATAAAGCTCGTAGACTGCCCCCCCCCCCCCCCCCCCCCCCCCCCCCCCCCCTCCCCCCCCTCCCCCCCCCCCTCCCCTCCCCCCGTGAGTTCTATAAACACCTTTGGCAAACACTATCAGCACCATTTACCTGAATGGTGGACCAGATGAAAAGAAAATCTCCTACAATATGAACACAGCATTGATTTCGATAATACTCAAAGCAAATAAAGACCCATCTCACTGCACGTGTCACAGATCTGACGAAAATCATCAGCAAAGCCCCAACAACCCGAACTGAGTCAGTTATCTCAGCACTAATACACCCGCATCCAAGAGGATTCAGACACTTTCAGCCTAATCAACACATCTCACCAAAACGACTCTGAAACTTTCATCCATTCACTAGAAAGGTCAGGACTCGAAAATGTTTACTGGACCTTTCTTATAAAGCACCGACAAAACTATATACATATATATAAATATATGTATAGAAATGACATCCTGTTTGCTTTTTTCACCATCTAGTGAGATACATATAAATATATAAACAGTTATCTCCGCCAAGGAGGCCATGTTTTTACTTCTGTGTGTTCGTTTGTTTATTTGTTAGCAAAATTATGGAAAAACTAAAGAACAGATTTGTATGAACTTTAACCCAGAGGAAGGTTTTGACATATGATGGACATGGTTATATTCGGTTCATGTGTTGTTCAGCATCTCAAATAGAATAATGAATGAAAGCTGGTTGGAGTGGTGCTGCCACCTTGTGGTGAAAGTGCTGTCCGACCCATAAACCATCAAACATCAACTGTCAGTTTTGGTTTTGTGTCACTAGATGATTTAAACTGGAGATTTAGCTTCATAAAGTTAATCCAACCTGTGCAAAACAGTAACTTAGATTATTATATTTTCATTATGTCTCATTCTATGAAGAAACAAAAAAAGGGGGTGGTGGAAGGTGGAGGGTGCAGGAGAATGAGGAGAAATGAACGACTCCAGAGTGACCCTGAGGGAGTTTTTTTCAAAAATGTGTCAGTATCTGTGTGCATGGGGATCTTTTTCACAAAGTAAAAAACATTTTTACAGTATAAAAGAAAAACATTAAGATTTTTTGTAAAATGGTTTTCATGCACATGGGGCCTCAAGTTTAGACGGACTGAGGAAGACTCCTGGCGAGACTTTACCTGGCTGAGCTCTCGGCTGCTCAGTGGACTTGGTCACGTTCTGAGTAACCACCGGTGAGCCTTCAGAGAGAACCAATCAGGAGAGGACCGAAGTGGGAGAGAGAGAGACAGGAGCACAAAAAAAATAACGTCAGTAGGGTGGTCAGGCTACAATCCCGTCGTCTGAACCGGGCATTGTTGACTTTTGCGTCCTCACCTTTGCCAATGTGCATGTTGTTTGACCATCCTGTCCGCCGTACAGCATCATATGAAGGGTCTGAGAGAGAGAGAGAGAGAGAGAGAGAGAGAGAGAGACTCCGTTTATAACCGTGTATAATGAACATATATTTCGGTTGGGTGAGAGTCTCGTATGTGCGACTCATAAACGTTCAGCTTATCACAGGACTGCCACAGCAAAAACAGGGGGAAACATTTCAAAACGGCGTTAATAAATCCGGGCCAAACGTGGTTGAGGTTGCTCCTCACAGGATGTCTGGGTGTGCTCATGCGGTTCCGTTTGGCGCAATCTTTAACAGTTGGTGGAGCAGCTTGCAACACTTGGACCACAAATGAGAGGATTGACGCAAATTATGTTGGTAGATTCTGAACACAAATAAAGGGACTGGTGTAAATTATGTTCCAGCCGGAGAACAGAGAGCCGGGTTTCAGACAATACACACACACACACACACACTCTCACGATATTCACCCTCGCACCACACAAGCAGCTTTTATGAGACCTTGACAAACAGCCAAACTGGCCCAGAGTGTTTCGGATCTACCTGATGTGTGTCTGCGGTGTAAAACCTGGCTGAGTGTGAAGCTGGACCACTTCCAGTGGCAATCAATCACTCTGACACAAGCAGATAAAACAGAAAACGTATCCTTCCCGTGGCAATGTTTCACAAACACCCCGGTGTAGTCGAAGCACCTGGCCGGCACCCTTAATGGTTGGGCTCTTTGTGAGCTAAAACAATGCAAACAATGGCCAGAACACGGGGAAATCTGATGCGTTCTGTAGCCAGATATGCCTTCCTCTCTTTGTTGTCAGCAACATGCTTTTCACAGAGTTCTCCTGATCTCCAAATCTCCTTGTCAGCGGCGGATAAAGGAGGTGTGAGGTTGACGACAGAGGTTGCTGCAGAGATAAGCCGGCTGATATAGGATTTGAAGGTCAAACCGTTGACCTTCAGCGTAGGAGAGATATTTGAGGTTTATTGAAAATTCAAGGTTGGACGTTTGAATCCGTACATTTGAAGGGAGTCACTCCTGCAGCAGAAAACAGCAAAGTGGTTCGTGGATTGGGGTCATGAGGTCATAGATTTGTCTTTTTATGCAATACAAAGGATTATATTGCTAACTGACTTTATATGTTTGGAAATATTAGAAGTGAGTGGATTTCATTCACCCAATAAAATTGTTTTTATACTTGCCTTCAAATTTATTTCTATAACTGCTTATCCTTTGCTGGGTCGCAGGATGACTGGAGCCTATCCCAGGTGACATTCAGTGAGAGGCAGACAGGTTGGCAGTTTCTTACAGGACTAGTGCCTCCTGTGGAACTACTGCTCTGTATTTAAAGAGGCCAAAGAACAAAAGGGTTCTCAGCCTCTCAGGAAAACTTGTGCCGTAGTGGAACCAATGCCATGCTGGTATAGAAACAAGAGTCTGTATGTCGGCAGCTGGTTGAGGGATTATCAAAACCAACTAAAACTTTGTTACCGCTATAAGTTGAACTATGACAACTCATTTATGGACGCTTTCAAAGACACCCTCCATCCATTTTCGTTGGTGTTTGTGCTTGTTTTGTGAAAGATTACAGATCCAAACAAAACACAACAGCACCACAGAGAATCACTGGGGGGGCATGATTCAAGCAAGGCACAACAAACGGTTTCAGACAAGATGAAGAAAAATGGGGACATGAAAACTCCCGGAACACGCACCATGAAATAAACCAACAAGATAATCAGAATCTTCTCCGCTGGTTCATTATTGTCATGACTTTTCACCGCCTTCTTGTGAAGGTATCCAGTGACATCATGACACGACTGCAGTGTCTCGCCAGCCAGTGGAAAACCAAACGTGCTCCAAGGAGGTTCTTAATTCAATCCCGCAATGGTACCAACCCAAAACTAGCAGCGGGTCCACTTTGGTGTAAAATAGAGGGAATAACAACAACCTTTCATATTCACCGGTACTAAAAGAGTCGCCAAATCGCCTACGGCGCGTGTTTCTGGAGGGCAAAGTGGAAAACCTCACCAACATGGGGAGAGAATGTTTTCTCCACACAGACGGGCCTCAAGTCCACATTTAAACCCAGAACCTTCTTGCAGTGAGAGGGAGGGTGCTAAGCTCCACACCACTGAGCTGCCTGACCTGCATATTTACTACATAGATTTAAAGCAGAGAAATCTAACTCATATTCCCATGAGCTGTAAATCATTTTAATAAAAACACCATATTCACTTAAATCCTCTGGGGTCTGAGGTTAAAGACAGCCTTCGTGTACCGATTTTAACAACGAGCAAATGTTGGGAATCTTTAGGTATCTATGATTTACATCTTCAATTAAATTATTTAATTTAATTTAATAATGTATTAACATACAGAGCACAAAAAAAAGCCGGATTAGGGTTGGGGATCCCCTTGGCGGGATCTCAGACCCTGGAGAAGCAACGGAGGTTTGCCACAGTAACAAAGGGCTCCATATCTTTACTCTTATATTATCCAAAACTACTCGATTCCAGCGTCAAATTATGCAACAATGAAACATAGAAAAGACAATTTCTTTTAGTTTACTTTGGTACGTGTCAAACTTGACAGACGAAACAAGACGCCAGGAGGGAAACAGGCGAGAAGAGGAAACAGACAACAAACTCTGCAAAACCATTCGACCACAAAGACAAGATCGTGTTTTCGTTTCTGTATTATTTTTCATTCATAATGGTCTTCCAGGCTAAAAACACGTGTGACAGTCACAAAAATAAAAATAAAAAGATGAAGTTGAGTTAAAACTACCCACTAAAAAATTCTTCTAAAGTTTATACTTTGAGTATATTTAGCTTTTACTTAAGTGAAGAATCAGAGCCCCTACTTTTCCTTCAATCGTATTTTAAAACACTTTTAATAATGCATTTGTGTGTACTTTTACCACATCTGCACATCCATTAAAGGGATCCCCTGATTTCGTGCATGTTAAAAAAAAATGAAAAGTGTAAAACGCATTAAAAGAGACTTTAAGTTGGAGGTAACAACATCTATGACCTATAACCTCTCACGGCCAGAGCAGTGAGGCAGCCTGTGTCATCAATCTCCTCATCATCTTCCTCCTCGTGTAGGAGTCTCTTTTTTGC
Source organism: Lophius americanus (assembly GCA_037951165.1). Classification (NCBI taxonomy): domain Eukaryota; kingdom Metazoa; phylum Chordata; class Actinopteri; order Lophiiformes; family Lophiidae; genus Lophius; species Lophius americanus. The sequence continues at coordinate 1,759,892 of JBBDHG010000090.1, read as the reverse complement.
CTTTACTGTTCAACACTGCCCCCCTGTGGTTCCCAACATACTGACACCCCGGTTGGCCTGAAATACAACAAACAACCTAAACGATGATTTCTCCTCTCAGAACAGAGGCGCCGGTGCAAAAGCTGTTCAAGCAGGCAATACTTCCCTGTTTTGGCCCCAAATTAAAACAAAACAAATAGAAACCAAAGCAGAAAAAAAAACCTCTTCAAGTTCTCAAAACAGGAATAATTTTGGATACAAACTGGATCCAGCTGGACTGACTCTGCTGATCCATTCTGAAGATCCCGCCTCACCTGCCAGTAAGCAGGTGGAACCTAGTTCATTTGTGTCATTTTCATAATTATTCTTCATAGCCATCATTACACACTGTAGAAAGAGAATTCTGCATGAACTAATAAAAAGAAACCTGGACTGGTAACACGCAATGAAATTGACTTTTTATAATAATAATTATAATAATAATAATACATTTAATTTATAATGCACTTTATAACTTAAATGAATAAATTAGACTCAGAACTACACACTTTAGGTTACCAGTTAGTAATTTATGTAGCTACTTCAACAATTTTATTTAAAATTTCTTGACTAGACCCCGAAAGCATAAAGTGAAAATCCAGTTGTAGAAAAATCTCTTTCAAAAACGTTTTTTTTTTAAATTATTATTTTATTTATTTATCATGATTTCACTATAAGAAAAACTTAAAATACGAAATAGTAAGTAAGTATTTGTTTATTATCGTTGTGTGATTCGAACAGGATTTGATCCCTGCAGCATTTTAAACTAATACGACACACTGTAAAAAGAAGAGGTAGAGAAGTATTGATGAAAAAAAAGATTTAAAAAAAACTCAGGGTTGATCACAGGGATATTTTCAGTATTTTCAACTTAAATACTAGTGTCGATAATACTTTATATAATTGTTTGTTCCTAATTATGTTACTTATGAAAACAATCTTTTTTTTTGCTATGTTTTTGTTATTATTGTTGTTAGTTAACAGGATTATCATCATAAATACTAAAATTCTTCTTCATTATTACGGTTGACCATTTTATTATTGTCTTATTTATTCGTCCTAGTGTAAATTCATCCAATATATTCCACCATGGATTCACACGCACACTATAATATATAAAAAAACGACGACACATTTTGCTGACTTGATTCTAATCGCTGCCTTTTCTGTGTTGTTTCTGACACAAGGGTTTTATTTGATCAAATCTATAATAAAAATGAATGTAATAACCCTTCCTTTTTTTTTAATGGGCTGTCTTGCTCTTCTTTCAGATTGTATTTTTTTCCCCTGCTGACTTTTCCTTATTAGGAAAATATCCCGTGATGTGAAAACTTCCTGCTTCCCAACATAATATGATCTCTTCACTATTTTTTCCCCCACTTTTTTTTTACTTTTCGCCTCTGACGTTTCAGCGAATGGCCAGTTCCTGCCTGAATGGATGAGAGAGGTTTTAGCCTCTGTGACGGAGGAGGGTGGGGGTTTCACAATCCAGACCGCAAAGTCACATGGGTAAAATGAAGGTTACGAGCTCAAAACAAGGCATGTTTAACTCCAGTGTTGTCAAACGAGTGAAGGACAGGAGAGCGTTAGAGAGGGACAGACAAAAAGAAAGGGACAAATCAGGAGTGGGCTGCCGCGGCTCAGCTGGCCTGTCAGGTTCAATCTGCTATGACGGGAGAGCCAAGGAGCAGCGACCGGGGGAGAGTCCTGGGAGACTTTCGTTTCCTGCCTGCCTCGCTTGCAGACAACCTCTCTTTGTTTTACTGGCCCTTTTTTCCCCCTCTACTCACCGCCAGCCATCCCTGAAAAAAACACAACAGCCCACCTCCATACGTGCAGCGAGGGGTTACAAACAGGAGAGGTGATGCTGGGGGGAGTGTGGAGGTGGGAGGAAGGAGACGTGAATGAAAGGAGGCCCCCGAAACAGAGAGAGCGATTATTGAGACGCAGGGAGAAAGGAGTTTGAGGCTAAGGGCAGAATAATAATGCCGTGAAAAAGAAAGGAAGGAGAAGAAACCTAAGAGAGCGAGGAGAAAAAAAAGAAAAAGAAAAAGGAGTCAGACGAAACTCAGCTAAGGAATTTGAAAAAATAAAACAATGGCAGCGAGCCCAGCTACTGTCTAGTGAGGGCTGGAGGAGATGTTCAGTAATATGGGCTCATCCACCTTTAAGGTATTGGCAGAGATTCCAATAACTTTGAAGACCATTTTCCCTTTTCCGGCGTGAGAGTGAGGATTCCAGGTCTTCGCCGGTGTCAGATCTCCACGTTTGGGTTAATGGGGATGAGTGGGAGGCGTGGAGGTGGAAGTAAAAGTGCAGAAGAAGGAAGAAGCAGCACGTGTAAAACATACAAGACACAAATGGTCGGGGTACTCAAGGCGAGCCATCAACACAAACACAGACTCAGACTCCAATGTTCAACCCCCACCCCACCTCCTCTGCCCTCCTTCATTTTTCCAGGCCTCGCTTTGACTGTGACCTGAGCCAGTTTCCACTCCGGTCTGGGGTGTGGTGCGCGCTCCTGGGAGACATCGACTGCAGGGCCAGTTAGTCAAAACAAGGTCTGAGCTCTAGACGGAGAGGCAGATAGACGGAGAGAGCAGGAGGGAAAGAACAAGAGAAGGAGAGATAGACGGAAAAAGAGACGAGGGTGAGGGAGAGAGTCGCCGCTTTAAACCTCCAGTCTGAGCCAAGACCATACCCAGACAGAGAAAACTTTTTTTAATCCCCGCATTACAGGTGCTTTAAAAACCATCTGTGTGAAGAAGGAGGAAACGAGACAGAAGAGACAGAGAAGCATCCAGTCGGAAATTCAGATAATAATAAAAATAGCTATTTATAAAGTCATAAAGTAGCGTTGAACTAGAATAAATCAAAGTCTGTTTAAATATAAATTAATTGTCTTGTATAGAGCTAGACTTTGTGAAGTTATAGAATAACGATCGAGCCTCAGAAAAAAACTAAATGAGCTTTAAAACAAAAAAAGTTGATCACAAACAATGAAAACTCAGTTATTTAACATTGACCTGCTTAATATGAGTATTTAGATTCAGATTTAGTGACTTGATGAAGCTGACTTTGAGTCTATAGGGTAAGTTATAATGGGAGACAGCAGCCCTCGTGGATAATGAAGGAATCGAAAGAAACAAACTTGAATTGCTGTCATTTTACCCTGAAAACCATCCTGTTCCTCTGCTGGGAGATTATAAAAAAACATTCTTGGACACTGTTATCGGTTAAAAATAAAGTCATATTAGCTGGATAATCTTAATCGTCATTCAGATAAGTAATATATCAGAATGTTAGAAGTTCATTTTTCCTTATGATTCAATTAAATCACTTTAAAATGAAAACAAAAAAAAAGCTTAAGTTTATTTTTTCGGCAAAAAACATGACTGAATAAAATGTTTATGTTTTGTACAAGTAACACAATAAATATGACATAAAAGGCGAATAACGTAAATAGTTTTTTTGACTTGATCATTCATACCTGCCTATAAAACGTTTATACCTTTTTTTTAAGAAAATCATTACAGGCATTAAAAGCCTCCCTGCAGTTCCATAAATTGCCACTAGGGTTACATCTATCCCCATTTGAGAAACATGACATTGAAGAAAATCGAAAAAATGTAATGCACAATGTGCACCTGTGTACTGGTTTTAGAGAATTACATTTCTCATCATTAAACGGTCATTTAAATACGAGCAAGGACGATCTGGAAACGTCAGACCGCTTATAGACGTGACGGCGGACTTCTAGTTGCGTTGCCACTTCGACGTGGCGGCAAAGAAATTGAATTCACAGAGGTGAATCCTGACCTTTCCTCAGCGGAGAAAGTGAGTGCCCTTCCCTGCACCACGGGGTAAAAAAGCAGCACGAAGAAAACACCACATGGAATATATATTTTCCAAACACACACACAAAAATCAACACACACAAACACACTGTGTAGCACATGTTGCACCAATTTGCGCTTCACGTCGATGCCGATTCGCAGGAGTGAGCAGTCGACACAGGCGGAGGGGCTCGTGCGCACGCACACACTCTCTGCTGCCACATTCTGCGTTTTACACGCTTTATTTTATTCATAACGTTGCCTTTTACACCAATGAGTCTGGGGCAGATTATGGGTTGTCTCCTGCTCAACGCTCGTGCTTACTCTACCCCAAAGAGCCTGAATGGTATTTGACTGTTCTCTAAAAGGAAATGTGCACTTGAACATCTGGCAATGCTGATCTGACAAAAATGTTGATAAAGGCTTTTCCCCCAGTAGCAAAACGTCTTTTATTGTTGAGTCGCAAATCTCCATAATTTGATGTTGCCTTTTTTTTTCCAACATTAACATTAATATTAACATTAACTATTACATTAACATCCGTCCATTTTAATGGTCGGGTGTTAATGTACTAGCTTCCTGTTCCTCGTAAAGTCACCCCTGGCCGACTTTTCTCCGATAGAAAACACTCGATCAAAAGACACAATGTTGGAGAAGTCCACAATAGGAGCCACATCTTGTGAAAGGGAAATGCTGTTGAAGGGTGTGACCGTCGGTTCCTGCCAGTCCAAATACCTGCCGCTGAGAACCAGGAAGACCGGGGTCGGAGGTGACTGAGCAGAGTCTTATCTGGCCTGCCCATTGGTCTATTGGTATTGAAGCGAGGTGAGGCGAGAACAAGTACGTTGCCTGCTAACGCTCCGCACTGGAGCTGATAGAAAGCGGCGGAGGGAATTCTCCAGCACTTATCAGGCCGAGTGTTTCCTCTCCTTCTGCCTTGATAGGGCCCCTCATCCTGTGAGCGAGGCTATCTCTGTTATTGCAGTCCCCTCTCCTGTTTCTGGTGGTGACACCATATAGCCGACGTAAAGGACATGTAGCTTCTTTTTTTCTTTTTTTTTTTACAGATACGCGGCGCAGCGGTCACCCAGTTCATGTTATGTCAGCGAAAAAAAGATGTTTGCAGAATGAAAAAGGTATCCAAAGGAGGGAGGCAATCATCCCGATCCTCCGGGCGTTGTTCTTAGAGCGATAGAAAGAATTTTACAATGGGTGAACCTCAAATGGCCGCTTCTTTTCAACTTTACAGATTTTTAGCATGTAAATGCTGAATAAAGGAGGGAATTGTCTTCAACCAAGCTATCTTATATCCAAAACTTTTGTATCAGCCACTCTTAATCTCTTGGTAAACTTTTCTTCCTGTTTTTATAGCAAATGCATCTTTTAAAAAAGACAAGTCCTGAAAAAAAGCGGAATTAAATAAAACAATCGACTAATATTAAGACAAATGTATTTCATTTTAAGTCCAGTATGTGGGATTTAGTGGCGCCTAGTGGTGAGTTAGTAGATTGCATCCAACTAAACACACTTTTGCCACATTATGTTTTCACACAGGACAAAACTTTTCTTTTTCTTGCTTCACTGAAGTCACTTTACTTTACTTTCTTTTACTTTAGCAAACATCCCAGAGGGATCATTTGAGTTTGCTTGATTCCCTCTCAGCTTCTGTTTCCAGTTGATTGATGATGGTGAAAAACCAGCAATGGTGGCGAATTCCGCTCTCAGTAAAGGGCTGCGATCTGGCGCCAACCAACTGCAGAGGCACTGCTGTGTCTGATCTAAGTGGGTGTGATAGGCTTATCCTCCATTTCTGCATCAATGTCCTACTGAAGTCCGGACGCTTGAGGTCTGGAGAAACTCAGCTTTGATGGGCTTTAACGACACAGCATTACATCCAACATCTCACTGGTGCAAATTCACGTCTACTCCCTTTGACTAATGGCTTTGACTTTGTAAATTATTGATGTCAATATCCGAACATCCAGGACAACCCTTGCTGGCCACCCAAAACACGGAAAAACTGCAACCGAGGGGACACACCTTCCTCTTTGGAAGAGGGCCTGCACCCTTTGCAGATATTAAAGACTCATCATCAGATTATACAACACAATGATTCTAGTTTTCATGGTTTTATGAGCTAATGTTTACATGAATATGAAAATTATTTTCCATTTGAGGCAGTAGATGCCCATGAACCCATCACACTCCACCCTTAAAGATGAAAGTGAGAAATATAGTTGATTGCTGAGTCAACAATAGGGTTCTGCCTAGATTTCAATCAATTCAAATTTCTCCACAATCGCTCACTTCATCTTTAAATCGTTAAGTTAAAAATATTTCTTGTTGATCAACTTGACAGCAGTCAGAGAAAGCCGTCATCATCAGTCATGATATGGTTCCTTAACCAGGAAAACCTTCCTCTGCAGTTTGGAATCACTTAAGTATCATTACTAGTTGGATAAACATTCCACAATTTCTATTTTTCACAAAAAAATTAGTTTTCCATCGGAATATAGCTACAAAATTGACACATTGCCTGCCGTAACCTACTTTCATAGTAACCTACCAGATAGTAGATTTATGGAAAGGGTGGGAAAAGCCCTACACCTTCCATTCTTTAAGTAGATAAACAAAACAAATCCTGACTCCTTGCCCCTTCATCCAGATTAATTTGAAAATCTATGGAGTTAACTCATGTCACATGCCCAACACTCACACACAAAGTTCTATCCAAATATGTAAAAATAATAATAATTCTGATAGCGATCTAGAAATAAAACACAATAAAACGAGTCTATATGACTGAATATGTAAAAGGGCTTAATGACAACGAGCAGGGAAACGTACGGAACATTTACTCTCCTTGTTACTCATGCTGCTCTCACCTGTGCCTCTCATTCACTGATGCACACATTAGAGACTCCTTTCTACTCCGGCCCGGACTGAAGCAGCCAATCGGGCTCCTCCGCCATGTTTACCGTTGACATTGTTGCTTCAGCACCTGTCTCCATAACAAATAGCCTAATTCACACCCCACCCCGTCTGTTCTCACCCTGCTGATATGGACAGAGCTCATCAGCACCCTGCCTTTCTCTTCTTGTTAATAAGCCTCTCATGCTGAGCCCCCCCCCCCCCCCCCCCCCCCCCCCCCACTGGGCTAGAATGGTTTATCATTGCATTCAAATAGCGGTTCTGGTGCAGCCTATTATTTTCAACAACACAAAAGGTGCACCTGCGCAGAGCTTTGACAGGCAGGTACTGTGTTTTTACTCTTCTCTTATACCTGAGGTAATCTGGCAATCTCACTATTTTCCTCCCTTTATAAACCAAGACCCCGTTGCCTGTTGACCAGTTCTCCTTCCTCAGAGTCTGGTTGGTACTAACCGCTACAGATCCGGGACAAACCGACAAGACCTAAAGTTCTGGAGATGCTCCATCCAGTTGCTGCTCAGATCATTCCTCTCTCTCTTTTTTTTTTTCTTTTTTTTTTTTGAGTCCACAAATAAATATATTTATATATACGCATGTTTTTTTCCCCCCTTTAAATCTATTAAATGTATTAATTAATTTTGTCTTTCTTTCTTGTTGTATAATAATTCATATCCTCATTTTTGAATGCATTCAAAACTTTTATTTGTATCAGTGGCAAAAACAAATCCAAAAATATGCGATGGGCTCTGTCTGTAAAAGTCCATTGTGTAAAGTGAAAGAAATCTTCCATAAAAGTATTACAAAAAAGATCATCACTGTTGCCTATTTTCGTTTGTCTTGGAAAATAGGCAACAGGCATCTTCGTTTGACTCTGGTGATGTCATCGACAGAAACGTCTGTGCCTCCACTTAGAAAGGCCTTGATTCGTTTCACCGGTAAGATTCAGTCATTGCGACGGTATTAAAGTCATCACTGCTTACTATGTGATAGAATTGGCTGGTCGTTTCTAGAAGAACGAGGCAGCAGACACTGGTTTCTCCCGGCCAGATGCCACCATATGAAACTTATTTGACAAAGTGGTCCCAAACGCACTGAAGCGAATCGCTAATGATTTTAGGTCTGCGGGTAAACAATGAATTTTGTGCTGCTGGCATCTGGAACAATTCACAACAGACACTAAAACTCAACACACAACTGTACCTATAGGTCAGTTTAAAACCACAGGGCAGAAACACAACATCTTACAAAGAACGTTCGCCGGATTTCCAGGCAAAATGTCCCATTGCACTGGATATAAGACACCATGGAACGAGTAACGTGTCAGTGAGATATCGGGACGTGATTTTGAGCATTTTCTTTGTTTTTTTTGATTGAGATCCTTTTTGCCTACAGTGTTGAGTTACATTTTCCATGACATATTCTTGTGGATGCAGAGTTCTTCTTATTAAACCATGTTTTTGTTAGCCTTACCTTTTTTTTTTCTGCCTTGGATTGTGGTTGACTTGGAGTCCTGTGTTTTCAATTAAAATGTCACATTTACTAATTTCTGAAGGGGGGGTTTCTGTTCAGTGCCTGATTACAGATTACACTCTTTTGAATGTTCTATGGTTCTTCTATTGTTTGTTCTCTTATGCCCTTGTTTATTCCGTCTGATTGTATTCATCGACATCACTGAAAACGAAAGCCTCCCCTTAATGATTGTTTGAGGTTGAATGGATGAGATGATAAATATTACTCTGACTTGTCAGTGGTTAGACTATTTTGGCTGACCAGTGAAACATGCAGGTGCCTACCTTCTTTGGCAGCCAGACGTGGGGATGGGTCTGTGTGAGATGCTGTATTGTAGGATAGCGTTGAGCTACCTGTAATAAAATGAGACAAAAGTTGCTTCATCAGTCAATTCCAGACAATCACAGCCCACAGCAGCATATTATTCTACTCTAATATCCAACATTGGCAGTATTCTTATTTACATTAGAATAAGAGCACCTGTGCAATCTTTAAGAGATTAAATCAAAATGTTATGCAGACTTTCATCACCTTGAAGTCTGAGACCAAAAGGTTCAGAGGGTTTAATAACGGCCAGCAGGTGGCAGTAGAAGGTTCGGCTCCATTACTTCAATTCAGGCAGTATTCTAACCCCCTTTTTATTTTTTTGTGTTCCTGTTATGTCTAGAAATATAATCTCAGGAGGAAAACATTTTCACAATACATGAATCCAGCCACAAATAAAAGCAGACCCGTCACACACTGAAATTGTAGGAAAAAACCTCCAGCCTTCCAGCGATTTAAAAGGCGAACCTTCCTTCTGAATAATAAAGTCAAAGAAGCAAGACCCTGCATATGGCCGCCTATTCATTTCACCTTATGGAGCAGAACCCGGTGCTGCATTCCTCCACTTACTCAGGCACCCTGGGCGGCACCAAAATGCTCTCTTAATTTTAGCTGCCCCCAGGCATAAATCAGCGAGTGGAAAAACAGACCCAAAAATGCACAGAGAAAACACAAGGGCTGCTACTACATGGGGAGCGTCAAGATTGAGCGCTAAGATGGCTACAGGGAACTGCTGGGGGAAGAAGAGCGCTTTTATGAATGGGGCTGAGTCTGAGTAAGAACTCTAAAGCTAAATTCAATTTTCGTGCTTTGGTGGAGATTTGATGCAGGATCCTTCCCTAACTGACTGAGTCGCTACTGTTGAGGCTGGGGGGGGTGCAGGGGGCCCGAGGTGGTGGACTAGGGATCTGTTTTTTTAGGGGGTGGCTGCGGGGAAAAGAGTGGGGTGCTCCACAAATGTATTCTAACCTCCCAACACCCCACCCCTCCCATTTCTACCTACTCCACAGCACCCCCCAAGGCTCCGGGTCGAGTTTAGAAAACCTGGGGGCCTCAGAACAGGGGAGCCATTGTATGAGGCAGGGTCCCTGCGCAGCAATCAAACGCAGCTCCCCATACAAAAATAATTCCACACGCAGAGTGTAAGCGCATGGGGACTCGCCACCAAAGCACCGTCTTCGGAATGGAAGGGGGGGGGGGGAGTGTGAGAGAAAGATGAACATTGAGAAAAGGAAGGAGTGACAGAATGGAGGAGGAAGGGGGCTGTTAACCCTTTACCTGCTGAGTGCCAGTTACGTGGGCTGAGCCACTCAGGCAAACAGACGAGAGAAACCTCAAACCATCCCACGGACAAAGTCAGAATTTTGGAGTTATTGCGTTGAGAGAGCGGGAGGGAGAGAAACGCCGTAGCCGATGGTTTGATTGGAGGGAGTCTTGGCTGTGCTTCCTATTTATTTGGACGTCCTTCTTCGTCTCTCTGAAAACAAACACGTCCCGGTAATCTGACAGCACACTGGGAGGACTGGCCAGTGTTCAGAATCAAGACCCTCCATCTCCTTCCTTCTCTAGTCACATCTGCTCACAGTCTGCTACATTACATAACGTCCACAAACAATTTTCTTTCCTCTTCTTCCAATGACTGATGGCACTTTCAAAAGGGAACCTGTCCTCCGGTTTGGCAAACTCCCGGTACTGACTGAGATCTTAGGGAGCTGGTTCAGCCATTTGACTGACCTCCGGTGTCGGCTGTTTATTCTGCAGACCTACATGATGCCACTGCTCAGACATGTGGTCTGAGCTTTGTCAACAAACTAAGCATCCCAGTCACACAGTTTTGGGCATCTTGCCACATAATAAAAGGTGCCAAATGGACCCGGTCCAACTGTAAATCATCATTTAGCTCCGAGATTATGCTACACTGAGTAGCCGATCTTAAATGTTAGGGTGTGTTCACGCAAGAAGTTTTTCTTCTCTTGGTCTGGACAAAAGCAGAAGTTTCTCACTAGCATGTTTGTCATTGGACCCCAAAAAAGGCATATTTATAAGGCTGAAACCTGATTGGTCAGCTTTTGTAGCATATTTACTATACAGTATATATATATATATATATATATATATATATATACAGTACAATGGAGCTTGAAACTTTCCATAAATTAGCTTGTTGCGTTCAGGATCTATTTTTACCGAATGAGACCCGAACAAGAGCTTGTAAAACGTATAACGGCGTCACAAAAGCTCCAGGAATTACTCGGTCACACACATAAAAGTATGTTTGCAGGCCAATCGTGTCAACTCACAACCAGTTACTTTCCTTTATTCCATGCTGTGCTCTTATTTCAGGGGAAACCTGTCTCAGTGTGGAGTGAACCAGCGCTCACACACCCTGAAACTATCAATGGCCCCAGAGTTTCTTTCAATCACACCAAACTTTTCATGTGTGAACAGAATGGAAGGGACAGTTTCAAAGACTATAATACATTCCCAAAAAGTCAGGTATATAATGGAATCGGAATCGCCGCCGTTATCATCCGTCATTTTAACGCAATAACTCCAAAACCGTTTCATGGATCATTTCCTCATTTTTATACCTAAGAAAGAAGTCCAATAGGTTTCGGGAAAGGTCGGTTGTATATTTCCATATCTACCAAAATTGTTCGGGTCGAAGAGATTCATCTTTAATATATTATATTGTACCCTGAAAGTTCATATTTTACCCACAAGAGGTAGATTTTTATTTTTTAGTTCCAAAAAACACTGTTTTTTGGACATAACTTCCTAACTGTTTGTCCGATTAAGTGCAAATTTGGTGCATATGAATCAATCCAATGAGATGGTAGTTGTCATATTTTACTCCAATAGTTCATCTTTTTATCACTAAGGGGAGATTTCTTTTTGAATGAAAAACACTGTTTTTCAGACATAACTTTACTTATTTTTTAAGAGTTCAATCTGGGACATTGCTTTCATAATGCAGGGGATTGGGGGCTTTTTGAGGACATACCCAGCTTAGACCTGTTTTGTCAATGCCTTTGGAAATGACCTACGTGATGATTATTCAAAACTCAGAACCAACTCTTTAGTCAAAATATCCTTGTTTCCTCACTGTAACTTCAGAGATATATAGCTCATGAGTCATTACATATGACTCACTAAAATATATTTCAAAGTAAGACCATAAAAAGTGAACGCTAAATAAACGTTTAATAACAATATCTCCACTTTGCAAAGCTTTTGAAAAACAGTGTTAACGGCTTCTGTCCAGCGTTCCCTTCTTCGCTGAGCGAGGTGTGATCTTTGTCCGCAGACGTACAGATTTAAACATTGGTTTTCACTACAGGAAAAGATGTTCTCACTGGGCGGACAGTAAACACTTGCAGCATCACAAAAATATCTGTCAACATGGAAACTGCTGAAGAAAACAAGTTTATATTTATAGCAGAGTTCATTGAGTTTAAGAATTATGCTACTTCTAGAATTGAACAAAACTACCGTCTGAACATAAAATTTAGCTGGTCAGCAATAAAGACATCGGATTTTAATGTGACAACATTTCTCATCTTTTGGCAAAGGGTGATTCACCTGACTGAGAAGTAGAAGCACAAGTAAACACATTCTTTTCTCTAAAAGAGACTAAAAACAGAAGTATTGATTCAACCTCACCCAAGTAAAAGGGAAAAAGTACAGGCTTTGGGATTAAACTCATTTCTATCGGCTGTTTTGTTTTCAAACCTGACAAAACCTCATGTCCTATTCTCTTGGTATTAATTCAATATTCATTTAAGAGATTTGGAACTTTATTTCAACATTGGTCACAGTAAAAAGGTATGAATGACTACTTTATAGAAAAACAAAGTGGATGGATAAAACAGCCTTTTGGGCGAGTTGTTTCTGTACGATGCGTTTGTTCGCAGTCGGTCGTTCGTCGTCTTTCATCTTTCATTTAGTCTGAGTGGCTTGATTTAAACCAAAGGACACGGAAAGCTTTTGTCTTTTCTACGTCTTACTCGCCCTAGATTGAAGTGAGTCTTCATGTCTTCGTTTTCTGAAAAAAGTCGATCAAAGTAGGGGACATGTTTTCAAAATGTAAGGTGCATAAAGGTTTTGATTTTTTTGTTCAAATGTAGGGAGTAAAAGAGTGAAAAGTTTTCTGCACAAGGGGCAAACACTTTGTTGCTTCCAAGTTCCGCTAATGTAACAATTAATAAAATTCTGGTTCAAACATCATAAACTAACTTGTAAAATAATGAAGCAACAAAATTTGAGTAATCATCCATAATCAACAAACGATTCTTCTGGCCAGGTTGTCTGGGGCTGGAGCCCATCCCATAAGACACTTGGCAAGACATATAGAAGGCGAGCGCACGCCAGTTCATAACGGGGCCAAAACAAACGGAGACAGCCAACACATTCATTCAATAAAATTCCCATCTACAGCGGTGATTAGTCCATGTACATATATACTTTATGCTTTTGGACTGCGGCAGGAAGCTGGAGCTCATACAAAAAACACGCAAGCTCAACACAAAAGCACCATGTTGGGATTCAAAGCTACATTCTTTAGCCCAACATTCTGCGCAGTTATATTTTTCAAATTCCTCCCTCTGCTGTGTTTGTGTTCAAATCAAACCGAGCCTCGGAGACTGTCAGAGGGGCCGTGAAACCATCCGCCAGAAAAGTATCTGTCAGAAAGTTCCTCCTGTGGATATGGTGTAAAATAAAGGGGTCACGAAGCCAGCGACGCCAGCATGGCGTCGTATGAGAGTGGATTTTCCACTCAGCTTTTTCTCAAGAGGCGGAGGTTTGCGTTCTGAATTCTTACAATAACTTTTTGATAGTAGTTTTGTTGTAGCACCAACATAATTGGTGTAGGAGAAAACTCACAGAGTGTCAACTTCTGCCAAGGCAGCTCAGTTTCCCCATTATGTCACTGCACCTGAAAGCACCGGCCGCTTCACTCCTCGACCATGAAACCTACCCACGGTGGCTTTCTTTAGGATCTATCTCCAGAAGTTTAGATAACTATTTCCATGGAAGATACCCTTCCCTTCCTCCCAGTGTAACGGTTATTCGTCTAGTAGTTCATGTGAGATCACATCCCCGGAGAGTTTATGGAATCGTCATCACATCCGGTGCCGAACCCTTCATGTTAACCCGATAACTCACAAACGCTTCCAAGGATCCTTTTCAAATTTCATAAACTCACAGGCCTGAGTGCGAGAATGAACTGTTGGATTCTGGGAAAGGTCAGTAGCATGTTTCTAACACAAGGGGGAGCTATCTCTCGAAAAGTTTTTGGCCAAAATTGCTTAAAAATTTTGTCCAAATTTGTTGAAAAAGAATCAAGTCCAGCAGCTCTGTCTTGTGTTTGTTATATTTTACCCTAAAATTTCAGATTTTACTTGCTAGAGGGAGCTCTTTTCCAAAAAAACCTGAATTTTTTTTTTTGCATCGCACACAACTTTCTCCTTTGAATTGAGGACTTCAATCAGGGGAATTGCTCGTTCGACGCAGAGGATTGGGGACTTTCAGGGATACACTTTCGCTGTCCGGGAAGACAACGCAGGCCTCTTTGACTTAAGTAGGGCCTAGTCCAAAACGCCCATTATCTCAATGTTATAAGAAGAAGAAAAAAAACAACTCTGGATCTTTATCCGGATTGACTCCGAAAAGCTTCTTCCTTTCTACATGCTCAACAGTTACCATCGAAGTTCTTCAGGTAGTTGATTCATAGCAGAAGGAAATGAGAAAAAATGTTGTGAAAAAGCACAATGTTAAAGGAAATGAACTTATTCGGCGTCGCAGTAACAAAAACTGCCCAGTTAGATTTAGCTATCATTAAATATGAAATATGTTTTACAAAGACTGTTGAATCACAAACATTCCCATTTCCCACCTATATTATAGTCGCCGATTCATTAATTAATGCATGAGGAGTGGCAGAAATAATTGTGTCAAGAAGTTCAAACCCTTCTCACCTTCTGACGCAGACAGTCCCCGCATGAAGCGGGTGTGAATTTCAGATTCTCTTTTTCGGAAAAATACAGTAATTTCTGTGACGAGCGAGAACTTATGGTCCTGGCACCATAACAAGATTCCACAACCAAAATGATCCATCCACAAATCTTATAGGCGGACAGAACTTAAAAAATATAGTGGGATAGATAATGAATAATGAATTCTTAGCTGGCAACTGGGGTGAGTGCGCAATTACAATGAACCGCTAGGAAGCTAGCTTAAATTATAGCTGAGCTCATCGCGGCATTTATATGAACAGCAACCGCTTATTATCCACCTCCACTGATGCTAATGCGATACGTACATAAATTCCTGCAGCAGTAAGTGTCTGAGCCCGAGCAGTCAAGTTAGCGACCTCAAACTGTGCCGTAACGGTGGCTAGCAGTACACGGCTAATGGTAACAGGGCGCGCGGCCAGGCCGTTGAGCCCCTGTGCACCAGCGATAATCTGCCAATAGAAAGAACTAAGGCAAAAGGGGCTCACTAAATATGTTGTGAGGGGAGAGAGAGAAAAATACAGAGAGCTCTCCAGACCTTCTTTTTTTCCCCGACTCAGCCTTCGAGCCCAGATGTTTATGGTCTGAATAAACTATTGAGGGCTCGAGAATGTCCCCCCACTCTGGAGCGAGCAGCAGCGGTGCAGAAGCCCAGACTTATCACTCTCCCTCTCTCCCTCCCTCCCTGCGTCTTGACTCCCTCACTGTAAATCCATTCAGACATACAAGCAGCGACGACAGCTGGGAAACAGAACTATTGCTATTCTCCAACAGCACTCAATCATGACCACCTCGGACCGTTTCCACACACTCCTGAAAAATAGTTCTATCCCCCTGATTTATTTTTTTTTTCTATCTCACACTCGCTTTCTGTGGCTGTTTGCTCACACCCTGCTTCCCTTGTCCTCTAGTCACTACTGTAAAATCTATCTGCGGAGGGTATGTTTATTCACCCAATTTCTCTTCGTATGTGTCAGTAGTTCCACAGTAGATTTGTTCTGTCTCCTTCCTTCATTTCTGCCTTATCCCCTCTCGCTTCTTGCACCTCTGTGTGTTGGAAGACACAGCCTCTCGTTGTCTGAGGTTTTTTCGCTCGGCTCCCCTTCCAGCACATGTGGTATCAAACCGACCTACATGGGTGCGATAAAGCAAACAGTCCGCGGTCCCTCCCTGACAGAGTAATTTGAACAAATTCTCAAATTGCACCCCAAATTGAAAGCACATTGGGGTGCGGGCGGCCATCACTTATAAAAATCTGGATAAATGACCAACAATGAAGCCAAAATAATGCGTGGGCAACTAGCCTTGTTACTGCAAGCAGCTGGGTAACGAAACAGATGTTGAGCCTGTGCCCGCGGTTGCACCACTGCGAATAGCTGAGTATTTGTGTGCATGACGTGGCAGGAATGTTTTGTTATGGTATGGCTGTAGGGTGGGGAAGTGTGTCCTTGCCCAGTGTACATATAAGACTTAATGGCTCTGAAGAATGTTAATCAGAGGTTCAATAAACAGAACCCAAGGCACACATAATGCACACAGATGTGTATGAAATGATTGCCTTTGGAACAAGCATTTGTTGGAGAGAGGCACGGGGGTAATACAAGATAGAATGGTGAATGTGGTAGGAGGAAGACTTCACATGACCTGTAATCGCTAATACTTTAAGGCTAAGTCTTACCCTCCTTTCCTCTCTACACTGGAAGTTCAGCCAAGCTCCGGCTCTCTTAAGCAAAGCCAATGGTCTGTTTTCTGGAAAGGGTTACCCCTCGTCTATGATTGTCTCTGTTTGTGCTGTGAGGAGAGATACAGAGCGACTTTAGCATCCAAGTCATCTGCCCTGCAGCGTCTGTGTAAAGCTGTGTCAATCCCCGTCCTCCTCCTTCTCCGTGTCAATCGTCCATAGACGTTCATTTACTAACATGGTTCCTCTTGCCCTGAGGCTCCCTGTGTCAATAATACGCAGTTTCGGGGCGCTTCTCAGAAGCTGCCCCAAAACTGGCCAGTCATTCCAGGCACGAGACGGGAGCATTCATCTTTTTGATTGTCGGGAAGCCATCCAAAGCAATTTCAACTTGCAAGTGGAGAGGATTCCTGAGACATTTCTTCTGTCTCCAAAACACACAAGGTCTAAATCAAAAAAAAGGGCAGAGTCGTGGTGCAGCACGCCTAAGCCGTGGCTAAGTCCCACAGCCAGTGGCCATAATGAAAACTGCTCTGCAGTGTGTGCCCAGTGGCGGTCAGACAGATCCACCCGCTGCACCGCCGCACAATGAGGCTGTTATACTCATGACAAGCATCTCCCTCTGCCCAGACGCCGTACGGAGAGAAAACTGTTGACACCCACAAAATACAGTCCCCATTACATCACGCCGAAGACCATCACAATTTGTTGGGAATAATGTTAAATTTAGTTGAACCATCAGTCACTCCACCCGGCGTGGTGTCATGATGCTCTGCAGCCGCGGCAGAGGTAGCTCGCTGTACTCTGAGGCAGCTCGCTGTACTCTGAGGCAGCTCGCTGTACTCTGAGGCGCAGAATGAGAAGAATTCAAAGACCTGACGAAGGATGAATGTCTGGCAGAAACCCATTGCGAATGATTTGCTTATTGTTAGAGGAAACGGCGGCCGGACCGATTGTCTGAGAGAAACCGCTGCATTCCCGTACATTAAAGTTATTTTGCATACTCCCTCAGAATATAAGCTTTGTTGTGCTGATGACACATATGAAGCAGAATTGCGCCGACCAACTCCTCAAAGGTAAGAGGTTCAATTTTAGTGGCCCTCTATCGCAAATTGCAGATTAACTTTTTCTTTTTTTGCTGTGCCGAACGCGCAGACCTAACATGACTCCTGAGGCGATGCACCTGGCCTTCATCTTTCTGGACCATGTGGAATAAGGTACCGCAGAGTCAAGTGGGGCATGTAGCCGATTGTTATCTCGAGCTGGGAAAATAAAAACGCCACAGCTCTGCTCATTACTGGGTAGCCATTATAGAAAAATGAGTTTCCAGTAAAAGCAATTTCATTGTTTATGAATGGAAATGTGAGTATGGTGCAGTGACAGAAAAGTGTCACGTTGTTTGCCTGGGTTTGGCATTTTTCACTCGTAATTCTCCTCTTATGAAAAGAGGTTTGTGTTTAGACTGGAAGGTGATTTTGACTTCCATTCTGTGGCAAAAAAAAAAAAAATAATGCCAACGCAGACTGCACCGTAAGCACTAAGAGCAGAATGTACAGTAGCAACGTTCATATAACTCGGCTCTTTTACTTCACGTTGTCCGCCGCGGTTTTTCTGTTAGTGGGATCGCACAAAAACTATCTGACGCATTTTCATGAAACTCGGGTGCACAACGTTGCGCGTACGGCGGGGAAGAACTCAGTAGGCCTACATAATGGGGTGACTGAAGCAGTTACACGTTTTTCCACATTCATTTTACTTTCCGAGCTTTCCCTATTAGCCTGTGATACACATCAAATAGCCGACATATACATTTTGCTGAAAGTGGGTAGAAGAGTTGGGCGTATAGATAGAAAAAGCACCATAATGATTTAGATAATTTTGTCAATTATGCTTAATTGGACCCATTCAATTTTGGAGTAGATCCAGATGATGTGGTCGATGCTTGATAATTATATCCCATAAAAGTCAGGGATATTGGATTGGAATGAAGGTTGGTTGTATATTCACAAAGGTTTTCGGGCCATTATTTCACAACCATTGGTCGGATTTAGTCCAGAATGACTGAATATGAATCAACACAGAGAGATTTATCTTCTATATATCATACTTATATTTACTGTAATCGATCATATTTTACTCATTAGTAAAGGGCCACTGTGTTTTTCGGACGATTTCTTAATGGTTGGTGTAATTAAGTCCCAATTTATTACACATGAGTCGACTCGAGTAGATTTATGCTGTATGTCATATTTTAAACTCTGTTTTAGGGAAATAAGTTCAGATTAAATGTAATCAGTGCTATGGCTTGTACCACGCAGAGGATGGGGAACTTCTAGGGGATATATCTTAGCTTTCGGGGTCGACAGTGTAAGCCTAGCTTCTTTGAGCCTTTGGTGTCTGAGGTCACACAGGCATGAGTCCTAACTCAGGAAGTTAGAAGAAGGAGGCTAGCGCTCTTATTTTGAAAGAGCAGTGGTTTGATCCCCGGACTGTCCTTGAATTCTACATATTGTGGTGTCTGCCATTGACACTGAACCCAAATATGCTTTTCAGAATGTTACACAATGAAGACCGCATCAAAAAATAAAACCTAACCCCAACCTGTTAATACTAAATGAAATAATATTTATGTTTCAAATCTCTGTGGTCGATAACAGCCACACCTCTATCACCCGTCAATCATTCATTCACTTTAGCATACTTTAAAAACCTACTAAACCCAAAAACTTACGAGGTTGGGTTTAGGGACCATGCCCGCATGATCTCAGGTTCCAGAAAAGTTTGATACGAATGTTTTTGGTATCTTCAATTTAACTACATAATTTCTTTCACCCGTTTCTATCTAAACCTATATCTAAACCTTAACAGACTTCATTAACTCAACAAACCCAATCACACCCGGTTCAGTTAGGAATTCGGAACATGCTAGCGTGATTTCCGACTCCAAATGGCTAGCGCGCAAATATTTGATATCTTCATATACCTTATATGATCTGACAATTTACTTATGTCCGCATACTTCATTCATGAACGGAACCCCAGAACACGGCATGTTCGGGCTGGAGTTAGAGTAAGGGATCACACCGGCCTGATGTCAAATTCCAGAAGGCTAATATTGCGAGAGCCCTGGGAAAAGAAAAGCTTGAAAATGTACACACAGATTCGCAGGTGACTTTACAGAGATCAGCATCGGGACGGGAACAGTTGATTACAGTTTGGAAGGAGTCTGCATAGCGAAACAGGAAACGGACACTCCTACAGAACTTATGGATATGTACAAGGGTTTTTGTTTACATGGGGAAAAGAGAATCTTCATAGAGAAGGGTAGAACGGATCAGGGGAGATTCACGGTCGAATGCGGACGCTGTCGGTCCACAAACACTCTTCTTCTTTCTGCTTTTCATCAATCCTCAATAACATTTACATGGATAAAATTTGTTCCAGTAAAAAAGTAACTGATTATTATCAGTTGCTCCTCTCCAATTATCTTAACTTTTGTAGTACACGAAAGCCCACTCACTTTCCCTGAGGTAATTGAGATGAGAGAGAAGCACTTCTGCGTTGTACATGGTGGTGAGCCGGAGGAAGTCGTCCTTGCCCATCTTGCACAGCTCTTTCCCGTCTGTGTTCTGGAACATGGCCGTGTCGATCTCTAACAGGCCGTACTCCTTGATGGCCCACTCCAGCCACTGACGCACATGGTCCTGGGACCACAACGACGGGTCTACAGAAAGAAGGAGGAAGAAGAAGAGAGGAGTTATCGCCTTGATAACAACAGTTTCTGGACAGACAGAGGGAAGGACTGAGCTCCTATCTGACGAAGGTAAAGGCAGCGGGAGGAGGGAACAAATTGGAAACAGAATTTTTGTATCAGTAGCAGACCTTGTTCAGATCCTTGTAAATATTCTTGCTCTTATTTAAACCACATGGATACGGTTCGCCTTAGCGGGTTGACTCCTATTAGGTTTCAGGTAAATAATCTGCAGCAGAGTAGTATTCATTCATACATTCTTCAAACTCTGTTGTTCGCATTGCATTCTCCCACAAGGCAAGTAAAGAAGCTTTGCAGCTACAGCTTGAGTCATATTTGCTGTTTGATGTGCCGATTGTCCAATCCAGAAAACCCAAAGCCAACAATCATTAAGCAGTGGACAACATGTGGAGCTCCTTTAAGGTTAATAGTGGATTGGCTTTTTGCATTCATTTCAGCTTTAACAATTAAACAGCCTCCAAAATGGAAAATGTTCCTTCGCTCCAATCCATTTTTACTTAAATGAGTCACATATGCTCATTTTTGGGAAAACATACTAATTCTCTTTGACTCACTGACTTAAAATTACGTTTTTCTACTGGCTGCGTCTCTCAAACTGCACTTGCTACTACTCAAGCTGTTTTTATTTTACATACTGAAAGATCAAATTCAAAAGGCCGGGGAAGAAATATAGAGGTCTGGCAGACAAGCAGACGTGTCTACCTGCACACATTCCGCCATGTTCCCACGAGTAGAGTAAAACACTGGAATAAGATCTAACCCATGAATCAGTTAAAGAGAAACGGGACTCATAAAGATTTATAGAAATGGCAAAATTAGAGCAGAACAGGCGAGTGATTCTGTCCGTAATCATAGTATAGAAACAACAACAGAAAACGCCAATCTGTGTGAATATTCAGCAAGTCGACAGATGCACGCTTTTACAGTGCGAACGCCTGTTCTTCTTCTGCACACTCTTTTTTTAGTGTGCCCATTGAGATTCAATAGAGCCACATTGGAATATAAATGATTTCAGTCTAATGTGGTGTTACGCAAGATGGCAGCTACTCCTGAATTTACCAATGCTCCCTCAAATTGGGTAATCTAGGCCTGCAGCAATGAATTGCTTATTATTAATCCACCCGCATGAAAAATTACAGCAGCAAATAAAAAATCAAGTAAATGTTTAAACCCGAAACCCTGAGAAACATGCCGAGAAAATATCTTTTAAAGGGTGAATCAGGCCGACTCCTTCGTATCTCTCGACACGTTTGCGTTTATTATAATGCATCACAGCTGGACTCTGTTTAATACATAGAAGAACATGAATAGTATTTCATTTAAAGTAGCTCAATGTACATACTAGCACCATAAAAAATAAAAAAATACATCAAAATGAAATAGCTGTGTCAGCGTAGTGTGTAAGATGGAAATCAGAACTATGAAAACTATGAGACTCAGGTGTCGAGTATAGGTCGCATATGTGAGGAATGTTGCATGGTTTGGTTTTACTAATTCTGATTTCTATAAATATCAAAGTAAATTATAAATCATAAGTGTTTTATGGGAATTGAAATGATCTCCGGTGGCCCACCTACGGTACAGTCACGACCCACCAGGAGATCAGCTGTCTACCAGACTGCAGGTGCACCTTTATTTAATGCTAAAGCCTTACAGGTGAGCGTCCGACAACATGCATGCAATCCTTACCTGCAGGTACGATGACTCTGCGCTCATTGGTGGTCATGTTGGGAGGAGGGGCGTTCTTCTCATCCATGTAGTTTCCGTAACTCATCTGAGATGTGTCGTTACCCCCCACCAGCTTATTACATTTACCCACACTGCAGTCCACCGGAGACTCCCTGCTACACAAACACACACACACAGAAAAGTTGTGGAAATATTATCAGCAGACGTACTGAGCCTTGTTGATCTTTCTTTGCTCGTCATTGACTTTGGCTCGGGGTATTTAAGCCCCTCGCTGGCCAAAGCTGTGTATATTGAGAACTGGAAGCGAAAAGGGGAAAATCAGTTGTGGTAAAAAAAAAAAAAAAATGGATTGTTGAATGACTGCATTTCTAGAAACGTCTGCGGCACAAACTCTCTGATATGTCAAACAGAGATTTTCACTCAGTCCTACAGAATGTGAGGCAGTGCGAGCGGTTGTTGTACCTGGATCCATTCATGTGCTCGTATTCTCTTTTGACATTGACCCGCACTGGCTGGTTGATCCACTCCTGTTGTGGCGGTAAAGGGTTGATTTTGTGGGTCTGGCCATAGTCCTGTGTGCCAGATGCAGTCATGTCTGTCTTGGGGAGAGGGGCAGCAGCAGCGTACGGAGGCTCAAATAAGGACTGGTCTTCACTCACCACTGATAGCGCCTCCTGCAAGTGGAAGAAGCGAATAATTGGCATTGGCTAATGTTAGCATGTGAGCAAATTTCCAATACAGTATATAACCATACCCATACACACATATGTGAACATTTTCTGGAATGTTGTACTTATTTGCTTTCTTACAGAGTTCGGTGAGAATAAGTATGTACAAACCATACAGTAATACTTCCAGCATCTACATAGCTTTAGCCTAGCATTACGTTTGTACACACGAAAAAACAGACTGCCTGTTTCAACCTTAAAGCTCACTTATTAACAAGTATGGTCTTAAGTTAAGTATGCCTTTAAAAAATGTATATTATGAGTAATTGAAAGAGCTTTATTTGCACTAGGAGCATGTTTCTTCCTCTTGTTTTTTTTAATGCTAAGCTAAGCTAACCATCTCCTAAACCGTCTTAGGTGTTACATCTCGCGAGACTTGTTAATGATTTTTTTGTCTTGTTGTTTTAGTACTGTAATTATTTAATGTTTTTTTTAATACTCAATGGAATTTCCTTTTTCCAGACAAAATATAATATATATATATTTTTAAATATAATAAAACTATTATTGATATTACCCAGCTTCAATACAATATTTTGTATGCAGTGTAAAAATTACATATGACAAGATATGAAATATATACATGTGTAACCAGTTCCTCTTTTTTTTTAACAAGGTCAGGCTAGCTTATTTATACTGAGTTTAACTAAGCCTTTCTCACTTAATCTCATCCAGCTGTTATACCCCATTAAACTGAACCTGTTATTTCCTGTTATTGTAGCATTGCTATTATTTTTCAGGGGCATCGCATAACACTGTGTTGTGTATGTTTTGCTATTCAAAACAACTCAAGTAAAAAAAAAAAAAAAAGAAAAGGAGCAAAGCTAACATGTCCCGGCTGTGGTTACCTGCGGCAAACACGTTATGTCTTAATTTTTATATGAACTCACATGATGAAGGAATAATGAAAAGGTATGTGATCCCGCTTGCTCTATTATGAACCATGATTAAACGAGCCATTGTCCGCTGCTTCTTTATGCTAAGCTAAGCTAGCCATCTTCTAAAACGTCTTTGTTGTCGTATAGGTTGCATATCAATCGTTGACATATATTGAACAAATGTCAGTATTTGTGAGCTCCTGCTCTTTTTTCCATTTTATATCATGGCTACGTTGTTTATGTTTCTGATGTGTTTTGGGGGAAAAATACATGAATAAAGCTTACATCTCAACAACCTCTCCGCAATGTAGTGACCTCTCCCAGATCCTAATATTATGCTCTTTATAAGTTTTTTTTTTTTAGATGAGCGTGAGTGTGTTATCAAATGATTCATTCTTGAAGGGGTTCAGGCTAGCTGTTCCGCTGTGCTTCATTAAGCTAAGCTAAACATCTCCTTAGCTATCTCTGGTGTCGATACGGTGGCCATGTTCATTAATCACCATGTCTTTGTATTTATTTAGCTAAGTACATAATGCTGTGAGCTCCTATTCTGTTTTTTTCCTCCTACCATTTAACAAAAGAGAAATATCCTAAACTGAATAATGGGTTTATTGCGTGAGAAACCTGTGTTTTCCCGTTGTTGTACATTGTAATTACTTCCAGAAGTCTTTTTCCTGAGTTGACACTTTTCAAGAATACAATAAAACAAAGAAAAATGAACCTTCTCCCGGCTCTACCAAGAAGGCAATATATATGTTTTACTTATGTGTCTGTTTATTGCTCAACTTGATTGTTAGGAGGGTTTGTTTCTTAGCGGGATTTTCTGTAAAAACTCGGTAAAAGATTTTGACGAAACCTGTGAGTTTGTGACACGAGCCGAGAAAGAAGCGGAAACGATTTTGTTACGAAGCGGATGAGTTCTAAATCCAGGATTTCTTCTTTCAACTTTCATCTTTTAACATTTTGAAATATGATGTACTTTTTTTTTACATTCTCCCTGATTATACAAACTGAAGCATTTTGCATAGAGTTTGGTGGGTAAGAAGGGTCTCAGGCAAGCTTAATGGACAAGTGAAGGATTGCTGGGCCTTGGTGGAGGTATAGGTTCTGTTCTATAGGGTGCCTTTCTAGTTTCATATAAGCATAGTATAATTTCTTAGCGAATAAGTTCCAAACTGTCAAACAATTGTAGATGAGATAACACAATCGATGAATAAGAATGAACCCATATCACCAGTGAGACAAGATTTAAACAAACATTGAGTACAGCGATCATTCTGAGAGGAAGAGTTGAGTTGTACACGTGGGAGGAAGTAGAACACAGGACACCTGACCCTTTAATGTCCTTCTCTGCTGTTTGCTTGAGCTCATTGTGAGTCACTGTTTCTCATTGAAAAAAGTGTGCCACTTGATTGGACCGCTTATATATGCTAAAGAGAAAGGGTCCAAGAATGGAGCCCAGCGGGACACCACAGGTCAAAGCAGCCACCGAGGAGGCCTTAACCATGGATATTGAAAAAAGTCTGATTCGAAAAGTTATATTTGGTATTTTGACGCTAATAAGGACTTACGAAACATTATTATGTGATTTCATTACATCAGAAAAGTTAATAAGGGTCAAACAGTGTTTGAAAAACATGCTCTCCCAAAACAATGAAGATATTTTATAATGTGGGAAGTAACAGTGAGCTGATGTCATTAAAATGGACAATTATCCATGAAAGTCTGATTGTGTTCACTGATAAAAACATGCTTGACCAAACAATTGGACATTTTCCGAAATATAGAGTGTCTATAATATTTAAACTAATGAATTAAATTTAACATACATAGCACTCTTTTTTTTTTTTTCTTTGGGAGGACATCAAAACTGTCATACTGACTTCTATAACTATACATTATCGTCTTTTATGTGAGCCCCAGGAAGAGTAGTTGTTACCATGGTAATAAAGGAATGTGTGTCTGCATGGGCAGATACGTCTGAGATCTCTCTTTTGAGGATCTTGTGATGTTAAATTTTCAATCTCTGGTGTATTTCTGTTTACGGCAATTATGTGCAGTTATTGGTGGTATCGCAGTCTGGCATCCTGAGTCGTTTGTGTTTACAGCCCACGTAGCAACTGTAGCTTCCTGTTGATGTTAGGATGTCTTCCATCGTGCCCACAGCGCTGTAAGCTTGGGCGCTTCCACCTTACTGGTTTCCACCCAATATATCCAGCTGCTCCACCCGTGTGGATCCATCGCAGTGCAACTAAAAACAACAACAAAAGGAATGCCGCCACGAATCCTCATGTTTACTGCATGAGCTGCGATTGTAAAATATTCTAAATTAAATTTCTGACATTCCTGCCTGTGTAATCATTTTCTCTCACCCATTGTGACTATTTTCTTAACTGCAGCGCAACAAAAATCCCCTGTCATGCCCTGATCTGTCTGTGTCTTGTCTGAGCGTGGGCCGCCCTCCACAGCTGAAGACTCAACAGAAGCAGGGGGGGTCACGGCTACACTGACCCCTCCGCTGTGGCTCAGCTGGAGCAATGTAAGTTTATTAAAGAAAACAAACGCACAAACTCGGGGCTAGCCAACATATTACGTGCTTTCCAACGTGCACCTCTGGTTATGTCTTGGAAGTAAAAAGCGTGGATAATGTACTTCACGGGTCACATTTCAACATACAAACGTCTCTGCTTTGTGTCTGACAGGATGTCACCATCTCATAACCCTAGCCAGGCAGGTTCGAGCTTCGTGAGAGCTCCAG
Source organism: Lophius americanus (assembly GCA_037951165.1). Lineage (NCBI taxonomy): Eukaryota > Metazoa > Chordata > Actinopteri > Lophiiformes > Lophiidae > Lophius > Lophius americanus. Next base: position 1,733,754 of record JBBDHG010000090.1, on the reverse strand, counting down.
GAGTCAGAGCTCCAGGAGTCAGAGCTCCATCCATCATTGTTAATAACAAACTAATACAAAAAAAAAACCCCATGAGAAAATCAATTGAAATCATTACAGCCGTGCGTTTCTGCGGCGGATTAAGCCTGGGACTGATGCACATCTGGATCTGGTCGGATCTGATGGCACAGCTTAGACTGAGACGTGTCTTAATTCCAAAGGGATGAATTATTTCATTCCAAAATGCTACACATAAGCCTAATCCTACTTGATATTCATCGATCAATATTTCCAGCATGCGAGCATTTACGTTCCGTAGAATGTTTCTTTTATTAAAGTGGAATCCTGTTGAGCTCACACCCCTTCAGTGTCATTCCATTCTAAGTCGTCCACAGCAGAGGGAGAGTTTTTCGCTCAGCCCTCTTTCAGGGACAAACGTCTCATGCTTCTAGAAAAACTCTCTCAACTTTACAACACCTGGAAAACGGAATACTCGCACTTACATACATACTACATATTTTCTTTCTCCTTTGTTGTAGATGTTTCCTTCTACATTTATGCTGACGCTGCAAAAATATCACTGTGAAAATCACAATGATTTACTGTCGGCCAGTGAAAATTCAGTTACTGCAACACCACAGGACGGCATTGATATCTGTGAGATTCTACGGCACCAAATCACTTACTGTAATGATCGACACAGGAAATTAATCCTCTGTAATTTAGGATAATATGCCGGCAGCTCGGTCCGCAAAGCTCCACTGTTAAAAAATACAAGTGGAAAAATGACTGGCATTACAGTATGTTCTTTGGTCAACTGTAAAGTTGACATTTGAGAACTTTTCTTTGCTTACTGTCATTTACTATCATAATCATAGAACATTACGTATTAGAAGCCTGTTTGCAGTCATTTTAAAGCTTTAAATAAAATCACATAAACCGCCTACAAACACCTGAATTTCCACAAGAAATGAATGTCTCTACTTATGTTTGGAACATTACGTCTCAGGACTCATGATTTCCATAAAATGACAGCAAATTACTGTATAATTAGATGATATTCTGAATTCTATTTGGCAAAGTTGTACAACAGACGTATACCGTGTTAACAGAATACTTGCTCTTGCTTGTGAAATTACTTATTCTTTCCTTTTATGTTTACCAACTGTTTATATTTTCACAGTAAAAAGGTGTGTTTTGCACATGTCATGAAAATAAAAAGTACGGATAAAGTATCGCTGCTTGACGTAGATTAATACATTGTGTATTTCCTCACAATGAATTTCGTATTTTCCTGCATTTGACACTTTTTTACTATAATTCTACAAACATTCTTTCAGTACTTGATTATTTCCTGTGTTCTCCTACCGTTTATTACAGGTCATTGTGACATTCTATAGTATATGAATTGTTACCCTGGTTTTCTACAGTATATCTATGGTTACTGAGATTTTCAGCAGTATATTATTGGTTTATTTTGGTTCTCTTCTGTATGTGACGGCTTATGATTTTCACAGCAACCCTTTGATCACTTGTGACTGAATCCACAGCTTTCTATTGTGAGATAGTTCACCGTCACATCTTGTGCGTCAACACAGAAAATGACTGTGGATTTCATTGCCATTCATTTCATCCTAGATTAATATTGACTTGAATGATATGTACCAGACCACCAAGTCCAAGTCCTTACAGGTGTAACTAGACGCAGTACAGAACTACATTAGGATTTCTCTGACTCCGTAAATACAACAAGCAAACAATTTTCCATCATCAAAATATAATCCCAAAATACTACCGTCTCCTTCACACCTCATAAATACAAGCAGAACGATTAACTCAGAACTCCCGGCTGCATGTCTCTGATACATCTGTATGCCAGAGACATCGTAGGCAATGATTCAGTAAGTTTCTGTATTTGACAAAAATAATACATGAAATCGCAAAACTTTTTTTGAATTTCACTCTTTGACATGGACTGACAGTCAATTGATGCTTTTGTTATTTTTAATTCATATTTTTCACCCTTCCAGGTAGTTTGCATTAAACTTGGATGGATTGAAGGTGAAATATCAGGTTAAGTCATTTATTGTCTGTAATTGCTCTATACTGCCCTCTACTGTGACGCCACTGACCCACTGCTGGTCGTCTCCACACAAAATTACACACAGAAAAGGTCCCACCTTGCGTAACCATTATATCATGTTCTGTTAACACCCTGAAATAACAGGGACCTGGTTAAGCCCGCCTTGAACTAAAGCAATTGGGTATTTCTTAGAGATGTTTTTTCTTCAAGCTAGGTCAATGCCTATCATCAAATACATTTTTTGCAGTACAAATACTTAAATACAATACCCTCCAGGGAAATGGGTGGATAGAAAAAAGCGAAAAGTCTCCATCATATTTAACCGTCTCGCCAGAATTAGTTTTTCCAGTGATTTCATCAGTGGATCCATCACAGTCTGAGTCCTGGCAGCTCAGACTATCTGAGCAGAGCACAGCAGCTAGTCTGCACATGATAAAGCCTAGAAGAGTGAGGGAATGTCTCATTGCAGCTCGATAAGGAGTGGGTCGACTGTTGCACATTGTATTTGCAGTGACATATCAGAAGCCATGATTGGCAAGTGGTGTGAAGATTGCAGCGTTTTCTTTTTTTAAAAATAGGAGCAGACAGCAGCAAACAGCCAGAGAAGCTGAGGAGATGCCAGACCAGTGCTTTATGTTTTCTTTGCAGTATCTGTGGGGAACACACACATTCTTCCAAGAAGAGGCGGTTACACTCAGCTGATGCTACTCTTCAACATTCAATCTTCAATTCTCTGTATCTAAGCAAAAAAAGAAGAAGAAAGAAACCAAAATCCTTCTTTTTTTTCCCAAAAAGAAGAATTCTGTTTTTGCATAATATCTTTCCACAGCAGCCCAGACAAAAGTGGGGGAAAAAACATGAAATACATCATGTCTCAGCAGTTACACTGCATGCCCTAATAAAACGTATTGTGTGAGTGTGACACCTGCTGGGAGCCACCACTGTTCTGTTTACATCAGCCAAGTCTATCTCCCCAAATGCGTCAACACGCGTCTGGAGCAGCATAGCTCCACATCCACAGCACACGTGTGACTGCTTGACGTTCACACGCAGCCAGCAAGCAGGAGCCACCCACGGGGGTGGGGTGGGGGGGCATTCCTGCCTTTTGTTTCAGGAGGAAGAGGAAACCTGTCAGGAAAAGATTGTGTAGAACAGGAAGCTCTCATGGCTAGAGAGCCCTTCCTCCCTTTAAGGGCGCCTGAACGCAGCTATCAACACACAAGCATCCAATTATGATTGCATTACTTGTCACAACTTATTCCTTTGTGACAAACAATCCCGGCTGAGGCGCTCACGTCGTCCAGCAGCAGGCATCCATCCCCAAAACAAAGCAGTGAATGACGGGGTTTAAGTGCAGCCTGATATTTTTGCATGGCCAAGACTCACACCACACCCAACCGCCACAAAGCCGCAACCTTAAAATTTCCCAAATGAAAACAAGTGTCACTAGCGTTCAGCGACAATAAGAGTGAAAGCGTCATTATTGTGACTTTACACTTGTTAAATCGGGGACATATCAGCGCAGAGGGAACAATGCGAGACTTGCATCCAACATCTGCAGCCATCTGGAATTTTGAGTGTCGGGGGCGAGGAGTGACTCTTAAGGGAGAGCAGCGTTCCTCACTCCCAACAAAACTGTTTCAAAATAGTCGTCTAACTATTTAAGGAGCCAGCAAAGGTATCATTGTGAGGCTCTGCGGGTTTTAAGTGTCGCAAACTGAGCCTGAAGTTACCAAATGACAGCGTTGACAAAAACTGCGCGGCGGGAGGGAGAAAAGCACCAAAAGTAAACATCAGTAAAGAGAAGAAATGTTGTTTTCTGAGTGAATACCAAACCATCACAGTTTTCTGACCCACGTACGGCTGGATCTTCGGACCGAGCCGGGCGGTGCGCCACACCGCCGTTGCGCAGCTCGACACATCCTATCCAGCGTTACATCCACTCGTGGCTATTGCTCAATCCCAGCAGCCCCAGACTTAACCGAAGTCTTGGATTACTTAAACCTACATAAAAACCAAACTCTGGGTCGCCTGGTGCTAACAGCCGCTCCGCGTTGGCTTCTCCGGGCGTGCGTAATTGCGCGCTCGGTCCGCAAAATCCATCGATTCTGATTTGAATCCAGGCGACGGACGTCTTTTTGAAAAAAGTGGATACTTTCAAATAAAGAGGGAAAAAGGGAAGGAAATCTGGTTACCGCTTTCAAACCCCGAGAAAAAAGCCGCTCATCGTCGTCAGATCGGAGATCCCGGCTCACACAGCGACACACAGCAGCATTTCAAGCCAATGCTGCAGAAAAAGGAGGCGCAACTCCGAAAAAGCAGTCTCCCACAAACTCATACACCCCGATCTCCACCCTTACCTTAATAGTTCCGTCCATTTTGCGCAATTTTCAGCGGACCTCGACCATATCCCAAACATGACACGCTCCTGAATTAATTCCAGCCCCCGGTATGCGGCGGAGAGAAAGAGACACTTTTCACCGGATTGAGTTTTTTCTTTCCTCTAAATTTGGGAAGTGAAGTCACCACTGTTGAGAAGGTTGAGAAGGAAGCTGTGTGTCACCGAAAAGCCCTGCCTTCAAAAAAGCAGGATACTGTCCCAGAGAGATAAGCAGGGAAAACAATTGAGTGTTCGCTCCGCTCTTATGTTTTTCTGCTCGGAAATATTTACAGGATGACTGCCTGCCTTGTGCACAGCCATGGCTGCTGCAGAATGGCTGCTGTGTCTCTGCCTCCCCTTTAATGTCACCAAATATGCCAAAGGCTTCGCTGATTGTCAGACTGGTTAATTATTTCTGCACATATTTATGTGGATGACACGTGAGCTCGTGTTTTAGAGCGGTTTTTTTTTTGTTAAAAGTTTTTTTTTTGAGTGGGATCACGCCATCCATCTGGCCATCCCTCCTTCTCCATCCCTCTGTAAATCAACCCATTTTTTTTTATCTCATCCTGTGTTTCACAGACAAAGTGATGCCTTTAAATGAAGACGTTAGTACTAAATCAGAATAGAAGGGGGGGAACATGAACACCTATGACAGAACTTGTTACAACCTGGGCTTTTTTTTCTTTTTTCTTTCGCTACTGCTCTCTGTGAAGTTTCCCTGAGACCATTAATAAAATCCAAGAATTCAGCTCGTAACCGCACCTTATAGTCTGATGGTCTGCGCTACACGTGTGCGTCTGCACACTTGGAGAAGGACTCAAGTGGCGAAGCAACAAATGCGCACACGTAAAATAACACGAAATGTAAATTATTTGTCATAATCTAACCATTATTTACATTACTTGTTTGCTATCTCATTCTTCCCCCCTATACTCGTTTGGGTTTAGGAGAGAAGAAAATCCCCACCCCCACATTGTTACTTCTTTTTTTTTTTTTTTCGTCTGCCCTATGAAATTGCCCTCATCAATTCAGGCATAATTTTAGTGCAGATGCTTGACGTGGAACCGGCTCTCATCCAATAACACGGGGGAAAAAAGTCAATTTCTACCAATTAAGTGCCATATTAAGTGTCATTTTCTTTCATACAAATGCAAGAAAACAAATTAAAACAGAATTCAGGGTTAACGTCTTCAGGGATTTGCAGGAAATACATAAATTTAGTAGCCTACATTTGAGGAAAATACAGTCTTTTCAGCAAGGAAATACTTTTTCCTGAAGTAATACTGACGAGTTTCATTAAAAAGACACATTTTGTGGCTTAGTCGAATGGATGAGTTGTTGCTGATGAATTTTTTTTTTTTTTTGCAGTGTTGGGGTTCTGCCTCAGGGAGTGGTTGGTCAAACTGAGACTGACAGCAGGGCCAGCCTGTCTGCTCTGGAGTTGGGGGTCTGATGGGGCTAAGGCCCCACCACCCTTGGGACCTCCACATCTGGATCCTGCTAAGGGTCAAGGCTTCTCCTGCCTGAGGCCAATTCAGACTCGTGTAATTAAGGGAGACACCTTGTTTAACTCTTTATGGGCCGGTTGGATTTCATTTTTCCTGCTTCTCCTTTACTATCTAAAGTCTGATATTTTCATTTTCGTTGCTTTTTAATCAAGTGAAAATAGTGACTAAAACAATAGAAAGGAATAGTCGGTGATATCCCATACAGGGAACAGGTAAAACCTCATTTATTCCAGTTCTAAACTGTGATCATTTGGATTTAAATCCCTATATTTCCAGTAAGGGTACCTTCGACTCCACTGCAGGGTAAATACTTGGAACGAGTGTCTGTGAAAACGTCACAGGATGCTCCTCAAAAAACACAAAACCCTCCTGTTTTCCGAGACGTCTCACAACATCTCCCCAACAGTTTGCCTTCAGACAATATCAGCGCACTCTGTATGGAAATACCTGCCATACCAGTCACCAAGCTCACAGGGAAGACTGAGGGGTCCAGGACCTACCATGACCATAATGAATACAGTGGTAACAAACATTTTGGAAGGCCAATAAACAGATGCAAGTCGGTTTACACAGCGGACCACAGAACATCTGGCTTGCTGCTGGAGCTAGACAGCCAGACATTTCTTCTTTACACCACGAGCCATACTCTGTCTCTCCAGCGGGGCAAGCAGCCAGAGACAGGCAAACACATGCAGACTTTATGTTCAGTAGGCACATCCTATTTCTTTTTAAGCTCATGTTTGGATCCCCTCAGCTGGAGAATTTTGTAACAGGAGAGGGAAAAGTGTCAGAGTTGGCCTCAGAAATGAAATATAAAGGATGAAAGCACCTTAAATGGCTGAATTAACACTGTGTGGAGGAAATTCAAACCTCACAGACGTGAATATGAAGGCATCCTCGCCACGTTTGACAGATTATGCTGCTTTTGTGCGTTTCGAAACTTCGTTTTTCCATACAGCCCATGAATTATTCACGACATTTGGTTGTTGTGAGAAACCGGTGTGAGGGCTTATCAGGCTGCAGACTCACACTCAGATCTTTTTTTCTCGTGTGTTAAAAGACAGCCCGAGTCAAAATACCAAGGGCAAAAAGTGGAGTCTGCAGCGCATAAGCATGAACTGTCTGGCCTCTTGCTCTAGGCCATAATTAATTTGAGATTTATTTTTATTGGAGAGTTCCAGTCTCGCCTGGCCTTAACCAAACAAAACCAAATGCCGGGCCGTGGATTCGCTTGAATGAGAATGAGATTTCTTGAAAAATGTTTCTACGGAGGCATGCCCACATTCTGACCAATATCTCCCCGAATGTGAGTGAATCGCACGCAAAACATACACACACACACCCCGAACCCCTAAAACTTCATGCTCCATGCAACTCTCTGACAACAGATCGGGAATTGTTCTGAACCTAGAAACACTTTCTCCCCGCAGAGGCACAAACGCTTCGGCTGCATGAAAAGGAGCCTTATTCAAAGGGGAAATAAGTCTTCAAAACATCAAGTCGCACTTGGAAAAATAGCTTGATTATGAAGATATTACCCCTAGCTCGCCTCTCCACAATGCTTCATTCTAATGAGACACAATCCACGCAGTCACCCTTTGCGGATTATTATGATGGATGCCAGCGAACGACACGCACACTCCACAAATTAACTTGACGTTAGAAAAAAAAAAAAAAAAAAGACGCACGCTGAACTGGGCATTATGTGGGCATATAGGCTTTAATATTGCTGAATATAAATATATATTTATATGTATACATTTAAGGGGCTCACTGCCTCAAATATGCAGGTATTCATGCTGCGCCAGGACGCGACGCGGATTTTTATGTGGAAACCAGATGTGCGCTGTTTGCTTTATTTACGCTCTCAGGATGGAGAGAGAGAAAAGAGAGAGGGAAGAGAGAGGAGAGAGAGAGATATTCATGACACAAACCCATAGCAGCAACATTGCTTTTGATTGAAGACACTGTAAAGCCCAACTTCAAGCGTTGAAAATACATTTTTCAACAAGAATTTTTTTTTTTATTCCTCTCACATGGCGAGGATTGGTTCTCAAACTTCTTCTATAATTTACTCCTTAAAATTATAATTTTTGAGCCAAATACGCCCAGACGAGTGCAAATAACCTCATGCTTCTTTTTAACACTCGTTAAAAAGAAGCATGAAGTTATTCAATGGCGGTGACGTGTCATCAGCATCTGATTTATTGAACAACAAACCTGTTACTGTGATACAATTACAGGTGGCATTACAAATGTTTGCAATGCATCACAACATTCACGACAAATCCATTTTTCTCACCACTGAATAAGAAATAAGATGCACTGAAGTTTGAATTGTTTGATGTAATCGTGTTTGAATCTGTAATCCAGCTCAGTTTCAACTGAGCATTTATGATGATTTTCTTTACTTATTCAATATGGAACGTTCCTGCACATAATAATATATATATATTTATTTATTTATTTATTTGTTTATGTATTTATATGTGTTTTTGCTGCCCACGAAAGTTACCAATTGCATTTGAAATAGGAATCAGGTTATAATATGCATATATTCTATTTCACTTATTACAGTACAAGAAATTTGTCTGACACTTTTATTTATTCAAATGAATGTTTAAAAAAAGGAGAGAAAAAAAAGAGGGATGTGTGTCCCCCTAAAGAAAACAAATACATAAACAAACAACAACAAAATATGACAACCTTGCAGTACCTCAAAATTCCCCTAGGGGAACGCGTATCCCCCATTATTTACAAAGAATTTAAACATATAACAGCAACTCTATAAAAAGTCATTCTTCACTTATTATTTCAAACAGTTTCACAGATTTTAATCACGTCAGACTTGTTTGGAAAATATGAGAGGGTGTGGCTGAAACGTCACAGCCCTATTATAAAACAATAATTAAAAACGAAAGGACCCCAGGGTGTCCCTCCAACATTACCTGATCGAAGAGACGGTGGTGTCTTACCTTGACGTAAGACGACGTGTCAGGGACAGTTTGGAACATGTTTAGATGACAGACAGGCCCAAGGGTGCTCAGTATCCAATGGGCCCTGCGGACAGGAGGAGATTATCATTAATATTTGATGAGAAACTCTTGTTGTGTCACACTTGACGTGAGACAGAAACTATCCACCAAAGCACCGTGGAGAGCCAGCGCTCCTCAATGCTCCCCCCTGTATGTCTGACAGCAGACACAATCCTTTGATTCATTCAAGACCTCATTTTTTCTCCAGAATGGTCGGTGGTATGAGGAGCGGGCGGGTTTTAATTACCGTTGTCTGTACATTAGCAACACCAACAGAGGGAAATTACACCACTAACCTCCTAGAAAAAATTATATAAATGGATGAATTGCGCCGGAGCGCCCAATAGGAGCTGGGCAGCTCCAAAAAGAGGGCCCCATCCCAACCCCCATCACGTTTTCCCCCAAAGCTTACCACATATTGAAACACTTTTCGCTTTAATAAGTGCAGCTTACAAAGTCTGGGGTGAAAGGGCACGCAGAGGACGGTGTCTTTAGCCCTTCCCTCCGTGTGCAATCATTAGGAGGCAGTGGCACAGGCGATCACAAGTGGCTGTTATATAGACTGTTTGACGGAGCAAATGAACCTATATGAGTTCTCTCTATTGGTATTCAGGGCTCAACATATCTCCACAAGGCCATAGGGACACATTTCCTCCGCAGCGCGCGCGTTCAGGGTTATAAATAAGCAATGCGGGGCTTTTAAATTAACCACAATTATCTGTGGATGCAAAGCAAGTGGGCTTGTGATCTCAGGCCAGATCCTTAGTGAGAAATATCAGCAGGAAAAATATATATAACAATTAATAAGAAGCGCACTCTAAGCCTATATTATGTTATTGATGAAGCTTATTTTATTTACAACAATTCTAGCCTGTGACAAATCCTTAAAGGATCGTGTCACGTTCAGATACATGTAGGGCGACCAATGTTGTTTTTTTTGTCCTCGGCTCCTGCAGGCTAAACGCAAGGCTCGCCTCATAAAGTTCCCCAAATGCATCCAATTTCTACGCGGTAGAAAAAAAAAAGGCGCATAGGATCCCGCATCTGCAGCCAATTAGGCGCAGGAGGACTGGTGAATAACGGCGTGAACCTCCCTCCGAGACAGCCCCGTGGGCCGGGACCCCTCTAGTGTTACATTTTAAGCATCTTACCTTGCTGTTATCCATCATGAATGAGAGCCAACTCATTCTCGGCTAAGACGCATTCATTTTTCCATACCTCTCCAAAACGGAGCGCGCGAGGATGCGAGCTGACAAAAAGTTCACTAGACACTTATTCCTCTTTTGGAAGTTGGAATAAGTTGGAGTTGGAATGAGGCATGCAGCGACACATATATATATATATATATATATATATAAAAACATTGAGCGTTATTCGAAACAAACAAACAAACAAAAAACCTCTTTCTGTCGCGTCAACGCGCGCGCCATTTAAGCCCGACGCGTCTTTACAATAAACACGAGCATCGATGAAAGCAATAAAACAAGTGGAGATGATTTATTGTTCTGCAAGCCCACCTTCGCCGCAGAGTTTGCAGCACACTAACGGCTCGGTTCTCACACTCACCTGTCGTGTGTGTGTCTGATCTTCCTCCTCCTGATCACCGCTCTGACAATTCTAAACAATTAGTCCCGTCCAGGCAAAAGCCGCTCCGCGAAGATGATGATGAGGATGACAGTGAGTTATTTTGAAAGGGGCTGAAATGGAGCGCCGGGGCGAATGAATGGAAACGCTGCTGAGATGGGGAAGCTGGGACCAATGAGCAGCGAGAGAAAACCTCCCCTTGCCTACCGTGTGAGGCCACTGAACCGTGAAATAAGGGGAAAGCAGAGAGAGAAAGAACCTCGTAAATCTGCCATTTTTGTAAATGTATTTTGGCCAAGTAAAGGATATATATAAAGAAATATATTTGTATGTTTTATTTGCTCTTGTTTTCCCGTTAGCTGTAGTATTAAGCTGCGATTCTATTCACACTTTATTCTGCAACAGGAGTGATGAAGATGAGCCTCAGAAGCACCGCAAACATCACTGCAAAAGAAAAAACATTTGTCCTCCAAGAAGCTGTCACTGCGTGTTGTCTCAACCTGCAGACTCTCCTTCCGCAGCTTAAGTCTTCATTCAATTGTCTCCATTGATTGATTTCTGGTCCCCAATGACTGCAGGAAGAATTTCAACCGACACATTATAACAAAATGGTAAAAGATCAATTTTGAGATGGGCCTGAAAATCGCGGGTTTTCCCAACTTTAGCCTCCAAAAGAATCCCTCATGTTATTAAGCATTTATAACATACATCACTTTCAATGAGTTGAATACTCTCATATGAGAGAATCCTCCATAAGCAGACATTCATTCATGCTCCTGTCTGTCCTCGTGGTGACGGATCCCGGAGGAATACACCTCTTCCTCTGCAGCGGCTCTGTCTTTTCCTGCTCCCTTGACCCCACTCACTTCACTAACTTCATTTCCTTCACATTGGTGGCCTCATCTTCGGCCAGCAGTCCCCCCCCCCAAAGGATGTAGGGCAATTCACGGCGAGGAAAGTCGCCCAACCATCGCGTTTTATAGCCTCATCAAGGTCGCTATTTCACGCAGAGCAACCAGGGTGAAGAGGGAAGTTGACTGGAACTCTGAACTGGGGGGTCACCACAGATGGCATCTTGAATCTGTTTTTTTGTTATTATAGCTTAATTTTACAGCAACAATAGGGAGATAAACATTTATACCCTTAGTGGTGACTTTGAGAAGCGGTATTTTGCACCAACTGGGTTAATAACTGTGTTTTTATTCACTTCAAAGTTGATTCAAAAACGTATCAAGGAACCCAGGAAATGTGCAAAAATAGATTAAAAGTTTTATTTGTGACGAACGAAGCATAAGAAAGAGCAAAAACAAACAATCATTTACACCGAATGAAACCTAAATGAACATTTGGCTGGTTTTTTTGATATAGTGCAGTACGAGCCACGTTTCTGCACAGCGCTTTAATGATGTGTGATGTTGTACTTAGCCGTGCAATATGTGTTTTTATTATCCATTTTATGCAATTGTTTATTGTGGAACGAGTATTTGATATATGCAGGGAAACGGAGCCAAACTGGGGGAATGGGGGCGTGGTGGGAACGATAAAGTCTAGCGGAGGATATTGTAACTGTTTAGCTCACAGGAGATTCAAAGGATAAAAAAAAAAAAACAGTTAAGAGGAAAAGATCCAAAATGAATGAAATACTTAAATAAATAAACTAGATAGACAGTTTTATTTTATATATATTGCAATTCTAAAACACAACATATTACTGATGATTTCTACTGACATTTATTTTTCATAAGCTGCTGGGGTCATCTGGAAAAAAGGTCGTCTTTCATCGGCGGCTAGAACCTCTGTTTGTTGCGCCATTTCCTAATACAATGATTAAAAACAACAACACTGATAATGGTGTTCCCAGCACCAAACAATGGACGGAAATCCCAACATCCGTTTGACTGAAACATGGCATTCATGCGCCTGCTGTGTTGCCTTCCTCAGGATACAGTACAAGAAGTTTTCTAACACATTTTGAAAAGCAGCTATTAGATTCTGAAAAAAAGATGGTATAATCTTGCGACTGTGGTGCACTGAGCTGATGTTAATACGAATAAAAAGGTAGATCATTTTGACCCAAAACAACATTTCAAAGAGGAAAGACCTTACATGTGACGCAATTCACGCCTGATTTAAAAAATAAACAACTATATGACACCTATTCTTTACATTTGCTGTTATTACACCATTATTACACTATTATTACACATTACATGGAAGCATGCAAGTAGCAACAAGTAAAACATTGAAGGTTGAGTTTTGGTTGCCTAAACTTTATGATGACCCATTGTGTTATATTTAAAAACACTGTTTCTTTTGTATCTCAAGGAGAGAAAAAAATATATTCCATGTCAACTCACATTAACTTTATTGTTTCCTCTAGAGGAAATTCATCTTGGGCACAGCCGTCTGTTGCATCATATAGATCGCTACAGCATCCACATACGTACAATGAAATCATACATGGTATAAAAATAAAATAGTATGATGATTATAATTGCTTAAATTGCCTCAGGTCTGCCCGACTGTTTCTGCTCTCGCAGCCATGACATTAAATCTGGAATGTGGCTGTGAGCTGCTCACACCAGACTCCGGAGAGTCTTGTGTGTCTCGCTAGTCTTTCACAATTATTTAACAAGCTTTAATACTGTTGCTAACACAATCTCCCTCTCGGCCCTTACGGCAAACATAATCTTAGAGGCTAAACAATCTGCCATCAACAGTTTCCCATATGCAGACTGCTGCTATGTTAACATTTCAGGGCTCCCTCTCTTGGGATCCAACCAAGAAACACTTGTACTTGAGATGATGTGGGCAACCTACAGACATCTGCGATTACATCTCCTAAAGTAAATGAAACTCCTCACTCTGAACTGTAATGAGTTATTTATTTAGTTGAAGGGGCTACCGAGAGATGATCTGGAGATGGAGATCAGAACCATTCCAGCCCTTTTTTGGCTCCTCAGGGAGACAGAAAATGGCAGTGTGGCACCAGGGAAGGCAGGGCGGAGTATTAAATCTTTTAACGTGAGCTTCCAGGCATCGCGGGCCAGACATGGAACGGTATGTAAGCTCATGTTCAAAGGATGGAAGATCTCTCACCTTAATGTCTGATGTCGTTTCTAGTCAGTAACTCTAACGGACGCCTCATTAACAAACATGGATGCATTTCACCAGACTTATGCTTGATAAAACGTGACACCTCTGGCAAAGAAGACGTTCCTTCAGACCGTGCTGAGTAAAAGTACAGATTTCCTATTGGTTTCTTCTCGTTGTGCATGTATTTCGTTTAAATTGTGTCGGTTCTTCGAACAAATAGAACAAATAAAACAAAGTTGCGTTGATTAAACCCAGAGTAAAAGTTTGAAATTTGAATATAATAACTAGCTTTCCCACCTTTCTCAAACATATCCAATAAGTGGAAATCAGTCTAAGACATCACAGTGGTGGAATTTTGGCCCACTCTTCTTTGAGAACTTCTTCGGAGCAGTGGGTTTTGGGAGTTCTGCTCCCATCAGGTCACATCACTGCATATCAATGGGGTTCAGGTCCAGACTTCTAGGCCACTCTTAAACGTTGCACTTTTTTTTAGCAATTCAGAGACGGACTTACTCTTCAGCTTGGGATCATTGTTCTGCTGCATGACCTAGTTGTGCTGGGTCATGTGACTGCTCACCTGAAATTCTTTTCCAGAATGTCCTGGAAGAGGAGTGCAGAGTTTTTTTTTTCACTTATAGCAAATATTCCAGGCCCTGAAGCAGCAAATCGTACCCGTGACATCACACGGCCTCCTCCACGCTTGACCGTAGCTTTAGTGCTCCTGGTGTTGAACGCTTCTTTGGTTTATGTCAGATGGAACAGGACCTCAGTTTCCAAACAGTTCCGGTTTCAACTAATCAGTCCGTAGAATATATCTTCCCCAAAGCTCAAAGGGCTCTTCGAGGTGTGTCGTCACTAAATTCAGATGAGCCTTGGGTTGTGTTCCTCGCCAGTCCTCTTTGCCCACTTGTTCATTTATTGAGGTGTTCCAACTTTTGAAAGTTGGAACGCGGCACACCTGGGTCTTCTCACCCTTGTTCCAAGTCTTCTTCATTTATAGATAATGTGATCTATGGAGATTCAGATTCTTCAAAATATCTCTGTAACCCTTTCCAGACTGATTTTGGCATAGTGTGCTACTGGTGAGACCTACTAGCCAACTTCCCTCCACTGAAAATGTTTTGTAGGTGACGACGTGGTTGTTTCCGGTCCAAGTGGAACCAGTTATTGATGAATTTTGGATTTAGCTTCCAAGGCTGCACATGTTCTTTCACCCAACCCCAGTTGTTATTAGGGAACATTTCTTCTTTAATAAATACGATTACCATTTAAAACTTGTACCTTGTGTTTTTCTCAAGCTGCCTTTATTTGATCATGTAGTTCATTTGAAAATCCAACACAGTTTCGGGAGAGATACACACAAAAATGAGAAGAATCCTGGAGGAGGTGGAATACATTTCTCACGGCACCAAAGACACTATTAAGAACAGAGCCGCAAGCTTCCTTTGTTGCAAAGAAATGTTAGAAAACGAGTTGAAAAGTTGAAACCACACGATTCAGAGAACACACCGACTTATCAAAACTCTTCCTCTGTGTGTCCACTGGAAATCACTCGCACGGCGAGTGGGCGGTGGCGGCACATTTGCGTGTGTGTGGTGATAATTAGCAAGGGGAAGTATTAAATTAAAGCAAGACATTCATTTTATGAGGAAAGCATTTATGAAGGTAATAGCATCCCTATAAATTAACGACCTCCAAATGCCTCCTGATGTGTTGCCACTCATCAGGTCCAGACCAAACCACTGATTCGTCCACCATGTGACCTCATCCACTCAGTCTTGGTATTCTTGCCCTGGGGGGGGGGGGAGTCGATGTTTGTGAAAGGACATGTGGTGTCGAGACAAAATGCATGTTATCATTATATACAATGCCTCCTGGTATGCACTTAATCAAAAGGAGAGAGTGTATTTGGGTCATTGTCTGGTGGATGTCTCTGCTCAAGGCGATGGCAGTGTGTGTCCATGTAATTACTTTTCACAACACCACAAAATACCACGGGTTTCTCTTTTCTCAGGGTGTATGCATGGATATCCCAGACCACTTATCTTATGTCAATTCAGCTCTTAGAGTGGACACACCCTGACTCTAGTCCAGACTGGGCACTGGAAACAAGGTGCTCACTTACTCACTCACAGTTTAAATCAATCTGCGTTGCGAGGAGGGAGTCATCCCTACATGAGCAACACGAGGCTGAAATAAAGCCCATGAAAATGCCTGCTCGTGTGGAAAAAACGCAGGGCGAGTGAGAGCGGGAGGTAAGCAGTGCCATTTAGAAAGCCTAAATCATCCCCTGAACTATAAATCCACTGACCGCTCATCATTCAGCAGCGTTTTAAAAAGCTCTTAAAGAAAAACAGTGAGTGAAATGAATATGCTGTCACCTCTCATTTGGGTCTGGCCCACTGGCTCAATAAGAAAAGTGTTGTTCCCTGGAAAGCTGCGAGCTAGGGCTGAGCTCTCAGGTTTAGGGTTTACCCCTGTCCTGCATTCTCAAGGCTTTTACTTTGAGGCCCGTGTCTCTCTTTCCTCCCCCACGTCCCCCCAGACATGTCTGACAGGCTGAACCCGATGTGGGCTGCTCACCAGACTACAAAAATCATTCATCTGTGCCTTAAGACGGTCAAATCTGGATCTAATAAAGGGGGCTTGCCTATTGATCCTATTCATAGAGGAGAGTCAGTGCAAACTCTGGCCGCTAGAGGGCTCTGTGGCTTCAGCTAGGAGCAGCTCACCGAGGACTTAAATACCCTTTTGTTCTGATATTATGGACAAGCCATGAAGATCTATAGTCTAGGTGAAGTCTTTTCAGAAAAACTTCCAGTGGAAACCATTTAAAAAAGAAGGATCCAGGTTATCAGACACCTATGTTTCGCTTGGTGCTTATTCTGAACCATTTGAAGTTTTCAAAAGGGGTCTTTTGGGGTTACAAAGTCATGGTCTCTGTTATTGCAGAGACAATAACAAACCAACCCTTGCCCTTTTTCACCTGTGGCACAAACAAACATGCTCAACAGGAAACACATGCTGAAGCGCCTGCCAGATTTTGAACAGTCAGACAATATTACAAAACAACATGAGAAATATCCTCGCTCGGTTGCACAAGGATAGAACGACACCTCAGTGCAAGAGGGGACAGGGACGAAGCAAAGGAGAGCGAGTCACAGTCACTCTGAGGGTTGTTTTTAATGCGTGGGTGAGGGCACTACCCCAAACGCCTAGGCAAACCACAGCATTCCACGCCAGCTCTTAAAGAGACAGAGATTCGCTGTCATCATGGGTATTTGGGGAGTAAAGTGTTAACATATGGCGAAGGCTATTTGAGAGGGCTGGCAAGACCCACAGAAACCAGTAGGAGGCCATGCCAGCTCTCTGATTGCAGTCTGACAGAAGACCTCATCAGCTTAAACAAAGTGTCAGGTAGCGTTTTATAAAATGTGAGTTGGGAGATTTTTGTTTCAGGGTGGCAGCCTTTAGTAAAATGTCCAAATAACTTTTCCCATCAGTGTTTTTATTTCAAAGCCATGCAGGCATTTTCGTTTGGTCTGTGTGATGCTACTGTTCTTCCTGCGGTGCAGAGATCCAGAGGTAGAGGGCAGGATTGAGCTGTGGAACGAGTGTGAGAGCAGCAAGTCCGTCATAAGCTTGAAAGTTTCCTCAATAACCTTTAAGCATTGTTAACACTCCTATTAACTCAGCTCATATACGATTCTCTTTGGATTCTCACAGGTTCAAAGACAGTCGATTGAAATATTCTATCAGAATGTGCAACGTTTAACACCAAACTATGCTGAGCAATGCAATCCTCAGTGTCATTTATTAATAAATCATCAATTACCTGAGAGGGATAAAAAAGTCTTGGCACAAACAGGTGAGAGTAGATCACAGAGAGTGAACGTAAATGTTTTAAACTATAAAATACTGGCTATAAAATACTGGGAAACAAGCAATTAATTCATTAAAATGAACTGATTTAATTGTTATGAATTAATATTGAACATAAATTTGAAAGAAGTATATACAAATATAAGAAACTACAGCTGAATCTCTAATAAAAATTGTATATTTTAGTTTGGATCGCTCAGCATTTTATTGTGTGTATTCCAGTATTGGGAACGACATGAGGTGCACATAGTTTGTTAATGTATTTATGTAGAGTTTCAAGTATCAGTACTTTTACTTAAGTGCTTGTTTTAATGGCAACTTCCTGCTTTTCACTACCTCCTTTTTAATTTTATACTACTACTTGCTTGCTACTTCCTACTTTAGCAGATCAATTTTTGATATTCGTAATGGGCAGAAAAAAGAGGTGTCGGGTCGTGGCCTCACAGCTGGTTCTGGGGTCCCATTACCTTTCTATGTTGAGTTTGCTGGTTCTCTCAGTGTTTGTACGGGTTTCCTCTGGGTGCTCCGGCCTCCTCCCAGAGTCCAGTCACATGCAATAAAGGTGAACTAAAAACTTTAGGTCTTAGGTTTTAAGGCCCAATGTCTCGCCCATATTCTTCTGGGATAAGCTCCTCCTTGACATTAGACAACAAAGTGGCTACAGTCAATGGAAGAATGGATCACTGCATGCTTTTCAACCGGACAAGACTGGTTTAAAGTGAAATGCAGGAACAGTAACAGCACATACCTTAAAGTTAAGTATTTATTTTGGGCTCAGTCATGTGTCAATTCATATGAACTCAATTTAGATGTAGTTGAGCTTATGGTTGGGAATTTATGTACGAGAAAGAGTGTTTGCCACAAAAAAACTGATATTGAGTAAATATTAACAATTATAGTGAAATAATATCTATATAAATATATAGATATAGATATACAAGATGATGTACTTGGGTGGATGGACGTGAGCCAATTTGGACATAATCGGACAAGGGGATCCAAAAACCGTGGTTTTTCTTTACGCAAAAATGCTCCCCTGGTGAGCTAAATAAGAACAATTAATATCAAATATGACAGATATAAGAAGTATCTTGTAGAAGTTCATATGAGGGATATCTGGACTAAATCGGATCAACGGTTACAAACTTATGTCCGAAACACAGTGTTTATTGAAAAAACATTCCCCTAGTGAGTACGAGTATGAACTATTGGAGTAAAATCAGATATTTACTAGACAGAGGTCCTCCAGACAATTCATGTGCACCAGGTATCGGCCAAATCTGACAAACTGTTGAGAAATTGGTGCCCGGAAACTGTGATTTTGGAGATGCAGCTCCCCTTAGTGGCAAAAATATGCAACTGACCTTTCCCCAAATCAATCCAATTCTTCCTCGCACTGCGCTATGTGGGTATAACATTTGAAAATGATCCATGAAATCGTTGTGAGTTATTGCATTTCCTTCAAAGGCTGTGAGTACATATCCTGAACTTTTTTTTTTTGTCTTCACTTGTTTTCAAGTAACTGGGCTTCTGCTCAAGTAAAAGAATGTGTGAACTTTTGCCACTCCCTATTGCTCTGTCTTTGGATCATGTGAAGATCACAAACATTTGCTGCATAATGTAAGGCTCGGTTGGCGAGCCCTGTGCTTCCATACGGCGAGCATCTTCGATCCGGAGACAGACAGCAGAGTGGGTGAGCGGTATGAATGATGACAGGCCCAGATTGTAGGCCGGGGGAGAAAAACAAGCTCTCTGCTAAGAAGGGAGAGAACAAAGAGGAGAAAGAGGATGAGAAAACGAGAGAACTGTGTAGGTGTAAAGAGGGAGGTGAGAGCCTCGTGGCGGCTGACAGCCGGGCGGTCGGAGAGAGGGTGAGGCTGGGGTGTATGATAGGAGAAAGAAAGTGGGTCTTACAGAGAAGGCTTTTGAGAAGGAAAGAGAGGATACAGGGAAGGAAATGAAAAGTAGGTTTCGGGGGCAAAAAGAGAAATAGCCTGTTTCCTCCCTGAAAATCCATGGTACAATATGCACATCCTTAAAACATCAACCCAGCTCTAAAAATAACCCGGGTCTGCAGAGTAAGAGGTGGGAGCAGGGGGGCGAGAGAGGTGTGGGAGAGAAGGGGCGGCTGGCCGCTGGAAAAGGGAATCAGAGGATGAAACTGGGAGAGTTGCAGAGAAACACCACCGTGCCACAGTGGCGAGGAGAAATGGGCCGGAGATTTCATTGCTGCTCAACAGAGAGACCCCGACAGGGGTGGTGGGGTGTGTATTACTATTGTAGTATAAATATGGTGGCCTCGGTTCTTGCACTCGTTGAACAGTCAACGACTTTTAGAAGTTCTGTTACTCCACTGTTGAACAATTAATCACATACAACTAGAGCCGCTTTCAGACGGACTGGTCAACACAGCGCCGGTTCCCCCCTTATTCCATCCCAACATTCTGTATAAACACAGGTGTAGTGTGTGTAATGTGAGCTCTGCATTGTTCTACCTCCGAGACGGCACTGGAGGTAGTGGCAGAGGTGAATTTGAATAAACGATTTGTTGATTCCAGCTGAGTGTCGGGAGTTAAGGTTATGTTAAGGGGTGGGTACTGGGATCACTCCGGATGTGGTTTTACCCAGCATGAAGAAAGATCCAAAATCAGATGAAACTGTCAATCAAAACTTATTAGTAGTACTTTTTTTTCTTTTTTCTTTATCTATCTTCCCATATACCAATTGTTTATGCCAAGTTTGCTCTTTCTTAAAAACAATTTTTTTTTGATCTCGCAACAGAGGTGTTTTATTTGAGTTCTGAGAGTGTGTGTATGTGACCCACACAAGCCTCTCCTGAAAGACTAGTCTACTATGTTTTATCTGGAACTGCTACATACTTCTCGTGAAAGTTGGGTGTGATCTCATGTGAAACTGAGAGGCGAAACAAGAAAAGCAAGGACAAAAAGACAGGCAGTACCACGATGTGAAGAGTCTTTGTTGCTCTGCTTTGTGGACACAGAGTCTAAAATATATATATAGTATTTGTTTCCTGAGCAGTCTAAGTCTCAAAGTGTCCTTCGAACTCACGATACTCATGAAGGCTGTTCCACTGGTGACATGAATGATTATAGTTCATGAAGGCTGTTCCACTGGTGACATGAATGATTATAGTTCATGAAGGCTGTTCCACTGGTGATATGAATGATTATAGTTCATGAAGGCTGTTCCACTGGTGATATGAATGATTATAGTTCATGAAGGCTGTTCCACTGGTGATATGAATGATTATAGTTCATGAAGGCTCTTCTACTGTTGACATGAATGATTATAGTTCATGAAGGCTGTTCCACTGGTGACATGAATGATTATAGTTCATGAAGGCTGTTCCACATGTGATATGAATGATTATGGCTCCTGGTTCCTGTTCTACTGGTGGTATGAATGATAATGGCTCCTAATGGCTGTTCCATTGGTGTTATGAATGATTATAGTTCATGAAGGCTGTTCTACTGTTGACATGAATGATTATGGTTCCTGTTGACTCTTCCACTGGTTATATCAATGATCATGGTTCCTGAGGAGCAGGTGACGCCTTGCAAGGTAGCCTCTCATACAACTGTTAGAATGGGACTGTGGATTGTGCTCCAGTTTCTAACATCACAGCAGTAAACAAATACATGTAATTGTTTCAGTTCATGTGTTCTCATTTTTACTCTGTTCTTCACGACAGGTCCATAATTTGTCTTCTACCCAGCTTCTTTTTTTTTAACTTCCTTTACTATGTAGTTTCCAAAATCCTTCTCTGGGGTCAAAATCCCATTTTTGGGAAAAAATGGCTATCAAGCTGTGTCAAAATGGATGTCATTCTATTCCTATCCCACAAAACCTGTGAACAATAACACGGACGGTGTGATTTTTCTATCAATTATGACGCAGCAGTTGTTGTCAAAGAGTTTTTGAGCGAAATGCCGTGATTGTATTGCAATATGCTATAGTGATATAATAATGTTACAGGCATTTTTATCCAAAACAAATTTGGAATGAAGTTTGGGTACTTTTTGTGTTAATCGCAGTTTACTCACATATTGTCACAGGTACACTGAAAATAAATGATCTTAAGTGTCCATCAACACCAAGATTATACAAATACGCCCGATAGCTGTGGAGCTATTTTAAGTTTATTTGGGGTATGTAAGTCAGGTTAACATAAAGTAGGCAACATCCTGTTTGGATGAAAATAAAAGCAGCACAAACTGTATTTTCGACAGGGTTGCTTCTGCGGAGGCATGTCAGAGAGAGCCGGAGACCCGACTTGGGACACAAGACAGGCTCACTTGACAACCAGCCATCGACAACCAGCTCTCTCTTCCCTCTCATCGCCCCGATAAGCCCTCCTCTTCAGTCTCATCACCGGCTGAGTGGACTGAACGAAGCCGACAGGTTTACCGCGCCGCTGATGTCGTTATCAGTGTGAACACAACAGGGACTTGGAGGAGCTAATGATGCCTCTATCTCACAACAAGTCACCGGGAAAGACAAACACAACGGCTCAAACAGGTGTCGCGTGTCAAGACCAGCTCAAAACCCCAACCACCCCACATTGAATGGATGGGTTGAAAGTGTGGAGATATAACTCTTCAGAGGGAATGAGCACTTTAATACTCTGTGGAGAATGTGCTTCAGCTGACTGGGCTTCGCTCACGGCCCTCACTGGTGCCCTGGAGACAAAAATCATCCCCATTATGGTGGAAATTTCCATTTTTCTCACTTCTTTCAACAGTTCTGGCATGTTCCCTCTCTAACCCTGTCTTACTCTTTCGCCATCTGTCTCACTGATACGCACTCCCTCTATGGAGCCTCCCAGTCCGGCTCTCCACCTCTCCCCTCTTGCTCTAGCCTTCTCTCGCTTCCCTAATGAGGGCGTGCGTCACACAGGCATTCAGAAACCTCCTCGGCTAATTACATGACAAGAATCTCGTTCTGGGACACTAATGAAGAGGGATAGCGAGTTGTAGACGCCACTGGAGCGGCGTTGTGTGTGTGTGTGTGTGTGTGTGTGTGTGGAGGGGGATCACTCAAGCCACTGGGTGGGGTGTTAGTGTGTACTTTTTTGCGAGAGTGTTTTGGCGCCAGTACAGCAGCTTATCAACCAGGGCATGTTGGACTCAGCATCTTGTTCTCTACCTCCCCAAGCCCCTCACTTTGTCCTTTCATCTATACTTCACATCATCATTTTTCTCACCAAAGATTGGCATCGGGGCTTTTTTTCACCATGAGACATTAACTGAACAGTCATTTATGATGGTATAAGTTATGGAGGCAAGACTTTTTCTCTATTTGAGCTATAAGTGAGGTAGTATTTACCAAATCATGTCTCAATTTTTGGAATGGAAAATTGAATTGGTCGTGTTCACGCAAAAACTCATTTCATGGATCATTTTCAAATTGTTTACCCCCACAGAACATAGTGTGATGAAGAACTGGATTGATTTTCGGGAAAGGTCGGTTATATAGCTTTGACACTAGGGAGAGCTTTATCTTCAAAAGTTTTCCGGCCATAATTACTAAACCGTAAGTTTGATTTAGTCCAAATTGGTGCGTATGAACTGACAGAAGGAAATCTTCACTTTCAATTGGAGGAGTTGAATCAGTGGGATCACTTGTACAATGCAGGGGATTGGGGCTTTTTGGGGAAATACCTTGCTGGGACACCAGTGTAGGCCTGCTTTTATGTCAAGTGGGTTCCCGAAACAATTTTATCTAGATCTAGACATATTTACATAAGTTAGGTTAACTTACATTTGTTACATAAAATGTACTTATTGTTCGTATTTTGTAATTATAGACTATATTTTTCGCATTAGTTTAATTTAGAGTCACTTATTCATCTGCAGTGAAGAAAGAGAGTACCCGTTTGCGATTTCTCCTACCTCCTTACTAAACAGTGTCGGAAGTTCAAACTAAATGTAGCATAAAACAAAGGCATCCGTTATAAATGTAATGTTCTAAATTTTAGTTTGACTTAGTGAGACAAAGAGTTTATCCAGTACCTAAAACACCAGCATGAAAAAGTTTCCTCCACTCTGGAACTTAATCATGGAAGCAGAGCTGAATTGATGATGTCATAGGAGAACTTTGGCTTCCAAAGACCAAACGGGTTCGATTTAACTTAAACACTCCTCTAAAAAGAAAATACTGCAATTACATAGATCAGTCAGGTTGATATCAGCCTCCATTTTGTCGAGGTCATGTAAATTAAAGCTAGCGACTACATCTTAATATGACATCCGGTTCATTCACTTCAAAATAAAAGCATTTCCCGCTAATATTTTGTGTAGTATAAATTTATATACGTTTGTCTCAATTACTTCAAAATAAACATTGAACCTTTCAACTATTATGACCTTACTTTTAACATAACATACTTTATATTTAGCTTAAGCCCTTATTTCCCAAAATATCTCAAATAATAGATTTAATCATTAACAATTTACAACAGATGCAGCCGCATCCAGATACCCTCGAGTTTTAATCACAGAAAGAGGATCTGACATTCTTCCTCATAATTTTCTGCTAGAAAGAGGAATTTATTAATTTCCCCTCAATTATGGCTCGCAGTCCTGTTCCTGAAGCAGCGACGCCACAACATTACTCCGCAACAGTCTTTGATTGTAGTTTTAATGTTTAATGATTTCAGTGCCGTGTTTGGTTTGTGCCAGATGTATCACGACGCCTGAAACGTTAAACTTTCAGCTCATCAGTCCACAGAACATTCTTACTCTGTGTGAATCATTAAAGAAAAAACAAAAAAAACAAACAGATGAGACTCAAGGTTCTTCTGGGTTAGCAGCGGCTCTCACCGGAAAACTCTAGAGGTGGTCTGCAGTTCTTTGGTTGTTTTCTGACTTCCTATATTTTGAATTCCATAGTGCTTGGAAAAGCTTTACAAATAATTATGTAATCCTTCCCAAACTTCTGCATTTCCTCCACCTTTGTTCTGGATATTATTATGTTTTTGGCGGGTTGCACCGCTGGTGAGACCTATAAGTCATCTTCACGCTAAAAGTGGTGTATTTATAGCACTGCACTTGTTTTTGATCTAGAGAGTGAAGGTGGGGCACACAGGGAACCATCACAAGGGGGGAAAGTAAACTTCCTAGAGAAAGGATCCAGGTTGGGATACGAACCTTCCTCCTGTTAGGAAAGGCTTAAAGTCACTCCACTGTGAAAGTTTATTTTAAATAGGAAATCCCGTTTATGTCAAAACCCCACGCTAAATAGATATCAGCCAATGGGGGTGCCCCACTACGTGCCCAAGGTCAGCTGGTACACTCATCTATTTACGAACTGTTGGCATAAAAAAAATTAAGAAAAACCCGATACATCCAGAAAATGCAGAAATGACACAACAGTCGAAAAAAGTCTAGCAACAAAAGCTTCTGACAAAAAAAAAAAAGGTAAAATAAATCAAATGAAATAAATAAAACTGTCTGTTTTAGAGGTGGGGAGATTTTAGTCAAATCTTAATAGAAGTGTGTTTGGATTTAATTTGAATAAGTGAACGATGATTTAATAGCTCATTAAAATCTACCCAAAATAAACAATCTGTTATTCACAAGGGGTCAGAATCATGAAGTAGAGGTTTGGTGTGTCGCTGCTCACTGTTGCTCCTTGTGTTTGCTGCTTTGTGCATAAAATTAAGCGTTGCATTTTTTGTGAGCATGCGATTGATTTAACACCACATTGACAGACAAAAGCCTCAGTGTGCACACACACACACACACACATACACACACACACATAACCTACGGATAAACCCACACACAGAGGAGGCTGAAAAGAAAAGGGAGAGAGAGAGAGAGAGAGAGAGAGAGAGAGAGAGAGAGAGAGAGAGAGAGAGAGAGACCTAAGCGGATATCCAACGGCTCAGCATGCGAGTCGGAGGAACTCGTTCTGTCAAGAGACACACTCAGACAGAAGATCGCTGTCCCGCTCCATCTCTTGTGAAACGCTTGAGAAACATAAACCATCTGGAGGCTGTAGCGACTCTCTTGACATATCAAATATGGAGGATGTTTGTCTTATTTACAGGGCCTATTTAGGACTGTTTGGACAACTTGGCAGAGGGATTGCCGCTTTAATTAAAGATAATATCAAGAGCTAATATTGCCCCCCGGACCTTTGCCTCACTGTCAACAGTGCAACAAAGTCCCGGTTCTGAAGGCGAGGGGTGGGAGCCGGAACCAAAGACACTTTAAAATGAATCCAGTCAGGCCTGATACAAAGACTTCTGCGTGCCCCTTATCCCCCTGCCCAATAGTTCCCCCTACTCTCTCTCTCTACTGATGCCAACTGCAGCGTCGGCTTTTTCAGGCCCAAGTCCACTGCAGTGATGGCATATTGATACACTCGTAAAATATGATATCCTCATTTTATTCATTGGAAGCAGCCTTTAATCTATTAATATCGTGGGCAGAGAATAAAACAGAGTTTTCAGCGGCAGAAAGATTAGGCCTGTGCTCCTCTCGCCGAGCACAGCTCGGAAACACTGAGGCCCAAAATAGATGTTCTTCTCATAAAGGGCTCCTTCTTTGTAGTCAGCGTACAGCAACAACATCTGCAGGGCAGTTTCTATGGGGGGAACAGATTTGGGCAGGCTATCAAAGAGAGAGGCGATCTCCTGTGAGAAGTGGTGGGTGGAGGACTTCCATATTCTCTTTTTCTCTCTCTCTCGGTCGTCTTTTTTCTTCTTCCTCAGCTCTTGCCCTTTATCTCTTGCCTCTAAAACTCTGTAGCAATCAGGACGCTGCTAATAAAAGACCATTAATATCACCTGTCAGCGCTATCTTTGGAAGATCCAAAATGAGAAAAGAGGATTCATAGTGTTGAGCTGCTCCCCGAGACACAGGGACCAGTGGAGGTCAGGCAGCAGGAGTTTAGGATTCTGGGCTGATTTAAACAAAGTATTAGGATGACAGAAGTCCACCAAAGTCTCGGGATGAAGAAACACATGGTACTAGTTACTACTGCTGATGCACCGATCACCAAACATTTTGTTGTCCTAGGTGAAACGTTACGTTTGTGGGATTTATGTCTACAAGCATGGTTTTCTCGTTCTGACCGGAATATAGAATAATATATAGCTTCAAGTTATTTATCTTTTTGTCTGATTCAATGACCCCAAATGGGGTATGAACTCAGCAATACGCAGTATGGTGGGATCATCACTTCTGAACAGATGGTAAAGATAAGACCCCCAAATCCACCCAAGAGACACGAGAACCTGATGCACAAACACACTAAGAGTCACTTTTAGATTTTTTGCTGCAGCAGTTTTCCTCTTGCACTCATGCATCCATCCATCCATCCATCCATCCATCCATCCATCTATCCACTTATTCATCCATACATCCATCCATCAATCTACCCACCCACCCACCCATCCATCAATCCATCCACTCATCCATCTATCTACCCACCCACCATATCCCCCATCCATCCATCCATCCATCCACCCACTTATTCATCCATACATCCATCCATCAATCCACCCACCAACCCACCCATCCACCCATCCATCCATCCATCCATCCATCCACTCATCCATCTATCTACCCACCCACCATATCACCCATCCATCCATCCATCCACCAACCCTATCAAACATCTATCCATCCAACCATCCATCCATCCATCTACCCACCCACTTATTCATCCATACATCTATCCATCCATCTACCCACCCACCCATCCATCCATCCACCATCCATCCGTCCATCCACTCATCCATCTATCTACCCACCCACCATATCACCCATCCATCCATCCATCCACCAACTCTATCAAACATCTATCCATCCAACCATCCATCCATCCATCTACCCACCCACTTATTCATCCATACATCCATACATCCATACATCCATCCATACATCTACCCACCCATCCATCCATCCATCCATCCATCCATCTATCCATCCCTCCATCCATCCATCCATCCATCCATCCATACCCTATCAAACATCCATCTATCCATCAATCCATCCATCCATCCACTCATCCATCCACCCACACTATCAAACATCCATCCAAACAGAGATACAAACAACCATACAAACAACAAACAAAGATACAAACAACCATTCTTGCTCATTAGAAACCTGTGAGTTATCAATTCACCCATATGTCATGTTTTTGGACCATGGAAGGAATCCAGACTGATACACACCCTCAGCTCACGTACCTTATGTGTGAGAGCGCCGTAAGGCTCTCTCTAACCCAGCGATGATGAAGGCCATAAAGCTTTCCTGCTCTTTTGACTTATAGCTCTTACTGGCAGTGACAGCAGGTCATCCACTATCTGTTTAATGCAAACCATGAGCACACAAATGAGCGCTCTGCACAGAGAGGTGGCACCATGATGGGAAGTGAAAGGCAAGGGGGCAACGTGATGATAGTGGCTTCATGCGGGGCAGAAGTGAATCGAGGGCCTCGCCTTTGAACTGGAAAGCCAGCTAATTGAAACAGGATTGCCGGGGCATCGGCTGAAGATCTGGATCACATTCATCCCTGCTTTTATTCAATTTTCTCTCATCACAGGGGCGCGTCCCCGTTTTTTTTTCTCGTCATGGCAATAAGTCATACCCTCGCCTTTTGCCCTCGACGTGTTGCCCATCTGTGTCCCCTGAGGCGCTGAGGCCCACGGAAAGCGGAGGGATTCAAACGGGGTTTTGAGAAAATGCAGGCTCCCTGCCACTGAGCCCCTCATAGTGCTTCTTCACGCCTTTCACCTTGGACTTGACCCCACCCCTGAGCTCTTCACTCACACTCACAGACACACACACACACACCTCTCAACCCCGAGACCTTTAAGATTTACTGTTAAGAGCAGTGGCTGTCAGGAAGTTTGAACCGTGCACTTTCTAATTCAAACAAATGCTGCACTTGAGGTCATGGAATTATCATGGAGTCACAAGGTGTTTCAGATGACTCACAAGTGTTGAGTGTTAAGCTGATAGGGCGGGAGAGAGACTGAGTTTCACGCTGGAGGGGGGAAATGTATTGTTGGGCGTACAGCGTGGAAATAAATAAACAAATGCAGCGATAAATGAGGAAAACGATAAAGCCTCTCACTCTTACCTGCTTATCGCTGACTGCCATCAGAGCAGGTGGATGTAGATCTCCTGGTGGAGTGGGGGGGTGGGGGTGGGGGGGGGACTACTCTTCTCATTTCGCAGAAGAGTAGTCAAGGTTTCTGCTCTAATCTGGCATGATGTTGGTCAGGCTCAGGGGCTGTAAGGCAGGGGATGATGTGATAGTCACTGATAAATAAAAATGAATAAACTAGGCCTAAGCTGTCGTCCCTTCATTCCACTCCTCAAATTACGTTAGAATGTGAAAAAACCCCACTAGTGAGTAAAATATGAGTATTTCAGTACAAAAAAAACATGATAGATAAAAGATAGATCTTTTTCAGTCTATTGATGTGTACTTATATAGATGAAACTGGACCAACGGTTGGGAATTGATGTCCAAAAATGTGTATTTTTCATACGAAAGCACCCCCCCCGATACTTTGATTCATACGCACCAAATGTGGACTACATCGAATGTTTGAGAAATTATGGCCGGAAAGGTTTTTGCAGGTAAAGCTCCCCCTAGTGTCGGAAATATACGACAAATCTTCCAAAATCAGTCCAGTACTTCCTCACACTAAGTTCTACGTGGGGATAAAATTTGAAAATGATCCCTGACAAAGATTCGAGTTAACACGACCACCTGTGACAGTGGACGCGTGAGTAGCAGCAATGACGATTCCACCATATCCCCGACTTTGCGGTGATATAATGAATTAATAAATAAATAAATATTCAAGAGGAAATCTTTTAAAAAAAAAAAATTTTTAAATTCCTTGCGGTAAAATATTGTCTACGAGGAGATGTTTAACCGGAGAAAAGAAAAAAAGGTGAAGTTTTCATCAACATATTAGAACACAAGTCAATGCCAATGTCAATTTTATTTGTATAGAATATTTACAATAGCAGGAGTGGATCGAAGTGCTGAACGGACTGAAAAATATAAAAGGGAAAAGATAAAAGAAAATAAACAATAAGACAAATAAGAAAAATAAAGGATAAACCCTGAATTAAAAACCAACGTGAATGAGCTCACATAGAGATGTTTTCTTTTTCAGATGACATCACAAGTAAGATCAGCTATTGTCATTTCCATCACAACCTTTCTCCATGGGAGATTTTCCTGCTTCTTTCCTGTTTTATATCCCTTTGTAAAACGAACAAACAAACAAAAGTGCAACCACCAGTTCAGAAGAGTGTCACACTGCTCATCTAGAGCACATACGTCAATCAATCAATCACATTTTATTTATATAGTGCCAATTCACAGCAACTGCTGCCACAAGGTGACTTCTAAAAAAAGCCAGTCTAGTCCGAACTCTATCATTTTCAATGATAGGGGAGAGGATCTGTGTCGTTTGAGACCCATCAGAACCTTCCCTCTGAAGCACCAGAGAAACATCCTATCTGATTTGATGTTACTTAGATTTGGGGGACCTTAGAGTCCTAACAGATGGATGCAGACCGGAGGGACTGACAACAATAAATCTATATCTGACAACCTCTCTCTCTCTCTCTCTCTCTCTCTCTCTCAGTCTGTAAGTTTACACCTGGGCAGCATGTGAAGTCCTGAGACACAAAGGGAAGAACATTTTTTGGGAGAGGGATCACCGTGTGATTGAGGGAGGGAGGGAGGGACTAGGGGTGCGCACACTATTCCTTCCTCTGAGGGACTCGCGCGAGCAGGTAGAGCATCTCTGCAGTCCACGGCTCAGCTGTCACACTCAGCCGCCCAGCGCCTCCAGTCTGCAGGAAACTTCTCTCCCCGCAGTTGGTGAGTGCAAAGTTTTCTACTAGAGGGCAATTCAACAGATGGGATGAGAGGGTGTGTGACATTACCGCTGCTCTTTTGCGCCTTTGCTGCCTCGGAGCGTTGATTTAAAGTTTGCGGATGAAGCGTGCTGCGCGCTTTTTCTTTAATTGAGATGCGCAACCTTCCTGCTTTATTCTTGCGTTTAAAATCTTCCACCCCCCTTATTTTAAATGAACTTCGGTGCAATATTTTTTCATTACGTCGTCACTTTATATGCTCCCCCTATACTCAAAATGTATAAGGATCCACTTACAAAAATGCAAAATTTGTGCTGTAAGAGCGCTTTTCTTCTTCTTCTTGTTCTTTTTCTCAATGAGTGCCATATAATAAGACAGCTCTGCTGCATGCATTTGAATGACTTGATCATGGTTTGCACGCTATTTAATTATTTTGCTGAAACAAGAGCATGTGAATCTCATTGAGCTGCTGAACATCTGCAGGCATTGACTAGTTGCCCATCTTTCCTCAGCTTGTCAGCAGCTGCCACCATCCAGACATTGCTTAACATATGAATGTGAGGAAGATGAGACCTGCCACTGGCCATATATACACCATCTCTCCTCTAAAATGATCCCCCTGCTCAGTTTGCACTCTCTTCTGTTGAGGCATGCCTCACGTAAACAATGCTAAGTGATAAGAAAAGTGTGGAGGAAGGAGAGGAGGAAGAGTTGAGGCAGATGGCAGTGAGGTAAATTTGAGGTCGACAAGTCTCAGGGTGGACGAATTTGCTTCTTCAGAAATCACTTTTGGTCCTCGGGAACCAAGCAGTGTTTGCTTTAACTGAAATCGGTCCATATTCAAACGTTACTTTAGCCCTTTAACCTGAAAGCGTCGGAAAACCTCAGTTTTCAGTCTCTTCACTGTGGAGCTGATGCTGCAGGTTATTTAAACCCAGCTGAAATATCTCCCTCTATTTCTCTTTATCAACCCCCCTTCCCCTCTCTCCCTTCCTCACACCCTCCTCCCCACACTTATAGACACACTAATGCCCCCCACCCACACACACACACACACACAGTGTGCACCACGCACAGAGTGTAAACAGCGCATGATAGATAGGTCGCTCCACCCAGCCTCGTCTGTTTATGTGTTGATCCTTTCAGCAGGCCCTGCTTCTCCTGTCCGCGGTGATCGCCATGAGTTACTACATGGATCCAGTTTCTTCCTACCCGGCCCTTCACCCCTGTGACCGTCTGGGCGCAATGGTAAGACCTCGCTCGTAAATTACCTCAGTGTTAAGGCTGCCTCAGGTACCTGCCACACAGCCGGACAGGAGTGTGAGGGAATGAGCATTAGTGTGTGTGTGTGTGTGTGTGTTTGTCTGTGTGTGTGCGTTAGTGGCTCAGCCATATGGCAGTGCAGGAATGTGTGTGTGTGTCCAACTCTGGATCCCATCACCTCACAGGAACAGACTCTATCTTTTTTTCCTGTTGAGTTTAGGTCACCAGAGTGGAACTATATCAGTACATATTGTTCCTCGTGATTTCGTCAAAAAAAAGTTAGGAAACAGATCCGTTGAACAAGAAGATTCTCTACAGTGCTGTGAAATCACCCATATGAACTTTTCTGTGTTGCACAACCTCCCAGCGCCGAGATGCACTTCTCCTTAGCAAGCAATATAGTAAACATTGAGACCCGTAGACCTCCAGCCTCACCACTAACCAATCAAATCGGAGTCAGGCCATCCTGACTGATTTTCTCAGCTAAGCCACCCGCACAGTGAACTGCAGCATTCTGGGGGCTCTTAACACTTCCCAAATGAGGGATTTGAATACAGAGGCAGAGACAGCAGTAGCCGGGAACATTGGGATTCCTGTCAGATGAGCATTTGAAGGGTGAAGGCCAAGGAGCAGCAAAATAAATGCCTCCATTTGTATGCGGAGCGCCGGCACATTAGGATAAGAGACTGAGGTTATATGCAAATGGCAACCCCACCCTGGCCTGATAGAAAACACAGAAAGATACAGCTCCCTGGATTCTAATTGGCTCAGGTGGTGGGGCTAGCCTTTGAGACAACTGTATAACAGGGCAGACTCGGTCAAAAGGTGGACCTGGATCACCTCCGCAGCTCTATCCTTTTGAATTCACACAAATGAGCTCCGGCAGGGCATGACGTGTGTTTACGGTTCAGTCAAAGTCTTGCGTGAGTCTCAAAGACGATGCAGGGAAGGTGGAGGAATCAGGGCTGGTTAGCAGCTTATAGGAAGTTCCAGAGGCCGCCTCATTGCAACGGTGAGTTTGGGTTTTGCAACACATTTAAAGCTCCCTTCCCCTAGCAGGTTTTCCTCTTAATTACATGCAAGCTCATTTTATACAGCCGTCAAGATACAGTCCCACAATGCAGATGCTTCCCTACGATGCCTTTTAATTATATAATTAACGTGGTTACTGTTACTACTGTTACATGTCGGCATACTCTCAGAGGGTTAAGGAGCTCCTCGATGTCTCGGATTTTGGAAAAAAGGATTCGGCTGATTCCTTCTTTGTTGAGTTTTCCAGTTGCTAATTGCTACAAGCTGATTTTTTGCCTTTTATTGTCCTGCTCAACTGTTTGTGTTTGAGCACCTTTTGAGTCACTATTTCAAATGCAAAATGTCTGCAACTTGACTGTAGCTGTTAACAATATAAAAGTAGGACTCAGAGGAAGCATGTATATGTTAACTTGTAAGGGGCAAAGGTTGGAGCCCTGTGGGACACCACAGGTCAAAGGAGCCACGAGGAGAGAGCAATGTTCTATTCAATAAGTAGGATTTTTTAGCATTTGAGGACTTACTTAACAGAATTATGTTGCTTAATACAACCGGAAAAAGTCTAGTAAGGGTCAAAGTTTTCTAAAAACATGCTTTACCAAAAGTTTTAGATAATCTAATTAAAACAGACTATTTTCCAAAGAATGTTTAAATTTCAATTCCACAAGTTGGATTTTTTTTACTGTATAAAAAAAAATTTCTTGACCAAGCAAATTGTAATGTTATGGTAAATTAAGAGTTTCTGAGATGTTAAATTAATTAATGCCCCAAAGAAATATCTTACGTAAAGAAATCATTTTTCCATAGTTTTTTTTTCTTAGTGTGGAGAGTAAAGGGTTAAAGTCGTCTGGTTGTGGGCTGCACACATAATGGTCACCATCCCATCTGGTAGCTCCTATCCTCCAAAAACGCCTTGTAACTATGGTGATGCTGCTATTACACCATGCGGGAGGGAAGGTCATAATGAGAAACTGTCCGGTGATTAGAACTATTTATCCAGTTTGGATATTAATCATAATCATATTTATTTAAGAGCCGTTGGGGTATCTGGAGGTGACACGAGTACGGCAGAGGTGGGGAATAGGAATTTGAAAGAAAAGTCACATTCAGTCTCATTTCTTCAGACAAATTAAACAGGTTTTGGGACAGCAGCCCATAATAAGAAACCTTCCCTAACATTTTTGGGAGACTTGGTCACCTTATGCACATAATACTCACGGATCTACAGAAACGTTAGCAGTGCCGAAGGATTTCTGCTCTAATATGTTGAATATTACTTCATAATATCTGTATTAAAATATTTTTTTGTGTCACAATTTTAACATTCACAAAATTTGAAAATGATTATATACTTTATTTGCTCGAACAAAACACAATTTTCAAACTTGATTGACACTTCGAACACCCCGGGGTCTCCTTGAAGGCCCCGATTTAAAAAAATCTTATATCCGCCAGTGGATTCAGTATTCTTCAAAAAAAACAAAACTATTTTGATAAATATAAACAACATCATACGGCAGAGAGAGAGAGAGAGAGAGAGAGAGAGAGAGCATGTGACTGGAGCTTGGTCTAAATTCAGCTCCTCATTCTTTCATGCCCCCTTATTAAATGTAACACTCAGTACTTCACTCGGTAGTGAGTGTTAATGTATGTAATGTCTAAATCATTGCTGACACAGACTGGGGAGTTACATGTATAATATGTAAGGCATTGAATTGTGGGATTGAGAGTAGGCATAGCTTTTGACCGTATTAAGTGTACTCTACTCCGTATGGTAAAAAAAGGAAATGTTTTCTTAGGTCCTTCTTTTGTGAAATAGTTGAAGTCTTTGTTGCAGGAAGTCACTCGTAATATTGCTC
The DNA here is from genome assembly GCA_037951165.1 of Lophius americanus. Classification (NCBI taxonomy): domain Eukaryota; kingdom Metazoa; phylum Chordata; class Actinopteri; order Lophiiformes; family Lophiidae; genus Lophius; species Lophius americanus. Next base: position 1,699,166 of record JBBDHG010000090.1, on the reverse strand, counting down.
GCAAAGTGTAATCAGCCAATCTAGCGAGTCAACACGCAGCAGCAAAGACTTTAATTATACCTTTTAATATTTCATCACTCATTAACACTTGTTTGATTGCCTTTAGACACTGCAGTTCAACTTTAGGCACCACAAGAGGGCAGTTAATAACCCATCAAAAACCTGGTATGATTTCAGAGATGAATATGTGTAAATATTATACTGTATATTCATGGGAGCAGATGCACAAATGTGGAGTTTTGTGATTCCATTCTGAACAAATTGACCCTTTTTCAAAATTCAGCAAGCATAAAACTTGATAATAAGAAAGCAGGTACAAGCCTGCAGACGTATTATGACACTGACTTCACAAATATTTAGACAGGATGAACCTGTGGGGTTCTGCGTCTTTGGATCAGTGAGTGTTTTGAGTTCACTCAAGAGAAGATGGAGGAAAGGGTGCCAGTTCAGCCAGAAACCACTTACAAGTTTTCAGCCCTTGCTCATCTTTCTATTGTCGGGCATTATCCCATTAATGTCTCTCATCAATAAATACGGCTTTCTTATGTACATGCTGTCGTCTGTGATTTGTTTGTTTTTTGATGGAGGGTAAAACAACCCTGAGAACAAAACATGGATGAAAAGCAAGACTGTAGAATCTAATGAGATGGTTGTGATCTGTGAAGACGGGACGGATGAAGGTTGATTTTTAATGTTAATATGACTCACACGTCAAACTGATTTATATTGCAAACATTAAGCGGCTAATTTGTGGACATGAGGCACATAACAAAACGGACAAAATTTAAATGGAAGTATTTAGACTAAGGGCTGAAATTGGAAGAAAAAAAAAGCATTCAAGGCCCCTTCAAGGTCGTCATTAGCCCCCTTCAGTTAATTTCTCAAACGTGTAGATGGAAAAGTTATTCTACACTGAATATAATCCAACCCATAAATAATCCATCCGGCTCCATGCGCGCCTATCTGATGTTGACCTGGAACGATAGGAGAGGGCGACATCCCACGTTAACCTCGGAGGAAACCTCTGAGGCCGCCTCCCTGATCCTCCCCTCCTGTTTGTTGACCATAAAGCTGGCCGTCTACCGATAAATGCAGCAGGACTCTTATCAGATCAACAGCCTGTCAATTACACACATGACATGTGACATATGACACTCTGACATCCCTCATACAAATGCTACTTTAGCAAGACTAACCGCTCTAGTCTTTTATTGCAGGTTACACGCAAGAAAGGACCAACCCTTGCTAATTTCTTTTTTCAACACTTATTCAGCGGGAAAGGTGACATAAGCTGGAGACTATTGTGAGAATAATTTGAAAGACCCTAAAAAACTCCCAACAATACGTATTGAGCCAACGAAGGTCTGTGATATGCTAAAAATGGCCGATCCCTTCTATCTCCTGTGTCCACATAGACTTTCATATCTCAGCCAGCTCCCCTGTCAAGTGCTGACTTTAGACTTCCTCCTTTAGTGCAACCTCCTATGTGAACGTTTCTGCGATAAGCCGGATAAACGGCACAAAGATAAACTGCACCAGTGAAATTTAGCTGCGAGTGTTATCTTTGCGGGAAAAACAATGAGAAAAGAAAAAAAATACTCAAAATCCAAGGTTACGGCATCAGCCAAAGCCGCTGGAAAGTTTAATCTGATGTTTGCAGCTGAATCTTTCCTGACATCGTTGAGAATAGAAATACACATTCTTTTCATTTTTCATTTCATTTCAAACTTTGGTAAGATTTAATAATAATCATTTTTATTCATCGGGCGCTTTGCAAACCAAAGGGTGACAAAAGTCTAGTTCAGTGCACAGAGAGTTCAAAACAATGAAAGCAGTTAAAAGGAAATTAAAAAATCATATAAAATCAAGTACCTTGAGGGTTTAACGAAAGATCTCAACCTGATTTCCTCCTCGCACACTTCCAATAACTCCAGGCCCTGATCGCAACCGTTCCGTCCCCTTCCGACTTCAGCCGGACCCCTTAATAGATCAAAAATCTCTGCCATGAGGGGAAAATGCTCATGAAGGCTCTTGAAAGTAATCAGTGAAATCCCTAACTCTATCCTAAAACAAACTTGGAGCCAGTGCAAAGAGGCTAAAACAGAAGTGATGTGATCACCTCCCATAATTTCTGGTGAGAGTCCAGCTGGACAATCTGGAGTCAATCAGTGGATTTTCTATGCAGGAAGGTAAAAGGTTGTAAGCAGTAATCCAGGCACGCATATATGAAAGCATTGAAAATGTTGTGTGTGTCTTTAACCCACAGTGGTCACACCAGCATGAAACCCTAACTCAGTAAAATGAGGGGTTAGGTACGGGGATCGCACCGGCGTGACCTCGGACTCAAGGGGTACGTTAAAATGAACGGCAATGATGGCACCCGCTCACTTGTGTTCGGAATAATACAATGCTGACAGTGGTTCAAGTAAGGATTGTACTTGGAATTCAAGCTTATTCAGCTATTTAACCTTTATTATGACATTAACTCTCACTATGATCTCCAACCTCTACGTACAAAATTTAATAATGTTCAATAAGTTGATTGTGGCATCTTTTCTTTGCAGCATGACATGAGTACTAGTACTACCTGTCAGATATTTCTTCACCATAACATACTCCATTAGCAATATACATCAGACAGACGGAGTCATCTTTTGGATGATGCCTAACTCTACACACGCCCTGGTCTGACCTCACACTCCAGAACGTTAATTTCAGGGTGCAGTAGGTGATCCTGGAGAATGACCAAATAGGGGCGCTTCAGTATTTGAGGATCCGTGAATGAATCATTGGTTTGCAGTAAATAGCTGTACCCAAAATGAACATTTTTATTTTTCAACCTGGGGAGGAAACTCAATCAACTCTTAAAATTAAAGTTTGTTCAATAACTGTTTTTTTTTTTTTTTATTGATTAAAAGATAAAAGGATGGAACTATTAGAGTAAATTATTAAGTATGAAAGATAGATTTCCTTGAGCCTACTCTATTTAACCAAATGGAGACTAAATCGGACTCACGGTTTATATTATCTGGAAAAATTGTGGGTAAAACTCCAACAAATATACAACCAACTTCTCCCAAAATCAATCCAGTTCTTCCTCACACTAAGGTCTGAGTGATTAAAAAATTTGAAAATGATCAATGAAACAGTTTTTTAGTTATCGTGTTAACACGACCAGTCGGCGGTAGAAGGGACACAGCAGCGGCGCTAACGTTGTGGCTGTGGCTTTTTAATAAACCATTTACACATCTTTTCCGTCTTCAGAGGCAGAACGGAGGGGTGGCAATGGACCTTCACACCCATTTTCCAGGCGTGGTTCACCCTCAGCAGAATTGCTACCCGTCACAGCCAATTTACAGCCAGGACATCCCCCTGCAGGAGGTGCCCAATGGACATGAAGTTTGCCCGACAGGTAGGACATGGACAAAGTCCCAGCTCAAACATGAAAAAAGTTAGAAGAAGCTAAATGCCTATTCAATCATGGTGGATTATTACAATTAGAACAAATTTGCTTTTTGAGATGAAGGTCAAATGTTTGTTTTTGGATACATTTTTATTTTCTTCAGTCTAAAAAAGAGAGAGAAAAAAAAAAAGCATCAGCGTCAATCTATTCGCTCATTCAGTCACAAAACTTGTTCTCATTTTAGGAATGTTTTTTCTTGTAGGAACTCTTCCCCTCAGAGGCTTTTAACCCTCGATAAGCGATGACACATGATATGCAAATAGATTTGTGTTTACTGTGTGTCTTTCAACCCTTTTCTGGGACATCACTGTGCGTCTTCTAGATTTTCTTAAAATTCAAAGTCCCTACAGAAATGTTAAGAGATTCTTGCGGGGAAATACAGATGTTGTGGTGATGGTGTTATGCAAGATGTCAAATGCTGATGACATTTGTTCGACGCCCGCCTGGACTTGACATTTTCATGAATCCTTGCTCCTTTTAGGGTTTAATTTAGACTTTTTCTGTGTGTTTTATTCTATTTTATTGGGAATTCGTACAGGTGAGGTTAGCCGAATGCTAAGTGACCAATCAGACACATTCATGTCTGTGAACTTGACTCACACATTTAAACGCGGAGTTCTTTCTTGGCCTTTTGGCTGATGTCGGTGATGTTGACCCCGAGGGCAATGTCTTTACCAGACAGGCCATCCAGTTCCTCTCTCTCTCTCTCTTTGAGTCTCTCATCCGCTTTTCCTTCCCTGAGTATTTTGCACGAGCGTGTGTCCTGCATTTTCTTGTTTCCAATGGTCTATTTTTATTTTTTACTCTCCAAATGATTTTCATTTAAACCCAGAACATTCCTCAGTAATACTCTTCTTCAAGAGTGATTGATGCTGGTGGACTTGGATGCACACCAAAAAGGGGTGCTGGGGGGCACGAGGCTTCTTCCGTCACCTCCCTCAGCTGGATGCAGGGGCAAGACGGGGCCAAAGGGCGGCCATCTTTTTCCCAAGCTTCTGGTTTGGTCCCTGGAGAGGTGGAGGGGGCTGATTGTGCAGATGCTTGTGTGTGTGTGTTTGTGTGTGTATGTGAGGGAGTTAGGATTTGATGGGATTTGCTGATGTTTGTTGCCAGAGACACACTCCTTTTGGGCCCTCACTTCATTGCTCCCAGCGCTTAACCAGTGACGTAAACATTGCCGGGTGGAAAAAAATGACCGAACGTTGACCTTTTTTTTTTTTTTTTTTGTCCTTCTCCTAAATCCTATGCGAGCGCAAAGCCATCGAGCAACATGGAGATGTTGTCGCAGTCTTTCAGCTTCTTGTTGGTGTCAGGAGGAGCTATTGAAGGTTTTGCGGGACCAGCGTATGGCATGATTGAGTCTGTGCTAGCCTCAAAGACAGCGAAACAACCTCTGGCTCAGGGCCCCAACATCGCAGCCGTTGACTAACTGCTCTAAAACTCAAAACATGGTCACTTCTTGAATATTTTTGCACTTCCTATTTCCAAACACTTTATTCGCAGATATACTTTCAAGGCAAGAATGGCATATAATGACTCTTAAAGTGAAATATGTGTTTACATAAACTTACTTACTATATTCCTGTTAATTTGATCTAGATCTGGATTTTCCAGATCTAAGAGATTAAATATATGTAAGTAGGACAAAATTTGTCCGTGTGTTCATTTAGAGTGTCAGTGGAATCATGACACTACAGAAAATTACATTTTGTACGACAGCTCAAACTACTGACGCAAACGCTGAGGCGTGGTATTTCGCAGATCTGAGTAAAGCAATGACATCATGGTGAAAACAAAATCGCGATGGTGGTGTCATTGATAATTAAAAATGCGCGTGTAAAAAGAGTGCTTGTATTGGAGGAAACGGTGGAAAGTGAGAAGGATACAGAACAGTGGAAAAATAATATACTATGAGAGGGGCCAGGGTAAAAAAAAATAGCTATGGGCTACTGCAAATTTAGGTGATTTTTTTCTGTAGGTTTGTGATCATAGAAATGGTTGCAAAGGAGTGGAACGGAATGCAACAACACTAATCCCAGAATTGGCGTTGGTGCCGGCACTGGGTTGTATACTTTTAATCCTAAAATGACTCCGACTTCACAGCAATGACACGACTTTATGGCAATGATACCAGGTTTCTGCCACAATATTAACTCACAGCATAGATACTACTTTATGGCAACAATTTTAATTCATGGCACTTCACAGTAATGATACAAGTCACCTAAATACAGCTTCCCTGTAACGACACCATTTTATGGCAATTAACTCACTTTACAACAATACCGGTTTGTGCCAACAAAACCTCTTCAAGGCAACAAAACAATACAATGCCACTTCTTTCCAGCAATTATACTTCTTTCCAGCAATTATACTTCTTTACAGCAATTATACTTCTTTACAGCAATTATACTTCTTTACAGCAATTAAAACTATTTACAGCAATGATACCAAGTTTCTGCGATAATATTAATTCTCAGCAATAATACTGCTTTAAGGCAACCGTGTTTTTTTATTGGCACTATACCACTTCATCGCAGGACACATTATACCACTTAATGCTACCAAAACCACTTTACAGCAGTGATGCTGAAATTTGGATGCCAATAAAGCAATCAGTGTCAGGAGGGTGGCGATAGTTTTAACGTAATGCTGTCTAAAAACTGTTTCTAGGAGTTCAAGGAGTGAGTACAGACAATGAACTTTTCAGGAAATGCTGATAAAGCACTAGATATCGTTCAGAGACAATCCACGGTTACAGTTATATTGCTTTTTATGATCAGCCATTATCACCTGATGAAAATAAAACACAGTGTGAAAGAAAACTGTTAAATTACTATTAATGGCTACTCCTATCTGCGTGGACTCAAATATGAGTACTAGTACTGTAAGTGGTATCAGCGCATTCTTAATTAAAATAAAGTACTAATTATAGACACTGTATGTCTATTTTAAGATGAAAGTATGCTGAAATGATCATTTTAAAAGCAAAAATCAGCATTTCAAAATTTACTTTACTTCCAGGTGATCATCAATTCAAAATCGATCTTGTTCATTTTCGCAGCGCTCCTGTTAAATCCTTACATGACAACATTCTTATCGAGCTCGATGCCTGATTGGAGAATGGATGGTGTGTGGTTAACTTTAAACGTGCTAGTGTGAGAAAGACGACACAGCAGATGTGAGGCAGGGATGATAAAGAACCTTTGCATGTTTGGCCCTGAGCCCAGTGTCACACACACTGCTTCCTGACAACAGCCATGCCATGTCCATGTTTACACAAACCCAACGCTCACTATCCAGCACACACACACACACACACACAGACACACACGCACACACACACACACACACACACACACACACAAACACACACACATACACACACACAGACACACACACACAGACACACACACACACACACACACACACACACTACGCCGCCTGTTTTTAACTCATATGGAAGTGTGTATACGTGTGTTGTAGGGGGGGTGATATATATTCAAGTAAAATCTCAGTGTAATACAGGCACAGATATCACACACATGCACACACACTCCATTGACAGCCTGCAGTGATGCATACTCAACATATTCATTCATTAAATTCACGCCCGGCACTCCTGTGTGTATTGTATTACTGCATCCTCCCATTCAGTAAAGCACACCACACACACACACACACTCACACACACACACACACAAACACACACACACACACACGCACACACATCCACTCCCAGGCACTCATGAGTTCACTGTACATTTAAACATGCCCTCCCATTTCGTACACACAGACACAGCTGTGATCTGGCACTCAGGGACCACTGGCCTGCTTTATTTGATGTGATTTGACAGCTGGACAGTTGGAAGAAGAGGAGAACGGGCTGGAAAGAAAAGGAGAGTGGGCGGAATACAGTTTGAGGAGAGAGGACGGATAAGGAGCGGGATAAGGCACCGGACTGGGGCTGGCGTTACTGGTAGGAGAGGAGATGATGGGAGGAGGATCTTGGATGAGGAGTCTTGAAGGGGGGGGGGCTGAGGGCCATCGCCTCTGATGAGGGGCACGTCCTCACGGGCGACGGCCCATTTTTTATTTCTAAAAGTAAACAGGCAGCCTGCGGGGGTCTGGGGGGTTATGGGAAAGGAGGAAACAGTGATGCTAATCAGGACGGCGCACACTTCCCCCTCCAACAATAAAACAAAACAACAGTGGAATCACGTTAAAAAAACCCCCCACAGACAACAGTGGAGGAACGAGCCGCAGCACCGCTGCGGCCCTCCATTTGAACTGCTAGTTTGATGATTGTTGTGAGGAAAGAGGCGTTCGGTAATAATCAGAGGAACGACTTCTTTCTGACTTTAACTACGTAACTGGAGTTTCCACATAGGACTTCTGAGAAGTGGTTGGGTCGTATACTGAGACAGGCTGTTTACGGCCCGCTGACTCAGGAATTCATAACTCATGAATTAATGCACTGCTTTAAAGGAAATCCCCTCACTGTAATTTCTTGGAGAATGTTTTTCTTTTGATGGATCTTGATTTGTCGGTGTATCCATCGGTGCAAATCACACGCTAAAGACTGAATCCATTGCTTATCGGTGAAAGGCTACTTCTCGAATGACACAAAGTTAAAATAAAGTTCTTTGTCTGTTATATTCACATTTTGGGACAGAAGGTTCAGTTATTGTTGCACAGAAAAACATGTCCTTCAAAAAGGTGACGTCATACCTTGTCAACCTTTAAAGTCCTGCTCAACCGTTTGGTTGACCACATTTTGAGTTACTGTTTCTTATTGACAGATGTGACTGAACCAGTTTATAATATGACCCAGTGGCAGAAGGTATATGCTAAAGGTAAATGTTCCAAGGAGTGTGCCCTGGGGGACACCGCAGGAAAGAAAAAAAAATATGTATGGAAATAATTGTTCCATACTTTTTTTTCATTGTGAAGTCGTTGAAATGGTTAAAATACATTTCCAGGCCCGCACCTTTTCCTCAATTACCGTAGTAAATCAGTTGTAGTAGTAGTAATAGAAACTTTTCTAACACATTAAATATACCATAGAATGGGTGAACTGTTGCTTCCCCTACTTATTTTGAAAATGCAAGAAGAGGAAAATAGATAAAAAATAAATAAGAGTGATTATGAATTTGGATATTTGTGATGAAATCTTAGGAGTAAAAGTAAAATGTTGTCAGAAAAATATATTTTCAAGTCAAGTATTATGCATCATTAAATTTTTTTAAATACTTATGCGTATTTAAGTATCAGTGGAATCGCCATCGCAACAGTTTTTGTCAACGCAGATCCTTTCTTGTTAATCCAATACCTATTACTAAAAAAAAACTATTTCATGTATCATTTTCCAATTTTATACTCTCCTAAACCTTAATGCGAGGAAGAACTGGTTTGATTTTGAGAAAGGTCGGTTGAATATTTCCGAAAAGAGGAAGAGTGTTATGTATATGAGTTTTTGGGACATAATTAACTGTTGGTCCAATTTAGTACAACTTTGGTGTGGAATTGACTGGAAGGGATCCATCTTTTATTTACAATATTTTACTCTACTAGTTGGTCACTAGGGGGATGAAAGAAATAACCTCATGCTCACCTGAGGACCAGCAAATGGATTTGAAGCAACTGACTGGAGGGAGGACATTTAATACACTGATCAAGAACTGGAAGACATATTTGAGTCACTTTGAAGTGGAAATGTTTTTTTTGCTCCTTTTTGGTTCCTCTTATTTTTTATACAACAGTATACTGAGAAAGAAAAAAGGCGTTTTTGCGCTAAACAGCGTGTGTTTCCTTGTGTCCATACCTTCTTCAAGGTATTTTCACTTTTAAAGGACCACTCTTTCAACTTTTCCTTCCCAGACCACTTTGAGTTTTATGTCGCGGGGTGCGTTAGTGTGGGAAGTTCCTCTTGATAGGGCTGTGACGGATTACTTCACTTTGAGAACATGCAGTTCTGAAATGCCTGGAATCACTGGTGGGCGATGATGCAACAGATGCCAGCTAATCAGCAGCGATGGAGCTTTAGTGAATCCTTACAGAGACCTCCCGTTGTTTTAATATTGGCATCGTGAGATTAGCCGTATCCACAGACCGTTAACTACGATGAGTGCACACTCCAGTAATGTCAACACCAATACCTCTTTTCTCATAAGGTGTGTTTAGGGTCCACCCTACATTGTAGGATACTTCGGTCAATTCTTCCCTATAATTACCAGTAAATTAATTATTCATATTCAGTATATTCAAAAAGTTAAGGAATGCCCCATTCTAACTGTATTTTCACGGACGGGTCACTACTTCCTGTCACACACAACTTTCATTTATCATTGAGAAATACATTAAAACGCCAAAATGATGTTTCATGCTGCAGCGACTTGTGGGCTTTATCTGTGAGCGCAGTGGCAACAATAAGGAGGGAGGGCACGACTAGAAGAGGGAGGACTGGGAGGCAAAGAGACTCAGAGGGAGGGTGGGGATAATTGAATTATCTGCACAATGGATTGATGGGGGGCACGTGGTGCCGCTAATGGAGGAAGAGATGTCCTTTTTAGCGAAGCTAATTGTTCAGAAAAGAGCTGAGCCTTTGTTCAGGGAGGCCCCGCTACGTTCCCACTGCACTTACATGCACACAATTTAGCAGAGCGCACGCACACACCCACACACACACTCATGCTCCCAGAGGAGATTTTGGAATGTCAGGCAGAAGTGAACACACACATTAACACACACACACACACACACACACCGCTCCTGTCCCAGCCAACCCTCTGATCTCAGCAGGAGAGCATCCAGCCTGTGGCACCTTCAGACAGCATCCACCACAGATAGAGCTGAGACCGAGCTCTGAGACAGAGGCCACAAGGACCCCACTGTTTTACTGTTCTACCGTCTGCTCTCTCTCTCTCTCTCTCTCTCTCTCTCTCTCTCTCTCTCTCTCTACCTCTCTCTCTGTTGCACAATATTAAGACCCTACTTTATGATGCCTTTGTCAGTTTATACCGAACCAAGTATCGGCGGTCCAACGCTGCTCCACTGTGCGATATTAAATTGCAAGTCACAGACCAAAGAGGCGTGATGATGTGACGACATATCTTACACATGCAGCATTGTTTCATCACGGTCAAGGCAGATGTCTAGCTTTCATTGCTATGTGGTGGTTGAATTCAGGGGTGATGTGCTGTTTTCCAAGTTTGAAGTCATTTTTATTTAGTTATTTTCTTCTTTGAGTTTGCAGCTAAATGCTACGAACTTTTAGCAGCTAACATTCAGGCTCCATAATCATAAAAAACAACCACAGCCTCGCCTCCTGTCCCACTTTGCATTTATGCAAAAGTCCGGTTGCTACCTCTGCTGCTGTCTCGGAGGCGAAACAACAAAGAACCCCCGTCACTCCTGCATTATGCTTTCAGCACTTTGGTCTGTGCTGCGTTGTATTTTAAAGGCGCTTTACAAATGAAATGACTTGACTGAAACTGATCAGCCAGTTAGAAGAAAGTCATACCGATCCTGTATTGAACTTTCTACCTAAAACGGACCATTTTTAAACAGAGATGGCAGAATAGCACCACAATGGAAACCCCTCTCTTCGAGAGATGTGTTTATTTGCACTGGTCAAATCAGAACCACCTTATTCGTCCCTGTGGTGGGAGTTTCATCATCTGTAGTAAAGGACCCATTGCCAGCTCACAGGGGGAACAATAATGGCACCTTCTTCTGCCTTTATAGCTATTAAAAACAATTATGAGGCCATAAAAGTGCAGCAGTCCCACCGTGAACAGGGTGTTTGAAGGCTGCTTTATGCTCAAAGTTAAAGATCGAACCCTCCTTCTGTACGCTGTGTTTATTTTGTTTGGTATTTGTGCCTGTTCTCTGAAAGCGTGAAGATATATAGATGTACCATTCGGAACAGTGCAGTACCATTGGAGATAGTTTGGGGCAGTGTTCCCATAATTCAAGCCAGACATGAAGCATGCCAAGAGACTCTCCACGCACGTGTTACAATGTCTTTAATGACCCCCCAGACCCCAGCAGAACACATAACTACCTCTTCTTTTGCCAATTTTTATTTAAATGACATTATCGTAACAGCCAGAAACTTTTGACTCTTTACTGCCCTCTTGTGGATGCATCAATGCCAACGTAAAAAGGACACATATAGGTATGTGGTTGTTGAAGGATACATTGATAGTAATGGACATATTTTTTTTTATTAGTTCTAGTTATGTTTTATTTCTCAATTACACACTAAGTGTCAAATGCATCACATGACAGAAAATTTACTGTATATTTAACTTTTCTGTCAGAATCAACTGAGTTTAACGGATATATCCCATATTTGTAAAATGGAGTAACAAAGAGGAACATGATGTTTATTCTCTTTCTATTTCTTACATCTCATTTATGTGGAAATGAAGCGATGCTGAATAGTGAAACTTTGTATATTTTAAATTTAAACATACATCTGTAATTCATACAGACAAATGTTGTTATTTAAGGGTAATAACAGTGTAATTACTTGCTTGTGAAATTATATATATTTTTTCCTATTTCTGTTTAATATTTTACCAATAAACTATGTCTATCAAGTATTGATCTACTGCAGTGATATACTATTTTGAATTTTATTCTGTTACTGTTGCATTTTGACAGTTTTTAACTCTATTTTCTACAAACATTCTTCCAGAATAGATATCGCATAAATGAGCCTTTAGAGGGGTTTATTATCGACTTGCTGACCTAATGCCATTCATGCGACAGAACATGCCAAATCTGCTGGGCCGTATCCGTTACCTGAGATCATTATGTCTGATTCTCTGTTTGGAAATGTGCGGGAAATCATCCTGTTTGAAATAGAAACACTTGGTCGACTCATGGCGAGAGCACGGACATCAAAGACAAATATCACTTGACAGCTGTATGGATTGCTCTAAATTGAATAACCTTTAAGTTAACTCTGAGAAAAGCAGCAGGTGCTGTGGTCACATCTAAGGATTAGTCGGGCAGAGAACACAGATGTGGCAGTGAGAAACAAGCAGCCAGCAGACGAGAGACGCTGCTGCAGCCGCATACGCGGCGCTGCAAGGCCACTGAGTGAAGCCAGCTAACTGTCAAAACCATAGCAACAGCATTTGCAAGGCGAGGGAGAGAGACACTAACCAACACTTGTTTGATCTGGGCCACTTGTGCATAGAGTTACTGGTACATACACTGATCAGTCATAACATTATAACCACAGATAGACAAAGTCAGAATCATATTCATTATCTAATTTATACGGCACCTGTCAGTTAGTGGGATATATTTGGCTACAAGTGAAAATTTTTTACTTGAATTTTTGTTGGAAACAGGAAAAACTTGCAAGCATAAGGATCTGAGTGACCTTGATAAGGGATCAGGTTAGCACAACTCCTGAACTGAAGATTTTGTCAGGTGTTCCCAGTCTGCGGTGGGTAGTACCTACCAAAGTGGTCTAAAGGACAACTGGTGAACTGGTGACAGCATAATGGGCATCCAAGGTACATTCATGCACATGGTCATCATGTTACTTCAGAAGACCTACTCAATTACAAATCGCTGAAAAAGTTAAGGGCAATTCTGATAGAAAACAAAGAGCAGTTCTGGTTGAAAAGGGTGGCTTACACAATCTAAAGTAGGCATGTTTTAAATGTAATGGCGGATCGTACGATGCCTGGGCAGTTTAACAATCAACAATCCTTCCAGCTGTATTGGAAAACTTTCAAAAATAGCTGTTTTTTTAGGTTTTGTATTGTGCATAACTTTTTGACACAAGCTGCCTCTAGAGTTGATGCAGTGATCTCAATGAAGATAAATCCAATGTTTAGCATTTAACTGTTGCTTTTTCTATGGAAAAATATTTTTCTCATGTCAGTGCGTTGTTCATAAAAATGTGTTTGTTTTCGGGGTCGTTGAACACAAGGCTGTCTAAGCAATAGAATTGGCCCAAGCTTTGAGAAATAGGTCAGTAACATAATGTTCTGAGATATAAGATAAATGTACAGTATGCTGCTGCTCAGACCAGATGCCCTTTGGTTGCAATTTCCTCGAAGAGTCTATGACTTTCCGACATATCATATTAACCGTCACTTTCTTATTCTCATATTGTGTTGGTGCCTGCCAAAACAGCTCTTTAATATGCTATGTGTTCTGTTCTGTGACGACTTTATGTCAGAACCAGCATGTAGGTAGCCCAATCAGCAAGTTGGGCTACCTACATTCTTCAATGAGCCTTGGTTGGTCATGTGACTAAGTCACCGGTTCACCAGTTGTCCTTCACTAGACCACTTTAATAGGTACTAACCACTGTGGACCAGGAGCAAACAAGACCTGCAGTTCTGGATATGTTCTGACCCATGTCCCTGACCCTTGTCAAAGTGGCTCAGATCCTCACAACTCACATTTTTACCTGCTTCCTGCACTTTCGGGACAAAATATTCACTAGAGGCGATAGTGAAACGTTATTCTGACTTCCCCTGTCTGTAGTTTATATGGACAGACAGAAAATCCCATGACTACAGCCTGTCACTTTTATGTTGGGGGAATAAAAATGCTCAAAGAGCCGATATGAAATGCATTATCAATGTCATTATAGTTTATTTACCACTTTCATGAACGTAGTTTCTCCGATGGCGTGGACTTACACGATATCAGTGAGGTGGTTATAAAGTTATGGATGATCAGTTATTCATAAGTTTTCTGACTACATAAGTTAAAAGCAACGGTTCCTCAATAAAATGCCTGTTTTCATTTAAACATACGTATACAGTAATGGGTAAAAAGGTTTTTTTTTTTCTAGAACCAAAAAAGACAGATATATAGAAGAGGTAATCCCAAATTGAAATGGGCTCGGTGACGCCAGCCCAGATAGTAGTCAGCAACACCATTAAAGCCCTAATGGCTGCCCCCGGGCACCAAAGGACCTGTGCTGTCCTTTTAAGAACAGATACCAGGGAGTTCATTAACAGAAAACAAAGAGGTCCAGTCAGAGAGAGCGAGACACTGACATGAAGTGAGAAGCAATTCTTCTCCCCACTCCCCTCCCCTATCCCCCCGATGAAGCAGCCCTCCACTCGCCACAGAACCCACCAGCACTCATCCCAGACGAGGCTCCTATCAGGCCAGTGAAACCTGATGCAGGGCAGCTAATGGAGCCGGCGAAGTACCACCGGTTTGAGAAATCCATGTGTGATCAATATCCCCGGCTCCCCAGCCTCCGTACATGCATACTGAACATGCAGTTATACCATATTGAGTTGCATCATACTGTATGTTGAACCCTTTAGATTGCTCACGAGGAGACTGGCGTCTGAGATAAAAGCCTTTACATTATTACCTTAATCAAAATAGAATGTGTCAGAGTCTATATTAATCTGTCTGTTCTATTGCAGCTCTAATAATCGCTGTAGGTTCTAGCAGAAGGTGTCCAACATACCGTGATGTTTCTGTTTCCATGGGAGTTGTTCCTTAAGGACAGCGGTTTGGCGAGAAACCCAGTCTTTCTTTCCTCTTTGTCCTCCTCCAGTGGCAGAACTAATTCTTGATTCAATTTCCTGTAAGGCATGGTCGGTGTTCCCGATTATTGTTGATAAGAAAGCAGAAAAAGTCTTGAAAAAAAAGTGACGCAGACTGGATTTTCATTGAAGATGCATTAACAAGACCTGACATCGGATTGATTTTTATATTTCTCGCAAACATTTGCTGCTTATTCCTCCTTTTCATTTGCATTTAACGGATTTGTCAAAGGTGTACCTCCTTATTAATGAGATACCTGATGCTGAGTAAAGTTAAAACACAATATTAAAGGTGTTGTGGGAGTTTTTTTATTGATCAGCACAAAACAGCATGAAATATTCTGAGGTGTTTATGAGGTTTGAGGTGTAAGTTAGGAGGAAGCCTGCAGAATATAAGAGACCGACTGTCATTTTTAGTGGTTTCTCACATGAACTACTGCTGAGTTTGTTTGTACACAGCTTTTTAAAGATTTTTACACCATCTGCAAAGCCTTGGCTACTTTGGTTACTTACCTTTCTGTATTACAATGTGTTGTGAAACTACTCCATTCTGCTTTTTCTTCAAAACACAACTATACAACACCCTCACAGATAACTTATCGCCTGTGAAATGAAATATCAAATAAATGCATTCATTGCATCACACACCTGCATTCATGCAACAAAAGGAGTTTCAGTAAGCTTGTAAGTATAACCAATACATGAACTCCATTATGTTTCAAAATAATCTGGCATATTAGTATTTGAGGACCAAAAAAAATGGGATATGTGTCAATTAGTTTTCTAAAAAACATCCATGAAATACAAAATGTCCTCACTCTGATTGTTTTTCTACATTTCAGAACGTGCTTGACTGAAAAATGTGTCCTTTCATGGAACATATTGAACGTTTAAGATAGGAAATGTATAAGTGCCTCTAAGAAATACAAAATATGCAAAGAAATGATTTTTCCACATCTTATTGTTGGTGAGGACAATAAAGGGTTAAGAAATCGTATAGGTTCCTGCAGGACCTTTTGAAGTGTTAAAAATCCATTAAACTGGATATGCGTGCTGCGTATTTAAACATAAAGCTTTACAGCTGGCCGCATGAAGATTTAAACCACTGAACGTTAGAAATAAATATAAATACTCCATGCTGACATTGGAATGATGTAAGCAACTCAAATACAACTGATGGAATTGATATTGGTTTCATTAGATTACCTTCTGCCAATAGTCAATAATAATGTTGGTGAGTCAGCAGTGGGGGGGGGTCGGGTCTCCGAATCAGATTGGGCCTCTTGCCTCATGAAGCCTCGGGGTCTGTGGTGGAGTGTTACCAGAGTTCTGTCGGACTGTTTGTTGACTGAGGAGTTTACAGTCATATTTGAGTAACAGTGGGGGGGGTTCTTTCTCAGGCTGCTCAGCAGCACTCGCGTCTCCAGAGTGTTTCTCATCCCTATAAAGTGGAGTAATTTGCGGGAACATGAAGACTCCCAACTGCGCCTGATGACGTGAAGGGGTCGGTTCTCACAGGCTCCGAGGAGGTGGTAGTAACATTCGCGCGCGTGTGTTTACGCGGACGTGTGCGCGCGCGGAGACTGAGAGGGGCGGGGTGCCGCTGTAATTGAATTGTGAATCAACTGGCAAGTAGGACGCAAACACCGCCCCCTTCAGCTGTCGTCGCGCTCCGGCTGCGCAATGCAACGCCCCTAGCCACAGATAGAGGGGAAGGAGTGAGTGTGTGAGAAAGAACGAGGAAAAGAAGGAGTGTGTGTGCAAGTACCGGAGAGGGAGAGAGGGAAAGATAAGTTAGGAGTGTGTTTTGCCCCACTGTGAGAGCTTAGGTGAACATCAAGTAGCTGGTAGAGCTGAGCAGGGCGCGTGAAGGAAGAGAAGCTTTTCTCCTGTATATTGTGAGTGCGGAGCTGTAAGAAATAGAAGGAGGCTCGCGCGTTGATAAGAGAGCTGATGGTCATGACGGCAGCTGTCGATATGAAACCGACGTTAACAATCATAAAGGCTGAAAAGATGGACGGTGAGTAACGAACAACTCTTCTCTGACAGCTAACACGAGACTCCGAGCGCTCCTCCGCGTTTCCTTGTAAACGCAGCCATCTGGTGCGCCGTGGTCATCGTCGGCAATCAGATGCGCTGCGAGGGACGTAACATGCGGAACGCATTTCGGTGTGAAGGCAGGCACTGCTGGTTGCTCAATATTGTACTCAGACTACACTCCGGGGGTAAATCCAGCCGGCAACTGGTGGTGTCATTTTATTCATGAGGCGAGGGTGTGTGAGATAAGCGGCTGCGTGAGAAAGTTCTTCTCACATTCATCATAAATCTGATGTAGTCACATGGAATATGTTGTTCATGCGTAAATGATTGTGACCTTTTCTGGTTTTATTCGGATTATTTGTGACTGCTGACACTTTTGCTTGTGTGTTGCATTTTTCCCCAGTTAAGTCGGGGGGAAAATGCAGCACACAAATACTCCTATTTATTATGTGTGCTAGACTGTGGAGAGGTTAAGCATCTCCACAGTCTTGTTTTGACTGTGGAGATGCTTAACCTGTGGCTCAAATGATCTCCCTCTCTTTTCATCCTGCTTTCATCCCTCTGGGGATCTCACCCCATCAACATCTCCCACACTGTATCCAGTGCCACCCTGGGAGGGCCGGGGCATTCTGCCCAGCCGGGTTAAGAGACATGCAGTGGTGCTTAATCACTTCCCTCCCCATCTCCTCCTCTACGTCCCTCCTCCTCCTCTTCTTCTCCTCCTCCTCCACCACCACTGGGTGGTTGAACTGATTCCACAGTGGCAAGGAGAGGCAAGCTGAGGTGATGAATCTGCAGTGCTGAGGCTTGCCTCTCTGACCCTGCTGCCTGGAAGACTTGGCTCGCTCCAGGGGTAGTCCAGGGCACAAACCCACAACCGTGAGCCGTGTTGGCTCATGCATTTCTAAAAACCTTTGTGTGGTTTCTGTTCTCACGTTTACTCATGCTGGCATATTTAGAGCTTTTGCAGCTCTTTACATGATTTAATCCCTCTGCGTTTCCGCGGCTCAGGTGGCGTTTAGCCTGTTTATAGAGCAGCATTAGTGCATCAGGAAAATTTGATTCTAATTGCCACTGTTGACACACTGAGGGCCTGTGACTGACCACATTATCCACCTTTCTGCTCACTGTCAGTACCTGCAGGGCAAAGGTTTGGATACACACACATCACTCACGCGTAAATTAAGTGCCCAAAGCACTCCTTAGTTGCCAAATGCGTTCTTTTTCTTGCAACACCATTTCACAATGCTTTGCTGCTGCATACGCTCACTTGGGTGCACCCAGGTCAAGCTGAGGCTACCAAGGAGCAACTTCACACTGACACAACTTTTCTCCATGACTCTCTCACACACCGACACACACTGTCTACTCATTCACCTCTCGGTCTTCCCATTCTTGCAAGATCAACCTAACACCAATGTGAACTGCTGTGCTCATCTGTCTTGACTGAGTGTTGCATGTAAAACCAGGAATGCATTTGTTGACTTGTCTTGTTGGGCGAGCCTGCTTGGCATCATGAGGGCTCTCTCTCTCCAAACACCTGCAACACCAAACTCTACCTGACCAGACTTAAGCACCAGCCGCCACGCTTTACTATACTGTTTGTTTTCCTGTATGACAGAAGTGCAGATAGTGTCAGCTTACCCGAGGCCTGTCCTCCACCTCTCCAGAAAAGGTAATTCCTTTTAGAGTGCGCACACGCTGCCGGGGTCAGAGGTGCACCCAAACAAGGTATCAAACGTTCCACATTGCTTTTCTTCTTCTGGTCAGTTGTAGTAGTGGACGCCTGACACAGCGGTGAACTGTTAGTTGTGTGTAACACAGATCACAGTAGCTTATTATTCAAATATTATGTAACCTTAACAAAACCTTCAGCTGCACAGAGACTGTTAGGAGTGTGCGTTACTTAACGGGGAGCGGTGTTGGGAAATTACCGACATGACGGCACAAGCACATCATGTCTCCATTACGTTTGGATTTATTGGATGGTAAAATACACTGTGGTAAACGTTGTTCTGAGGTTATCTTATCAGTTCAAGAAGGCTGTCAATCATTCACGACACATGAAACCGTCTGTTTTGGGCCTGAGTCTACTTTGCTTCGCTGCTCTGTCAGGCCTGAAGGTTAGGGATCAGTGGCTGACAGGAATGTTTGTGAACATGCCCTGCTGGGTGGCATGTGTGAAGGCATGGAAGGAGCATGAGTGGGAGGCCAACTTTTATCTGATCAAAATGCTGATGTTTGTTATAACTGGCGTGCCTGATGCTTCGCCGTCAGCCCTTATAAGGTATCCGTGACAGCCGCGTACAGTATGCACACGCAGGCTTACACAAGCCACGAGACGACTCTTACAAAGCCTTCGCTGGATCTCTTTTCCAAGGTGTTGGTGCGGAATGGAGAGGGGCAGCTTGTGTCAGAACAGAAGGTGTTATATAAGCCTCAGGTTTTTGCCTCAGTGTGTTTTGTGTCAGCAGTCCTTCTGAGGCGCATTTTAATATATGCCAATGTTTGAGTGTGCGTGGCTGCCTGGCAGCTGTGCAAACACTGTTTGGGTGATCCGGGCTCCTCTTGATGTGGTTCATCAATGAATGGGGCCAAACAGAGTAAACCTATCCACTTTTCATCAAATGCGCGCCGTGTCAAATTGAGGACAATATGGCTACCCAGATCAAAACTTCATTAGTCAGTCTAGTGTTTGGGGGCGTGACACATATGTCACTGTGAAGTGTTTGAGCAGGCCATGTCCGTGTCTAGAGGGCATCAGATACCAGCTTCCTCAATGGGCCTCCCTGTGCCGCTCAGACTTGTCAACAGAGGCTGGATGCTAGTGAAGTAACTGTCTGTGTATTTACACAATTACCTTGCCTCTTGAGCGCCTCAGTGAGGCCACTATGCCCCCCCCCACCATCATCATTCAGTCAGCGATTCATTCATCGCTCCTCCTTTCAGCCTGTCCTCTGCTGGGTCCACCATGTAAACATGAAACAATTATACTGCGTGGTTTCAATGTCGGCGCTTCCCCGGTGACTTCACGCCTTAAAGCTTACTCATAAAGTAAGCATGTTCTTGCCACATACAGGAGTCTGCTTAACGTTAAGCATATGGCGAGGTTGGGTGGTGGTGTTTGGGGTTCTCAAGGTGCGGTGGATATGGAGGTGGTGAATAGTCCTATTCTAATGAGAAATCAATATGATTAGAGTGGAATCAGATTTCAACAACTGCTTTTTTTTACTCCTATTCTGCAACAAAAACAAAATTCAAAAGCGTCCTTGGCAGCAGTGGAACGCTTTTATGGTATCAGACAACAATCATTCACCCACTCACTCACACATTTCCTCCCCCTCCTTTCCCTTTCCTCCTCCGTTTCCAGTGTCTTTCTTTTGGCCACATGAGTGTGTTGCCTTGATGTGGTGTATCGTGAGTTCCTGGTGAGTGCATATTGTCCCATCCCTAGTAATTCCTTGCTTGTAATCCCTGAGTCATGCCACTAAACTCCTGCTGCACCACACACTGGCTGTCCGACTGTGTGTCTGCTTGGCTCGCTTACTGGTTTCTGCAACCACAGGCCTCTCCCCTCCCCACTTTACCAGTCTGACAGTGAACCTTAACTGGCCTGACTTTGCCCCGTCATGGCTCAACAACCACCCACTCATCTCAATATGGTCCTCAGCGCCTTAGAACTTTTTTTTATTTTGAATTCTCCTGCTCTCTATCTGTTTCTGTTTTTATAGTTCCATTTTTAGGAACTGTGTTTCTTGTGATGGAATGGAAACCGGGCTAGTTAAAAAACACGCCTGCTTTGAGAATTAGTCCACCGTCCAGGAAGGCAGCAGATCTGTCCAACCGCGGATGTTCAGCTGTCCTCAACCAGGCCATGTCAGTCTTATTTTTCTAGCGTGGGTTCCAGATTTTCTTCCTTTTTTTTCTCCCCTCTTTGTCTGCAATTTTGGTTCACCACCTGTTTTTTTGGAGTAAGCAGTCATTGCATGCTTCTTTGGTGCACATCACCTGTGCACTAAATGGGACACAGCCGCAGGCTTCAGATGTGCTGTATTGAGTTATTGGCCTACCTAAGCAATGAATAATACAGCCGAGTGTGTTTGAGTGGGTGGCTGGCTCTGCATAGAAGGTGTGACTCTGTGGTGATGAGTTTGGCCTTAATGACGCAACGTTATTGCAGCCAAAGAAGATGTTGAGGAATGGAAATATTTCTAAGGTTGTAGGCAGACTCTAGAGTTAAGTTATAAAAGTAAAATTGCGGTACCACATTTAGAATCAGAATTTTGATTTTGACAATGTCAGGAACGCTGTGGTATTGGAGAGAAATGATCTGAGTTCATTCTTTTCGCACACGTGGTCACAAGAGAAGCTTTCATCACTGCCCCGTAACATGTTTGTTTTATGCCTATTGTTACACCTCTCTGTGACGAAGTCTGAGTCATATTACACAGAAATTTTACAAGATATGTTCATTGCTTTCGTCATCGACCAGGCACATTGTCAAAAAGAACAGCACGATATCCCCCAAAGTCCAGTCATTCTTTGCATAAGTGAGTCAGAGTCTGTGTGTGTCTGTGTGTGTCTGTGTGTAACGGGAAGAGAGGGCGAGAGAATGCAGAGCGCGTGAATAGAGACCAAGAGGAGATGAACATGAGTTTAAACATCTACAATGATAAGAGCATGTTTTGGAAATCATTTCCATCTCTTGATTTTGAAATGCTATGTCGTAACTTTCCAGTTATCATATGGTGGTTTACATCGTCTAATCAGCCGAGTCAGCCGAAGCCGAAGTGATTCACATCATCATGGAAAATAAGACGCAGATCTCGAATGAGATATACGAAGAGAGATGAGGCCAGATGTTTGATGTTCTCTGCTTATATTAGCCACAAACTACTCTGAGCCTGAAATAGAAGACTAATTCATCATCTTAAGCTGAAACCGTTTCGCCACTTGGACCGCAAGTCATTTTTGGTTGCATTAGAGGAAAACAAGAGAGCTGTGAGAAGCGCATTAGCGATTGTAAAACAAAGGCGGAATGTGAGGCACGCAACATGAAAACACTGCGGTGGAGGGGGGATTTATTCATCAAGTCTCCATCTGGTTGCTCATAGTTAGCCTTCAAACAATCAGCAAGCGCCTATATATGTTGTATAGGTAAACCCACCTGCCCACATACGTATGTGTTCCACTAAAGAATGGTGAAGTTGCAAAAAATGTGTGTGAATGTGCGGCTGCGTACTGTCCCACATAATTCAGGCTCATATCAGGAACCTGCTTATGGAATGTATCAGTTTGGAATAAGATTGGGCAGGCACCATGTTTTGCGTAAAAAAATACAACACTGAGAGTAAACTGTTTGTCAGATATGTCGTGTGTTTGGTTTAACGCCTAAACAGTTCTCCCATAGCATCCCCCGTCTGTTTACAACATGGATGGAGGTTGGGAGGGCGGCGAGCCTGCATACGCCGAGGCTCACACCACCTGCACTCTCAAGTACAGCGAGTGCTGGATTCCCATCTCCAACTCTGTGACACACGGACGAAACAAGCCAATCAAATCCTTTTTGGTTGTGCTGTCATTGTCAGCAATTTTTGAAGAGTGGTTTCCTTAGAGATGCAAATTTGTGAGCGGGAAGTCGGTGGTTCAATTCCCCTGCCTGTGGTTGTATGGGGCAGCTATCATGTGTGTAATCATGTGAATGTGATCAGGGCGTTCCTGAAAAAGATGGAAAGACTCTCAGTCTACACCAATATTATTTTTCTGCCCTTTCAATGATAGATAGGAGAACTTGAAGGCTGTGCGATGTGCCCTTGTGTGAAGTACATTACTGTTGCTCAGCGTCTAATGCTGGAGGCCTACGTCAAACCAGGCATTTCCACATTGTTAAAGATCACAGAGCTACAACGTTTGTAGACATAAGTGACACAGAGTCAAAGCCTGCTGAAAATGCTTCGCCTGTTTCCCTCATTCTCCTGGAAAGGGAAAGAATTTCCATGAAGCTTTTAGCGAAAAATATGTTTAGCGTCTGTTGCTGATGGTGTGTATCATTTCAAGCACAGAGGTAATGTCATATCAAGCGCCGAGACCTCGGCATAAACAGTAGAGTTAATGCACTTTAACATCATGGGCTAATATGATTTCAGAGATGGAGGGAGTGGAAAAAAGAAAGACGGCAAGGCAGCCATTGGGTATTAGTCTCACTTAGGGTCTGGTTCAGTAGCCGGTATGTCTGCTGGTGATGATCCCGGACAACTCTAGTTTCATGGCCAAAGACAGATGTCAGCAGTAGTGGCTTCGTCCCACACAGCTGCTTTACACCACCACAGGCTTGTGCTTCAAGAGGGCAGCCAGAAGCCAGTGGTGCAGGCCTAAGAATAAAACCAGTGTTTCAGCACTGTTGTCCATGATGGTGGGATTTAGGTTAACACTGCCCTGCATTGTAGCAGCAATGGCACTAAGTCTGGTCTGGCCTCTTCATAGTCTGAGCCAGGCCTATACATCTATTCCTAGTCCTTGGTATTGAAATGGAAATCTAAACAGCGGCGTGGCGGCCTGAACAAGCTGCCCTCTCAAAACCAGACTGCCACCCCATCCTCCTCCTCTTACTCCAGCCACCACTTTATCACCCTGTGGCGCTGAATGGCCCTCTTCATGTCGGTTGGGTTTATGACCCTGCATTCTCAGACCAGGGGTCCAGATACAAATCTCCATCAAAGACTCGCTCAGATACCACTGTCACCTCTGGTCTGCTGTGGTCATGCTGGTCTGCTTTAAAGAGCTGATTCTAAACCCTTGGCAAGTTGCCAAGTCCTCCTCTATTTTGTTTTTGTGCACCATGGTGTGATCCCGCTCATCTGTGCCTATATGCATGCAGGGATATTCAGGAGCGGTGGTTCCCAAAATGTTTGACCCTCACCTGAACCCACAACTCACCTCACATCCCACAGGAAATGGCAAATTAGCCGCAGGAAATTGGCTACTTTGCTGTTGTTTAAAAAAGCCCACTATACGTTCAGTACAGATGGGCAGAGGGAGAGAGAGGGAGACTTGCTCTGACTCCGATTTAAATAAATGACGATTTGACCCGACCATCCTCATGTTTTTCCACAGCTGACTCTGGTTTCCTTTCTGAAAAACCAGACACCCCTAGGGTTATTTATAGCTCAGTCATGTTATAGAAAGCATATTGTCCCTTTTTTTGTTTGGCCTGGTCGCCTCCTTTGCTTATGCTGCTCTCTACCATTGCATCATTCAGTGTGGAGGCAGCAGTCCAGGCTTTATGAATGAACTGAGTCTCTGCCAGAGGCTGGGAGATGGCACTGATCCCATTGTGATGTCACGGAAGAGACCGGCAGAACAGAGGCAGCTTTCTGAGACCTCCCATTCATTCCTCTCGCTCTCTCTCCGCTGTGCCCATCCTCGGCTCTCTTGTCCTGTGATGGGCTCACATTACAGGCTGGTGATTCATCCCTTGCCTCTAAGTATCCCCTCACCCACGCAAGATGCTCCCTTGCTATCTCCGTCAGCCCTGTCCTGCCCTGCCCAGCCTAGCCCAGCCTGTTCCAGCCCCGTAGACTTTGGCCCCGGTTCAGATTTCACGCCCACGCTCTGGTGATCAGAAGAAGCAGGCTGCTAATTTAGTTCATGTGTGCATGTGTGTTTGTATGTGTGTCAGTTTAACAGACCCACAGTCTCTAAGGTTGGGCTGGTGCTTGGTCAAAAAGTACACAAGTCTGTCAAAGACGAGCCCTCTGGGAAAAAAAAAACATAGTTACATTCCCCAGACTGTCCATTACTCACATCATGGTAATAAGGGCGTGGCTAATCAATACCTTTTTACTGTACATCAAGACTCAACATCAGCCTGGCTTCATCATCAGCTCCATGAATATATTGACTTATTCTTCCTTCTGCGTCATTAAAAGAAATTGGTTTCATGTCATGCTTTTCACTCCACACACTCTTTTCACTCTTGTTAGCCAAATGTGATTGCAATAATGTTGCCTGTGATTTACGCCCACATTCCATGCGCTAAGTGGATGGGACTCATTTTGCGGACAGACCTGACCATCTAATGTGGAAAGTGATGACTTGTGGATGCTCTAACTCTCTGTACGTACTGACCATTCTGTACCTAATGGGACTCGCAGGCATTGAAATCCTATCAGGACTTCATCATTGACTAGATGTTGTCTAGATCCAGGCTCGCTTGTCTCACTAATGGATGCACGCTGTACATTAGGCCTATGGTAGATAACTTTCCTAGGGATCACTCACCATGGAGATCTGGGTCCTTTGTTTGCTTTTCAGCATCGTTCATGGTTCAGTTTACAAAAAATATCAGAAAGTAACGTACACAAAAAATGTGCAAGATAATCTGAGGGAAATGTCTTTAACAAAAAGACATAAGGGTATGTGTATGTGACATGTATGTGTATGTAAAGCTTGCACCCCCGCATTGAAAATAAAACCGGTCTTTTGCCTTTTGAATTGCTCCAAGACAATAAATCCCCCTATTTTTGAGACTATTTTTAAACAGGGGAAATTGTACTGTAAGGCAACTAAATTGCATATTTTAATTTCCCCCATAATCACTCCTATATTTCACTCTTCATAGTTCCTAATGGTTAGTTCTCATGCACGATGGTGTTCAGTGTCTTTGATGGAGGATTTAGTGCTTAAGGGGGTTCAAGGCTGTGTGGGCTGGGTTGATAAAAGCGATGGCGAGGGAGGGGCATAATAGTTTGAAAGTGCAGACAAACTCTGTTCCATCCAGCTGAAAGAAAGCGGCAAATTTCACCCCTTGCCTTCACATCAAAGCTCAGACAGTCTGAGCCCCTGTCACATCTCAGTTTGCAGCACGTTCGCTGTTGCACTACTGATGCTCCTTACAAGAGAAATTAGCTCATTAGACGCTCAGACTGCCTTGCTGTCAGGGTAAACTTGTACACAGAGACAGCTTCTTCAGGTCTCATTTTCATTGTGGAGCCGCATGGCTCATTTTGATGTGTGACAATAGTCTATGTGAAGTCTGTCTGCCGACGTACCTGACTGCTGTAAAACTACAGATCTTCCTCCCTCACTTTTTGACTTCTGACTTGAATGAAATACTTTGGGGTTTTTTTCCCGCCGGCGTAAGAGCGAGCGATGCATTATCACAGGCAATTTAATCACATGGAGAAACAAGGAGCTCTTGTCTGTCCCCTTCCTTGGGCTTGTTGTGAAGTTCTTTACTTTGGAGAGAAAATAGAAGGGAAAAAGGAGCCAAAGACAAAAAAGAAACCGGGAGGCCTAATTTTGCAAACAGCCAGACAGACATTGGTTACATGGGCGAAAAAGGGACAGCTGCTGTGCATTCCAGACGAGGTCGAGACGTCAGGGAGTGGTGAAAACAACCATGAACTGTATGTTGCCCTGGCGTGCTGCTGGCAGATGAAACCACAAGCCGAAGGAGATGCCAGAACATCTGGGTTCAACAAATGGGGGTGCTGTCAGAGGAGTGACACTTTGCTTCATAACTGGTCTGCCTTTTAACCCTTCGGTGTATGGAATCCAGTTATTTAAAGTAATGAGCTGGATCGACA
Source organism: Lophius americanus (assembly GCA_037951165.1). Lineage (NCBI taxonomy): Eukaryota > Metazoa > Chordata > Actinopteri > Lophiiformes > Lophiidae > Lophius > Lophius americanus. The sequence continues at coordinate 1,672,527 of JBBDHG010000090.1, read as the reverse complement.
CCTTCTTTTTGTGTGTGCCTTTACCTGTTGAAGCCCGTTGATACCCTGTTGAGATGTCAATTAAGATAAGAAGGCAACACCTTTAGGTCAAACTGCAGTCTAGCAAATCTTGATATAAATTTGTTTGTCTTTGTTGTGTTAATGACTGTGGGAGTTTTTGATGCTGGAAAGATGAAGGCGTGCCACTTAATCAGAACTCTATAGTCCCTTTTTGTTTTCTATTTACAAGTCATTTGTAAGCCTATTCTAGTGCTAGTGGCTCGGGGGTCTTTCCCTCTTCTCCCCTTGTCATCGCCATTGCTCTCCCCCCGATCCACTTCTGCAGCTTGGTCAATCTAATTAGATGAGTGCGAGTCATCAGGCACTGTTTAAAGGCTTCAAAGGGTGCTCTGTTCTGCACTGGGTGCCCACTGGCTGTGAAAATAGAACAGTGAGCCTAGTGTGTGACTGAGACCATCAAGACAGCCCACCCCCCTGCTCTCCTAGCCGCTCACTAGTAGCCACAGTGACATCATGACATCATCACCTCATCCTTCGACCTTTGACCTCTCAGAATGCCTGACCCCATGCTTGGTCTGGTGACAGTAGGTCCACTGTGTGGGGGCAACACGGTAGGAGGGCCTTCAGGGGTCAGGGTGTCACGGATGGGCACCAGGCGTGGCTATCCCACCCAGAATGTGTGGGTAGAAGAGGGGTTTATGTTTGCAGTATCTGCAAATAAAGTTCTTTATTTATTTGCCTGAGTGCCAGATGAGTGAGATCAGCCTCCTGACCCCCTAAACAACCCCCAGAAACTGTAGACAATTGTATAAAAAAGGTGCTTAATCCTCTTTGTGAAGGAACAAAGAAAGTCCACTCTCTACTTCTAGGCGTAATGAAAAATGTGCATAAGTAGTATACATGCAGTGTTACCGGTTCCCAAACTGTTTAGATCAGACTATTCTTTTTAAATAGATGGCCACTGATATGGAGAGGGTGTCTGTCTAGACGGCATGTAATTGTTGTGTCATGTCCTTGATCACGGTCAGATACAACTGTGTTGTTTTTGTCTGCTGTTGGGGGTGCATGAATATGTGTGTCTTTGTAGTTATCTAACTGGAGAACATCCACAAGACACTTTGTCCCTTTCATCTCAAGCCTTCATCCACTCAGCTTTATTGGGATGAAATACGGTGGAGGATGCATTGCCGTAGCTTCAGTAATCATGATGATTTAACCCGTTTGTAATACTAAATGGTAATTGCAATCCATAACCAAATAGAAAATAATATCTCAACTGTCTTGGTCATTTGTGATTGGCAGATCCAGAGTGTGGTGACGTCCCCCTGCTCACTCCAGGAAGTAAAGAGATGATGTCCCAGGCTCTCAAGGCCACCTTCAGTGGATTCACAAAGGAGCAGCAGCGGCTGTGTATTCCTAAAGGTAAGGCAGTCAGCCGTTTGCACTATTACCAGTTATCACCCTTTTAATTACATTCACCCTTGCATTGCAAAAAAGTTATTCTCGCACACTGACTAACTTTCAAACAAATATTCATTGCAACTTTTCGGTTTCAATAAATAATATTTTTTTGCAAGTTAGTCGGTTTGCAGAAATTCCTTTTTTTGGCAAGTTTTTCCAGACTTATCCCTGTCTTACAAACCTGTCAGTAAGAACAGACGTGTAAAGTTTTTGTTTGTCAGTGATTATGTTCCCCCTGGCAGCCGGACAGCTCAGTGGGTTACACCACTGACTTAGGTCCAAGAGACTTGGGTTCAAAACTCAGTCCAAAGCGGGCGTAGCAGACATCCACTGTGGAACCTTAGGTCTACCCGGCCTCATCTAGTGCTGGTCCCAATCCCGAATAAGAGGGAGGGTTGTGTCAGGAAGGGCATCCTATGATAACAAAACCTATGCCAAATCAATAAACGGAACCAGGCGATCCCTAAAAAGGGAAAGACCCAAAAGAAGTCGGTTTGATCGTGTTTCTCCTGAAACTAAAGTGACGAGGTCGAATGTAAATCCTTCTATCCACCCGACTGTCTGTATCAGATATTGTATGAGTATATCTCACAAACTAGGTTAATGCAGACACATCAAGAAACTACTGATATTCTAACTTTGCTTTCCATTTAACACTCGAATAATCGTTGAAAACTTAAAGTGAGACACTATTTGCTTTGATATTAAATTCAAAATATGTATGTATGTATGAGGTGAAAACATGTATTTAAACATTATAGTAGAATATCCGATTGTCAAATGTTAAATTGAATTGCAAGACGAGGCATGGTGATACAACAGTGAATGAAAGCATGTCCGCAAAATTAAAAACAGCGATATATAAATAGAGCCAACTCAGATTCTTTCTCAAGGAGAGGAAGACGTCAAGACTTTCTTGGGTCAAAGCTTCTTATTTGAGGTCCAGTTCAGCTTCTATAACTTGATTTTCTTGGTTCTTAACATCTGTGATGTCTTGAGCTCAACGACTGTATACTCTTTACCCACATTTAGGTAATTATTACTTTAAAAAGAAAATGTGTCACTAAAACTGTTTGTCTGTTACACTTTGCAGTTGATCCACGGTTATTTTGTTTCCCAGACCATGTGCTGAAACTTCTGATCGTGGTTCAGCTATGGTCCAGTGAATCTATATTTAAAAAAATAGTAAACAGGATGAGTAGTTGTTCTTTTAGATCATTTGAACTTTTAGATTTTAGATCATTTGCTTGTTTAAAAGCAACTGGGATTTTTAAAGTGAGACATTTTGCACACGTATTATCCATATTGCATAGTTCTACCTTTTTTAAATTCGAAATTTTGTACATTTTTGTGTGTAGTTGCCATGGTAACAGATTTCAGATGAATCTGGATTGCCATCAACTTGTCCAGAGTATATCTCTCCTAAACTTCTTAAAGCATTAATTAACCATGATAAGTCATAACACCTTTTTATTTTTACACATTTTATATATAGGATCTACCTTTTTTTCTATTTTCTTTTTCTCTTTTTGCTCTTCCAACTTTATTTACAGCTTGCACAGAATGAAAATATTAATAAGCCAAACTGTGTGAACACCCACACAACAGATGGCTAGTTTCTGCCCTCTAAGGCATGGTACCTGTAAGGAACCGTGAAATAACCATTAATGAAGACCTGAAGAACAAAATAAGATGAATCAACGCCACGCAGACTTGTTGACGCTTCACCGCAGTTGCAACTTTTAATATTTAGATTTTTCTCCATAATACATTTTTGGGAATTTTCCAGGAAAAGACTACGTTAGGGTTGGTTCATTTATATCCAAAACATTATGGTATACTCTAAAAACAGGAGTTGAGCATATATTATATATTATATATTTCACGGGGTATCAGTGGAGTTTGTTCTCTCTGTCTTACTCTTGTGGAATCAGGGAAATAAAATCTTACCAGTGAGGCGTGATTCCTCAAGGCCATCTCAATGTGTCCCAAATCAGACCGGTTCACAGCAACGCCTGCTTCAGATCCTTCAGGGGAGGATTTACTGGAAAGGGGAGACACCCAGCCATCCCAACAGCGTCCATTCCTTCCAGTTGACACATTTCACTCTAGGCAGACTGACTGCAGCATCCAGAGACTGTAGACAAAGAGACGGACCATATAAGAGTTGACTTTGTAAATGGAAGCCGGCCGCAAGGCTTCTTCAGACTTTTTGGAACCAGCAGGACGTTCAGTTTAACTGTCTCTGCAGTCATTCCACATCTTGGCTTGTCATTACGCCTGCTGTCTACCTCCACTGGTGGCTGCCTGTTGGCTGCTGACTGGTTCGGTTCCACAGAGGGGACGTGATGTAGGCAGTAGCAGGGCACTATACAGAATGTGGTGCAGTTCATAATGTTCTAACTAACCTTGAAGTATCGTCATGTCAGTCACAGGTTGATAAGAATATCTGAGTGAATGTGTTTGGGCACCTCAGTCTGATTTCACGTCATCTAATATTCACGCTCCTCTTCAGATCCCAGACAGTGGACAGAAAACCACGTGGCTGAGTGGCTAACTTGGACAGCGAACGAGTTCAGCCTGAAGAATGTGGACTTTGAAAAATTCTGCATGAACGGAGCCACCTTGTGTGCAATGGGGAAGGATCGCTTCCTGGACTTAGCGCCTGACTTTGTGGGTGACATCCTTTGGGAACATTTGGAGATGCTCCAGAAAGGTTAGGCCAGTTATTTTTATCTACATCTTATTTACTGTCCCTGGCATTTTGTAAAGTTTTTGTAAGACAGAGACCAGAGGCTAAGAGACTTAATCGCACATACAGCATGTTAGAGAAAGCGTGACATTACTGCTTGCACCAATTTAGCAACACCGTTGGCATTTGCTATAGTAACTGGAGCCAAACAGGAAGACACAATTTAGCCGGGGGCCATTAATTTTTCATAATGCTGGATGCAGTTACATGATACATGAAATCAATGACGAGGTCACTGACGCTCGCTCTCCATCTATTTTTCATGAAGAGGATACAAAGCATTACCCCATCAATGGACTGAGCTCCAACTTCCAGGAATCACGTTATACCTCAGACTACTTTGTCAGTAAGTACTCATCACACTCACAGTCAGTCACTTTGTTTAGTAGCATGAGATGAGTGCCTGAAAGACAAACTTAAAAAGATGAAGATGAAGGAGGGATCGTGGAAAAGACCAGAATGAATAGGAAAAAACATCATGAATTTAAAAAAAAAACAGCCTTAGTGAGTCCTTTATAGTCAGACGAGTCTGAAATGCTTCTTGCATCTCAGCCTCTCCATGTGCAACATTACAAAAAACTTATTCTACGAAGGCACCAGGAGTACGTACCATTAACATAACACAAAAACAAGAATCGCATCATTTTCATCGTGCATTTGATCTTGGATTAAGCTCTAATTGTATTGGCAGGTCTTAAAATTATTGTGGTTGGTTGATTCATAAAATTTCTCTTAAGGTTGATCAACAGCATTTGAGCAGAATTTAATATGGTGGAACAATTTTGAATTTAAGGTAGAGGACAAATTCTTACTGTACCGTAAACTCATATATATATTCATAGAATCTGTCTATTGACACCAAAAGACCTAAGATTGGCCCAACATATGTTGTAACATGATGTCTAACTGCCAGAGATCGTAATACATGGATCAGCCATAACTTTATAACCACTACAGGTGAAGTCAGATTAACATCGGTCATCTCACTACAGTGGTTGCCATGTATTTAGGAACATGCGAGCGTTTTGTCCTAAAGTTGATGTGGTGGAATCAGCGGTCAAGCATAATGATCTGAGTGCAAAGTTGCGAGGGGTAGATGGCTCTACAACGTCAGAACATATCAAGAACTGTATATTTTCTTGTGTGTTCCCAGTCTGTAGGGTTGTGTACCGAGCAAAGTGGTCTAAGGTAGGACAACCGGTGATTTGGTCATGGACGTTTTTGGCCGATCCTAATTGGACTACGTTGTCTGGCTACTGTGTGACCAATTGCTAAAATAGTTAACGCCCGGTCCTTCTGATAGAAAAGTGCATCACAGAGCTGTGATATCAAGCATGAGGTTTTAATGTTGTGGCTGATCATTTCATCAATCTAAGTTTTAGTTAATGTCAGGCATATGTCAAGTCAATAATGTTGCCTTTAATACGTTGGATTCAGCCTGTTTCCATGACAGAAAGGATTAACGGCGCTTAGGGTTATGAGGTTTAAAACTCCTAGGTGCTCTGGAAGTTTAACAGGTCATTGCAGTACTCCTCTTTCTCGTCACGCCCTGAGGAAGACCCATTGTTGGTCGAAACCATTCTGTTTTTTCCTCTTTTTTTGTGATTTTTTTGCGAGACTTTTGCCAGAGACATGTCCTGAACAATAAAGGCATTTTAGCTATGTCCTTGGATTGACGTTGCCGTGCCAGGAGGAAGTCTGGCCCAGGCTTTCCTTTGTCTGTAGTTTGCGAATACCTTTTTTCTGTCGTATTTGAATAAGTTCCATGTTAATAAGACAATGTTCTGAAAATCATCCAGGGTAGTAGTTGGCAGTGTAACTCTTCAAAATCAGCATGAACTCGGGTACATGAGATTGATGTTTGTCAATGTTTTTTGTCGTTCTGGCCATGGGTGGCTGCCAACAGCTGCGCCGAAAGTAAGGCCTTATTCTCACACCAATTAGATTTCGCTTGTTTACACAGCGACGATAACAATGGCGTTTTCAGAAGATTAAACTGTGGAACCTGTTGTCAGAAAGCGTTGTGTTCAGGCCCATGAATGCTGTTGTTGATTAAACGAAAGACCAAACTGCAGTGGTGGAAACTAAATAAGTCCTTTTACTTAAGTTTGTACGTGAGCACAGACTTAAGGTATTTGTACGTGAGAGTATTTCCTCTCTCTACTACTTAAAGCTTCTACTCCACAGTATTTGTTTTGACTGCTGTACCTACTTGTCACTTTTGACTATACATATCTTTCCTGTCTGGTGAAACCCAAATATGTTCAAATGTGTCCCATGAAAGACATATATATACAATTTGAGTCCTAATGATAAAATCACTAATTCTTCTTAAGAAAATTGGATGAATAAAATAAGTAATGAAACCAATGAATTCAACCCAGTGAATAAGCTTTAAAAAGGACCCCGACCATTAAGACATGTAAGCACTAATAGTTTATATATTCTTTTTATTCATAGTTAAACATGACATCAAAAGTACTCTTACTTTTGAAGTACAGTACTTTTATCTTTACTGGTGTTACAAACTCTGAGCTTTTTGTGTTCTGGTTTACTGCACAGATGTTGTAGCCGTGGAAGCTCCTGCCTCGTGTGCGTGTGCGGCACCGATTGGGTTTCAGTGAGGCTGCTGGGTCGATTGCCGCTCACATAAAACCAGGCAGATCGGTGCTTGATAAAGCCTACATGTCTGAATTGTCGAGGTTCCTTTTAAATAAAACACGAGTTGAGCTCATAAGAAAAATTGACTCACAGGACAGAGATGCAATAAAGAGGATACGCTAATGTTGAAGATTCAACTACTTAACATAGGTGAAATAGTTAGATTACCTAAACATTTAGCAGCTACAGCAGTGACACAGGGCTACCCATTAATGCTGCAGCAATAGTAATCCAATTACACTGAGAGGGACCATCTCTCCACAATGAATAATAAGTTTAGTCTTATTTTTGAGGGTAATAAGCCGACATAGATACTTTTACTTAAGTATTGAATGCAGGTGTTTTTTTTTTGTTTTGTTTTTATTAAAAAGGAGTAGTGGAGTAGTTTTACAGTGTAGTATTAGTACTTCGACTCAAGTAAAGGATCACAATACTTCCTCCACCTCTGCCAAAACTGCAAAAAAAAGGTTTGAATTCTTTGCAAAATAATTGCTGCGCAAACAAACTTAGCATTTGTGCAGCTGTCAGAACAAAATGGATAATCGCTCCCATTTCCTAAGATTAATCTTCCTCTTCTGCTTTTCTTTTCTCTCTCCTTCTCCACTCCGTTCCCTTTTGCGTCTCCAGGTTACGGTGTCGAGCATGCTCAGTGCGTCCCTCCCTCTGAATACTCGGAGCCCGGCTTCATCACAGAATCCTACCAGACGCTCCATCCCATCAGTTCGGAGGAACTGCTGACGCTCAAGTATGAGAGCGAATATCCTGCTGTCATCCTGCGGGACACGCCCCTCAACCCGCTGCAGGGCGACTATTTCACTGTCAAGCAGGAGGTTGTGTCCCCTGACAACATGTGTGTGGGACGCCTAAGCAGAGGTGAGGGGTCACACACCAGATATGGAGAATATAACAGAAGCTGAATCCCAGAGACGCGCCGTGTTTCTGTTACATTTAATGGTTTGCTTCTGTCTGATTGAGCCAAAGCTCCCAGAATCTTGTCATGACATATCAGCGAGCATTTATTGGACGAAAAACAGGCCCCTGGGTTGCTTTGTGGCTTCAAGCAAACCAGATTCATACCTTCTATACGTGGTAGAGAGAAACGAAAAGCTATTGTTTGCGTCACTAACCAAAGCCACAACATGTTCTCTTGTCGCTTCTCCTCAATGTAAAAGTGGTTTAACCTTCGGGGGTTTTATTTTTTGCGCTCCCTATCTCGACTCAGAAGATTCTCGATTTCTGGGTAAGGACATAGAGGTGTCATCCCCAGCTAGAAAGCGTGGGGTTTTCTCATGAAACTGTTTGCTTTGCTGAATGTGCAAGCTTGTTTTCTCGCCCAGTGATAGTTTACAGAGGAATTAGCAGCATGGTTTACATTTATAACCATAAAGCCAGGATTTTCTTCTCACAGTCCCCCCAGCTGTATAAATGAATAGCATGTGCTATGTATACCATACAAGTCCTTTCCCCACAGTGCCTAAAGCGTTCGCTCGTAAGGTATGAGGTCCGATCCCCGTGCGTGGCACATACCAAGCTTTAGAATGTTGTGCTCTCCCAAACGTGGGAAAGTATTTTGTAGTTCAACCGATATCCACATGTGGCTTCAATTTCAGCAGCTCAAGATTTCGGCATCAGTGGAGGAGCTGCGTTATCTGTCATTTGATATTTACTCGCCCTTTCATCTTTGCTGAGGTCAGGAATAACAAGGCAATTTGTGAGATTGTCAGAATCAAATCCAATTGGTGACTGTGAAAAGGGAATGAGGTGTGAAATGTAGAGAGTCTTGTTCATAAAAATAAAGCTCAGTGCAGAAAAAACATTATTACTACTTTATTTATAAATAAAACTCCTTGATCAATAGCTCATACACACAAGGTTATAAAGCAGAGTAAGAAACTCAAATATAATAAAAAATTATAAAATGTTAAGGGCTGAAATTGACAGTTTGCTCCTCTTGCAACGACTTCATTTCTTTTTTCCTTCTTGCCCTTTTCCTTCCCAGGTAAGCTCGGTGGCCAAGACTCCTTCGAGAGCATCGAGAGTTTCGAGAGCTGCGATCGTTTGACCCAGTCGTGGAGCAGCCAGTCTTCGTTCAGCAGCCTGCAGCGGGTACCCTCGTACGACAGCTTCGACTCAGAGGACTACCCCACTGCCTTGCACGGCCACAAGCCCAAGGGCACTTTCAAAGACTATGTGAGGGAGCGTTCAGACCTCAGCAAGGATAAGCCCGTCATCCCAGCAGCCGCACTGGCAGGATACACTGGTAAGAAGTCTGAATCGTTTATACATGATAAGTGCTAGCTCAAAGTGCTGCAGCGCTTTTTAGACCATTTTAAGGTAGATTTTACAAATATATATATATATATATAATTGGAGGGAAAGTGAAACCAGTATTATTAATCACCTTTGTGTTCCATTCATTTGTGCTTGTAAGCTATCAAGCATTTATGGTCTCAGTACTATATTATTACTGATGTTTTGTATGAATAACATTTATAGTACCACTTTAAAATAAGTTACTTTATAAAGGGTTTCTAAATGTTGTATGATTAGGTCATAAATTAGGCTGTAAAGACATTATAAGTCATTAGTTAATGTTTATAAACAACTTATAACATAGCTCTCAATTTATCCATATGGATCACTATATGGCAATATCAAGTTAGCAGTACTAACTTAGCAGTCTGCTCGCTATTTGGCATATCTAATGAGTTATTGCAGCTTATTAATCAAATTAATTAGCCAACTATGTACAGGCCATGTATAAATTCTTTATAAAGGGAGTCTTATTGTAAAGTGGTACCCCCTTTATTGTCTGTAAAGACTACAGAGAAGTGACCTCAAATGAATTTATCCACGTGGAAGTGTCCCTAATTCTTATCCAACATATGAAATTCTTATATGTTACAAGTTCCTCTTTCTTGGTAAAAAATGGGAATTTGCAACACTGCCACAGCTACGCCCTTAAATGCAAACTCAGACCAGTGACATCAGTGGTTGGTCACAGTGTTATGGCTCTTCATATCACTGTGCAGCCACACTGTGTTACATAGCTACTATAGTTAATCAATTTTAGATTGCAGATTGGGGCTTTTATTCAGCACATGAAGTGAAGGCCAGTTATCCCAGTTAGGAGCATGGGTAAAGAACTTAGAAGAACTTCCTGTTTCACAGCCTAACAGGAAGTTAGATGAACTAAATTCCAGAAAATTCCAGAACATTTGTTTCAAAACTGTCTGGCTTGATTATAAGAATGACATATACTAGGCCTTAAGGTATACCCCCCAAAAGACCCAAATCCCCTGCGTTGTGCAAGCAGTCCCCCTGATTTCACTCCTCAAATTAAATGTGAAGTTTTGTCCGAAATATAATGTTTTTCTTAAAAAAGCTCCCCCTAGTGCGTAGAATTGTAACTATGTGTCGAATGAGTGAAATATGATTTATACCAGATATATATCATCGAGGCAATTCATACAACATTTGGAAGAAATTATGGCCAGAAACCTTTGAAGATAAATCTGCCCCAATAGTCAAAAATATTCAACTGACTTTACCCAAAATCCATCTGGTTCTTCCTCACAATAGGGTCTAGGTGAAAACGATCCATGAAATAGTTTTTCAGTAATCGCATTAACACGAAGGATCTGGGGGCGGCGGATGCCGCGGCTGCAATGACGATTCAATAGTATACCAGACTTTTTTTGGAATATAATAATAATAATAATGATAATGATATTTATGAAAAAGCAAGATGGCAGGGTTTACATGTCCTGCCATGAACTGCCAAAGGAGAAATAGCCATCAGTTTGCGTGAGATTAAAACCACTTACCACATATTCTGTAAATCCCCCGTCCAAATTCATCCAAACTAGTATTTTTAGAGAAAATAATTTGCTGCACAATTTTTTTCAGTTTGTCTCACGAAAGAAAAAAAAATATTCCAAAAATGTATTGAGTATTACTATTCTAATAATCAATCATTTCAAGCATTATATCATTTTATTTTGGTTCTTAAATATAAGGAACTCCTGCCAATTTATTAATAGAGTTAGTTTAAGGCTTACTTTCATCTGGAAGTATATTAATATACATGGAAAGTTTATTTCAAGGTCACAATAACATGTCGTGAGATTTTGTCACAATTTCTAAAATAGCATTTTGACATAAATATTAAACTTTACATAATCTAAGCGATTAATAAACAAATAAAAATCAATGGCAACCAAACATTCAGCGCTGCTGAAAAACAAACTTGTTTCTAGCACTGCAAAAAACCCCAGAAGTGGCTTTGCATCTCGATGCATCACCTTAAGACCAAATTTAAGAACACCTACTCAGTTCATGCAGATCCTTTTCTTCTTTATCTGGCACTCTTTTGTTCTATCTTAACTCATCATCTACCTCCCTGCTATCTGCATCCTGCATGTCAGCCTATTTCTCTCGGTCGTCCTGGTAACGCTGGTGAAATACAGAAATTGCGCCTGCTCTTACACATAACCCATGAGTAAAACTATCTCTTTATCTCGTTCTCGTGCACGCTCCATTATGTATTTATGTTCTTCAGGCATCAGTGAGATGCAAAGATACCTGCAAACTCTTCAAAAAAGCGATTGCTCTGTTTGAGCATCTGTCATTTGGTCTGGGGGAGATGCATGGAAAAAAAAAACTGTCGCTATTTTTAAACAGAATATTCATGTTAAGGCGCATAAATGCTGCTTTGATGGACGAACAGAGGAATTAAATCATTCATTTCATGATGTGAATTCAATCCTGTGATTGCTGTGGGGCTGTTGCATTGAAACAATGCTTGCAGTGAATAGGGAAATGCATATAAGCCATTGTTGTCATGACTGGAGCTCTTACTTTGGAGACGATCACTGTTCCAGTGTAGACAATGAATCGCCATTTAATCCCAAAAGTGTTTGGGATTTTTCCAAGTGTGTCTAAATCAAAGTCACAAGACTGTGACATTGCCAGCAGTAGGAAAAGGGGAAATCCAAGCAAATTTGTCAACATCATTAAAATGCATACATCAGTTATAAACAGATTGCCCCAAAGTTGCTATGCATGACTCAATTTGTCATCCATACGGTGAAACCGCTCGGAACAATGAGCCATTTCTTCAGCATGAGGTCAGGAAAATGTTATAATATAACGTGTAATCAAATAATGAAGAGCAAAATAATCTGAAAGCCCCTCTAGTGACTGTTAGAGGCTTTGTCACTCCCTGCCTCCCAACCAAGAAACTGAAAATAAAAGTGATGCAATGGCGTGAGTTGCACAACTTTTGAGATGTTTACCCGCTCTTAGAAGATGGTCCTTTTCTTCGAATTTCTTTTGCAAAAACCTGCATTATAGGAAAATGTAAAGTAAAATTGTGCATCTCTTCACTCCTATTTGAATCGATTTAACGCTTCAATCTTGACAATGACATGGATCAGTAGATAAGGCATGATGGATGCATGTGTGAAAAGAACAAAGTATTTTTGTCTAAATGCCTTATACATAGTAATGTATTGTCGTTGTGGAGAAAGGCCTTCTCTGGAGCTGTTACACAATGGGGAAAATGGCAAAATGGGAAAAGTATCACGCCAGAATGAGTCAATTTTCTTAGAAGGAAAAATGTCAAGCATCTTACTCTGGTCTTGGCTATTATTAGGAGCAGCGTAAGGAGAGTGGAATCAGAGATGGAGGCAATTTCTAGCTCTCCTCTTTCGGGGCGGATCGAGAATGAAGTGAGCAAAGACTTCAAAACCTCAAAATGAAGGGACACGTTTCTTTAAAATTCCTATTCGATTCATGTGACAGCTTGTGTTTGCTCTGCTTCCCGGCGCAGTCACAGGGTGACAGGTGAGGCTTGTAGCGAGGACAGGGTGCCTGATAGGACTGCAGAGGGATGAGTGGAGCTGCAGGTATCTGCTCAGGGGTTTCCTCTGACAATATGCCATGCACGAGTCTAGTGAAGTATTTACTTTGTCTCGCAAAGACACATCCACATTTGTCCTGTGACTGTACTTGAAATGAAAGGGTAAACATTAATGATGCGCCTGACAATGTGTTACATGTTGGCTCTTTCACCGTTTTACCCCCTAGAGATGAAAATGATGGAAGCATATAGACGTCGGTATTACTGTCTGGATCATAAGTCGCAAACTTTACATACTGGTTTCAACAGACTTTGAAATTAATTTAAATTAGTTCTAATAACTTTGTGTATTTGTTTTTCCTGTGAGTTTTAAAGATAGACTTAAGTTGGGCTTGGGGATCACAACATTTACCTCCATTAAGGAACAATTATTTTTGTGCTTTTCTTACTGCTGGAAAAAACTATTTCTTCCTTCATGTCTGTGATTTTTTTTTTCTTCTTCTGATTTCCCGGGCAGAAAGCGTATTTCTCAGGGCCCACGGCTTCATTTCTGACGTGCCATAATCAGGAAGATATGCTTATGTCGAGATGTTTGAAGCCGCTATGTTCCACCGTAGCCACGGGAGTCACACTCATCTGTGACGACATCTGTTATTCATTCATTCATTCGCTCTCTTTATAGTAGCCATTCACTCTTCATACTCAGCAGAGGGAATATTTTGCAAGTGGTAAACAAATAATAGAGTTACCTTCGGGCTCTGAGATTGTTTCTCTGCAATGTTTACATGGGACTTTGTTTCATTTGAAGTCAAAAACTGTCCAAACGTTGGACTGCATTCTTTCTAGGAACAAACTGCTCTAATGACTGAATGAGATTAGTCGCACTGGGCCGAGACATGTGACTGAACATAATGCGTTTGGTGACTTTTCAGTGCACGCATGCGGATTTTTCAGTATTTTCAAAGAAATGCCCGTCTTAAGTCTGACATTTGGTAGCCTTCTAAACAATACACACTGAATTTGTCGTCCATTGTTTTTGGGGGCGGGGGTTGATGATTAATGATACCTCAGCTCACAATAGGTCTGGTTACATGTTATTATTATTTTAACATTCATAAAAAAAACCATCTAGAGATTTATCCTAAACTGCAGCTTTCTCGCCGTCGACACTGAACGCTGCTGTGAATACGAGAGCCCACCCCGCCCACCCTTTCGACACACTGTAAGCTTTTTCAATGGGTGCCATTGTGCGTGGAGACTTTTAATATATTTTTGGAACCTTTTTTTTTTTTTTTGTCAAAGGGTTCCTACTCTAGAATGAGAGCACAGTGAGCTGGTACACGGGCACTGTATCACTGTTACAGTGGCAGACATTTGGAATGCAAGTCTGAAAGAGGCCCAGTGTTGCCCCGCTGCTTATATTCCAAATTGTGGGGTGGCTGTTATCATGCACCTTCTCTCATCCCAGCAGGAGCAGAGAGCCCTCACAAACACCATTTCAAGTGTTCAACCCACATGTCGGTTTCCCTGAAAGCTTTTGTTTGTGTTGTATAAGGGTGCATTTGGTTTTCAGAGGCACTGGAGAGTGGTGACTTTTGCTCAGCTTCACTTTTGCTGAGCCGTTGTATTGCATAGGCAGGTGTGATCTCCACATTTGAACCTCAAAAGTGGGTGGATGAGTGTATATGCAGCAAAACCACAAGATCAAAGTGCACGGCGCACAATCTAGCTCAGAGACGAGACCAGTTTTTTCGTCTGTCTTTGTTCTGCTTTCCCTCCCTTCTTCACGAGCTGTAGTTTAAAATCGTAACATTGTAATAAGACCCTTCGTTCCTGCAAACATTGTGATCCGTTACAGCATTACAGATGTTTACGACGCTCATTGAGACACACGGTTTGTGTCCGTGTCCCTATGATATGTTCCCGAAGCGTAACGGCAGCCCGTCTTATTTTTAACTACTGATTTCATCAGTTTGGAACTCAGACACAGACTCTTGATTCTCATAGTACACAGGGCAACTGGCAGACAAGGGAATACTTGATGAATGGGACTGTTATGTTTAGGAGGACATTCGGTTCCAGTGCTATAGTTCAGTCTGACCCAGATTAGAAGATTTACTTTGTCCCTCTCCAGACATAAGTGAATAATTGCTATTAATATGTAATAGTTCTTTACATAGCAGAAGCATACCCCGCAAACTGGACTCTGAGACTGAAGGCCATTTAGACAGTCCAGTTTCCCCCCATTATGTCATTGCATCTCAAAGCAACCAGTATAGTGTGATAGGAGTCACAACTCTGGAATCCTCCCTCCAGAATTCTGGATTCACTTTGGAATTCTTATGAGTTTGATCGTGATTTTAAACATGTACATCACACTAATGTTGATTTTCTTCAGATTCTAGCGTTGTAACTTGAAAAGAAATGTTAAATTTGACACTCAAATGCTGATTTCAACTCCGTCTGTGCTTGAAAATAGATGCTTCCATCTACACCCCCATACTTTCATGCATGCTATACAGTGACGTTATAGAGGCAAATGT
Organism: Lophius americanus; assembly: GCA_037951165.1. NCBI lineage: Eukaryota > Metazoa > Chordata > Actinopteri > Lophiiformes > Lophiidae > Lophius > Lophius americanus. The sequence continues at coordinate 1,657,247 of JBBDHG010000090.1, read as the reverse complement.
TTTGACTAAAACAGCAATGAGGACGGTAGAGGACGTTAAACGTGTCTTTCAAAACATTTTCAAAAGTTTTGCTACCAAACAAAATAGCAACAAACACATAACCTCCCTTTGGAAGTAAATTTTCCTTATTTTGACCGGGATTCAACTTTAACAGTGTTTGCAATGAATCTCAGCTTCCAAAATATGCATTTCACTTCTCATTAAGAATCAACCACAGAGGATTTTTACAAATAATACGGTACTATGCAGCATCGGACATACAAAGCTCCCATATATAAAGCTTTTAAAGCCCATTAGTTTCTGCACCATCCACGACAAAGTATCTTCTGAGTGTAAAAGGATTTTGTCTTTAAATTAAACGCCTCCTCCTCCGTTTGTTCTGCAGGCAGCGGCCCCATCCAGCTGTGGCAGTTTCTGCTGGAGCTGCTGACCGACAAGTCTTGCCAGTCCTTCATCAGCTGGACAGGCAACGGCTGGGAATTCAAGCTTTCTGACCCAGATGAGGTGAGAGGTTGCGGCCCTGCTGGCCACTGCTATACGTGCTGGGAGGTCCTAAGTAGTTAGCCAGATGAACAAGATGTCTTCGGACTCTGTTAAAAACATACAGACATTGTTTGGATCCATCAGTCTTTTTTTTGGAGAGCTTCAGTTCGCCGCCTTTGCGTCATTTCAGAATGTGGATGATTGCATTCTCAGATGGCCAGCAGATTTTAGACAACATGTCTAATTTGTTACATTGATATGTTTGTTTTTGATGCCCTAACATAAAACTCCTTCAAATGACATAGTTCCTGGAGTATATCTCGTAAGCTCTGTATACCAACTTTGTATGTATATGAACAATATAAACATAAATAGTAAGCAGGACTATTTATGTTTATATTGTTCATATACATACAGACATCTTTAGCGTTCTACATTTTTGTTTAATGGAAAAAAGGCAACGTTTTCTGAGAACAAGATTTTTAAGTCGACCTTATGAAATGCCCCAAAGTCTTTTGGGTTTTTTCTTTATTTCAGTGAACATATGAAGACATTGCACATGGGAAAATAAGATGCAAAAATGGATTAAAAAGGGATAAAAGGGTATATTTATTTAAGGTCTTTGAGAAGTTGTCAAATCGGCTCATGCATACACCTAATGACAATCACTAGTTACTAAAATCAAATGATTTTGACAGCAGAGCATCTTTTTAAAGGACCAGATAAATAGACAAAATTAATATTTTTCAGAATTTAACTATAATATGATTTCAAAAAACATAGCAGACATCTAATTATTATGCTTTTCTTTTTTTTTTTTTTTACATTTTTCTCTCTTGAAGATTGCTTTCTAACTTAAGCCCACCTCCACACATATTCTCATAGCTCCACCGCATCATTTTCTAAAAATCTGTACGAAAAAGTATACACAGAAAGTTTGAATGAGAACCTAATGGTAGCAAACATTCTTTAAACTGTCAAAGGTGAACAACTGAGTCTTAAACTCAGGTAATCAGCAATTTTAGTGACCGCCATACACGCTAGCGGAGGTACGTGTGCCACTAGTGGTGCTTTGGGGTACTGCAGGAGGGCATTATTTGGATAAATATCTGTCATGCATGACTTAAAAAATAATTTCATTATAATGACTGGTTTAATATGAAAATCTCGGCCCAATAAACAAAAATGTAACACTAAGTGTTCATACTTAGAGGAGGACTAGGACCACATTCCTTTGTTTTTTGAAACAATTGAATTTCAGCTTTATTCTCAGAAGAAAAAAAAAAAAATGTTCTGAAGAGAATAAGGGCCCAGAAGTCAGAATTCAAACTTTTATTTCACTGACTTTTTTAGAAGTTCTTCAATTATTATTATTATTATTACTATTATCATTATCATTATTACTAAATATACCCACCAATTGTTTTGCAGTGAGTAGGGGGTACAAAAGTAAAAAATAAAATCTTACAGTCTCCCCAGGCTTCTACTCCTTTGAGAAGAGGCTCATGTAATTTCCCAAGGAAACCCATGAATCATCCGATTTCAAAGATATCCGTAGGGACTCCACAGACTCACGGCGTTCCGGAAGACTACTTATTTATGAATATCACCCATGATCAGTAGCCTAAATCAGTGTAAAATCTTTTGATAGTTTACTCATTTTACTGGACTGCAGGATTTAACATCTCCAGATGACCGGTTGAAATAGTCCTCTTGACAGCCTCGTTCCCTGTTTGTGTGTTCCAGGTCGCTCGGAGGTGGGGCAAGAGGAAAAACAAGCCCAAAATGAACTATGAGAAGCTGAGCCGTGGCCTACGCTACTACTATGACAAGAACATCATCCACAAGACATCAGGGAAACGCTACGTCTACCGTTTTGTGTGTGACTTAAAAAGCCTGCTGGGGTACACTCCTGAGGAGCTCCACGCCATGTTGGACGTAAAGCCAGACGCAGACGAGTGAAAGGAAAAAGAAAGGGGGAGTGAACACAAAAGTTATGGAGCCCCGTGGACTGTGGCTCATAAAGTGGTCTTAACTGTATGATAGAATTGGTAAACCGTTTTTATTTTTTGTTTTTTTTATGTCTTTTTGGTTGGGGACCAAAAACGTTTTTAATGACTGATTGTGGTCTTTGTCAACTTCAAGCTTCTGTCTCTCAGAGCTGTTTTAAAAAGAAGACACAAGCCTGTAATCATACCCTAATGCATTTGAGTTGTGTGTGTGTGTGTGTGAGTGTGTGTGGGTGTGTGTGTGCGTGTGTGCATGAGTGATTCGTACTGGTATTACTTAGTAGCTCAAGGCAGAGCGGGTAGAGTACAGGCTCACTTCTGCTTAAGTAGCACAGCAGGGAGACCAGAGAACCAAGACAGAAAGTCTGAGAGAATCGAAAATAAAGTGACATAAAAATGATTCATTTCATTGTCGGGGTTGAACAGATAGTGGGTGGAAAGTTCCCTGCTGAGAAAAAAAAAAAAAAAAGGTTGCCAAAATGTAGAAACCAAAGTGAGGCTGTCATATTTATGTACATGCCCCTCTTTGGCAAAGAGAAGATTTCAGCTTGGACCAAAAGGTATTGTTCCTAACTTGTTGTTTGTGCCAGTATTATTATTTTATTATTGTTCCAAACACCCGGTGTCAACCTCGCAGGTAAATATGTTAAGGTGTCAATGAAGGTCTAGCAGTAGAAGCATTCGGAGCCTTTAGATGAGATGTTCTGATTGGTTATCAGACAGCAGTATCGACACTGGCCCAGCTCGCTGTGGAGCATGAGGTTCTGGTGAAGTGACTCATACCGGGAGTGTCTGACTGATAGACAACTGAAAGTAGCCGTTTGCGTTTGAAACCGACGGTTCTCCTTTATGATTGACACCTTGTTAGAGATGCGTATTGTGACTGAAATGTATGCATTTTTGCATACACCACCAGTATTAGAAAAAGGAAAATGTAGACAATCTTATGTGTGGGGTAGGGGTTGGGGGGGTTGGGGGGTGGAGGGGTTCTTGAGTCTTTTCACGTGCAGATAATTTGTCACTTCACTGTCCATGTTGGCTTTAGAAAAGTCTATTTGATGAAATGACGAGTAAAATAGTTGAGACAAAACCCTGAGAATGTCAAATTAGTCCCTTGAAATGCAGTACGTCTGGTAATAAGGAAGCAGCAGCAGCAGCAGAGAGTACGGGTTTAGTTGCAGGCAATAAAATGTTGATTTGAGAGAAACAGAAGACGGGATAAATGAAGTTGACTGAAAGGAGAGTGTGGACTCACAACTGGTGAGGTCTGACGGAATCGATGCAAGTCGGCGCTGCTTGGCGGTTCGTTTTGCGAGGGTCCTGTACTTTTGTCCCCGCCGCCGTCATGGTTCGGATTTCAGCTGAATCCTCGTCACAAATACAGACATTTAGGACTAGTGGCAGGCTTTTGTGTTTCCTTTCTAGGCTTGGGTTTATGAGCAGGAATTATGTTCAGTAATTCGTATTTGTGCCGTTTGCTCAGATTCACTGGACCCATTTGAGCAAATTAGCAGTTTTCTCCCAACATGGGGGTCAGTGGCTGTACACTGGGAAATGCCAAAGTGGAAATCATCGTAGAATACAATGTTATTGTTTACAGTGGCTGAATGTTACCCATATGGACAAAAAAAGCTTTTTGAGATGTCTATTTGTACAGGTTGTATTTCATATCGCTTTATTGAGACCCAGATTACACAAATAAGCAAGAGACAAAGCAGGAATAATAACCAAAACCCCATGTGAGGTCTTGGGCCGCGGCGCATCGGGTATCGTCCACAGTGTCGGAAGACGGGGACCGGAATTCTCTCTCTTCACGTCAGTTTTTGTTAATATTCCGGGGAAAAGCACACAGCTTTAAGATGAGGAGAAATGTTTTATTTCCTCCGGAAGAAAAAGAGATGTTTAGATGTCAACAAAAACTCCTCTGCCATCATCAAGCCACGAATCAAACAATTCAACAATCCATTTAGTAATTAGCTGCACTATCAATGTTTCCTGCATGTTAAAAACACTGTTTTTCTCGGTTCTTTCTCTGAAAAAAGTGTTTTTCTTCCCACATGAGATTATTATACTATTATGGTTTGCCTCATTAGACTAATATGCTGAAGAAGACATTCTGTTACCGAAAATGTTATGATTTTGAAAGTTATTTTGTCAGGAAAATATACTATTATTATATGTCACGGATTACAATCTACTGCAGGTCTTATGTATAAAAGAACCTTTGTCGGTTAAAGTGTACACACACCTGTAGTTTGTGACAAACGCATATCTCAGAATGGATTCAGAAGGAAATCTTTTTCTTTTTTTTTTTTTTGTATGTTGTTTTTTTTTGTATATTTTATAGTGTCTCTGTATTTTTGTTATGAGATCATTTTTATTGTATTTAGTTCACAAACATTTGAATATTTTTCAATAATTTATATTTTATAAAAGACAAGAGACGCAGACAGCTGGTGCTTTCATGGGAATTTAAAGGTAGCGCAGGACAAAAATAATGTAGCGAATTATTTTGTTTCGTTTTGTTTTATTTTTTTTTAAATTCTTTTTTATACAGAAAAATAGACCTGTCTGTTAGAAGAAAAAAAGGCTGATGCTGGCCCATCAATGATTTCTGCTGGAAAAGTTTTATAAACTGTAGCTTCTATTTCTAAAATGTACTTAATGTACTTCAAAATGATATAAAATATATGTGAAGAAAGAATTTGTACGTGTATGTGTTGTTATTGTTTTATTACTGTGAATCAGCCCTGTAATATTTACATTTTTGATGCTATTATAGTCATGGACACTGTTATACTGTATTTTAAAGCAGTATTTTATTCAAAATTGTTTAAAATGTATTCAAAAACCAACGCAAGCACACGTAATAAACGGTTATTAGGAGAGAGGGACGTAAATGTGACTTATCAGCCATCAGCTGCCACCTTTAGATTAAATGAATGAATACTATTAACCGTATTTACAGAACTATTCAAACAAAAGCACAAATGTCTCCAGAATTAATTACAAATATAAATTAGCAAGGACATGTGAAAAATAGCCTTTCTTTTCTTTTTATAGTTATGTTCACTATCAATAAAAGACGAAATGCATAAAAATGGTTACGACGGATCAAGTTTAGACCAAAAGCCCAGTAACAGCGCACTTATTATTAAAAAAGAGATTTATTAACAGGCTATTAAGATGATACTTCTTCAGTCTGATTTTATTCAGGAGAATGTGAGTCAAGGCTCAGTCATTCATGGACCCTGGCCTGGATTGGAGGACAACTGCTACCAGGGCCTCGGCTGAGGACCTCATGTTACAACCGGGCACCTAAGATGTCAGAAGTTCAGAGATGAAAATGGGAGCGAGTGCAGACTGAGCCTTACTAATAATCAATAAAATGAATTGTAAAAGTAACTGGAAGGCAATGAAAGGAGGCTGAAGCAGGAGTTACATTGTCTCCCTGGTTTTGGTTCTGGTGAGGAGTCCGGTTGCTGAAGCGTATGTAAATTCATTCATGAATTTATTCATTCATGTATTCTTTTAACTTATATAAGTAATATATAAAGTAAGACTTGAAAAGCTCAGTTAACACAAATACATAACGTAAATGCAATGGTCCGTCTTCATTCTCTTAAGTACTTCTCCAATCTCTTTAAAAACCATTTCTACTTTACATTACCTCGGCCTGTTCCGGCAATGAAGTCTTTCTCTGACACTTTTGCACACTTCATCCCCTGACTTTTCGAATGAACAAAATACTGTCCGCCCTTGCTGCCTAGTGACAGATTTGTTGTTGGGTGTCTTTGAGGTTTGCACAGTATTATTGCTTAGCGCGATCGTTTCATAGCAGACACATGGGTAGGAGGCATGATGGATCCCGAATGAAGATGACACCATAACACAGGAAGTCTTCATCGTGCTGTCGTTTCTTTTGCTGGATGCTGGCTTCTACTACCGTCACTGCTAACCTACGGCTGGATGATAAAGTTGATGGCTCAGAATCAGAACAAAATCAGTTGCTTACTATTCTGCGTGACTCACACAAGACCAATAATGCGTTTTACATAATTGAAGTTGTAGCGGGTTGTAGTCATACAAGGACCGCCGAAGCCTGAACCGCTCTGACAAGGAGAAAGAGCCTTTTGATTACGAGGCAATGACAGGCATTTTTTCCTCATATGTGAATTCTAATGAATTCTAATGAATTCCATGATAACAGCAGCATCAGAATACTTCTTTTGTGGCAGCCCTGACCGAGCCAGATTTTGAGAAAGGAGGCTTCAGGATCACCAACTGAACAGATTGTAGCATTTTAAAGCAACAAGAAACTCTTAACATATATTGTGAGATAGAGAGTTTATTCTGCAACACTACCTTATTCCCAAAAAGGAGTCAAACAAAACAGCCTGTTGTCTGATGCACACTTTGGTTCTTCAAAGTGTGCCTGGGATCCCTTTGAAATACATGCGGGGCCATGGTGTGTCCCACTTTTAACGAGTGTGTCTCATGCTCACTGATGAGGTGACGTCAAACAGAACCAGCACACTGGGGCCCATTCATGCTCTAGGCTCATATAAATTCCACTGTAGATAGAAAACATACAGGGCCGTGGCCCGCTGCCCTGAGCAGCACAGCTGTTTGGCGCTGGTGCCGGAGTCTAGCGAGAAGGCCAGAATACAGGTCCAAATGCGTTTTTCCAACTTCAGAAAATTAGAGAACAAAGCAGGATCGACATGAAAGAATCCGAGACAATGACATGAGTTTAGATGTAATTTGGGACAAGCGTTGACAAATGTTCGTGCTTTTGATCAAATGTGACATATTTAGTGTAAAAATAACATGAAAGAGAAAGCAACACGTGATTTCTCATCCTGCACATTCCACCACTAACCCAATAGAGGTGTCTAATGTGAGACCCAGACCTAAGCTCCCCCTGTTGGACCTGCTGGTGGTGTTCTTGGCAAAAGTGCAGCCTGAGGTTACCCAGGTGGTTCTTCTCCTGTTGGACCTCCCTCGCTCCAACTCTAACCGCATGATCACTAGGCCGTCTTTGAAATACTTACTGACTCACATTCCGACAGACGTGGAATACAATCCAGACCATTATGATACCATTCATACCTAGTTGTGCCGCGTCCTGAGTGTACGTGCAGGAACACATTCCACCTCCTCCTCCTCCTCCTCCTCCTCCTCCTCCTCTCTGCCTCCTTCAAAAGAAAGCTCCCACTGATTTGGAGCAGTGTTTAAAGGGAAGAGACAGCAGAGAAGAGGAAGTCTATGTAGAAAAAAAACTGTCACAACTGCAAATGGCTGAAAGAGGATTCCTGCCTCTCCTGACTAAAAAAGTAGTATCACCCTTGGTTTAAACACTTACGTTTCTCTTGACACTGGAATGTAGCCAGTTTGTCAGAATTCAAACCCAAATATTTATCTTAAGGGTTTTCCTGAGCAACATTTATCTCCTGCATGCAGTCTTAACATAACTGAGAGGGACATGGAGGGAGAGGAGACCCAATTATAAGACATTTTGCAGATAGATAGAATCAAAAAGCTATAACCGGTAAGACTGACATATGCAGTGATTTTTCATTATCACTGCGTTATGAATTGGCGTTTGAGCCATTTCCTTCAGACGCCGGCTTCTCTAATGCCAAACTAAAACAATATCATCTTTCAAAACTACAGAATTACAAAAGCGTCATTAACGGAAAGGGTGTAAGTTTCAAACTACATCTAATGCTACCAGTCTGATAAGCTGGAACAGGAATTCAGAAAAAACTAAAAAAAAGGAGGGAGTTGTGTTTTAGAGGTCACTGGGCTCAATATTAGTTTTTATGCACTCTCACATTAAATGATAAAACACATCTTTGCAGATTGCTTCACAGAATTAATCATTTAAAACATAATTAATGAGATAAAACTAGGCATTTTTCTGTCGCAACTCGATAGTAAGGGTATATCCCCAAAAACTCTCCAATCCCCTGCGTTGTACAAGCAGTAACCCTGGTTAAAATTCTCAAGTTAGATATGAAGTTAGGTCTTAAGAAGAGTGCTTTTAATTTTAAAAAAAGAAAAAAGCCTTATCTGCTGCAAAATCAAAATGCATGTTTTATTAAGAAATAGTTTCTACTGATTTCGGCAATAAGTATAAATTTATGTGCAGACAGGTTAGAAAATGAAGAAAAAATTGAAAAGATAAAATCGAAGGTGGTTGTGACTGTGGCCAAATTTGGTGACTATAATTACATCTAGCTTGGAGTCACATAACTGCTAAAAATGTTTGGATATCCACCTCTAATGTCATTGAAGCCTATGCTGCCGTTCTGAGGGCAAGGGCATATCCCTAACAAGTCCCCAATGACCTCCATTGGACAAGCAATCCGGCTGATAGAACTCCTCAAATTAATTGTGAAGTTATGTCCATAGTAATTTTTCGTGAAAAAGCACCCCCTAGTGAATAAAATATGAACGATAAGGTTGATCGAGAAAATCTATCTCTAGATTTTGTTGGTTGGTAGTTAGTGGTTTTTAGACACTAATTTTTTTTAAATCGGACCAATCATTGAGAAATTATGGCCGGAAAATGTCAGCAATGTATAACTGACTGTTCTGTGTTTGTGTATAAAATATGTTACAGAGTTAGTGTTTGAAATATTTCATTGTGTCTGTTTTTCATTGCCTTAATATTTCATAGTTTCAGTGTTTCATTGTTGTAATGTTTCCCAGTGTTAGTGTTTCATTGTATTAATATTTCATAGTGTCAATGTTTCATTGTTGTAATGTTTCCCAGTGTTAGTGTTTCATTGTATTAATATTTCATAGTGTCAATGTTTCATTGTTGTAATGTTTCCCAGTGTTAGTGTTTGAAATACCGGAGCTTGTGTTTGAAGAACCGGCGCTTGGTCAGGTGAATGAGCGGTACCAGCTTGATTTAGTGGTCCTCTCCTCTACGCACAGATTTGGTTCTGGAACCAAAATCCTGGAGAGGGGCTGGACTTTATCCTTTTTCCGGAGTTGCCCATGGTCCAAGGCGTTTGGCAGGTGTGTGAATACTCACAAGTCTGGCCTGAGTGCCTCCGTGTTGGAGTTCTCCCCGAAGAACGAGAGGGTTGCCTCCATGCGACTGTAGGTGACAGGAGGGAAAGATCTGACTGTTGTCTATGCCTACGCAACCAAACAGTCGTTCAGAGTACCTGACCTTCTCTGAGTCTCCGGCTGGTGTCCAGGAAATGGTTCCAGCCAGGGACTGTATGGTTCTCCTGGTCGATTTCAAAGCCCTTGATGGAAACGATTGAGAAACCTGGGCGGGGTTGTGATTGGAGGGGTGGCTCGTAAGGGTAACGTGTACCTTTTGCAAATAAGCCCCCCTATTAAGTGAATATGAACAATTAAAGTGAAATCTGAAAAGCAGGTTAAAGCTCTTTGTGTATGAAGCTATGTCCGTCAAAATGTTTTTTGTAAAACAAAAATATGATCTACAAGAAAGATCCCCTTGTGTAAATTCATAATAATCATATGGTTGAGAAGTAACAATAAAAAAAAAAAGTATTTTTTTGCTAAAAGTGAGTGAAATGTTAACATAAAATTTGACTTTGAGGTGGTTCCATTCAGGTAAATTTATACTAAATCGTACCTACGGTTGATAAATTATGGAGGAAAATTGTGATTTTGGACATAAAGCTTTCCCTCCAGGCTGAAATAGACATTTGAGCTTTCCCAAAATCAATCCAGCTCTCCCTTGCACTAAGGTCTACATGGAAATATAAATATGTAGACCTTGAACATGAAAACTTTTATGTAAATATGAAAGCTCTGTAGCGGACGCGGCGTCTATCTAGAGTTAAAAATATATCGTTTTTGAAGACATAACAACGGGGCATCACAATTTTATGGAATATTCCATTAAACATTGAATCAGCCTGATGATGAACTGATTACCCCCCCCCCCCCGTATTGCCCGTTGGCAGCTGGGACAGGCTCCAGTCAACCTGTGTGACCCTGAACAGGACAAGCAGTTTTTTTTTTCCATTCATTTATATGAGTTTCTCAGAATTGCAGTAGCATTAATTAACCATCTATGAAATACTTGATATCGATAATTACACCTCTCAAATATTTGGTTCTTCATAAACCTATTTGTGTTTCGCATAGTTCTCGGATATAATGTACTCATAAATATTCCTAGAAAAAACATTTAGTTAGATATATTTTAGTTTTGAGATTGTTTTTTTAACCCAAATTTAAATAGTAAGATACATTTAAAGATACATTTTTGGGCAACTTAAGTTCAGTAAACCCTTTATATGATATAATATGTGATCATGCATTTGATCACAGAGCAATACAAAGATGTAAATACATATATATATATATGTACTTCAAACTCCATGTAAAGATAAAAAGTCGGTAGACCTGACGGATGCAGGTCCCTCTGACACACCTGTGATGTTCACACAGACGTTGGGTTGCCTAGATAAGGTTTATTTTAGAATATATGTTTTCAGTTATCTCAAAGGTTGATTTGTTTTTCCCACAGACTTTTGACTGCTCAGCATATTGAATCTGGCTGTTGGGGAGCTATATAAGGAGGAGCAGATCTCCTGACAGTTAGCTGAAAACAGTCATTATGAAGCTCCTGCTCCTGGCCTTGTTCGTCGCTGGTGGTGAGATCCCGCTGCTGTTCTGACGCACGGCCGTCCAAGTTCTATTGATTAAGCCATATGCCGAAACTTATTGTTACGTTAAATATGTTTACTGCTGAATTTCATATTTCATAACGAATCCCCATGTTCTGTTGTAATGTGTTTCAGCCTACGGGTGCGGCATGCCCTCCTACCCCCCCATCCTTACCAGGGTGGTTGGTGGAGAGGATGTCCGTGAGAACAGCTGGCCCTGGCAGGTACTGTATGAACCCATGATCCTACAATGAGTATTTGTCTAATTCCTAGTCAAAATGTCTTATAGCACATGATTTAAGACACAATCACTGAACAATTAACATTTCGATGAGATATAGGGACTCGTTTTTAGGTCAGCAAATCATGAAAATATATGAAAAGCTCAAATGTAGTATCACCAGCTAACATAAATGGATATGTCATTGTAAAACGCCGAAATATTACTCTCTGATCTTATTTCAAAGTGATAATGGTCGTACATGTATCACTGCTCAATACAGGGGGAAATGAATGAGGTGGTGAAGGATATATGATTTTTTTAAAACATCTACAACCAGAAAAGTGCAAAAATGTACATATTACAATAAAAAAACAAATCAAATAAAAGTATTATGGTGTGTTCTTGCAATAAGATAAAGGAAAATAAAAAAAATCTAGTATTTAGGGCTGATTCTGAGACAAATAAACCTCCTAATATTAGTAATTTTAAGATGTCCTTTATCTAAATCACATGTCTTATTTTAATAAATCTTACCGAGAAAAGTTTCACTTGTTCTTTTGGCTGATTTTTTTATTTATTTACTCATTACAAGCTAAAAACACCATGTATTCATTATTTTTATACTTATTTTTTTACTAAATTTTTTCCCGTGTTTAACATACATGTCCTTTCAATGTTGTCATCTTTCCACTTCTTCCTGAACACGTTTGTTCTGTTCTTCTCCTCAGGTGTCCCTGCAGTACCAGAGTGGCAGTAACTACTACCACACATGCGGCGGTACCCTGATCTCAGACCAGTGGGTCCTCACGGCTGCTCACTGTATCAGGTAAAGAAAAGAAGACGGCGCATGAGGACGAGGGCAAACAGGCTCATGTTAGACAGTGTTCTTAATGAGGAAGAATGAGGAGAAAAAAAGGTGTGCCTAGACTTAGACTTAGACTTAGACTTAGAATCTAACGGTCTAATGGGTAATAAATAAGCTGGTTTGTTATTATAAGGGAAGAAGGTCTTGATGAGCCTTGGAAACTGATTGACTGAGAACTAATACATTATTCAAATCTTACATTATTTCTATACAGTATTTTATTTTTTTATTAATATTATTAATATTAATATTATATATATATATATATATTAATATTATTAATTATATGTCAAATTTCCATGCATTTGGTTGACATAATTCTCATAAAAACAAAGTAATAAACTTCATTTGAAAGCTGACATGTGTTTAATAGTTCTAATGAACTGTTTGTGTTTTAAAATACATTTCCCCTTCAAAATAATGTAATATTCCTGAAAAGTATATGCAAGACAATCTCATACATTCTAACCAACCGGAACCTGCTTTGCTCTATAGCGAGACTTTTCTTTTTTTTTTTAACCCTATTCCATCTTTTTTCACTGATTGAATTGAATTTTTTCCAAAATTAACAGGTTCATGTTGATTATAGGAAATCTTTGTACATGCATTATCAAAATATGAATATTTACATGCAATCAAACGTTGACCTATGTGCAACGATTCAGTCAGCCCAACGCTTCAATTAAGTTTTCTCAAAATCCACACGGTAGTTCAGGTTTAATCGACAGAGAAGGTGAAAAACCACAATCACACTATATTAAAAAGATAAAAAAAACTTTCATCTCCCCGTTATCCACTCTACTCCAAGTATTTTTTGTGTTATTCCACTATCTAATGGCAGTGAAAAGATTACTTACTGATTTTATAAATCTAATTTACAGACATGTTTCTTGTCTAAACTCCACAAACTTGTGTCTCCGTCTCCTAATTCACATCGGTGTTTCTATTATTTCATCCCAACTACCTCCATTTTACTCTTTCTCTTCTGTCTGTCAATCAACTGCAACGCACATCAAACAACATTTGGCTTGTTTTGAAATGTGTTAAATATAAATACCGTGTGATTGATGAGTGATTGATTTAAATCACTTCCATCAACATGCCTCATTTGAAGGCGTTTAGAGTTAAATGAATACTGTACGTCAGCAGGAGAGTCTTCTCGTAATGTAAAGATAGCATTGCATCTAAAACGTTTTTCTGCTTTTTTTTATGGCCAAGCAGCAACTTCAACTACAGAGTCTACCTGGGAAAACACAACCTGAGGTACGATGAGCCCGGTTCCTTCGCCATCAGCCCTTCCAGAATCATTGTCCACGAGAACTGGGACTCCTACAGAATCCGGTGGGTGGAGTCAATTCCCTTATCTGTGCCACTGTTAGATGTCTTTTACATTTACATTCTGCTTCTAAATCTTTGCTTCCACTATCTAGAAACGACATCGCCCTGATCAAGTTGTCACAACCCGTCATCTCCAACGATAAAATCATGCCCGCCTGTCTTCCCACTTCTGGAGAAGAGATGCCTCACAATACCATCTGCTACGTGACGGGCTGGGGACGCCTCTGGAGTAAGTCCTGCCACAGTGGAAACTAACTCTCGGCTACTTTCCCCGACAAATTAAATATAAGAAGGTGACACAATAATATCTACTGGTGGCAAGATCAAACTGGACGTATTACAAGAAATGTATTTTAACCAAATCTTGAAACAAACAAACATGTACATTTGTAGAAGACAAAAAGGAATAATATGTCTCGCTTACTTTAACTAATGAATATGAAATAATACTTCTGAGTCACAAAAAAAAAATCTTGGTTTAAAAAACAACCACATAATAATAAAAAGAAGCTCCTTCAAACTGGAAATGACTTCAATGTAAGTTACTTACATTGATTGTAAAATATCTAATAAGATAGAAAAAGATAAAGATAATTATATATTAATATATATATATTCATGTAATAATCCAGCTGTTATTGTTTTATTCACTTTTAATAATGATCTATTATTTATGATAATATTGTTTTTAATATTTAACAAACAAAAAAAAACAGGTGTGTTATCCTTACAGAAATGTGTTCATTGGATCATCCTCATTATCAACAACAATTGTACACTAAATATTATTGATTATTATTTTTATTGTTTGGGACTTCTGACTCAGCTTAATAAAATAAAAGACCCAATATTAGGCATAATGTCCAAAATATAAATTGACATTTGACCATAAATTCCAACTTCTTTGGCCACTAATTGGTCAGTTAATCGTCTTCTTCATCCGACACAAATGCAGAAAGCAGGAAAAACTGTAAACAGACATGAAAGAATGACAATAAAGACACCAGGAAACCAGCTGAGGTGAACGTCCAGTATGAACTGTTACAGAAAATGGATGTAATGACAGATTCCCCTCTCTAACACACACACACACACACACACACACACACACACACACACACACACACACACACACACACACACACACACACACACACACACACACACACACACACACACACACACACACTCACACACATGCAGAGCCCCAGTGCATGAACGCAGGCGCGTTCTCTGCATGTAGGAAGCGCCGGGACTGCTGTTAATTCTCACAAAACTTTTTTTGATCTTTATGAAACTTCACTTTAAAGTTTATTTAATGGAAACTTTTTGTTTTCCCTTAAAAGCTGGAGGTCCTCTTGCTGACAACCTGCAGCAGGCTCCCCTTCATGTGGTCACTCACTCAGTCTGCAGCAGGAGTGACTGGTGGGGCAGCCTGGTCACCACTGACATGATTTGCGCTGGAGGAGATGGACAGTTGGCCAGCTGCAACGTGAGTTGGATTCTTACAGATCCTCTTAAAGTAAACCCCAGACACACGCCAACATTTGTATCTGCTCCCCCGTAGGGAGACTCCGGTGGTCCTCTGAACTGTCGGTACCCCGATGGCACCTGGGATGTCCAGGGCATCGTGAGCTTTGGCTCAAGCATGGGCTGCAACTACCCCAAGAAGCCCTCTGTCTTCACTCGGGTCAGCGCCTACATCGACTGGATCAACAGAGTAAGTGTGGAAGTCAAAAAAAAAAGTTTGTCTGAAAGACATTGTTACTTTTTCTCTCCCTAAAGGTGAACACACTTGAATGTGTTCAAAACCAAAAAACACACCTGATGGACAGCCACACCTTTCTCTTTATTATGTGGCCTCTCAAATTAGACAAAAATCAGAGTAATTGGTTTGATACACGTATATATGAAATATACATATAATCATATGTATATTTCTATGTATATATTTCTAATATATGTATATATTATACATATATATATATACACATATATGTCTACAATATATATGTATATGTCTCAAATATATTATTCATGCTTTTCTTTTTTTCCCCAGGTGATGGCCAGCTACTAGAAACGGACTGGTGCAGCAATGTTGAAATTTGCAAAGATCAAATAAACGATCATAGCCACCGATCCAGTGTCTAGTGTATTTTCTTAATCAGACATCAGAGTAATGTTTGCTAGTGGGCTTTTAGACAACTGCTAAAATAAGACCTATTATACTGAAGCCTACAGGGAAGCGGCTGTGACCTTTTTAAAAAACTAAAACAAACCAAATCTGGACTAAATCGCACCAAGAAGTTAAGGAATTATGGCTTGGCAATTTTGGAGATAAGGGTTCCACTGAGTGTCTGAAATATCAAACCAAAGTTTTCCAAAATCCATCCATTTCTTCCTCGCACTATGAACACCATGAATTTGTTTGAGTTGTTTGAGTTGTCGCGGATGTGGCAACGATGATTCCACGATAACTCCGACTTTTTTGGGATGTAATTATGACCCTTTTTTACATCAAGCTGATGTCAGTGTTTCACATCATTTCAAGCGACATGTCGTTTGCCGTAGATGAAGATAAGCGGCTCTTCGATGCTCAACAATAGACGACATTTCGCAGCTAATTTTGAACATTTTCGAAGACCTTAGAGATAACGACTTCAAATGGACAGGATGAATATGATTCGACCAAGACATTAAAAATAACTACAAACGTGACAAAGAGGAAAAAATAATAAAGTCTTAACACGTCTTTCATCACCTCTGCTGTGAATCTTTGCCGGTTTTTAATGTGCATTACTACATACTCACTTAACTCTTCACTCCCACCGTGTGGTTGAATTTCAACATAAAGTATACACAGTAATAGATGGTTGTAGACATTGTAGATGGTTGTCTGAAATCTGCGTTCCTGTGGAGTGGAAATGAGGCTTTTGGCAATCCCATCAGGAAGTTGTCCACTCAATATATGAAGGACTGCGTTTTTTTGAAGAAAATTGCGAGACTCATCAATTGTGGTCATAAGAACAACATTTCAAGGTTCTGCAGAATTCATGGTGATCTGTTTATTAAAAGTTCATTACTGAAACTTCCTTGAAGGACTGTATTGCTTGCAATCACAATCCTCGTGCGGTTCTGTCGGACCGGATCATTGCATAAGGTCCAAATTATGTTAAATCCAAGTTTGTGGTCTTGACAGAAACTTTAAATCTGGTCGCATATCTTTTAAACAAGCCATAATTATTAGTTAGTGATAGAGTTCACTGTAAAAATAAAATTGTATGATGTGCTCAAATTACTTGGTAACACTCAAACAAAATAAGTATTTAAAACATAAATTAATAAGCCATAATCAAAAACACTTCATTTAATTTGGGCTACTAGATGAAGTTAATTATTTAGCTTCAACAACAATTTCCTTTATAGTGCATGATTAATCCCCAAATTAAATTTCATCTTTCTCCATCGTTCAAATCTTTTTCGAAAAACGTTTTTTCAGGGTTTTACCTTTAAAAAAAACTGAATATAAAACATTAAATAAATATTTGTTTATTACTAGTGTACAAATCTGACAATATCTTATTCCTGCCGTGTTTAAAGACGGATATTACACACTGTAAAAATAGAATTGTTGGTGATTTAAAAAATAAAAAATAAAAAAATTTCCACTGGTGACAATAATAAAATAAAGAACAGATTATTTGTTTCGGTGCACCAGAGGAACCTGCTGTTGGGGTAAATCTAGCCTAAAAGTCTTCAGTTCAAGTTCCATAAACCTCCAGGAATGCATTATTATGAATATTAATTGTAAAGTTCAATGAAACAGAACAGGTATTTTGGTATAATATTATAATATTATCATATAATAATAATAATATTGTGTAGTTTAATATAAATAGCTTATATATAAATAGGCCACGGCAGCGCACAGTCTCCCGAGTGGAACGTGTGCTATGATAAGAATGAAGAACAAGACAATCCATCATGTCCACTATAAATTAACCACCTCTTTATGAAGAGAATCCCCGTGACGCACAAGAGACCAACTCGGTGGTTCCATTACGCAGAAAAGTTGTGAAATATGACCAATGTGTCCCAGAGGGCCTTCATGGCCCAACTTTAAACACGGTCGCCCGGGGATGGATTCATGTCCCATTATTAGTCATGGTTGGCTCACTGGGGTCAGTATGGACTCAAGTGGCATCCAGAGAGAAACATAAACATAATTCAATCGACCGTATCTTCTCAAACCTGAAGCATAGAGAGAGAAACTCAGGCAGTGGTGAAAGAATTGAATGGTTTTCTCCTGATTTGGTCACATACTTTATCATGTTCCTTGCAGCATGGTACTTAATTCTGTCACCTCACAGAGTAAAGGTCCTGGGTTCGAGTCAGGCCATTCAATGTAGAGTTTGCATGTTCTCCACGTGTCTGGGTGCATCTTCTGCGGGGCTCTGGCTAACTCCAGCAGTCTGGAGACATGTGGTTTACTGGAGGTGAATTGATGACTTTAAATTGCTTATCAATTTGGATGTGGTCTTCCCAGGATGCACCTCACTTCCTTCACAATGTCAGTTTGGATAGGTAGCGTTCCACCTTAAACCCGACATGTCATTCAAAGAGAAAGTAGAAATTGTAGCCTTTAAGTTTGATAGACATTTGCTTTATATTATATTGGAGAGAAATGGACAAACATACAAGATATTTCATGGATGACTCTGACTGTTTCTGATTCTGAGACTGCATGGGTTCCCTCCGGGTACTCCGGCTTCCTTCATTCACGCTCCCACCACGGTTTGTCTATATGTGACAAATCGATTTGCTTAAAATGTAAAGTGTCTTTTTGCAAAAATAGGGTTATTTCTGACACCCCTGACTGGTGGGATGTGTCTTAATGGATGTCAAAAGTATCACACAGCATTTTGTTAGTGTTTCATCATTTTTACCATCACTTTTACTATATAAACCATAATTTACTCTGTGTGACATGAAAGGCGTCTTTCTTTAGTCCTAATTCCTTTTTTAAGTCCGCCTTATATTCCTTCATCCTAATGGTTTTACACTTTCTCTTGTTTTACTGCCTCCAGAGTTTCCTGTCTTTGCCTTGTCTTTGAAAGAACATTGTAAGCATTGTGTTTTATAAGTTGTTATATCAATAGAAGTTTGTATTATTGTGTAGACCATGACAAAAATAATCCAATCATATCCCCAAAATGTCGAAGGTAGAATGAAATTGTCATCGTTGCCGCCGCGGGTTCACTCTGTTAACGAAATACCTCAAAAACAATTCAATGCATCATTTCAAATTTAATATTTTCATTGATGTTAGTGTGAGGAAGAAGAGGATTCATTTGGGGAATTTTTGGTTGTGTATTTCCACAACAAACGTTTTCGGGCCATAATGGAGTTGGTCCAATTTATTCCAAATTTGGTGCAAATGAATCGACTCAAGGAGATCTAACTTTTAGAAATTGTATTTTACACTAATATATGTACTCAGTGGCGGAGCTTATTTGAAGAAAAACAATTTTGCAGACATCATTTCCTAGCCATTGGTCCACTTTAGTCCAAATTTCATCTGAATAAACCCAAGGAGATCTATCTTGTCTACATCATATTTTGGAGTAGCATATTTGACTCATTAGGGAGAGCATTTATTTTATGAAAAAAAACTGTTTTCTGACATTGAATTTAAGAAGTTGAATAAGGGGGCTTGCTTATACAATGTAAGGGATTGGGGAGTCTTTGGGATATAACCCTTGCTAGTCGGGGACGACATCATATGTCTAGTTATTAAGATGAAAATATTAGCCAATAATCTCGGAGCCGTTTTCTTTCTAACAACATTGAAGAAACAAACTAAGCACCAAAATGAACGATGTTTTGCATCATTAACTTCAGAGACTATTAAGGGTTTGTCATCAAGAAACTCCAGAACAAGTAGCAGAGAACTTGTGCTGCTCTCTGGCAAGTCCAATGTATGCATTGGACTTGCATACAGCATGATTGAGAAATATCCATAGTCTGCCGTCTTCGATAGCATATATTAACTGTCTACACTTAATGGAGGCTATAATGGCAGACTGAGATAAAACAGGATGTTCCTGAGCTCAAGCACTTTTCCCCCGCCGTTTACACTCCTCCTGTTCCTCCCCTCTTCTCCTTCATTGCATTGTTTTGTCTGGGATGTGTGGAACCACATGTCTTGACAGATGTGGTGACCGTATTATCCTGGCTTATGAAGGGCAGATCCAGGCCATTCCCTGCTTTGGCTGGCAATTTGCATTTTTATTGCAGTTGTCGCATCCTCAGTTAATACACCATTGACTCCCAGAGCCACCTCTGGACCTGCCGGCATCACCTTGCTATCCCAACTGAAATGAGAGTGCCTGTTGGCCCTCTCTGCATTGGCTGAACCTCAGGTACCAGTCGACCTGGCATTCTGGGACGGAAATGGAGTGTCCTCTCATGTTAATGTGGACTTTCCATTAGAAGAGATGATTGATTTGTGAGGTGCTGTTGCTGTGAATAGGCAATAGACTGGCACAATAAAAGAGTGAGATGGGTCTTTGTGTGCAGGTGAGGCCATATGTGAACTAGAGTGTGACTGAATCAGGGAGCTGATGATGGGGGAAGAGGAGTGGTGAGAGGGGCTGGGGTGGGGGGACGAGGAGAGATGAGAAACGGAATGGAAGTTTGAATGCTAGAGGGTGAAGGTTAGGAGGTGAGAAGGAGCAAAGGAGGGTTTAGAGGTGTGGAGGGATGGGGAGATGAGTGGTGGGAGATGGAAGAGGTGTGGAAGCTCTCAACTGCTTTCATTTCAAACAGTTTCCGAACTAGATGAAAGAAGACGAAGAAAAGAGAGTGGCCTCCGTGTCAGTTTTCTTTCCTTAAAAAGATTTGCTCTTAAGCGTGTGCCCTCTCTGAACAATTATGAAGCATTTACTGAAGAGGGGAGGGAGGAAAAGGAGAAGAGGGCTGGCAAAATTAAAGAAGAAGTTTATAAAAAAATTGAAATACAAGAAGCACACATATATCCATCATCTCAAATTTGACCTTGTGAAGGTGAATCAACGGCATTTAACTTATAAAAAGTGCCAGTTGAAAGCATTAGATTAAAATCGGATGATCTATAATACTACAAAAACGAGGGGCAAAAAAGCAATGGGGTACTACTACTTTTTTTATTCTATTTTTGGTGTATGTCCCTTTTAAAAGAGAAAGAAACCTGAATAAACACAACATCGGGGGTTTCAATGATAACAGAAAAGGTTATCTGACATCAACTAGGCCTGTGGGGAAAAGTATTAGCTCCCTTAGAAACTAGAAAAGACAACCAAAACTGCATAAATACCTTGTTACAGCTGGACTAGACACACTGTGACCTGATCACTACCAGTCTACTCAATCAAACCTTCACTTATGCAGATCATTTTCAGAAGCAGAAAGTTGGCTCAAAGGTCTGACCAGTAGCACAATATGCCCAAATCCAAAGAAATTCCGGAAGAGATGAGGAAGACGTTGATAATACAGCAGTCTGGGAAGGGTTAAAAAGCTGTTTCTAAGACTCCACAGACCCTCAGTGAGACACATTATCTACAAACGGAGAAGAATTGGAACAATAGTGAACCTTCCCAGGAGTGTCTGAACTTCACAAATTCCTCCTAAAATACAACAAAGGCTCATCTTGAACAAGAGATCAAAAGAAAACATCCAAGGAACCTTTGGTCTCTCTCATCTCAATAAAGGTCAGAGTTCTTGTCTCCCATTATCTAAAAGGCACTGAGTAAAAATGGCATCATGGGAGAGTGGCGAGGCGAAAGCCATTGTTTACCCAGAGGAACATTAAGGTCATCTGAAATTCAACACAATAAACTTTGATGAGCTTCAGTGTATTCTGGAACTATTCTACAGATTGATGAGTCCAAAGATGAGCTGCTGGGAAGACCAGAGAGTTTTCACATGCAACTTCCGGTATTTATTAGTGTAGGGTCAAATTGACCCGAACACCAGCATTCATTCAACCGCTTCTCCTGGTCATGGATGCAGGGGGCAGGAGCCTATCCCAGCTGACATTGAGTGAGAGGCGGGTTACACCCTGGATGAGTCACCAGTTCATTACAGGCCCTGACATGTACTTACACACAACCGTCCACGCTCACATTCATGTCTCTAAAATGGGTGTAAGGTGTGTATTCTCTGAAAATGCTTTTCTATAACATCTTTTGCACATAAAAAAGCTTAAGGCCACAGAGTTTCTGATTGAAAAAATGAAAAAACTCTGTTCTTTTTTCCCAATTTCAAAAAGTTATAATTGGTCGATTTTACACAACACACGGGTTAAAAGGAATAAAGTTTTGCAGTGTCCAAGTCAAAGTCTTGACATGAACCTCATTGAATTACTCTGGCGGTACCTGCAAATAGCAATTGCTCACAAAACCACTAATGTGACTACACTGACAGAGTGCTGGAATAAGAGTGGGCCAAAATTCCACTAGAGCGATGTCAGACACTGATCTCCAGTTGTTGGAAGCATTTGGTTGCAGCTGTTGCTGCTGAAGGTGGTACCACTAGTTCCGGGACTGAATACTTTTCCATGCTGATGATTTAAGTATTGGCTAAATAATCATTTCAAACGTTTGCTCTATTTAGCCATGTTTTATTTGAGGAAATGAGTATGTGATAAACGCAAAAGTAGAAGACATCAGGATTGGATACAATTCGTCTTCATAGCATCGTATATAAAACTAGGACACATAGAAAAAGTTGTAATGGTGTTTATAGGAACACTGTAAAAGAGGAGAGAGTGAGGGAGCTGGGTTTAAACAGGTTTTGGGCACTGTCCAGTTGAGAAAGCAAATGTTTTCATTTTTTTTTCACTGAGAGATGACTGGGATTCAGCAACTTTCCCAGGACATCTGCTCCCAACGCCCACGTTTGGATATCCATCCAATAGGATATCTTCTTTCACCCTTAAGACCAGCGGGTGCCGTGCAGCGATTGGCTGCCTGGGCCAGGGCCCAGAAAGAGAAGGCTGAGCCCTGAGAATTTTCCGAAACATTTTCTCCTCTGTCTTGGCCTTCGCCAACATCTGCTTCCAATCAACGATCGTGAAAAGGCCGCTTCTCTTTCTCCCTGCTGTCAGTTTCGCACGCACACGCACACACACACACACACACAGACATACTTTCACACCAGCCAGCATTTTTTAACAGGTTTTTGTTGTAGCCATTAAGCAGTTTCTAATGGTTTTAGTGCCATGGATCCGACTTTATGTACGTTATTTTAACACATTCAACTTTATTCATCTCTTCTTTTAATTGGTTGTATATATTCTCTATCCGGATGACCATTTAAACATGCACGACTCCAATGAATGTCGAATGCATGAATCTATTGATGAATATTATCTGACTGAACTAACTGGGAACAAAAGGTGCACAGATTGAGAAATATTTTTTCTCACATAGACACATGTTGGACATCCTTATAACCTTTGCCCGCTTTTCACAAAAAAAAAACCCCACCAGAGGATCCACTTCCTCCTACTTACTTTCTTTCTTTCAATTACAGTTCGGGTTTTCCTGCGTGGTCATCGCCCTCATTGCTTGACTTTCAACTACAACAGGTCAACGAACTGCACAAAATTCTGCTTATTATAGCAGGTACTTTCCACGCATATTCAGAAATAAGCATGATGATTCACTCTAGCCAAAAGAGAAACACACACTGTAATCTGCAGCGGCTCCACGTCTCAGCAGCAGCTCACCATTATCAGTAAGACTGACTGTGTTGTTTCTGCCAGCAAACTGCTTAATAAGCTTTGACCCGCTTGGCTAAACAATCATGAGAGAACGAAGTTGGAGGTTATGAGGTTGGTCTAGTGAAAATTGGGAGTTATTACAAACAGTTCTTAACAGCTTGACCGAACCGCGGGGGCTACCCCTCGACAGATATAAACATTTCTCACAGGCAGCAACCAGAAAAATGAAAGGGTTACCTATATTTTAACACTATTCAGCGGGACTATGAAATCTGAAATACAAACAGCCATGGATAGTTTAATGTAAACTTTTACGGTGAGGCAACACAGATGGGATGCTTTGTTGTTTCGCCACCTGGAGAATTTCCATCCATCCAATTTCTCTAACCGTAACAGAAGCAAATCCCAGCTGACAGTGTGTGCCTGGACAGGCCTTCATTTCAACGCAGGACCAACACAAAGAGATATAAGCAACCATTCACACTCACATTCATCCCTTTGGACTATTTACAGTCACCAATTCACCGACATTGCATGTTTTGGGGCTCGGAGTAGAAGAACCTTTTATAGCCGGGAGGCAACAGTTCTAATCACCAACTGCGCCCCCGCACCCAGGACATTTCACCCCAGGGAATAATATGAACTGCTTTGATTGGTCGAGGAGGGTCTAGTTGAAAAAGACTGGAGATGTGATTCCATAAAACAAATAACCGTTTTATGAATGGAATCAATGAAGGAAAAATAATCTAGTTTAAACAGATGAGTAGTAAATTCAAACACATTCAATAACAATGTTCTCTAAACCGGCCCAATAATACCCTGTTGGTAAAGCAGGAGAGGCTTGAACAAGGCAGCGGTTTACTTGGAAATGTAAGGGGAAGGGGCTCCTATCCTACACACCAGTCAAAAGAACAACCTTCTACCGAGTCTTCTACCGTGACGGTAAAGGCACAAACACTGTTGCCCGACCCATTGTATTATCGGCTCCATATGTCTACTTTGATGTCATTATTGTCCAAAAATTTAAAAACCCAATTATTTATCAGTTTGATGCATATGAAGCATCACTGAATTCTATGATGACAGCTAATCTCTGGTGTCAAACGTGACACGGTAAACCTGCTGGTAGTGACCGAGCTGTGGTGTCCAGCCTAGATGATATAATAATACTGATAATAATACATTTTATTTATAACACACATTCAATTTGAATCACATCTCAGAGTGCTACAAGGTAAAAGCAGATGTCTCAATTGGCAGCCTGCATCTCAGTGTCCTTCCCATTGACCTTTGACCCTTCACACCATAGGTATTGTGGTACTGCTCCTGCTGGTCAAAGCCTGATTTACAGCACAGTAGTGCCGACTGGTCTTATTGAGTAATCCTGGGTCAGACTTGGCTAATAAATCTGCAGCGTACCACTCCAAGTTTGGGTAAACCTGGAGTTTGTCGTAGTTAGGGGTTTATAAAACTGGTGATTCTTTCTTTCTTTACGTCTTTCTTTCTCCCAAATATATATAAGACTAACAAAACAATAACTAATGTTTAAGCTGTAAATACAAAGTCCATTAAATATTAATGTGTAAAATAAATAATGAGGTTCATCACCATAGCCTTTTTATACAACAGCTGCGTAACAGCACCTCAATGATGTTCTTTCTCTTTGATTGTTTTTGCACTTACATGAACAAAAAAGGTATGACATATTGCCCAGCAAATAAAGCTCCAGTTGCGACGTCTTGCATATGACAAGAGGCGTTTTTAAACAATAGATTAACAAGGCAACAAACAATAATTTACTTTCTCTGTAACAAATGGCTGCTCTTAAAGTCTGCTGATAGAGGATGAAGCTAGCTTAGCCAAAACCTCACACACTGTCCCGACATGACATGAAACAGCATTTTAAAGACTGATGTAACTGTAGTCCTCGCCTCTGGTCCCTGCAAATACAATGGAGCCGTGATGGGGGGGTTGAAACGGCAGCGGAGGTAGTAACAGAAGCAAATTGGGCATCAGATGGGGTGTAAAGTTTTTATTAGGTTAAAAACGCAAGTTACTGTTGGCCGTTCACTCGAAGAAGCAAACAAATCAATTTTGCGGAAACACTGCAACTTTTGGCAGCTCCTTGCAATCCAAACATTGGACAAGATCAACCGCCACGTAACGGGGAAGATTCGTCACATCTCTTCTTCTCGTATGACCTTGCTCACTATAGTGTTCATCTGTTCCATTACAGCTTTACTCAAGGTAAACAAAGATATACCAGATGAAGGGTCTTCATCGGGGCACTGTCAGACAATCCTTGTGTGAAAGGTGTCAACGGATGTCAGTTACACCTCTGTTTCTACCTCTGTTGGCATCTCAGACGTACAAAATATCAGACCGGCATTTTCAACCCCATTGCGTTTAAATAGAAAGTAAGATTGGAATATAAGTTTGCCAGACTCCCCTTGAAGAGGCCATGTGAGTGGGACTCATGTTAAGTGGTCTGATGAATT
The DNA here is from genome assembly GCA_037951165.1 of Lophius americanus. Lineage (NCBI taxonomy): Eukaryota > Metazoa > Chordata > Actinopteri > Lophiiformes > Lophiidae > Lophius > Lophius americanus. Next base: position 1,631,402 of record JBBDHG010000090.1, on the reverse strand, counting down.
TTATATTCAAAGGTAAATGTAACTATTACTGGGTTTTTTTCTGGTCAGTAAAATATTTTATTTGGGATTTTTTATTTTTTGTGGGCATCTGCAAGACACAGAAAGTAGAAGAGGGTTATTGTGAATATGGTTCAGTGCAATTTAAAACACAGGAGGCTGTGAAAAGGCGAATCTCAGTCTGCTGTCCCACTGTTTGCAGTGAGTCATGAGAACTGGCTGATGATGTGCTTCAGCATATGTTACAGGCTCTGTTTTGGCTTACGTAGACAAGGTGGCTGAGTAATTGGGTCACACGGATGACCTCAGCCCATGAATTCTACATGATAAATTTGAACTGTGCCATGCAATGGTGGACAAAAAAGTGAATTATCGTTTGGGCTATAATCAAACATCCTTGTTGATTAATTGTGTTCATTGAGAGAAAAAGTCCAGTTGAGAACATTCTGATTAGACAGCCTGGAGAACATCTAAATAATATTGTTCCCATGAGGAATTTAAGCACAGCCTCCCCTGTAAAGCAAAGTCAATGGAGTAAGTGCATTTGGCACTTCAGAAGCAGAGGTTTGTGGGAAAGAACAGCAACACCATGGCTTTATGTGAAGGCCTATGTATACAACATGAATTAAATATGGTGATGCAATCACACGCTAAGTACATGAGCTATAATATCACAGAGAATGGGAAGGAAGTGAGAAGCTCCCATGGCACTCTAGGAAAAGTTGGAGTGAGACATCGGAGACATGAAGTCAATTTGTTCCAGTCACTAAATGGAGATAAAACCTTTTGATGACTTTTAATGTCTCTGTAGCGAAGATTTGAGGTTTGACTCACAGAATAGCAACGCGCTCTTCTCAGTAGTTTGATCAAACCTTTTGGCCCAGGTTAAAATAAATAAAACTATTGGAAGGGTTGCCAAAAGCTAAACAGTAAACAGTCCTAATTGGCTAAATATTGGAATTTTGACATGTCAAGTTTGGATACCGAACAGGGTAACCAGCAAACTGGTTTTACACATCAATATGTTAGCATTGCCACAGTTGATTCTGATGTTAGCATGCCGCTCACAGCATCATTTTGCTTTCATGATTGATAGGGCTCTGCCGTCACACCCAAATCCCCCAAAAGCTGGGGAAATCATGGAATTGTCATAGCCACCTCAGATCTTTCTTGTTAACGCGATAACTCAAAAACTGTGGCATGGAACAGTTTCAACATTTTTTCTACCTAAATAAACCTTAGTATGAGGAAGAACTGGGTTTTGGGAAAGTTCCATCATATATCTCCAACACTAGGGGGAGCTTTGTCTCCAAACATTTAGGATTTTATGATTTAGAACTATTGGTCGGAATTCGTCCAAATTTGGTGCATATGAATCAATTTGATGATATAAATCTTGTAAATGTAATATTTTACTCTAATTGATCATATTTAGTCACTAGGGGATACACTCTTTTTTGGACATACTTTCCTAACCGTTAGTCCAACTCTGTTGAGATTTGGTGCAATTGAATCGTCTCGGCGACATCCATCTCTGTCTTTATATTTTACTATGAAAGTTCATATTTTACTCATTAGTGAGAGCTTTATTAAAAAAACACTGTTTTTCAGAAATGAAGACACATTTAATTTGAGAAGTTCAGTCGGGGAGAATGCTTGTACAACACAGGGGATTCGGGGACTTTTTGGGGATACACCCTTCTGACAGGGTCAAATCGTAGGCCCAGTTTGTGTGTTTTAAAAAAAAATGTATTTAATGGCATATTGGTTTGATCAAGAGCAAAATTGCCTGAGTGAATTTTCCCTTGGACCAAAGTCCATGTCAAACCGTCACATGAAAACTGTCCGAAAAGCTTTGGCAAGCTATCAATGAAGAAAAGCAGAATCACTGATGTTGGGGCCGAGCCCAGTCCATGACTCTACATGTCGTGGGTCCTTGAACAAGTACATGTGAAGCCCCGGCTCCCTTGGCGCGTCTCAGAGGTTGCCCACTGCTCTCTCAGGGGTGGCGTGATGTTCTGTGGATAACTAGCTTGACTTGTGAACAATAAAGTCTAAATTATTATTTTTAAAAGCAAGAGATGTGGTGTATACTGTAATAATCGTAGATAAAGTAATAGACTTGAGACTTGACATAGACTTCAAAGAAACAAATTGTAAGTCAGTTCAGAACTCTGTTTTGGACTTTCAGCCGAAAGTCTTGTATCCAGCTGTTTGCTGGTTTATGATCTTACAAACACCAGTAGAGTTTTATTTATACTGAGTCATTGGAATCTTTTTGATCTATAAAAAGAAACTTTTCCAAGATTATGATATGTGAGATAAATTATTTGCGATGTTCCGCACACTCTGATCCTGTTCAGTTGAGCTAAACCTTATTTATTTTCTTTCAAATTAATTCAGCAATATGAGCAAATCATATTAGAGTGGCTTTTTTTTGTGACGGCCGAGGCCGAAGCACTTCAAAAGCTTGTCTATCAATACGTTACATCCTTGTCCGACACACTTTGAACTCAAACTCATGACACTGCGCAATGACTGAACTCAAATCCATCAGGAAAAGGAAAGACACAGTTCAGTGATATCTCTGCAGTCTGCAGTGCAAAATGCTTTTGTATCTGTAATTGTTCTTGGCAGGGAGGGACAGAGGGAACTGGAGGACAAAAGTCATTCTGTGGATTTAAAGAAAACAGGGAACTCCTGGGAACGCTGGGTCAAAGACATTCTGGAATTGAGCATAGCTGACATGGGAACTGCCACATGTAGTAATCCATCCATCCCTGCATCCATCCGTGCCTGCATGCATCCATCCATTAAGCCATCCATACATCAATTAATCCACCTATGCATCCATACATCCACCCATCCATCCATACATCCACCCATGCATCCATACATCCATCCATGCATCCATGCATCCTTCCATTTATACATCCATACATCCACCCATCCATCCATACATCCACCCATGCATCCATCCATCCATCCATTTATACATCCATGCATCCAAGCATCCATACATCCATCCATGCATCCATGCATTCATCCATACATCCACCCATGCATCCATACATCCATCCATCCATGCATCCATACATCCACCCATCCATCCATACATCCACACATGCATCCATCCATCCATCCATCCATTTATACATCCATGCATCCAAGCATCCATACATCCATCCATGCATCCATCCATGCATCCATCCATCAATCCGTCATTCCATCCTTACATCCATCCATCCATGCATCCATGCATCCATCCATTTATACATCCATACATCCACCCATCCATCCATACATCCACCCATGCATCCATCCATCCATCCATTTATACATCCATGCATCCAGGCATCCATACATCCATCCATGCATCCATGCATCCATACATCCACCCATGCATCCATATATCCATCCATCCATGCATCCATACATCCATACATCCACCCATCCATCCATACATCCACACATGCATCCATCCATCCATCCATCCATTTATACATCCATGCATCCAAGCATCCATACATCCATCCATGCATCCATGCATCCATGCATCCATGCATCCATCCATCCTTCTATCCACCCATGCATCCATCCATCCATCCATGCATCCATCCATCCATGCATCCAGCTATCATACATCCACCCATGCATCCATCCATCCATCCATGCATTCACCCATGCATCCATACATCCACCCATGCATCCATCCATCAATCCATCATTCCATCCATCCATCCATCCAACCATCCATCAGTCCATCCATCTATCCAAGCAGGATATTCCAGAACATCCTTTGGGATTTTGAGGAATCCCAGTCTAGATGAAATGTGCAATCCTTCCAGAGAGTTCTGGGTTCTACTCGGGGTTTCTTCCCATTTGGATCCATCCATGGAAAACCTTGATTTAATTGCATGTCTTCTCTCTCGATATCTAAATCTGTGTTTAACCTCAATCAGGATTTGAAATAAAGTCTATTTCATCAACCAAAATACCATATAACTCCAACTTTACACCGTTTTTAGTTTAGAGACAGCAAGAAGCACTTTAATTTGTGAATATTTATTTTATTGAATCGCAATGGAAGTTGACTATCATGTTAGTAAATTCTATTACGACTTGTAATTACTGATATTGATAAAAGACTGTTAATTTGACATTTTTGTATTTCAAAGAAAGAAACAGAGTTATGTATCCACGTCTGACGATGAGGAGGGTTAAGATTTGGTTAATATCCTAAAGGTCTAAAATTTTCTTGTGTTAAAAGCCGCATAATGGATTTTCCTGTTGCTGAAATCCTCGTGAGCATATATAGAACAACAAAACTGTTTGCTTCCTGTGAAACTCTGTAAATATACCCACCCAGTCATGACATGTTCTATAGTTTAAACTGTGTGGCGCTACTCAGGCTGACGCCACAACCACAACAACCACATGCTCGGTTGTTGTTCCCTCTTCTTCTACCATGTGCTTACTTACAAATCATACAAGAACTTTAAAGGTGCACCAGCTATTGTATCAGAATGTGTAGATTATGTACCTTTAATGTCATTGAAATCGATTTGATTTTATTAATTTGCCACTATCTGACTTCTAGACTGGGCACCACAGTGATGTCATGCTATGCTGCAGTATGCAGCAAGAAGTAGGTAGTAGAAGTAGGTTCTGGCTTCAAATCCACCTGCTGCACTTTGTGGAATCTGCAGATTCTCCAAATGTTTGCCAGGCTTATCTTCGATCACAACGGCTTCCTCCCGTACACAAAATGTGCAATATAGGTAGATTGTGAGTCTAAATTTCTTGTGTGGGATTGTGAGTCTGAACGGTTGCTTATTTCTATGTGCTGTCACTGCCACTTGTGACTTGTCCAGGTGGATAGGTTCCAGCCCCCCCATGACCCTTTACAGTATAAGTAGCCAAAAAATGGAAGAATGGATGACAGCACATTGTATTCCTGGAAGATTATCAGTTGTGTTTATTTGTAAGAAGCTGTCAAGCAGGCCACACTAATGTTTTCTCTTACTGTATATGATATAGCTTGAAATCCTTTAAGATGTGTCTGTTTCTTTTTCTTATTATATCCCCAAAAAGTCGGGGAAATTATGGAATCATCGCTGCGTTTGCAGATGCTTCGTTTTGATGCGACAAATCACAAACTATTTCATGGATCATTTTCAAAATTTAATTAATTCATTTGGTGAAAATTTATTTTTTCTCACTAGAGGGAGTTTTTTTACGTAAACAATGTTTTTTTGGGCTTATTTGCATTTAATTTGAGGAGTTCATCACGGGGATTTTTTGAGAATCTAACGGCATATAATTAATGTCTTCTCTTTTTTGGTCATTCAGGTTCATAATAAGCAGAATATTTCCCCCTCAGTCAGAACCACGGGGCGTCATTGCCACTTTCAAATGAGCAGTAAATATGTAGGAAACCCAGAGAATCAAGAGCATCTCACCTATTTTTACTCCAGCTATGTCTTAAAAACTCTGAGTAGTTGCTGCGTCATCGTGTGCTCCCCGTGACTCTGCTACACTGAAATGTTTTTTTCAACAAAAATTCTGCGTGCGCACGTCCCGTTTTCCTCTAACTACGTGTAAGAGAGAACAAAATCATATGATGATGTGCCAAAATTTGTTTCTCTCATAACCACTCACCATTCCCCCACATCCCACCCCACGATCACACACAAACACATGCTGCATCAATGCCTGCCGGTGCAGCCTCCCCCACAGACTCTGACACAGTGCATGCATCTCACAAGACCCAAGATGAAACCTGCGAAAGCATGAAAAAATAGTTCCCTCAGACAAGGACAGTGTCTTCTTAAGTATCCTCGTCTCAGGCTGTGTAAACAGGCCTGTACTGGTGACTCACGGCTAATGTAAAGCAGACACAGGTTGGTCTGGCGCCAACTGATCACGGCTTCACTGAGACAATGAAACCCAAAGATGACAAGCGGAATATATAATGACATGTTTAAAAGTGGTGGAGGGGTCGGAAGGGGGTGTGGGGAAAAGCCATGCACTCTTCAGGTCACATAGTTTCCCATAGAAAGATCCTCTCCCTCACACATGGATGCTGAATCAGTGTATGCGTTGGCTGAGGGTGTGCGTTTGTGTCGCTGGCTGCGATGATTTCTGCCTCTTGTGTTTTGTGAGAAAAGAAATTGTTGGCTGTGGATCCTGCAGGAGAAGTTTTGCTCTGCTTGATCTCTTCTTCTCACGTGAGAGTGAATTTTGACAGCGGATGTGTAATGTGTGTGATATTCACTCCAACGCTGCAAACAGGCAAAGATTTGAGAATGAAGCTCATTGAAGACTGTATTTCTGCTTTACATGTGTGCGCGTGTGTTTGTTTGGCTTGTTCTAGAATTTGACACAACACAGATCCGGCTGCTTTTCATCAGTTTTAACACACAGGACCCAGTCAGAGATTACACGCCGAACCGCCATGCAATCTCTCCCGCTCCACATGCATGTTGTGTAATTCTCAAATGTTAGCCACGCAGCTGGGTAAGAGTGATTACATTCAAATTCGGTGGTTGGAGCACTAATGATTCTGACAGTTGCTTCTTACAAAATCACTATGAGGAAAGAAAAAGATTGATTTTTTTTTTAAACTAAAAAGGAAACAAATGTGACAAGTATGACAAAAGGCAGAGATCACATTTATGAGGCCAGAAAAAAAATGTCACAGCCATGTCAATCAATAGTCCTCTATTCTGACTACTCCAAGCTGGGCAAACAGATGTTTACACAGATCTCTTAAAGTGGTAACAAGGAGTCACAGCTCACTGGTGCACTTCAACCTCATCTGACTCCCGCTGCAACTTGTGTGGCAGCAGACAAGGTGTAGTAAAAAAAAAAAAATGATGAAGCTATCTTTTACAAGTTTGGCTTGGCCTGAGCCTGGACCGACTGCCTGCTCACACACTGGGACACCCTCCCAGGCTTTTCCCACATCACTGGGGGCCGAGGGGCCAGGGGCTGAGGCAAGAGCTGGGCTTCTTGCTCCACAGCAATCTTCTGGGCTGTGGCTGGGAAAGGCCATGGCCCACTGTTCTCACCATCTCCCCCTGTAGTCACTAGTCCCTGTCAGAGAGAGAGAGAGAGAGAGAGAGAGAAAGACAGAAAGTGTGTAAGGAAAATTTGTGGTCACGGAATCAGCCAAGAGTAAAGAATCGGAGATCAGCTGATGTGTGGTGAGGGCTGGCTGACTATCAGGTGATAATAAATCGGGTAAGAGTGACACTGCTGTCGAATTTAGCTGAAAGAAGGTTCTTTATAGTGATTTAGGACAGATAACAAATAAAACAATCATCATTATTTTTTGTTTGTTGGTTTTGAATGTCATCCAAGCAGATGGAAATGATCTAGTGGCTAAATCTGGTGTTGTAGAAAAAGAAAATTATCTTTTTGGATACAAAAGAATATATTTTATTTTCCTTTCGGTTGCTCCCGATTAGGGGTCACCACCGCCGAGTCTTTTCCACAATGGTGAGTTGGCACAGTCTTAAGCCCTTCCTGACGCAATCCTACCCATTTATGTCGTCTTGGGACCAGCATCATGAATGGGCTGGATTCTGCCTGGAGTGTGGGACAATGAATATATAAATGTAATGATCTTATCCCACTATGTGAATCCAAACCGTAGTCATCATTTTCAAATGACTCATCTCGATAACAGTAACAGCCCATGTGGACCTCGTGCACTTTTGTATCACTTATTAATTCGACCAGTTTATGGCTGCCGGCCCTTATAATCTTCATCATCATCTTGGAACACCCCAGGTAGACCCCAGGGAGAACAGCTCCTGCTCTGGAGAAGCCATTAGGGCGCTCGATAAACAAACACGGAACATACCATCCTTCAGCTGTTACTAATACCAACTACATGAAATAATGGTCCCAAAAGTTTTAGAAATAAACCTCTCCCCCTTGTGTCGGAAATATACAAGCAACCTTTTCCAAAACTAATCCAGTTCTTCTTCACAAACAAAATGGAAAAATGTTCCATGAAATAGTTATTGAGTTATTGTGTAAGCATAAATGATCATTGATGACGATGAGGATTTCATAAGTTCCCCGACTTTTGGTGGATATAAAGATGGGTCTGCGTTTATTCATGACCCTGGTGATCCTTTTGACAATGCCGTGTCAGGAACTGGATCTAGTAGTGTGTGAATGTTTGACAGGAGGTTCTAATTATCTGCGTGATGCAAGCCTATTTTATAAAAAATCTTGTCAACACACCAAAACGTGGTTTATTCTTGGTCAGGGCTTTTATTAATGGCATCATAAAAGTGAAGTACCGAACTGCAGAACCGAATGATAAAAATAGACCTCAAAAACAATCTTAATAAAATACAATAGTATCAGGGAAAGCATTTTCTAGCCTTATTATTAACGTATCACTGTGCTAGTCTTGTATTATATGACACTGATGGTAACAAACAAACAGAACAGCAGCACCTCTGACATACAAGCTCAACAATCCGCGGGTGTGACGAGTAAGGAAAGCCGTTTCTGCAGACTCAGTCACCTCCTCCCTGTCAGCAGATGAGAGGTCGGCCGTGGTAGTAGAGATAAGGACTGGTGAGCAGGAGGACGCGGGGGTAGGTGGTCTGTTTTTAGAGTCATTGACCAGCCAACCATCTTGCTTTACACTTGTAAAAAGAATGCATTAGAGGTGGAGCGGTCACGCACACTTAGCTCCGTTTACAGACACACACCAGATGACCAGGAGGATTTGTGCTGCTGATTTGACACTCACTTTATTTCAAATACACACAAATACACACACTCCTTTGCTAAAAGAAGCAAACACAGGATACCACTTTTATCAAAAACTCCACCCTACACGTCTTTTTTTGCTGCATGTGCACCAAAGCCTTACGCCTTCAACCAGCGTGAACTGAAATATCAGCGCTGAGACCCGTCACCGCAATCCTCTTCTAAACAACAGCTCTGCAGAAAAGAGTAACTCACAGCGCCGCATGCTTCCCTCTTCTATCTGACTGGCTTACACTCCCGACCAATGACTTACCGTTACAGTAACGTCACCTCTTCACTACTCATTGTCTTTTTTTTGTTTAGATGTCGGAAAAAAGACTTCTTAATCGGGACTATAAAAGCTTAAAGCATTTTCTGTCGGACCTCGCGACCTTCTTCATAACGACAGGCTCCTCAACAGCACGGCGAGCAAAGGCTCTTAAAGTCTCTGCTGACAATGTGAGGAGCCTTCATTAGCATAATGTTACTGATTAATTTGATTATGATGGCAGACAAGAGGTGCAAGGTAAGTTGTTGCAAGCATATAATTAATTACTGAATATTACACAACAGAAAAGTTTTTACAGTACCTTACTACACAAAAGTTCAGCACACCGCCATTAAACATGGTTTACAACAAGTATATTAGCTATTTTACAAATGTTGAGAGATGTTCAACTTTCTTATTAACAATAACAAAATAGTACCAAATAAAAAACTGAAAATGAACAATAATGCATTTATAAATTTGAATAATTATATCCCCCTAAAAGTCAAAGATGTTATGGATTCGTCCTCGATGCCACCGCCGAAGACCTTTGTGTTACACAATATCGGAAACTATTGCAAAAATCATTTTCAAATTTTGTCTCCCCATAGACCTCAGTGTGAAACGAACTGGATTGATTATGGGAATGTTTGCAACACTAGGGGAAGTTTCACCTCCATACATGTTTGGGCCATAATTTAACAACTATTGGTCTGAATTAGTACAAATTGTATAAATATGCATCGACTCGAGGAGATCTATTGTATACATAATTTTTTCCTCTTATAGATCATATTCTATATGGGGACTTTGGGGGATATACCCGTTGCAAGAACGACAGTTCACGCCTCGTCTTACTCTGTTCACTGTGCAGCTGTGACTTGGATTAATAAAATCTTAGTGTACTCTATTCTATCATACACAATCCGTGATTTTATCATTCTCCCGTACTTAAGCCTGAGATTCCCAGCCATCCTCTTGTAGGTTGTCTGCTGACTGGCGTTTTGGACCTTATCCCAGAAAAGCCCCCAGTCCCCTGTTTTGTACAAGCAATCCCCCTGATTGAACTCCTCAAATTAAAGTTACTACCAGCAAAGTGTATTTTTGGAAAGCTTCCCCATGGTGAGTAAGATATGCACATGATTGAACTTAGGGGAGGTATACCTTGACTTTATCATATTTTACTCTAATCGTTTGTGTTTTACTCACTTCGGGAAACTTTGTTACGAAAAATACAGCGGACATAATTTCACATTTAATCTGGAGCATTTAATCAGATGTAATGATTGTACAACGCAGGGGATTGGGGACATTTTTGGAGATATACCCTTGCTGCCTGGGACAGAAGCGTTCGCCCCTCTCCCATCCTCGCTCTCTCGTTAGATGATGGTCGCCCACTTAGGGTCTCTGGATCAAATCCAAGGCTTTTGCTTTCCAGCAGGCAGTTTTTTTCTCACCATTGTCTCCAAGTGTTTGCTCATGGGAAAGCGTCTCCGTAAATTAAAGAGCGTAGCGTAGCACTACTCGATATGGAATGTGTCATGAGATAACAACAGCGTGTCAGCCGAGCACAAACAGCGTGAGTAAGTGTGCGCTGTATGTCGAAACAAAACAGAGGGAGAATTACGTGCGTAATTAAAAAATCATTTCTCAAACGGTAAATTCAATACAGCTTGGGATTCTCAGACAACGGAGCTAACATAATTCTTAAGTAGTTACATATTTCATACCTTGTTAAATATAATGAGCAACTTTTACGAGAAGACGGCTGTGTGAAATGCCATCGTTACAGTCATAACTTCATGTTTACAAAAATGGATGAATAATAATCGCTTTGGTGTGCATCTAAGAAAAGGGGTGTTTGATGCTGAGGGGAATGCATGGGTCTAAAAGACAGTAAACACTCACAGCAGCTTGTTTACATCATTAAGTGTCATCTACTGGGCTCAGTTATCCATGTATGTCAATGCAACGCTGACACACAACTTTACTACACTGTAAAAAAAACTTCTATTCTCAACAGTATGAGACCCTTTTATTGTATTTTTTGACAATATAATATCAGTAAGTGTGATTTCTCAACAGCATTTCATAATCGTCCTGAAAGGCGCCCATAAATAAGTGTATAATTATTATAATGATTATTACTCCACTGTATTTTTTAACAGTGTGGGATTAGTGATTTATCATTCTCAACATGACAATATGATCATCATTTTATTTGACCATTTACTGTAATTCTCTACAGTTTAAGATTTGGCTGATATGTGTTGGTGGTTCCTGTGATTGTTTCAACATAGTTGAAGTAATTTTCAACAGTTTATTATTGGTTACTCTGATTTTGTACCGTATGTGATCATTTACTTGACTTTGTTAAAGAATGCGATCATTTACTTTTATATTCCATCAAATGTTAACTGTGGTTTCATTTTCTACCATTTTTGATCACTTACTGTTTTACAATTTATTTTATTAACAGTGTACAGTTTACAGTATATTTTAGGTAACAGTGTGTAATAATTAACTCCAATTATATACGGTATATAATAATGTACAGCATATCTCTACAATATACTACAATACACCATTATTCTATACAGTATTTGGATATGTACTGGAATAATCTTTATTATTATTGGTTATCGTTATTTCTACAGTATGTGATACTTAATATCATAATAATTTAACATTAATGGTCACATACATCATACAACATCCAGGACGGTATGATGTGTGAGGTGCTGGACTCAAACACTGATGTCCCGGTTCTGGGAAACCAGTTGACCCATTGAGCTACTGTAATTCTCCATAGTACATTATCCGTTAAAGTGATTTTTCACAACGTGTGATCGCTTACTGTGTTCCATAACGGCTAGACTTTACTTTCATTTGCACTTTTTTTGATCGCTGATTGTGATTCTCAACAATATACAGTATTAACAGGTACTATGACTTTCCACAGTATAACTTTATGTACTGTAAATGTCAACAGCATCAGATACCCTGATTTCCTGGAGTAGGTAATAATTCCCTGTAATTACAGAATGTGTTATGAACTGCAATTCTCTACATTGTATTACATTATCTACATCTTATACCTTGATTTCCTATAGCCTGAGATTTTACAGTGGAGTATGTTCTCACTTACTCTAATGTTCTACAGTTCATGGTTGTTTACTTTGCTCCTCTACAGTCCTGACTTAATACTGTTGTTTTCAACTCTTTGATTAGTCTAATCACCTTTTTTTTTTATTCGACTGTGTTTCTTTGTGCAGAGATTGTTTGAAAAGACAGTTTGGCTCAGGTCTGACTGAGGCTCTTTACGGCCGCTGGCTCACAGCCATGTACCAAATAATTTATATCAACAATAAAAGTCAGAATTACATGATATCCTTAACGTGTACGCGTACGATCCCTCACGGAGGAACTAGACACATATGCATGCGAGTGCAGCAGAGAGAAGAATAATCCCCGGGGTCCGCATATAGATGCAGTTTATAAATCACAGCATGGAGGCCAGTGGGACGTTAATGCGCAGCATCTGTGGGTGTCAGAGGGTAGATCTACGCCTCTCTGGGAACGCACATGTTTTTTTTAGTGTTTAGGTTTTTATTATTTACTTATGAATGAATAAAGAAATTATTTAACGTATCCACCTCTTGTGTTCCACACTCTCTCTCGTCCCACCTTTCCTCCTCGCCTTTGGGGAATTAATCAGCTGTCTGACACACACGCATCGAGGCAGACAGGCAGGCAGACAGAGGGAGGGAGATAGGAAGAAAGATGATGGGGGTGGGGGGTTGAGAAGCATAAGGGTGGCACGAGTCAAATTGGAAACATATCCTTTCAACATGTCCTATCTGAGCATTTTATCTGTGAAGAGAGGCGCGAGGGGGCCGACGCTCACGGTTCAAAGGCCTAACTCAATTCAGTGATGAAACCGTGGCCAACTCCACACCAGCAGAACCAACTGCATGGATCCTGAGAGATTGAAATGTGGTGCTAAACTCTTCTCCCAACACCTGCAACCCATCCAGAGATAAAGGCAGGAAAAACAGGGAGTGCTAAAGGGGAGGACTTCTTTATCCCATCAATAAATTTTTTTTTTTGTCATTTTAAATATGAATAAAAAATATATTGTACGAGTTAAGGAAATCCTGGGTCAGTATCAGAGACGGTAGAGGACCCACACAGCCATCCTCCCCCAACACCTTTGAAGAAGGGGGGCTGGTGTGCCTGTGACCCATCATCCAGCCTCTATTTTTATCTGGACTCAGGTGGGATTAGATCCAGATGGGACACCTGATCACCCTCCTCTCTCTTGGCTGGAGTTTCCTGCACTCTGATCTAACCCTTTCACTGCCAGCCACAGTTCATCCCCAGAGACGAAGTGAAGCGCTGGGAATTGAATCAGGGTCCGCATGTGCGCATTTGAATGAGAATGAATCCAGTAATGACATGGAAATGTAATAACAGCTTGACAAGTGTGATTTGTTGATCATTCCTTACCATGCAAACAAGACGTTAGCACGTCCATCGTGGAGAAAAACATCCATAACTGGCAACCATAATACGCATTGCATTAGAATAGTGAGGGTTATTTTGCTGTGTTCGGTGGTGGCCTTGCAGCTTAACTGCATTCAATTCATTGTAAGTGTTAGGGCAAGAGGGGGTCAAGTCTCATGATCCAACAGCGGGCCAGAATACCCCAGACCCAATGGGTTAACCTAACAGGAAACCTGGAGGATACACCCTATTAGGCCTGCACTTCCTGCTACTTTGAGGCATGTACAATTTATGAGCCCAGAGGTACGGTGCACCACTGCAGGTCTGATGGATTTCCTCTTTCGGTCTCCTAAAAAAAGACCAAGCCAGAGGATTTTATGAAAGAAAAATGAGAAACATAGGAAAGAAAGGCAGATAAGGTGAATAAAAGAACCATCTGCAGGGCACTCTGCGAAACCTTCCGCCAAACGGTCTGGAAAGAATCACACATCTTGGCAGCACATCCTATAAAAAAGTTCTGATCCTTATAATTCAAATAAAACGTAGGGGGATATTAAATAGATCCTGAAAGCTGGTATATATCAGTGCCAGTCGAGTGAATACAGTAACTCACCAGGAATAAACTCCGGCTAGAAATAACCCAATATTGACAACAGACTGAGACTGAGGATACTTCCTGTACTTTGTATCTCACCTCTAAGCTACGTAGAACTGACAAATATGTATTTGTGTATGTACCAGATATTTAATGAAATGTATCGTATTTGTCATCACTTATTGTTTTCTCCTATGAATGGTTTCAAACAAGGGAAATGTAAGAAGAAATAAGGCCCATGCAGTCGTCACCGATAGCAAGGGTATATGCCTGGAAAGTCCCCCGTCCACTGCGTTGTACAATCGCCCATTTAGCTCATTAAAGTTATGTCCACAGTAGTTTTTGTAAAAAAGATAAAAAGAAGAAAAAAAAAGAGCTTGACGAAGTGAGTATCACATAAACATTATAGGAAGCCTTGAATTTAATCATAGACACCAAATCTGGACTAAATCGGGCTCCTGGTCAAGAAGTTATTTCAAAAAAAGTTTTTGTAGAAAAGGCAGCGATAGTGACTGAAATATGAATTTTTAGAGTAAAACACGATGTATGCAATTGAGATCAGACCAACGGTTGTGACGATATGGCCCGAAAAATGTTTGGAGAGAAAGCTTCACCTAGTGTCGGAAATATACAACGGACTTTACTCATAATCAATCCAGTTCTTCCTCCTCCTATGGTCTTTGTAGGTAAAAAATGTGGTAGTTATCCATGAAATAGTTTCGGAGTTCTCGCATTTACATGAATACATTTTAGAAGACGCAATGACGATATCAGAGCTTTTCCTGGAATATGATTACCATAATTTGTATTATTACTCTACGACTGAATGACACTTTCCCAGCCAAGGTAGTGATTTTGGATATACAAAGAGCCACTTCTTTTTTTTAAGAGTTCATTATTACCTGCAGCAGGATAAAAACGAGAGCTGTGTGGTGTGATGCAGGGTGACGTGTTTGCTTTTGTGCGCGGTTGAAGAGAAGTGACACTTTTTTATGTTTGCAAAACCATCAGACAATCTGTCTGTAGGATTTGTCTGCAGGCTTCAAACTCGTTCCATGATGTATTATGTGTTCCGGCCTCTTGTGGTCAGAATTTGGCCGAATCTTCCTGTGCAGCGGCCCAGCAGACAGACACTCATGCGGTGCATCCCAGCAGATGTTGTATTCAGTCCGCTGAACAAGTTACGTGTCTCTTGTTTTACAAGCGAGTAGTTATAACAGTATCGGCGTGTTTGAGCTTATTTCTGCATCAAAAACAATTGGTTGTAAGTAGGGGCGCACCATTAGAAGAGCTAAACCAGGTTAAAAATTAAAAAGAAAAAATTGGAAAGCAGCACGTACATTTGGCAAAGCGAACCATGAGCCCCCTTGAACCCCCCATGAAGGCTCCATATGGTCCACCACTGAGTGAGCGAGGCAGCTTCTAGCGATCACAGACAGCTGGATGGTGTTATTTCTGACACTTCTGGAACTGAGCTGTTATACATACATTTCTCAGTGCAGTAAAGCGAAAAATACCTGTCTGCTCAACAGACACTGAGGAGAAAAAAAGTAAAATAAAATGAAACCAGCATGACTTTAATAGATAGAACAATGTTTATATGGGTTTTTTTCAATAATTATATGCACGAAAAGTCGGTGGTGTTATGGATCCCTTAATACCTACAAAGCCCGAAGACCAGGACAGATTTTGGGAAAGGTTGTTCGTATATTGCCGACAATATTGGGAGTATACGTCAAAAGCTTCTTTTTCCATAATTTCCCCACCATTGGTCCCATTTAGTCCATTTAGTCCAAATTTGGTGCAAGAATCAACTTCATGAGATCTTGTATACATTATATTTTACTCTACCTGTTTATGTTTTTACTCACAAGGGGGAGCTTTTTTTAATTTAAACATGTTTCTGCAATATAAATTCCAAGCTGTTTGTCCTGTTTTCTCAAAAATTTAAGCACATGAATCGTTTCAAGGAAATGTATCTTGAACAAAAACATTTAAAACTAGTATATATAATTTTTTCCAGTGGAAGAGCACAGGTTCTGGGTATTTTTCACAGTTCTAAACATGGTTATTTCTTTCTGGGTTATAACTTTTTTCCGCAACGTTTGCTAGTACAGGTATTCTGTTAGATCAAAATCATGGAATGGCCTTTGCGCCCCACATGGAGCCCAGGTCCTGATAGTGTAGATCCTGACACTTGACCATTTTTCCACTTTCCAAGCACATCAACTTCGAGGTCAAATGCCTGATATATCCCTCCCTGATAAGGTCAAGTAAATTATGGTATGAATGGCATCAGGGTTACAGGCCAGTTTCCTGGTCTTCTAGCAGACTTAAAAACTTACCTCCAAAGCTATTGTTGCTCAGGGTTAGAGCACCGGTCTTAAAAAACCAAGCACACCAAGTTCACATCTCATCGGTTTCTCCATATCCAGTTTTTGGAGTTGCACAGGCCAGTGTACTGTTGGTCTCAGGACTGGATAAATAGAGAGGATTGTGGCAGGAAAGGCATCTGATGTAAAACCAGTGCACCAGTGTAAAACCAGTCTAGGATCAACACTTTTTAAAAAGGGTTTATGAAATAAATGCAATTTAATTTCCTGTAAATAGGCTACAGGTAATGAAGTGATCGTTTGTGTCATTGAAATTCAATTAGATAAAAACTCTCCACAGGGGAGGTTAAAGTGATACAGCAGTCTAAAGAAATTGAGAAAAATGTCCGCGATGATAACAAAAAGAAAACATAGTATGATAATTATGCTTATAAATCAAGTTAAATGGCCTATGCAAATATGGCTGCTTCCATTTTTACACCAGTGTTTGTTCAGGCAGCTGGAAGATTGGGATAGCGCGAGAAAAGAGACATGACAGGAAATGGAAAGTACAGGAGGGTTTGGGATTAAGATGAGATAGAGCTGGGAGCAGGGTTGAATGGAGAACTGGGTGCAAAAGAGTATCAGGAGGAGGAGGATGGTACGGAGATAGACAAGCAGTCTCCACTCCTGTCAGAGATGATAGAGTGACTCACCATCTTGTAAAAGACAGTCTCCAACTATCATGATGCTGCAGTAAAACCCTAATCCCCGGTGCTCCGATAAAGATATCTTGGGTCTTAGTTTTGCAACTAGAGAAGAAAATCAAAGAACCAGCTCATCCATGCCGACAGTTTAAAGAGCAAATTACTCATCAACAGTAATTCCAAGGTTAAGAGGGACGTTAAAGCAACTTTTAAGTTCATGGCCAACTCCACAACAGAAAAAAAGGCTAAATGAAAATAAGAAACATTTGTATGTGGATCTTATAAGTTTAAATCACGTTAATGATGAGTTGAGCTGTTAATTAGAAATTTGTATAAGAAAGAAGATTTATTTATTTTTTTAACTTTGCATACGTTAGTTTAAACAAATAATAATATAAATAATAAAGAAAAATAAAAGTGCTCTACTTCATTGTAAACTAGCTGAATTGTCTGATTCGGATTCAATCCAAATGTTCTAATTTGGATTAAAGAGGATCAATGGTTAAGAGATTATGGACCAAAAATATTTTTGGAGATAAAGCCAGAAAAATCTAACAAACCTTTTCCTAAATCAATCCAATTGTTTCTTCCTAAGGTCTATGGGATTATGAGCAGAAATTGATCTGTTAAATTGCTTTTGAGTTATAGCATTAACACAAAATATTTTCAATGGTGATGATTCTTTAATATCCCCGATGGTTTCCAGGATATAAACACAGTAAATTCAAAAAAAGTACATCCTCCATTTTTGTTGCAAATACGGCCAAAATGTGAATTTCATGATATACTTCCAGACAAGTAAATGGGAATGGTAAATTGACTTGAATTGGCTTTTCTAGTCTGCTCAACTACTCTACACCAACACAAGACAGCGTTCACCCATTCACACAGTGATGGCAGATGCTGCCATGAAAGGTGCCACCTGCTCTTCCTGAAGGGAAACCATTCACACCAGCATTCACAAACCCAAGTAACCATGGGGAGCATCAGCCATTGGGAGCATCTTGGGGTTCACTATCTTGCTCGAGGATACTTCGACATGTAGAACGGATGGGTCGGGGGTTGAACCACTTACCTTCAGTTAAGCCGACGACCGCTCCACCTGCTGAGCCATCATCGCCGCCATCACCCAAATTGGATAACACCAAAGACCCAGGTTATTCCCAGAGTTCATCTGGCTTTGGAACACCTCAGGATCCCCCAAAATGACATTTGGAGTTCCCTGCGTGGCCTGCCGCCACTGTTTCCTGACCCCAGATAAGCGGTAGGATATGGATGGATACATGGATAATTATTGCTCTTCATAATGACTGGATTCATATTAATCAACAGGGCATGTCCATTTTTTCTATACAACCAGGTAAGAAAGAAAATCAGAAGACATTATATGACAGTAACAGGGCTGTAAAGAAACCAAAATGTCTATCAGATATTACATCACATATGTATCACTACTCAGTGAGTTATTGCTCGTCTTTAAGTCTGGAAATTTGGCTGCGATCCAGAATATCTTGTGATCACATTAATCAGTCAAATAAGTCTGACTAACAAAAATACAGTCTTGTCCAGTTTATGATCAGACTTGATTGATTGTTTTAGCTGGAATAAAGCACAATTACACTACGTCCTTTGGATTAGAAAGAACTGAAAAGTCCCCACATTTGAACCTCTTGAAGGCCAAAGCACTTGCCCTTTATCAAAAATAGCTTGCTTCTCCCACTAACAGATGATTGCATTTGGAATATGATTTAGCCTTGTCGCCAAGTTGCTATCAGCACGGGGCCTTAGGTAAACACATTTAATGGGACCCAAAGGTCTCGCACCAGCGCTGGACTGGGAGGATAGGCAAGTGTGCAAGCCCCTGGCTCGGCTAAGAATCAGCAGAAGCCAAGCAGGAAACATCTGGGAGAACTAGTGCAAACAGATGTCGGAAAAAGATAAGCGCCCATGAATTAGAGTTCAGCCTCCCATCTATGTATGATGAGGCTTTGTAACATCCAGGTGGGCTGTAGCCTTGGCTCCAACAGCTTAAAGGTCCAAATAATCAAACCAAAGTTGTTTTTTTTCTCACACTAGCATCTGGTGGAGGTTGTGAATGTTGTCAGTAACTTGTGTTCTATTGTTCCTGGTCTCATTTTGATCCATTGTCAGACTGAGTCTCATGAGACTCCCTTCATACAATGTTTTTGCTTCTCCAGGTCACAATCTACATCATTTCCTGCCATAGTTTAAACATCGTCTGGCCAACAAATCTGCATCAATGACCCGCAGTTAACTCGTATTCGAGATTGTTTTATACTGAATTGCAGTGTCAACCGCATTCTTTATATTCAATTTCTCAACCAAACACTTGAGGTCAAATTCTCTGGTAAACAAAAGACTGGCACAAAATAGAGCTTAATCTTTAAAGTGTCATTCTCGGCCAGCTTTTAACCTTTCCCCTCATAGTCACTGCAAATCATATAGTCACTCCTCCCTAAAGGCTGCTGATTATTTTGCATGACGGAAATAAAACAGAGGAGAGAATAACAAACATATATTGTGAGGAAAACTATGTCATTCGCACAGATGAGCCGAAACCGCATGGGAGGGCTGGTTCCTGTTCAACTATAAAAAGGTCTCTCTTGGGACACAAGATCTGAAGTGGAACTCAGAGATTGTTCTGCAATTAGAGGCGACTACACCCCACCAGCCTGGAGCTTCATAAATTGATAAATAATGGGTCCTTGGTGGCAGGAAAAGTTGGAGGAAAGTGATTCAGAAGAAAATCATCTCATGTGAATAGAAGAAAATTCACCATCAGGTTCTTATGGCCACTGATTCATCCAAACAGAACTGATGAGGTTCCAAAGTAATTCACTTTTAATTCTAATTTTGAATTGAAGTTGATATGATGTTTTCTATCCTTTCTGTTGATGATTATGATAAATTGGAACTTCTGAAAAGCAAAGAAAGAAATTGAGGAGACAAGCTGAAAAATCTAAGAATAAAATATGTACAATATTAAAAAGTTGCTCAATTAATTTCATACACTGTGAAAATTATCTTGTGTTTCTCATGATATTATTTCTAATGAAAAAATATAAGCAGGGCATGAATGTAAATAGTGTATTCATTAACAAATAAATAATCAAAAAGATGAAAATGACATGACATGTCACAGGGTTATGTCGTGTCACTTTAAGTCATTTTTAGACAGAAAATGTCTGTATTATATCGCCGAAACGTCAGAGATATTATGGAATCATCATTGGTGCTGCCATACATTCCGTTGTCTCAGACTTGTTGTGTTAACGCGATAAATCAAAAACTATTTCATGGATCATTTTGATATGTTATTCCGGAATAGACCTTAGTGCCAAGAAGAACATGAGTGATTATTGGAAAGGTTGGTGCCTGACACAAGGGGAAGCTTTATCTCCAAAAGTTTGCCAGCCGTAATTTTTCAACCGTTAGTCCGCTTTAGAGCTCTATCTTGCATATATCGTATGTTACTCCAATAGTTCATATTTTTCTGACTAGGGGCAATTTTTTCACGAAAAACAATTAAATTGAGGAGTTCAGTCAGGGGATTGGTTTGTACAGTGGATTTAGGAGATATACCCTTTCTGGGATGACAGCATAAGCCTGTGTAGTGTTTTTTGCACGCAAGTATAAAATTGTTCCCTTATTTGTTCTTCATATACGACGACTGCAGCAAACATTCATAGGCAACAGTTGCAAGGTTGTGATACAATCTTGATCTTATGCTGTTGAAGCGAGATAAGCAGTGAAGACTAAAAATTCCATTATAGGTGAGAAATAATATCAAAAATAAAAACATTAGGGACAGATTTTCAGTCAATTCCAGATTAACTGCATATGTAATGCTTCACCCGCGTCCAAAATGGTATTTTGCCCACTTTAGGACATGGCAGGAGATCCAGACATAACTCAGACTTCCTGCACACCATGCAGCCTAAACTACACCCTTTTATCCACAATAATTAAGAGGATTTACTAAACTACCCTTGGGATGACCACTGGTCCAATACACAAACAGGAAGTAGAGAAGAGGTCAGTGAATGAAAGGAGGAAGTGCTGGCAAACAGCAACAATACATGAAGAGGAAACACCCCCATCAAAAATAGGAACAGACCCCCGTAGGGCCGTGCGTGGGGTCATGAATGCAGGGATGGGAGACAATAGGGGAGCAAGGCCGCTGGCTGACCAGTGGAGGTGTGATGCGTCTGTTTGACTGAGATAGTAGAGCGTTTAAGGGTCAGAGGAGATGCAAAACAAAAGCAACGTGCACGATGACTCAAGACAACATTGTGAGGAAGACGACGAACAGTACGAGGAGTGAGCATACCTCATATAGTTTTCAGCTGAACTGGAGTATATTTCAAACATGGCGATGTAGTTTAGACTTAATATAACCAATAGACTATGCAGGAGTAGCAGAATATGTTAGAAAGATTGGAGCTGAATTGTACTTTGCATCCTGTGTTTTCATCTTCTAATAGAAATCACACACATGGGGCTTCACTTATCCAACTGGCCCTTCGCCCTGTGTGTGAGTGTGTGTGTGCATGTTTGTCTCCACCTGTATATACAGTGTGCAATGGTAAAGGCTCATCCTGCTCTTTACCTAGCGCAGCAGCCTGTTAAGCTGTTAAGTGATGGACCTCCACCCAGTTTCAACGGAGCAGCATCAAAACGGCAGCCAGACACTTCCCAGAGGAAATCCTCAGCGAGGCCAGACACAACAGCAGAATTATTATCTCATTTTAACATCTGCCACTGCCGTGTCGGACAGGTTGACTCACTCTGACTGTCTGTTAAAAGAAAATGAAAGAGCGGCTTCTGACATAGACGAGGGCATCATAAAACGAAAGTGTGACATTTTTGGGAATCGCAAACTAATTGCTGTGGCTTGATTTTTCTTTCCTGCCAAGCCAAGATACTGTTTTTTTTTGAGTCAGACCTTTTTGTTTGACTAAAACAAATGAGATATTTAGGGTAATGGAAGTTAATATCCTGGAAGTTCATCGGGTCTGATTTTGACATATTGTGATTACCATAGATGAGTCTGAAATCTGAAAAAAAAGGTGCGGTGTAATAGATTACAAAGTTTCAAAGTTAAATTAATCAAAAAAACTCATTTTAAGTTAAGCCATCTTATTGCATTTTACAGTGTACTTAGTGGGCCCATTCAACGCTTGACAAAGAACTTCCATCCTGGTCTTAATTTAAGAACATTCAATTGTGGAATCATCATCAACACCGCGTCATCAGAGCTTTCGTGTTAGGCTGATAACCAGACAACTATTTTGTCAATCGTGAATCATTTCAAATATTATATCTTCATAAACCTTGTGCGAAGAAAAAGTGGACTGGTTTTGGGAAAGGTGGGTTGTATATTTAGGACTAGGGGCCGTTTCATCTCCAAAGGTTTTAGGGCCGCAATTTCCCGATTTAGTCTATCTTGTTGCATATTAATCAACAGAAGAAGATCTAACTTATATTAAGAATAATTATCAATATTTTACTCACTACTGGGAGCTTTTCCACTAGAGAACACTATTTTTTGAACGGACTTTCCTAACTGTTGGTCCGATTTAGTTCAAATTGAACTCATATGAACCACTTCAAGGAGATCTAACTTGTATATGTCATAATTTACAGCAATTATTCCTATTTCACTCATTAGGGGGCTGAATTTTTTGCGAGATAAACATTTTTTTTTTCTGAAGTTAGCTCATATGAATTTAGGACAGGAGAATTCTTGTTTCATTACTGAGCTCAGAAAACAATTGTTAAGTATAATTTTCTTCATTTATGAGTCACTATGGGATTTTATCTTTGCTGACTTCATAGAAATAGTTTGGTTTAGGTGATGTAGAATAGAATACAATAGAATGCCTTTATAGTCATTGCATCGTTTAAAAATTGTACAACAAAATCAGAGTGCTACCATGACATGTAACGTGCCCTGAGTTAGAACACATCCTCCACCCACTCATTCATACATAATCCACAGAATGATTCGTAATAAAAAATGAAAAACAAATAAATGTAGTTGTTAAAGAGATTGCACATTGAGTACTAGCAGCTAATAGTTATCCAAACATAACATAAAGAAACATTCATGTTGTATGTGTGTATTTTAGATGTGTATGACATTTTTAATGAGAAGGGGGCGTTTTTGGGATATCCGGAATCAAATCAATCACAAATCGTCCAACATTAAGATTCCTTATATGAAAGATCTCTCTAGATGTTTCCCAGTATTAATGAATGTATAAAGTATATCTATAAAAGTTTCTTGATTAACAGAATAAAAGGGATGTGACGGTGGAGACAGTTCACACCTGTGGGGAAAGAACAACTGTTATCTTGAGAGGCATGTCCTCAGATAGAAAATGACAAGTGTAATTTTGACAAAAAGAGCAGAGGGTCTTTGAGCTCGCAACAGATCACACATCAATTATCGCCCGCGGATTGATTTTGACAGGGTCAAATTTGGTACATAAGCAGATAATGGTTGCTGAGATAATGGAAATTTTTTCTGAGCCGAAGAACGACACACTGTCAAAAAGATAAATTGTCGGGTCAAGAGGAGGGCGGAAACAAAAGCTGAATATTCAATTGACAAGCATGCATGTATATGAATGATTAGAAGTTCACCCTCTCGTCTGCAATCCATCATTTTTTTGAGGTTGTTTCGTAACTTTACGTGTCAAAAAAAGTAAACACTGCTGATTGGCTCCCTCAGGTAAACAGGTCAGATATGTTGAAAAAAGAATGTGTGCAATTATGTGTTGACAAATGCCAGTTTTTCAATGTCCCTAGATTATAACATTATACAACATTATCCAAAATAGCTTGGCACAAAGTATTGCACGCCATCGAGAGAACCCAAAAGACCAGGCTGAAGTCTCCAAGGAGTTTTTCTAAGCCAGGGGAGTGTGCAACATGGAGGGCTTAGGGCAGCATCCAAGGCCTTTCACCTTGGAGCTGTTAACAGTCAGGCCTGTGATCCCAAGGCCCTGGTTAAAGACCCCCTTGGGTTTAAGACTGTAACCAGAGAGTTAAAATAACAGAGGAGGAAAGCACCACACAGCGGGGCCTCATGTGGCCTGGTGGGCTCAACCCCTCTCCCTGCTCAGGGTCTGGCCTGGGGTCAGAGGGCGAACTTTTATTTTTTTCACCTTCTTTCTCTCTCCGTCTCTCACCAACATTTCTGCCAGACGGGAGGTCAAAGGTAAGTGGGGTCTCCACGGCCTGTGCTGGGTCAGCACCTTGGCTAAAGTCGAATATTCCAACTGGTTATCTGGTTGAGTACTTTGATTACGTAGAGGACAATCAAAAACATACATGTCAATCTCATTGGGCGCCCAAGCGAAGGCGTAAGATTTTCACCACTCCTTTAGGAAAAATAAAATATGCAGAAGAGTTTAATCCAACTCTAAGAATAACAAAAAAGTTATTGAATTATCGAATATAGAAAAAACTCGAGTCGACCATCATATCCAGTGGACAAGTGTGTAATATGGCTTCCAGACTAAAAAAACCTGGATGGACTTGCAAGAAGTTTATTGAATTTCCAAACAGACTTTAATATGCAGAAATCCGTAAGACCCATAGGACTGCTTTTGCTGGTCTTCCCGGCATGTTAAATGTGCTATGTATGAGGAATATCCTGTGATGATAAGCTCCCAGCGCTTCCATTGAAAAGGATATTTATCACCTACTCTGTGGCGGAAAGTTGCTCGACCAACCATCTTCCATTATGACCCGTGTCTAAGATTAGTACGGTTGGTGTGAAACTGCTGGAATTAACCCGGGGTGACCAAGTTTTACTACCACATGTAGTGGAACTGCAGTTCCACAGCATCAGAACTGTATAGCAGTCTCTTACGTTTAAAGCCCACGCTAAATATTACCCCTCGGTCCGTACAAACAGTACTTAACAGGATTGGTTCTATTCGTTTCTCCTCAAATGTCACTGGATATAATCCAGTGACATTTCATACAAACTTTATCAAAACCCTCAAGGTATGAATGTCATAGTTGGATATTTAATTTGCTTAGTTCGACAGTTTTAGCCCCATTTAGACTTGAGCTCACATTCACATATGATAGAAGTTATGGTCTATTCACATCAGCACAATGAGCTTTTCTGATAGGGTCATCCTTTGTCTTTGGGCATCAATTTTCCCTTCTTCAAAATGTATTTTATTTAACACGGGTCTCTACTTTCAGCATAGAAGTTTCTTTTCCAAGCCTGATAGTCATGCACGGAGAGAAGACCAACAAAAACAAGTAGTGTTGATATTTTAAAGTTCCGCCGACAACTACTGGGCTGGATTGCATTCTGCAACATTTGAAATTATCGTTGCAGATCCAAATGAATGAGGACTGTTTTCACAATGACGTTGTAGGAAAGCTCGTTAAAAAAATTGAAAGAAAAAAATAAAACTAGTATTTATTCTATCTTTATTGCAAAAGAATTGTTGGAAGGTAAACAGAGATGTAGAATCTTTCCCTCCAAAAAACTGCAAGCGTGGACAGCTCTCGTCTAAATATCACATATAGAGTTTTAGTGCGTGGTGCGGTCTGACTGCAACTACCTGACAGCCCTAACCGTCACCCATCGACTTCATACGAAAGAGGAATGGAAAAACTGAAAGGTCATCTCGACGTGCGTTTGATGCAGTGTGCGCATGCATCTCTTTTGGTATAACCGTTTTTTTTCCCCCTCTTGCCTGATTAACTTCTCTTTGGTTCACACAAGCTAAATAAACTCTTTTTAAATTTCACACCTTCAAGAGTGGATGGTAAACAAATACTAGAGCTCCCATGGGTGTAAAGCTTAAAGCCTTATTTGCTATTGTGTGTGTCAGCCTTGCAGCTGTGTGTCTCTGCCCCTCTATGGACACAAAGACAGCGAGATAGGACGGACATCAGCACACAAAAAGTACACAAACACACATCATCCACACACAAAGGTTCTTAAACACGCAGCAGCGTGCAACAAAGACACCAAAAATAACAGGCACCTGTTGCTAAAACCACAGCGTCTACAATGAAACCAAATTAGAGCGTTTCCTTGGAAACGGTAATTTCAATCGCAAACCACAGCGGCGACCTAGAAAACAATAATGTTTCAACAATGCTGCTGTTTTAGTTCACCACAAACAATGAAGTAACGTGGGCCTACATACTGAAATGCTTCCACTTGCTTCAAGTTTTTGTTCAATCTAAAATTGAATGTTGCGTGATGGAAGACCTCCAAGGCTTTAAGACTTTTTGAGGGCAAGAGGAGACCACACTAACCATTAGTGGTTGGACGGTATTTGTAAAGCTGATTTCATTCAATTGTGATGGATAAAAAGAATCTCTGATTCAGACTTCTTCTCCACAGACAGGTTATGGACTGTCACTGGAGGAGCTGTTGTGTTCATGTGTCATAGGGGCACCTCTAGTGGTCACAACCGGAATTACTATTCAGTGAAAACTCCCACAGGACAAGCAATAATACCCCGGATGAATGAAAAAGAACTAACTCAACTACAGGAAATAGAATATAAATAGAATAGAATAATTATTTGCTATTTTTTAGTTTCACCATGATGACCTTTTGAGGTATGAGAGATGTTTTGATGTTACATGCGAACAGAACTCAGAATTTTTCTTGACTGTGTTTGCACTGATGCATCTCCTGACAAACATATCAAACATATTCGTGCAGTAAAACCTTCACCGCTCATTAATCCTCCTCAAGCACATAACCGGAGGGGGGCAATAAAACGGACATTCAAGCCGTATGATTAGCAGAATATGCATTGCTCCGTAGGGGCTGGGGATATTATTAAGGGTGTGCTCCTGATGTTTTGTACACACATGTGTTCATGTGAACCAAAGTGGGGGTGTGTGAATACAAGAAGGAGGCGGTGGTTTGCCTCACTTATTCACAAAAGAAATTGGAAACATGTGTTGCACTGCGTAGTAGTTTTGGTTGGTGGTGGGGGACAAGGGTAGGGGGGGGGTGTAGGTTACTATTGTGAATGAGGGTGTTGCTGATGGGAGAAAGAAAAAAGGGGGGAAGGAAAGAAAAAAATCTGTTCGAAGGAGGTGGGAGCAGGAGGGCCGGTGGTTGGGAGGGCATGAGAATGTAAACCTCGGTGTAAGTGAGGCGATTTACTCAAGCCTGGGAATACATAGTGAAGAGGGGAGGCTGGGGGTCAGGGTTGAGTGGGGTGGGGGGGTTGTGTGTAAGCGGACACAATTTAAACCACATTGTCCGACAAACAAAGTGCTATCGTAAATAAAGTGCAATTCCTCACGTGATGTACTGCTATCTAGTATCTGTCACTCGAAGCCCCCTGTCAATCAATGCACGTGCAACGTTCACTTTTATTTATTATGATAGTTCCGCTGGAGTAAATGTACATCAAAGGCTCTCTTCCTCTGGGCCTAAAGGCTAAGAATTTATGTGTAATTGAAAGATGGAGCGATAAAGCAAATTAATGCTGTAATTCCCTCTAATAATCTTAGTAATCTTGCTCCACCTGTTAGTCTCCTCTGAATATTGACCACCAAGATATGCATACTCTTGTTTGGAAGACGCATGAAGTTACTGGGCTCTTCTTTTGAAGAGCCCAGTAACCCCCCACACACACACACGCACACACACACACACACACACTCACACACACACACACACACACTCTAGTACCATCACTGCAATAAGAGACCAGCATGAGAACAAAAGGCCATGGGACGGAGCACATATACCTCCCCTCTGCAGCTCACTCAGATTTATTCACTTTCATAAAAATGGGCCCAAAATGTCTGGCTTGAAGCCCGAAATCCCATCCTCATGTTTGGATTGCAGCCAGGAAAATAATGTCCGGTCCAAAAGGACAACACTTTTTTTTTTCAAATTCATTACTGTGGATCACAAAGGGCAGGTAGGTGAGATGAAAAGTGAGATACGAAGAGTGGAAGCAGGAGGAAGATGAGAAAATGGCGGGCAGAAGATGAGGAGGATGGGATTGGGAGGAGAAAGGGAGATGATGGTCTTGCAGTTCCAGATTGACGCCCTATAAGGCCTGATGGTTGCTGCCCTCCCTCCTTCCCCCACCGCTGCCCTACCCTGGCAGCACCTGAATTCTGGGTCTCATCAGAGGTACCTGCCAGGGATTATCCAGGACCTGTTCCTGTTAGCCCTCAGTGTCAGATGACTGGGCTCACTCTTTCTCTCACCCACTCCCGCTCCCACACCAACACAAACGCACACACGCACGCACACACACACACACACACACACAAACACACAAATGAACGGTGAGAGTCTGTAATAGGAACCAGCTGGGCTTTCAAGGTTGTGCAGCGGGCCAGACAGGCCCATTCATAACCCTCTAGTGAGTTTTAATGAAGGTGGGCTCTGGTGCAGGAGCAGTTTGGAGTGAGTTGGGAAATGATGAAAGAGGGAAGGAGGGGGTCACTCCCTCTTCCATACTCTTTCTGTACCTTGTAACTAATGAATGTACTGTACCCAAGGCTGTATGGGCAAGAATGTCACCTTTCATCAATTTATTTAGAGTTAGGTCCTGTACTGTTTACTAGTTTCTACATCTGCTTCACAATGAAAAGGACACCAGTTCGTCATGAATCACACGGAGATAAGAAGTGTGTTGTGAAGCTATTTGCTGTTTAAAGTGGGAAAACCAATCAGATGATTGACATTTTTATATCCTCCATGAATAGGTTACCAACTCTTTTCATTCTCCTTAAACTTATCTGATGCTAATGGACATCAGAGGAGATTGTGGTTTTTCACCTCCATTACTACCAATGAAAGTTTGATGAGGTCATGTGATTCGTGTGGGAGTTTACCATCAAAATATAACAGCCGGATATATTTCAATCAGGGGTGACTAATAAGCTGAAGAAATAAGAATGATTTAATTGAAGTAATACTACATTATAGAAGGCAGTGTTTTTGGCTCTTTGGACAACGGCAGGAAGTAGATCACAGCAAATAAGGAACTCCCAGGATGAAGTAGAATAACCCCTGTAACCGTGACACCAGTGTCGGTGATGAGGAACGGAGGTCAATTGATGGGTTTACATGGGACATTTTTCTCCTATCCGAATTAAACCTCTTCAGAAATTGCAATGTCGGTAGCTTTTTTACATAACCTGTGATCTTTCCCGACCCGGAGTTTACATGCATCACATCATTTAATCGGAAATAGCTTTCTGACATGTGCAGACGATCCACACTCCAGTTCATACGGTGGCGATGGGATTTCCTTTTTTTCCGAAAGCCTTACACTACCTCCTTGCAAAGGAATTAAATCTCATTCTGAAAGGGACTTTTCTTTCGGAAAGGAGTGTTCACATGCAACATTTTCTTTCCGATTAGGCGCTTTTTCCGAATCTATTTGGAATTAGGTCGTCCATGTAAACCCACGTACTGTTGAGGGGAATCCACGCCCTCATCTTGAAAGCAGGGGTATATCCCCCAAAGTCTCCAATCCCCAACCATTTTACAAGCTATTCGTCTGATTGCACTCCTCAAATTAAATGTGAGGTTCTGTCCGAAAATCTATTGTTTTCATTAGCGCTCCCCGTAATGAGTAAAACACGGTCTATGAGACTAATAGGATGTATACGATATAGATCTCCTCGAGACAATATGTACGCCCCACATTTGGAATAAATGGGACCAAAAGACTGGCTAAGGAGGAAACGGTACATAATGTGACTGGATGGAAAAGGATTGGTTAAGCCTAAAGACAGCAAGAAAAAGGAAACTTTTCGAAGGCTCGTGGTATATTTCTGACACTAGGGGGAGCTTTGTCTCTAAAGTCCTGCGGCCATAATTTCTCGACCATTATGGCCACAAACTTGGTGTATATGCACCAAGTTTGTCAAATTTGTTAATTTACAGGTAATTTGATTTGTAGAGACCTTTCGTGTATATATCATATCTTACTCATTAAATGGAGTTTTCACGAAAAAAACGCTGTTTTTCAGACATAACTTCACATTTAATTAGAGCACTTCAATCAGGGGAATTGCCTGTACAATGCTGGGGGTTGGGGGCTTTTGTTGTTGGGACGGCAGTGTAGGCCTAGTTTATGGGTATATTTTGAGAAGCACGTTTTAGTAGACAATGATGATCATGGTGAGGTTCAGAAACCTTACCACTAAAATCTTAGAGTCATATAGCATTCAAAGCCAATCACTGGGATGTACCTCTGCTTATCCCACTTTCGGGAAGTGTATATAAGGCATACTCAAGACCACGAACATAGATGTAGTAGTCTTATTGTGTCAATAAGCCCTCTGTCCTTTTGCCCAAAGCGGTGAGTATGTGTAGTTTCATGGTGTTGTTACGGGGTAGAGGTCAAATGTGAGGTGACAACATCAATTCCAGACTCTCTGAGGTCACAGCACATAAATACTCAATGCATGACGGAAAAACGCATTTAGGGACTAGATGTATGTGTGTGTGTGTGTGTGTGTGTGTGTGTGTGTGTGTTTGTGTTTGAAAAGCATTGATGGGTGTATTTGACGTTACACTGTTGTGGAAATTCAATACACTGGCATACGATCACCTATTTTTTGTTCTCAGCGAGTGGGTTAGTTGTGTGAAACCTGAGCTGCTTAAGTAACAACGAAGCAACGTTGCTTTACACCCTGAGGTCAGACTGATGTGAACACCAATAAACCAGGAACTGGCACACATTCCTTCTTCCCAAAAACACAAACAGCCAAAGAGAGTTTTATTTTTGACGTTATGACGTCATGATGTTGCATCAAATGAAAATAAAAAAAATCCGCCAGTCTTCATTTAAACTGGCTCCGGTGGATTTTATCATTGTCCCGAGACATTATGTATTTGTTATTCTAAGCACAAGGCATTTCTAAATATGAGGCGTTTGAGGGTGTGATGATGCTATATTGAATTGAAGTCCGCTGCAACGCAGCCAAACTTCATTTGATGCGGCATGGCTCCCGTCTCCTCGCCACATGGTAATGCGTGTTTTTGTTTGGCAGATGGGGAGAAATCGGGGGTATGTCACAAACCTCCCACGCTCTCTGCTTCAACCTCGGTGGCCACAAAGCCTTTGATATTTCCCACATAATAACCAAGTGGGTTTCCAGTTAACTCTCGGAATGTTCATACGAAACAAATAACATAACATATGACAACATTATGCCGCGTCTCGCTGGTGAGCAGTAAACGATCCAGGACAGATTTCTGTGTATGTAGATGCTTGATTTATTTCATCTTGCTTTCACCTCAACAGAGTCATTATGGATTTATGACATTGTTTGCGCAGGCATTAGCTTTCCTCATTAGGAAAAACTATAAATTAAGCATTTGGTGCTTTCAGTTTAATCGATGCAAGATGTAATCATGAATGGCGATGCAGGGCACTGATGAGAAGAGCTACTGGTTGTTTGAGTATACCTGGCTCTTGTCCAAATCGGGGGGGAAAAAAAATCAAGTAAACAAATATGATATACTGAAGATCTTCCACCCTTCTCCCATTGAAAAAAAGTTCGAATTTATTTAAGTTCATTTTGATTGCCATTCTTAATCACATATTTGGTAAACAAGCTCACAGAACAATGTTGAAAATCCCTGAAATACATTGGAACATTAGGTTTTGTAAACCGAATTTGAGTTATGGCCTCGTTTAAAGGCTCTCACCGATTGAGCCAAATTCAACTTTTCATCCATGGAAATAAAAAATAAAAGTTAAGAGGTCCCAAAATAGCTATGAGCACCTCATTGAGTCAGTAGCCTACTTGTTAGTTGTGTTCACGCCGTCTAAGACTCACACTGAAAATCCTTCAGAGAAAATTAACACACATTTGTGAAAGTTTCTGAAGCACCACAATGAGGCCAGCTTGTATCCAGAAAGCAAAGGGGAAAAAAAGAATACCTTTAGAAAAAACAGATAACAAATAAAACTCTCATATGTCAGATTTTCTACAGAAAAAGTGACAAGAAAAAAAAAAGGCTTGAAATTAGCCGATGTCTAAAGTGGAACTAAGGACATGTGAATGAAAAGAATTAATTCAACCCTTGGAAACCCCGATTTCATTACTTGGTTGTTAAAGAATATCAGATTTTGAGATCTACTCTAGAAACAAGTCCAAAATGTTACCTTGGAAACAGGAAACATTAAATGTCCAAACACCCTTAATAAAATAAATAGTAACAGTTCATTCCTTGTCTGTTGTATATAAAAAAGTTTTGGGAAAAAATCTTTTTCTTGAGTTATGCTTCAGTCAAAACATTACAGACGGATGGAATCGATTCCAATATTGCTCTTCTTACTTCACTTCATTGTGGCGGGGATGGTTGTAAATCTGAATATGCTGGTTGATAGAGAGAGATAGATATTTTTCTTTCCTGCTGTATTGGTTGTGCAAACATATGTCATTCCTATACACAATGCTTAGCCAAACCGATGATGAATGATGATCTATATTCCTACATGGATAGACTTTCTTATCTCGGAGCAGTACTGCAAACTGCTGCGTGCCTGAGTCGACTGGGTGTGGTGACATAGATTATGGGGGGCTGATGGTTTGTATGTGTAAGATTTCAGCAGGGAAGAGGTCATTGGGAGTTGAAAAGGAGATGGCTCTCTTGTTCTGCTGAGCTTCCCTCTCTTTCATCAGCGTCTGCGTATAGGGAGCTCAACAACCAGCATTCAGCCGCTGCGGCAGAGGTCCGAGACTGCAGGAGCTGCTGGGTGGCATGCTGGGTGATTTCCTGTCTGAGAGGTCTTCTCGTAGCGGTAACGGGATCCACCCTCAGTCTAAAAATAACCTCTCCATGCAGGAGACGGTGGGCCAAAGCTTGTGGGGCATTAATGCAGCCTTCCCTGCTTCCTTCCTCAGAGGATGCTGGGAGGATGAAGCTGATAGTGGCTCAAAGTTACTTGTACTGTCAGCAGCTGGGAGACAGAGAAGGGCGGTGGTATTTCACAAAGGAACCAGTAATCTTTCAGAAACAACGATGAGCCAAACCTCGTTCTTTTTCTCTGATTTCTTGCTTTTACGGCTTATTTTCTGGTGCAGATATTCAAGAGGAAGGGGAGGGAAACCAGAATCAATACAATGTTCTATGGTTTAAGACTAAACTGAAATCCCACTAAGTTTATTTTCACAAGAAAGTCAGATATGTTTCCGCAGTTTCACAGTTGTCCTGCTCTCTGTCTTTAATGTATCTCAGCGTTGCAACGTCAAAATTATAACAAATCAACACCTTTGCCTTGAGAGGCCCAGATCGGCCTTTGTGGGTCAAATCAATCGAGTGTGTGCCGACACGGATAAAAATATTTAAAAAATAGTGTTATGGTCTACTTTCAACGATTGTTTCATTTTTATCACATGTATCTCTGAAGCTGATGACTGACACGGGGTGCAAAACTCAGTTGGTGGGGTCTTTCAGGGAGTCACGGAGCTTTTTCTAGTACTGTGTCTTACAGTGTCGTTTTGACTGGGAAAATCATATTTTGGCTCTAGCATGCGGAGAATATAACAAAATCCAGTATTATCCACAAACAATGACAGATCATCAAGAGCAATGATTGTGAACAGATTGTGGATTAACTTTGGACATTTTCCACCACTCCCCCAGTGTGCACTGAAGTAGGTTAGCTACGTCATTGAACTCTGCACTCTTTTGGTTCTTTCAGTGTTTGATGAAATTGCTCTTATTAACATACTTCCCCTTCACTGTTTAGCAGAGATTGGATTGCGTTTAGCGTTACGTTACTTTTTTCATAACCGCTGACATTAAAGTTTCTTCAAATTGTTAATATCGCTCATCTGACACGACTCATTCAGGAGAGACACGTGAAAGATATATGGATTAATTAAAACAGACGAGATGTGCTAATTATCTGTAGAAAGTCTTAGGTGCTTAGAATACTCGGGGAGATTGTGAGCGATGGCAGTCGACCCTGAGAAGCAGAAATATGAGTTCCCCCTTGGAGTCTCGACATTGGTGGTGGTGGCTGATGGCTCTGTTGATGATGATTGTTGGGGAATCTAGGAGTCACGACTGGGTTGTGGTGGGGAGCTGAAGGATGTGCTTAACGGGAGTATGAGAGAACTAGATGGAAGGAATTAATCTTATTTGAATTGGGCTTATACTGTTCGACTTTAGAGTCGCGGCAGTTTCCTTTCAACTCACACTGTAAGAATGAATCGTTCGCATAAGCTCACGGTTTATGTGATCACACTGTGTCCACTCCTGCATCCCGGTGTCGCTACTGTCAACAAAGATTTTTTTTAAGCTCCGAGGCAGGAAAAGGTTGGTTTTCCAGCAACATGCTAACAAGACAGAACCGCGCTGTCTTGATCATTTTTACAAACCTCTGTGTCGAAACAGTTTTCTAAAAAGTCCTGCCCTTCTACTTGATGACTTATTATTATTTGTTATCTACATGTGTCGCATGTATCATACCGTGTCACCATGGTCCGACACTCAGTTGTCATTTCACACAGATGCAGCGAAAAAAGATGTTGCGATGTTAGCCGACTAAGTCGTGGCCTCGCTTCAACTGTGTGAATGCTTGAGTTGGCCGACAAAATTTCTGACATGTGAGATTTCCATCCTGTTGGCCGATCGTCCAATGGAGCTGCTGATCGGCCCTCGTTCCCCCACGTACACTTCAAGACAAACGACTCCCGTCGAGCCCCGACTGACAGCCCGACATTTGTGAGGCTCGTGATCGGGCTTGAACTGGACTCAATTGGTGCAGCGTATATGCCCGACTCAAGTTTCACAGCGCTCCAGGATAAATATGACCAGCTACTCAGAGTATGAGTACAACTACAGACAAAAAGAAGGTGAAGGATGGATTTATCATAGGGAGAACCGTTAACACTGGGGTGTGGGGCAGGAGAATTGTATCAAAGATGAAAAGTGAGGCTCAAAGGCGGGGTGCTGGTAATGAAAGCACACTTTGAAATACTTGACCCTAATAAGCCCAATATTTCCATGAGTCTTTTGTCCCACCACAAACAGAGCGGTGTATTTGTGCAGGTCCGTCAGTGTTGTTTCAGGGCGCCCAGTAGGGGACGTTTCGCTGGGTCATTATGCAGTAATTTAAGGCGGCTTGGCCAGCATTTTTCAACTTAACCTCAAACGCCAAAGTACAAGAGAT
The DNA here is from genome assembly GCA_037951165.1 of Lophius americanus. Lineage (NCBI taxonomy): Eukaryota > Metazoa > Chordata > Actinopteri > Lophiiformes > Lophiidae > Lophius > Lophius americanus. Next base: position 1,596,042 of record JBBDHG010000090.1, on the reverse strand, counting down.
AGCAAGAAGGTGGAGAGTCAAAACCAATATGCTCTTTCCCTTTGAAGAGGATCCACCGGAGATGCTCGGCTGAGGCCCCTTTGCTCCACGAGGAGCCAGAAGGAATGAAAAGAAGGGCGACCTTAGAGTTAAATGAGTGTATGGGAGCAGAAAAAAAAAAGAAGAAAGATGCCAGGGGAGGGGGGGCTAAGTAGATTCTAAAAATGAGAGAGACCCAATAATGAAATAAATCTGCCCACAGCTTTTTTTGTTTAATGGATGTGGAGTTGATTTATTTTCCATATGGCTCTGCAAATTTGTCTAGGCACTGAACAGAGCGTGCTCTGTTCAGTGCCATGCTCAACAACCAGGTGTAGGACAGACGGGCTGAAACAGTTAAAAGTAAACTGAGAGCAGTGGAAATGGATCTGCTTCAAAACTTTGTGGCCTATTTATGATTTTTTTTTTCTCCTTTTTACAGGTTTTTCGGGGACTTTCTGCTGCAATCACAAACAGTCTGGTTTCTGTCTCTGTTCCACTCAAAGGCACAACTATGTTATAGTGAAATATCAGGCATGCTGTCAAAACAAGTCGCCCATCATTTTTAGTGTTGCAATCATATACCTCATTTTTCTACATAAGGACATTAGTGCTGGGGAAGATACAAAAAACTACATCATTAGATTCATTATACCAGATAACGGTTGAATGAGAGAGAGATGAAGACGGACGTGATGCTAAATACTGAATAATAATAATATAATAATACATTTAATTTATAATGCACTTTACATTTGGATCAAATACGATTTAATTTGAAGGGTTCCATGCAAACAGAGGAAAATAGATAAAAGAGAGGGCGAGAGAGATGGAGGGGGGGGTATGGATGAGAGTTAAACAAATAGTGAACGGGACAAATATCATAAACAGATCGACTGAGAGTATTAAGCAATGTAAATATGAGAAAGCCAAGATCAAGTACAAGAACCTTTGTAGGAATGAACCCTCCCTTCTTTGAACCCAATTGACCCCTGCTGATGAAGACAAGAAGCAAGAATGGACCCTGGACAGGGCCTTGGGGGACGCCAGTAAGTACAGTCAGTTCTCTTGAGTATTTTAATGTTCTACCCTCCCACTGGCCTATCTAACAGGGACCACAGCATCCATCTCACTCTGCTGGGAGGGAGAAGAAGGGAGGTGAACCCTTGTGGAAACACTTGATCAGAAGCAAGACGAAGAATGCGATGTTGATGGATTGAATTTTCCACCAGGTCACACTATCACACGCTGAACACTAAGAAATAATTTGGCTAAAATGTTGACTTGAGGTATATTACTCAATGTTTCCATTAAATGTTATTTCGGGCGAGAGTTTCAACAGTTTCATACATAAGATAAGGTGTAGTTTTTATGATTATAAGTACAATAAGGGGTCTCCCGTAATTCATCGAACTGAAGTAAGTCATTTTCATGATGACTTGACAGGTTTGAAAAACTTTGCATATGACTCTTAACATTGATCTGGCTGATATGATAAAAGTAGATGGACAACGTATAAGTAATTAACTCTTCCTGCTCATCGGGATCCATATATGGGCTTCTACGAAACCTCTACCTAAATAAGTAATGATCAATATCATCCGAACCCAGAGCTTCACACCAAGACAGAGGAGTTACTCTCTGCTTGTGGGCACAACTCAGAGGTAGAAGGTCAAAGCCAAACGGTCCAGTATCTGCATAGAGCTTCCCTCAGTGGACATAGTTGGTATTGCAACCAAAAAACCTCTTGGATCATAGAATTTACTCTATAGTGGCTATCCAACATTTCCCTCCTGGTCCTATCCCATAATAACTCTGTACAATAACATTTACTTTGTGTTATTTATACCAAAATTTGGCACAATTGCTATCGTAGACTTTCTGAGCACATCCATTGATGGTTTTTGCCTGGTAACGCTGTAATGGAATGACGTTATCCACTTTTATATCTAAATTTAAAAAAAAACAGGTGAGGCTAAACATACAGTTTTTTTTAAACGTGCATGTTTGATCACAGATTATTCACTACTAGCAAAAGGTAAAATGGACCTGACACTGAATATAAATTATTTAAGGGTATAACTGCTTTTATAAACACCAAGATTATGCAAATAAACCTGATAGTTGCTATTTCAATTTGGCAAAACTAAAATAAACAATGAACTTATGCGGTACTTACATTTAGCGTTAAAGGGGGCTTTCATACCTACCACTGCATGTCCGGCTTTTGGACTATTATGTTTGATCAACTCTGAAATTGCAATTGTGAAATGTCTCCAAGAGAAAAGTCCAGATTAAAAAGCCAGATCAAGCTGAACCGTGATCCGGTGAATTCAAACGTTTTTCTATGGTTCAGATTACTTTGAAGACATTACAGCAAGCTTTCACTGGCAAGAACCAAAATGATGAGGAATGTGGAGGAAGATGGTCCGAGAAAGAAATCAAAACTCAGGTGTGAAAAGCCCACAACTGTTGCTTCCATTGTTAATGAGTGAATGGATAAATGGATATCTCTCCTGATGAGCAGGTGAAAACTCGCATGGGAGCTTCCGTCAACCTGACAGGAAAGGCATTATACACATCGATCAGCCAACGCAGTATAACCACTGACACAAGTAACGTCAGATTAAGATTGATAACCTACAACACCTGTCAGTGTGCGAGATATATTGGGCAGGAAGTGAATATTTTGGCATCAAACTGATTTTCTGGAAGCTTGAAAACTGGGGAAGGATCTGGCTGACTTTGACGAGGGCCATGTTGTTATGGCTAGATGATGCATCAGAACATTTCCCAATATGAAGGACTTGTTCCTGGTCTGCAGTGGTCTGTACCAACCAAAGTGGTCTAAGGAAGGACCAATGTAGAACCAGCAGCCACCAGGAAGAGTCGGGGATATTATGGATCACCTCCACATCCACCTCTGCCGTCGCAGATTCTTCCTGTTACACGCGATAGCTCCAAAACTATTTCTTGGATCATTTTCAAATTTTATACCCACACCCACAGTCCAGGGAAGAGTTCCAAGTGATTTTTGTCTAAATTTGGTGCATATGTATCGACTCCAGTAGATTTATTTTGTATACGTCCTATTTTACTCACTAGGGGAGCTCTTTTTATGAAAATAAATAAATGAATTCCATCCTTAATTTTTCAACCATATGTCCGATTTAGTCCAGATTCGGTTCATATTTATCAGATCGAAGAAATCTATCTTGTATTTATCACACTTTAATCTAAAGGTAATTTTTCTTTTTTGTTATGGCGGACTCATTTTAACGAAACAAAACAGACAAAAAATAAAACTGATACATTTCATCCTTGTGATATTCACCAGTTTCTAGAATAAAGGAGTTGTTTTTTTTCTTTGAACACCACACATGAAATTAACATTAGCCCAAACTTGGATACAAAAATATATTCTTTGAGAAGACTTGGAGTATGACTGTCTCCACAGCCAGTCATAGGGAAGCTCACATTTCACACATTGGGTGGATAGAGTGATGTAAAGCCTCAAGGGGAACACATGAGGATCATTAGTTTCTCTTATGTTGAAGACGGCAGAAATAAAGAGTCTCCAGAGGCCAACACAACAATCCCAATGATCTGAGAGAAAAAAATGTGATGACAAAATGTTAATGGTGTATTTTAGCCCCTGTTGTTCCCCTTCTCATCCACTTTGTTGCACAACATCAAAATTGCTCAACACAGATACGCGCTTACGCTCAAAGCCTAGTATTGAAGCTGACACATTGTTCCGACAGTGGAGCCCAAATAAGGCTGGCAGAAATTCAAAAATGCATTTGGAATTGGAAGAAGTCGTGGTTTGGCTCTCCTCACGGACAGTTTTACACAAATGAATAGAATGAGACTAAACTGGACAAATTAGGCAGAGTGTGATCAACTTCAGTTCATGACTTGTGTTGGCTCGCTACTCTGGGCCCAGGACCAAGATGAAAGCCTGTTTGTTTTTGGATGGCTTACTGCTGCCCTCTGTCATAAAATGACAGTCACTGCAGCGAGGCCCAGAAAAAACAAAACAAAAAAAAAAACCCAAAACAGTCACAGTAGTGAGACGTCCAAACTCTTCCAGACAATAAAACACATTACACTATAATATAATGTGATGTCCATCAAACCATTTTTGGAATACCATTTTTCTTGTGACAGTCAACCCCCCCTCTCTCTTTTCAGCCTGTGAGCCTGCTTCCAGGAATGCAACTGCCTACGCAGCAATTTTGTGACCCAATGTGTGTTTCATTTAGGCTCTCTGTCTCAAACACACATGTGGCTTAAATATGTGGCCAAGTGCTCCAACAGAAACAGACCATGATCCAACAAAGGCCTAATGTGCACCTCACTGGAACGTGCCACACTGACACCAAACGAAGTCAGACAGGGCCACGTGTTTGAAAATTTAACACACATTCTTCAGAAGCTCTGTCACAGTCCTCCGCAGATGAGTCCGAGCTGAATCAGGGACAAGAAGAGGTGAATTTACCTCCATAAAACGGGAAACGCTTACATCTCGAGATTACTCAGAACAGGCAGGAACTCGTCAAATATCAATTATCTTGGCAGAATTTGACTCAGACAAAGGAGGTGAAAAAATGTACACATGTATAAATAGAACTACAGTCAAATCTGCAGTGTGTGATACGAAATGTATGAAAAACCCAAACAAGAGGGATTGTAAACATATTTATTTCATATACTCTTATTGGATCAGTGTTTAAACAATGAAATTAGGTTTTGTACATGAAGTTCTCTATATCTACCTTTCTCAACCGAGGTGGCATCCGGCTTCATGTGGGGATGGTGCGAAAAAATATTGTGATGTCGCTGACGTCACGTCAAAAATGCCCAAAAAGCGAAGCCTGACAGACTGGAATACAACTTTTTTTTTTAACAGAAAGGCTTCAGAATCAGAACAAATCTTCATCGTCCATCAACAGTATCCCGTCTTTGTATTTATATACCGTGACATTATATCCTGATTTCAGTTATCCCAATTATAAGAAACCTGAATATTCTATCTGGAGGATTCTTGAAGAAACTCAATACTGTTCCATCTCAAACCTTTAGTTACGACACCAAGATAAAAAAAGCTAAATTAAAAAATGTAAAAATGATTTATTTGCATATTTATTTTATTTGGGGGTATGGGGCATTCATTAATTTAATATCTAAATACTCATTACAACATAAAATTAAACATGTTTAATCAAGCATGTTTTAAAAAAAGTCAGACTTTAAACATTATTTGATGAGAAACGTTTGTATTTAATGGAGAATAGAATGTTGATTGGCTGAAGATTTTGGTAAACCATGTTTTTAGAGAACTATTTGACCTTTATCAGACTTTTTTTGCTGTATCAAGTTACATAAGTGTGTTTAGTAAATCTTCACATACTTTAATAGGTTAAAACAAATCCTTCTCCTCAAGTAGAACTTCCTCAATAGCCATGACTAATTAATGAATTATTAAAATAAATATATATATATATATACATATATATATATATATACACTTCCACTGGGTCATATTATTTACACGTTCAGTCACATTTTTCAATAAGAAATAAAGGCTGAAAATGTGCTCAACCAAACCGTTGAGCGGGACGTTAAAGGACAAACCCAGCTGTTGATTACTATGCAGGCACGGATTGACACAGCAGTACAATAAATGGAGCAATGGCTCATTGACTTTCCACCATCTTGCAACAAAACACGTACAAAACTTTTTGGAATAACCCACCCATATTTCTCATAACTGCCCAGTTTGGACATCATGTATAAATCAGAGCGTATTGTTGCTTCCTCTGTTCAGCGATTAAAAGGATGTTCTACTCAAAAGGAACATTTCCCTACATTAGTTGGCACTGAACTCCATGATGATTACTCTCTCTCCAGTATCTTCTTGGAGTATTCCATTGACCTGTGCGGTGACATCAACAGATTGACAGCAGTCAAAGGGGAGTACATGTTTAATATTGGCTGTTGTTCTAGTCTCCCATTGCTTTCAATAAGGACAATAAGCTATAACTACAATGTGATCATAGAATTCTACCGTACTATGATCCTCATATTGCCTCATTCTTTATCGATGCAGTCACATTAAATGAAAGTTAGGCTATCAGTAAGCTACATTTTATAACATAATTCTGCACCATAAGCATTACAGACGCCTTCTCAAACAGCACGCAGTAATCAGTAACCATTATATGAAATCGATCATGTACACAAGGATATGAAGGATGATTTTTCTGTGTTCCATGCCATTTCCCAGATATAACCAAAATGTGTACAAGCCTCACAAAAGGGATTTTGGTAAATACAATCGATGATATCTACTTTCTAGTATAGCTTCTTCTTTAATTGGTATCCATTACGTTCCCCTTATGTGTCCGGTGGTTTGTTAAACCAAACAATGGTTCTAAGGGGAAATTATAAGACACCTGACGGATCCTTCTCTCTAGCCAGCAAGGGTTGGCAGCACTTTATTTGGTTCAACAAAAATCAACACAAAAGGCAAAAGTAAGTGATGATGAGGTGTGAAAAAGTGTCCCAGAAAGATTTCCTATTGCAGGCACAGGGGCAACAGCTCACTTATTTCAATTGAATATCGTGAGAAGGTCTTGGAAAAAGTTTTGGACGTCATTAAGGAAGGATAACCCAATAACTTCAGGAATTCACCTACCATTCTTGAGAGCACATGTGCGAAAAGAGCTGTACAAGAAGACGTACAGGGAGCAAAAGGGGGCCGTGGACTCAGAGTTTGGTGTCTCGTCCATCTCTGCTAGAATATGTGTAAATCTTCTGAACCTCAGGTCTTCCATCACCTTTAACCCCTTCTGTCTCAAAAACCACTCAATGTGTGTAGGGTGTACATTTTAAAATACAAACAAGGGTTAAGAAACACTGTTCATGATACACAACGCCTGCCAATAAAATTCCAGTCGGTTATTTCCCCTCGTAAGAGCTGCATTGTTTGGATAACCTCTCATATAGCACATTCGCATTGCTGTAAATAGTTGCTCTTTCATGTTTATCTGTCTGAGGCACACTCGTGTCATCTGTAATGGTTTCATCCAGAGGGAGAGGGAGTGGCATTCCACAGATCTGGGCGTAGCGTGACTCTGGAAGGATTCCGACAAATCTCCTCGGCCGAATTCATGAGGCAGACAGACTGTAAATATTAGAACCCCTTAGTGTGCTGCGTTTGCCTCCATGTGCATGTGTGCTTTGTAGCGTGACAGGCATATGTTGTCTTCTGCTGGAGAAAGGAACGCGATTGTATAAGATGGCATGCAAATTCTCTTATTTGGATTTGTGGACTAAATTGTGTATGTTTGAGTGTGTGCTATTCAACCGCCTCAGTGGTGTTTATGTCTGTCGTACCCTCACCTTGTTTACAGCTGCAGGAATGAGACAAGCAAAGCTAAGATTCAGGAAAATCTTCAAAGATGAACACATTTCTTTCAAAGGTAGAGAAAACTGCAGAAAAAAAAAATCTGATGTTCAATTAAGTATGGAACAGTAAACTAAGACAAAAAAAATATTCAGGGTTATTACACACTGTCAAAGTCTTTATTTACAGTCCTTGTGTTTTTTTAGTGACAGGCTAGGATAGCTATGAGAGGGTGGGGAAATAATAGATTATAACTTTCACGTTGGTTATTTTGAGTTAAGCCTTACGTGCATTACACACCCTAAAAAAAACTTGATAGTTCCACAACCATCAGGTGTATCTGCGTAAAATTGATGTCTACCGGTAAGACCTTAATTATCATATTTTCACTGCCGGTAACGTTGTACATGTTTACAATGTGTGAGAAACTGTTAATTTTCCTTAGAAAAAATTAGCAATATCATGGCATTATATTGAGCTCATATCATCACCATATATCACAAACCTTCTATTTTGATCATCCGTGCACAGAAATGAGAGGAAACGTATCATATATTCACTATTTACCATATTTGTTTCATGAGTTATGAATCACTTGATTAAAAAAACAACAATTTAGGATTATATTATACTTCAGTGGAAAATACAAAAAAACAACATAATAACTTACTCTTGAATGGAACTTACAAAAAAGGTATTTAATTTCTAAACTTGTACATTTTGAATCAACTTAAAAAGAGATGCGCTTTCAATGCAGTACAACATCAGTAACAACAGGTGTTAAAAATATGTTCGATCCCCTCATGAGATAATATTCTACATAACGCTTTCAGTTTGCCGACACAAATATCTAAAGTTTGGTTTCATCAATTTGTGAGTTGTGACTCATTTAAACTGAAGATATATCACTCTATTAAATTTCACATCTAATCTTCACATATTTAGGGTTTTATAATCATCTACTTCCTCACTTGTGATGACTTGTATCTGGTCGTGTACACATGGGTATTATTGCGTACTTTTTTATGACTCCAGATAAGTTTCCTGTCCTAAGTAAATGTCGTCTAGTGAATTGATGATATCTAGAACTTCAACTTACTCAACGATTCTGTGAAGCAGACCTTTAACCATCTGGAGTCTGAGACCGTTCCGGCATTAATCATAACCCTAACTCTAAATAAACCACATTATTAGATGTAAAACATGCCGATGTTTGGCATCTGTTTTATTGCATAAAATGCAAATATAAGTCCCTCTCTTTGATTGAAACAATGTTTGTTTCCACCATGTTATTCTGCTATCAACCATGAATAAAGTAAAAAAAACTACTGGAGATATCAGAAGCCTTCATGTCTGGGGTTGAAAAAGGCGTACGCACACAACCTTGTGGTTGTCACACAGGGCTGTTTGTCCCAATGACGTCTGAAAGTGTGATCTTTTGGAGAATCTCGTCGCTGATAAGCTTTCACATAACAGCCTGATGCAAAGTTCTTGAAAATGTTATCTTGCTCCCATTCGTGTGACGCTGCTCATATCATTTATGTTGCCTGGCGCTAATTTGTGTGTATTTTGCAGCTTTGCATTGGCTTTGTTTTAGCTTTGCTGCGCAAAACATCGATGACCATACTGGGTTTTTACTCTCACTCGACAACATCGACAAAGTTTTCAGGCAAAGTTAGACTACCAGCGCCTGATATCTTCAACTTTTGCAAACAGCCATGGAAAAATTAGGTCATGTTGAGAAATAATGACGCTACACTTTAAACAACCATAAATATCCAGTGTGCAATAAAGTCTTAAAACAAGAAACCAAAAGAAACTACCCTGACTTGCCCCATCCAGAACTACGTTTTGGATGAAGCAAGTGAAAAAACGGTTTCAGTTCTAACAGATAATAAATACTTAGGTTTAGATCCGTTTGGCCATTTTTCCATTCCATTTTCAGTAATACTTAGGGTTATCAGGGGGTTCGGTCCAATCCTGGCTGACACAGGGATCACAGGGCAAACACACAAACACAAACAACGCACCATCTTTGCTCAAATTCACACCTGCATCTCAGAGTTATCAGTTCCCCTATACTGCTGCATGTTTTTGGACCGAGGAAGGAAGCCAGAGTACCTGAAGAAAACTCACGCAGACATGGGGAGAACATGTAAATTTCCCTCAGAAAGGTCCCTGGTGTTAGTGGATTTGAATTCAGAACCTTCTTGCTTATCAAATATCCTCAGTGAACTTCTTTAAACCAAAATGTTGCCACACTTGTTCAAGTGCAGCTCCCATTTTGATGCGCAAATATTTGACTTCTGGTAGCAAATTAAAGTCACAGAGGTGTGAAAACCGGGGCTAAGACGGAACTCTCCCAGTGCTGGCCAGGTTTTATGAGAAGTTCCAGATTCCAAGAACTGTGAAGCATCACGCATTCACAGGTACGTAGGAACGATGTTGAGTAAACCGATTTGATTGCACACCTTTAGTATTCACACGCTAGAGTAAACTGATGAAGAACTCCCACATGCATGCAGGCAGACATGGCGGGAGAAAGAGGGAAGAGCGGCAGGTTGAGGAGAGGGAACCAGCTGCTGCAGTACCACAAAGTTCAGCAGACGTGGTTACATTACTGGTTGCTTCCTGAGCGTGCCTCTAAAGAGTCAGACCTGTTGTGCTGACAGGTGTCCTTATAACATCAGGGAACGATACGTCAGGCTCAACTCGACGTTATTAACACCTCAGAGGATTTTGCCGATCACACAGGGTTGTTCAGTGAACATTCTTTAATGTGCCTGAAAGAATGAGATTTGTCCCAGGGCGAGACAGTAAGAACGAGACCGGAGTAGCTCAAGGTAATTAATGTTTATTCCTCTATCTCATTAGCTTATGTGTGTTAAGAACAACAAATTTAACAGAGTTGCTTTGATGTTGCTCAGTTTTCATAAGGACTTAAACCCTGAAAGGCCTTGAGGCAAAAATACATCGCTGTTTGATTTACTTGTAAGTTATGAGGCAGACAGACCCCTTGGATCCTCAGGGATGGGTTAACTCTGTGTTCCTACAATCAGAACCAGGCAGCAGAAGCAGCTTTTACTTTTTATAACCCTCCACAGTGGAACAAGCCGCTCAAGAGCCTGAGCTTCATATATATGAATCCTATTGTTGTTTATTTTATTCATTATTGTGTTTATTTATTTTATTTATCTTTTTATTTGCTAATCTTTGCATTATTTGCAATTTTACTATTCACTTGTTCCAGTATTCCTGTTGTCTTAGTTTAGTACGCTCTTGCTTCTGATTGCATCTGAATGGCGCCATTAATACAGTTGGCCTGCGTATGACAACCACTCGGTAATTATAAGGTTTGAATACTGATTTTAGGTAATATTATTTATTCTATTTCAACTCGTCGACCTCGTCACGTACAACCGTCTGCTAACGCGTCCTTGCATTTTGTAACACATTCAGGAGATACAATAGTGCAATAGACGAAGAGACTAATAAACATGAAGGCAAAGTCGACACGCTGAACATCCCAAACCACTGCACGTGTTCCTCATTTGTAAAGAAGAGTCACATTAGTCTACCCGTACCACAAAAGCAAAAGTCAAAACACATCAGCCACGGATTAAGTATGCTGTCTGGGCCGATGTCACGTAGACCACACTGAGCATTAAACTAAAGCCAAGGACCCGCACATTGTTGCAGAATCCACACAGTTTTCCGGATCTTTCATTAAAAGAAGTCAGGCATGAAGTCATCGATGGTTTCAAATTCGCTGGTCATTTAAAGACTGTTTGTCTTGTTTCCCAATCTAATGTAACAAATCTCTCGCTGTCTGCTGGAACCATTTACAAACACAAGGGAAAATAAACTCACATTAGAAACAGTGAAGCTACGCTTCAAGCCACCATAAATATCCACCGTGCATAAAAGCCTTACTGTGACAGAAGCAACAGAAATAAAACCAGATCCAGGGTTGTCCTGCAAACTTTATTTTGGATGAAAAGAACGTAAAAAAAAGCAGTTCAACTATAAACAGAAAACAAATACTTGCGTTTGAAACCCTTTTATTATGCAATTTTTCGATTTTATTTTCTGTAGCACTTATCCTTGCGGGGTCGTGGTTGGAGGCTATCCCTGCTGACAGGGTACAAGTCAATCACAGGATCAACACACAGAGAGAAACCACCGTTTATGTTCACAACTATTAGAGTCAGTCATTTCCCTATATTGCATATTGTGGACTGCGGGAGGGAATACCTGGAGAGAAAATGCAAAATTCGCACAGAATGCCACTGGTCGAGTTGGCTTTAAATTCACAACTGTCTTGTATTAGTCTGTGCTAACCAACACCCTCCAGATTAAATTTAAAAAAGAAAAAGAAAGGGGTTTTCTGTTAAGGCTGTACTTAAATATAACTAGGTCTACGCTGTCATTCTTGACAGCAAGGATATATCTCTAAAAAGGCCCCAATCCACTGGGTTGTACAAGAAAAACCCCTGATAGAAGTCTTCAAATAAAAGTTATATACGAAAACAGTGTTTTTCAAATAAAACCATCCTCTAGGGAGTAAAGTAGGAACTATTGAGAGTAAAATATGACAAATCTGGACAAATGGTACAAACGGTTAGGAAGTTATGTCTAAACAAACTAGTTTAACAGTTTAAGTAAATTATGAAGTATTGGAGTAAAATACAAATTAAAAAAACAAAAATCTCTGAATCGATTCATATGGACCAAATTTTGAGTTTATTTGGACCAATTTTTATGAAGTTATATCCGAAAACTGAAAATTGAAAAATTTTGGAGATGAGGCCCCATAATGGTAGAAATATGAAATTTTGGAAAGGTCAGTCTGCTTAATATTCCCAATTTTTCAGATTTATAATTATACTCTTCCCGCTGCAGAAAAAACCCCAAAACGCTGATCTGCTAACAAATGACACAATGCACAAAAACAAAAGGAGATACTCTGCTGGTATCTCATTGTTTATTCATAATAATGACAAATAAATAACCTGACTTGACTTGATAGGTGTATTAATAAAGGCGAGCTGTTGTAATTCTTGATTCTAAAAGCAAATAATCCCCATCCAGGCTGAGCTTAAGGTACTGGTAGCGCTAATCAGTTCCACCTCGTTACCATTTTTATTTTCAATGAAAACGGTTTTGTGAGAAGATAAAATATAGAGATGAAGAGAGCCGGAGACATAGGCTCATGCTTCCAACGTATAAAGCAGACTGCTTGCCAGATGCAGCCTCTGCAGCTGGATAACAGATACAATGAAATTCCAGATCATTCTATACATACCACGACCATCTGCTTCCATTTAAAGTCGGATGATTATTTAAGAAAGGCTCGACAGATTAAACGATCACTATCAGCTATTGAGCAATAACGTTCTATTCTCTGGACAAAACAGTCATCGCAAACTCGAGCCAGGGGCACAGGTTGACAGAAAGACCTAAAATATGAGTGTCTTAAGCTGCTCTGTCAAGAAATGGATTTTTTTTTTTTACCTAACTGGCTTTGTGTGTAGGGGGTTGAGGGTTGTGGGACTCCCCGGGGACTCAACTTTTGTTTTTGTGGTTTCTCTCTTGTTGCGATCGTTATGCGGAGGTGTAGGAGGAATAATATGTGGAGGTCATCGATGTGGGGACTGACAGCATCTTTCATTGGTATACCCACCAGCTGTCTCCGTCCCAAGGGGCTTCTCCTTTTACCTGCTAATGCCTCCCAGCCTCCCAGCCTCTGGCTTGAACATAACTTTCAAAGTTTTGGGGTTTCACCTTTTCTGCCATTTCTTTCACTCTACTTGTGAAACTTGAAAAATTGTGGAGCAAATAACCATACTTCAACAACGAGGTCACACCACTAAGGCACAGTGCAGATGGGAAACAAAATAACTGATGCCAGAAGGAAAAAGAGGACAACAGACTGGTGCAAAACAAATTATTTTCCATTTCCATCTCAAAATCTTTTGCCAGCGTCTACAATTCCTGCATCATCTACAACTGGACATTTATCCATTTACGTGACAAACGTGACAACAAGCTCATGAGACTCCAATAGTTAAAATGTCACTGGATTGGTAGGGACTATTTACAGACTGAATAGCGCTATAAATGAAATGTGCTCCAGGCTGTGCTTCAGGAGTGAGTGGCGACCATCTGTGTCCATTTTTTATGAATACCAATCCTGCCAAATCCTGTGCAGTCTGATACACACATGCACTCCAGTCCATCAGTTGGCAGCATTGTGGATTTCATTAATTGGAGACATGATAACTATCTAGGGCACAAGGCCACAGAAGAGCCAGCTGAGTATGGTGATGTGGCCTGTTCGGTGTGGGATGTGACAAACTCTTCCAGAAATTGACACGTCGGCAGTGCACTCAAGCCTCCACTCGTTTGCCTGGTGTTGTGTTTGCTTTCTGAAAATGCTCATAAGTTAATGCATAAAACTTTTCAATGTTGCCGACGAGCACGCATTCAAGAGATGCACCGCAACCGGTGTGGTCACGTTATTAAACCCGATTGACAGCGTGCGGTAGCCGTGTAAATGCTCTAACATGGTGTGGTTTTGTAGCTCACGCAGCTTGATTGATATTGGCAGGCTGTACACTGTAACCCTCAAACGGCTGTTACCTCTGCCTCCCCCAACAGCTGTTTCCTGCCCCAAACTGCTAAAAAAGGGTTGTAGAAGGACCAGAGGTACAAAGCAAAGCCTCGCACACTTACACACAAACACACATCCCTAAGAGCACACTATCTCCACCTTGCTGTGGGCCGCTACCAGACACCTTGCAGCACTTCCTGTTTGAAATCGGTCATTTCCTCCTTCCTTCTGCTGAGGGAGGATTTGGGCTTCGCTGAGGTTGAAGCTCAGCAGGGATGAGGAGAGGACGAGGGCACAGCTTCCTCCCCTTTAAACACCTTCAATCTTTCTCTCACTTGTAATAACACAATACATGTACTGGACCTTTTTTTTTGTTCTTTTATAGATCAAGTTGTAGAATTTGTGCAGCAGTAGTGACCTTTAAAATCCCATATCAGTCCCAGGTTGCACATTTGATTTAATTCACATCTGGGCCGAGAGAGGTCCTGTGAAACCGTAGGACTCGTGTCATTCTAAATAGGGGATATTGGTGGTGAGAAACAGGCTTGTGAAATGGTGTAGCAAAAAATTCAATGTGGCAACGAACCATTGAGCAAGGAACTTAACAGCAGCAGGGGGTGGGGTGGGGTGGGGGGGGGGGGTTATGCAGTGTATATTAGATGTGTGTTGTTATCAATTTGGATATATGAGGTCTAGAACTATAACCAGTTCCATACATGTGATGTCATTTTTTTCAGCCTTCTAGAAAAACAACACCCAACCATTATAGTTTGTGTATCATGCTCACCTCTATCTGCGAAGACAAATCAAAGCAACTTTAAATTGAGGCTGTTTATCACCAAAGACTAAAACAACTATTTAGAGGCAATCCCAAAACACGTACTGTTGAAGAGAGGGAATATGTTCTCCAGAAGCCCTGTAGAACACTTCAAAGGGGTCCCAAATGAGCGGACTCATAAATGGCTTGCCCCTCAAGTGTGCTCAGCGCAATCATTCCCTGGTAGCAGATTGTTTGTGACAATTACCCCGATGCCAGATACTGCTCGCTATGGCCTGCACAATCACTCGTCCCCATCAGCCCACTCTTTTTCTTTTTTTTTTTTATCAGTAATTGCAATTTGGAAAGAACTTCACGGCCATTAGGCCCAAGGAGTGGTCAGACAGAAAACTCGCCCAGCCCTAAACAAGGGAGCAGTGTTTGGGTATAGTTTGCACGAGGTCCCACTGAGAGAGTTAGACGTTAAGAGAGAGTGTGACCGACCGGAGGGAAGGAAAGAAGAAAGGCTGAATTGCAGAAGGAAGGAAGGAAGGAAGGAATGACAGAAGGAAGGAAGGAACTAGTGCAAGTAAGGAGAAATCATCAATCGCACCAGATACGATCTGATCGTTAACAAATCCTGTCTGATAAGGGAGTAGAATTCATGACAACTACTGTTGAAGTGAAACGAGAAGACTCCTCATTCCTGAAGAATGGATGGTTCCGGTGTTATAGCAGGAAAAAAAGATAAGCAAGGTCTAAAACAATGACGACACTCACGAGAGGACAACCCATCACCAAAGCCTCTCATTCTGTCCATTATGTCATTGCACCGTAAAGCAAACAGTCCCATGACACTCTGACCCCATCATGAAACCTACCCCTTAATACTGGAATCACATTGTTTTCAGTGTGATGGCTGGTCAGCAGGAAAATATATTTTACAAATGGCATTTACCTTGTGGATCTAGTTGCAAATTTGCAAATTTGCTCTGTGGTGTTTGCCCTGCTCTTCCATTATCGGGTGGTCCATGATAATCCATCAAGTAGTCTTTATGCAGCTGATAAAACTGCCCCAAAAATCTGTATTGTGTGATGTTGAAAAAAAATCTGATTTTAAAGTGGATACTCAATCCTTATTGGCATTACTTAGTGATATCACAAAATGAATAAGAAGGTTAAAATAGTGAATGGCATTAACAACCACATGTGCATGTGTGCACTGAAATAAATAACTAGGCTCATGCTATCGTCCCATATATCCCTGAAAAGCCCCCAAATCGCTGCGTTTTACAAGCAAACGCCCTGATTGTACTCCTGAACTCCCCTTGTGAACAAAATATGACATATACAATAATTCAGTTTATAGTCACCAAGACTAAACCCAACCAACAATTAGGAAGCTATGTCCAAAAAACTATGTTTTCCTAAAATAGCTCCCCCTAGTCAGTATCAGAGTAAAACACGATGTATATAAGAAACAGGTCCTCCCTAATTTGGACTTAATCGTACTTAAGGTAAAGAAATTATCAGTTGAAAACACATGGAGATAAAAATTCCCCCTAGTTCCAGAAATATACAACCGACCTTTCCAAAGATCAATTAAGTTCTTCCTTGCGCGAAGCGTGTGGGTATGGAATCAGAAAATGATCCATGGTTGAGATGCTTTTTGAGTGGTCTCGTGAATAGGAAGGATTTACTCTCACAGGTGGAAGGTGTCTGTTGTACACCAAACAGGCTACGGGCAATAATGTCCGAGGCCTTTAGTGGAGTGCTGAGGGTCTTGAACAAAGCATCCAGCCTCCTCTTCATCCCGTATTCGCCGATCACCACAAGATCCATTAGTTTGGCATTTACACTCCTTCTGTTTTTTGTTTTTTTTGCGAATCCATTTTTATGACCGTGCTAAAACATTTTGCAGAACTGTTTGCAGCAGATGCACCGGAGGTGATCCACCCCTGACTCAGCATTTCTCTGAGTTGCCTGTGATAGGGGCAATAGAGGCCTTCTGTAGGTGGCTAATGGAAGCGAAGGTGTTGTGGGTAGACAGGAAAGGTGACGGCTCAGGTCCTCAGGCACTTCTGTTGCACAACAGTACATCAGACAGGCTGGTCTGACAGACTGCAGATTGCTTGTGAGATCACCCAGGCCACCAAGATGTATTTATTTATATTAAGCATCCATTAAATGCAAGATAAACTTTGAATATTATTACATATACATAACAGCATTTTGATTTCTGTAAGATACCTTCAACAATACCAGCATCTAGACATTTAATGATTGGATTAATTATAAGCAAACATTATTATAGCAACATTTTTGAAATTAAAATCTCATGATTGATTTACTTTGCCCAGTTTTATTTGGTACATATGTGGCGGCAGACCCTTCAGGAAAAATCCTCTAAGTTGTGCGACACCCTCCCATGTGCACACAACATCATCTCGCACACACTTGCATGACAGAGACACATGCATGCACACGCAGGCTGATGTAACAGATAAAGCAGAATCTTTCATCCACCGTGGTTATTGCCCTTCTTTCTCACACGGGCCTCGTTTCTCAGACCGAATTTTTTTTCATACACTCAGCTTCATAATTCAATATTGCTGAGGAATTTATTATTTTTTTTTTTTACCCTAATACATCATAAAACACTATAATGTTAGTGAGAGAGAGAGAATGAGAGAGCTGCAATGAGAGCAGCCCAGCCGTTTACAAGCAGCATACCTGGCCGTGCATTGATTCATTAGCATATCACGTAAATGATTGTCAAAGAGGGAAGAGTGTCTCCCAGATGTGTGTTCCTCAGGAGATGCAGTCATTTCATCTGTACTCCTTCCAGTCCCTCTTCCTCCACAGTACAAGAGATGTACAGAGCTTGCCTGACATCTAGTGGACGAATAAGGTAACTGCATGTCTCCAGTGTGGTCGCATAGTTGTGGATGGTGGCTGTCATTTCCTGGGATTCACTTCGCGTGCTGAGAAATGTTGCCGTGCCTCAGCAACCCAGATGGTGTGAAACCTGCTGGATTTGAAGGCTAAGAGAACTCTGAGGAAATCTGCAGTTTAATTGTTTTTAGATCTGTTTTACATCTCTATTCTCACACTCTGCTGCATTTTCAATCTTCCTCCCGTTGACATACAAACAAATACACACACACACAGATTGTTGGCTCTTTTCCTTTATATGTATATATTTTGTTTTTCAATTTAAATAGATTTTCAGAATAAAGCCAAGCTGTATGTGCAGCATGCTTTGGAAATGAATAGTGATCGTCCGTTGTGGTATTAACTACCAACATACAGTTTGGCACATGGTTAAGAATCATATGTGGCATAAACTGTGCCTACACTGTTGTACCCGACACAAGGTTGTATGTCTGGGAAGCCCCCCAATCCCCTGTGTTGTACACAAAATACCGCTGAGTTGAACCCCTTAAATGAAATTGAAGTTAAGTCCAAGAAAGAGTATGTGTTTGTAAAAAAGCTCTCCTTATTGACTAAAATATGAACCAATAGAGTTAAATGGGATATATCTCTTGCTCCAAGACACTTCGACATGTGGACCGCAGTGGATCGAACCACCGACCTTCAGATAAGTGTGGAAATAGTGGACGCCTACTCTACTAACTGTTACCTCAAATAATAAATGATGATTATTAATACAGAACTAATTAAATAAATTAATAAATGCAATCGGCACAACTAGCATTTTTTTCATTTTGGTTCATTGGTAATTTTATTCTCCCATAAAACTCCAAGAAGGGGGGTACAAAAATGTTCTTAAAGTTTTAATTAGATACTTTGAGGGGTATATAGGATTTTATCAAGTTTTAAAAGGTGCATAGTGTGTTAATGCTTGAATGTCTTATATCAATTAAATGCTGTGTTTGTAACGACATCATCTTAGCGTTATGGTACAAGTTAACTTTACATGTTTTAAGATCATTTATGACCGATTTTGTAAATTTATGTATCTCACATCAGAATGAGAAGAAAATGTAAACTTCTTCAGGGGAAACGTCATCATCATATTATTCACACATATTTCCTGAGGATGTGATTCATGTCGGTTCAAGCTTTTGATCACGAGGGAATTTAGTCAGACCGAGAGTCCACCATGATGGGAGAAGAGCCAAGATTCCTCTCACAGCTTCGGATGACTGTTCTTTCCGTTATTCATTAAGTTCCTGTGACAGCTTATCTTATGTATCGCAGGGTCACTACAGAGAGACAAACAAGCATTCAAACTCACACACCAATGGTGGATGTGTATTAACAGACACCAAGTCACCTGCATTAATGCTTATGGGCTGTGGAAGGAAGCCTGAGTCACCGGAGGGAACTCAAGCACACGTGGGGAGAACAGACAAAGTCCACACGGAAAGGTCTCAGGGACAATCCAGGTGGATCTGCACCAAGAACTTCTGTGAAGCGACTTTGCACCTCAGTGCTGTCCGTCATCAACACCTACGCTTATACTCCGGTTTAATCAGTTTCTTAAAAATGTTTAAAGTTTTTATCTGGACGGAATAAATGTTACACTCTTGAATGATAAACAAAGGAGTTGTTTGCCATAAACTACAGTTGATTTTTCTGCCTCACAAAAGCAAGTATCTTAGAAAAGAAGGCAAATATTGTGAAATATATTTAAATGGATAGACTTTCAGTAAAAAAACTAAAAAAAATGTAATTATATCTGCAGCGGGGGCAAAACTTGTTTGCTTTGTGATAAATCTTAAAGCTAGGGAAGAAGTCTAGCCAATAAAAGAGCATAATTGGTTATAAAACTACTTCAATCAAGTCATGCATTTACAGCTAATGGAAACTGGGTTATTTACATATACTGACTTTAAATATTATTTTCCTCTCTTGACTGTGTCAACACTCTTTACTGCAATAGATAGAAAAAGATAAATAGAAACTTTATTAATGCCCAAAAGAGGATATTTAGTCCATGCAGCAGCTCCAGCATACAGATATTCTAAAGATGACTAAAAATGAAGATATACTATATAATAGGACATCTAATAGACATGTTTAGATAAACATTATGTATAAACATTATGAATAAACATTATGTATAAACAATATATATATATATATATGCAAGGGTCCCCTGTGACTGGTTATACAGTTCAGGGTCCTGGGGGGGATGGAGCTCATGCCATCTGACATTGGGCGAGGGGTGGGGTACACCCTCACCATGCCACCAGTTCATCAGGGGTCAGATTCATAGAGATAGGTAAGCATTCACACTCTCATTCAGAACTTTGCACAATTTAAAGTCACCATTTCACCCATACCGCATTTTTCTGGTTGGTAGGAGGAAGGAGCAATCAGAAGGCCCCAAGGGCAGGGGTGGATTTGAACCCTCTTGCTGTGAGGCTCCTTTGCTACCGACTGTGCCGCTGCGCAGCAACTCAGAGAAGAATAAACTCAATTGTAAATTGAAGCATATCAGGCAGCTTCACTCAAGGGTAAAACCATCATTTTCCGTCATGCTGATGAAATCACCGAGATTCAAAGCAGAAAGTTAGCTCCACTGAGAACTCATCAATACGTGGCATATTTTAACCACCAAACTACAGACTTTTTTACCGTCCTTCATCCTTGAGCCTAGACCTCGAGGCTCAGGCGACCTCAGTCTGAAGCGGATTCTGAGTCAAGTCGTGCCAGCTGCCTGTGAATCTGACTTTATGTCCCTAAAAGCTCAAACGAAACCCCTTCCCGTAGCCCCTCCTATTGAACAGACCTCTCTTCCTGTTCACATACACGCACGCACGCACGCACGCACACACTCACACACACACACACACACACACACACACACACACACACACACACACACACACACACACAGACACGGACAACAAATCAATGTAAAGCCTGAGCTGGGGCAGTAAGGTGAACTTTCAGGCTCGATCACACCAAAAAAAATCAATTTAATGTCAAGTTATGCTTCAATGCCAAAACAAAACCAAAACAAACAACAGAAAGACATCAGCAGAGGATTGCAAAGTCAAATAAATCACCCTTATCAGTTTCAAACAGAGGGAACCAGTGAATCATCCTCCTGCCAAACAAGACCTTGTTTTCGTAGCTTTAATTAGATATTCACCTTTTAAAAGTCACTGGTTGGCAGCCATGTGGCCTTGAAACTTCCAAAACAAAAATAAAACAGAGGACAGACGATCTTGCATCTGTCCACCGCTGCTGACAGAGGATATATGAGATTTTCATGCAGAACCCTGAGGATGTCTCGACAGCCAAGAACTGACGATACGGTAACGGTCAGAGAATAGAATGTTTCCTGTTGGCTGTGGCCCTAGGCCTATCCTCTCAACCCCTCGGGTCAATACTCCCATCTAATCCATTTTGCTGCTTTTGCAGTAAGTGCTGCTCGACAGTTTTAAGCATCCATTTGTCTGCGGATGATTTTTTTTGTTTTTGTTTTCTGTCATCTTTTCTACATTTGTTTTGGTGTGACTGCGTTCTACGTGATAATGGCTGTTTGACTGTGAAACAATAATAAACACTCCATCTAAGAGCTGATCTAGCGTGATAAATATATCATCAAAGAGGAGAATAAGACAAACCCAAAGAATCGATTCACCTCACCCGTCCTGTGAGGAGCACTTCACTATTTCTTCATCCTCATCTGCGGAACCCTATCTTGTATTTTCTCCATGTCATCCTGTAGCCTTTACCCTCAGAAGCCCCCTCGGTGCCCCCCGCCTCCTCACCCTCACCTCCCCATCCTGTCTGCAGGCTGCCAGGCACAGATAATGTGTCTTGGCAGGGAGTTGGAGCGCAGTCCCTTTCCCTCGCCTAGTGGGAGTCCAGGAAGCTGTGTTCATGCCACGCTGCTGGAACAATAGGACGAGGAGGGGAAGCAATTGGGATCAAGAAAATATGTAAGAGAAACATGAGTGTGTGAACATCAAGGCCTCACTCTGCTAGAAGCAAATATTAACTAGGCCCCGACAACGAAGGTATATATCCCCGAAAAGCCCCGATCTCCTGATTTGTACAAGAAATCCCCCGGATTTAACTCCTCAATTTAAATCTGAATTTCTGTCCGAAAAACATTGTTTTTGTAAAAAAGCTCCTCCTAATGAGTAAAATCAGAAGTATTAGAGTAAAACCTGACAAAAGCAAGAAATTTGGACTAATATGTCTCAGCTTTTCATTATTTTATTACTATTTCTACCTTTTATTACTTTTCTCACGCAAAAAAATATCTTGTTTTTAACTAAATTTTTTCTTTAGACAAAAAAATGAGACTCATTCCCTCTTATTTTCCTAAAATCCCTTCTTTTGTGCAGTGTATAAAGATTCTTACGCAAGTTTCACGCATTGCTGAGCATGCATTCTAATTTTGTTAATCCTCCATTTGTACTCATCAACGATTCCCCACTTCAACAGTTTAACGTTTTTACCAGCGTGAAAGGATCAGTATTGGTTTCGGAGCGACAGTATAGAGATGAGTGGATTCCTCTTCTGCACAGCCTCATCATCATTTCACTGATCTACAGGTGGCAGTAACACACCAAGATCTGCAGCAATGTGTTTGCAAATAAACACAAATCATACAATTCTCAACTAAGAAAGCTGAGGAAATTGGAGCCATGTATTTTTTTGTGAGGGAGGAAATAGACTCCAATTTCACAGAATTGAAGGATGCACACAATGTCTCATGATTAGTATCACAGGATGTTGCTTCTGTTTGATTACGCTCCACATGGCATCTTTAAAACAGCATTTCATAGTGCTGCGCTGCAACCTGGATTCTTTCTTGAGGCATTTCTGCATCATAGGAAACACAAATTCTGATATAGTTATAGTAAAGATATAGTTTGTTTTATTCCAGTTTTATTTCCTGGAATCTGTCTTGACTGTATACATCGATTGATGTCTTTTAGTGAAGATACACCCATGTAAAGATACACATGTCTTTAATAACCTCATCAAGAAACAAATATGGAAAAATATAGCCTATCTATATATAGAATATTATATTCTTAAATTATTAATGTAATATATTAGACACTCTGAATTTACTATAACATGACAAAATTGAAGCATGTTTTTAAAACAGCTTAAAACAATCTGATTTATAAAATAATTTCAGGATTTCTTTTTTTTTAATCATTGGAAAAATGCTTGTTTGAAATAGACTAGTTCAAAAATTGGGCAATTCATTTTTTTTTTCGAAAGACCGTTATTAGAATTTTTGGTTGTATGAATTTTGTTTAGTAAGTCCTCACATACTTTAAATCCCACCTATTGAATAGGACTTTCGCATTAGCCGTGGTTAATGCCTCCTGTGTGGTGGCCCCTTTGACCTGTGGGGTCCCCCATGGCCCCTTACTCTTTAGCACATACATTACATGCTGCCACTGGGTCATATCAGAAACAGGCTCATTCAAATGACACACATTTTTCAGTAAGAAATAGTGACTCAAAATGGGCTCAACCAAACAGTCGAACGGGACGTTAAATTTAACCAATATACCCCGAAACCATTTCTCCTACAATTTGAATTATGGTGATTACAACATCGACCACCTGTAACATATTTCTGAAAATATTTTTTCAGATGCTGCTCCTTGACGGATATCTATCATTTTATCGTCATGTTTGCGTATACCTACTTAAATTTTTTGTTTTTCATTTACAATGCCACAACGAAATCACCTCCGCCGGCTTTTCTGTGTGGAGTTTGCAAGTTCTCCCCTTGTCTTGGTGAGTTCTATCCAGGTAGTCTAGCTCCTATAATAGTCCAAATATATGCAGTATAGGTGAATTGATGACTTTAACTTGCACTTAGGAGCGCCCCGCGACTCTGAACATGATAAGCGGCTATGGCAAATGGATGGATAAAATAATTAACGTTTTTTTATATCAAATTGTTCCGGATACAGTATGTTATCAAAACTGGTTTGTTCTAGGACAAGTCATGTTAGCAGAACAGTAGTATTGTTAAATGGATTGAAATTAACACTTTAAAATGATTAAAAACCCGAAAAAAAAATGCACTTCAGAAGTTAGAAATAAAGAATAAAGCTGCATAAGAAACATTTCTCAGCAACTGAACGTTTTTTTGACACCTGTGTCTCCATGATTCCCTATGGATTAAGTACTACAGATTGTATTGTTATGAGTTTGTCGTTTGCACGGGCACTTTGCAGCCATTCTTCATTGATTTGAGATGATGCATCTGAAATGCATTCAGGCCGCAGGATGACTAAAGAGACAGTCAGTAAATTGAAAAACTTCAGATGACACGTTAATTCAGAGACCATTACGCTTCCACAGTCAGACAAGTCATGCTTTTGAAATGTTTATTCTTACAGAAGCAAACATTTGAGGTTGGCGTCAGACTCAGACACTGCATGCAGACAAATTTACATAAAGAGATTGGGGGATGACTTACAAATTTATAGGGAAGTTTTATAGTATAGTGTTGTAGTCCAGAAATTGTAGCGTTGTCTTGTATGGGTTGTTTTATGTGGTTGTTTTTCCTTCTTGTATACTATTTATGTCCTACCTTCTGTTTTCAATGCACCAACCAGGAACAGCACTCCTAGTTTCTAATGTTATTCTGTACAATGACAATAAAGCTTTGTATGTCTACACATCTCTATTTGTATACCCATTGACCGGAGCTTATGGGTGGATGCTGCAGCAGCGGTACTGGAAGGCAGATGGAGAAGTGGGAAATTGTTGGACCTTAAACAGGCCGCCATAATGGGAGGGTGTGTTTACAGTAGAGCAGCTCAAGTTGTCTGCATGTTACATTTGTCTGATTATACGGTGTTTATTTCAAACACTGACCTCCAGCAGTGATGTTTCTCAAAATGTGCCTGTGCGTCTGTCAGTTAGTGTGTAAAGCAGCTGCTGAGCTGAGATGTGTGCTGTGGCTGCACGAGCTGCCATCGCCAGTTCCGTTCCCATTCTGATTTACAATCAGACGTTAATCATACGAATGCACACAAACACACTGCCTTGTACTTCTTTCACGCCCTATTCGCATGTGCTCAAAAACTCCTTCCCAATAGTAAAAATCCACCTTATCGCAATCTGTTTTTTTCTGGCTCCCAGTCCAGCCAACTTTTATATTAAGCCCTCGAATATCTTTTTAATCCTCACCTTCATAGAATATTTGCTTTTGAAGCCAGACGAATGAGCTAATGTGAGAAATATCTGGCACAATTTTGTGTCGTCTCCTTTTATAATTTATTTACATGACACTGACACAATGGGTGAGTGTAGCTGGCAAACAAAAATAGCATAGTTAACGACAATTTATGACTGTGGGTATTGTGAGTAATACAAACTAATGACAATGGAATCCTCTTCATATAATGCATGATTCCAGGTGGTGTTCCGTACTATTCAGCGATGACAACTTTGAAAAATAAACCTTGGCACATCTGCAAAACTTCCCTCCTGTCGTTATCCTGTCCTTCGCCTGGGAGGAGGCTTCTTTGAGGTGCTTCCCAAAAGCGTTGGGAGATGGGCGGTACGGTGATGCGCTGACCACGTGTTGAAGGCGGTGGTTTACATCATCTCCACTGAAACAAAGACAACATCAGCTCCACATCAGACACACATGAGCTTAGTTAGAGCAGGAACGCGACCTCAGGTGGAGCCCAGAACCTCAATGGGATTGCTAGCCTGAGTGTGTGGCTGGCAGCTGAGAGTTGACTCAGAGAAGCATCATAAGTCTCCAGAACACATCACGCGGGCTATATTAGGCCCAGATTTGGTTATGATATCAGAGTTTAGGAAGCATGTAAGTAGTATGATGGAACCTACTGTGCCTTTGGAAGACCAGATAAAGGAGGCTCATGTGTGCAAGACATTACAATTCTCAATATGTCTGAAAGCGTTTGTGGCGGGACCTGCTATGAACCCACTGAATTTGGCTTTGCAGTGTCATGTTTACATTCAACACTCCTATTCCTGAGGGGGTTATCAGAGAGGAGAGTCACCAAGACATTATCAAAGCTGCTGAAAAGGCATTGAGTTCTCTGCGGATCAAAACCAGCGGTATAGGGTTAAACACAGTACTTGAACATAAGACCCCAGGTGTGGGTGTCTGATAACTAGTTGCGTCATCATTATCTAATATTTCAAAAAGAGATATATAAAGAAATATGCTTGATTAAAGACACAATGACTTGTGGCTCACTCATACTTTCTATCCCTGCAGTCGAGCCTTAAAACCCTTTAATGTCACGCTGAACTGTTTGTTGGAGAACGGTTCGAGTCCCTACATCTTGTTGAAAAATGTATGCCACTTATCGGAACCTGTTCTTTACATGAGCCAGCAGAAGCATGTGTATGCTAAAATGTAAAGGGCCAGTGATGGAGCCCTGGGGGGACACCACTGTTCAAAGGAGCTACGGAGGAGGAGGAGCTATGAACGGTTATTGAGGACGTTTTATTCAATAAGTAATATTTTGGGCATATTAAAGCAGGCAAGGACTTACTAAAAATAATTATGTAACTTGATACAACCAAAATAGTCTAATAAGGGCCCAGTAGTTTTCTAAAAATGTGCTATATCAAAAGGTTGAGTTAATCTCATGAAATGTGATTAGCATTTAATGAGATTGTGATTAATTTCATATAAGAAATAATCTCATAATTTATTTATTTATTAATGTTTTTATAACACACTTAACCAAACACCTTGTCATGTTAGGGTCAATTTGGAGTGTCAAAGATTTTAGACTTCTAAATGCCCCAGATATGCAAATACTTCCAGAGTTTTCCTCATTGGCGTTAAAGGATGAAGTTTCTACTTCTTCTTCTTCTTCTTCTTCATCTCATTTGGCTTACATCCTCTGTGGATCTTGCCCCCAGCTGTTATTGGACAGTCACTGTGTTAAAGAGTGACGTTCATTTCTACTTATTATTTTTTGTACAAAAAGGAACATGTCTGTTTCTAATGTTGTACCTGTCAGCACCCAGATGCCTCCTTCATGTTGATGTTGATGCTGTGATAGAAAAAAAGGTATATAACCTTATGATTGCCTGATGCCTGTCTTCATTCTGACCTCAATTTTCTGCATGTCAGCAAGTCATAATATGATCTTTTTGTTGTAATATGAACTGTTGTGCTTCTTCTGAACGCACAGTTCTTGTCAAGGACGCTCAGCTGGTCGCAGTTCTGGTCTAGAACTGGTCTATCCTGGTCTGAGCCATACCTCACGGATATCTAGACTGAGAAGCTAATAAAACATCCACTATCCGCGTATAAAACTCTGCTTTCTGTTCAATTTGCGGGTCAGATTCTTCTGACTGCTTTGCACTCTGTGTGATCACTGACCTTCTTTGGAAAGAATAAAACCCAAGAAAGACAGCTCAGTTCTACCTCTTTATTTCAGTCTCCACCGCTAATGGAACATTCATTGCACAACATGACATCCATAAGACGGCAGTGAACTCTGCGGGGCTCTGTGAGTTCATTACATCGCAACATATTTTGTTCTACCGTTTAGATTAACGTATTTCTTCTTCTACACGTTTGTGAAGAAGAACCCTGAGGTGGAACCCTAACCCTAGTGTGGCGACCCTGCCCCACTGTGATTTGTGGTGATGATGCTAATTTTTTATCAAGCCCATCCTTATCTGTAAGCTGAAAATTAATGCAGAGACCACACCCACAAAATATTTAGAAAGTAAAGTCAACCTTGCACTTGGAGCCTCAAATGAAAACTTGTTGGACCAAATAAATTTGACACAAATTGACTGTTTTGAGTGAAATTTCAGAAGTGAAACAGTAAGTTAATAGAAATGTAGAACAGAATAAATACAATAAAGTTAAGCAAAATAAATGGCATTTTGTAACATTTATGTTGTTTATTTTAGTTGGTTGTATGCTCATAATCCATGTTAAACACATACTGCAGCAAATACTCAATACATTTATGTTTGTCGCACATACGTACGTAACAGGAACAAATATATGGCATATCTGATATATCGTATTAGGTGAATACAACAAACTATTAGTAATTATATTATTGTTTTAGTGGGGACAGAAGAATCCATCCGTTTCTACATATGTCTTTTTTGATGAACATTAATGAGCCAGAAGTGAGAAACCAAGTTAAGAATTTTGTGTTACCAACTAATATAACACATTACCATTCAAACTGTAGCATTGGTGGAAGGTAGTTAAGTACATTTACTCAAGTACTGTGCTTAAGTACTTTAGTTGAGGCACTTGTGCTTAACCTGATTATTTCCATGTTATGCTACTTCATATTTTTAATCCAGTAGGTTTTATTAAGAAATATTGTACATTCGACTCCACTATATTGTTTGGATATTCATAGTTACTAGTTTCATTTTTAAGAGTATACTTTTTTCATACCCTCCCTGTGTCGTGACAAAGCATCATGAGATGTATTGATTTAGAATGTTTGTGAATTAAAGGATTGAGTGTTTTTTTTATGGGTTGAGACATCGCAGTTATTGCTTATGACAGACAAATTATATAAAACCATTTTGCATAATCTGTAACATGTCACAAAGCTCAAACCAGGCTGGTCTTATGAAAGATGGCTTTTTAGAGATACGTGGTTCTCAAGTGACAGCAATGACGTAAAAAGGCTATGATGATCTTATAAACCCTTCAACAGCAGAGAGAATTAAAATACCTCAGACTTTAACATCTAGAGCAGTAAGATAGCTCTACGTATTGATGTAGCAGTAATATGGATTTTAAAATATCCCATGCAGTGGTAAAAAAACTCCACAGTGAGTACTTTTACTGATACTTTAAGCAGATTTGGCTGATGATACTTTTACTTAAGTAAGGGTATGATGGAACAGCTATTACATGTGGTGGAGAAGTGTACCAGTCTGATATTAACACTCTCATGTAAAGAATCTGAATACATCATCCCACTGCTGCTCAGCAGCATCCTGATTTCATCTAGACCTGTTATCCCTAACCGCCAATGTATAGCCCCAAAAAGCCCCCATTCCCTTGCGCTGTACAAGCAATGTCCTGGATTTAACTCCTAGAATAGAATATGAACTTATGTCTGAAAGTAAAGAAAAACTTCCCCTAGTGAGTAAAACATGTACACGGTCCATCTCCTCCAGTCAGTACATATGCACCAGATTTGGAGTAAATCAAACAAACAGTTGAGAATTATGGCCCGAAACTGTTTACCAATAAAGCTCCCCATACATCATAAATATACAAAACCTTTCCCAAAATCAATCAAAGTCTTCCTCACACTAAGGTCTACGTGGGTTTAAAATTAGAAAAATGATTCATAAAATAGCTTTTGAGTTATTTCATTAACAAGAAGGATCTTAGACAGCGGACTATGACCCAGGATATTATGGATACGGTGATGAATTCATAATATCCCCAACTTTTCATGGAGATAAATACTGGGCTACCCTTCCTCTGCTTCCATGACTGAATGTAAAATGCTTGGATGAATTCTATCATTTTTAATTACTGTCAAATAGGTCCAGACATTAGTCTCAACCACATGGATGTGAAACCACCGCCAGTGGCTGTTCTAAGTGAAAATGAACTACATAAACAGTTGGTCAGCTGGAGGGCATGGGGGGAAGCCACAAATTGAGGGTAGGGTATTGGGGACCACAGGAAGTAAACACTCATTTAAAAATCCTCCATGGTATTTAGATGAAGAGCGGATGAGTCACATTTATGCATAGAGCGTGTTACAGGCGGAACCCCGGGAAACTTTTCCTGCACTTCATAATTTGACTAACTCCCAAACTGAGAATCATCTCCATTAAATAAGGGCATTCAGATCATTAGTAAAGTAGTGCAGGAAGGATGGTTCAAGTGGTTCTAACACCAGTGGAATCCTTAATATGCATCATTATGAATACAGTCTCCGCAGCGGTGACTTCCCTCGGAAGCCTCACTCCTGCAGAATCAGAGCAAATCACACTGTGAGCTGCCGCTTCTGCACAGCGTTCCAAACAATAGCAAGTTTAATGGTTTCTCCAATTTAGTCAACAGCCTCACAAAAGTTTGGGAGCAGCTTACATGATCAGTATTATGTTCCAGGAGCCTGTTCTTTTGGCAGAGCGTAATTTGAGTAGTAGATTGAAATGAAAACATCCTAAAGAAGAAACAAAGATGGCTCTTCCAAATTAAAGAGAACTTAATATTGAAGTAATAGTAGCTCAAACGTTTTAATTTCAATTTCAATTTAAAAAAAAAAAAAAAGGTACTGCTCTATCGCAACTACATTCAAACTTATTAAACTTATTCTGGAGGAAAGCAACAATCATTTCAACAACAATTTTGCTTCATCTTCAACTTACTTTCTGTGCTTGGCAACCCTATTTCAACTTTTACACTTTTTGAGACTCTTAGTTGTGATACACACTTTTTTTTAAAGATATATTTAAATCAGTGTCTGAGACACAATTAGCATTTACTGACTAACTATTGTACTGTAAGCAGTTCATGCCTATCAAAAAAATCTGTTATATTCTCATCAATGCACTCCAGTTTAATGTAATGACTTGCACCCATCCATCCTCAGTCTTTTCTAGAAAGTGCCATAAGTCGGAGAAAAGTAGGATTAGCCTTTACTCATCGGCCCGTGACAGAATATTGCCCAGTGGCTGCATGTATGTGCTTAAGAGTAAGGGGTCGAGGATGGCGCCCTGGGGCACACCAAAGATCAATTTTTTTGCGTATTAAAGCATGTTTGGACTCACGAAACAGAATTATCGTACTTGACACGATGGAAAAAAGGTCAAATAGTTTTCTAAAAACATGCTTCACTGAACAGTAAAGAGATTTCCCTTAAAAATGAAGTTAGTAAATGTGAGGTAATCTAATGAAATGACTGTTTTCCATGAAATACAAAATGTCTTAATTTATTTTTTGCTGTTTAAAAATATGTTTCACCAACTTCATTTTTTTTAATGTTAAATTTAACATAAAATGACAAAAAATATTTTGACCGTAATTTAAATTTAGAGTGTGTAAGACATTAAATCAATAAGTTCCACAAAGAAATTAATAATCAAAGAAATTATTTTGTCCCTGAAAACTCTATATGATGGAATTGTTGTTGACGCCACATACCCTTTGTTTTAAAAAATCAAAAACTATTTCATGGATCATTTTCAAAATGTTGTACCCACATAGACCTTGGTGCGACCAGGGAAAGGTGGATTATGTAATTCCAACACTAGGGGGAGCATTGTCTCCAAGAATTTCACCCATATTTCCCAATTGTTGGTCCGATTTAGTCCAAATTTCGTTCATATCCACCGACTTCAGGAGCTCTTTATCGTGTTTTACTCTAATAATTCATTTGTTATTCACAAGGAGGTGCTTTTTATATAAAAAACACAATTTTTTCAGACGTAACTTCCCAACCGTTGTTCTCATGTAGTCCAAAATTGGTGCATATGAATCGACTCGAGGAAATGTATTTTGTGTACATCGTATTTTCATAGACAAGCTCATATTTAACCCATTAGGCAGAACTTTTTTTATGAAAAATACTGTGGAAATAACTTCACACTTAATTTGAGGAGTTTGATCACGGGAATTGATGTAGAACGCAGTGGATGGGAGACTTTTCATGGATATACCCTTGTTTTCGGGGACGACAGCATACATAGTTTTTCCAGTGGTTTCTCTTTCTTGGTGAGGACATTTGAGGGTTAAGGAGGCGACAGGAACGGGAAAATACGTAGAAAATAGGAGCGGTGCTTTTAGCCAAACCATAGCGGCGGTAAATCATAATACCTCAAGTGAAACTGAATTTACCACGCCTATCAAAACCCATTTGTGATCAGAGGCCAGAGGTCTAACAGTTTTACTTTCTGTGAGCGCCCCCTTTTTTCTCCAAATCCTTTTCTTTCAAGGGAGGAAAACCGATAAATGAAAGCCAAATACACATGCATAATCCTCGGCATCTTTCCAAAAAGGAAATTATTATATTTGAAGTTACGACAGTGCTTCCTGAAGTGAAGGAAATGCACCAGATTTTTGGGGCTGCATCTTGATCTAAGGAAAACATAAGTAGATGCGCACTGGCAGAAAGACAAATATACCCTTTCCAAGCCCTTCTTTTCTTTCACCGGCTCCATGTCTGTTGAGATTTACAGTAGACTATCTCAAAGGAGAAAGAATGTTTTACAAAACAGAGAAAGTGAAGAAAAACTCAAAAAAGGTCCTTCTGGCCAGGGACGTGACGGGAGGAAATTGCATTGATTTAAGCTCAGCTTCTTTTGGCATCTGTCCGCCTCCTTTGTTTTTTTTTCCTGAAATGAGGGCGTCTGTTCCACAGCCGCCAGTGTGACACCGCATCGAAGCTGTTTTTCTTTGTCTCTCATTATATCTACAGTGAGCTGAGGAATGGAGGTGAGAGGCAGAATATCAATGCTTTATTAAAATGAAAAAAAACTACCAATATCTTCAACCTAAATCAATCTTTTTTTTTGAGATGCCCAAACAAATAGGCAAACAGCTGCTTCCAGTGGTAATAATAAGTAAAACAAGTGAGCGGTGATGATGGTAAAGAAAAATTGTCTTTAACTGAGGAAAAAAGCTGAATACCATTCAAAGCATGTGTTTATTTTTTTGAACATTGTATACTACAAAAGCTCTTCTGTGGGATCAAACAATGACCTAGTATTTGCTCCCCATGCACATCAATCACCCATTAGTTCCCATGACCCTGTCACCAGTTCACGGGGGGGTATCCCAGAAAGCAGGTATAACAGAGTTTTAGCCTGAGCTCTGGGCTGATTAGCCCTGACATGGGAGTTTATTAACTCTGAGTTAAATTTTTGCGCGAGGACTATAAAAGGCCCGTCCTCAATAAAGTTCTGACACTGTGAATCAGCATGTCGGTCGGTGACACACTGACCGACATGAATGTTTTAATGCACACACGAGTGTAAATTTGAGGGAGAAAAAAAGAGTAGCATGGGTTTATCAGCAAAGAGGTGGAAGCTACCCTGGGAGAAAATTGCTGTCGGAATGTACAAATCTGTTGTTTTATTTTTCTTATTTGAATATTCAGGACATTCAGAACATCATTTAATAATTCGGAATAGAATTAGATTTCATCTTCAAAAAGCAGGAATATTATGGAATCGTCATCAATGTTTCCCCTATCGCAGATCTTTCGTGTCCACACGATAACACAAGACCAATTTGATGGGCCATTTTCAAAATGTATACTCACATAGACTTTATTGCAAGGAAGAACTGAATTGATTTTGGGAAAGGCTGGTTTTATATATCCAATGCTATCGGGAGCTTTAACTTTTAAGGTTTCCTCACCTGACTGATTTAGTCCAAATGTGGTGCATGTGAGTCAAGTCAAGAAGATTTATCATATATCGCTCTAATAGTTCATATTTTACTCACTAGAGGGAGTTTTTTTACAATTAAACTTCACATATAATTTTAGGATTAGGACTCAGGGGGATTGCTCGTACAAATTCAAGGTATTGGGGACATTTCGGGCATATACACTTGCTGTCTGGGGCAACAGCATGGGCCTAGTTTTCATTTATTCTAACTGATGGGCTCCAATCAAACTATTCATCAAGGAATAAAATCACATATAATCTGAACATCAGTCCTTTCTCAACGTAGTCTTGAAAATTACAAATGAGAGACAGAGCCACTCTACGCCATCTCTGATAGCTTTGCTTCAGGCTCAGAAGGAGGAGGAGTCAGCTACCAACTTAGGGTTTGTTAACCCTAAGGAAACCTGCCAGCGAACAGGCCAGGTTTGCTAGCTAAGTTAGCATGGAACTGACTCAGAGTTTAAATTAACTCGCTCTCGGGTACGAAAAAGGCAGAGTTTCCCTCATCGAAACACGCCAAAAAGAGATACAGAAAAGTCACTTTTTGGGCTACGCCCCAGTATCTTTTCTTACACCCTTTTGGTCGGTACTGACCGCTGCAGACCTGGAAGATCCAACAATGCGATCACTCAAATTCATGACGTTTGGTGCTTTTCTTCTCTTCTTCTTCTATTGGCTGTTCCCTTTAGGGGTCGCCACAGCGGATCATCCGTTTCCATTTCGCTCTATCCTTTGCATCTTACTGTCACACCAACCAACTGCATGTCCTCTCTGACCCCATCCAGAAATCTCCTCTTTGATGTTCCCGTTTTTCTCCTTCCTGGCAATTTCATCTCCAGCATCCCTCTACAAATATAACAGCTATTCCTCCTTTTCTCGTGTCCAAACCATCTCAATCTGTCCTCTTTTATTTTGTCTCCGAGACGTTCTTCTTATGTTCTCGTTTCTAATCCTGTCCATCCAAAAGAAAATCTGAACATCTAAAACTGCCTCCTTCAATCCATACAGAAGGTCTGGTTCTGTCACAGATAACTTTTGACACTCTTTTCCATCTGCTCCACCTTGCCTGCGCTGCTTTTTCAATTGTTCACACTCCCTGTTGGTCTGACCAGTTGACCCCAAGTACTTAAACTCCTACAGCTTCTTCACCCCTGCTCCTTACATCCTCATCATTGCACCTGCCTCCCTCTCATCTCACACATGTTTTCTGTCCCGCTGCGACAGACCTTCATTCCTCTTCTCTCCAGTGCATACCTGCCCCTCTCCTGGTTTTCTTCCACCTGCTCCCTGCTGTCATTACAGATCACAATATCATCCACGAACATCATAGTCCATGGACAGTCCATCTCTCAGCCTGTCCACCACCACTGCAAACAAAAAGGGGTTCAGAGCCGATCCTTGATGCAGTCCCACCTCCATCTTGAACGCATCCGTGACTCCTACTGCACACCTCACCGCTGTCATGCTGCTCTGCCATACATATCCTGCACCACTCTAACATTCAGTATCACCCCAGACTTCCTTATTCAATATCACAATTAATTCCTCTGCACTTTGTCGTCAATTTCTCTGAGTCCACAAAGACACAATGCAACTCCTGCTGGCCTTCTTTGTGCTTCTCATTCAGCAGTCTGCAAGCACACAAATCACAATCATCTGCAGTGCACTTACTGTATTTCTTCTCACTGTGCAGATAATTAAATCCTCGGTTGGGAAAAAGCACATTTTACAGCACTTAAATATGATAATTAAAACAAATTAAAAAATTAAAAACAATTATAATAATAGGGCTAACATTATAATAAGAATAAGAATAACAAAAATAATAACAAAAACACATATATATATATATATATATATATATATATATATATATATATATATATATATATATATATATATAAATATATATATAGCACCTTTCAAAGCAAACATGGCCGTGTGTTAATACGGGCTCACAGTCCTGAAGATAAACAACAGAAACCTTCTAAAATGTAAAACTCACAACAATTCAGTTGTTCGTATATCATCCTTCCAAGTCTCAACAAACTGTGGGCCTAATTAAGCAGGAATCACCAAATGCTGAGTGAGCTGGCAGTAGTGTATCACTCTGTGTTTATGGAAATTTGAGAGACTAATCATCTCCTCTCGCATTTGCCGCGTTCTCAGAGTGTCCTCAGCAAAACCAGCCAGATTTTTTTAATTATCAAGAACATTTTGCCTCCAGTTCCAGCCTTGTGTCATAGAAGTGATATGTGTACAACTAATTAGAAGCAGCAGATACATTTAAAAGGGAAAGAACGAAACATAAACACATATTGTGAATAGTGAACTATAAAAATGATGTCAATAAAAAATGACTTGAAACCAAATCCGCATCATATAAATTCTGGGGGAAAAAATAAAAACATTTGTCTCATATGATCTGAATTTAAATGTTCACTGCAAAAATAATTTGTTGGATTCACTCATGTTTAGATATAACTAAATAGCCCTATTAAAAATAATTGACCTATATGCAACCACAATGACTGCATTGAAAAATTGCAACTAAATCTGTTAAACTTGAATTAATATGTCGTTGTCGAATGAACAAACCAAATATGAAGTAATCTATGTGCCGTTTCCTTTGTTTCACATCAACTGCGTTGATTCTGTGGAGCAAGAAGTAACCAAGGACGTCTTTTATTTGCCGTACTGATAACAAGATTCAATCAAAACTGTTACATTTTGTCAAATCAGTCGGTTTTTGTGGATTTAACAAGTCTTCAGTTAGAGTTGCATTTGCTAAAGTTGCTTAAGTTGGAAACCCGGCACAGAAATATTAATCTGATTGGATAAATACACATTCAATTAATTGATATAGCTTCAATTATTTAAATATTTATGCTCCCTAAATGATCTAAAAAATGTAGCTGTGGTATGAATAAGACTTTGTATGCAAAGGAAATTGAGAAAGAGTCTATTAGACAGGGGACAGAGTTAGATTTAAATGTGCATATTTTTATAAGTCTTCTGTTTGAGGTTTAATTTGTGTTTCCCAGTTTCCTCTCCATTTCATCACAACCTTTGGAATTGACTTTCAAATTAAAGATCCATGACTTGGTTTGGGGACGATTAATGTCATGTTCACCTTTGTGTTCACATAACATCAAGGAGTTTCGCCCCAGTCTCCGAGGTAATCAAGAAGTCTTATCTTTATTTTCAATTTCATTGTGAAAAATCTCTTTTGAAAAGATTATCCAGCGCAAGAAGGTCAGCAGCATGAACAAAGAGTGTAAACGTCACCTTCATGTCAATCTGCGTCTGTCTGTCAACGGTTTCTCCTTGATTGTTTGATGTTGTCACCGTTCCTCACCTCGTCTCGTTACTAAGGGTTCAGTCCTTTCTTCACTTTTCCTCATGTGCCTGTTTAATGATGATCGTCATGATGGAGATGTCACACATTTCAGATGCCCGCCCAGAGTTTTCTCAGTGTCAACTGTAAAATATTTAGCTCACTTATTTTAAATTTTTTCTGGTTTCAAACCCTGTTTGTTTATTTAGAATCCCCTTTGCCGTCTTGCTTGCATTGCTGCACAGCTTAGATGCTTGTTTCATGGACATTGTATTTTGGATCTTGTTTTTCTGATTCAAATAAAATAACGGCATCAGGACATTTAGCTGCAGCTAATTAGCATTTGCATGTCTTTTTGACATTTGAGTGTCCTAATTCAGTTGTAAAGCTGCCTACATGTGTCATCCCTGTCAAATGGAAAAAGAATATAAGATGTTGTCATAGTCCAGCACAGACACAAACGTGTGAGCGACAAGTCTTCTTTTGGCGTCGATGAAGGGCGAGACTTGATCCTGAAGTCAAAATCCAATTTCACTTTTTCCACCACTTCCTGTGACAAAGTGGGTTGGCCCTCCTTATTACGCCAACTTCTCCCTTTCCCCTTAATCCATCACATTACAACATAAACATTAACACACTCATTTTGCTTAATTTACAATTGCTAAGTATCATTGCTTCGCTTATTATCCCGGGTTTATTTGTGCTTGCAATTAGTTGCAGTTAACATCTTATTTATTATACAATTATTTTTTATTGTGTTACAGTTATGATTATGGAACAAACTGTTTATTTGTTTTGCCAAATCCTCACATTTGTTTGTCCCTTTGTTCACACCAGGAAGAGCTTTTGTTTGAGAGGGGAACGCCCACAATTACCTGCCATTTATGGGTTTTGTTGATGTCACCCATGACATCACTGGTTACATCCAAGTACAGGGGTTTTCTTTTATTGTATATTAAGTTAGAATTGTATAATTGAGGTAGGATAATTCGTGATCATTATGTTCCCTCTGTTAACGCAATACAAATATTTCAAAGTCATATTAGGAAAGTTTATCCTAGTATTGAATATAATAGGGTGGGAACTTACCTACCCATTTTGATTTTGGTATTGTCTAATTATTCACAGGTGTGAAATTGATCATGCTGTAAGAGCAGTGAGGAAAATTAGCCTCTCGGGGGAGGGGGACAGGGGTTCGTAGTGAAGGTCCAAAAGTTGTTTGGAGTTAAATTAGAGAATTCCTCTTTTTGTCCTTTATTTTTTTGCATTAATGTCTGAGTCCATGAAGCACTGTAAATAAAAAAAAATCTCCTTTGGAGATGACAAATGCCTTTGGCATCTACCTTCCTATCAACCTCCTTGACACTTGAGTCGAACTATTCTACACTTCCTG
This sequence comes from Lophius americanus, assembly GCA_037951165.1. Taxonomy (NCBI): domain Eukaryota; kingdom Metazoa; phylum Chordata; class Actinopteri; order Lophiiformes; family Lophiidae; genus Lophius; species Lophius americanus. Next base: position 1,558,141 of record JBBDHG010000090.1, on the reverse strand, counting down.
AGTTGAGTTGTAGAAAAGAGATACATTCATCAGGTACTATATGTCGATGTGTTATTGAGATACATATTTGGTGCGGCTGGATGGACTGGTGACTTTTTTCCCATAAGAAACCATAGTGATTCAAGAATCATAAACTTTATTTTTTTTAATCATTCCGTCCATGTAAGTGCTAATTTTCTTTTACCAAAGGTGATCCATCAAAAAAATTCTGATAATTCAGTATATCCTGTATTTCTAGCCAGTTCTGACAACATATCTCTTACAGATTGATATTGAAAATATTAGTAAAACATTTTCTTTTCCAGTGTGTTGCAAAAGCTAATAAGATATCCAATTTTGATATACAGTGCTGATGAAAAAGTGAAATATAAGGAACAAAAACTGTGATATCAGTTTTTATTGCTTAGATTTCATTTGAGGACAGAAATAGCAATAAAAGCCTGTTATTATCTTATTCTATTTAACATTGCAGATATCTGATAAGAAGCAGCATTTCCAAAATAATACAGCAAATTTGTGCAATGTGGTTCTGTAGTCGGATTTATATCCAACAGAACTTCCAGTTAAGGAGAAACGTTTTTGGTTTTTTTGAGGACTCAGAGCAACATTTTGCTTTAGTTTGTTGGAATTTAAAACAATTTTTGTTCTAATAATAATCCTAGCCCTAAGATGAGGCATTAAAAACCACTGTACAGGAAGTTGTGAGAAACTGCATTGCTTTAACACTTTTTGAGCAACAAATGGTTTATTTAATTCAAGGAGAACCCTTTTTATTCTCATTCATTGAACCTACAGAGTGAATATTAATGTACTATAAAAATTAATCAGTAAATTGACATTTATATGTCGGTCCCTATTAAGAGGTTTGTTTTGAGCCACGCTCCTGCTCTCATCGTGGCGCTCTCTTCACCTGCGGGTGAAACCTGAAACTTGTGTTGTTACATCATGACATCTCTTAACATATTGGAACAGTTAGGATGGCCTTGATCCACGTGACCTCTTGACCCTCGCTCTTGTGTCAACGCAGCCTTGAAGAGCTTAAGGAGAGGCAGAGGGTGGGGCAAGATTGGACATTCAGAGGTTTAGAGGGTTCACAGATTTAAAGGACAAAAAAATGCACACACACACACACACATATGTACCTATGTGACCTGGGCATGATGCAGTCTGAGGTATGCTGTAGCCAGGATTGTTGGTTTGGATCCATATTTGCCCTTATGTTATTCTTTAATGGCCCGGATGAATTCCCTCTAGTTTTCAGCGGTATGTGTCGCAAAAGCAACATTTATACATGCAGAAAAAAACTGTTCAGCCCTCCTACCTCACCTCGTTCCCCTAGTTCTACCACTTTATAAACAAACATACAAAGACTTTAATTGACCAGTTCTTGCTGCGGCCCAGAAATGCCCCCAGAGCACAGAACTCGTGGGGGAAGGAGCGGCGGAGCGCCATCGCTCCATGGCTTTCAGTGCAGTAGATTACACGGTGGTTGTGAGAGTGTTTTAGGTCTTTCCAAAATATCGTTTTGAGGCATAAATGAAAGCAAAGTCACAAAGTGGGAGCCAGACGAGCCAACAGAGACTCATGGTTTCATATCAAGTCAACACCACTTCGCCCAACTCCTCTACCTGAGTACCTGCCTTCAAGCCATTCATTTTCTCTCCACTTCCAACCTACTTCTCTCGCTCAGAGCTCCGACTATTTCCCAATCATGGTCGTGCTTCCTCATTGTCATGCATGCACCACTTTCCGTCTATTTGTGTTCGAGCAGCCGCCCCCTTTTCTTTTCTTTAGCCTCCTTCTCTCTCTCCATTTTCTTTTGTCCTCTCCTCCTTTCCTGCCCCCCGTGCTCCACTTATGCATCCCAGCGGTCTAGATTCCCTTTCCTCAGGTTATAATAGTTAGACTGTGAAATCACCCGGGCCCCACACCCCCACCCTTCATCCCTGTCCTTCTTTCCCCCTCCATTCCCTTACATCTCTCCTCCTCTGATCCCCTCCCTCCTCATTCTACTCATAGCCAATCTTTAATATTTATGGCATCAAAGCTTGAGAGGTGGGTGAGGGCAGAGGGCTTTACCTCACCTATGATCACTTGTGTGTTGTCAGGAACGGAGCAGGGTGACGCGAGGGTTGCGCTACAAGGTTGAGCTGCAGAGCCGAAAAGAGGATATCCAATCTCCTTCAAGCCCCCATACTGAAGTGATTAGGCCACAGGAAGCTGAACCTGACATTGCTGACACTAGGCCCCCTTACCACATCCTGCATCAATATCCACCCAGACCACACGACACCACCTTTCTACGCTGACACCCGACTCGCTCCGGCAACCGCAGGGTTCATTTGCATATTCTGAAAGGATTGGAGAGGGTGGACACCCGGAACGATGCAGCGGGACACTCATGGAAGTTGAACAAACTCAGGAAACTTGCAAAACAGAGGAAAAATATTTGTGGTAACGACCTCCTTTTATTTGTTCCCCGTCTCATGGAGTGGCAGCAGATGTAAACAGGAACAAGCAACTCTGGCTGCCAGTTTGAAGCCCATTAACGGTAACTGGAAGAACTAGTGCAGGTGCCATATTTTCACACGGATCAATAGAACCGTCACAATACTGTGTTTTGTTTGTTTATGTTTATTATTGAGATGTGAGTTATATAAGAAAATACAATTTAAATTAACATTTTTGGTATGCTACTAGTTGAGCCCGTGCTCCCATAGAGATCAGAAGTGGGAGGCGATGAGTTATAAATGTATCTTGTTTTTAATTAAGGATTTAGGATATCTGTATTTTATTGTTGTACTTGTGTGTTCATGTTTCTGACAACTTTTTACTTTCACTTTTTTACATTTTAACACAAATGTTTGTAGTTTCTACTCTCTACATTTTACCCCCTAACAACACAGATCCACATCTCCATCAACAAAAACTAGACCGACCCTGCCGTCCCCTACAACAAGGGTATGTCCTCAAGTAATCCCCTGATTCTCAAACTAATATAAGAAATATTAGGGTCAAAAACAGAAAATAACAGAAACTCCCCCTAGTGAGTAAAATATAAACTATCTAACTAATATACCAAAAGTTGACAAATTATGGTCTGAAACATTTTGGAAATAAAACTCTGCTAGTGTCGGAAAAATGCAACCAAACTTTTCCCAAAATCGATACCCTTCTTCCTCGCACTTATGTCTATGTTGCTCTAAAATTTCAAAGTAATCCATGAAATAGTTTTTGAGGTATTAACATGAACACCGTGAAACCGTTTCTCCGTGAAAGATCTGGTATTTAACATATTTTTCTGGCTTTTATGGTGGCTTTCATTCCACATTGAGAATAAATCAGCTCTTATTATTTTTTGGAACATTTTTCTAAGGTACTTTGCTTGCAAAATTGTTCATTGCAAAAATGTATAAATGACATTATAAATAACTTGAATTGTTAAATGGATTGGGAGATACAAAAAAGAGCTGAAAATAAGCTCTTAGGGACTTCATTATTTAAAAACATATCAAACATGTTGTATCCGGAGCTCTCCATGTGACACTTTGTGTCCCATTAATGAAATGACAGTTCATATCAACCTAAATAGGTCCAATCAACCAAAATTGGCTAAATTGAGTTTCCACCCTGCTTATTAGGCTTTTAACTTAATAAAAAATCTTTAACACAGGAGATTATTTTGAATCAGACAGAATTTCAAGCTTTCCTGAAAAATTACCTAGTATAATCTGAATCCATGCATCTATTTCCTGTCAGCGGTTATCCTGTGGAGGGTTGGAGACGCTGGAACGGTCATTAGTTAAGAAGAAGGTTCCACTAGTCGCCATCATCACTTCTATGTGCACTTTACTGAGGTTTCATGTTTTGGTTCTGTGGGATGAAACTGGAATACCCAGAAGAACACACAGGGGGAACGCGCAACCTCCACACCTGAAGGCCCCAGGTGGATCTGAACCCAGAACCTCTTTGCTGTTAGGCCCCAGTGCTACCGCTGCCCCTGGACCTAATGTGAAGGGACACTAACACACAGAAGAGACGATCCCTCGGTGTTTCCTTCAGTGCATATGAAGTGCGACAGACGGAACGAGACAACAGCGAAACAGACAAGAGACATATGCAGGGAAGTCAACCAGGAAGAAATGATGTGATGTCAAGAGTTGTTTTCATCCACTGTGTTTTTCTCAACTTGTGTTCTTTGACACTGAATACGTTCTTTGCCTGTGAATGTCATTAAAGGACAATTAAATCAAATACCCAATCCCTTTATCCCTAGCAAACATAACATCAGCATGACATTGGCTTCTGTTAGGCTTCAAAGGAGGTATTTTTTTTTACTGTTGTAATCTGATTACATGTCAGAGACTGAACTGTATTACCATATTCTTTTAGTTGTGCCATATTCTTTTTTTTACAGATGTTAACAAAAAAATAAACGTCCAATTTTCTTCTCCCCCCCTATCGCATTACACCTTTGAAAAACATAAAAATAAAGGCATTGTGATAAGACAAGGGGGTGATTAAATGAAGATGGCATTCATGAAAGAACACCACTGCCCTCTTGTGTTTGGGGTGGAAAGGGCAAAAACTGAGAGCAAACACTTCAATCTTTACTGAGAAGAACAAAGATATAGTTCTCACTCAGTCAGAAAAAAAACAACATGTTATTTTCTTTCTAAAATTGCTTTATTACTGCTTTAAATCCACAGCGGCTGAATCAAAAGGTTTTCACAGTACGTTGGGTTTTTCTACTTACATAGGGGAGCCTGCACAAAAATATATATTCCACATTATATATTCATATGCTCTAACAATTAAAATTTAAACTGTACATCCCATGGCCATTCAGAGGTTATAATGACCTTATTTTATTACATTCAGGTAAAATTAGGCGAGTTAGGAAGGGCGTATAAATATTCATGATTCTTTTCGAGAGCACTCGATAATTCCAAACCGGTGTGTAACCAGGATGTTGTATATTTCATTTTAGCTGTTATTTCTCCTGTTTCTCTCTCTCACACACACAGGCACACGCACACACACACACACACGCACACACACACGCGCACTCGTGCAGCGAGAAAGGCTCCGTTTCACCAATCAAAAATGTGTCTGTTTTTTTAAATAGTCATTGCTCTCTGTTTGACTCTTGTCTCCGGAGAAAGTGTTTCATTTCAATAATGCAGAAGTGAAACCGGCTCTATTTAAAAAGTGAGTCTCACTGAATACTCTGGGGGCCGTGGGAATAATCAAAACACTGCAAGTGCCAGCGAGGACTACAAACTCCAGTTAAGAACAAAGGAAATGGAAATCAATTGCAGGATATGCAGATTTTTTTGACAGCTCGACATGCAAATAATCTTTTGGGAGTTTGCCCTCGGTTGCCTTCGCCAGGTTAAAATAACAACTGAGCAGGGAAATATAAAATGAAATATGTTGAAGAAAGGGCACAGTCTTACACCGACTTAGTTTTATGTGAAGGTGTTCCAAAACAATCGATAAAGAATGCTCTGGATCGCAAGCAATCATCAGTCAAATCGCCCGAGGCATGGTCATATATATAAGTCGATGGCTACCGCCCTCAGGAATGCATTAAAGGCTAAATCTGTATTATTTAAAAGCAGTTATTGATGTTTTATGCACAGATGTACGTCTCGTTTTGACGACACTTGAGAACCTTGAGCAAAATTTCCATCTTATGGGCGTCTTTCTTGAAGCAGCTCAGCAAGGTGTAGTCTCTAATAACAGACTCCAGCATGTCGGGCTGCGCGTCGTACTGGAAAATGGCTTGTTCGTTGTACGCCGCGGCCATCATTCCCTCGTTCAGCATCTGCACAGTACGGAATAAACAACTTAAAATAAAGTTTCTTTTGGTTATGTACCCATAATCCATGTGATCTGACCAACCTTCTTGATGAGGACCACCACGCCCTGCTCTAGACTGATCAGTTTCTCGGACACCCACTTGGTCTTGTTGAGCAGAATTTCAGGAGCTTCGTCATAGTGATCCATTGTGGTCTGTATGTAGACCAAAGGCTTGATCCATGACTGGACCAACATCAGCACAGAGTGCAGTATCCACTTGTCCTGCAGGGCACACAGGTGTGACGAGATACAACAGCTGTAACTATGGACATAACCTCCAGGTTCTCCTCAATCAAGAATTCAAAATTGAAAATTCAACAACACAGCCGGAAGAAGTGATTTAGTGGCTTGATGGGTATATTCAGGTCTATTAACACATTCATGTGCAACTCAACTGTTTGGTTGAGGACATTCTGAGTCTCTATTTTTTCTTGAAAAACGTGTGCCTCCTGACTGAACATGTTAATAACATGACCCAGTGGCAGCGGTTTATGTCAAAGAGTATGGGGGCAAAGGACGGAGCCCTGGGGGACACCAAAGGTCAAAGGGGTCACCGAGAAGGAAGCATTACCCATGGACATAGTGAAAGTCCTATTCCATAAGTAGTTTTTTTTGCATTATAAAGCATGTGAGGACTTCCTTAAAAGAATTATATGACTTGATACAGTAAAAAAAAGTCTGAAAGGGAAAATAGTTTTCCAGAGAAATTCTTACCACAATTAATATTGACTATTTTCCATGAAATACAAACTTATAATATAATTGTATGAGTTTGTTTCCTTTTTTAATGTTCAAAAACATCTTTTACATGCTGGCAAATTAAAACATGTCCCACCAAAAAAAAATATGTGAAGAAATATTTCTTGTATTGTAATGTTTTTTTTTTCCTGTCTTGGAGAGGACATCGAAGGGTTAAGATAGCAGCGATGAACAGAGAAATCAAATAGAATAACTTAACAACAGCAAAACGTTCTAAAATTAGACAGCAGTCACAGAGGGAAATCTTCTGACACGCATTTCGGTTTCTCCATTACGTCATCGCAGCGGCAAAAGCAATAGTCCCATGATAGATTGACCTTGAAAATATGACCTCTCCACCCCGAAAACTGGTTCCTAGAACTTGGAATCACACATGTGTCTCATTTAGTCTGATAATTTTGGAATAAAACATGATGTTTCACCAGTGGACGTTTACTCCAGGACCCAGATCCATAATCATGCTCCCTGCTAACAAACAGTTAAGGGTAATCTGTTAAGTATTTTATTCGTAACTGATAAAACCGGAGAGAAAAAAGGCAGCTTTTCTTCTGTCCAGGATGGAAACTCTCCTCTCATACACTGTTAAAGAAATATTTAAGGAAGTAGTTAGGTAATTAACTGTAGCTGTACATTGAAATGTACAACATTTTACAGTAGTAAAACGTGTTGTAACTCGTTGAAATCACAGAATCACAAATAATTATTTTTGCACTATAAAAGAAAAACAGTGTTAAAGTCACAACGGTGCAATAATAGATACGTTTTTTTGCACCATCAAATTAAATACAGTAATAGACTCAAGACTCAACTGTGGTTATACAGTGATTATTTTGTACTGAAGTTAATCACAGTTATTAAGTTACATCTGTGAAATATCACAGTAAATATGTTTTGACTGTAGAATACTATTTTATTTTACAGTTACTTATTTGCTTTTTTTATTTTTTTTACTGTGTTGCTTCAGGGTTATTTTGTTATTGTCTCATGGTTTTGTTGTTTATTTGTTCCTGGTTTATATTGGAGATCCTTTACCCTGTGTTTTATTCTCATTCTCTGACAAATATGATGTTTTTTCATTTTTGGTAAGTGGACAACTCCTGTAAGATGGTTTCAGAGATCAGATATATTCACATTGAGAACTTCACACGGGTAAATGTGAAAAACACAGGGAACCATCAAGATGAACAAGGTTCAGACCTCGTATCTGTCTTTTCCGTGGATTTTCTTGTGTCTTTCCGGCAGCTGGCCCCTTCTGTTGTCTTCAAGTTCGTTATTTAAGGTTTGTGATTTATCTTTGATTTATCTTTGATTTATCTTTGATTTATCTTTGATTTAACTTTGGTTGATCATCTTGGACTGCTCGTACAATTCCTCTGCCTTCACTCTGACTGCATGTTCAACATTCATTATTAATTCATAGAACTGCCTTTGCCTGCACTCTGACCTCGAATCCACCCCTTCATATGGATCCAAAAACACGTCCTCCCTGTAGCGAAGCCAGAATCTCCTGAAAGGTCTTGGGTGAAGCGGTTGAGCTTCCTTAAATTCCCCTCAGCAGCACAGACTTTAAAGCGAGTGCAAGTGACCACCATACAAATGATAATTAAACCCCGGAGCAGGTTACATTTCCCAGAAACAGCCGAGGATAAATTACCATAAAGAGGAGCCTTGCAGTTGTAAAGATGACATTTAGTGTTATAGTGATGACATGACCTCTTGTCGTCATAACTGTTAGCTGAAGGAGGATCGTTGTAAAACTTATCATTAACGAAATTACAGTTCATATCAGCCCAATCAACCTCAAATGCCCTTTTGTGGCTAAATCGAGTTTCCAGTCCGGCTTATTAGGCTTTCACCTTAAAATCTATGTCCCGTTGGACACTAATAAAAACCCCCGCGGGTGCAGACAAACGTTTGTATACAGATAAGAGTATTTATGATATTTGAGAACATTTCATTGTAATCCTTCCAAAGCAAACCATCATTTACGAGCTGTAGGAGCTGCCGGGCTCACACTCTAGGGGTTTTGAAATCTTTGGGTTTAATAACGAGAATGATGAGAACATTAACATTCCCGGGCGAGGGGGAACTATAAATGTACCACCGCACGAGATCGCGTGAGGCGCAGCTATGAAGCAAATGACGGAAATGAGGAAGTTGAAGTACTTCACAATGAGAGAACAGAGGGAATAATTGTGGATGAGGTGATGGTGGGGGAGCATAAGGGGTTTATCCCGAAAGTGATATTTCGACTGACATTCAATATCTGTCAACAGTAGTATGAAAGCTCACACTAGCTTTAGTGGCTAAAATGTTAACTTTTGCTGGGCTGCACCTCCAGCTGATTCATGATGTCTCTCTTGGCTGTAGTGATCTAGTGATCTCCCTCTGAAAGGACTGATATATTCCTACAGATTTCAAAAATAGATACTGTATTCTGGCGTCTGTCAAATGTAGCTCAGAAAAGAGAGGGATATTATGAAATATGTGTTGACATGATAGCAAAATAAGAAAAAAGCCATTGATAATTCTCAAATTTTCCATTTTCAATTCCCAAAGAGCTTAATGCGTGGAAGAAGTGGATTTATTTATTATTTTGGGAAAGGTCGGTCGTATGTGTCCAACACTACGGGGAGATTTATCCCCACATGTTTTTAGGCTTTTATTTCTCAACTCTTAGTTCGATTTAATCAGTTACGTTTGGTGCAAATTAATAGACTGGAGGAGATTAATCTTGGATGTATCATTTTTTAATCACTAGGGTGAGTGAGACGTAACTTGCTAATCTTTGGTCTGATTAAGTTCAAATTTGGTGCATATTAAATCAACTCAACAACATCTACTTTGTATAGTTCATATTTTATTGACTCTAGTAGTTCATAATTTTTACACTAGGGGGAGATTTTTTATGAAGAACACTAACTTCTTAGGAGGGGCCTTCTGTTCTGCTGCCCCTTTGTCTGCAGATTGCCCTCCCTCACCATCTGAGGGCTCCACAGACTACTGAGGCTTTTAAAAAAGGACTTAAAACATTCCCATTTTACAGAACCTGGAATCACACGTGTCTTATTTAGTCTGATATAAGACTATTTTTAGCAGAAGCTATGACTTTTAATTAACATCGCTGATAGATGCTTTTATACTAATATTTGTATAATATTATTATAGTTTTTTTAATTGATGCATTTATCTGGATTTACCTTCAAGCACTTTGAAACTTGATCCAACCGTAAAGTGCGTTACAAATAAAATGTATTATTATTATTACATTAAGGAGCATTTACTTGATTGTAATGGTTCATATTTCACTCGCTCCTGAGTCTTTTTCTGCAAAAACAAACTACATTTTCGACCGTTAGTCTCATAAATTTAGTTCATATGATTTGATAAAAGGATATTTTGTTTTATTACTGACCTCAGAAGAAATAGAAATACTTAACTGTATTACTTACGGATATGTCTTGCATTTCACTTTTTGAGCTGGGGAGAGGTAAGGCTTTAGTGATGCATGCATATCCAGCCTGGTTCCTCTGGAGCTGCAGTGGGAATGGGACAAACATCTCCTCCTACGATCCATTCAAGCATGACCGAAAACACACACACACACACACGTACACACATATTTGTGTTACAACATTTTAATGGTTTTTAAAGAGCAGTTTCCTGCTCTTTAAAAACTAATCCTTCAGCTAATCCTTCATCTTTTTAATCAGGGTTAAGTGTTAAGCATAAGATGCGCTTTTTATTTCTATTTTTAATTTGCTCAGAACCACACATGTACAGTCTTGGCGGAATCAGACTCAGCCTAAATGACCTGGACAAAAGAGGCGAGGCCAACTGTATGTTTTATCACGGAGGCTGGGATCCTGTACCGTCAGCTGGCCTCTAATGTGCACCTTCTGTAAGACTGTGCTAGGTAGTGATTTGTTCTATGCTCTACTCTGTCTTGGGGAGGGGGGGGTTGGTGTTCGCCCAGCAGACAGAAACTGAATCAACGAACTGATACGAAGGCGAGCTCCATTACTCGATCCAAACTGGACACAATGCAGCAGGTGGCTGAGGTGAGAATGCTCAGAAAACTGAAGTTGATAATGAGCAAACCCCTCACACCTGCTTCATGCCCTGCAGGTGCTTCAGCTGCTGGCCAACAAACATACCATCTGCATATATGCAGATACTGCCGGACACTCTTTTACTTTTTACTTAATATCTGTCATTATTTAATTTGCTACATCGGTTCATATTCCCTCACTGCACCCTTCCTCACCAGGGTGCATCATGTCTTATTCCGCTCATCTGCACTGTATCGTTTATAATTATTTATCATAGACCTAAGTGTAACCATTTCCCACTTGTAAATGGTTACACATCAAAAGCCTCTTGAAAACAGATACGCAATACTGTGATTCATTTGATAGCTGATTGAAAGACCTTTGGTTGACATACAGTATATGAGTACTATGATATATAGGTGTAGGTAGGTATATAAGAATAACTCTTAGAAAAGCAGAAAAGGTTTCTCCACGCTCGGCCACTGGAAACACAGCAGACACATTTTGTTCCCTAGCATGTTCGCATCTGCAGAACCTCCTCGGTAACAAGCTCGTCTCATTTCAAAGACCACTTTGGTTCTGGAGATGCACAGTGAATGGGATTCAACAAGCTGCAAAATTTGCCCTCTCACTGCTGCGGAATACCATTATCACATTTGTATTACCCCACTGGAGGCGTACTTCTTCAATAAAATATATTTTCCATCGGAACAGAGATAGAAGATTACTTTGAAGCCCGGCAGTATAGCTACGATAATGACTGAATCGAAAGCAAATAACAGAGAATGTAACAGAACACATCAGTACTTTTGGCCCAGTTTAAAGTCTAAACTCTTTCCATTTGTTGCTAGATTACATGCTAGAAGGGCAAAACTGATACAGCTTGGGATGTGCAGTAAAACTACAACGGTAGAAACATGTCTTTTTAACTACTTGAAACGTTGACATTTTAGAAATCGTTACAATTTCATAGCTTCATGGATGAGTCAAATTTGGTGAATAAGAGTTTTTACTTCTTCGTAAAAAGTGTTATTATACCGATTTTCACATGCAAATTTCCTCATTGCTTTCACTTTGCTTGAGGCTGTGCTTCGACGGTGCATCTTCTCAAAATGCTGATTTTACATTTTTGAAAAATATTTAAAGACTCAAGCTCGCCTTCAGTGCATCAGAACATTTCCCCTATAGGTGATGGATTTTTCTCCTCACTTTTCTCTGCACCTGAAAATCGTTCTTATCGGCATGTGCTACTGTCTGTGTGAGGAATGATTCAGTTTCTCCTGAATCTATGCCTTTAGAGTATCTGCAGCCACACTCTAAAAAGAGAATTGTTGATGAACTCCAGCTGGTAACACTTCATTAAAAAAAGATTATATACAACTTACATTGAAGGGTTGGATTTAAAACTACTTAAATGAATTTAAGTCTCCAGCTAAAATATCTTTGAGTACCCCATAAAATTACGTTTTAGAACGAATGATTAGAAAAAGAAGAAAAAAGAAAGAGTCCAGCTTAAGATATTTCTTCAAATCTTTTCCATTAAACTGTTTTTCAAAGTTTTACTATTAAAAAGCTAAGATATTGAACTGTAAATAGATATTTGGTTATTGTCTGTGCACAAACTCTGATTCATTTATACAGCTTTTCAAGACAAATATTACACACTGTAAAATGTTACGTTTCTTAATTAGACTCAAAAATAATAGATAAAGGTTCCCAGTTAAATTTATTTCTTGCAGTTCTTTACCTGATTTCTTTTCACAGTGCATGATTAGATCCCAAAAGCATTAAAAATGTGAAATTCCAGTGATACTTTATTTGACTGTGTGGGACCAGGGAACAAATTCAGTTTTTTCAGAAAACCTGGGGATGCAATGTCTGCTAAACCCGTTTCCCCAAATGGTGCAAAAGTGTAAAGATTCACTTTGGGGGTCACTGTTACTCACAAACATGGAGCAGGATTCTTCAGAGACGCGGTAGATGAGCTCGGCGTGCTGGATGACCCGGTCGAGGAGCTTCTCTTGGGAGATGGAGGGGCAGCGGGAGAAGCTTCCCAGCTCATCCCTACAGTCCAGTGGGACGCTTACGGTAAGCAGGTAGGGCCAGAGTAATACGGCCCAAACACCCCGCTGCATGGCTGCAGGCGACCACAGATGCAACAAATGTACAGTAAGAAACAATCACCTGATCCTCAATGTATTTAAAGATGTTTCTATCCTTCAGGATCAATCAAGTATCCATCTATCTATTGAGTATAGTGTCACACGTTACCTCTTGTCATGTGCATTCTGTCAGTGGTCGTCAGTTCTCCTACCTTCGCTGCTGCCACGCCGGCTTCGCTTATAAAGCTACCTGGGCCATGAATTAGGGAAAAGGTCGTTTTGGTCTTGCGTAGGTTCTTGTCAAAAGGTGCTGGTCATCCCAAACCAACAACCAACGCATGTTTGTTCTCATGCATAACACCAACATGGTAACGATAGTCGGTCAGGCTTAGCAGGTTTAAGTTTCATTGCTCACATTTTTTTAGTCAGGAGAATTTGATTTTGATATTTTTAATACAATGTATCTTATTCAACCAATGATACATTTTTTTGTGTTGTATTATTGTTTGTGTTATTATTATTATCATTTCCTATCTTCCAGTCTGCATGCTGACACAGTCGGCGATAATTCTGCCTCACTGAATTCAACAGTAAAAGGGAAGGATAAAATCCCTCCATTCAGCGGTGGTTAAGTACGTAATGTTTGTTTACACACGCATGACAGAAAGCAAGCGGCAGAGGAGGAACCGTAGAACCCTAACAGACACAACAGAATGGAGCGGAGGAGAGGTGGAAATCACTGGGGTTTATCAAAAAACCCTGGATTTCTTTTACATTTTGGCACTCATATTCCATTTCGCTGAGAAAAAACCACAGGCGGGTGAGAGTTTTTCTATCAAGGTGCTGTGATTTCCCAGTTGTAATGACTATGTGTAGCTGTTCTAGATGGAAGCACATATTTAGTAATACTCCATTCCTGCTTGATACACACTCTGTCTTATCTTTCCTTCTATCATCTGGTACAAAAATGATGGAAGACTTATTTCCTAGTTTTTCTGCAAAAACTGCTTGTGTGTACTTTGGTGGCAAATTACAGGACAGTTCTGAATAAATTATCGGTTAAACGAGTATAGAGTTAGAAGAAGGCGTAAAGAGATGGACAGCATTCAAAAGGCTTGAGATCAAATGTTTATGCTTCTGTAAAGTATGTTTAAGGATGAGCTGGAGAAGGACAGGGGATCAGGAAGAACGCGCTGATGGGGCTCATGTTACCGACCCCGGCGTCAGACGCACGGCTCCTCAAGACACCTGAAGCCCGGTGTCTGTCAAGCTGTTTCACATGAAACATTGTTCTCGTCTAATCACCTTTCACTCTTCACCTTTCTCCTTCTCCTCCTCTTCAGAAGGTTTTAGCATTTTGGTATTAGCAAAATAGAGGATAGAGAAGCTCATACTGATGTTAAAAAAAAAAAAAAACATAATTAATACGACTGAGTCTTTGCAGCACTACAGAAACCTAATTCCTTTTTTCAAGATAGATTTTTTTTAAATCCACACAATGAATGAATGAATTGTATCTGTATCTGAAGGTTGTTTTTGCTTGGTTGTGGGTCTGGAGGGACCGGTGGTGAGAGTCCTTATACATAAATTAAAATAAATCACCAACACAGAAACTCTTGTGAGCGACTGAAATGCAATATGGGAAGTATTTGGTTTTATTTACAAATTGCACAATCACCAACAGAAATAAGATAATGTTATAATAAGTAGTGTCATTCGCTGCAGTTAAATAAATGATAAATGATAAATTAAAGAGTGTGAATGTCTGATTATTTTTAAATATTTTTGGAATCATGATGAAATAAGAGAATTCTCACAGGCTTTAACTAATGCAGGAATGAACCCAGCATCCCTCAGTGGAGTAGAAAAATGCTACATCAGCGATTGTTAAGATTATATCGATTCCGAATGGTTTCTACAAATTTAAGCAGTATGTGTCTTCACGGTTGTGGCGCAACAGCCAGAAGAATAACATTTAACATTGTTAAAATAAACTCAATTCAAGAGAACTTTAGGGATGACAGAAGAGTAGTTTTATTTCCTCTGGTCTTTATTCTTGCAGCAGCCAGAATCCTCTCGAGTCTGAAACCGGAAACCCTCAGACAATACATCATGACATATGTTATCGAAATACACAGCATTTTGCAAAATGTTAAAATATAGTATTGTTTACTGTGGAGTTAAGAAAACAACTTAAGAAAACATGCAAATAGACAAAACACAACGGAAGTGTTTCCAGATGACACTGAAAAGTGATGCACCTACGGACGCGCTTCTATAACGCTTTGTTAAAAGAGAAGAACAGATATTATTCAAGGATTTCATTTGCTGTTTTGACTATATTTTTGATGCTTAGCTTCAAACTTTAAAATCTTTATCACCGCGGTGAAAACTACAAATGGAACTTGATAATCGCCCTAACTTTACACAGGTCGATTGAGACACAGTGGATGAAAACAACAAATGAAACATGTTGGCACTTGTTTGGGTTGTAAATGCTGTCTAGTCCAGGGGTGCATCATTTTTAAGTATCCCCTGGAAACACTTCCGTTGTGTTGTGGCTTTTGCAGCGCATCTACAAATGCTGTGTGTCGTCAAATTGATGACGTTTAACTGTTAAGTCTATTTGCATGTTTTATCTTGAGTTGCTTGTTTTCTTTGTTGATCGTGATGGTTTTTCATTTGAACAACTGGATTTTTCATTGATCATAAATAGCTCCATGATATCCTGGATGTTTCGCATCGGTCCGCACATTTTGCTCAACTGAAAAGATTTAGACTGTTTGCTTCCCTTGTCTGCTGCTTGTGAAATATACACCTATCTGAGAGTGATCCGTCTCTCAAGACAACTACAAGCAACAAACAGACCAACAAACAGTCTTCCAGTGCTGTCTCTAATGAACTGGAGGGGAAATAAACAACATTATACATGCATTATCTTTCATAAACTTCCTCCAACTTTATTTATCATTTTATTACCACTACCACTTTGTCAACTTCTTCCCGCCTATTATTAAGTGGTGGCCAAGAGATACTTTTTTTCCTTTTTCTTTTCCTTCAAATGTCACGAGAGGACTCTGTATATAACAAAACACTGTTTCCAATTATATCTATCTACAGGAACCTCAACTGAGCTGAGGTGCCGTATAGGTTAAAATCCGGAACTTCACTTCTACATGCCATTACATTTTACATCACGTTTTGCAGCTTTGGTTCAGACATGGTTCCTAAAAAGCTATATTTGAATCAAGTCTCTCGAATAAGTAATGTTGTGGAATTTCATCAGGTAGAACTCATTCCTCGCTTCATCATCTGACAAATCCATATTTTACATAAAAACTGTTATTGGTACCCAGACGTTTTCAAAAAGGTGTGTTTTAGTCTATTGGCATCTGCCTAATCAATACATTTTAATAATTTGTCCACTTTTGGTTCATGTTTTTTAGGGTTCAATCTTAAAATAAAAACCTAAATATTTATTTACAAAGAATTCTGACTATTGCTCTTTCAACCTCCTCTAAAAATGATTTCATTTGACTACACTGCCAAACACATTCAGACAATGTCTACAATTTTAGCATAAATCTGAGATCTTCTTATTTTATTGATTTCAATTAATTGGAGTAATGCATTTTTTCCTAAGCCATTTAAACTGTTATAATCATAATTGAGTATTAATTAATTGAGTTTGGGCTTCTGCACTTACTGATTCCAAGTCTTCTGTTGATACATCTGTTTTTAGTTAGGTGAATTACACAGTAATACATATAAGTCTGAAATAGCACTTTGCTTCAACTCACCTCTGAAATAATCTCCTTCATGTTAGAGTTGAATGGATTAGTTAGAACATTTATGGCACGTACCATTCTATTCTTACATTTAAGGTATTTAAAAAACCTTACAGAGTAAATATAGGATGAGAAGACATAGATGTGTCATATTTTAAGTGAATTTCTCAAATGGCACCATTCCGTTTTTTTTTCTTCTAATCCTTTGGATGCCCACATTCTAAATGCAGACTCTTCTTCTCCAGGGGTTGACGCCGGTTTCCCCATGTTCCTCATCAGCGGGTGTGTGGTCTAAAGGGCACAGTTATTGTGGAAGTTCGGCTGAGATTTCTTCCACAGGAGTATTAAATG
Source organism: Lophius americanus (assembly GCA_037951165.1). NCBI lineage: Eukaryota > Metazoa > Chordata > Actinopteri > Lophiiformes > Lophiidae > Lophius > Lophius americanus. The sequence continues at coordinate 1,541,224 of JBBDHG010000090.1, read as the reverse complement.
TATTAAATTGTAGATTTTGTCCTTTTGTAGAGTGAAGCCTATTTTTCGGAGTACCTGAAACTGCAATATGTCGTGTGGCCACAAGGGTCACAAAATGAAGCATGATTTTATGTGAGCTTATGAGAAAGAAAAAAAAATACTTCTTTCTTCATTTAAACCCCTATTAATAGATAAGCATATAATAAACAAACAGTGAAGAATAAGGCACGCTAAGAATTGTAAGTTCCCTGTCATGTCTGGTTAGGAAACACATGCCCCAATGTATGCCACCATCAGCCATCATGCTTAACTTGAATAGTCCAAAATTCAATCATGATCTCACTGTAGAGGTGATCTTGGAATGAACACACAAATACATACATATTATTATAAATAATGGGAAATAAAATGAAAAATAGTAAATATGAGATGAGAAGACAATGCATTCAGTGTGTTTCCACATGTAAATGTCAATACAATGAAAATATAACCAGGAGTAGAATAGAGGGGATCAGGAGAAGCCATATGGCAAAGCCTATAATCCATTCTCTTCTACGATATGCAAATCTTCAAGCGTAATCACTATTTGTCTGTAAATATTTTCCAGAGAGCTAGAATTATCTCAAACTGTTGGTGAGTGTAACTTGAGTGTCAGATTCACCTCTCCATCAGCACTCATGACCCACTAGAAGGACGTAGCGGTGTCTTCAGAGACACTTTGGTTCACACATGAGCTTTTTCTGTCTCTACATACTTTTGTCACAACACCAGAGCCAGAGCTCTCCATCTAATGGAAACCCATTCATTATGTCTTATTACACGCTTTTTCCGCAATCCTGCCTCTCTGTCTTCTTTTTCAGTTAATTCCTCTTCTGCTTTTGTTCGTGGGAAATTTCCAGAGGTATTCCAGGCGTTCAGCCATTTTTCTGGTCATAATGCTGGGGGAAATAAATCCTGTTCCTGTTTTGGGGAGGATAATGAAAGATATGATTTCTTCATTGATGAATCCCTGACTTTATTTTTTTCACTTGGTGAAAGTGTGATAACAAATAATTAAAATAAACAAACATGCAAAAGTTTATCATTCAGGAATTTTGTGTACATTCCACATATTAAAAAATAAGGAAAACAATTTTTTTATTGAATTGGATTTGAAAATTCAATAAAAAGTTAATATTATATAACATTTTCCATATTAATTATACTTGATTGATATTTTAGTTACAAATCATACATACAATATTAATTAAAATATGGAACACTGGTACATGTATATCATCCTTCTTCTCTCATTTATTGTACAAAATGTTGAGAAATACACCAACAGCTGTGAATCTTTTATTTTCTTAAAGTGATAATATAACAGAAATCCATGAAATTCTGTTTCCCGACTTGCCATTTATGGAGTTCTGGTAGAAAATGTCCGCGGAAAGGTCCTTTTCAGTCTTGTTAGCATGTTGCTAACAAAAAACTTTTTTTCTGCATCGGAGCTTTCAAACAAAACCTTGTTGATAATTGTAGCTAGCGACAACAGGCTGCAGAAGGCGGACGTACAGTGGGAGCACTCGTGTCGCGCGGTTGGATCTGATCGCACAGTGTGACGCACCAATTGGGAGCTTCCGCAAACGTTTGATTCGAGCAGTGAGTTGAAATGAAACGGACACGATTTAGAAGTTTTGCAGCGTAAGCCCAGCTTAACGCGAATGATGTGCGATGGCGGCGGTGAAGATGATTTGCCGGTGAAGATGATTCCATAATACCCCCATAATACCCCCATGAAAAGTCGGGGGTTGATACTCTCATTTAATCTCTGTTGAAAAAAGATTGCTTTTACGATTTGATGCCATAGGAAAAATTGGTTAAATGTGTGAAGTATCTCTGTAACACCTCTGTGAAAAATTGGAGTTGTGCTGCAAGCTCTCTCTTTACTTTGTGTTACAGAACCAGTTAAGTGCCATAGGTCATGCCTTCGTAACACTCTTTCATGATTGCGTCTGTTATTATCACACTCTTAGGGGGTCCTTGAGATGCACCGCACACTTAATGGAGGTTGTATTTAATCCGAGACTCAGACGGATTTCCTTTGAGGGAAAATCCCATTCAGCACTTTAAGTACATAATTTTTCTTATTTGATTGTCAGGCTGATTGTGCTTTGTGATTGCGCTGCATGGGGTTCAGCAAACATCAACTGAATATAGAAGTTTTTTTTTTTGTACCGAACAAATGTGCAGTACAATGATAGTGTTCATTTCTGTCACTTCCTCTCCATCGGAAGTTTGTTTGTGTGCCATATTTTCACGCTATATTCACGCCTGCAAGAGTAAATGTCCATTCTATCCCTTCGTACAGTAAAAGGGAAGGATCGCAACCATGCACAGTAATGCCTCCAGCTCTGACGGAGCTACAGCTACTCGCTGAGGATTGATTGGTAGCTCCTGAGTCCGGACGTCTTGCTCTCTTATTGGATGATGTAAATAGTCTGAACACGATATATCTGTGTGTGTGTTTTTTGGTGTATGTTTATGAAAATGAAAGGGAAGACAGCAGTTGTTGCCTTAGAAGGTTCCGCATGAAGGGTCAATGCAATGTCAGAGGTTTAATTGTAGCTATGCATAAAGTATACATTTATTTTCTCAGTCTGCCAAGCGCAACAGCGTAACTGGAATTAATTTATTCCAGACTTTCTTTTGTTACAGGGTACTCAAAGTTTACTCTACTTCCTATAGCCCTTTTTATTATTATTATTATTATTATTATTTCCGACTTGTACTCTAATGTATGGCCCTTAATCTTTCCTTTATTGTGTATTTTTTTAAGGTCCCATTTCAATTTCAACCGCTTAAGCTGATGAAGATTAGCTATTAAAATATATTTAAAGGAGTGGTTAGAAGTTTAGCACTAACCATGTGTTTATTTTTGCTTATATGACACATTACATGGCTGCTTAGGACATATTTTGTTACAGCAATTCAAAAGATGTTCAGCTTAATTTACTTTATTAATTAATTTTGTGTCTTTTCCTTATATTTTGTACAATCTACTGTCAGTCGACTGAAGAAAGCAAGTACACTTTCAGTTGCTATACAAAGACATATTTGATTATTTTATCAATAAAAATACTGGGATATTATAGAATTGGCAGTGCTTCCAAAACCAACACTTTATATCCTTCAAAAACTCTAAAAGTTCATATTTTACTCACAGGAGGGAGCTTTATTATGAACACAGTTTTCTGGACATGACTCATACATTTTTTCATAGATCTTTTCAAATGTTATATTTAAATAAATTGTAGTGCAAGGAAAAACTGGTTTGATTTTGGGAAAGCCTTGTTGTGTATCTCCAACACTAAGGGGAGCTTTACCCCTTTTTCTCAACCTTTTGGTCCCATTTAGTACAAATTTAGTGCATATGAATTGCCTCGAGGAGATCTATCCTCTATAATATATATTAAATGTTACTATAATAGTTAATTTTTACTCACCAGGGAAGCTTTTTGTGGAAAATACAGTTTCTTTTTCCTAACCAACCATTTGAAGTGATTCAAGGATATATATCTTGTATATATCGTGTTTTATTCTAAAAGTTTCTTTTTACAAATAACCTCACATTTAATTTGAGGAGTTCAATCAGGGGGATGGTTTGTACAATGCAGGGGATTGGGGACTTTTGGGAATATACCCTTGCTGTTTATAATAATAAATAATAAAGCGATTGCCTTAAAATGTTCTACTAGGGTAGATAAGTAGCAGATAACTTGATAAAGCAGAACACGCTGAGAATGCTGAGCATCTACAACTTCTACTAAATGATCTGCTTTTCTTAAATTTTTTTGTTATGTTCGGATTACAAGCCATTTTGTTCAATTTAGAATTTTGGCTGAGATCCGATTTGGTTATCTTGATATTTCATGTACATGATAACAGTAACCTGTATCTTATACCGACTACGTGTCTAGGCGATATCTCAAAAACTATTTCATTGATAATTTTCAATTTTAAGAACTGGATCAATTTTTCTTAAAGGTCAGTTGAATATTTCTGTCACCAGAGAAAGCTTTGTCTTTAAAAGTTATTTGGTCATAATTTTCTAAACCATTGGTCCGATTTGACCCAAATTTGGTACATATGAATCAACTCGAGGTCCATCTTGTATATATCATATTTTACTCTATTAGTTAATTTTTTACTCATTAGGAGGAGGTTTTTGTGGAAAACAGAGTTTCTTGTTTGTAACCAACCATCAGTGCAATTGTATCTGAATTTAACTCAAGTGAGGCACGAGGAAATCCGCCTTATTATATGACTGATCTTTGGAAATATTTGTGAACTGTTTTATCTTCATCATTGAGTCACTATAGGATGTAATGTTCGCGCATATTGCTGACTTGAAGAAATAGAAATTAATAATGTAGAGTCAATGTGGACTGTTTGAGATTATTAATGAGTCGTAGCAGAAGTAGTTGTTGTAGTAGAAGTAGAGAGAGCTAGTTCACTACTAAATCAAAGGTCTTCAACTGGAAGCTGCTCTGCAACGAAAGGAAATAATAATAATAATAGTAACAATTAATTAAATGAATCACCCTTTTTTAAAGAAACTACACTATTTGCACAAATTTCACCACACAGCACTGACACTGCAGTCTAACCCACTGGCCTCCACACAAGTGGCAATCAGGGCATTTAAACTCCATCCTCCCAATCACCAACCTGTCTCAGCTGCAGCTTCTCTATGCAGCTGATGAAGAGGAGGGGAGCTGAGGGTAAGGGGGAACATATACAATCTACACACACAGCCACCACGACAGTAACATCTGCGTAACCAACCACAGAACTATCATTTTTTGCGGGGTAACTCACGGTATTCAAACAAACCAGGTGTGGGTGTCGTAAATTTATACATGACATTTTGCTCTGGAGGACATCGGATCCAGACAGCAGATGGTCAACAGCAGGTAATCTGCATTTTTGAGGTCATCTTTCCTGTGTGGTCATCTTAGGTTATCACGAAAACCGGCGCTGGCTGATGACGACGGCTGACAGCACACGTGAATATTTGTTCACAGTCACAACACGAGGTCCCTAATTGAATATGTATCCGATCAACGACCGTTTATGAAAGAGAACGCAAATCTGATAGAAAAAAAATCTTTTTCTCGAGGGCATTATTTCATAATTTTGTCAGCAGATGGTCAAGAACTGCAGACCTTGCCTCGTTGTCATCTCTCCTCATCTCCTATCATTTTGTTTCATCATGCTACCGGCTCTGATGATGACTGAGAATATGCGAAAAGACAAACATTCAGATATTTATCATGTTAAGGCAACACATCAGATTGGTCTGGTAATGTGGACAGATATTCTGCAGAGACTGTTGGGTTAATACCTTTTTCTAAAGAGTAGAGTGAAGAAATGACAGTGTGTGCAAGTACTGAATCATGCGGCTGATGTGTTCTTTTCTTTCAAGCTGTCATTTTTGTAAAATGTGCAACAAGTAATTATTGTATTATTATTATTATAAGCAGATATGATATTATCGACTTCCTTCCAAACTTAAAAGAGACAGAGTTACTTGTTCTGTCAGCTCTCACCCACATTTTAGCTTCCAGCTGGATTTTCCTTATTTGTCTGGGTTGATAAATTATCATATAATTTTATATGAGCAAAGTCATAACAAAACATTTGGAAGATTAGCCTCAGGTCTGTTCCATGGCTATCTTATTCGTTCATGACACAAGTGAAATGAAAGAAAAAGGCTGTGTGAGATTTTTTAATGAGAACTTTGAGATACAAAGAGACACTCAATTCTGTGGTGCAATACAAACAGTCCCGAGGCAACAGAGAAAACTACACATCTGAATGATTGTATGCCCCCTTTGTAACAAACCGGGTCACTGTTGGTGTGTGTGTGTGTGTGTGTGTGTGTGTGTGTGTGTGGAATGCATTCGTATGCTGACCCAAAATGTGAAATATAGTACAACGTCAGTGCGTCAGTGTCAAAGTGAAAAAACGGTTTATATGAAGAATAAATAATAAAAAAACAATTTTTACACATTCATATTTATACACTGGAATTATTCATATTCATATTATAATGCATATTTTTCAAATATCAGTAATTATTAGGATTTTTAATAATAAATAAACATCACATAACAGAGCCAGAATAGTGACATTGACACTGGCTTTAAAATTACATTTCCATGATAAATCTGTTTAAAATATTAAATAAAAAAAATGATGTGAGCATCTTCATTGACGTAAGATTTGGCAGCTAAAGGTATACTGACAAAACATTTCTAATAGGAGAATTGGAGAATGAAAGATTAATTTCATTACAACAAATGATACATGAAAGTCTTCTGATGGACTAAAATGGCGATTGTGATAGAATCTCACTATCAGATCTGCCCGATTCTGTTACAGGTTATACACTTAAGTCCTTATAAAGAATGATAAAGAATTGTTACAGGATTTTATTATGGACAGAGCCAGGACAATTTCCCAAATGATGAGGTTTTAGGGACAATGACGTTAGGTGAAGGTCTTCTGTTATCGTTCCTTTGAATACCAACTTTGAATGTTTAATGCCAACCCTCACTCTGACAGTGCTGGCACCATGAAATTCTAGGATTGATTTTTCATTAATATTAATCATTAGTGAAGGAGAGAAGGTGAGGAACTTTTCGATGGCAATTAACTACAATTTCTACATTTTATTTTATTTTTACCACATATGGGGATATGAGGGAAAATATGCCTTATGGACCAGTGGCTCTTTCAATTATTTCTACCCACAATGGAGAATCGAGTTCTCCGTGTGCATCCCAAAAGTAGTGCAAAAGATAAGCCAAAGAAAGTCTGCTTAATGCTTTAGAATGCAAATTTTTTTTAACCAATTTAACTTTTTAATTAGTGTGTGTATAAGTGTGTGTGTGTGGGTGTTTGTCACTAAGCCTTCGGGCATACTTCAACCTTATGAAAAGTTAATGTAATTGTCATGTAGTTTCATTTTGAAACATCAAAAGACCAATGTTTGGAAGTAAAATATGAATTTAAAGTTATTGTTATTATCTCAAACTGGTGATTTTGGAGCACAGATTTGATAACAACTAATTATAAACCCACTCATTCCTCTAGCTATATACAGTAGTGAAAGCGGATATGTGAGTTTCATACTGAGAGGACTGTAACAGGTCCAATAGCATTTTGTGTACGGACCAACTAGCGACGATCAACAGAGCTCTAAAGACAGTTGGACCAATCGTCGGGTTTTGTTTAGCTGAGGACCAAGAAGCAGACTCAAATGGAAGTTCGTTGGGGTATTTCATGGTTTGGCTGCGTCCAGCTGAGGCTTGAGACTCTTGAGAGTTGAATATGAGCAGATCAGCGCGGCACTTGTCTGGCGGTGCTGTTCTGGGGACAGTGAAGACAATATTTGGCAAAAAGAACAATGACACCATTGCCACAATCTAAGCCTACACGGATAGGCATATATCCTCAAAAGGCCTCTAATCCCACGCGTAGTACAAGCAATCCCCCTGATTGAGCTCCTCAAATTAAATGTGAAGATGTGTCCGAAAATTTTTTTTTCGTAAAATAATCTTCCTCTAGTGAGTAAAATGTTGAATATTAGAGAAGAATATTTCATATCAAAGATAGATCACTTCAAGTCCATACATATATGCTTCAAATTTGGATTATTGGACCAACGGTAAGGTAAAAAATTATATTTTATAGAGACAGACCTCCTTTAGAATGTTCATATGCACCAAACTCTGAACCTGCTATGACTGGAAAACTTTTATAAATAAAGCACCCCTACAATGTTGGAAATATTCAACAATACCTTTCCGGAAAACATATCCAGTTTCTCCTCACACTAAGGTCGAAGTGGATATAGAATTTGAATATGATCCATGATGTAGTTTTTGAGTTGCAGCTTCAACATGAAGGATCTGCAGCAGTAGTGATGACGATGTCATGATATCGCCAAGCCCACACGGACGTGGAAAGAACGTACAACACTCCTCACAGGAAAGCACTAATTGGATTAGCACCCAGAACATCTTTGCTCTGATTCAGCAGCGGTAGCTAACCCTAACCCCTAACATTCATGATGCTTGAATATATATATTGTTCTTGTCTAAGTGATCAAAAAATATCCCCATGAGTTTATATATTAAAAAAAAATATATAATGAAATAATAAAATATGGAGTCACTCGCATCACATCCTTCGATAACTCAAAAATGATATCATGGATCGTCTTCAGATTTTAGATGGAAAATAGACCTTGATTGTATATTTCCAACACCAGGGGGAGCTTTATCTCCAAAAGTTTTGGGGGCAATCATTTCCCAACCGTTAGTCTGATTTAATCCAAATTTGATGCCTATGACTCAACTTGAGGAGATCTATTTTGTATGTACAGCTATTATATTTTAGTCTAGTACTTCCTATTTTACTAGGGAATAATTCTTCGTTTTCTGAACATATCTTCCTAACATTTATTCCAATTTAGTCCAAATGTGGTGCATACGTATCGACTCGATGAGATCTATCTTGTATATTTAGTATTTTACTCTCATTAGCGGAAGCTTCTTAATGAACAAAAATGTTTTTTGGACATAACATTTCATTTCAGCGATTCATTCAGGGGGATTTCGTGCACTTTTTGGGGATATACACTTGCTGTCATAGGCTTAGTTTTGAAATGCTGTGAATTTTCCTTCCCCTTGTAATTATTTAGCAATACAGCAAATGCCATTTGACCAAATTAATTACTGAAGTGCTGATGTGGTTTTCCCTCTTTGACTCCCTTGTTTTGACGTAAAAGCGCCTGCTGCTCAGAGAATGGCAGACGACAGTTCTGCGCTGATCCATTACCCCTTTGCCCCGGGCATAATTACCATCTCCCTGCAGTAACATGCAACACTTCCCCCGTTGTACGCAACCTTGCACTAACTTTTCAATCTGGTTGCACCAGGAGCAGCACTTTTGTTCCTCCTGCCTGCATTCAGAATCCCCTCCCAATCCGCCTCCCTGGGGCGTGTGGAGGAGTGCACCTGCATGCGTAACGCTAATTAAAGAGTGATGGCGTTGAACGCTGGTAATGGATTCTTCTCTGGAGTCTGTGCTTTCCTGGCGGGTCTTGGTGGCAGTGCAAGAGGAGTGGCAGCAGAAGCACAGGCCCGCCTTTCCATGATGCCAAGTGTCATTTTTGACAAGTCCGGGGATAAAGAAAGCAGGCCTAAAGCATTAAATCGAATTGGTCACACCGTCTTGCCAATCACTATGGGCAACATATGCAGGCTCACAACCAAGGTGAATCTGCTGTTATGCGTCTAGGCAGTGAGCGATCTCCCTACGCTCTCAAATGGAAATGAAACTGTTACACATCCACAGCTATCGAAGAAGCGATTTGTGTGGGCTGGGGTACAACTATACTCGATCACCGCTGTGGGAGAAGCTTTAGCTTTGCCCTTCTTCAAAGTGAGATTTACAAAAAGGAAATGCTTGGCTAGTCTTATTCAAAAAGAAGCTCCTGATGGTGGGAAGACAAAAGGTACTTCACACTGTCTTCCCTGGGGCCAACGTACTCTAAAGCTCCACTTCTCCGTTTTACTACTTATTCTAAGTACGTGCCCCCGCCCCCCCAGAGTGCACTACTCTCTCTCCTGATCCTCTCTCCGCTGCTCAGTCTCTTACATTTTATTTTATTTCCTCCATTCTACCGTAACTCTCCATATCTCTGCTCCTTCTTTTCACTTGTCTTCTCCCTGTGTACACACTGTTGTCTGCATCGCTCTGCTCCTCTCGGCTCTCACCTCTCAGCATCTCTCTCCTTTCCCCTCTCGCTGCTTCCTCTCACTCACTCTCTGCCTGACTCCAGCTACGTGTTGGCCAGTTTAGAGCAAAACCCCCTATTAACAGAAGCCAAGGCCAGATGGCGGCTCTGAGATAGATTATATCAACTCAGAAGTTTCTGCGAGTCTTATTGCTGGGTAGTTCAAAAATAACTTACTCTTTGCCATTTCACCAACAAAACCAGTGTGGGATCAGTTACCATATTGCATCAGTTAAGGAAAGATCAGACAATCCAAAAATACTTATTCAAATGATGCTGTGTCTTGTAGTTAAAGAATAAATTCATATGGAGGAAACTTTTTTACCATTTTGGACTTCTGTTTTCACACTCTGTACCCTTACTGAAGGCTGCCGCACTGGGTTGGATCTTATTAAAACCAAAATCCGCTGGAAATTTTCCCTTATTCCCGAGGGAATGTTGCAGCAGCACAATAAGAGAAAACTAAAACACCTGTGATTCAAGAAGAAAATCAGATAATTCTCTTTTCTGTTTGTCTGATGAGGCAGATCCAGATTATGCATTTGATCAGTTCAGGAGATGACCGTGAAATGTTTAATGAAATATGTGAACAAGAGTTGTCTAATTGTTTTTCTTAGATATATTAAGTCTATTACAGATGGATCAGTTCTAACCGAGAAGATCCCATCATACTCGTGTGCGAGTCTCCTGAGTTTGCCAGAATCTTCTAAATCAGATCTCGACACAGTTTTATTCACATGAGGTCATTGATATTTGTCATAATCCTTGTCAGGGCCAGTCTATCTTGCACCCCCAGAACAAACGGTACGGCCTTTTTGTCAGACATAACACTAGAAAAGTCCTCAGAATCACAGTGGGTCAAAGGGATTGTGTTAATTTCCCCTAATAATTAGAAATATATAATATGTGAGACTATTTTACAAAGACCTCCAAAATAAATTTGCTACATGTTTGACGGCAAGGAAAGGTACTAGGGGAAGAGTGTTGCTTGGCCTCTGACCAGTGTCAATCAAACAGCCGTGGACAACCAATGACTGTTCAGGAATAAAATTACCCTCTAAGTGCAGCTGCCAGCAAGGTGCAGAGGAATCATCTGCAAAGTGCAAAATGGACAATAGAAGGTACAAAGATAGAAGAGCTTTACTGATATTTTGTGTAGCTACGGATTTTCCCGAGGCAGCAGTTTTGAGTAAAATTCAATAAGTAATAGCTTATAGTAAATCTAGTGGCTGCAAGCTTGTTTGTGAAGAGACTGTCAGAGTTAGCTTCTCCAGAATTTTTCTCTGCTGGAAAATGATGGATGCCACCGACGCCTCCCGGTTAGGAATGAATTGATCTGTTAATAAAAGGCGTTTAAGTATCTTGAAAACTTTTGCAATTCAGTATGTGTTTTGTTATTCTTTCTTTCCCCTTCTCTGTTCGGTTAAATGATTTAATAGTATTAGCTTTTAATGAATCTGTTATAATAACTCAGTTATTAATAATTATTTACATAATAATTATTATGTAATAAGCTATTGATCCGTTATTTCATTTTGTGTTTCTGTATAATAAAAAGTGCATTCTGGAGGGTTTTTTATTCAATTTTTTCATTATTATTATTAGATCAACAGTAGTTTCTTTTTTATTTGAATGATGAATGGCAAGTACATCCTAACAAAATAATAGCTTGAAATCTTTTAAAATTTTTCCTCAAGTGAAGTGAAACCAGTAATGGCCGTGAAGCATCAGCCTATTGTGGTAACAAAGATCTCAAACCTCAATTTACCAGTCCATATATGCCCCGACCCTGACCTATCAATAATAATAATAATAATAATAATAATAATAATATTAATAGTAATAACCCATCTTTAAAGCACTTTTCCTAACAAGGTAACAAACGGCTTTACATGATAAAACAAGGAATTAGAAGACACCAACTATGACAGAAAACAATCACAAATAAAAAGAAACCATTAGAGGCCGACATGGGAAATGAGATAACTAAAAAGCTTTACGGAAAGGATGTGTTTCACAAGTTTTTTTGAATGACTATGCTGATTCTGCAAGCCGTAGCTCCTCAGGCAGGGAGTTCTATAGCTGAGGGGCCCTGACTGAAAAAGACTGGTCACGTTAAGTCCTGAGGCGCGACACAGGAACAGTCAGCAGAGATCTGTCTGAGGATCTTAAAACTGCCCCCAGGCTCATATGGTGATAGCAGCTCAGTAATTAAGCTAATCCATGAAGAGTCTTGAAAGTAACCTGCAATATCTTGAAATGGATTCCAAAAAGAACTGGTAACCAGTAAGGAGAAGTTATGATATGATTTGAGAACAGGGGTCTAAGATGTTTCTTTAAGACAGAGACGGACATCGAGAGAGCAACGATAATTATTTCTGACTTGTTGTCATTAAGTTTGAGAAGGTTGTGTGAGACCCAACACTTTTGTCCGGACGAACAGGAAAGAGATTGTTAACACTGAAAGTGAGATCGCCATGTTTTTAATAGGAGACATTTTTGTGTATTATCAATAGGAGCCAGTTGTGGTGATGCAAACATCCCCCCTTTGGAGGTTTTCCACTTATGTCCAACTAGGGAAAGACCCAAGGGTAGACCTAGAATTCTGTGGAGGGATTATATATCCTATCTGGTCTTGGTATACTTTAGGATTCCCCAGGATGAGCTCAAGGGTGTTGCTAGTTAGAGGAACATCTGGAATACCCCGTTTTAAGCGCTGGAAAATGGAATGGAATTGTGTACTTTGTGGACGACCCTGATGGCTGATGCTCAGCATCTCAACTGAGAGGCTCATGTCACTCATTGTGCTGAACGTACAGGGTTTATTTTGAAGAACACGAAATTGTAGTGTGTTCTCAACTTTATTGCGGTCCAAAAAATGTTTTGTTTGTGTTTTCCCGGAAGGTTGAATCAGCAAACATCTTTAAAACTGCAACGGAGGTCACTCACACCTATTTGATGGTATAGGTCATCACACGACATACCCTTTCCGTCAGACTTCCCTTACTTTTATTTAACATTTCTAAATTTCTCTTACCTATGGTTTAGTGGTTCACATTTTGCCTATTTGTAATGCACTTATGGGCCACCATGCATTTATTGCTGTCTTTGATGTCACTTTGATGTCTGTGTCTTTTTCTGTGAGTATCAGATAAGAGTGCAGCTTTCAGTGGAGACTGACTCTGTACCGGTGTCTTTGTCTCACGTGAAGCGATGATTGTCAGGTAACAATTAAGCCCCCCCCCCTTTCTTTCTCAGTCGGTCTGTTTTCAGGCTAAAGCTTCATTCTTGCCATTTTTCCCCCAGTGTTGTCCTTTCCTTTTACTGCCGAGAAACATGTTCATTGTGATTCGGAGAGCCGTTCCGCACCTCAATGGGTTCTGTTTGAAATGAGGTTTGAGAGTGAGCAGAGGAGAGGAAGACAGAGAACATCGAGCCGCTCAGCATCTTGATGAATAAAAGATGGAGGCACTAGTATCTTCAACAACAAAGCATAATTAGTTCTGTTTTTTTTTCTTTAGGAACACTTTATGTGACATTTCCTTTGTGTGGCTGCCTTCATTACGTCCGTCCTGCGTGTGTTGCATGCTGTGTGGGCTTTGTCTCTCTCTTCCTTGCAAGTCAATAATAACACAGGAATAATATTTGCATTCTATGCAAATGTGCATATTGACATACATTTCCGTAGCTTCTCACTTTCTCGGTTTGGTGCTGTAATACAGTTTGCCTGCAAGTATACGACGTGGAACTAATTTGTTACAACACTGCAAGCCATGATTATTCTCGTTATATACATATGGCCTTGCGGAAATGTACAGATATTACGTGTGGTTTTTGGGATATTGGTGTTCGAGGCCCGGGGCAAAGATTTTTAAATAATTAAATTGATTAGAGTACTCGCCAATAATTCAGTTAAAGGAAATGAAAGATAAAAACTTGATGGAAAGAATTACATAACCGCAAAATCAAATATACAGTCAAAAACTCCTTTCGCAAGTCTTTTTTTTTTAGATGCAGTTTTTTCTGTTTCTGTGAGACGGACCTTAAAATAACCACCTTGAGCTGCTTTTATTATTGCAGCACATCAAAATTTCTCCTCCATAACCAGTTAAAATAAGTGCGTCCACCGCCACCTGTGAAAAGAAAAACCTGCTGCGCCGTGGTGATAGAGAACTTACCTGACATTATAAAGAACTTAGCGAGACAGTGACATCCCACATATGTAACACACCGGGGAATGAGAGTCGAGTCTTAAAACTGCCAAATCGGTTTGACTCTGAGCTCAGCGCCATTGATGCTGAGGCTTTGCAGTCTCTCCACATATCATCTGCTCTGCTGAATGTGACCTAGTCTAATGGCGTCTGCGACAACTCTGGAGCAGATGACAGCATGAGTTTGTCTCCTCTTCCTTTGTTTTCTCTCTGCCTCGCACACACATGCATGGCGCTCCTCCCTAACCTTCGATTCTGCAACCCCCAACCGCTGTCGATGCATCAGATGCAGAGCCGTGTTAAGTCTTTAGCCCCGGGTACCGCCTGAGGGTCCTAACGGTGGTGAGGGCCGTTGCCGGTAGTAGGATCAAAGCGCGATTGTGGAGAACATATGTGTATTTATATGCTTGTTTGTTCGAGGTGTTTGTCCGATTTCATCCACCCTCTGCTATCGCTCTATAAATATCGAACCCTTAAGCTCCTTGCTCTTCCTCGTCAGATGCCCCTGAGAGTGGATTAAATCAGGACAGTATCTAAATCAAATGTGATGGGCCGGACCGCACTTGCCTCCCAACATTACACCCGACACAGGATACCGATGCAGACCTAATTATCCTCACATACCTGCTTTCAGAAAAGGTCAAATAACATGTCAAAAGCTTCCATTGGGTTCCAGTCAGATCTTTGATTTTCCAGTCATGTTCACCAGCAGCACTTTAATCAGGCCTCTGTCCCATAGAGACGATCTCAAGATTAAGATGCCAATACTCAATATACACCCATTAGCCATAACATTAGGACCTATTACAATTGCATTTACATTTCTTTCAGGTCAGATTTGATTTTCATACACTTATGGGCCATAACATTATAACCAAGGACAGGTGAAGTCAAAATAATTAATAAACTCTCTATGGCATCTTTCAGAAGTGGGGTAAATAAGGTAGCAAGCGAACATTTTCAACTGCAGACTTGTTTGTGTTCCCTTAGTGCAAGGGTAGCACCTACTAAAGTGGTCTGAGGAAAGTCAGCTAATCAATCAGTGACCTGGTCAAAGGTTCTCAAGACTGACTGATGCCTCTGGTGAATGAAGCGTAGTCCGTCTTGTCTGAACAGTTACTATATATATACCCACATACTTTGCCATCCAAAATTTTTGGCAGCTTTTAATTCTCTCTCTCTCTCTTTCTCTCAGAGGGAAAGGCAGAATGAGTGAGGCGGGGAGCTGCAGTTTGAATGATTTTTAACCTTTTTGCTGTTCTATATGTGTTTATATTTGTAATAACTTTCTGGTGTATATTTGTAAAAGTTGTAACTGCTTTTCAGGTGTATAGTTTGTCCCCATAGCGTTTGCTATCGGCTCCGGTGGGCAAAATCCCCGCTGTGGATGGTATGGCAGGGTTTTAAAAAGATGAAATGCCGTCATGCTTTCAAACTTGTGCCAGCTGTAAACTGCTCACTGGAGGAGGCCGGTTTAGTGTTTGGAGATGTGGCGGATTCCGGCAGCTTGAAGTCTGCATCCCACATGAGCGGAGGTGTATCGATCTTTCTGGTAAGCACATCTGAGGTTAGCGAGGTGGTTGAGTCAGTCGTAGTCTGACAAGACGCCTTCACTCCTCTTCTCCTGCTGGTTACTCCGGCTAAGAAGATTCCCATCTCTAACACTACCTAGTTTATTAAAAATTAAGTTCTGACTAAAGAAATGTGTCAGTACGGACAACTTATATCCCAATTTAAGATAGTTTCTCTGGGCTGCAAGTCTCCCCTGCTCAAACACGTAGAGTGTCACCGCAGGCAGGTGTACATGATTGGTGTACATTGTGACCGATGATCTTAATCTGACGTTTAAAATTAAAATAGACTGATTTAATTAGATAGTTTTTGTTTCGTCTGAGAGATGAAGTATTTTGGTTGTTTTGCAGAGGGTTATCGAATCCCCTCCTGCACAGAAAGGAAGGTTGAGCAGCGGCCTGCCTGCTGCTGCGGCTCTGGACGCTGTGCCGAGCCCGGTTCCTGCTGAGGAGGCACCAGACCCCCACGCCAAGCGGACTCAGAAGGCATGGGGTTTTTGTGCGGTTTATGCTGACGCTGGCAGGGCCTCTGTAACCAACGACCCACCTGAATGCTCAGGTGGTGAGGGTTAACAAAAATCGTAATAAAGAAAATGAAAAAGCAGAGGATAATCTCTGTGTGAAGATCTTGTTGAAGATGAAGATATGTCTGACGATTATCTGTTGAATTCAGAACCTTTCCAAAATAGAGCAAAAGCTATTAAAGTCAAAAAAGTGTCAAAAGTTACAGAATATTTAGCTGAGTCAGGAGGTGATCTCTCACTAACTCAGGAGCAGCAGAACCTTTACCCTCCTCCGAAAATCAAGTATTTTCTGCAGAAAACTAATGGAGCCAGGCTAGTGAAAGTTGAAGATTATTTTACAGTTTTCTGAAATTGTTTGTTGACTCTGCCAGACCTATGACAAAAAAGTTTGGAAATATTATTGATGATGCTCTTACTGACGGAGAAATGCTACGATGAAGAATGCTGAATGAAGACACTGCTACAAAAAGTAAAAAAACCAAATACTTGAAGGAGATTGTGTTCAAATATAGAATGTTTTCTTTCTCTACTTTAATGTTAGTTTTCCCTCTTGTTTTCTCCTCAAACTTCACTCCCTCCATTTGTGAATTTAACATCGGCACTTTATATCTAAACGGAGCCAGGGGATGATTTGAAAAGGGCTGCTTTTTTTAAACTGATGGAGCTGAGGAAAATGGAGAAAACAGTTATGTGGAAAATGAAGTAGACTGGAGGAAGGAGTGTAAAAGGGAAGTCATCCTCAGTCATAGGTCCAGCTGTAGTGGAGGAGTGGGGACTTTATTTTCCAGTGGTTTCCTGCCCTTTTCCAGTGAAGTAGAGGAAATTATTGAGAGCTAAATATTGAAAATTGAAGCTAAATATGAAAATGTAAATGTAGTTTTTGTTAATGTTTGTGTACCAACCAATGCTATGGACAGAATGGAGGTACTGAGTGTCCTGTTTGACACCATCAGGGGTTGTAGGAGTGATGAGTATTTGTTTATAGGAGGTGTTTTTACATTTTTTAACATTTTTAACGGCTGTCACATTAGTCCAGTTGCTTTCTCTGATCATTGTCTGGTTTAACAAATTTGCATCTGCATAGTGCTTACTGGAATTTCAATGTTGTTCTGCCTCATTTTCAGAGAATCATTTGAAAATCTTTGGATACGCAAAAGGAATGTAAATGCAACTTTGCCTCTATTCAACAGTGGTGGGACTAGAGGAAAAAAAAATCTGACAGTTGTTCCAACAGCACACTCATAATGTCACTAAAGACATAACCAGATCTATTAGTGTTATAGACATAACCAGACATAAACATAACCAGATCTATCGGTGTTTTACAATAACCTGTCTCACCCCATTACACAATAACTACCTCCAACTGTCATTACTCTGACATCTTTGCACTGTCATATATATTAATATATACATATGAATACATATATATTTAAATTTATAACATCTCCATTTGTTTATAGCTTGTATATTTGTTTATTGCTTTGTCCATTTAATTTAAAATTATAGATACAATGTTCGTACTGTGAGAGCTCAGTTAACCGGAGTCAAATTCCTTGTATGCATATAAATAGCCAATAAAGCTGATTCCGATCTTGAATATGATAACGGACCAAGAGACTCAGAGAGTGGATCAGCAGAGTTTAGCAGGATCTACAGGAAATCAAGGGTTTATTACGCCCTCAAATCTAAAAAAAGAACCTCTTCTGGCCAACCTGCTGGCCACTACATCAAAGGGAGCACAGGTCCGGTCAACTTTCCTGGACATCACACTGATGGATGCCCCCTCTCAGAGATAAAAAAATGGGCAGAAAAAAGCATATTCACTTTTTGAGATTAGACAGTGGCTCTAAAATCTCAGATACCCCTGATATTAGAAGATTTACAGCAATTTATTATAGATATCCTTTTACAATTGAGCTGAATGAAATCTTGGTGTGTGCTGTAGTTTTTTTACGATAGACCCTGGGTGGGTGGCCAATGTAAAGCTGGATGCTTCGGTATCTTTTAGTGAACAGTCTGCTGCCCTGATGAGCCTACAGAATGGACGAGTGCTTGGCATGAACGCTCTCCCTGCTGATTCTAGAAGTCCTTCTGGCCACTGCTGGGTGAGGAACTGCTGGAGTTCATTACAGATAGTGTGGACAGAGGTCAGCTGTTTCTCAGCTGCAGAAGGGCAGTCATTCTAGAGGAGACCTACAGGAGTGGAAGAACTGGAGACCAGTATCACTGCTTTGCGAAAACTACAAGACTCCGGTAGTCTGGTTGGCTTGTGTAATGTGCTGGCAACTAGAATGAGAGAGGTGATTGCTTCCATCATTCAGTGACCAGACATACTGTGTGCCCGACAGGCTAATAAGTGATGATGTCACTTTAATTCAAAGTTTTGGAGGTCTGTGTCTCATTGTCTGTTTACACTGGTTTTATTTCCACACACAAGGAAAAGGCTTTTGATAGTTTTGAATAACAACAGCTGTGGCAAACTATAGCTACTTTTAGCTTCAGCCTTGGTTTCATAGTCAAGATCCAGCTTCTCTATAATGACATTATGGGTGTTTTGAAAAATATTGGAGGTCTGAGTGTTCCTCTCAGTTTGCGGAGGGGAGTCCGACAGAGCTGCCCTATCTCCAACATGCTCTACTCTTTGACCGTTGAACATCTGCTCCATAAACTTCCAAACAATCTGTATGGTGTTTCTTTTCCTAATTGTGATGTCCCTTTCAAATTATCGGCGTATGGTAATTTTGTCATTATCATAGTTAATTCAAAGGAGGTTTTCAACATATTTGGAAAAAGTGTTAAACTGTTTAGTTGCATATCTCATGCAAAAATAAAATGGAGGAAGAGTGAAGCTTTTAAGGTAGGGGACCTACTGAGGGATCGACTCAGGCTACCTGGAGGTTTGGTGTGGAAAAAGGAGGAATAAAATATCTGGCAGTCTTTCTAGGTGATGAAATGTTTTTACAAAAAAACTTGGATAGTGCCTTAGAGAATGGCGAATGTCGTCTCCAGAAATGAACATGGCTTTTATCAAGAATGTCCTACAGAGGACTAGTTCTTGTAATTAATAATCTGGTCTCCTCTGTTCAATTGCATTGGTTGGCTTGTGTTGATCCTCCAGTTTCTCTTCTCCAAGAGTCTTAATCAATTTTATTTGGGACAGGTTACCCTGGGTACCTCAGAGTATCCTTTTTCTGCCTAAGGAGGAAGGCGGACAGGGTCTAGTCCCTGTGGCTGGTAAGGGTGTTGCCTTTTGCCTTCAGCTTGTGCAGAGAAAACTCACAGGGCCTGCAGATCTGGTATGGAGACTATCCTGCTGCATCCCGCAGCGGTTTGGAGGTCCTGGAGTATGTCTCTGTTTCTGATGGATTCAAAGAAATATGACCCTTCCTCCCTACAGGCCTTTTGTAGGAGTATTCTCAGTGTGGTCTTTGATGAGGACACAAAAGGAGACACAGGCTGTGTCCCTCTATTGGCTCCTTCAAGAGCCTGTATTGTTCCAACGTTTTATGGATTGCTCCAAGTTGGGTGGACCTACTCTGTTGGAATACTTTGGTCTGCAGTCCTGTTGGACTTGCATCTCGTGTAATACGTCAATTACTAAAGAACTGGTATCAGAAGCTGATAGCACATGAACGCTCCTTCCTCATTGACTTTGGTGATGACTTTGGTGTATTGCTGCCGAACAGTACTGACCCGTATCCTGCTATTAGTCTTTCCTAATTTAAAAAAACTGTTCTGGTCCTCCACTTGACCCTGTGGACACTGTTGATTGTTTCCCCGGAGGACACCCCAGGGAAAACGCTTCATAAACAGATTGTCAAGGTCTTAAACAAGACCGAACTAAATGGGCACAGGGAAAACCCGTGGAGAAGATTTCTAGACTTAGACTCTGTTTTTAAACCAGCATGGAGGTTTATATACAAACCTCCTCTGATAAAGAAACATGCAGACCTGCAGTGGAGAATAATACATGGAATTGGCAGAAAACTCCTTAATTTCTGTCATAAATGTTGCAGTGTAGGAAAAGTTCCCCTTCTGCAATCAGAGAAAGACTGTTTTACATTGTTTCACAGACTGCACTCGTCTGACTGCTCTATTTCAGCTGTTAGAAACAAATTTCAGGAGATTTGGAGAAATTATTATGAACCATGTTTTTATTTGTGGTTTTAAATACACTCGTCAGCAGAAGGACAAATGTCAAGTTTTGAACTTTGGTTTGGGACAGGCAAAGATGGAAATCTATGTGGGCCTGAGGAGGAAGGTGGTGGAAGATCTGGATGTGGTTTTGGTTGCTGTCTTTGTGAATATGATTAAGTTGCGACTGTTTATAGACTTCAGCTTTTAAAGAGTTGCCAATGACATGGAAAAGGTTATGATTATATGGGTCATTGGGAAGTGCTTTGCTCAATAGAAGAGTAGCAATTCATTTTTGGTCAGGTGCATATGTAATTTAGATGCTTTAGTAAATATGTGATTATTTTATGTATTTCCATGATTTGGAAGATATTTTTTGCCTGCGTGGATACTGGCAAAATAAACACTGTTTTTAATATACACAATAAATAAATGATCTCTCTCTCTCACTCTCTGACTAATATATATGTACATTTATATAAACTGTTGCATACAGAATTACTCCAAACTTCATTCCCCAGTTATCATTTCAAACATATTGCATATTGCACACATATTAATGTTCAATTTGCACACAATCCCCAACGCTCATTTTAATAGAAAATGATTCCTTTCCAGACCAAGGACATACTATATTGAAGAAGCAGACTACTCTGAACTTACAACATCAATGCTGTTGGAAATGTGAACAGTAATTCTCACAATGCATTACAATGAACATTCTGGAAAAAAAAAAAGCATGAACCATGATCGTAAAATCCCACAGACTTTGTTTGGTGAAGCCAGGAATTTCTCAACAGGGTTGCAAGGAAGGAACTTTGCACTTACAACATATCACTGTACATTATTTGGGTGGTTTTGGAATATATCATGTTTTATGAGTCCACCCAGCATTTGCTGTGGGTAAAATAATAAAATGTGTACATACCAGAGGTACATAGAAGAAGTTCCCATAATAATTATGTTGCAAAAATCAGATGTTTTCTTGAAAGAAAGAAAAAGTTTTTGGAAGCACAACGCTGAAGCTCTAGCAAACGTTCAGTTAGGATGACTATCTCTTTGCACACTCGGGCCACAGTCCCTTCTCCTTATACTCTATCATTCTCACATTTCACATTTTTCCTCAGTGTCAATAGCGTGATTCAGGATTTGCGGCGACAATTGAGATCAGCTGTTCTTGTCAGTCAACCACATCTATCCTATACCAGGATGACACACTTTCAGCATTAGCCTATCATTATCTGCTGTTTATTGTCTGTTATATATTGTCATCTGTTTAAATAAGAAGCCCTACATTCAACTAGTTTTTAAACGCTGCTGGTCCGTGCACGTCATCTCCCAATCTCTGCCCTGTATATCCTTCGTCCTCATCATTCGTCGACCTGAGCAGAGTCATAAGCCACCACCACCAGCATCCATACTTCTCTTTCTGACCTATAATACGTTATATAATAACATATAACATATAATAATATATATATAATAAAAAAACAATTTTACTTCATTCTATATCCCCTGATTGAATTACTTCTATTTGGTGACCATTTGAATCTAAAGTCCTTCAAAAGTTGCAAATTTATGAGGCTTTGATGTTTGCCTTTTGAGCAATAAAATCAAAAATGTACTTTCATTTGCCTTAATTTCACACAGTGACTTAAATGAGACTGAACAAAATCAAAGTCATATCAGAACAAACCTGAAACAGCTACCAAAGGTGATGGGTCATAGATAATTGTATCATCTGCATGATAGCTTTCACATATATATATATTCTACAAGGTAACTGTGCCTTGTAGAATATAATAATATCAGCACCACTGTGTACCAACACAATGTGAAATCCCATTCAAAATATTTCTGCCAAACTCAAGCTACCCTTAAACTGCTATTATTGCTTGAAAACCTCAACTATTTAGGCAAAGACAAAAAAAATCTTCAAACGCTGCACATACTGATAAAGAACAGACACTAATATCTTCTCAATGTTTCTCCCTAAGTAATGTAAAGGAAGTCTTGAGAAAGTGGTTGTGCAAATTGGATTCCTAGCCAGTGACACTTCATACAGAATTCTGCAAAATGACTGCTTTTATGCCGTTAATCTATGGCCACCTAATTACCAAAATAATCCATCTGTATTCCTTTTGCATGTTGTAACCTTAGTTGAATCAGGTTATTAATATTAGTATATACACAACAGTCAATTGGAAAAACCATACATAAACATCTGTCGTTTTCTGCAAGGTCGTAGAAAATGGTCACAACAACTACTTGAGTGGAACCCACTGCCTTTCCCTTTTCATGTTTCTATCATGTAAAAAAGATACACTTATTTATCTGTCGCAGTTCTTACAGAAATCTTTGAGGAAGGGGTTTCAAAACTAATTTGCAGAATTTATGTGCATTTGTTTCCAGCAGCAATGCTGTTTCATTTTCATCAACTTGTAGATAAAAGTGAGTACAGTCAGAGAGTTCTTGCAAGTTTTATCGATCCAGTATCAGTAACCACTTATCCTATGAAAGGTCCCCGGAGGTCAGCTGCCGTTGGTGGTGAGACTGGTAACACCATAGACAAGTTCATCACAGGGCCGACATGTAAAGACAAACGTTCATACCTATAGCCAATATAAGAAAATTAATTCATCCATATCCTACATGTTTAGTACTGTGGGAGGAAGCCCAACAGAGGGGACTTATGCAAATATGGGGAGAACATACAAACTCCACACACTAAGGCCCCAAATCCCTGAGAGGATTTGAACAAAGAGCCTTCATGCTGTGAGGCAACAATGGAAGAAAACAAATCTTTTGATACAACTTTGTCACCATCGCTTTGGCTGTTTGTGCTGCTTGTGAATTGATATGACTACTTCAAAGTCACTCTGTGGGAGCCCTTTGGGAAATCTATTTTTGTATATCCTTCTGCAGTGGTGGACAAAACAATTTGTTGCCCCTCATGTGGCTGCACTAATATTTTGTTTTGAGTAAAAAAGAAACAGTATCGGGTTTCCTAATTCTAAAAAAAATATACTCTTTATTCCAGACTGATGGAGGGTCCAGGTATTCCCCTGAATATTTATGTTTAAGTTTACCAATCGGCCATTTTACCATAATCACCTACCATATATTGTGAGGGTACCCATTTTGCAGTCAGAACCGCGTAGACCCATTGAGGCATGGACTCATTAAGATATTTGAAGGTTTGCTGTGGTATCTGGCACAGAGATGTTAGCAGCATATCTTTTAAGTCCTGTAAATTGTGAGATGGGCCCCACATGGATCGAGTTTATTTGTTCATTACATATCACAGATGCTGGATTGGACTGGGATCTGAAGGCCAAGTGACAACACTTTGAACTAGAGGTTGTGTTCCTTCCTGAACCATTTTTGCAGTGAGGCATGGCAAATTATCCTTCTGCTTAATATAACCCACCAACTGATAGATGTCATTACAAAGATTAGATAATCTATATCTAAATTATGATCCCAATAACTGGTTCTTTTTATTTTTTTAAATCTCCGCTTCTTTCCTTTTGTCTTTTGTTTACAGAAGAAGTTGAATCCTATTATGCAGCTCATCCATCAAATAAAGAATTATCCGGTTGTTACAGATTAAGCGGCTCCATTCATATCATGAATTGGAAAATTCAAACACATCTAACGTACAATCATACAGAATCTTTGCTACTGCTGTCTCTGACCTTCTTCCATGGCTCCGTTTCACCACCTCCTCTTCGACCAATAAAGATAAAAGGGAAGAGACAATAAACAAGAAAAATTGGGCATCACAATAAGAAAAAAATACATTAACAGATATAAGCAAGATAAAGCAGTCATGGGCAATCACGTATTGATTGTTAATACTGCTTATTACAAATCTTCCTTCAGTGCTTATATTCACTCCATCCTCAGGTCTTTTTTCTCTGTATCCTGCTTTGATTGACTGTTGGGTTCCTTGGTAGCCATAAGTAATGTGGACAGACTTGTGCAAAGACAGCCACATGTGGACAGGCCACATGTGTGGTTTCACTCCTCAACGACCCCCCCCCTCCGTCTCGGCTCATAACAGGCATCAACAAGTAATCTTTCTGGAACCTCAAGCTGGCTATATTGGATACTCAAAGTGTTACCATCAGCCTTTGAAAGCCTTATTATTATGGAGAGCGAGAGGCATGCCTCACTGACAGCGTAACGGGTGAGACGAGAAAGAGATATGGGGAGTTAGTTGAAGACTAGAGTGGGAGGATACAGAGATATAGAGCGCAGAGGCGGTGTTCGATGCAGAGGATTTATGAGGGTCAGTGTGCATACTTAGGGTGGACAGGAGAGGAGAATGAGCGAGGAGGTGAAGGGAAAGAATAATGACGGCTCTGCTTGATATCTAATGCAAACTAGCTTCTAAATGTTGTTAAAATGTTTATTATCTTTATCTTTTTCTTTCAACTGCGTGCTCAAACGTGTCAGACAGTCAAACAAAAATCTTCCACAAAACTAAAATAACCTGACTTAAAAAAAAATACATGTTCTACTTTGGCCAAAAAGGTATGTAACTGCTGCTGAGTTGAAAAGTATATCCCATCAGAAACAAAACCCAGACAACCTCTCACCATTCTGTCACATCCATAAAGGTCATTGTTGATGCTTCCACTATTATCTAATCTAGACCTACGCTGTTGTCTCTGACTGTGTCATGCTTTGTAATTAGTTGTTTGGTTTTCACATTTTTTACTGTTGATCCTCCACTCTTATTGTCCTGTTTGATTGTCAGCACCTGTGCCTTGTTAATCCCTGCCTCCCAGTGTATTTAATCTGTGCTCCCCTCTCCACCTGTGCCAGATCGTGTTTTTCCCTTGTGCCAACCTTGCCAGCGTGATTCTTTGTGTTCCCTGTGAATTACGGTTCTTACATCTGCCCGTGTACCAAACGTTGTATTTGGCCTGCCCCTA
The DNA here is from genome assembly GCA_037951165.1 of Lophius americanus. Classification (NCBI taxonomy): domain Eukaryota; kingdom Metazoa; phylum Chordata; class Actinopteri; order Lophiiformes; family Lophiidae; genus Lophius; species Lophius americanus. Next base: position 1,516,009 of record JBBDHG010000090.1, on the reverse strand, counting down.
GGTTATTGTTTGCCTGCCTTTACCTAGTAAAAGGTTTGATTCACCAGACGTTTTGGAAGTCGTGTTTTTGGATCCTAACTGTAGTACCAGCCTTACATTACGATCTGGCCATTATGGATCCAGCCGACCCAAACCCACTGCATGCTGCTTTCCACGCTAAGGGCGAGTGTATCAACCAGCATAAGGAGCGGATGTCCGCTGTGTACAGAGGAGTGAGGGATTTAACGGACAGACATGGCGAGTTTCAAACATCCATCGAAACCCAGGTCTCTCACCTCAGCGCCCAGTTCCAGCAGCTGGTGAGCTTGGATGCCCGGTTTCTCTTCATCTCCGGCCGCCGTTGCACCTGCTCCTCAACAGTCTGATTATACTCCAGCAAGGTATCCCAGCTCTGTCAGCCTCCTTCTCAGGTCACCATGGCTGAGAACCTCCCAGCCAGGATGGTCGGGGCCACAGTCACCCCATCTCCAGAGCAAACTGACACTATCCGGCTTATGTCCAGAGAAACCATTCCTAGTCTGGACGGATCACAGGGATCTTGAATACATGCATGCAGCTAAGCGGCTCACTGCCAGGCTGGCCATATTTTTCAATAGATTTAACTTTGTTATCTCATTCCATCCAGGTTCCAAGAACATTAAACCTGATGCTCTCTCTCGGCTATATGACCCTGATCCAGTTTCTAGGATCCCCACGCCCATGTTGCCACCGTCATGCATCATCAGGGCACTAACATGGGGCATAGAGAGGAGAGTGAGAGAGGCAAATAGGAGTATTGCAGTGCCGGAGGGTTGTCCTCTAAATCAGCTGTTTGTCCTAGCATCGCTACGCTGTCGGGTGTTCAACTTGGCTCACACCTCCCTCCTTTCATGCCACCCGGGAGTCCGTAGGACGTTATTTGTCATCTGACAACGTTTCTGGTGGGACTCCATGACCAAAGAGATGGAGGAGTATGTAGCTTCTTGTCCTGTCTGGGCGTGAAACAAGACCTCCCCCCACCCTCCTTCGGGCCTGCCCCAGCCGCTCTCTGTGCCACATCGCCCCTGGTCGGAAAACTCTTTGGACTCTGTTACAGGCTTACCTTCTTTGAAGGTAACACCATCATCCTCACTGTCGTCGATAGATTCTCCAAGATGGTCCATTTTATTCCTCTGCCCAAACTTCCCTCCGCCTAGGAGAAGACGGGGGTAGTTTTGTCCCATGTGTTCCGTCTCCATGGTTTTCCTAGGGATGTGGTGTCAGACCGGAGACCACAGTTTGTCTCCAAATTATAGAGGGCATTCTGTTCACTGCTGGGAGCCACAGTCAGCCTCTCTTCTGGTTACCACCCAGTCTAATGGCCAAACACCTTAATCGGGAATTGGAGATCCTCGAGACTTTGTTGTTTCGTCTCTCAGAACCCAGCCAGATGGAGCAAGCACCTCATCTGGGTAGAGTATGCACACAACACATTACCCGGCTCATCTTCTGGTCTCTCCCCCTTCCAGTCTGCGTATGGTTATCAACCACCACTGTTCCCTGACCTAGAGAGAAGTCAGTGTCCCCTATGCCCATGCTGTCATTTGCCGCTGCCGCCGGATTTGGGCCGGGGCCCGTAAGGTGTTAATCCAAAGTAACACTTTGTTGCAAGAGAACAGCTGATTGGCACAGAATCCCCGCGCCCATCTACCGTCCAGGACAGAGGGTCTGCTCTCTACACAGAATCTTCCGCTACGTGTGGAATCAGGGAAGCTGGCCCCCCACTTCGTGGGACCTTTCTCTATCTCTAAAGTTGTTAATCCTGCAGCGGTACATTTAAAGATTTAAAGATTCCTTGTACCATGAGATTTAACCCCACTTTCCACGTTTTTCATCTGCAACCAGTGAAGAAGAGTTCCTTGGTCCTTGCCTCCAAACCCCCACCAACCCACTGGCTTTTTGATGGAGGTCCAGTTTACACTCTAAGACAATTGCTGGGTTTTCGTCGGAGGGGAAGGGGACATCAGTACCTGGTTTATTGGGAGGGATAAGGCCCAGAGGAGAGATCCTGCATTTCGGCCAGCAACATCCTCGATCCTTTCCTAATCAGGGATTTCCAGAAGCGCCAGTCCAGGACGTCCGGTGTCGTCCCTTGAGGAGGGATACCGTCATGCTTTGCAATTAGTTTTTTGGTTTTCACATTGTTCTCGGTTGCTCCTCCACTCTGATTGTCTTGTCTGATTGTCAACACCTGCGGATTGTTAATCCCTGCCTCCCTGTGTATTTAATCTGTGCTCGCCTATCCACCTGTGCCATATCCTGTCGTTCTCTTGTGCCAACATTTCCAGCGTGATTCTTCGTGTTCCCTGTGATTCATGATTCTGACATCTGCTAAAGTTTTGGAAGTTGTGTTTTTGGATGCTAACTGTGGTACCAGCCTGACAGACTGTAAGAGTATATCTTACAAATGTCCCCAATCCAATGCGTTATAAAAGCAATTAATCTGATTGAACTCCTCAATTTAACTGTAATCTTACATTAAAAAAAAAAAAAAGATTTCATTTTGGTAAAATAAAAAAAAAAGAAGCACCTCTTCATGACTTGAACATGAACCGTTACAGTAAATTATGATATATACAAGATAGATATCTTCAAGTGACTTTATATGATCCGATTTGGACAGAATTGGTCCAATGTTTAAGTTGTTATGTCTGAAAAAAACATTTTCATGTAAAAGAACTCGCCTAGTGAGTAAAATCTGAACTGGTGGAATATAATACAAAAATATAGAGTAGATCTCCTCAAGCCGATTAGTATGAACCAAATTTTGACTAAAAAGGACCAACAGTCAGGAAGTCATGTCTGACAAGCGATGTTTTTTGAAAAATAGCATCCCTAGTGCCTAGAAATATAAAAATGTCTTTTTCCAAAATCAATCCAGTTCTCCCTCACACCATGGTCAGTGTTGGTATACAATTTAACGATCTATGAAATAGTTTGAGTTATGAGTTATCTTATTGCTATGAAAGGTTAGCTGGATAACGCAGCGGTGGCCACGATGACCATTCCATACTTTTCGGGGATGTAATTATCTAACCTTTCTAAACTCATTCAGTCATACACAGTACAACATAGTGCGCTTAATTCTCTGCATTTGGCCCATCCCTGAGGAGCTCAGGGAGTATAGGACATATACATATAACAACATGTAGAATGCGGGGGTTCAACCGCCGTCCTTCCTATCCTACAATTTTGAGTTGGCGGAACCACCGACTCGGCGAAAGCCGCCTTCATTTAGAATGCACTGGCCAAAAATTATTTCCATAGCAGAGTCTCTAGGTGAAAGCCACGGCTAAAAAGGAAGATATTTAGGCTTGTTTGAATTTACCCATTATTCAACTCGATGACCGTCAGACATGTTCTATGGATTTATGTGTCAACAACTGTACACATTTGGAATTAAAGGTATATATATATATATATATATATATATCAGGGATGTAAAGCAATGATTAGTGTCACTGAATTCTGCTCACTATACCAGAATATTATGAAGGAGAATGTCAGATCATCAGTGTTTGAGTTGTAGCTCAAGCTCTCTGCCATACAGCAAGACAACGATCCCAAGCACAAGATTAAGTCCACCTCTGATTGGAATAGTTTTCGAGTGGACAAGTTAAGGTCTCACCCTGATCAACATTGAGATGCTGTGAAGGGACCAGAGAAAATCAGTTCTTGCTCACTAATATGCCAATGTGACTGCACTAGTGGTAGTAGAGGTAGTTCTAACAAGAAAGTGGGCAAAATTCCATCTCCGTGATTTCAGAGACTCACCCCCCCTTATAAGAAGAATTTAGTTGCAGTTGTTGCTGGTAATCACGGCACAATTAGATATCAGTTTTTATGCTGTATACTGAGACGGATTCACTTTAAATATTGAATAAACTTCTTGAGTTATTAAATAAAATTATCATTCGCATTGTATAGTCATATTTTATATGGTTATAATGTTTTTTTTTTTTTTTAAGATCTGACACAGTTTAGTATGATATACACATACTTGTATTGGGAATCAGGAGCAATATTTTTTCTTCCACAGCAAAGGGGTTTGTTAACAATAAAGCTGTTAAAACTACTTCTGAAAAGGAACTTCTGAGAATGACACAGCCTGATCTTTAGTGAATCAGAATTGGCTGAAGACAGAAGAGTAGAGTCCCTGAACGTGGTGCAGGTCTTTGTCTGGAACAGGCTACCACTGTCAAAACATATCCTTTAATCTTGTTTCCCTGAGCAGCCCCCCTCTTTCTCTGAAAATCTAGGACATTCTTTTTCATCATCAGTGTGTTCCCTGGTCTCTGTGGTATGCAGAGCCCCAATACAAATACGAAGCTACATATTTAAGGAGTCTCTTTCTTTTTGCCAGTGTCTTTGGTCGCAGAATCTGTCCAGGGTTAGGAGGTGTTGGGTGTTGTTCCCTCTCGCCCTTTGCATCTATTCATAGACAATATGATGCGGGAGAAGAAATGAAATGCAGGATGAGTCATTTCCTGTTGTGCCATTACTGTACACGGTTAGATTTTATGGCAAAGAAATACATGAATGAGAAGAAAAGACACAGATAATGGGGGCTTTCTATGACACATTAGAATAAATCGGATAAGGATGTACTTGAAATATGAACCATTGGCGCTTGCATGGGATTAGTTTTGTTTGTTTCCGGATAGAAAATCACCATGAGGAATATATAAAACATAATTGGAAGAAAAATAACACATTATTGGAATGCCTCTGTTCCAATTTGACGATATTCCCAAGAGGAAAAACAATTCACATCAAGCAATTATGACCTGATATTGTTTTCCTTTCCATTGCCAGTTGGCTTTACTTTCTATCATTTTGCTAATGACAGTTTCATACCACACCATTTGGCTCATGAGCCGCTGTGCTATTTCTTTAATGCCTCTGGAAGTAACAAACGGTAATGGAAAAGAGGATATTTCTCTATGGCACATTCTCCTCCCTGCCTCTGATGATCTTTACAGTAAAGGTGGCATAAAGCTGGTAGCAGGGAATAGGTGCCTCGTTATGGGCTCCTTGTTTTCATTGACATAAAGAAATCATCATGAGATGCAGTTCCCCCAATAATACCTTGCTTCAGAGGCTGCCACTTGGTGGTGCTGAAATCCTGTCCTCCTCCATGCTCTGTGCACCCCCATGGGTTTCCTTAAATAGGGCTGACTGTGCTGGTGAGAGAGTTTGCCAGTCGAGAGACAAGATTTACAGTCCCAGGTTTAATTGTGTTTTGAAGCAAAAAACAACAACAACTATAATGTCATAGGAAATACAATAAAGCTATAATGTGCTCCAGAAATTCCAGTTTAAACACTGAACAGCAGCACAATTAGCAGCCCACTGTTCGGTAGCAGCAGTAATATGAAGCTTTCTGCTGTGCTAGCCGGTATACGGATTTAGTCTTGTGATCTATTATTCATTCTGCTGATTCTTTTCATTAAAACTGGTTTGCATAAACCCACAGGATCATTAAATAAAACAAGCTAATTGATTATGGTTTTTTACAACACGCTCTGCGTTCGCCGTATACACTAAATACGAAGAACTTGGCCGGGTTCACACTCGCAGCGCGAGACAAGCTATATTTGGGCTTTAAGCCTGAAGGCTATTGAGATATTGACATCGCAGAAACGCATTCAGATCGATAGCTTGGAAGATACACCTTTAATTTCATATACTGATCCTGCAGAAGACAGCAAAAAGGCAGTACTTCAAAAAAGAAAACTTATCTCAACTCACAGGGACGTGGGAGAAAAGAGTTGGATTGCGTCTGGCGAGAAGCTAGGATCTATAAAAAGGAGCTGATGAAAGGATAGACAAGTTTGATCCTGCGAAAACAAGCAGATATATTAGTCTCCAACTCTGAACCTTACATAAAACCGAATGATCAACAAATCCACACATTTCTGGGGATATCAACAGTGCCTTGCTGAAGGAAATGATGGGAGATTACCTGGGAAGTTCCTCAATGGCCCAACGCATATTAGCTTATAACTTCCAGAGGAAAATCAATTAGGGAATACGACAAGGTTACTGACACAAAATTAAAATTATTAGCCATGTCACTTCATCATATCCCCGGCCCCCCTATTACTTTCCATCAGGTTAGTCAGCCGTGAAATAGAGGTTTCATATGATGCAAGGAAGAGTGTGCCACTGCATCCTCCCCACCAACTGCACCCACCCTTTTTGTCCCACAGGGTTTGCACATGGATGATCAAGGCACTTAGACTAATGTGGATGATGCAGTGTGATGAGGGGGACTCGCAGTGTTAACCTACCCTTTTGTATCATTATAGCGCATTTAGGGATCATTCTCTTAAATAGTGGCTTTCACAACCATGCTCCAGATTGCATTCACTCAATTAACCTTTACTCCTCTGGGGATCAGGCAGTTCTTTCGACTGGATCACAATCCTCCGAAACAAAAAAAAAAAAAAAAAAAAAGTCGGGCCAGAAGCAGGGATTCCTCTGCGTTTCTTCATTGGTCTCTGTGTTGCATCTCTTTCAGAATTGATTAAACAAATTAGCGGTGACATATTAATGTCTCTTATTCTACAAATGAGGAATATTGTCTCAATATAATATAATATTGGAAGAATATTGGTCCTTAAAAGTAAATTACATCCTCCATCCCGAGTTACCCCTCCCTTCCCCTTCCTAAACTGTCCAACCTAAAATCTACACTAAATATTTTCTTTATATTCAGTATATCAACTGCTGGAATTGTGTACAAGATTTACTTAAAGTAGGCCGAAAAGTCCCCAATCCCCTGTGTTGTACAAGCAATACCCCTGATAGAACTCCTTAAATTAAATGTGTAGTTATATCCACAGTATTTTTCATTTTAAAAAAAGCAAACCCCTAGTGAGTAAAATATGGAATTTAAGAGTAACAAACAATTGACCCATAATTTATAGACACTTATACCGCAACTTTTCAGGGATATAATTAGTTGTTCCACTAAAGTCAATCCCTAGTCATAAAATCATTAGCAGCAATTGCAACTTAATGCTTTAAATATATATAGATAAGTTTACCATATTTTCTTCAATAGTTCAATTCAGCCAAATTTGAGGGTTTCTGAGCATGAAATGTTCCTGTTTGTAACAAAAAAAATACCACATTTAACATTTATTTCTAATTTCCATGGTGAACCTATGATTTTGTCTCACGCCATATGAATTGTACAATTGCTATGGCAAATTAAGAACTCTTGAAAGTCAGAGCAAATACGCTTTTTCTCTGAGCCAATAGAAAATGTAGCTTACCCTTTTCACGCAGAAATCAATTATCATTTAAAATTCTCTCACACACACACACACACTCTCAAACAGACACATATATATACTATATATACTGTATATGTTTTGTATTTTGTTATGTTTTCTTTGAAGAGCTGCCATTATTTAGCAGTTACACAGAAACAGAAGAAATCAATACCGTTTCACAGTACTGTATACAATATTTGTACACATTTGGGTATCTTTATTAGGGCCTCAAAGGTTTTGTCTTATGCATGTTCAACACCACTGAGACTTGTTCAGCACACAATGACAGATACCATAAGCCAATCCCCACATGCACAGCAGATCATTTGTTCAACTAACACTTCTTGATCTATTATTTTCTTACAGAATACAGAATGATAGGACATAATAATGAGGAGTTTCTTGCACCCTCTTCTGAACTAACAAGTCGGATTTTTGTGCTGCGTATGCATCACTTGCCCTTAGTCTTGTGTTCCACCCTTTGTGCACTGCAGACATTGTCTAAAACACTGAAACACACCCCTGAGCAAATTAAAAATGAATGCAAACAGCTGCCTGAGTGTGTTTGTGGCTGTTGTTGGATATACTGTAAGCACTTCTGCACACAACACAACAATATACACAATATGAAAGATGCATTCATAAGTAGGGATTCATAAAAATATGAACAAATCATCGGTTATCAGACATGGAGGCTTTTAATTTGAATATCAACCTGAAATAAGCATTTTCCCAGTTTTTTTAATTCATCATGAAAACTATAATACACTGATCAGCCATAACATTACAACTGTCGGCATGTGATATATAAGGCAGGAAGTGAACATTTTGTGCAAGAAGTAGAAAATAAAGGCCAGAGCATCTCTTCAACTGTGGGTCTAGTTGGATATTGCTGGTGTGCAGAGGTTATTATCAACCAAAGCCGTCTCCGGAAGAAGAACCGGTGAACAGGTGACAGTATCATTGAAGCTCGTCTGAATGGGAGGGCTAGCCCGTGTTATCAGACTGCTCAAATATTTTGTGTAGTCACAGATGCTAGTGGCATTCTGACCCTTGTCCTCTCCCAAAAGCAGCTGCCATAGGTCTTTTAACATCAAACTGGACAACAGAGCAAAGCCGAAGGGTCTGATTAATCAAGAAACCTTCACCATCATTTGGATGGACAGGTGGATGTGTGTAGCACTATGGCAAGATGGCAAGCAGACAGAGACAGTGTGATGCTTTGTGCAAATATCCTGCTGGGAAACCTTGGGTCAAGCCATCTCTTTGGATGTTACTTTTACCGGTATCACCTACCTAAACATTATTTCAGATAAAGTACACTCCTTCATTGAAACAGTATTCCCTTATAAGGCAATAGCCTCTTTCAGCAGATTAGTAATCCATACAATTCTTCAAAAATGCATTTGAAAGGCTTTTAGGAACACAACAACAAGTTGTAGATGTTGACTTGGTCCCGAAATTCCTCATCTCACAACATAGAGGATTTAAGAGATATGATCAGAGCTGATCCGGCAGAAAAAGTCAGACCTACACAAAGTTAGACAGGTGGTTTTAATGTTATGGCTGATCGGTGTATATCAGCACAGTGAGAACTCGCAGTAAGAGAAATCAGAATAATAATCCAATTCCTGTAGGAAAGACTTGATGTTCTTTTACAATTAGGTGAAAAATGATATCTGCGTATTTTTGTACGTGTGTCAAAATGAGTTAGAAAGCGGATCAGCATATAGGACCTCAGAAAAAAAAATCCAGCACCATGATTCCCTTCATAAAAGGATGACAATTTTTATTTGATGATTCCAAAGCTTTATGTGGAAGGTAAGATTATGATTTGCTTTGTTTCACTTATCGGCGCAGAGAGAAATCATCAAAAGAAGTCCAAAAATGTGAATTATAAAAGGTTTGTAAAATGACAGCTTATCAACACCAGGCAATAAAGACAGGACATAATCATTAGGTGGTATTTGTGCAACACATCTACAGACTTCAAGCATGCACATTCTGTCACTTTCTGTGTGTTGTGTGCTCAAATGACCACTTTGATGTGAATTATGTTTGAATTCAGCAAAACTGTTAAGGAAATGGATTCTGCAATAATTTCCCTGTATTACATAAAGACAGAAATAACAAAGGACTATCAAAGGAAAATATGGGCACTGAAGCTCTTACTGAAATGGCTGTGTGAGCAATTTATAAAGTTTGAAAATGACTGTATCTCGTACTTTTACTTGTTTTGTTGTACTGTCTTCTCTTTCTGTCTCGGGTTGTGATGGAGCCCATCCATCACACAGGCATCAGAGACATAAACGCGCTTCTACAAATCAATGGCTCATTGACTGCCCCAGTGGCAGACATGGACACACGTCCGTCTCCCTGACACTCACAAAAAAGAAACGGCAACACAAATTGGGCCTCACTGTCTGACTGAGAGGGCAAGAGAATAGATCATTGACAATCATGACACAAATCCATCCTGATTCCTGAAACCTCCTTTTCAATTGTTCCCAAGCGGTTCCCATGAAGTCCCCTTCCTTCGTATCCGTCAATATAGACATACTTGGAATGGAGGCTTTTGCTGCTCCGACTGTAGTTTGGGCTTTGGCGCTTTAGGGGACATTTTGACAATGGCGGGAGGATCGGAGGTGAAGCCTGTCGGTTGCTTTGCTACATATTGATTGTGATTCTGCTGAGGGCTTAATTGATTCATATTTTGAGATCAACAGGATACTCTCTTAGCCTTGAGCCTACAGTGGGCAGGAAAGGCATGGAGTGAGCAAATCAGCTGAGTGGAGAGTTTATTTTCTTGCTCGCCTGCGGATAGCGTTCTCAATAAAATCAGAACCATTAGTTCTGTTTTTTGGAGTATTCATTAAAAATACTCTTCAAGTAAGAGAAAATGAACTGAGGCGGAGGTAGATTAGGGTGTACAAACTGCTGAGAATCATTATTTATTAAAATTCTTCAGGAGTTTGGAGGCACATCATGTTGCACCAACATCTAACCTAAATCGAACAACATTTGTAGAAAATGTTTGTGCTATTTCTAACTGACTGAGTTTGGCGGGCTAAAAGGTACACACTGCTTCCATATTCTGTTTCAACCTCTCACTCCCATCAGGTCAAATATGGCAGCCCAGCCTGTGCCGTAGTCTGCGCTTAGAAGTAAGAAGAAAAACCGCCATGACCAAAGTTTAGTCTGGGTTAAATTTATGCACTTTGCAAAACATGCAGGAAGTACTGAATGCCTTTTCTACTTTATTACATTTTAATAATTTCAAATCAATTCGCTGATGAAACAAGTGCCAAATTCATTAGGTCCACATATAAAAATCCTTTAATAAATTGGATGATGATAACCTTTACACCTTATAAAGACAGCGCTAGGGCCAGTGCTGGTCAAAGATATGAATTGGTGCATTGGAAAATCCAATAAAGACGGTTGGTCGTAGGTTCGTAAGCATGCCAGAAAATCTAGTACTGATGTCTGATAACAACCTCAAAAGTCGTGTTCTTCTAGTTTCTTAGTGTTTGCTTGTCATCACATATGTCATTTAAGTAAAACAGTTAAAACAAACACAACATATGCTGAAACCCTTCTTCAGCTCCCATCTTGTCCCATCAGCACCGTCTGACTTAATCCAGCTCCATAGAGGATGCAACTTCATATCTACTTATTTGTTTAATTTAGATCTTAACAGAGGGAAACCATGTTAATGTATAGGGCTTGAGCTTGGGTTGAATGATAGTACTTCAAACTGTGTGTAGAAAAAGTACATCCTCATACTGCATTTATAAAATTCAAGCTTTCTATTTTCAGACAAAAATGGTATCCTGCTTGTCTGTTATCCAACCATAACAACCCCAAACACCCCAGTTCTAGTCCCGTGTCTTTCTTATTAGAAATCTTCCAGCAGTTTCCCTCGCCATCACAAACACCAAAGGGCCAGTAGTTCGCCAATCAATGCCAAGTCCCCGCGTGAAGCCTTGAATCTGACTAGAGACAGAAGTTTCTGAAGGGAGAGTTGCTGGACCCCTCAGGCGACTAGGGCCAGGCAGACTAACAAGAGAGTAGATGGACACCTAAAAGAGTTTGTCAGAGTGGCGCTGCCTTTCCACTGGTGTTCTGGGGCTTTAAATGGAAACTGCAAGGATGAAAACAAGGCTTCATGGGACCACAGCTATTTCTCTGTGTTCTGCAGATGAAGAAAGGAAAGGAAGCCTGATCAAGTGCAGTAGGATAAGAAGGCAGGCTGGGAGGCCAGAGGGATTTATGCCTCTATGTTTGTGCGTGTGTGTGTGTGTGTGTGTGTGTGTGTGTGTCTGTGTGTGTCTGTGTGTGTGTGTGTGTGTGTGTAGCTCTGGGCATAAGATTTTGTTCCCTAAAATAAAAGAGGGAAAGCTGCAACATGATGAGGATTGCCAGCGTCCAGTCTTTTTGTTTGCTAATCAAAGAGAATTTACTAAAAGTTATGAAGAACAAAGTGTGTGATATAAATTTATATCGCCGAAAAGTTTTATTACGGAATCGTCATAGCCACGTAAGCTTCTGCACAGATCCTTCCTGTTAAGGTGATGACGAAATTGATAATTTTTCCCTAATAGACCTAAACCCGAGGAAGAACTGGATTAATTTTGGGAAAGGTTGGTTGAATATTTCCTACATAATATTTCTAACATTTTTTGTCCTTTGACCTTTCAGCCATTGTTCAGATTTATTCCAAATTGGGTGCATATAAATCGACTCGAGGAGATCTACCTTCTAGAGGTCTTCGAGCTCTAGAAGGTCTACAACGGGTTGGGATTAAATATATAAACAAGTAATTACTTCATGCTTTTGAACAAATGTCGTCAAAATGTCTTAAGAGCTGCATCCCATACTTATGACAAAGAAAGTTTTGTGTCTTTTATTTAACACCGATATGTTGCATTTAAGAAACACAATCGTGCAAACCTTTAACCTTTTACTTTTCCATTAATGCAATGAAAACTCCCATATTTTGATTGTCACAGTTGAAATTATTAAGTTGAACATAAAAAAAGTTATGTGTAATGCAAACATTCATGTTTCAAGAGTGAACCGCGATTTTCCAATTAAGAATTAGTCAGATCAGAATTAAGTTATATCAGAATCACAATCACAATCAGCTTTATTGGCCATGTATATGCATACAGGGAATTTGTTTGTGAGCTCTCACAGTACGAATGTCATATAAATAATTTTAAATTAAGTAGAAAAGGCAATAAACAAATATACAAGCTATAAACAAATGGAGATGATCTTGTGTACAGGCTATATAAATTTAAATATATATGTATTAATATGTATATATATAAATATATATGACAGTACAAAGATATCAGAGTAATGACAGTTGGAGGTAGTTATTGTGTAATGAGGTGATCCAGGTTATTGTACAACACTGACACTGGTTTGATTGTAGGTCAGGTTGATGGCCTGTGGGTAGAAACTGTTCTTGTGTCTGGTTGTTTTGGCAAACAGTGTTCTGTAGCGCCTGCTAGAGGAGAGAAGCTGAAACAGGTTGTGTCCAGGGTGTGACGGGTCTTCAGTGATCTGTCCCCGTTAAATTATTTGCTTTTTTTTCTATATTTTGTCTCCTGCGCAAGAGTGCACTTTACTTAAATACCATGAAGACATTTTTATAGCTACATACTTGAAGGGACATAATGACATAGTAAACTCAACGCTACTGTAGAGAGCAGGTGTGCAGACACTAGTGCTGCTCAAACTGTCTTGACTTAGATCTTCCAAAGTGTGGGATCACTTAACAGCAACACAAAACAATCCCTACCAACTGCTACATAGTTACAGGAAGAAAAATACGTCATAGCCAGATATATTTACTTTCCATAAAGTTAGTTTAAGAATTTCAAAATGCGTTAAAATCCGAGGGAACAGAACTCTGACTCCACCTAGCGTATGTCTGATTCACGCACACAAAACAGCGACATTCCTAGAAAAGAATAGTTCTTTCCTTTGTGCATTAAAAAACTTCCATTTTCATACGGCAACATTGTGACAAAGACCCTTGAACACAAGAACTGTTCAAAATGCTGTACTATGCATTCCAAGCCAGTAGGTTTCAGTATTATTTTAAAAATAGAAGTATAAATCAATCATGTGCATACATATCAAATAGATAGTTTGTGTTTTTCTTCCCTTTGCTTTGATTGTTTTTGTTGTCGTTGTTCTGTCTGCGCACAACTATAAGGATGAAATAATAGCATGTGTTGCTGAGCCAGCACAGTTTGGATAACTATTGCATGTTGACAGATTAAACAGTTATAGTAATGGTGACATTTTCAGACAATTACACTCTGGAACTGTGTTTTTAAGTACCCCTTTTCATGCTCCCAAAAAAAAAGCCAAATGAAACGGAAGGTTCCATTACTGGGTGAGAAGGCCCTTGACTGTAACCTGTGACGCAAGAAATCTAGGATTCTTTATAAAGTTTGAAGAATTAAAGACCCTTTCCCTCTAAGTTTTTGAATTGCACAGAGCCTCTAAAGCGATTGATCAAAATATGGTGAAAGCCGTTTTTCCTTTAAAATACATCCATGTTGTTTGGAAAAGGAGAAGCATAAAATCCTTCTGGAAAAATATGTCTTGTTGGTCCATGAAATCAAACACATTACATAAAACATTCAAAGAGACACAGATTTGGGAAGCAGAGTCAGACTTTGATTCAAATTCAATCCAATGCTATTAAAGTCATGTGTTATATGAGCAGATGGGAGGTTATGTTTCTTTGTTTTCAGATTAGAGAGATCCCATCTGCTGCATGAGAGCAGATGAAGACTGGATACGTGAGCTAAAACTGATATCCAGAATTCATGTGGAATCATGTACCGTCACATCAGATGCAAGCAAGCTAAAAGTTTAGAAGAATATGGGTAATTTGATAGCGGTGGCAAAATCCTCACGATTGGTTAGAGGTGCACCAAATTAATGTAGGTGGGTGGTGACAAGCCAACTGTGCAAATGTAGAAATGGGAATTTAAAAGGAGAAATTAATCCTCTTTCCAGCGAGCCAAACTTCCTTAAAGTTAAATTATTTGCTTTTTTGGCCATGGAACCAAAATATCAAGTCAATTTTACTCAGCGTTGCCAAATAACACAACGTCTGGCACAAAATGGCCTGAATGTCGTGCAATGGCCTTCAATATCGTCGAGTCTAGTGCTTAAAATTGACCTGAGGTAAAATATGCTTTTTCATTTTTATCTCCTGTTCATTGCGGCTCCCTGCAGGCATCCAGCGAAAGTAGCATGTTAACCTCAGGTGATACATCCAAGCATGCCAATACATCAGGAATGTGGCGCCATGTCTGCCTCGACTGATACACGTACGGCAAGCGCCAAATGTACTCTCACAGTTTGTTGACTTCCAAAATGCATTCAACTCGCTCTGAATAATTAAATATTGCGGTGACAATGCTTGGCAAGAAAACCACATCCTCACGCTTGATTAAAACTTTGTCACCAGACACTGTGGAAAGTTTCCAAACAATTAATTATCAGGGTATTAATGGTGGCATATCCTGTGTAAAACACGATAAAGCGGGGGACTTAATTAAGAAAACTCATTATATTTCCATTTTAAGAATTTCAGTTTTCAAATGAATGTTGCACGATTATTTCCCTCTCCCTCAGTCACTGTCTCTTCTTTTCTTTCCTCCACAAACTGACGCGCACACCCGCCTCGCTTCGGCTGGCATTCATGTGCCACCTCTCTAAATCCTCTTCGTGTGTTTGAACTTTTGCATTCATTGTCCCCATTATATATTTAAATACACACTCCCTCTTTAAAGTCTCATTCACTTGCTCTCTTTTGCCAAAAATGTGAAATTGATAAATTAATTTCTATTCTCCTCCGGTGCAGTCGGGGATCCACATGAGAGAGAGCGGCTCAGTCTCTTCAGCGAGGACATGCGGTTGAGGAGATGAACACCTCGATGGCAGGTGTCGAGCCGCTCCTTTCTTCTCCACCAGTCATTGACACTTGTGCAGACCCCATCCTCATCTTTTATGGAGTAAAACTGCATCAGCATAGTCTTTGAAAGAAGCCTTTATTGTACCTGACCTGTACCTGCCTGACAAGCTCGGTCCGAGGCTGTGCCCTACATTTAAATATCAAGACGGAAGCAGCATAATGGCCTGACTACTGCATGCATAAAACCCCCCTCTTGTCACTCTGTCATAACGGAACCCATCCGAGGGTCCTCAACAACTTGACAAAGACATGAATAGCGATGCTGATGGGTCAGAGAGCTCCCACAGGACCCAGTGTGAAGCGGTGATCAGGGACGGGTACCTGAATGGCTGAGCAAACAAGCCTGTGGAAAAAGAGAAAAAACACACGTAATGAAGAGGTCAAATTGAGGGCAGCCTGTACACAAACACGTATGCACATATGATGTCTCAGAAAACACAGCCGACCTTGTTAGTCTCAGCCGCTTTTCAACACAAAAACAGACGCAGGACGCACCTTCAGCAGCACACAGGTTAATGCGAAAAACACAGCAGACAATGACTTCACTAAAAGAAGCTTTGTCTGTCACCGTGTTCGCTGGCAAATGGGGTCAACAACAATACTCCAGACGGCTCTGTAAGGCAGCCAATAAAAGCTATCGTTAATGAAAAGAGAGTCCGTCGGCACTTCCTGTGATGCATTCGTTTAGTTTTTGTCTTTACTCTTTCTGTATTCTTTTATCAGGGGTGCTAGGAGGAGGCGAAAAGAAAAGAAGCATTGAGCGGCTGGCCGTGTAAAAAACTGCAAATGGATGATCCAATATCACATCCCTTAGAATTTAAACTAGATGAGCTTAGGGTACTCTCCCCTTATGTGTGTATGTACGTGTGTGTGGCTGTCCATGTGATATTCATGAGGCAGAGGAGCTGAACAGGAGGGTAATTTTCTGCACTCACTGAGCCAGGCATTCCTCAGGACAAAAGGATAGGGTAGACATAAAGATTACAAGGTTGAACAGGAGTGATGGAGGGACTCTGCATGTGCATTTACACACAACTACCTACCCACACACACACACATATACAATCGACAACCCTATTTTCTCACGCCATTGCCAAATCCGACTCCGCCCTACAAAATCACGCCCGCCGCGCCTCCAAATCCCTCTCTATTCCTAAATTGCTTGTCAAAAGGGAAAATTTAGAAAATAAATCTGCGCAGCTGACAAAAACAGATTACATGCCGTTTGCACCTGGTGGTGGCAATTAAAACTCTGATGACAAGTGAGGATGGCCTCCTAATGTGGTGTCTCAAGGCGTATCAGCGTTCCCCTGTGTGGCAGCACCAGCTTGTCATTCCTTGGCCCTTTGTGCTGTCTGCTGTGTTCTGCCATGAGCATGTCTGGGGTATTGTACATTGAGATACTCATAATTAAAACCGTGGCATAAGACATTAACATGGCATCTAATGAGGAAAAAATAAGGAATACACAAAAAGAACCATTTTGCATCTATGGAAACACAATTTTGCAAAAACAAATGCCAGATTCCAGATCAACCATAACGTTATTACTATTAATGTTTAGGTCCCATTTTTTTGGTACAAAAACGTCTCTGACTCATCAAGACAAACACTCTACCAGTCCTCTAAGGGTCTGCTGTGGTATCCGGCACCAAGATGTTTGCAAGTCCCGTAAGTCTTGAGGTGGAGTCTCCAAATTACAAATTAATTACAAATACACTTTTCCTTCATTAGCTACGCCAAGGGAGGATGTAATATTTGCACCTCTGTGCGTTTGTTTATCTGTTTGTGAACACGATTTAGGAGAAACTAGGACTAGGGTAATGCTAACTGTCCTACAGTTAGATATTAGCGAGACTTTGATCATATCTGGTAACTAGAGTTAAGTGTGGCGGTTCCAATAACGTAATAAAAAGAAACTCTATATATAATCAGAGATATAGCATTGTAAAATTGTAAATGCGACCCTTAGGTTGATGTGTGTGCACTCTGTGCTCATCTGATTGAAAGCAAAAACTTGAAAAGAAGAATGAGAAGTGACCCAATAGGATCCGGTGTTTACATGAGTCAACCCATTCAATCGGAACAGCTGTAACAAGTGCAACAGCCACCATTTTATGATGATTTTTATCAGAAGATAGGCATCTATTCTTTGTTCTTTGTTCTTTGCAGTTATTGTGATGCTTCTAAGTAAGAAAGATAATAACCCGGGGTCAATAACAAGAAAGCCTTAATCCGCCAGAGCGGTTTTCGTCTGGCTAATGTGTCATGACTATGGCATTACAATAACAGAAAGTTATGATGAAGCCATGACATTATAGTGAAAAACTCCTCATCAGGCAATTCATCCTGATAACCCAGACCCACCGATTGTGGAGATTGAGTAAGTTTCACAGATGTCTTAATAAAAAGTGAAGTTTGGGGTACTGATCCGCTTTCATTGTTATAGTATTTCGTCTTATATCTGGTGTCTTCAGAGTTTTTTCCTGGTCGTTTTTTAGTAGCTTACAGCGTCGGCATCATGACAGCTTTTCTCTGAATTTTTGTGGTGTTCATTGTTTCTTTCATCCACATCTTACTTCTTTAAGAGTTTGTATTCCAATGAAAACTCAATGCTCATGTCATGTTCATTAAATGCCAGGATCATGCACGTGACTTGTGCTGCCAGGTACGAGCTAAGCAGGAAGTGTCTGGGCTGCCGTTGTCTTTCCAATCGATATTAGTGAAAGCTTATTCTACCGCCATGCAAAGGAATGAAATTCAATCGTAAAGGGCATTCTGATTTGGATTGGCGTGTTTACTTGGATCATTTTCATCAGGATATGACTTTTTTTCAGACTAAATGTGTCCATGTAAACCGTCCTACTTATGCTCAATCAGACTGAAGTCTGGAACGTTTGGAAGCCAAGTACACATCTCAAAAATGTTGTTCTTCCTCAAATAATTTCTAAACCATTTTTGCCGGTGTGGGGCCACTGCCATTTAGGAGCACCCTTTCCACAAGGTTTTGTACTCGGTCAGCAATAATCTTTCGGTAGGTGGTATAGATCAAGTAACATCCATATGAATGGAAGGACCTAAGGTGTCCCAGCAGACATTGGCCCATAGCATCCCTGCCTCCCCCTGCTAACCATTCTTAGCATAAAACATCCTGATGCAATATCTTCCCATGGTAAGCGAATGCACTTAATGCCAAAATGTTCACTAGTTGAGAATACAACTCACTTATGTGCTACTGAAATGAGATTTTCGATGTTATTCTCAGTGATTATAATGTTATGGCTCATTGGTAGGGCAGCAGACACATCTCAGAGTTCATATATGCACACATACATTATAACAATGTGAGTTTGTCTCTCGACATTACAGATTGCCTTATTCTCAAAGTCTGTATGTTCAGCAGCATAAACTCAAGGGAGTATTCTGAAACCCCTTATCTTAAGTAGCCCCTTTTGAATGACAGCGGACAAGCAAACAAAATTGCTTGAACGTACCACTTACATGAGTCCATTGCTTTTATATTCTTTCATATTTGTGCCAGAATCATAAAATGGACCCTTCGCATAAACAGACGCCGCATCATTATTTCATAAGTTTGCTGAGTTGAGTGTAGTAAATTATGTACACCTTGGGTTCTAGGGGGACAGAGGTATTTCCCTCTGTGTTAGGGATTAAGCCGCCAAGCTGAAGACAATTTTTGTACACCATACGCTCAGAAATCTATCAAACCCCAAAGAAGACTTGAGCATGAAAGAGGACTGAGCTTAACGGACAGAGTTCAGAAAAATAAGACACAGAAGTAAATGTGTGGATATATTCTGTGTGAGCTTCGGATTTCCTTGAAATGCGGATAAAAGTATAGAAGCAGTCCATTAGCTGTAATTGCCGAATTTCTGTATTTACTGGCTCCTCGTGCATTTCTTAGGTTTTTGTTTTCAGTGTGTTTGGTTTTGATTAGCAGAAAACTGAGCTGGTTAAAAAAGCATTTTTCTTCTCTGGCTTGGTATCAAAATGATAATGTTGGCTTTCCTTGTCCCCTTTTGGCTCTTTGAGGGTCTTTTAAGGTCTATCATTGACTTTGACTAGCCTATAAAGAGCTTAACTATCCTCATTAGCAGTCGCTCTCCTCCTGCTATGTTGGCTTTGTGTGGTTTCTCTCCCTTTAGTGGTCTCCAGTGTCTCTCTGCCTGCATGTGGAATAGTATCGGCGAGATGGGGGCTTCAGCTTGACAGATGGAGGCCGCTTTGTGACCCGTAGAGACAGGCAAGCCCTTCTGTCCCCATCCTGATTGAGTGGTTAACTACTGGTCGCTCTCCGCACGTCAAACAACCCTGCTTTATGTTATCTAAAGCTGCTCCCACTTGGCCCACTTGGTGCGATATTGGTGTCAAACCGTGACAGCCGTAGTCATCTGCAGCCAGCACTGATGCCATTGAGGCTTGGTGAATGACACTTTTATGAAAGCAGTCGAAACAGCGCAGGTACTGGATTAAATGACGATAGGAATATGCAAATTAACGTTGTAAGAGAAGGGGTGAATAAAAACATTTCTATCTTACTAACATCTGGAGCTTTTTTTTTCATTAAAAGGATTGGCTTTATTTTGAAATGACCAACAGTTATCTAAAATGAACAGTTCGGGGACTTCAGCTGTGTTTTCTATGAAGCTATGTTTCCTTGAACGACATAGCTTCATAAAAAGAAAAAAAACACTGTAGCTTTTGATTTGAAGTTGTGCTTTATTTTTTTTGAACCAACACAAAACCAAGTAAATACAGAAAAGATTTGGCAGGCAGACCCAAACGAGTTGGCCACAGACGTAAATCAGCGGATAAAGGGAGAGTCTCCCCTAAATAATGGCTAAATGCAATAAAAATGAGTCATTTTTGGAAAAATTAGACTCACAAAAATGTATTCATATTTCCATCCGATCTGTAGGGGGGGCTGCTGATGCAGATCACAGCTGACAGGGGGCAGGGTCCCCAGATGGATGTCTGCTCAGAACTTTCTTTCTCGGAGACAACAGTTCCATCCCCTATGGCACCATGGTCCTGGTTGAATAAATAACAGCTGTCATTTTCTTGTAATATGCACAACTTGGTCACCTTGGTTAAATCTCAGCACTTTTCATCCTAGTTTTAAGAAATATATTTAGATAAAAAGGGACTCATCCCATTTGAAGTATTTCTTCAACAATAGAAGACAATTATATTCTATCTGAGAATAGAAAAGAGCAGAATGGAATTAGCTTCTGTCTACTATGTAGACTGTCTTTTTTGGGCTACCAGAAAACATGCTACAATTGGCTGCTCACTACTCCTGGGGGATGGGTCAAATGCAGAGAATTAATTCTAAAATTCTAGAAGTCAGGAATTTTATGAAAATAGTCGCAGCGTCAAAATTTGGTCATATTAACAATAGCGGTTGCTGAAAAACTGTGTCATGTATCATTTTCCAAATTTTATACCAACATAGACCTTAATGCAAGGAAGAACTGGATTGACTTTGGGAAAAAGTTGGTTGTATATTTTGGCCACTAGAGGGAGATTCATCTCTACCATTTTAAGTTCTCAGGCAGTCATTTCTCGCTGTTGGTCCAATTTAGTCAAAATGATTTGCTTATGAAATAACCCAAGGAGATATATCTTGTATATTTCATAATTAACCCTATAGTTAATATTTTATTCACTAGGGAAAAAATGAGTGGTTTGGTTAATTGGGTTCATTTGCCACCAAACACATGATCCGGTTATGGAAAGCTGCATCATAATGAAATTTCACTCCATTAGGTTCTTGGTTTTGCAGCCATATTATTTCAACTAACTGTTGAGTCTTTTTTAATATACACAAATCATGTTACTTAAATTAAGCAATTAACTGTTGTAAGTATTAAATCAACTTCAATATTTTGCTACACATAGGTTTAAACTCTTTTTTAGAAAAGGTCTGTGTTTAATCCACCGAACCACTTCCTGACATTTTTAATGCTGGACTCAAAAGCAACCGGTCTTCTTTTTTAAAAGCTTGGAAAATGAAATCAAAATGCTTTTGACTCAACCTTTAAGAGTTACCATGACCTGGAAGATAAAGAAACAACTACCTTTTTATACTTCTGTACTTAGAGCTGCGTTTAGAAATGGGCAATTACTGTCTCATACTAAGAACCTTAGAAAAACTGACCATGCTGCCCTTTTGGATGAGTCGGAATGAGATTTATTTTTTTGTATATTAGAAACTTTTTTTTTCCACTCATTGAAATACATTATTAGTTAGTTTCCTAAGTAAGAACTTTCATGCCTGCATGGTGTATTTATTTTCTAGCAACAAGTCGGGGACATCTAAGAAGAAATTAACAAAACACTCAGTAATTCCAGGTTATTCTTGTACATCTTTTTGTTTAAATGCAATTGAAGTGTTGCTTCGTCTCTCCTATGGCCGCAGAGGTGGTAACATATGTGATTCGGAAATGTGTGCATATTAATGCCATATGGAAAGGCAGGATGAGGGTGTGATGTTTTGACAATGCTATTTATCACAACACTAAAAGGCATCTATTTGCAATTAGGTGCTGCTGAACCAAAAGAAGAGAAACTCAACAGGATTTTTTTTTTTAAATATGGGAGACAGTGCAAAGTCTCGGGGCTGCTCACCCTCTGAGCATAAGATGAGATCGACCACAATGAAACAGGCAAGCTAAATTGTTGTTTTTTTCAAAAATAAAGTTTTCATGTTAAGTCATTCTATGTGAAGCACTGACGAGATCTATTATCTGTATATCATATTTTACTACAATAACTTATATTTTAGTTCCTACTGGGACCATATTTTATGAAAACATTGTTTTTTCTGAGATGACACCTCTGCTTTTTTCGGAATATTGTTTTTCAGATATAACATGCACATTATTCTTTACAGGATTTTCGAGGAACAGAAACTGTCCAACGGCATTTGTATGGCATAAGCTGTCACGATGTATGCCGTCCGGCAGTCCAGCGGTGTTTTTACCCTAATATGTTTCAAAGGAGCACTCGAAGAATTGATAAGTACTGGGAGAATACGCTGGTAACCCAGACTCTCGTTTATTCTCAGATAATATTAGAGTATTTCCAAAAAAGATGCACCTTGTTTTTCAACCTGCAGGCAATTATGTTGTGTACTGTGTAATTGGCAGCAGAGAATGGGGAAAAATTAAATCAATATTCTCATATGAGTTTCTCAGCGTGCTTCAAAAAGGGTCTGTATGATGCAGAAGTGCCTTCTCTATGTACACAGAGTTATAAAAGGTGGAATTCAAAGAGATCTTTTGACTTGTTTGGTTGTTTGATTTTATTTTTTCTTCATTCTTTTTGCATTGCATTTGCCGTTAGGTGCATAAAAAAATCTTTAAGCAGATTCCAAGGGCATTCCAAGCACGTGCTGGAAATGCTGAACAAAGCTATTTTACCCCAGATACCAGATTAGATAAGCAGGAAAATTAATGTTTTAAGATATCCACTGAAAATAATACATACAAGTTTCATCATGAAGTGCGCTGGTAAAACTTTACAAAACATTAAAAACACAATTGTGGGTTGGAACATAGTTAGGAACCAATCAGGAGCGACAGGATAATTAATTATTATTAACAGGACAACATATATTAGTTAATGATGGGCTGTTAGATTCTGTCGTCGGTAGATATAGTAGTAGCTGATATTGACTAAATATTAACGTTGTCTAAATAATATGTCAATTTAGATTAACTAATTATAGGATAAAAAATTTTGTGTCAACAAATGCATAATAATTGTACTCTATGATGGCTCTTGAATGCAAACATCCCTGGACACGTTACACTCACAGTAGATGAAAACATGTTGGAGGCAGATACAGAAAACATTACCAACCCCAGTAGATAGAAACTTTGCGATTAAATGTGGCCAGCTGTAACTATTGACGGCAGCATTGTTCTGCACAAAAGCCGGTGATAAAACAAGCAGTGAGCTCAGAGGTCAGAGAGAGCACAGCACCTGATGCCAATGTTACTGCGAGCAACATCCCTTGTCAAGCAACACCGGAGCTGTTTATATAGTGTTAATTTACACCTGAGACTACATAATATATCATTATCACAGGTGGTAGATACATTAACATATACCCTAGTAGATTCATCTTTCATCAATCAAATGTCATTTAATGGGAGGAATTTAACCTCACAAACTGATTAAGAATATATCTGTTTAACTCCATGAAAAAAAACTGTAGGGCGGCTACCTCTCGAACTAGAAATAGCCTTGAACATGTCAACAATTAAGGTTATAGAAAGTCAATTTTGATTTTGTGTTTCCTTTAACTTAATCATACACTTTGTATAAACTTAATGCTAACACCAACCAACCCGGGAGAGTTAGTCTAGCAATGTAAATTTCTAACAAAAAAAGCTAATGTAAGAATAAGGGATAATTGTCGTCACTTGAGAGATGAAGGCGAGAGACCGGTGGTGAGTCAAGAAAAAGCATCACCCACTTTTGACTCATATAGCGCTGCAATGCCATGGCAAAACCTCTAGCCCCTCAGGCTAACGTTAGCCAGCATACCGTTGCTGACAGATATCATACGGCAGTTAAAATCTCACCTTCAGTTCTCACCGAAGGATAGATAGCTGGTGTTGACTACACCCCGACAGCCATTTCTTCAAGAGCATATGTCGTCTTTTTTTTCTTATTTTTTCTCAGTACAAGTAAACAGAACACAACTTCGATGGGCATTTTGTCTACATCGCTTAGTTGCTTCTCGAGAGATCATGTGAGGTAGTGGTGGTGGCTCCATCAGGCATACAAGACGCCCACTTGCACACTTCATTTTGGATTATTATTCACAAGGTTTGTAAATAATTCCATTTTTAGTCACTTGAAAGTATTTGTTTTGTTTTTAAATTGTTTATTATTTTGCTTAAATTTGAAAAATTCCAAAAAACAAATGTGAATACTCAACACTAAATGAGAAAACAGTATTTGGAGTTATTGTATTTGATTGCTGCAGAAATCTTTTTGAATTGACTTTAACCAAGTTGAATCTGTTGATTGTATCCGTATTGGGTGTATGGGGAAATCACCGAAAAGTTTTTGTTTGACAATGCCATCTAAGAAACACCCTTGTATCGCTCAAGGTTTCAATTCAATATTCATGCTTAATAGGGAAGAGCAGTGGAAAGCAGGGACAGGGGCAGAGGCAGAACTACTGAAAATACCGGAAAGTTGTTCCACTGCAAGTATATCCATTTCTAATTAGTTTGCAACAAACAAACAACTCAGCAATCGATAATGATGTCATGTTCGACTCTTGCTTCTACCCTAGCTGGCTGCGGCATCCTCCTCTCGCTCTTCTCTCACTTCAGAAGGCATTTTCTGGACCCAACTGTTCTGAGAGCTCTGAGAGGAACCCACATTGGAGGCTTCCTCCAACAAAAAAATACCACCAGCAACTTTTTTTTTTTTGTTGCTACTTTTGGGGTTAGAAAACAACGACAACAACAACTTGGAAAATATGCATCTGTGTTTTATTATTTATAAACCTATCCTTGCAAACTATTGTTCATCAAGGAAGCTGAGAGCAGTCATGGTGGGAATTATTTGATACCATTATCTCGTGATAATGTGTTCATTATCTGTTGTTTATACACTGCTGTAGTATAACCATTGATATGATGAATGAATTTGATGCAGCTGCATATCAGTAATAATGTTGTATTTTCTTGCTTGCTCTATGCAGATGGTCGTTGCTAACTTGACTGACAGACATGATTGTGGCTCTCTCTCTACATCACTATGATACGAAAGATGTCTTATTTTTGTTTTGACGTTTTGCTATTGAGTCATTGTTCCAGGAAGTTAAAACCTCTGAATACATTTTCCAACTATACTGAAGTCAGGTAAACCAGACACTCGCAATTTGTAACAGCATTAAGGACAAAAGAAGTTGTGGGGGAACAACCCCAAAAGCGTTCGTCACGATGAAATTAATTTGAAACTTCGAAATCAATTACCCTGAGGAAGAAAGACAGTTTCAAGAAGCTAACATTGGCAGAGCGACTAAAGCTAGCAACAGCACAGAGCCACCCATGAGCCCTGAAGTCCAAAAAAAGCCAACATATTGCATATAATGGATTGAACGAGGCTTAGAAAGTCTTATCTTAATTTTTTTAAATTGTAACTTAAATGAAAAAAAATCTGAATCGGCCGAAATCGATATCGGCTGTGTAGGACTTTATAAGAATAGTTGAACAGTGATCGGCCAAGAAAATCTTAATGGATGCACCACTAATTTTGACCTGTGTTAGAACTTGATTGAAGTAGAGTTTGATGTGTGGATCAATCATCGATTCTCCCTGATCATCATCGTGACATTTTTCATCTTAAAATCAATTGCTACTATTGTCAAGATGCCTCCCATGCACGCAGGAATGAAACTCCTGATCTATGATAAACATAACAAATACAAGTAAATTACCTTTTGTTTTCTCTTTCATTCGCTTGAGAAAACTGTATTGTGTTCCCTAACGATTACAAGATAATTAACCACTTATTTCTCAATAAGGGCACTGAATAGAGTGTTCTTTATGTTCGTTACGAGTCTAAGCTGAAAACTAAAGGGGACATAAACTTTGTCATCAGAGCCCCAAGACTCCAGAGAGTGCTGCCCTGATGAAATAAGGAAATCTGAGTTTATATCTCCTGTTTGTAACAGAGTTTTGAAAGTTGCTATATAAATAAAGTGATTTATTATAGTTTTTTTGAAATTCACATGGGATTTTACTTTCACAGGATCTACCTGTGCAGAGACAGCACCTGTGATGAAGTTGGCTCTACAAAGAAAGATGAGACAACCAAATGGGGAGATCATTATTTTATTACGTTCTTTTTAAATTTCCTATACATGTTATCACTGTGACATTCATATCAATCAGTATGTTCATTATATGTTTATTATTATGTTTCAATAGTCTATAATAGACTATATTGCTGGTGGGTACAGAACTTTCAGCATATACCGGAATGGGATTCTGGTTCAACTGCTTGTAGTCTGGCGCTGTCCTAAGTGTCCTAGCATCCCTAATACACAGATATTTAAGAACCAAGTCTGTTGTGTACTAACTCATCTCCTCATCTGTATAGGCTATGTTTCTCTATTTCATCGATCTGCTTTTTAGTTATTATTCTGTAATTTACTTGTTCCTTTTTCTATACTCAAGAGTGTGTGTCCTGTATGAGAGCTATCGATTCAATTCATCCTCTCTCTTCTCTGCTATTCACATCCCACCTCTGCTGCACCAGACAGTGCAAAATAACCCCTGCCAAGATTATTATTGTGTCTGAATATGAACCACGGCTAATTCTGTCTAGACAGGTAGGATGAAGCATGTAAGAATATCTGATTCTTTTTATATTCGCCCTCCTGTCCTCCTACTAAATGACAGTGCAATTAGACCTTTGCAGCTTGTACCCACTTAATGTATATATTATTTCTAATTTATGTATTATGTTTCACTGCGTGTTGTTATATTATCTCATGGAATCCCAGCTAAGCCACAGCATTGTTTTTTTCAGAAGTGAACATTACTTTTGCAAAGTATTGTGGATTTTGACTCATAGCCCAGTGGATATTTTATTTGACACAGGATGCTTATATGTGAGGCCGGGTACCCTGACTCCACTGAGTTTGAGAACAGTGCCTCAGGATATAATCGTTTTACTAACTTTCAGACATTCTGTACACGTGGCTGTGTTTAGTCTGGAGAAGCCGCTCATCTTATTCTTGAATCCTCTTCACATTATTTTTCGGAACTTTTCTCTGCAAAACCGAGAGATTATCTCAGGCAACTCATGAAAATAACCTTAAACGCATAAGCATTCCTGAGGATGCACTCAATTTATAGTTTAAGTTTTTTTCTGGTATCGTTTCTTCTTCTACTTTTTCTTATTTCTACTGGCGGTTCCCTTTATACCTATAAAGCCACAGTGACAACTTTTTGTCCTTTTTCTCTGTCATCAGCATCCTATTATTTCCCCCGAACCAACATGTCCTTTCACCATATCCAGAAACCTCCTCTTTGGTTTCCCTTTTTTCAAATACTCGGTAGCCAGTCGTATCCTGCATCTTACACTTCAGCGTCTCTGTTCATCCCACTGACACCGCAGCTTCACCTCTTAGTGAAGATCAATGGAACTGTTGAAACTGAGCCCCAAGCTCCAACCCCGAAAGAAATATCAACAGATTAAAGGCAGCAATAGCCATATTGCGTTTTCACTACTCCAAACTAAAAACCATTATTATTGATCATACAAATAATGCCAAAAGTTTGGAAATGGGAAAAACAAATGCCATAATGAACAATTTTTCCTCTCTTTTATGACATTTTTAAGTTTTTTTTAAGTTATCTCTAATTGTGTCTGTAAAAAATCAGGACATGAAACCTGCATCTGTATTAATACGTCTTCTAATATGCAGATGAGTCACTCCAGCCAATCAAACTTGCCGCAGTGACATGGTTTTAGATGAGCTTTTATAGGAAGATGGATTGTTTGACTCCTGGTTCCAGCACTTTGCATGACAGTGAGTCCTTCAGCAAGATCTTGAACCATAATTCGCTCACGATGGCTGTTACATTTGGTGAACGATGATTGTGTTAATGACTACTGCTTCTAGTGTGTAGGTGAATCATTTCATGGTCACCTCTGCCGGAAAGGTTTCAGAACACAGTATATCATTGAGCTGTCATGTCAACAAATACAGGGACCTATACAATAATAAGCAGGTGATTTTTAATGGCTAAGCAAAACATTTTTCCATTTTCCATCATCCTCACTCTGCTTCTGAACAATTCATTAAGGTTAATGTTTTTTATTGTCTACCATTGGAGACGTTTGCCTCGAAATGAGAGAACTGCCGCATTAGAGGGCATTATAAGACATTACAGTGAAACAAAATGAATGTATTAGAAATGAAAAATACATCAAGTAACTCTGAGTTCAAATATGGTCACACAATCTCGCTTGCATAGCGGCATTTGCACAAGCACTTGTACCATCTGAAGTTCTATTTGAGCCTCTCTGCTATTCTTCCTGTCCTGTCCTGTTTTGTTGACAAAGGGACAAATGGATTTTTAAAATGGTTTGGCTGACCTCAGCGTATCAGAGCATATTTGAGGAATCACATCTAATTCTTTGAGGTTGTCCGACACGTCATTATGCAACTATATTTCTGTGAAGACGATTAAACCAGACTCACCATACAGGCAGACTACAACCATATGCACCGTTCATCCAACTGGTTTTCTAGGAGTGAGGATTGCAGAGTATGCAGAATAAGGTGGGGGGTTGGGGTGAGTGGGGGTTGTCCTCAGGAGTACAATGTCAGATGGGCTATATACTGTATTAGCTTGACAGTTATTGTGTGTCCATTTGCTGACCATTGCACAACTAAGCTTGAAATTATTAGCCCCATAAGGAGTGACAATTCCATTCATCACCATTTTACCACATATTAGAGCCCTAGCTGCCTCTCGCTCTCAACAAATGCAATCTCCAGTCAATTAAGTTGTGACAAGCGGTAAACGGGGACGCCACAAACAAACAATTAGCAGCAAGAGCTCTCTTCCGCGTCTCCAGCAGGTTCCAAGTGAACAATGTCAAAATAATTCCCTCTAATACAGCAGGATTTTCAGGATATGATCTTCCCGAAATGGAATTACAGCGTGCAGTTTGATAGAAAGAGAAGGATATGAGAAGGCAAACAATACTGCGGTGGAAAAACGGGATTCAAACAGTAATTCATTGGATGAGTGACAGAACCAGATTCTCCCTGCATAGAACAAGAATGAAGGTGAGTCAGAAATAGAAGGCAAAGACTATATAAGTGGGAAAATGAAATCCACAGCAGAGGAAAATGCAAACAACAGAACATAAACTCGAAAAAATAGAAGACAACATCAAACAGGTGCTTTCAGCTATAATCACATTACCCACATATAAATGCCCTTTTATTATAACCTATCCAGGGAACGAAACGCATGCACACATGACAGGATGTTTCATGCACAGTAAGCCATGAAAACTTTGAGACAAACTTGAAAAAAATCACATGATGATTAACAACCTAACACAATAACCTGCTGAGGTGTCTCATGCGGAAATGTCTAGAATATGTAATGAGAGCGAAGCACTCCTTTTTTTAAATTTTGGTCATCGTTAAATCCCCAATGTCAAAAACAATTTCCTGGACAGCTGCTCGAAAAATAAACAATAACCAGTGCCTAAAATGAGTCAAACACAAGCTTTAAGATGCTTCACATTATTCATAGCTTTTCCAGGTTATTAAAAATGTTATGTTGCATTTACATGAACAGCTCATAAATATTATACTTGATACTGAGGTTTGGAGGCGACGGCAGCATGAAAGTAAACATATTCTCTGGCCAGGTGAATCATTCAATAATGAGAGCGATTTTCAATGCTTACAAACAGGGAAAATCGTCTTTGACATGTAATCTTGTGTTCTGCGATTGAGCTTGAATATTCACATACAATGCATAGAATTTTAAGAGAATCTTCGCCCCGTGTTTGAAACCAGTTACCGGTACATTAAGTTTAGCCCTTCTCTATGGAGAGATATTCATTTTTTTTATTGTTCAAGTAATTTAAAGAATGGCCGAATTAGACACAAAAATCATGAGGAATATTTGGTATCTGATGTGGACGCCTCTAGCATGTCTCCTATCGGCGGTTCTCCAGGTCCAACTTGGAGGAGACCCGGTGAAGACCCAGAACTCACTGGAGGGATTATAGATTTCATCTGGCCTGGAAATGCCTTGGATTCTTTGAGATGAGCTGGAGAGCATTGCTGGGG
Organism: Lophius americanus; assembly: GCA_037951165.1. Lineage (NCBI taxonomy): Eukaryota > Metazoa > Chordata > Actinopteri > Lophiiformes > Lophiidae > Lophius > Lophius americanus. The sequence continues at coordinate 1,485,813 of JBBDHG010000090.1, read as the reverse complement.
AGATGGACGTCTCCTTGTGACCGAGTATTCAGAACAAAATGAAATCATGAGGAAATCCACTGGAATAAACAAATCTTTGGAAATTTGTTTGTAACTACTCCGTCTCCTTCTAGATGCTTACCGGTCAGGCAGTTCTACTGGTTTTAATGCAATTTTAACGTGGAAATGTATTCACTTCGCACAGTGAAAGCATTTCAGACAGTGTAGGAGAAAAAGGCTAGAATCACGCCTTCACTCAGCAATAGAGACTGTGATAACGAGCATGAAATACCCCATGGGTGCGTTTAATTGAAGAAAGAAAGAGAAGTTATGGACGTTTATGCTTTTTTATTTAATACCTATCTGAGAATAAAAAAAGAAAAAGAAAGAAAAAAGAAAAGATGTTGATTGAAATTCCCCAAAATATCAATACGTGAAAAATGTATTCATAAATGTTTACAAAATTATTGCTTTATTGGTATTCTACTATCTTTTACACAACACATGTGTATTATGTACAAATTTATATTATCAGACTTTTACTGAAAATGCTTAAACTTTTTAACCAAACCCTTTAGAAGAAAAAACACATGCAGAAAGTTTCAATGAAATGTTATGAGCAGCCAAAATGTATTTTGCGGAGAAAGGTAATCCGTCAAATCAGCTGAACTAACATGTATGTAATGCACTGAAATTTGTTACATTTTTCCCTTCACTGAGTTGTTAGCTCCTGTATTTGACATTATCATTTCTCTGCATGGACTTAAGATGTAGAAAATCCAGAAGACGTGACAGGTATGCTGAACTGCCACTGCTTTTATTTTATATATCTACATAATGATGCTGCAGTTCTTTCATGTAGGAGGGGAAGTTACAGAGGGGACTAAATGTGTGTTTGTGGCCCCTGACTTATACGAGCCCAAAGAAGTACCTCCTTTTTGGGTTTTGGGGGATATGAAAATAAAAAACTATTAAAAAAACAAACAAATTAAGCACAAAATGCTACCCCTTGTTAGATATGCAATGTTAAAAATATGTAAATAAATATAGTGTATATATATATATATATATATATCAGGTTTTTATCGTTATTTTTTTCCCTCATTTTAAAATAAATTTGCTTAGCAGTTTTACTACTGGATGCAGATTTCCCATTTTCTTTGTACTTTTATTCATCAAAATTGTTACTTTAATAATTAGGTATTGTGACACAAAAATAAAATATTTACCTTTTATTTTTATTAAAGATGAGATGAGGGCAAATTTAATATGACACATGTTATTAAAGCATTAGACTTGTTCAATCGCTTGTTTTAGTATGAAGAGATACAAGCTGAAAATTGATATATAAAAAGAAACATGCGCATGATTAGTAAGAGAGGACTTTCTTTTGGACTCTGGCAGTGCTCCTCTTGTTTCTAATTGCACAAAGGAACCGATACCGGTCCTGCTGCTGGATTCTTGTGCCGGACGTTGTCCAGCTCTCCTTGTCTAACGGCCTGTGACGTGGTAACCCCTATATGCTACTATCTCTCCAAGCTGAAGGGGCTGCAGATTTCATCTCATGCAACCAGTAGTGACAAGGGAACTGGCAAATTTCTAAACTAAAGTAAAATCAAGCGGGAAGAATGAAGACAGAGAAATGGTGTGTGGCCACCGCTGGAGGCTATGGGTGCAATGATACATCGATCCATATCGGTATATCTGTTTGTTGAACAACGATCCAATTAAACCGATAGAGGGTCAAAATACCGATGTACATCGTCTTTTTTAAGATATGTATTATTTTGAAATGACTACCGGCCCAATTCTGCAGTGTTTCCCACACACAGATTCACATCCCTCTCAGCAGACAGAACTGTGGACCAATGGGAACAACCAGAGGCTGCAGTTTCATTTTGTGCTTTTAATCTGCTCACCCTGAACGTTAGCGTTCACATTGGCAGATAATCTGTTCTTTAAATGAGAAATAAAGGTTTCCAGCGGCCTTCCGATTGTTTACTGCCTCACAACAATATGGAAAAATAATTTGCATTGGTCCGTTGGCTTAATGCTAACATATAGTGGGAATTGCCATATACATGCTAAAGTAGTTAGCAATTACAGCGAAACCTTAATTATACACTAAACGAGTATGTACAAATAGTAAACTATTTCACTAAACATATATTTTTCCGTTAAACTTAAAAAAGGGTTTGTTAATGAGACGCTGTGTTTTAACATAATCCAAATTATAAATATATTGCAATAAATATATTGTTCAGATGACATTATTTATGAGTGGCTGTTTTCAGAAAACCCCGGCTTTTTGTTGAAGATTTATACTTCCAAACCACTGAGCTCTGCAATTATCAGAACTATGTGAATATAAAGTCATGAAACATAAATGTAGACAGTTATGTTGATTATTAGAACGTTATCAGGGGTATATACTTTTATCCAAACATGAAAAATGTGTCACTCATTAGTGTCTTTTTGTCATAATTATATTTCAGCATAAAATTGTCAAAACATGTGTACATTGCTTTTATAATTTCTCTTTCTTAATGTGAAATGCAACCAATTTTGTTATATGGGTACATAATATCTTCTGAAATCGATCCCAGGCCCCTGAATCGAATCAAACCATTATCCTAACTTGGCAGACTTTTTGATATCGCCAAATATCATATCCTTTTCCAAATAATCGATATAGTATCGCATCGTGATGGAACTGATTTACACTCCTACTGGAACCAGAACCTTTTTGTTGCTTGTCTCAATGCTGCCTCTTGTAGCAGGTACATGGTGACACAAGTATATCTCTCTTTGCGGTTAATAAAGCCCTGATCCATCCCTGAGGCTAAGGGGGTCGGTGATTTTATTTGTGTTATCTTATGTAGACACTTTGAAACTGTTTCCACGTATTTGTGCTCACAAAGAGAGACTGGAACTTTAAAACATTGAAAGCGTTGTGTGTACCGGCACACAGACGATCCAGATCTACTTCTGAGTTATATCACACAAAAGTCAGTACTTTATCTGCATCTACAAAGACCTTCTGCTTTTAAGCATGCAAGTTTAAGACAAAATCAAGGCTAATGATCAGCCTTCCTTTGTAACGCAGGCATTTCTAACATCTGAATTAAAAAACGGAATAAACATGAATCCCATTAAATGACTCCACCGTTAAAAAACAATCTAAAAAAAAAACCCAGTTTATTCATGTATGCTTTTGTGTTTGCAGCTCCTCTTTCTCTCCTTACAGTATTAATGATGTGTAAATGTGCTTATGGTCAAATCGAATTGTGGATTATAATTTCGTTTTGAAGTGCAATCATTTTTTTCCATACAGTTCTGGTATACTTTTCATTTCATTCTATGTCTGGAAGTGAACGTCTTGATAAAGCCGCGGGAATGTCTTTGACATAATAAAACAATCAGAATCAGAAATTCTCATTGTTCTGATGGTAAATATGTGAGAGCAGTAATTTGTATCATAATAAATGAAAAAAAACACTATTAACACTATTAATTCATGTATGTTCTTTCATTTGTTAGGATCCCCAATAGCTTTGCCCTATGTAATGCTGTTTCCTTATTACTTTCTTTCACACCATAGATTCTAGACATGAAAAGTAAATCAATAAATAAGAAAAAGAATGTGTAAAAGCGTTGTAGAAGCCTTTACAGGCTTATACCAAACCCAAACCCAAGAACAAGAAAAAAGATAGAAACTCACTAATTCATCTAAAAAAAATAGAAATAGTAAAATTTCACATTAAAATAAGAGTTTAGGGAAACAATAGGAGTTGGTAAAGAAATGAGTGTTCAAAGATCTTTTGAAAGCAGGACATTTTTAAGATAATGTAACAGAATCCATAAAACAAAAGAACACAACAAAAACATCAAACCTATATTATACCTCACAGTCCACACAAATAAACCTATTTGTAAACATTTATTGAAAACAATGTTATTTTGAAAAGCCTACTTAAAATGTATGTACAGTATGTAAAAAGTGACAAATATTTATGTATAATCAGTAGACAAAACATGTTGTATATTTTCATCATCATATTATTTTATGTTAATTATTATTCAGTAACTATCATATGGAACCAGAAGGAATATTCATATAATTAAACATTTTTAATTAACTCTTGTAACATGTGATGATTTTTTTTGAAATGTAAGATTTTAGCAGTTCCAATTTACAGCGTTTCTTTGGGGGTGTTTTTTTTATCTGGTTGAGTGATCGTCTCTGTCCGTGGTGCTGAAATATTTATGGGGAAAGCTTTTGCAGACTTAGCATGTACAGTCATTGCAGTTGCATCACTTAGCAGATACAGATGTTACTGTGTCTGAACTCATCCTGACCGCTGAGCATCAGACCTGACGGCTGTCGAATGTCAATCATTCACTGGGAAAACTGTTGTCTGGAATGATGACAGATACATGTATTAACATGTCGGAACTATAAACAACTAGACCTTTACTGTCATCCCTGACTGCAAGGGTATATCTCAACTCAGCGTAATTTATAAGTACGTTTAAAAAACAACATCAGATGAGGTTGTTGTCCACAGCGTACATTCAATAAATATTATAGGCACGGCATCGGAAAAACACAGTTTACCCAAAAGCCGCCAATCCTCTGCACTGTACAAGAAATGTTTCTGATTAAACTCCTTAAATGAAATGTGAATGTGAAGTTATGTCCAAAAAAAACGGTTTCTGTTTTTCAGAGAAAAAAAACGAACCCTAGTGACTAAAAATATGAACTATTAGAGTAAAATTTCATATATTCAAAGTAGACCCATTATAGCCGAATCATAAGCACCAAATTTGAACTATATGGGAGCAACTGTTAATTATGTCCTAAAAACAGCATTGTTTGTATAAAAGCTTCCTGAGTCAGTTAAAGATGACAAATACAAGCTAAATCTCATCCAGGTTGATTCGGATACACCAAATTTAGACTTAAAATTAGGAAGTCATGTTCAAAAATCACTGTTCTTTAAAGAAAAATATTAACTATTACAAGAAACATGGATTGTACAAGATGCATTCCCTGAAGGCGATTCATATGCACCAAATTCAGACTAAACGTAAGGCAGTTATGGCCGACAAACAGTGTTTTTTTTTGTTCAAAAGCTCTTCCTAGTGAATAAAATATGACGTCTTACAGTAAAATATGATAAATACAAGACAAAGCTGCTCGAGTTTACTCATAGTCACCGAATTTGAACTAAATAGGAACAGCAGTTGAGAAATCACGAACTGAAAAAATTTTGAGACAAAAATCCCCCAAATGTCCGAAACATCTAAACGCCCTGAATGAAATGAAATGAATGAAAATGAATCCAGTACAATATTCGCTATAAATTTTTAGTGAAACGTTTGAAACACGAACAATTTACGGCAAAGACTATTCCATGATATCCAGAACTTTTTGGGGAGATCATTTATACCCTAGCCAGACTTCCGTCTTCATAAATGATGGATCTCTGTTAATTACTACGTGTTAACGTTTACTCAATTTGCACATTTTATCAGTCAATAAATTAATAAGCAGATTAAAAAATATTTGAAATAAATGAGAAAAGAGAAATAATCCTCTTTGTCCAGGAGGAGCACGGCCACATTTATGCCTAAGAAGACAAGTCCTCTCGCGGCTCCCTCTCTTGGGTCCTCCATCCTCATCCCTCTCTTTGAAGAAATGCCTTTTTGCAGCATCTGCTTCTTTTCTTTTTTCTCCTTCCCCCAGCCTCCTGCTATAATGCCTCCCTTCCTCTTTTAACACTTTGATTGCATGTATCTCTCATCGGAGTCCTCTGGCTAATTGCATCATTCTAATGGTCTTTTTTCATGATCATACACTACACTGACGTTTCATGCAGCTTATTAATTAGAATTAGTGAGAATAGGACGGGGAAAAAAGTGAGGAGAAAGTGCTGATCAGTAGTTTGAGTGTAGAAATTACAATTGTCTTAGTTTGGGGTATAGTGAATGTGAAGGGATCAGGAAATGAGGCTGGAATCCAAAAAGTTTACATCATTACTAACCCATTTATTTTAATCCCATGATATTCCCAGTAAAAATAACCACTTGTTTTGGGCTCACCAGTAAACAAGCGAGCGTAGTGGCGCTCTGATGTCTGTTGACATTTTATCTCACTAGGCTGCAGCCATTATCAGCATCATCCACACAGCATCCAGCCTGCTAGTGGAGAGTAGGTGTCTCCATCCTCATCTGCTTTTGGCACACACACACACACACACACCCACACACACAGCGGTGGCAGCCAACATGTTGGAAGTCTCCTCCTTTAGCTGGAGGCTCACCTTTCTCTCTCCTCCTCTCTCGCTCAGTCACTCCGAGATGCTGCCACGTCAGTGCAATTTAACAGTTCTTTGATCCATGTCCTGAAAATGAATGGCAAAAAATTAAGCAAATTATTTGAACCACCCACGGGCCCGAGGCAAAGAGACAGAGGTGGAGGGAGGAGGGACCGGGGGATGCTACAGTTGTTAAAAGGGTGGTCAAGTGTGACTATCAGAGCCATGAAGGAGGGAATGAGAAATTAAATAAATAAATGTGTTCTGTATTTAAATGTAGGGGGCTAACCCAGGAGTGAACTGAATCAGGGAGATTTGTTCCGCCTCGGCGGGCTCCACCATGTTGTCCCTGACAGCCCGCTTCAGTAGTTAGTGGAAGGCTGGCCGAGCTTAACTTCGGTGGCCGAATTCTGAAGAGTGGTATCAGAAAACAACATCAGCGCTGCGTCTTATCTCTGGGAGGGAATCAATTGCTTGTGAAAGGAATTCTTGTCTCTTTTCTTTTGTGCTATACATTGCCTGTGCAGAATGTTGTTTTATATTTCCTCCCCGATGCCTTTCTGTGTATTGAGGTGAATAAAGAGTAAAAAAGAATAGAATAGAATAAGGGGAGGAGTGAATACAAAAACCGATGCTTTGAAGTGTTGTGTGGAAGTCAGACCACAAGAGTAGATGGTTTCTGTGCAGCAGGAGCTAATTTTATACATTAACTCCAGTGGCAGTAAGCTAATATGTGCGTTAAAATGATTTGACACGGTGACAGGGGGAGTCTGGAACTGAACTACCAAGTGGGTGGGAAGTGGATAACCTGACTCACTCGGTAAAAATAGAAGATGGTTCACTGGTAACACACAATTAAATGATGCATTATGCAGTCTTAAATCTAAGTTGAAAATATTGTTATTGTTGTTGTTAAATAATTGTTATATAATGTCGTCATCAGGGGAAGTTCTTTTTTTTAATATAATCACCAACTGCTCTCTTTTAACAGTGTGTAATATTTGTCTTAAAAGGCTGCAGGACTAAAATAATGTCAGATTTGTGCACCACTATTAAACAAATATTAACTAACTCATTTACATTTTAGGTTTTTTGAAGTTTAAACCATGAATGAACAGTTTTTTGAAGAGATCGGAATAACATCCAAAGCTGGATTTTCACTTTCATGTGCTTATGGGCTCTAATCAGCGCTGTAAAAAATAAATACATGAATTTAACTACTAACACTAATTTAAAAAAAAGTATTTTAGAATATAACTTATCAATTTAAGCTGTAAGTACTTTATTTTATTGCGTGTTACTAGTTGAAATAATTATTTTGAGTTCATTAGTTGCTCCATCTTTACAGTGCACAGCCACTGTAGCTTTATGTCAATAAAAAGTGTAGCAATGACTGTTTTATTAAAAACTATGGTTGGACAACAACATTCCCCCCCAGGTTGCTAAAAGCTTATTTTGATAAGGTAATTTTTATCAGGTAAATGCAGATTTTCAAGCCTTACTTTTTCATGACCCAGCTTTAACTCACAGACCGATGATCTGATGTTCTCCATCAATTTCCTGATAGAGAGCTTTGCCCTCACTTTGTTGAGTCAATGTGGTCCTGAGGCAGCAAAGCATCCCCACAACATCACACTGCCCCCGCCAAGGTAGAATGTTCTTTTTGGTGGAATGCTATGTTTATAGTTTGTGTCAGATATAACTGTCCCTATTCCAAGCAGATCAACTTTCGATCAATCAGTCCATCGAATATTCTCCCACAATTCTCTGAGGGTCATCAGGATGTGTTTTTAACAAATTTCAGATGAGCCCTGATGTTCCTCTGGGTTCGTAGTGGCTTTCGTCTTCGCTATGAGAGGGAAATTTAGTTCCTCCGATGAATTCTTTGGATACCTGAATGGGCCTTTGCTGTGCTGTTGGAGACATTTTGAAGTTTCAGGGACTTATGAGGAGGTTCTCTATTGTTCCAAATCTTCTCCATTTATAGATAATGTGTGTCACTGTGTGTTTGCAGAGTTCCAGAGCCATAAGAATAGCTTTGTTCCCCATCCAACACTGATCATCATCACTTCAGGAATTACTTTTGATTTTAGCATAGTGTGCGACTGGTGAGACCTGCAAGCCAACTTCCTGCTTAGAGAATGATTTACGTGATGATTTGATTGAACAGAGTTGGTAGTAATCAGGTCTGATCCATCTGCAACAAGTCTTTAATGTAGTTTGGTAGTTTTGAGTTCTAAGGGTACAAATACTTTTGCACACAGTCCCAGTTGGTATTATATAACATTTCTGGTCAAATAATTACAAAAATGCTTTATAACTTGTATTTTTTGTTTACTACGGTTGCCTCTATTTGATGTTGCAAACAAATTCTGTGGAATAGAAGGAGGCGGGAGGTTGTAAATACTTTTTAACAGCATTATATCTCTTAGGCTTTACCAATTGGATGTTTCAGACGATGAGAAAGCTCAACAAATGCTACCTAAGAAAACAAATGCACACAAACAAATTGGTAACCTGCCTTCATCACTTTGTAAAAGCATGTACATTAGCTACCGAATGTGCAAATACACAAATACGGTACAAGTACAGGAAAGACTATATCTTAGAAGTGATGTTCTGTTTCAGGCACATCAGAGTTTCGAGAAGAAATGCTGACTCATGAGGTTTTTTTCCCAAAACACTGAACTAAATTGGTGAGTGAGTAAAATAAGAACTGGTGTTAGGGTCACGAGATAGACACAAGGTAGATCTTTTTGAGTCGACTCATATGTATCAAATCTGGACTTAATCGGACCAATGATTAAGAAATTATGTTTCCAAAAGCTATTGGAGTTAACGCTTCCCCTTGTGTCGGAAATATAGAACCGGCATTTCCCAAAATCAATCCAGCTCTTCCTCGCACTAAGGTCTCTGGTCATTAAGTCATTAATGACTCATAAAGGGAGCAGTCATTAAGTCATTAATAAGTCATTCCTCGCACTAAGGTCATTGAAGTTTGAAAAATATCTATGAAGAAGTTTTTGGGATATCATGCTAACAAGACCCATATGCAGACACTGTGGTGTCGATGGCATTTCCATAATATCCCCCACTTTGCAGGGATATAATGATGCACATTTGGGTTTTTTTCATTATTTCTTTCAGTTATTTTTTTACCCATCCAGTATTAGGCAGCCAGTTAGCTCAAGGACACAGCCTCAACTAACACAATGCAACCATGTGAATAATATAAAGAAGATGGTTTCTCCAGGTGCCTTTCCATTTCATAGATTTTGCAGCATCTTCTGCATGGCTACATACTACCTACTAACACAAACTGCAATAAAACAGTTGCAAACTCGTTATATTGCTAGTTACTTCTCCTTGCAGACTGAAATAATGAAGGTAATGTAAATCCAAGCCAAAATTTCATTGACCAAAAATCTCTTTCCAAAGAAGGCTGAGTGTTGGCTGCAAGATGTCAATCATTCGCTGCCATTACCTCCCTCCCAGTGTCCCAATCCTGAAATAACTGCACTCTTTCCATAATATTAACCATACCAGCTGTCATGATTAGGTCCCACTCAGCGTTCAATTCTCAGAGCGCCTCCTGCTGCACTTCCCTCTACTCAGACTTTAGGTTCGATGTGCTTCCCCCATACTCAGTGTCCTCTGTTCAGCTTCTTAAGAGAAGTAACTGGGCAGGCTGGACCTGGCTTCTCTAGTCATAATGTAATTTCACAGCTCATTATAGAACCAGTCCTCTCAGATGGTGTCAGCACTGGATCTAAATGTGCATTACTTGACAGATCTAGGTCACACGGAATTTGCAAATGATTCTGAGCCATTCTTGGTCATCTGTCCAAATGTTTCGACTTTGACAAGGAAACATAGAGTTGAAAATTTAGTTTATTGTTTTTAGCGTGTCTGCTAATCTTTGTGCCACTAATTTGGTGCTCAAGGACGAATAACACGAACTCAACCTTATTTGTAAAAAAAAAGAGAATTTTTTTTAGTGGATCATGTTAATTCCAGCCAATTGTAATATGGAGCCTTTTGTTGTTGTGTGAAAGTAAACCTGACAACCCACAATGGTAAACAAATTAATGCTTATTTCTTCACATTATTGTAATGATGCTCAATGAAGCATTTTCCCAGAGCCATTGAGATAAAAATTGTAATGGATTCAGCACACAGGTGTAACCACATTTATCTCCAAATCAATGAATTCCCACTGCCTGAGCTGTAATTAGACTGTCAGACTCTGATAAGGGTCATGCCAAACTGCTGTTGTGTGTTTACTCAGCAAATGCTTGCTTGGATTGGTTATCTGTGCGTACGCCTGCATGTCTCTGCATCCATTGCTACCTCAGCTGAACCACCGTGCAGCTAGGGGCTTGTTATAAATTTTCAGATTAACCCTGCAGGCCTGAGAGCAAGTCTTGATTTTTGCTCTGGGTGTAATTGCCTTATTGTGCTGCATAGGAATAGATTAATGCACATTATGTAGTTTGTAATTCGGGGAGGTGACTATATGTTTGCAGCTGGTGTTCTATACTGTGAGGCTTTCTTTTCATGATGGTATACTGCAGGGGAGTAACCTGCAAATTAGTGCTGAAAGCAACATTGATCTATTGATCTGATGCGTGAAGCTATTACACGCCGCTTCAACAAAACGTGCAGCGGCCTCGTGTCAAAATTCAGTTAATAGGCTTCTTTGGAAAGCTTCTTCTTTTTAAAAAAATACACAGTGCGGAGATCAACTCTTAAATATACCATATATATATATATATATATATTTCATATGTCTTCCAAATATTTCCCGTAACTTTATTTAGACCTCAAAAAAGATCAAATATGGTTATACGCATTCAAAACTGAATCCAAAGAATAACGGTAGTGCAAACACATTCAAGGCTTCCTTTTTTAATAATGATACAATAGAGATTCCTGACAAGTTTCACCTTCAATGGGCCATAAACCTGATAGCCAGCACCTAATATAAATGTCACACATGAATATATGACTGTACTTGAGTTTGACTATAAGATCATAAAAGCAGTACCAATCTTAATGTCAAGGAAATGACACATGTTATTACAAAATTAAATAAGAGGACAGCCAAAAGGTAAGTAGAAAATGTCATCAGGGAACTGAACATGACTGATAATGAATGTTCCAGCGAATGGCGCTTCCATCTGAAGGTGATTGGGTTCCATTGCACAAATACTTGGTCACATAATGATGGCAGAAATATAAGAACACAACATGATCTCCTATCATATTGCCTATCAATCATATTCTACCATATCCCCTTATTTTATTACTATTCTGGAGATGCTACTGTACAAATCACAGGCCACCGAGGCAAATCTTTTTAAAAGCAGCTTTTCCCCCCACCGCAATAAATACATTGAACTCCTCGGGTTAATCTCATCGTTCGTTCAGCACCTGCTTCTCCCCCATTGAAACCTCAAACACCTCCTCCACTGCGGTGCCGCTGCTCTGGTGTTGTGTGTATCTGTGTTAGGTTGTATAATGTGCTATATTAAACATGATATATTTGGTGGTTATGTGTGTCCGTTGTTGTTGCGTGTTGGGCATTTATCTGATGCTGTGTGTATTGTATGCTATGTAATAAACTTCTCACTGTGGCTGTGTGGTTTTTTTTTTTGCCGGTGTTGTGCCGTTACATACTCCAGTGAGCACAGCTGTGGGATCATGAGAGGGAATTGAACATAATTGATGTTCTTGGAAAAATCGATCTCATCACTATTTCACCGCATAGTGTCTTTATTAAAAAGAAAAACATATATGCAACTGAAAAGTAAATTAAATGAAACTTTGGACCGATCTTGTGTTAGCTTTGGATGAGTGACTCAAAAGGTTAAAGGCATTTAGGAAAGAAGAAAATATCCAGGCCTCTGCTGTCGACCCCGACTGCAAAGGTATAACCCTGGATTTCAGGAGCAATGCAACCTAACTATTCTGTGAAGTCAGGAATGTGCTCTGAAATTAGAATCCCACAGTGACTCAATAATAAAGAGTTAAATAAAAGCGTAAAGTTAACATTTTTCTTCTCAGCTCAGTAATAAACAACACTGATTTTTTTGTGTCAATTCCTGTGAGCTAAATTTAAACACAATTAGACTTATGGGGGGAGGTTACGGATAAAAAAGTGTGTTTCCAACAAATAACTCCCATTAATGACTGAAAAATGAACTATTATAGTGATTATATATATATATATATATATATATATATATATATATATCTTCTTGTGTAGATTCATATGTGAGTCATAGTCAAAACTGTTTTTGTTTTTTTTTAAGCAAAAGAAGTTCCCCCTTGTGAGTAAAATACAAACTATTAGAGTAAAACATGAAACATGGAAGATGGATCTAAGATAGATCTTAAAAATTATGGCTAAAAACCTTTGGATGTATTCATTACTCTCACGGATATAGCCAGAGGAACTTTGCCCAAAATCGATCCAGTTCTTCCTCCCACAAAAATCTATGTGGGTATTAAATTTTAAAACGATCAATGAAATGTTTTTTCAGTCATCACATTAACATCAGTGGCGGTGGCAATGATGATTCCATAATATCCCAGACCTTTCAGGTTCTTTTGTTAGTGTATCTCTCGGTGATATAACAGATTTATGAGATTTACAAACTTGTGTATCACTTGTATTTGTAGTATCTGTTTTACACTATGTTGATGGTGCCTGCACACGCGGCGTTGCAGTGGACGGATGACGGCTTGTTTTGATGAAATCTTATTCTGATTGAAGTTCTAAACAATGAATATATTTCAAACTTTATCAAAGTCACATTCAGCTGCTTGATTTGTACGAAAGGTTGGCAACAATTTGAGTGTTTTCTTTAGTTCTGTAATTTTTTCTCTAATATCTTTATTATGTTTTGTATTTGTATAAAGTGTTTCATAGCTTGTGTTTTTTTTTTTAGTTTTGTGCTTTTTAAGAATTAAAAAAAAAATGAATATGCTTTGATAAATTTTTTTCCTGTCCGAAAAAATTGCATTCAATTTTCATATCATACTTATCATTATCTTATGTGCTTTTTAACAAATCTATACATTTTAATATTTATTGTATCTATACAGTCATATGTTTGTATTTGATTTTGTAATCTATTTCCTCCAAATATCATTATTTTTTACACTTTGCGAAACACTTGTAAATGTGTTAATAGTTTAGTTTGTTTTACCTTTTTTTCAAAAAAGCATTTAAGATCCTGTAAATTTGTACTTAATTATATATTTTTTTGGACAAACCTTACATTTGTACTGCACCTCTGGGCCACCGTAGCTGACTGAAAGAAACATTTTGTCACCAGTTGTTTGCCTCCACTTGAGTCTAAAAACTTTCCGAGGGTTCAATCCTTGGACAGAATATAACTGGTCACATCACTGCAGGCAAAATAAGAGCCGATTAAAGTGAGAAGAAACAGTGAAGAATCAAATTTCAAATGGCTTTGAAGAAGAAGCAGTAACACTTCAGTGGGGTGAGGTTTTGAGGGGGGCTAATAAAGCCGCAGTATTCACTCAGAAGTGAATTACAAAGTATCATTGCATCGTCTCATGATCAATGCACTTTAGTAATGCTCCACATCACTTCTAATAATCAAAGCTAAGTCAAAAATCATAGAAGAGGCGGTAATTACATGCACCCATAATGAAGGCACTGCGAAGCATCACTGAATGATTTATTCTGCTGTTGTCCTGGAGGCTTCAGGTCAGATGGAGCCGTTCTGTCCGCTGACTGACAGGGCCACTGGTCCAGCCGCCTCGTGTCTCTCAGCTCATTTTCGAGCCACAAACCATTTCTAATTGGTCATGACAGCAGCGTCTGGTCGTCGGCGTTGATCTATATAGTCCCTACAAATAAATGAATGCAACAGAAGTACAGTAACACAGTTACAGTCACGTACCTCTGAGCTGCTGGCTTAACCCTACATTCTATCTCTTCCTAATGCATTTTCTTTGGAGCTAAAGACCAGCAAGGTCTGCAGGATAATAATAAATAAAGCCGTGAGTCAGAATGAAAGAAGAAATATTTCACAGGAAGATTGTTCCTGATGTTAATGCAGAAATTCATGAGTTATAAACTTCATTAAATGCAGGTCAATCCCAGATGAACTTAATGCTTAACACATAATGCAGATACATCGTTATTAAATATATAGGTTAATTATTTTCAAACATTGTGTTCCTAATAAAAACAATCTAATGGATGTTTCAGGCTGATAATCTTACAAGCTAATATTTATTCATGATTTATCAATGCTTCATTATTTTTTTATACACATGAAGGGTTGGAGTGTTTACTGTTGCCAGGCAACTCAGTCAGCTGCTCATCGATGTCGCTCTCATTAATTGCTGTGGTACTGTTCGGACAGAACCACCCTAGTCATCACGTTTGTTCCGCCTCAAAATCAAATCTGGGTGGTTCATGTTGGCCACAAGCAGATCAGCGGTGTAAGACCAGATCTGTGAGGACTTCTCTCTACCTGATTACCTGGATCAAACATAAAAAAGAGTCAGCAAAGATAATGGTTCTTGTATAGCAAAGTAAATCATCTCTTTCTCTGGCTAATATTTGGGACAAAAAAGGACATTATGAGATTAAAGTTGTAGTTTTACAAGAATATTAAAAGAATTTTGTGACTATTCCATCGTTCATGACATTTTAAACCCACATACGACTTTGCCAAAAAAACTGGAGGGATTTTTTTTGTTGAATATTTCTGACATGGGGAGGAGCTTTATCTGCCTTATTTCAGAATTTCACAGTAATGAAGTATTGGCCAATTGCTTCATAGGTACAGTGATGGACATTGGATGCAGTTTGTCTGTGTGTGTGTGTATTTGTGTGTGTGTGTGTGTGTGTGTGTGTGTGTTACAGTAGGTGTCCAGCTGTGTGATACCCCTTTTCCATCGAGCTGGTTACAGGGCTAGTTCGGAGCCAGAGACTGATTTAGCAGCACTTCGCTGCTTTTCGACAGCCTAAGCACCAGGTCCTGGCTTTCAAAACTGTAGCTAGACAAGCACCAACTCTTTGCTGTACTAGAGTCAAGAACCGATTACGTCAGGGGCTGGGGATGTGGTTACTGTGACCAAATAAGACCGGATCAACACTGAACCGCCATTTTCAAAACAACAGCCGAGCAAATTTCATCTGATGAACAAAAAATAAATAAAATCTTGTTCTCAACCTAGGCTTGCAAATCCAGGAACATTACTTACATGGAGATGATGAGCTCTTCCATTTTTGTTGAAGTGCTCGAGTATGGCCAAGAGTTGCTGGGTATTCAGACAGAGACTTTATGACGTTATACGGTGATGTTATAGCGCGGCTCTGATTTGGTTCCTTGCCAATGGAATAGCAAACAGGTTCTTAGGAGGTGTGCGAGTTGAACAAACTGAACACTGGCACTAGCACCAGCATGTAACTAGCACCAGGTTCTTTATGGTGGAAAGGGGGTATTAGTGCCAGTGTTCAAATTAGGACTTTATTTTATTTTAAATTGTATTTCTCCATATCTTTATATATCTCTCAAATATATTTATATATATAAAAATATTTATATAAATATATTTTATGCATATGCACTAACCGTTTTGGATTATCTGGAATATACCAAAAGTGAAAAGAGAAAAGTAAACTCAGAGATTTGTGGCTCTAACAGGAAAACGATAAACAGACGATGGTCATCTTTTATATTTAACCCCGCAGAATCCAAGGTAGATAAAAACTACATCAACCTTTAACATCTACAGCAGTGAAGTACAACACAGCCTACGCATAATGCAGCAATAACATGAATCCCAAAACATCCGATGTAACAGTAAAACACTGAGAGGGATCATTTTACTGCTTATGTAAGGTGCATTTTGCTGATAATAGAAAACTTCACTAAACTCTTGTGCTTCATTTAATTGAGTTTTTGCACATATTCTTTTTAGGAACCTAAGTGTTTGCTTCTTTAAATTGACAAATCATCAAGACTATTTTCCACTTTCATTTACATAAATTGAACAACATACATTCCGATCATAACTTAGTGTATTCATTTATTAACAGGATTTTAAGACTTTAAATCCAACATTGATTACATAATGCCCTGTTTAAAAAACAACAAAAACAAAGACACCTCCAAATTTGACACCTAAAACGGCCTTGATACAACATAAATTATATATTGTATAATTTTCACAACTCTTAATTACAAAGTCTAATAATCATAATTATTAAATATTTGCGGATTTAGGTTTCAAACAATGGAAAATGTGACGAAGGGTTCGGAGTGGAAAATGTATTACCAGTCATTTTGAAAACAGAAATCTAGAATGAGGGGCTTAATACGTAGAAAGCATTATTATTTTTTTAATCATCTGATCATAAACGCTAGCATTAATTAGTGTCAATTGTGACATTTTCTCTGTAACATACTTTGATGAACAATTTTTATAACATAGTGAATTATTGATATTGTTATGCGAGTTAAAAACAAAGACTCAGGCATCAACACGAGTAAGGTGCAGAGTCAGCAGTTTAATAATTAATAAGTCTCAATAGCGTCAATCAGATGTTGAAAATGTCAAGGTCCCTTGACAACAGGTTTGTTTTATGGGTAACCAGAAAACTCAGAGGTATACTGAACTGAAATAGTCATTGTCGTGACTCATGGCAAGTAATTCTGACTAGTCTTAATTCCAATCAAGATATCCCTAATCCCCCTCAATTGAAGATATCATAGATCTTTTAAGATATCTCAAAATTAGTTTGGACTAGTCAGAATGACATTATACATGTCTCTAAATGGAATTTTGACGAGTCAAAATGACTTAGTATAGTTTTGACCAAGTGAAACGATGTTGCAGATATCTTAAAATTAAGTTGATATCTGTAATTTTAATTCTGGATAGTGAAGCTGAGTGAATACATGTTATAAGGGCTTGCAATAAGAGCCTGTTTGTTTGAAGAAAGAGGACAATGTTAAACTGAGAAGTACAAATACTGAAATAAATAGCGTAACGAGAGATTGGGGAACAGGTGAGGACTGAGAACAGGTGAGAACATTCAAATAATCAAGGAGTGGAAAACAGAAAAAAGACAGAAAGTGTAAGGACTAAAATGTTTTACAATACAACGGGATACAATAGCACAAATCCAAAAACCACAAACCTTAAAAATAAATTAAAACAATAGTTGAAACCACGACAGGCAACTATTGCGAATAATATTGTCAAAGCTGTAGTTATAAAAAAAATACTAATGTCCACCAGTTTATTCTGGATAGTCTGTCAGTCATCTACAAAGCTGATAACACCGTTCGAAGAACAGCCAGGTATCATTCAAACTTTTCTACATGTGCTTAAATATTTCTTACAAATTTAAATTCTGAACAGTCGGGGATATTATGGAGTCATCATCAGCATCATCTTTCGTGTTCAGGTGATCGCTCAAAAACTCTTTCATGGATTGTTTTTACATTTTTATAGCCATGTGGACCTTAGTGCGAGGAAGAAGTGGATTGACTTTGGGAAAAAGGTTTGATTTATATTTCCGTCGGTAGTGGGAGCTTTATTTCCAAAAGTTTTCTGCCCATAATTTCTCAACAGTTGGTCTGATTTCATCCAAATGTGGTGCCTATGAATGGACTCTAAGAGACATATCACGTATATATCATATTTTACTACAATAGTTTATTTTTTAATCACTAGGTGGAGCTTTTTTTAACTAAAAACACTGTATTTTTAATATTAGGAGTTCAACTGTTGAGATTGCTTTTAAAACGCAGGGGATTGAGGTTTTTTCGCTGATATAACCTAGCTGTCGGGGACGAAAGCTTAACTCTAGTTTTGGAAGGATTTTCAATACAAGTCTCATAAGTTGGCAGATCATCAGGTTTACCTTTATGAAAACTACACTTCATGATTTGATGATGGCCATGGATCGCTACTGTGATTCAGTTCATGTAAATCCTGTATGCACTACAAAATATCATAATTTAGACACAGCAAGATATGCACAGAGAAATAGATGAATTAACACGTTCCACAGAGGATCGCCTTCAGTCGCTCTACTCTGAATACAGTATAGCTCTTGTAAACTTGTCAAGTTCTGTTTACACACACTGAAATAGAACGCTATTTATTGTTTGGTTTCAAGCAGAAACTATACTGCTTGTCCCTTGGGCCCAAATTATACTGCTTTATCCACTATTTTTCTGAGTCGTATTACTTTTGCTATTACAATAACAACATCAACGGGTAATGTCAAGCCTTTTATTTGAATTCAAATCTCATCCTCAGTAATTCCAATCTCAAGGGTGAGACCAGTTGAGGCATAACAACATATTGTGACATCTGGCCTCTATTTAATTAGTCCTTGCAGGTTATCGCTGTGGAAAAACCCAACTCTAAACACCAAGGTTTAAAAATGGAAATGTGACATTAGATTGAAGGAAAGTTGGCATTTGGAGCTGACTCGACTTGAATAGAAGTTCATTAGGCGAGTCAAAGAAGGGCTTCTTGCCAGACCGTTTTTTTGGGAGTGGAAATCATCTTAGATCAGATCATGTAATGTCAGAGAATCCCTATCATTAACAGAGATTTGGTGATTCCCTGTCTGGCTTTCACTTCCTGCTCCGGTTTGACTGACAGAAATGTTGTTAAAATGTGACAAAAGCTGTGTTCAAGGAGGGTTTTCATTTCACTCTGAATCCACAATAATCATTTTGCGCCCTTTTTTTCCACTGATACCTGTTCCAAATATCCCACCGCTGGTTTTAAGGGCTAAGTTTGATTTAAAAAGCTTCCGGATGAAATTACCAGAAGTAAGACGCTGATGTGGCTGATGAGCTGTCAGGTCTGAAGTATCAAGTCTGGAACAGATCCACAACCCCCAAACTATTCGATGCCAATGGATCAAACATAAACTGAAGGGTAATTTACATTGTTGAAGATCTGAGGCTACACGGCATTATAATAATAATAATAATAATACATTTAATTTATTATGCACTTTACATTTGGATCAAATCTTAAAGTGCTACAAAGTAAGAGCAGATAAAAGCTACAATAAAAAATGGTGAGTGAGGAGAGAGATCTTATAATCAATCCTGGTGGAGATGGGAAGACAATGAAGGGAATGAAGAACGGGGGTGATGTGTTCGTGTTTACGAACTCTCATCAGGATTCTTGCAGCACTGTTTTGAACATACTGTAGTCTTTGAAGACTTTTATCAGGGATCCCGATGAGAAGTGAGTTACAGTAATCCAGTCTGGAGGAGACAAACGCGTGGACCAGCTTTTCAGCATCACTCAAGGTGAGTGAAGAACGGAGTTTGGAAATATTTCTGAGATGATGAAAGGAGATCTTGCAGATATGTTTGATGTGGGATTCAAAGGAAGAGTTGAGGGTCAAATCTTACGCCGAGGTTGGTGACTGATGAAGAGAGGGGAATGTCGTGACCAGAGAAGGTAATGCTGGTTATGGAGGAAGACTGGGTCTGATGAGGGGTGCCAATTAAAATTGCTTCGGTTTTGGAGCTGTTCAACTGGAGAAAGTTGTTTTCCATCCACACCTTTATCTCCTCCAGACAAGCGCGGAGGGTTGACAGGGAAGATTGAGATGACGAAGAGGATGGAGAGGCTGCGGAGGAACATGTGTCAGTTAGCAGATAGCTAACCAGTCAGTTAGTAGTTGTTATTATACAGATCAACCCCACCTGGAATCGTCATAAACCATTTATGACGATTTTTGATTGTTTTAAAATGTTATACCCCTTATACCTTATTGTGACAAACAAATGGTTTGATTTTGGGAAAGGTCAGTTGTATATATCCGACACTAGAGGTAGCTTTACCGCAAAAGTTTTTTGGGCCATGAATTCTCAACCGTTTGTCCAATTTAGTCCAAATATCAGTTTATTTTTTTTACAAAAACATTGTTTTTCTGACCTAAGCTCTAAACAGTTGGTTCAATTTAATCAAATGTGTTCTCACAAGAGGGAGCTTTTAAATGAAAAAATACTAAATATAATATATAACTTCACATTTAATTCAAGGAGTTCAATCGGGGGATTGTTTTTTCAATACGGAGGATTGGGGTCTTTTCGAGGATACACCCTTGCTGTCAGCGACGACAGCATGGGCCTTGTTTACAGGTACAGTCTTTACATTCACTTTGTAGCTGGCATTACTTTGTAACTGTTCTATGTGTGTTTTTTCATAATAAAGTCTCCAAAAAATGATGGCTGTCAAAGAGAAGATGAAAAAACTTTATGGGTGGGCCTGCAGGCCTGAACCCACCGACTTGTATGGCTGTCCTGCCCTAAAGGACGGGATATATATGTTTTCTGTACATCACTTTGAATTATTTAAAATCGATATGTAAATCCCCATAAGGACTAAAAGAACTAAAAAGGTTAAGGTTACTTTCATTAACGTGGCATTATGTGTGAAGTCTGGACCAATCACAGCAGCCCAATTTACGTTGTTCCATCCAATGGAGGTTGATCAGAGTGTGTGGGACTCTGTTAAAAATATTCTATGACACTGTGGTGGCATCAGCGATCATACGCTGTGTTCTGCTGGGGTAGAGGAAGCACAGAGAGGGACAGAAATAAAATCTACAGGCTGGTCAGGTGGTCCAGCACTTTGATGGACTCTCACCTGGACTCTGTGGAAGAGGTGGGTTGAGAGGAGAATGTTGACCAAGCTGACATCCATTCTGGAGAATCCTCTCCCCCCCGTACAGGAGACTATGGAGCTCTGAGCAGCTTGTTCAGCTGCAGTCTGCGACAACAACAGCCTAAGACAGAGCGATGCCGCAGGTCCTTTGTCCCGACTGCAATCAAGGCAGTACAACAAATCTCTGTGAGACTGTTGTGTCTGAAACTCTGTAACCAACCGTTCATCTACCTCAATACAGACCATGTGTGTATCTGATAATACATCCACTGACTACACATCGTTCTAGTTCCTCTAATTGCATTTTTGCATCTGCACCTGGACTATTTTAATTCATATTTAAATACGCCATCGGAGATAAGACTCTTACCCTTTTTCCCTCTTCTTTATATTATGTACTTCATTTCTTTATTTTAATGCACATGTACATATGAATTTTCTTTTTCCTAATTTTATCCTGTGTATGTACACTATGTATATATATATATATATATATATATATATATATATATATATATATATATATATATATATATGATAATATAATATAAATATTTATCTAAACATGTCTATAAGATGCCCTATTGTATAGTATGTATTACTTTTTTGTCACCTTTAGAATGTTGGAGCTGCTGTAAACATGTTTCCTAATGGATCAAACATAAACATAAGGGGGTTTTCAGGGATATAGCCTTGCTGTTGTGGACGACACCATGGGCCTAGTTTGGATGTTGTTTTATAGAAAAATTGAGCAGCTGAAGCCTATTGCTAACGACCCCGGTCATAAGGTGGGGTACGTCAATCCAACTACATTGCAGTTGGAGTAGAATATTGAGTACCTTTTGTTGGTGTTCGTTTATGTGAATTCGTAAGCCTGACAACACTGAAAGTTAAAACGGTTTTAATAAGATATTGTGCAAAGGCTGGCAGGAGGAAGGAATCTTCATATCGGTAGTGATCAAGTTCTTTTTTTTTCTTCAATTAATCTGACTGTGGTTAAGCCATGACCCGTCATAAATCCTACCGGAACAATTCTGTGACCCCCTCATGCCACACCAACCAGAGGCGGAGGAGTGAATGATGTGATGATGTTGCCATGGCAAGATTCATACATTTTTTTTTTGCTGAGGTTTGCACTCTGTGAGTGCATCAGGGGACCCACACAGGCATGGGTAGACTCCACAAAGAGATGCCCCAAGTCAGGATTTGACCCCACTACTTCCTTGCTGTGAAGGTTATACAGCAAACTTAGATGCTTGAATAATTATATACTTAGAAAAACAGATTAAAAGATTCCAAACAGTTTGCCTGATGTAAGCAGTTCTCACAAGAAGTATCATGCACACCCGAAGCAGAGATGGGAAAAAGCCTCTTTCTATTCCCAGGATGCAAGGAGATGGGGCAAGAGGGGGGTTTACTAAATGATGAGCTCCTACAACTTGATGACTAGTGAGGATCATTGATGACTTCAAAGATGTGTGGATCCAGGTCACCTGCATGACAGATTATGCATTAATGTGCCCTGAATTAAGGAGAATCTGCATTGATCCATATCTACTTAGGCC
Source organism: Lophius americanus (assembly GCA_037951165.1). Lineage (NCBI taxonomy): Eukaryota > Metazoa > Chordata > Actinopteri > Lophiiformes > Lophiidae > Lophius > Lophius americanus. The sequence goes on along the minus strand of JBBDHG010000090.1, from coordinate 1,463,243 downwards.
GTCATTCAACACCAGCATATAATCAAGAACAATATGTCTCATCAATTCACCAGCAGTCCCCCTGAATTAATCAGAAGCTATTAAATCCAGAGCAGAAAATAATATCAGCTTTTGTGACAGACAACATTTGGTATCCCAAATTCTCAAAGCTCATGTATCTCCAAACGGTCCTCGGTTCCCTATTTTGCATATTTGTTGGAAAATCTTCCACCAGGATACCTTCCGGGCTCTTCAGCATCTTAAAATTAAGCAGTGGAACAAGTAGATTTTCTTATCTAGTACTACAATTGATAAGTGCACAAACTTTGACCTCTGACCTAATCCCTTCCTATAAAAAGTCAAGAACTTGTCATATCATGACTGTTGTTTTATGCGGATTTGGTGTGTAGGCTGCCAATTTGGATATTAAAGTTAACCTTCACCTGAAGGAACAACATCATAGTTTACCCACAATACACCAGTCTGTCACAGTCGTACAATTGCCATGGAAAATGGGTAAACAGGTTTATACCTGTCTTTAAATGATTAAGTCCCTGATGATTTAATACCATATTCCCGTATTACATTTAGGCTGTTTTCAACATATTTTGAGTGAATTGATATAAAACAAGCAACATTTTGGAGTTGAAAACCTAATCAGCTATGTTACAATTTTATTACATGCTGAAGAAATGCAAATGGCAATAATATTACTTTGTTGTCCTAAGTTAAAAAAAAAAGTGAAGCTTATTTGCGATCCAGTGAGAAAAAGTGTTTACTGTAAATGTGATAACTTTTATAAATTATATATTATATTATATACTATATTTATGTTAGTTCATAAAATGATATTAAGTAATTTCATAAATGTCTTCCATGTGATCCTTTCATTCTATTTTTTTTTATATTGCCCATAAAGTGTTTATGAGGGGAAGTGGTTCTTGGTTCTTATTGGTTAACTAGGCCACGATGTTTTCCCTGACAGCAATCTAGTTGCTACTGCAATGCTTAAACTTCCCGTGGGGATTAATAAAGTTATTCTCTTCTCTTCTCTTCTCACCTAAAAATCTCCCCATATTGAGTTGAATATGAAATATTAAGGTAAAAATAAGATATATAGGATAGGAGAGGATAGATATTCTAAAGTCAATTCATGCGCAAAATGTTGACTACATCAGACCAAACATTGGGAAGTCATGTTCGTTTTTTCCATAAAAGTCTCATATTCTCATAAAAACCTCCTCCTAGTGACTAAAAAATGATGATAAATCTCCACGAGTTGATTAATATGCACCCAATCTTGAGTAATTTGGACCAATGGTCAGGAAGTTATGCCTAAAAAAAGTGATTTTTCTAACAAAAACTTTAGTTTTTGTCCATTAGGAATGACAATGGGAAAGAAAAACATGACATTTGCAAGTTTGATCTTCTTGACTCGATTCATATGCAACAAATTTTGATTAAATCCGGGCAAACGGTTGAGAGAGAATTAGACCCCCCCATCGGCGGGAATATACAAACAACCTTGTTGTAAAAAATTCAATCCACTTCTTCCATGCGCTTTCTTGTATGTGGTTAAAAAAAATGTGAAAATCATCCATGAAACAGTTTTTGAGGTATTGCGTTTACGCAAAGTTTCTGCAGCGATGATAGCGGCATTGATGACAATTCTATAATATCCCCCTACTTTTTGGAGATACCATTACAATTCCTTTTAAAAAAAAGAAATTCCCGTCAACAGATTGTCAGACTGAAACAGGTACTAACAAATTCTGCTTCAGGTATAAGTGCATGTAGAGGGATGTGCACGGACTAAACCATACGCTGTAGAGAGACGGAGGCAGAGTTAAGGTATAGATGGCAGCTGCTCAGAGTTGGCTGAGGACTGGGACGCTGAGAACAAAGACAAGTTCAGCCCAGATTCTGCACTGGGACTTCATTCTGTTGATGGGAAGTGTTTCCTTTCCCTCCTCCATTACCCAGAGGTCTTAATTAGTTAGGTTAATCATGCACTGCTGTAACTGTCTGCTGTTGTTTCTCCTTTTCATCTATCATTTCACTGCCTAAAACCAACCTGTAGCGAGGCACTGATACACCCCAATTCCCTAATATGATTGTTCCATCGCTCCAATCTTCCCTCCCTGCCTGCATCTGCTTTATATCCTTCAATTCCAGCTTCCAAGGTTCCTCCTACCAAACACAGTGTACCTACGCTATTTTGTTTTTACAAGCTTACATGTCGCACATTCTTGTTTTTTTGGTGTATAAAAGCTCCAAGTTAAGCCCGTGGCACAGGAAATGAGACGAGGAGATCACTAATCAGGCGTCAGTCTGGCAATTTTTCTGGCTATTTTTACAAGCTCTTATAACACTGATTATTTTATCGTAAAAGCCAAAACATCCATGGATTAAATCTTCCACAGGGCACTTGTAATCACGAGTTGTTTAAGAAAGAAAAATTATATTCAGTTTCAGGAGGTGTGCTCCGTGCGAGAGTTTAATTTAATTTGTGATTTGATTATCAGGTTTTAAATTTATTAAATCAGTGGAAAGCTTTGAATATTTATTATTATGCTGTTGCTATTCTGATATTAAGGTGAAATCAAAAGGAATGCTCAACAAACCTTTTGATTTTTCTTTCTTAATAAGCTTAAATATATATGTTTATATATATATATATATATATATTTTTTTTAAATCTGAAGCTCATCAGGAACCTTTACATCTTTTCTCCTCTCTCCTGCTGTCAGCTCTTTTCCCAGTGTGAAATGTTTGCCTCCCTCCTCCACCCTCATTCACATCCTCATCACCAGTGCCCAGGTTGAGCTCAGCAAAGTCCACTCCTCATCACATCCACATCTTCAGCCATTCTCTTTATCACCCCACCAGCATCTCTCTCTCTTTCTGGGGGGTTACAGTGTTCCTGTACTCTACTCCTGGTTCCACCTCCCGTCTATCGCAGCTCCAGCTTCATCGCCAAAGACACATACTCCTCATCTTAATTATTCAAAAGGTCATAAAAATATTATTCGTCACCTCAGAATGAAGTCTCTACTGATTTAAATTGATTTGTATAGGGGTTCTAAACACATATAGGAAAATTACAACATCTTAAACAAAGACTCTACTTTAGTTTTTACATATCGGGAGGATTTAGATGCTTTTTGCTTGACCTCTGCAAGGATGTGCATAATTCCTCTGGGTTTCCCACCAAGGAAATGCATTAATAATGCATACTGAAGTTGTGGGGTTGGGGGGATCTGAAAATTATTTGTCTTTTATTACTTATATTATTACTTTTATCTATTGCTCTAACTAAACCTACTGTATGAGGGGCACAGCGGAATGTAAGGAGTTTTGAAAGGCTCAGACTTTGGACCCTTTACTAAAGCTCAACATGCTTCTATTAGATCAGAAAAGTAATTACTGTTTTTCTCTTGCCGATGACACCCTATTAAAAAATTTAATTCATATCTTACTTTGAAAACAAAAGGTGCCATCTCTCACACCAACATTTTATTACCACGTCAAGAAATTTAAGCAAGTGCTCATTGTCATTTTACAGAAAAGAGCTATGCATTAAAATACCTTCAGCCGTGTGTACACTGTATTATCTGAGCCAGATTTCAGCCCGAGCTTGAGACTCTGACCCGTCTGATCTTTTTTATCATCATTGTTATTTCCTTGCATTTAGTTGCAATGATAAAATACGGAAAAATCCATCAGGTCGATTTTCTTCTGGTCACCTGTGGCTATATCTTCAGAAGACCAAGGAGCAAATTTAACAGATTGAAAACCTCAATTCACTATCCAGTCTTTTAAGAATGCTGCCCTAGATTTCATCAGCAATGGCAGCTGTTGAAAATGTCACACTAGTTTACCAAATCAGATCAGCAGATGGATGTTTTACTCTCCCTGTTTCAAATCCCTCCATCTTTTATGTCTTTGAAACTTGGCACAATTTACCATTTGCTTTTTTACCAGTTCTATTCATTAAAGTATAAACACAAATATTCACATAAACCTGCTTAAATACAATTTTAGATGAGTATAGACTGAGAGGGGTCGAGTGGGAATAACAATGGCAGCATTAGCATGAACTTGTCACGGTATAAGAAGGGTTGCCTATTTTTTTTCCTTCCACTTAATTACCCAAATGTCTTAATTAAATTGCAAAATAGTGACTTGGAGAGCCAATGCATTTTAACATGCAGATGCCAGAATCTGGCAACCCTGTTAGGAGGCACTAGGGAGTGATAATAGCTGGTGAGTGTGTGCAGCACATATGCTGGAACATCCAGTGAGTCTCTCTTTGCGGCTTTGCAGGTTTGGTCTAGGCTGAGGACATAGACGCAGAAGTGTTTCGGGTCTGTTTAGAGGGATAATTGTTATTTCCATTTTCTTTAGGAGAATTTCAAAACAGAAAAATGTAATTATGCCGACGTTAGATCGCGTCCGAGTGCTGTTTTATTTAAATATTATATTTACTCAACCCTTACAAAAAGTAGTATGTGAAATTTGTATTTTCACATTCAAAAATCTCAATCTCATATGTTTAATGAATAACTTTACAAGGACAGTCACTTAACACATGTTATTCAAGGCTTCATTTTGGTTGATATTGTTATTTGAAAACCAACTGATTTAGGTGTTTAGGATTAGGTGTAATTTGTTACTTAAGAATCTACTTTCTGACTGTTCTCGATGTCTTTGACTAAAAACTTTTCATTGTAAAAATTATTGTGTGAAATCTGCTGATAGAGAGGTATACATGGAAATTATTTTGCTATCTATTAAAAAGTAGATTTAGACTATTTAATAATTAATTGTATGTGTAATTTAACTATTTTCTATTTCCTTGGTTTGTTCAGAATTCTATAAAATGAATAAATAAAAAAAGAATAAATTGACCTCAGATTAAACATGATGCCCTTGATGTGGTCTTTAATGTTGGCCCCTTCTGCGGTCAAGTTTGACGACCCCACACTAGGTGGCGCTTTTTACAGTTTTTTGGAAATAACTTCCTAATCCTTGGTCTGAATTAGTCCAAATGTAGTGTATATTAATCATCTCAAGGAGATCTATCTTATAGAGACACACATTTTACTCTAGTAGTTCATATTTTACTCACTAGGGAGAGATTTTTCATGATGAAAAACACTGTTTCCAAGACACTCAAGAATAATTTAATGGATGGTTTTCAAACTTTATATATAGACCCAAAAACAAGGAAGAACTGGACTGATTTTGGGAAAGGTGGGTTGTATATTTCTAACACTAAAGGAATATTTATCTCAAAAAAGTTTTCAAACCATCATTTCTAAACCATTGATCCCTTTTAGTTCAAACTCGGTGCTTATGAATCGACTCGAGGAGATTTATCTTACATACATTATATTTTAATCTAACAGTGCATATTTTACTTTAAGCGGGCCTTTTTCGAAGAAAATACTGTGGACATAACATTTTATTTGAGGAGTTCAATTAGGGGGATTGTTTTTAAACGCAGGGGATTGGGGACTTTACGGTGACTGCTGTCGGGGATGACAGACAGCATAGGCCTAGTTATTTGTGAGAAAACTCCACATCCTGATTCACCTAGGGTTGGTTTAAATAAATAAAGCATTCCACACCAACTGTGCGAAGCAAATGAGTTGTTTTTTTTTTCCTTTCACATTTTAATGGTGTCTGTCTCTAAGGGGGGGGTCCTGCTGGGCAGACCTGCTTCCTGATGGAGGTGTAGCTTTGTGGGTTTTCGCATTCCAGTTCAATCGTACCCTTCGATTTTTCATACCTTATTTTGGTCCAGTGTTTATTCGGGGTTAACAGTTTGTCTTGGATTGGATGAAAAACCAAAGAGTCAGGATGACACCAGGTTGTCAGGGTGATGCCAAGCCATCTGCTCCTCTGAAGCTTCCAATCGGGAGGAAGGTGAGCGGGAGTGGAGGAGAAGAAAAGTAACAAAACAGCCCATTGTTACCTTGTGAATTCTTTCTCCTCACCATCCAATAATTCCCAAATAGCTGACATCAAATGACAAAACATGAAACTGCCTTGGAAAATGTGAGTGGTGAGATTCACAATTTTCAGCCGGAGGCGACGTGTTTTTCTAAATAACCAAGTTCTACCAGAGATTCTGTATTACTCATGGAACCCTGGAGAGAATCCCAGATGGCAACACGTCAGAAGATCTGAGTCATCTGCTGTTGAGTTTCTAAAGGTCATTTCACAGGAAGAGGGACATATAAGACACAGATAAATAAAATTTAGCAGTAGCAATTATAGCAGCAGTGCATTAACAGAGATGTTTCATTTTAGACATGTCTTTTCTTGAAGTAACAATTTCATGTCTATAAAAAAGGACATACGGTACTTTAGCAGAACATTTGAACAACATGGAAATGTCAACACATGCAATCACCTTTGATTGGCAGTACAGGGACATAAACTATTGCTCAGTCGGAAAACTCTCCATTTAAATTGTTTATTATTACAGACACGGAATCTCAACTAAGCTCCGACACTGTCACCTCCTGAAGATGTTAGATAACACTTGACCTATGCCGTCGTCAATGACAGTCATGTCATAGTCCCGAAAAGTCCCAATCCACTTCTTTGTACAAGCAATCCCACTGATTGAACTGTCCAAATTAAATGTACGGCTATGTCCAGAATATTTTTTAGTAAAAAACCTCGCCGAACTAAGTAAAATGTGAAGTATAAGATGACAATATACCACAATATAGATTTCCTCGAATCGATTCATAAACACAAAATCTGGACTACACAAGATTGGATCAATGATAGAGATGTGATGGCTAAAGCTCCCCCTAGTGTCAGAAATATACAACTTCTTCCTCGTAATAAGGTCTATTGGGCTATAAAGTTTTAAAATTAGCCATGAAATGTTTGTTGAGATATGTCAGGAAAAAAGTGTTATTGGAATAAAAGGAAAAAAAAGTCCCTTCGGTGACCAAAATATGAAACTAATAGAGTAAAATATGAAATATTCAAAATACATTTCTTTGAGTTGATTGATATGCACAGGATTCGGACTAAATCGGACCAACGTATGAAAGTTATGTCCAATAAGCAGTGTTTCTTTGTAAGAAGCTCCCCCTAGTGTGAAAATATGAGCTATTAAATAAAAATACTACATAAAAAAGATAGATCTCCTTTAAATCGATTCATATGCACCAAATTCGGACTAAATTGGACCAACAGTTGAGAAATTATTTGGACAAAACATTTGGACATAAGGCTCCCCCTAGTGTTGTGAAAATACAACTGACCTCTTTAGTAATCGTACTACCACAAGGGATCTGCAGCGTAACATACGGACATAGATTCGGACGCGGCGATGATGATTCCATAACATCCCAGAGTTTTTGGGAATGTATTGAGATAAATCTTTATTAATCCAATCAGAAATTCTTGTTTTTTTTAAAAAGCAATTCCTCCTCTTTTCTTCTTGCGTCCTTTTTTCTAACAGGACTCAAGCCAGCTAAGCTCAAGATGGATTGCGAGATATCTTTGTGCAGCCATGTCCCCGTGAAGAAAGTAACTTCTTCGTATTTTAACACATTTGTTTTATTCGCCAGTGATCTTTCATTAACCTATTGAATAAAATATGAACTAAGATTGATCTCCTGGACTTGATTCATACGGACCAAATTTGGACTAAATGGGACGAACAGTTGAGAAATAAGGGCCAGAAAACTTTTAGAAGTAAAGTTCCCCCTAGTGTCTAAACTGTAAAACCAACCTTTCCCACAATCAATCCAGTTGTTCCTAGCACTAAGTTCTATGTGGATCTAAAATTTATAAATGATCCATGATATATTTTCTGAGTTATCAAGCTAAAAAGATGGATCGAAAGGACACCAACATCATAAGCAGCAGCGGCAATGATAATTTCAAAATGTCCCTAACTTTTCGTGTATATAGGGATGTCAGTGACTTCGTCAGAGAAACAAAATGGTTGCTGATGAACATTTAATTCATAGTTAGGGGAAACATTAGAGTGACATCACTGCCCAGTTTGTCTCATTAAGAAGCACATGGGTACTGACGGCCAAAAAACATGGACCACAGAAGGCACTGTCCTTTAACAGTGAAAATGTCTTTATTGTTATTTGATGTGTTTGGGCAGTGTTTCCCAACTTGCTTACATTCCTAGGCTCAGGAATCTATACCGACAGTCAAAAACTTATAGTTGCAGAGGCTCGTTTGATTCTTTAGTTACAGAAGCTGAAGCTTGTCGGGTTTTTATTTTTATTTTCCAAAGGAAATGAAAACCAGACTTAATAATAACAACACTCGCTTCTTCTGTTACCCCTCATGTTTACAACGGAGCAACCATACATCTTCACATCCCAAGTTGCTAGACACAAACAAGCACTGGCAGCATACTGTTGTGCTTCTATTTCGGCTGCTTATTCCTTGATGTTTAGTAAGACTTATATTTTGATTCCTTTACTGTCTTGAAAGACACACTCACTAGCAAGCTAAACTGGGTATCAATTACCCCCATTGCACCCTGCAATCTCTATTTCTTCTGAGTTCCTTGCCACTGAGATGGAATAAAAGGTGACTTGCAGATATATGAAGTCGTGGTTCAGTGTTGAAGAGCACGGCAGGTAATAACGGGTGTAAAACTAATGTGGCAGAGGAGAACAATGGCAGGCAGGTCGCACACAGGCAATGTGATGACTGGCTTACGCAGAGAAAGTTTTCCCATTGTTAAATATAATCATCCTCTGTTCTCTGTGCACACTTAAGGGAAATTCCCCTGGGACTTCATTTGTGAGGAACGTGGCAAATTTTGCTATTTCTCTGATTTCCTGCTGTGTTTCTGAGCTGAACACATCCTGCTTAGTGTGGGAAATATTTATTGGACCACAGGGATTGAAATTCAAGAAAGGAATGCATTGATTACATGAAATAAAATTTTACATATGTATTTTTTTTTTTTTCATTTTATTTAAATGATACATACATAAAATGCATGTAAATTCAAGGTAGAGCATAAATGTTCATGAAAATAAACAATTAATTAGTTAAATGCAGCCGCTCTTGTTTGAAAGACACTCTTCCCTTAAATGAACACAGAAATATGTTTCACTTAGTGCCAATTCAATAAATATGTCAGACAGAAATATTAACCATTTGTAACAGCAGGATTAAGAACGCCCTCATTGAAACACACTGCTGCTTATAATTCTTGACAACAGAAAATGACACTTCCTTTTCTTCCCATATTATCAAAATGACTTAAAAATTATTATTATTTATATATAATAATATTATTAATAATAAATCATTTGTAGAGATATTGACAAAACTTTAAAACTAAACGACAGTGTGACCTTGTGTTTCAGTCTGTTCTTTAGTCTGAACACATGTTCGAGGGAATGATCTATACTTGTAATCATTTTTAGTTCCCTTAGTTTGTTGTTTATTCATTATGAAGCTGCGCAGTTTTTTTTTTTAACATCCAGGTAGATGCAATGCTCGTTATGAAGGACACTCCACTCAGACTCGGCCGAAACTTGTAATAGCTTTTAGTGCAGTTCAGCTTGTTATCCATACTTTTTGCCTATGTACAGAATTTGTGTATGAGTCCGTGCTGCGTAGCAACATCAACTCTCACAAACACAATTCACGGTAGCCTTCTTTGAACAACAGCAGCATCTTAGGAGCTCATGATATTAATTGACCTCGCCTGTTTGAGTGTTTATGTGCGTTCAGACTTATTGTTGTCCCTTACGTTAAGTGTGGAACACTGGACACTTCTCAAGCTCTCAACGTTCACAATCTTGGCTACGTACCAGAAGGGAACGGTCTGATGTGACTTCTCAAGTTTTTGGAAATTTGATCCTAGAAATAAATGGTTACGGCGGGGAACAATACCAATACACACAATTCATTTCCACTTTGCATGAAACAGGGGCAGCATTGAACCATTTATGAAAGCGATAAAGTCAAAGCGTGTGTATTTATTATTTTTTCCCCAATAGAGAAAATGACTTCAGGGTCTCCAACACACACAGATAAGTCTTTGCTATTTAGGTCAACACAGAATCTTAAATAATTTGCCAGCTATTGTTTCAGTAAGATATCCTTCAATTAATTAGGTTTTGAATTGGCCTTTTTACCGTGCCTCACTTGAAGGAAAATTTAATCAGGTTGAACAGGAGGAGGTGTAGTGCTACTGTAGGTTGTGAAATGTGATCCTTTTATCTTCTCCTCCTCTTAATCTAGCATCTACAACCTGAGAAATTAATACAAAGGACTCGCTAAATGAGAAGCGAAAATTAAATTAGGGCGAAACTTTAGCATTTGAGGTATGATTTTACTGTGAGCTGTGATAATAAATGTAATATTATAACGTAATTATGAATTGTAAAAAACTTCTGAAAGCAATTTCCGTGATGATGCTATTTTTTTCTTGAGAAACCTTGTTTAGGTGGAGTACCATAGACAAACATGGATTCAGGCAGTTGGTGCATTTTGTGCTCATCCTTTCTTTTTCTCACTCTCTCACCCAACCATCCAGATCCAACTCTGCTTTTAAGTCTCATGGCTTGACACAAAGGAGATCCTTCCTTCCCCACACATCATCTGAAAAGAGAGAAAATCAAAAAGACACAACGAGCCGCCTCGCTATACAATGGGGAGAAAACTCATTCTGTCACCGTTGCCATTCTGTGTGAGATTATTGTGGGGACCCATGGCCCGTCTTGCCTTTGCATCCCGTCGATGATGGTTTTTGTGCCTGCATAATGAATCGTCTTCTGTAGGAAACACGTCCTGTGTTTCCGTACTTGTTGTGTGTGTATATGTACTACTGTTAACGTATTGTATGCTCAATGAAATGGTAGCAAACATGTGCTGCCCAGGATTAACAGATGTGTCCAATGTTATGCATTCTTTTTAAGGGTGTAGAGATATGCAGAGCTGACCTATCTTTGTTAGCATTGGGAAAAGTAGGCATTGTTAGCAGCTGTTGTCTCCACATTTGTATTTTCCTGTAATGATGCTCCTCGTTCTTTGTATGGAATCTGTAATGAAGCGAAGACAAACTATGCAACTGCGTGGGATGAGAGTATACTGCACATTAATAAGTAAACAACTGCATAATAAAAAATGAAATATTGAAATAAAGCCTGAGTAATTGGATTTTTCTGGTAATTTGTTTTTGTTACGCTGACTTACTGTGCCATACTTCCTCAAGTAACACAACATCTGGTGCTACGGTCTGTGATAAAACCACATTGCAGTTTTGTGGCCCAATTTCAACCCAGACAGATCTTTGTGTAACTAAACTTTGACTCGTGTGAACTGTTAATATATATATATTGTTATATCCTGAACTTTATGAATCGACTTATCTCACTGCTTCTTGGCGAAGAGAATTTCCCTTCTCCTCCTGTCATTGAGCTCTGTCATCGCTCCCCATCTTTCACCAAGCAAAACTACAGAACTGGACCTAGGCCAATCCTGGTTAAATTTTGTCATTTCCAGGACAAGCTAATGATCATGAAACTCTCTGGGGAGAATAAGGAGGTTGCATATAATGGAACACAAGTTTATATCTACCCGGATTTCAGCGAGGCTCTCGTCCAGAAATGGCGGCAGTTCGATCCAGTTAAGGAGAGTCTTTACGGGACCTGTACTTTAAATACTTCATGATCTTTCTTTGAACGTTGCAAGGGATCCATGATGGTAAAACGTTTTTGCTGCACTGAAGAGGTTGAATTTTTCCTTGGCAAGTTCTCTGTTGACTCTCCTTGGAAAACAAACGCTAATTTGGCCTGATTACGGTCCAGTGACGAACGCTTTCCCCTGTCTTTTCTCTTCATTCGTCTCATTTGTACCTTACTGTTTTGGACTGAGTTACTCATTGACTGCTCCTGTCAGTAATCATACTTATTGCTATCAATAGCGTTCTGTTTTTGTTTTATTTTGTTGACAAAAATCTTCTACTTGGGTTAACTTTTGCTGCCATGGCCCCTGAACAATTTTTTTCACTGTAAACTGTGTCTTAAACTGAATTTAAGGAGTTTTAGGTGTTGCAAAACATAATGTAGCAAATTTAAAACACTGAAAAACAAAAATGAATAATAATAATTTAACAAATTCAAAATAATAGTTATAATAAAAGGGCATCCAAGGTTTATCTTAGAAGGTTTTAGATGCCGGATGCATGGATTATTTATGAACACTCAAGTGAAATGATTATTTTATGTGACTTTAACAGTAATTGGCTCAACCGATCAACTTCAAATGACAAAAACCTGCTTAAAAGTATAAACTTCACTCAATTGATATGAGCCCATTCCAGATCTAAATCAGGATTAGGCAGGATACTTTTCACCCATCTTGACAGAATAGCTAGTTCTGGTGGTCTGTCTGACTGTTTTAGTGATCTCTCAGCAATCTCTTGTGTACGGAAACTTAAATCTCCCAGTCGTCCTCCAAAATACATTAGAGTTAGACAAAGAAAGGATATCCATTGTTGGTAATTCCTCACAGGATCTGATTGAAGTAAACTGGGACAGCCCTCGACTTATAACTTATGTTGAAGATGCTTGGGGCTATTTTTATTCCGAACTCACAAAAGTTATTGAAAAGTATGCCCCTCCTCTGACCTGATTAGTCTTTTTGAACAACAGAATAAAATCTGGAAGATGTACAGGAAAACAAAAGATCCTGCTGATTGAGACAAATATAGGTCCTTGAGAAATGTATACAAGAAAAAAAGCGCAAAATTACACTCTATAGGTAACCCCTCATGTGTTTGTCTCGTCTCAGCCAAGTGCATTTTTTGGTGACTCTCCCTGTCGAAGTTCCTTTTCCTTTCAAAAAATACTACCACATGAAGTTCTATATGCTATCAATGAACTAAAGGACGACTGTGGAACTGGACCAGATGGTATTGAGGCTAAATTTATTTAGTCAGCTGCTCTAATTTTTGATGTATCCATATTGTGACTTATTTAACCTCTCTTTAACAACATGTACCCTCCCTTTCACCTCAAAATGTGTCACAGTTACTCCACTCCACAAGGGAGATGACCCCATGACATAAACCATTACCGTCCAATTTCTAATATCAATTCTGTCACATCACACTATGTTAAGTCATGCCAGTCTGGCTTGAGACTCAATTTCTCCACAACGACTTTTAAAATTTACTACATGGTGTTTACTTTACTGAAAATGAAAAACTCAAGGGTGCAATTTCTTTTGATTTAACCAAGGCCTCCGATATTGCTGATTATAATTTACTCCTTAAGAAATAATTCCTCAGAATAGTTTACTCTGGTTTGACCTATAACTTCATATTAGACGTCAATATTTCAGTTTCAAAGGAAATCTATCCCATTACTCAACTGTTGAGAAGGAATAACCACAAGGTTCATTAGTGGGGCAAATCCTTTTCTCAGTTTTTATTAATGACTTTCCTAAAGTCTGTTCTGATTGTTAAGCACACTTATACATCGACACTACTGTAATGTATACGTCAATAGATCGGCAACGGAAAGATCTATGCAATACGAGTTTGCCTCTCTTCAGAAGTGGCTCTGATCCAACAAACTATTATTGAACAAGAAGAAATCGTACAGTATGTTCTTTGGGGCCAAACCAGGCCTTGGAGGTACCTCAGATCTGACTATTTCTTTTAAACAAGGATTCTGTCTTGAACAAATGATTTCCTTTAATGCCTGGGTCTCTGGGTTGACTGAGTGCTTTATTTTAACAGAAACTATCGTCCTTTATATACAAAGTTTCAACCTAAGTATACTTTTTTGCTCCAGATGCTGTTTCGACTTTCAGATGAGGAAAATAATTGTCACACAGCTGTTATTGCCTACGTTGGATTATGCCGACGTTGTTTACCAGAATACCTTTGACACACTCCTCCTTCTCTAAATGTTACTTACAATAGACTCATGTGTCCTTATTAAGCTCAGCACTGCTCCATGTATGAAGACTTCAACTTGTCAACTCTCAACACCGGAGCAAATGGCACCAGAGCACCATTTGCTCCGGTGCATTTCCAAATGTATACATTTTAATTGTCCCTCTTATCTAAAACATCGTCTCAAAGACATGCTCAACAACCTTTCTTTTTTTTCCCCAAAAACAAAACAAACACAATTTTAAATACAAAGCTCCTTTTGGCTTGAACAATCTGCCCACTACCTAAGAATAATACATTCACTACGCCTCTTTAAGAATTAATTATTCCTCTTTCTCAAAACATCTTGCTGCTGCTGTTTATGGTAATGTCTTCTCTTTTTTTTATTTACTTTTTTAGTTTATTCAACAACATCACTATCTTTATTATTATTATTACAGCATAGATTTTGTGGCATCCACTTCCCATGTATTTTGTGTGGGTGATGTGGCAGAATTATGTGCGGGCAGGTCGGTAAACGAGAGTCTTTGTGTATGTATGTTTTATTTGATTGTGTCTTGTTGTATCCTCTCGTAATAGACATGGATAATCTCAAGGGGCTATGCATTAATAAACATTATTATAGGGAGGTAAAAGACGTCTGTGCCAACAGCATGAAAAAGTATGAAAAAGCTAATGATGTCACAGTTCAGCAGTGACTCGCGCGTCATCCAGTGTATGTTTTGGGCGTTTCTGTCTGCCTTTTTTCCTCTTCCCCTTTTCCAGGTTCATGGCTGTGTGGAGAGTGTTCCACACATTTACAGCCAGTTCTGCAGCACACCTGGACTCAATCCAGCAATCGCCATCCTGCTTATCATCCCCGGCTCTCTAACAACTCGTCGCCAGATTTTTCAATTTCCAGTGTGGTAGTTTATCGGCTCTTGAATCTGTCATACTAAATATTTGATCAAAGTATTTAGCTGTCCCTAGTGTGTACTTACGTTGCCTTTCTGTCCCTGCTCAGGTTCCCTCAGTCAGCCAGCAGGCCTACACTTCGCTACTCCTCCAACCAGCCCGCACATCTACCAAGCAACAGCCGGACCCAGACCAACCCAAGATTCCACTCAGCGTCAGCGTGTGGTTGACATTAAACCCACGTCACCTTCACCTCCAGGGTTCTGCCTCTGTTCTTGGGTCCTACATTCTGTGCTCCATAACAAATGATGAAGGATTGTCAATGAGATTTTTATAGGTGTGGCCAGATAACTAATGCAGCTGACATCAATCGACAACCCAGACTGTGATGCAGGTAAATCAGTCTCAGTGTGCTTAAAATATGGGATTGGCAATCTGAAGACCGAGTGTGCATGTAGATAGTCTTCCTATCTGAACTTTCAAAAGAGCCTAATTTGTTTGTAGAGCTTTAGCTCAACTGGTAGTTCGGATGCCATAAATGCTTTGATCAAGTCCACCAATTGCACCCATGGCCCTCTGCTACATACCCCCTCCTCCACACACACACACAGACTTACAAACACACACACACACCTTGCCCCCTCTCTCTCTCCCAGTTTTCTGAGGAACCTTCAGCGATTTTAATAAGCAGTAGTTGCAGGGATGCATGATGCATGTTGAAAAGATAAATTATCAGTCTGATGCTTGCAGATTTATGAGCCATCGTATAAGTAATTAAATTATATTAGATTAAACAGAGGCAATATCATGATGTCAAATTGCTTTCAGTAACTTAACAAGTGTTAGGCACCTATTACGTCGGTTTGCACTCAATCGATAAACACTAAGTGAAGGGAAGATAAAGGAGAAGAACAAGCATAGCAAGATTACATTTTATGAAGATACTCCACCAGAGTAGATTCATGTGTGGGAGTTTGCACGTATGTATAATGTAGACTTGTCAGCCGAACATGTCTGTAGCTTTGTATAGTTTCATAAGAAGACAACATTATTGCAATTTGCAATACATATTTAGGAGGGGCTCTGAGGTTAAGTCCATGCGTACACAGAACATTTCAAAAGCAGAGATTTTTCTGTTCTTGTTTAGGAAAGTGATTTTGTCAACACGGAACTAATGTAAAAGTTTCTCCATCCACAAAAAAAAAATCTCACTTGCAGTGACACATGAATCACACAGTGTATACAAATCAAGGCCATAACGATGTACACTGATGTTTCATATAGGCAACCTGACATATACCCGATTATCTCTTCCCCACGCCTGCACCAAACAAATTTTAAAGCATTTGACTTTTAATTTGCACTTTGAAGAAGTAGCACTTGAACTTGGAGGCAGGGTCATTAAAGGTTTAAGCAGGTCCTTCCTTGACTTACTGAGCTACTGTTTTTGATTTGGGTTTGGTAAAAAGGCAGATAAAATAACCCAAATTTACTCCATTTAAAAAAAGCTTGCTTACCATACAGACACACACATGCACACACAGACACACACACACTCCAACCGTACAAATTCTGATGAGGCAATAATGTCAGACAGAGGAAGTAAGTAACTATGATCTGCCTGTGTTGAACCTGCTCAAACTAATCTTCATTTTGTAATTTTTAAGTCTCATTTTATTGTTATGTCCGGATGGACTGCAGAAATAGGAAAGATCCAGCATTTCCGTGAGAGTCATTAGAAATGCCGTAACAACCTCCAGTGTTAAATCAGATTATGAAACAATGCACATGTTGGCGTAACAAGAGGTCTGGGGAAAGTTGTGCTAGGTGCAGAACAAAATTCAGTCAGTCAGATCAGTCAAGAGTGCAAGAGTGATCCAATGTTTGGAACATAGTTCACATTTATTGTTCTCCAAGCATTATGTCTGCTTTTGATTAGATCCAGCCGATGTGCTCCTGCACCTCAGGAGGAGACCAAAACGTCCTGCTACAATTGCTTGATTGTAAATAGATAATGACAAAATTGGGTACTCCCTAGCATTATCTTCTGTGACGAGAAAAAAAAATCATTCTTGAAGTGGCTGACATCAAAGAATTGATTAGAAAACACCCAAAAGCAAACATGAAAATACAGTAACTCATTTAGAGTCATTTATAATGAAATTTTTCTGTGTCTTGATCCCTATGTTAAAATGTCCATATCTGACTCATACAACAGCCCAGCCGGTGCGGTAAAACACTTCTTAGTATAGCTTTCACGGTTTTACGAGAGGGTTGAGAGAAAAATATAGAGAATCATGCAACAGCCTTAAGAAAGGCTGCAAAGTCAGATATCTCAGAATTTGAGCTGTCAACTTCATCATCTAATGGTAGCTTTAGAGCGAATATAGTAACCAGCAACAAGATGAAAAAAAGTCAGGGTCCATGAGGCAACAGATTTTGATTGTATTTCATAGTATTTCAGCTGGTCCTGCACTCAAACTGCTCTCTTCTGCACAGAGATCCCAGATGCTTTACCTGAAATCTCCAAGATTTTCTCCTAGTTAAGGGGCCACACAGGCTAATGCCTTTATCACCAATATTCAGACTTCACCTTCTGCATCCATTCCTTATAGGAAGTAACATGGTGACATACTTTTTATGTTCTCATGTTTTAAATGTTACTGGCCTTAGTATGACCACATACTGTTTATTAGATCTGCCCTTTTACACTTGTCATCCAATATCTGTGTGTCTAGTGTTCCCTTCATGGTTTCTATAAAATAAAGTGTAAAATATGTCTTTCGAACTTTTGGTGTGTTTATTTAAGTTTCAGAAATGGATAATGAAAAAGAAAAAATGTTTATTTTTGTTCTTTTTCTTTTCATGAACAGAGAGGAATGGATGGAAAGAAGCCTTTTTAGTTGTTTGGGGATCTTTATCATTGAATTTGATCATGGAAAAATGTAATCAGTGATAGTGTTTTTCTGGTCTGCCCATGAACAGGAAAAAAACTTTGTCATTCAATTCTGATTTTTGTATCTGCAAACATCAGCCACATCATCCATCAGCCACAATCCATCTGGAATAATCCATCAGTAACGATCCATCCATAGGTTACAATTAATCTGTAAAAATCCATTAGTAGCAATGCATAAATTACAATCCATCTCTAATAATCCATCAGTAACGATCCATCATTAACAATCAATCGGTTACAATCCATCTCTAATAATCAATCAGTAACGATCCATCGGTGACAATCCATCTGGAACAATCCATCAGTAACAATCCATTAGTCGCAATCCATTAATTACAATCCATCTCTAACAATCCATCAGTAACGATCCATCAGTAACAATCTATCGGTGACAATCCATCTGTAATAATCCATCAGTAACAATCCTTCTGCTGAAGTTATGAGTTTCATATACACGTAACAGCTGACAATAGAATTCGCCTTTAACTTCAATTGTTATAATATGCTGTGACCATAATAGAAGGCATCAAAATGTCCAAAAATTATAGACACACAACCTTTTTCAATCGACTTTTGAAAGCATCCTTCTTTCCAGCACGCAACCACAGTGCACGCATACAAATTTGTTTGAATAAATCATTAGTATGTCCCTACCTTTAAAGTTTTTTTCTCTTGGTTTTACATGAGGTAAAGTCCTTGGTTATAGCACTAAATGCTTTAGCTACAATTCCACTTTCAAATTGCAAATTAAAGGTCCAGTTTGTAAAGTTTGGATGGGGTGGGGGGGGGCGCTGCAGGCCATCCATTCAGCCGAGATGCCCGGAGGATTCAACCAAGCCCTGCTGCAAGTCTCACAGGGAAGGAGGCTGAGGCGTCTGAGCGGGCCGAGTTGAATCTTCTGGCCGCCTGAGGAGGCAGTCCGTTGCTTTTTCTTGTTCTAAATGTGGCAAGGAGGTCAGCTGGTGCTAGAGGCGGAGTTTATAAAACGGGGCTGGAACCTCACCTTGGCCTTTCTTCCTGCATTGACACACAAGGTCAAACATTTGTTTGGAGAATGACAATTCTCCTCATGACTGGTGAGGGAGTGAGATTGGAGTGATTGCTTGTCAGCATATCAGCCAACAGAAGGTATATTGAAAAAGAAAAGCACAATTGGATCATATTTTTTTACAGTCTCTTATGATTGTACATTCCAGCCACCTGCATGTCTCTGACTGAGCGGAAGAACTGTTTCATTTAAGCAAGGTAAATTTATTGTCATGTTGAATATATATTCATATAACTTCTTGCAACAGTCGGACAGAGTCGACTGAAAGTAGAGTTAAAGTAAAAGCATTAAGGTGACAAATCCATGAAGGTGAAATATAGTTGATTTTCCCTGGGTTTCCCCCTCTGGCATTGGATCCTCGGCTGACAGCACTTTTTGATTTGATGAGAGACTACCTAGAATGGCCCCCACTGGAAGAAATGACAGGCAGCAGCAACAAGTGAAAAATGGATTGTCTTGAGATTATTATGTGTGAAACTGCCAATCAGATTTATCTATTTACCTGTTGAAAGTTCCATTAGTAGATGGGCTCAGATGTGCCAGCTGGTAGGCAGAAGGGGGCTAGTCACTGATGGAAGTGAAGAGAACCAAGTCCAGACTGGCAGAACCCAGAGAGAAAGAGAAAGAGAGAGAGAATGATGAGCAAAGGGAACTCAATGAAATGGTAAACAGCAGAAAACAGAGACTGAGCGAAAGTAACAACCAGACCATGAAAAATATGGGACAAATGAGCATTATTTACAATCACAGTTAAAACATTTTTGGAGGGTCACACTACCCTCCATTTTTGGAGGGTAGTGAATGTAAGGAAGATAATCACAGCAATAAAATCCTCTATATCTTGAATCAAACACCATGGAATAAACACTAGCGGAGCCAAAGCCGTTTCTAAGCCTGTTTACAAGTTTCATGTTCCCAGAAGGACGTTGTAGTGTGCAGCAAAAAATGAATGAACAGTAATTTCCGTGAGAAATCCTACAGCAGAAACTCAGCAGTGGGATTCGCTTTCTAATACTCTGCTTTGGCACTGCTGATGGTGGTCATGTATGTCTAATATATATGGAATTCGAGCTGCGTGTTTCACAGTGCCTGCACTGTTCTCTTTTTTTTCCTGGCTCCCACCAGCAACATTTCCTCTCTCGTAACCCCACCAAATGTCACATCCTGACCAGAGTGCAACCTGGGCCATGTAACACTTAGCAACTTTGGCCCTATGTTGTTGAAGGACGGCCACTTTTTATGCCACTCTGTTACACTCCCGGCTTGAGGTGTGGGAGTGTAACACGGATAAGTAAATCAAGGTGATAGTGAGCAGTTTATTGCTAGACAAAGTGAAATATTACTTTCAATATTTTCAGGTGAGGCTTGAATTGACGAACCAGGCAAACGTAACAAACACAATTTGTTGACTTCCCTGCCCCTACTATGTGTTTTGGAAAGAAAGGAAAGAAACAGACTAAAAAATCCAATAACAATTCCTGATCTAAACCAGAAAATTAATAAATCAAACCAAATAGATGGCAGTTCACTCCTTTTGCTTTGTGCAAAGTGTAGATATACAGAGCAGCACTATGCTACAATTAACTCAATGAGCGAACCAACAGCTAGGTTTGCAAGAGATGTTAATACATTGTTCAGACTCAGTTCGCAATCTGCTGCCCAACAGCAAGGGGCTGCTCCTATTGTTGGAAATATGCAACAGACCATTTCCAAAATCAATTAAATTATTCCTCCCACTAAGGTCTATGTCGTTGTAAAATTTCTCCAGCGGAGGGAGACGGCCATGATTCCATAAAACCTTTTCGGAGATGTAATAATACAAAGCAAATTATTGCTGAGACCAGGAAAAAAGCTCACTCATCTCACTGAGATGTGCACTGCCACTTTTCACAACTGGAATCTCCAGTGCAACTAAAGAGTGCACTGGAGATTCAGCCCAGCATTTGAAATACATCCAAGAGAAATGTGGTGAGACCTGCTTCTAGCCTCTGTACGGCTTATTTACGTCCTTTGATTACTGATGGAACGGTTGGTTTTAGTTTAATGCATGCATGTGTGGTTTGTTCCATCTCCTACTAATGTTTCAACTTATTATTTAAAATGTGTTAAACTTTTTTTATTAACACAAGGTTTATCTCATTTAGAAGAGTTATTGGCTCTTTATTCAACTGTGGTGTCCACTATAAAGTCATGTTATTGTGACTGTATATAACGTTTAGAGTCAAGAATAGTGACCTCTGTCTCACTTCAATATTATAGAAGTCGGATAAAATGCTACATGACCGTTCAAACTGAGGTTGCTTTGAAGACCATCAGCTATGTATCTGATTCAGAACCAAATATAAAAATGTCCAGGGTCTGGTTTGAAAAAATGGGACTTGTGCTTTTCAGACTGTCATAAAAAAGCACACATGGGTAACATATCGCCAGAAAAGTCAGTTTTGGGCCACTTTTTCCTGCAGTGTGAATGTAGCCTAAATGCGGGGGTTTGTCACATTCTCCACTGGAAGTGTGTTTTGCCAGTTTACATGGAAAATTCTAATTGTTGCATTTTTAAAACATTACAGACTGGAACGCTTTTCAAAAGTTTGTATTTTCAGGTCCATAAAATGCCTCTAGGAACGCAGCATAGGAAGTTACACAGAAAAATCGGATACTTCATAAACGCGTTGCAGAAAGTTAGGCATGTGACATTATGACAATGCTTACATTGTCATTTTGACCTATACAACACAAACTCTTGGCATCAAGCCTTCAAAAGTGAGTCAAACAGATCTCATGCTAAGGTGGGACCTTATATTGTTGATGCATATAGGGGTGTGGTCTACGGAGCACCTCCAACTAAAGTAAATAATTTAGGAAGCGCTCAGAGCAGAGCAGAGCACTGTTTACTTGTGCAAGGTTATGAAGATAATGAAATGGAACCCCAAAAACCAACACTTAGCTCCCTAAATGTCAATAAATTTTGGGTTACATTGGGCTGATCATTTCCACCTACATAACACGTAAAAAGATAAATGAGAGGTTTCATATATTTATGGGAAACTTTATTCAGAACGATATATCAGATTTGATGCAATATATTTATGGCTTTCAATACGCCAATGAATTTGGCATAGAGGAAAAAGGAAGGGTGTCCTATGATACCAACAGCGCAACCATCAATGACTTTCATTTCACACCCCGTTGAGCACATTTACTGCCGTCTCGATAACGACGGAGAGAGGAAGTGAAAGGGGTCATCCTCACTATGGGCACCAGATAAGATGAAGATTATCATCTGGTCTGAGCCTTTGACCAGTGTAGTATAGTTCTAACAGTTGCCACTGATAATAACAATGAGTGTTATTGGATAGAAGTTGAATTATTGTGTGTGCAGGTAACAAGTGTAAAAGTGATGATTGGATATGTGATTGGATGAATGAGAAATAAGTCTTCAGTGAACATTTTTAATTTACAATATATTTAGACACACATGAGTAATTGTAGTACGACTGTATTATAACAAATAGCAATGATCTTCATTGAAAGTAGGCCTACGCTGTCGACCCTGACTGCAATTGTATATCTCCAATAAGCCCCCAATCCAATGCTTTGTACAAGCAACGATGGAACTCCTAAAATTAAATGTGACTCATTAATTATCCCACACAGACCATACTAACTCAACCTGTTTCTATGAAGTCGCAATATGTTCTAAGATCAGATCCCATAGTGACTCAATAATGAAGATAAATCCATTGAAGTCTAAGTTAACTCTAAATTTAAAAACAAGACATAATCCCTTGTGTCAATTCGTATGAGTTAAATGTTGACACATTTGGACTTATGGTTGGGAAGTAATGGTCAAAAAACTAGGATTTCTGCAAAAATGTACGATTGACCTTTCCCAAAATCTACCCAGTTCTTCCCCGCACTAAGGTCTAGGGGGCTATAAAATTAGAAAACATTATCCATGGAAGATTAAATAAATATTCATATAGATACGGATCTACCGCGGCTGATGCAGACACAGCATTGCTGAAAATATCCCCTAACATTTTCGATGTTATAATCCAAAATAAATGAATGTTGAAATTCAAAATTATCCGTGTGTGTGGTTGTGTTTCCAAATATGTTAGATTTAACAGAACAGATAACACAGTGCGGTAACTTTATCAATCTCAATAGTGAACCCATATTGTTGATCCAAACTGTATTATTATCATTCATATCAACATTCACTACAGAGTAATAGAGTGTTTGTTACTGGGTAAATCATTTACTTGAAATACATTTTTAAATCCTTAATAAGGGAAGTTATATTCTAAAGTGAAACCAACATGGTTGTTGAAACAGAAAGGTGGAAATCAATCATTTGATAAACCCAAAGGCCGCTTATTTTATGGGGCCGGGCATTTACTTTGCAGCCCCTGTAATATCGTGATAAGCTGTTCCTCTTTAAAATGTGCATGGTATTTCTAAAACAGACAGCAGCCTTGTTGCAGATATGACAAATGAAGCCATCAAAGGAATACAGCGCAGAGCCTATTTCAGTTAGGAGATAATGTATTAGATAATGTAGTTTAAATACCATAAACACACAGCATGGTGTTTCTGATGGAATAGCCTGATTAGATCTCGCAGCAACGCTAGAGGAGCCATCCGTTGATATGAAAGTGCCAGCACACCGACACTGTCCCCGAGAAATTTTCATTCTTATGGGATTTATTTATATACAAATAGAATATCTAGTGCACCATGGCTGAAATGCAGTACATCACTGTAAGTGTGTCCATCCTACAAAGGTAGGGTCAATCACAACGGGAGATAATCAATTTGAAATATAGGTAAACTATTTTCAGATGAATACTTTCATGTATCATATAGATTCCAAACAAAATAAGTATCACTCAAAATTGTGTTTATTTAGATGGAAATGTCTTTGCAAAGGACAATGTATCATATTATTTATTTTGTATTTGTGCCAAACAGTCATATATTCTGGCTGGATTGGTTGAAACTATGACATTTAATGACATTATTGAACAATAATCACATTGCATCAACGAGGCTCTATTGCTGAGCGTTAGAACACCGGCCATCACGAGTCCATTCCACATTAGACTTCTACTACTACTACTAATTCAACACATGGACGAGCTTCTGCAGTGAGGATCGTTAACCAGGGCAGCGGAAAAACGTAGGATGACATCACCACAACAAAAATTACCCAAATTAGCTTTCCTGCTGCCAAAAGCAAAGACTACGTTTTATGATTCTTCAAATTGTTATGCCTGAAATGTCCTCACCAAGAAAAATACAATGGAAAAATTGTTTATTTATGTATTTCATGTATTAACAAACTGATAATAATACTGATTCAAATTTCAAGATGATGTTATAGTTAAAGTCTCACCTCAGGTAAGAATCATTATAAAAATTCTCCCACACCTTGTGGCGATCCCTCCCCTGCTGAGTTAAATCCCCTGGGCGGACTGCTTGGACCCCACCAATTCAAATCTACAGTTTCACGAATTGAATCATCATGTTTTACCTCCTTTGGTGGTGAATGTCCCACTGTTACTTTTTTCTTGTATCAGATAATAATCATAATCTAATTTGTCAAAATATGGGTTGTCCTCCTTATTATCTTACATGTGAGCTTTGACCTATAGTTTTATAGATAAGAAGGCACAATGTCTCTTCTGTTTAATATAACCGTGAACATCACAGGCTACTCGATGCATTTGTAAACACAGACATCATTTTGACACTAGAAGGCCACTGTAGCAAGCCCTAACACTAAGCCAAGGCCCAAGGTGTACATGTGCCATAACATTATAACCAATAACAGGTGAAGTCAGAGCATTGATTATTGTGTCAACATGTCACCTGTCAGTAGGTGGGATATGTTAGGCAACATTTTATTCTCTAGATTTTTTGAAGATAACGTTCTTCACGCAGAAAGTGCAGGCATCTGAAAAACTTTGGCAATGGCCAATTGTGGTGGTTCGACGAGTGAGTCTTACTCATAATGTCAAATTATACATTTGAAAATCCAATTTCAGTCACAATTACATGCAGTACATACGTAATGTTTTTTGAATGATAGCCGCCTTAGACCCCATCAGTACCACCCTCTTGGTGCACAAAATTATCCAAGCCATCTGTGCAGCAAACATTGTATTTATTCTTAAGCAAACACCCACCTCCGCTCCAAGAGTAGAGCCTGGTCACAGATGACATCTCCGTGCAATAACAAAAATCTGTAAATAGATGTTTCAGCTGAGGACATTAATTAAGAAATGCAAGTGTAAAGAGCTGAGATACAGTAGTTAGGTGATATTTGTGGTCCGATGCTTTGTGCTCCCACCATCATGGTTTGTACTTATCTGCTGTTTACCCTGCTTAATTAACCAAATTCCCCAGCCTTCCTCCTCCAGAGCAGCCACCTGTACAGTACACCTAAGAACAGACGCAGATTATGCTAGTGAGTCCCGAGTGCCGTTCAAATCAACAGCCCTTAATGCTTCCTCAGCTGGTACGTACTGATATTTGCGCTGAAAGCAGGCAAATCCACCGACTGTCACACTGATGCAGATACACGCATGTACACGCAGACATGAAATGTTCAGACTCAAATCCAAACCAGCATCACACTTTAATGTAATGTCCCTGTAAAGTAATGTACCAGCACCTCAATAGGGCACCTGTATAAACAAATATACAAGCAATTAGGCACAGTCAGGTGCTGGGATGATGCAAAAGCTGTGCAATGACGGGATTCACCCTAAAAAAAAAGAATTTCACAGTATTACTGTAGATTACGTATTTAGCAGGAATAGTACCTGCAGAACTGTTTCTGTAAACAACTGCAAACACAAGCTTTTATTCCAAAAAGATATAAATAAAATAAGATTCATGAGGGAAAACAGACTCAGACATGTGATAGATAATACTGTACTTAGTCCTTGGAAGAGTCGCCTGCATGCGCTCCAATTTAGTCAGATTACCATCTGTTTATTTGATTTTTCTTACCCCATAAACTGGAAGCGACAGAAGCAGATTAAAGTGTAGCTAAGCAGCCTAAACTGCTTTTCAAAAAATCCATTAACGACCAGGAGTGGGTTTTGGGGGGAAAAGTGGGGATATGAATCAATCCATAACTAATGGACAAGTTTACTGCCGTCCTAATGGATCTCTCTTTTAAACTTGCTCCTGCTCCACATGAGATCTCTACCTCCTTTCCTGCATCTTGTGTAATAATTGCTCTGTCACAGAAGATGTGTGCTTTGTAATTGCATGAAAATTGCAAAACGCCAGGCGAATGGGAGAGCTGCCAACCAATATTGCTGCTTTATGCAGGGATTTTTACAACTTTACATTATCCATCTGAAAATTCACAAGCAATCTGTTCGTAAATAAAGCATCAATCAAATTATTAAAGCAAATATCTTTTTTTGTTTCATAATTTAACACTTGGAAAAGTCAGTTGCTGGTGCTGCAGTGAAGTTAGCTGTGCACTGTACTTATTTGGACTAAGGCCTACAGATTATTGCGGACTCAAACAATAAAATCTGTTTAATTATTAAAAAAAATTTTTTATATAAATGCACAAATTTACTGTCTCCATGTGTGTCCATATTTGAAGGGGAATGTCCGGCTGCAACCAGTCCGCAGTCCACTGACCAGCTAATGCCCTCTGCTGGAGCTACGACTGAGAGACTGGTGCTGACCCTTCCCACCTAGAGAGAGAGAAAATCAACAATGTTTGAGTCTTCTGTTCTGTAAGTAATTCTCATAAGAAAAAAAATCCTTCACCTTTGAGTCTGGCTGCCTGAGAATGTTATTAAACGCACTGGTTAATTATGATCGGTTGATTGATTGGAACATTGAAATGTTTCTGCTGTGACTGTAAACAGAGCAGAAGGCGGATTAACTGTCAAATAAATCGTCAAAAATAGTGTTCTTTTTAAATTTTTAAATCTATTAGGAAATAATTAAGTCATGATTAAAACCATAAGACCATATTAACTAATAATAATTACCCACTGAACATATGTACGTTATTATTGTTATTCTGTTATTCTGTTATTCTGGTGTCATTCCAGGTTATCTTGACTTTGGTACCGGCACCAGCCACCAATTCCTCTTCACTTCTGAGAAAATATCTTCACTGAATGTTAAAAGCATTCCATTTTGTATTTTATTCTCAGTTTTTCTAGTCTTGAACGAACACCTACGTGGGTGAATGCACCAGTTATGTGTGTCATTTTCTTTTTCTTGGTCCGGTTTTTGCAATTTAGCATGGAAATTGGAAAATTGTTTATCGTAACAACACCATTGAGCTAAAATTCAATCTGCTGTTGTTTAGGGTGCAGGGGAACGCTTCTTCCTCAGAAATAAAAGCATGGCCTTGCATTTCTCATAAATGTAACTGTGTAACTGACTGTATATCACGAATATCTTGTCTTTTTTTTGTTTTATCCGATTAAATATCTGCTCTCGATGATACAGATTTTGAAAGGGAGTGCTTTAAGAAACTGCCATGGAGAGGAATGAATCATTCCGGTTAGAGCAATTCAGTTTATTCTATGATGTGATGTTTAGTCCTGAAAGTTCCGATCTCCGATCTCGACCTTGGATCCAGGTTGTCTCTATAAGTGGTTGTGACATGTGTACCCTGCCTTGTTCACCCATAGTCAGCTGGGATGGGGTATAGTCCTCTGCAGCTCTGCACAGAGTGGACGTTTAAGGAGAATGGTTAGATGGATGATTACATGAGTATGAAGGTGCATTTTCCTTGTGAATACTAAATAAATACAGTACTGTGAAAAATGATTGGAAAGCCTCCTGGGTTCTTAATTTTTGTGTGTCTATGTCATTCTTAACCGCGTCAAAAAATTTTTTGGATAAACAAAAGCAACCTGACTGAACAAGCCTTGGGTTTAAAATTTCAAACATAATTATGGAATCGTCATCACTGCTGTCGCCTACGTGTCCGCAAATCATCATGTTAACACGATGATTCAAAAACTATTTGATGGGTCATTTTCTGATGTATACCCACATAGACCTTACTACTAG
Organism: Lophius americanus; assembly: GCA_037951165.1. Classification (NCBI taxonomy): domain Eukaryota; kingdom Metazoa; phylum Chordata; class Actinopteri; order Lophiiformes; family Lophiidae; genus Lophius; species Lophius americanus. Next base: position 1,435,367 of record JBBDHG010000090.1, on the reverse strand, counting down.
GAAGACGTGGAGTGATTTTGGCAAAGGTCAGTTACATATTTATAACAGTAGGGGAATCTCTATCTCCAAAAGTTTAAGGGCCATAATTTCCTAACTGTTGGTCCGACTCAGTCCAAATTTCATTCATATGAATCGACTCAAGAAGATCTACCACATATATATCAAATTTTACTCTAATAGTGCATATTTTACTGAATAGGGGAACTTTTTTTATGAAAAATACAGAGGATATCACTTCACATTTATCCCGAGGGGATTGGATTAATGTATAACACAGGGGATTGGGGACTCAGGGGATATACCCTTGGTTAAGGTGTAATTTTTATTCATTTAAATGTGAGTATCTGATATTCTTTCATACATATATTTATTTGCATTTATTGCTAGTGTAGTACATGATCAGGTTTCACGTAAAACATCTCAATACTGGCATCGTCTGAAATGATCCCCAATGGGCTGCATTCTTGAACCACATCTTGGGCCAACAGTTTGATATGGCTTCATTTCAGACTTTTCCACTAAACATTTCCCAGGCAAATAAAAGAGTTGCAGCTGACTAACTTGCAGGTCCAAAGTGAAGGAGAGAGTGTTTGTCTCATGAAGACCAAACAAGTCCGGGAAAGTGATTTGGATTTTCTGCAACCCAATCAATGCCCCCTAAGCCAAACAGAGACAAACCAATGGGATCCCCCTTAAAGGTCAGGAAAGCCATTATAGATGTTTGTGTTTATTAAATTAAAGAGCAAAACATTTTTTGCCACTGAAGTGTTAGACTCTCTGACATAATTGTCAAAATGCATGATGGTCACACAAACTTAACGGCATGCAATAAACGTCCCCACAAACAAACACATATGTCGTCCACATGTAAGTGATTGTGAGCAAACTTGCCTGGAAGGAACTGTATCCTAGCCAGTGTCTATCTTGTTAAAGGTGAAATGGGCAGAGCAGGCAGTGTGCTGTCAGCTTATTTTTCTGAATCCATAAATTCAGTGCATAAAACTCAGTGGTGTAAAACTCTCAAAGGTAAAAGTACATTTTCTTGCAGTCACTGAGATTATGCTCTGGCAGCCAGTCAGATTTAAGGTGTCTATAAAAGTTCAAAACAAAGACTTAATTTTCTGTCTCTTACTCGCAAGAATGAAAGATACATCTCGCTATATAGCTAGCATCGCCACTCAAACAATAAATAAATAAAACACATTTTGTTTAGGACGTTTGCGGTGATCTGAGATGGCTATGGCTCAGAATTTAAAGCAGGGTGTCAACAATTCCAAAGGGCGATGCTCGTCTCTGTTACTCCAAGTATGGCACGTCAAGGTGGTTTCGCTTTCGATTAGGGTACTTCCTGGGCTCCTGTGGGGCTGTGGGCTCTATTTCCTGGTATTCTTATGGCTTGCAGGGTGAACCGGGCGAGGGTGCCCTGTGAACTGGTGTTGGTCTTGCTACATGGTCCTGGCCCAACACACCAGAATCTTATATGACATGATCTGCAGTGCTGATTGGGGCTACCAGTGACCAATGAGGCATTGTTTAAGGTCATTATCACTGCTCTCAGCTCGATCTTGGGACTATTTAGGTTCTGGGCTGGGATGGGGTTTCATGGAACATAAAACACTTCTCTGCTTGTTGATGTTTCTGTCTGTCTCTTTGTCCTTGTTTGCCTTGTTTCATCTTTGTGTCTTTCACAAGGTGGATCTGGCCCTCTTTGATGAAAAATAGGTATTAGTACTAAATAAAACGTAATAGACTAATAATTCAATGACGGCTGGTGTAGGTCACATGCACACATACACACACACAGAAATAATACTTGCTCCAAAAGTTATGCCTCTGTGAGTCAAGCTTGCCTCTGAAGTCATACATTAATTTATCAAAAGTTGTGTCTAAAGTGTACTAAGGAATTTAAAATTGATTTAAAAAACGTGGCAGTTGGTAAAAGTTTACAGACCATGCAGAAAAGTTCTGTCATCGTCAACTGAGAGTTAAAACACCGTTCCGAGGTAGAGATTAAACAGGATTACACTGCCATTTATGGGAAAATACAATTTGATACTTGCCACAGACTCAATACAAGGTATATAATTAAAGATATTCATCACATTTGATGACTCTATTTAATTTGGAGACCCAATCAACACACTGGAACACAGATGTGTAATGTGAAAAACAAAAATAATATATATATCTGGCCCTGTCCAGCACGCCTTGTTTACTGTATTCACCCACAGTATATTGCAGTCTTCTGAACTGCAGGAAAAACCAGAGTACCCGGAATAAACAAAAACGCAGGGGTGTAGGCCCAGTACCCTCCTGCCATGAGGAAACTGTGCGATCTACTGTTGTACCGTACTGCCAATTACTGTAAATTAATGAATGAAGTTAAGAAAATTTTTGTGAAAAAGTGTTTTTTTTGTTATTTTCTATTCTATTATTATTATTGGTATCACCATTGCTGTTATAATTAACTAGTATACATTGAAATCAAAAAATTATATGTATTCTAAATGGTAACCCAGACATGAAGGGGTCGGAAATTAGTGTACTTCTAGTGCCGGTCCCAAGCCCGGATAAATGGGGAGGGTTGGGTAATGAGTGGCATCCGACGTAAAATCCTTTACCAAATCAAAATGCGGAACCTGATTTCCACACCAGATCCCTTGGGGCTTGAGTCAACAAATTCCATCACTGTTAGCCAGCAGGGTATCGGTGCTAAATGTGTAGGGAAACAGATGATCCGTGGTGACCCTGAAATGGATTGGCCGACAGACAAAGAGGAAGAAGATGAATTGTAGATGGTAAGACATTATCCATTTATATAAGCCAAATAAGGATTTTTCAATATATTGCAATATGTATCACAACATATTGCAATATATCACAATACGAAAACCCACTGCAACACCCAACAGTAGTAGACATACCTCTTGTTTTCTAGGGAAATATTGAGATTTAAGTGTCATGAGCTAACATTTATCTGTGTCAGACTATAAAAGATTACTTGCAGTATGATGTCAGCTGCTAAAGTGATAGAGTGTTATCATTTGTCCATGAGCCTTGATCAATCACCAGATTCAATTTGAGCCTGACGGCTGGGGAGGAGCTAATGAGACGATGAAACCGAGTAAATTTAGGAGCCTGTGCCTGCTGGGTGATTACAGATGACCTCAAGAGGATAATGTTAGAATCAATGCTTAGATAATAGATTCTTTGTTGTCCACTGGGGGATATCTTGGATGAGACACATTTTTGCGAATTGATTTCCAAGGGAGGTATGAGTTTCCTGAATAAATTGGTAAATATTCTGCACCGGTAAACAAGTCAAAGAAGACTAAATGGCGATCACAAAATGCAGATCTCGCAGAACTATTGGACTTAGAGGTAATGCGAGGCATAATCTCATCTCAGAAAGGAAGATGGACAGTTATTAGATGGCCGACAAGGCTTCATCTACTACATGCCGTACGTTTATTCAATCTTTTCTCCCCTCAACTCTGCCTCTCTTTAGGTTTGTCTGTCTGTGTCTCGTCCTCGTTGGCAAAGCACAGTATAATCTCCCACTCTCCTATGGGTGCAGGAAGTAAATCAGTAAAGCTGGATCAAAGGCATCAATCTCAGCCAGCCCTCAGGATGGGCCACTCGTGAGCCCACAGGGAGGCAATTCCTCTAAATTCCAAATGAGAGACAAATGTTGCGAGGAGTGAGATGGTGAGCAGAGATTGGTGGGGGAGGGCAGGCAGGCAGGTGATGAAGGTGGTGATGTCGGTGAGGGAGGCAAGACTGGCAGGTACTAAAAGTGATTGAGTGTATAAAGGGAAACAAGTGGGTTAAATAGAAGAGATATATATATATATACACTCCAGCAAAAATATTTAGTCAGCACTAAAATAACTGCCTTTAGAAATGAAAAAAAAGTAGGGTTGAGAAAATTGTATATTTTTTTTATGCAGTATTTTCTTCGTAAATTCATGGACATAGCACTTTAAATAAGTGACTCTCTGATAAGGCATTGGAAATGTTTTTGATAAAGTGGGGCATCCAAAATATGGGAGAGAGAAGAACCAAATAATGCAGGAGACTCAGATACCATCATTGATCAACGGTCATTTATCAGCAAGATATCTTGCTCGATTCAGTCTGGGAAGTGAAGCTGCTAGAGAGAAGGTGACTTCTCCTAAAACACTTAAAACAAGTCAGTCCCAACAAAATACCTCCAGAGGGTAATACATGTGGTGGGAGGCTAGGATGAATGTACGGATAAGAGCAAGCCGTCAACTCGTAGACACTACCAGTCATTGAATACCTATCTGGAATAGTAAGCTGATGCCACCGATGTTGAGACATGAAAATGCGCACAAAGCATGGTTTTTTCCACCCAGAGTCCAAAACCAAGAGTCTATGAGTGTAACCATTGTCCAGGATGAAATAAGTAGAACCCATCAATAATACATCATGAAGATGGCCCCCAGGGATGTACTGCTAAGAGAGTGGCCCAGGCAGCAGAAGCAAGAGAGTGATGGTGATGGGGACAAAGAATAATCAAAGGCCAAACCCTAAAATGAGATGTATCACCCACAGATATAGGAGGCGGCTGACATATACAATTCTACCAATGGCTCTAAAAGGCAGTCCTGAAGGAGAGAACAGAGGTTCTCATCGTGGCAGCACTTACCAGGACTGAAGCATCTATTAAGGCAAGAGTCGACCATGGATGCCCCTGACAGGGACCAGCACATGGTAGCAGGCTGTAAGCTGCTAGCGGGGGCAACATATCCTGACAGGCGTAAGCAAGGATAGTTGGTAGAGCGTGTCCCCAAGTCCCAATGGATGTCAACAATAATAGTGGTTGAGTGACCAGACATTGTCATGGCTTACATCGAGCAGAAGAGGGCAGCTATGATAGATGTATGAATCAGAATTGACAGACATAAGGACAAGAAGATTGAAAAATACCATTGTGGCTGAATGAACTCCTTTGCACAGATTTTAGAAGAGGAAAGTGAGAGTGGTCCCAATGGTTACAGGAATTTTCGGACTTTAGAGCAAGCCAGTAGATTCAAGGTACAACAGCTGAGGTCTTTCTCCAGTAGACTTAAAAAGCTTATATTTCATAGTTTTCGTAAGACAACTGAATTATTTGTTCGGTCTAACTTACAGCCAACACTGTAATTTGAGGTGCAGCTCGGTGGCACACTGCCATAGTACAATTGCCTCACAAAAATAAATCCACCACTCCCACCTCAGGGCCTTTCTCTCAAGACTTTGCATTTTCTCCCTATGTTTCTGAGGATTCTCTTTGGATAAATGCTTCCTCTCACATACAAAAAATGTGTGAAAAAGGTAAATTGATGACTCTGAATAGATGTGAATGAGAGCGTGAATAGTTGTCAGTCTGTGTCTGCCCTTTGATGAAGCAGCAACTGTATCATGCTTCTCAGCCAATGTCAGCTTGGATAGGCACCAGTCCGGACCTGAAGAGGATAAATGGTTGCAGAAAATGGATGAATGATTACCCACTGTATATGAGTGGGCCTCAAAATAGTTGAACGTATCACCTGAACTCCACGAGCAAAGAAAAAAGCGAACCAGTAAAGTGTTGGATGCTTCAATCCAGTTCCCATACAGCTTGTTAGCTTGTATGAAGACATACCAGTACTCTGCTTCTCACGGGCTTGGCATAGTGACATTTCTCTCATCCACTGAACACTTGTTCAGTCATCCTGCTTTCAAAAACACTGGGATGAAGTGGCGACTTTTTCAGGACACACCCTGTCTCTTGTCCAATATCAGCTGGTATGGGCTCAGGCTCCACGGTGATCTTCAACAGGATAAGCATTCATAGAAAATGGATGGATGAATTCTTACAAACATACACAGAGAACAAACAAAACAAATTGCACTGATCACATAACCTTTCACAATTTCTAGTTGAATTAAGAGGTAAGTTGTGACTTTGATGGAATTCTCTTGGAGCATGATGTTGCATCGCGCTTAACAGCTTTGATTATAATTAATTGAATCTTAAGGAGAAGTGACCGAGCAGATGCTACTATGGAATCCCAGAAAATTATCTGTACTGGAGAAGAATTAGGTTTGAGCAGATTTGAATTACCTCCAAGGTAATTTGACTTAAGTTAAAGAGGCGGCTGTTTCTGTTTGTGCTGACAAATGAAAAGATCTATAACTGTAGCAGGTGCATGGACGTTTACATTTGCATGACTTATTCTCTTCTTTGTGGAGTATTCTCCAAGGTCTACAAGTTTGAATCCGAGAATAACAGGCTGGCAAGAAAGTATTTTAATGTAATTTATTCTTCCATAAATCCCATATTCATAAAATATTGGTCCAAAACTTTTGAGCCCTGATGTGTAAATTATTTCATTATTAGGTTATAGGAGCTCCGTTTTTATTTCCCAGTTGACCATACAAAATGAGACTACATTCCCATATTCTGATTATGCAATATGTAACATAATATTATTAAGATACATAGATATATTCCGATATAGAGTTATGAAGAAACCAATACAAAAACAAGGCTAGTGCTGCAATACAATTTGGATGAACTTGTCGAAAGTTTTTATGAACTAGGTCTTCAAGGTTAAAAAGAGCAAGGGAATTAGAAAAATATTGAGGGAAATAAAAGTGATGATATCAGTATTGGTACCTATATTTAGAAGGCATTAAAAGATGAATTGGTTCCACTTAGAGCATTAATTCTCAGCATGCCTGCCTGGAGAGTTCCTTCACTTACATTCAGTTGCACCACATGACAAATGATGAGAGGCGCTGTGTTCACGATGGACAGGTTTGGGGGATATTACAGAGTAAATACCCATCTGTTGTCCAAAAGTCCTGAATTGGCAGTCACGAGCTGCTCCATTTTCCTGATTAAAGTCCCAATATTTATGGATTGTCATCACAAAGTGTAAATCTGCTCCGAGCTGTCATGCCCGGATCCTATCTGTACCCTGGAAAGATTTAGTGGTCCACTTTGTGCTAGATTTTTCATGTAAAAATGCATCGGCTACAATAGATCCAGCTGAATGTAAAGGTATTGGCCACTGCTAGAGCAGGGAGAGCATTTTTTCTCAAGGACCCTCTCAGCCTGTGCCAATTGGTTTTACTAAAACGGAAATTTACAGTGAAAATTAACTTCTATTTTTCACTTTCCGTCTTCTTCACCCATAAGGTGATTCCACTTTAGGTTTTTTTTTCATGCAGAAATAGTCTCAAATAATGTGGTCAGTTTTTAAAAATGGCTACTGTACAGAGAGAGGAAGAGATCATAAATTCCTTCATCCAAGGATCTTTTTACTCATAGCTGCCAGTGTTTGCTCTTCAAACCTTCAAGTCTTGTCGGAAACATAATCCTCCTCAAACAATGAGCAACAGACATATTTATACTAAACAGTCAATTAGAGAAACAAAAATACATTTGGCTGGTTAAGCACAAAAAAAGGCCCCCTGATATTCATGAAAAGACTTATTTTTACTTACAAAATATGCAGGTTTGCATTTTTTGCAGTCCAGGTCCTCAAAGTCCCTGGATGTGGACTACAGCTTCCCTGTGATATCTATAAATGTATTTATTCTGCGTCAAAGTAGCTCTGATACTTGGGTTATGCTTGTTAATCAACCCAAATGACACTTGTGTGTGGGGGTGTTTGACACTCGTCAAAGGTTTGTGCTGAGAAAAGTCTGCTTTCCTTTGTGAGGGAGCTCATTCTTCCTGTTGTGAAGCCGTCTAAAGTGCCGCGAGCAGCTGCTGCAAAGCCACGAGGAGCGTTGACGATGAGAATACCTGAATGTTAGAGATTAGGCTCCAGACACCTGAGTGAGCACTGAATCAGTGAGAGAGAAGAAATACATACATTGTTCTAACAGCTACGTAACAATATGTATTTGTTCCGACATTAACAAACCATATTGGTGGTTGAAAATAAAATCAATTCATGATGTCAGGTACTCCATTTCACTTTTTTTTCTTATCTGCAGGTTGGTGCAAAGGACATCAACCACAATAAAATGAATTCCTGCTTATTTGATTTATACGTAATTGTAAGCTCTTTTAAATACAAAAAAAAAGGCTTCAAAAGACGAAGCAGTGCAGCGGCTAAAGCTCTATAGAATCAGATGTTAGTCATACTTTGTAAAATTGGTGATTGATGCTGCACACGTATTAATCCATCAGCTTCCCTGAAGCCGCGCCTGAAAATTGTTGTCAGGAAATTGTGTGTTATTCAGTCCCAGGCTTTGAGGGCCCTCAGAGGAATCACAACCGGCAAGCTGTGGGTTCTCCACTGAATTAATCAGCTGGTGCAACGTTTGAATTAAAAGCCATTTCGGTTTGGGAGGGGCCCCGAGCAGAAAGAGCACGTTAAGAAACATCGCTGTCTTTTTGTCAGGAAATTGTAGTGCCTTGGCTTTATCTCAATCAATCATATCCTCCATGAATCACTTTCCCCAAAGAGATCAACATCTGCCTCCATAAGTGATATTTACCAGTCAACCAATTATTTTTAGCACGCTGGAATAGTCTGCTACGCACACCCACATAGGGAGAGACATGGCTGTGGAAGGTTTTTGATTGTGGCCTTTATACAGAAACCTTTGCGTAAGATGCAACAGCTGTCAAAGGAGCAGCTCCCTTCATTACCAGTCCTACCAGAGTGTTTCAGCAGCTCTGTGCCAAAAGCCAAGAGTTTTGATGGAAAATTCTCTAATCTTACAGCAAGGAATGATGGGAGGGAGCAAGAAATAGAAGATTTGGAAAGGATTTAGGCAGGAAAAAAGATTAGAAACCCATATCGGCCTTATCGTACAGCCACCACACTGGGGAGTTGAATGAAGCAGCTGTCAAAATTGAAACATACAATAGGAGTAATCCTACAGTAAACAGATTGCTTGGTTTTAAAAACAGCAAAATCCAGAATGAAAGGGAGCGAGACATAGAGAGAGAGAGAGAGAGAGAGAGAGAGAGAGAGAGAGAGACATAGAGAGAGAGAGAGAGAGAGAGAGAGAGAGAGAGAGAGCGAGTAAAGAATCCTTCCGAGTCTCAACAGCCTGCCAATAGAGAGTGCTCTGCTGGGGTGTTCTGGTGCATGGGCCTGGCTGTCAGCGCTGGCAGAGGAGCGTCGGCCACATGGGGAGTGGGTGAGAATGAGAGCGTGCGAAGATGCTGACAAAGCCTCCCACAGCACAGGGCATTTGTAGAGTGTCGGCGTGTCATCTTGAAAGGCAGAGGAGTCTAAGGTCAACTTTTACACTGTTCTCCGCTGAAGATTCGGACTGAACTCACCTCCTGCTGTGCGCTCCCCCGCGGAGCTTGCGTTTGTCTTTTTCTTCTTAGAACAAACAAAAATCTCTGTGTGACAGGAGAGCGAGGGCCTCGTCTTGGACTGTGGAAGACAGTAGACAAGATTGTGTGTTTACTGTATATTTCAGCAGTCACTACTGAAGAAGTGTATCTGCATTTCAATGTTTTGGTAGGACAAAATATAAACATGAGGGTAGTTTCTGTTAATCTACTATAAACAGTTTACAGGCCCCCCCCTTTCTATACGCAGACTACGTGCTTGCTTAAGGCATCAAGGTTGGTGGAGGCACCATCCGCCTGGGGAAAGGTGTGGTTTATAACAAGAGATTCAAGGCTTCACATGCAGGTATGTTAAAATAAAAGACTAAAAGTTAAATTATTTGCATAACTCATGTCAGGTTTCATCACAAGGCTTGATGGAGAGAGGAGGAGAGTCTCTGCCTCAGCTTGTTCAGGACGTACATTCATATTCATTCATTCATTTATTTTCTGTAACTGCTCATACTGGACACTCAATGAAGCAGATTTTCTAGAGAGAGTCTTTATTGTCATTCATTAAAGTCTGTTTTTATTCACTCTGCATTCATGTCTGGCCAACAGGAGGAGCGAAGAGACCAGCTAGTGGTAAGAGAAGTTGGAATTTATAGCCAAATATCAATTTATAATTGCCTATAATAAGGTTTTTTTTTATTTTAGTATCAGTTGTTAGGTTTAATTCTTAACTGCCAGAGGTTTGCCAAATAATTAGCATATTATTATGGATATTATTATTTGATTGTTATATTGTTTGGTTGATAATGATGATGACATATTAATAATTGTTAAGGTAATAACACTGTTTTTTTGTATACATATAATAAATATCATAAATACTGGATAATTATTATAGGTGAATGAAACAAAAGCAGCTGGATTACATATATATTTTTTTATATTCATATATTTATAGGTTATATTTGCTATTTCCGATTTTGAAATTAAATTGTTGTTCTGAGGTTGAAGTAACTTAGATTGCACTGAGTTACTTAATGGCTGCCATTATTTTTATTACTATGCTATTTATTTATTTATTTTAACTTACTACCCCGCATGCTCTGGGACAGCAGTAAAAGCAAATAACTTGAAAGTGTATTTGTTTATCTGGAAAAGTTCACACACGATAAAAAAAAAAATTAGTTTGTCCATCCATTTCTTGTAACCACTCCTTGCAGGGTCACAGGGTCACAGGGTGCGGGCTGGAGCCTATCCCAGCTGGGAATTGGGGTACACTCATTGATAAAGCACCAGTTCATCATAGGGTCGCCTAGATTGTTGATTGATCGCCCAGAACCTTCTTCCTGTGAGGCAGCAATGTCGACCAGACAGGCCATCATTTGTTTTAGTTGAAAATGCTTAATGAACTCTCCATCTTTATTTCTTCAAAAACCTGCAGATAACGATCAATCATTTTGAAATGCAGATATGAAAAGCATGAATATTATAATATGTATTCAAAACATAGGCACAATTCTTTTCAATTACTTTTATGAGGTTTTCACCCTTGAGCATCTGTGTATCTTTTGTTGAATGTAATGAAAACTGGAGGGCTCTTATCTGAAGAAATCAGCTACAGAGATATTTAGTTGACAGTGTCAGTCCACAAAAAGAAGAAAGGATATGTCAAAAGAAATGGAAAAAATGGCCATGAAGCTGATTTACACATTACTTTAGCAGTTCTGTTCAAGTAGTGTTTGACCAAAAGGACCTTTAGGAATCTTAATGTTGACATAGCTTTTCTTGTTTTATATTGCATCTGATCATTTTATACGAGTCACTTAATGTGATTCTATTTTGTTGATGGATGGATGGATGGATGGATGGATGGATGGATGGATGGATGGATGGATGGATGGATGGATGGATGGATGGATGGATGGATGGATAGATAGATAGATAGATAGATAGATAGATAGATAGATAGATAGATAGATAGATAGATAGATAGATAGATAGATAGATAGATAGATAGATAGATAGATAGATAGATAGATAGATAGATAGATAGATAGATCTTATATTCAAATTATTCACAATAATTAAATTGAACTATTAACTTGAGTAATGTTTTTTAAAAAAACATCAAATTCCTAACATTGAACAAATATATGTGCCCATTTCATATTGTGAAGTCGGCATACTTCTGATGTCTGGAGCTTTTTTGGGTTGATTTTGAAGTGTGTTTCAGATCACTGTCCGTCTGGAAGGTCCAACCACAGCTCACTTAAAGTTTCCTGGCTAGTAGGTTTTCATCCATCTGCATATCTGCTGGTATTTGATGGCATCCATGGAACCATTTCTTTTAACAAGATGTCCAGGGCCTTTGGAAAACAAACAGCAACACTTTATCAGAGATCCACCACCAGACTTCAGTGGGTATGAGCGGCTTCTCACTATGGCTTTCTCTCCTGCTACGCCATGCTAATCTTAGGTTATTATTGCCAAAAATCTGTATTTTGGTATCATCTGACATATGCACTTGTTCAATGGAAATTCCTAGTAGTGTTAGGTGAACTTTTTTGTGTTTAGATGACAGCAGAGGCTTATTTTCTTGCTACTCTACCATAAAGCATGTGTTAGTGTAGGTGCCATCTGAGGGTGGTCATATGGCATCCAAGGTAATCCTTGGAGTATTTTGACTGTCGAAGGATCATCTTCATAATGCTAGGGGTCAGTTTGTAGACGCGCCCTCTTTGAGGTGAATTTTTGGTCATCTTCTTTCTCTTTAAACTTCTTAATTTTTTATCTTACTGTTGAAATAGTCATTTTTAAAATTCTTTGCATTTTCTCTCATTTTTTAGGTGACCGATTTTATTGTGTTCTACCAGATTTGTTTGGCTCTACAACTCTGAATAACATTTCTGTGTCCTCTAGTGTTTGCCACTGGAAGAGTGCCAAAAAGAATTTGGCCTTTGTCATCTCATATTTATAACCCAGTAAAACAGGAAGTAATTTTTCGGCACTTAAGAGTTCATACTCTAATTTCACTATGTTGTACTGTGTATGACTGTATGTGACGAATAAAGGATTCTTTTCTCTATACACAAACAGGCGAGCGCAAAATGATAAAATACGACTGCAGATATGCTTCCGTTATGGCAGGATTTCCTAGCAATAATTGTGTTTTAGAATTGTGTCGTAGAATTGTGTAGATTTTTGTGAATAATTTGAGTTAAAGTTCATGGGTATAGACAATAAGGATATTTTTTGCATGTCATTTAACGGAGTTGTATAAACCTATGATTGGATTTAGAGGTATAAATAAAAGATAAATATAAGGAAACCCCAATGTCCATTTTATGATGAAATCTTTGTTTTTCTGCTTTTTTCTGGCAAATGGTTTTTTTTAATTGTGTATTTGTTGCATATTTCTCATTGCTGGGGTGGATACTTCTGACTCTACCACCAACAAGCTGCCTTCGCCAATGAAAAACAAAAAAATGTGGAAATAAACATTTCTCTCCTTAATAAAATGTACTTTTCTGACATTAATTTAGATGTATGGACTTTAATTGTATACTTACTCTTCAGTTTGTTTATCAGTATGACATGTTCTCAGAGGAATTCTACTTTGCGTGCTGATAAAAATACAAAGGCACTACCGACACAGAGAAAGATGAGTTTCCAACCTCAACAACTAGTGAAGTAATCAAACCTAGCTTGCTAACTGCTATAGGCAAGGAGCTACTGCACAGGCAGAATATTAAGTTGTAATCAGAGTTGGTGACCCTTTGAAGAAACAATCTCCACCTTGTGCTTATGCAGGATTTAAAGACTGTTGCTGTGGGAACACAATCTGTGTTGATTCTGCCTGTATACCGAAATGCCTCCAAACCATTGATTTCAAAGACATATTTGTGGGACTAATGGGGATGTTGCCCAGCTGTGTCAAAACAGCCCCAAGAAAAGTTGTGCATGGTTGTTTATGATTACTGAACAGGTCATTTATGTATGCATATTCAGCGGGGCGTTTGATACCCCTCTCGACTTCTCTGGCCGCTTGCTTTTAAAGCAGCCTCATACTTCTTGGTATGCAACCCACACAGGCTCCCCTTCAGGGCATCATCAGTGGAGGCCGAGGCCTGATGAGTGAAAAGAGAGAGAAAAAAATGAAAGAGAGAATTCTTTACACAACGTATGAGAAAAAGGCACAGCGTTCCAAAATGCGACCATGTTTTGACCGCGGTGTGTTGATTTGATGAACTATAGCTCAGAGGCTACAACTCATTGGCCTCCCATTATAGCCATTCCATCATTAATTGCAAAGAAACTTCTGCCACCAAACTTTCTTAGAACTCATGGACTAAGATTTGGCGTTATTCCGTGTTCTATGAAAAAAAAAAAAAAAAACTCACCACAGTGAGTTTAAAAACAGTGCCTGAAACCTTGGTTGCCTTTATCCTTCCTAACTTCTCCTCATAACTCCTTTGGGAAATGAAGCAAGATGATTTGCCATCCCTGAGCCAAGGCCTTAATTACGTACTAAGACATGCCTGGCACAGAATTCTCATCTTCTTCTGCTGTATTTGGCCGACACCGTGTGCTCTGGGTTCAGATCACGGATTGGATGGGTGCAGTATGGACTTGGCTTTTGATGGTTTGACTCTCTGCATCCCCGATGTGAGAAATCGGAGGTCATTTTAATGTATCTTTGTAGGCCATACAAAGTCTGCAAATACATCCACATATTGTAAAAAACTTCAATGACTATGCATGTATAATGACTTTGTGAACTAATAAAGGAAGTAAATCTGTTTTCTAAGTCCCACTTGTGCAATTCCAGAATTAAAGCAGATTTAGAGTGGAGGAATGAAGGATGAACAACAAGAAGGGGAAGAATGAAAATAAGATCCATCGCCGGAAGCTTTCAAAAAAGTCCTTTCTTTCCCTTTCTTCCCTTTCTATCATTCTGAGCTTATTGGTATCTTATTAGATATGTCTCTGCCATACAAAGTTATTGGGCTGGGAGTCTTTTCAAGGCACAAATCCCAGCAAAGCCTGTAATAATCTGTCTGTTGAAGGAGATTCCTCAACAGACAAGGGCCTCCTAATCCACATAGATCAATAGCGGACTGGCTAGCTGGTTCCCCAGCCCACTCTACCACTGTCCACCGGGTGACAACAGCTTCTTTTTTGGCCTGCCTCTCCTTTTCTGCCACCAAACGCATTCTCAGTACCAGTGGGCCATCATGAGGTTAATGAGTGGGATAATGGAGCCATATTAGAGTCAACATATGACCTTTGGATATGGGTCAGCGAGTGTGACGGGAGCGGCACCGTGCACAACAGCAAATCAGCATCGCTAAAATGAATGGGTTCTTTATGGAATACATGGACTTTCCAATTACCCTGCATGCTTGAGCACACACACACACACAGCTGGCCCCGCTTCTGAAAATAGAGATTATATTTACGAGATCCTGTTATTTGAATGGACCCTTTTAAATGATGTCACATTTCCCATGATTCTCTCTTCTACTACTAGTATAGTTAAAGTAGTAGAAACAGTGTTTCGGATTAGAAGAAGAATGGCCGGTGAGAGCATTAGCATCCCCCTGCCAATTAGATTTGTGTAATTACACTATGTGGACAAACTAATAGCAATTATGAAAAACAGATATCTTGCGAAGATAAGTTGATAGAGAATTGTAACAGGTGGAAAACAGAGTGGTCGGCAGACTGTATTCTTGGGATGAATACAGTCATATTATTGGCTCTGTCTGCAAGGTTAAGAGTTTCCAGCTTTAACATGTATTTTTTTCATCATATGTTGAGTCCACATTCATTACCAGGACAGTGAATGATTGGTGATGTCTTCAACATAATAATAACAATAATAATGTGGCAGATGCATAATTCATTCTTATATACTACATGTTATATCCTTAACTGGGCACTGCATTTCTATATCAAAATACGCTTCATTATTAAGGTAGATAAGAATGACTTTTAGTTTGGTGTAAAGTTAAGTTAGTTCTGCTCATTGAGGCTCATATATGCATAAATGTAAAAAAAACCAAAACAAATAATTTTGCTTTGAAAATAAACACATAATGTTCATAAAACAGCAATCAAAATGCTATTAAGCACAAGTAATGCTTAACATCAAATAAATAAATGAATACACCGACCAGTAGGGGGCAAAAAAACTTGATGAGAGATAATCATCAAAATCATCCATCCCCGACGCTCCAAACTGCCGTAACTGATATGCCTGTAACCTAAGAAGCCTGACTTCAATTAAAACCAAACACAACATTGTCAAAGCAACACAGACCCCTACAGCCCCTCAGAAAACACATAGCCCCACATCACAAGTTACAGCCAGTGTCTCAAACTCCAAATAGTTCTCCAAGGAGTAATGACATCACTACAGCTGGTACTCCACAGCCTAATGGCTGGCATCCTACCTTCTTTCATGCTCATTCATCGGACCTTCCATGGCGTTTCTAATCACAAATGACCCTTGTGGTTGTTTCATGTTGTTAAATAGATCGCAAGTTGGCCATGTATGCCTCAGACACCCATGAGAGTTCAGTCTCCGCCCCTCTATAGTCGTTACTCTCTGTAGAGATAGATTATGAATACATAGGAAAGATTGCTGCTCTGAAACTTTCACTGTCTTACTCTGGGTCTTCTCAAAAACAGATCACTCTGACTGGCTCCAGTGGCTTCAGGCCATTGGAGACAGTGTTGGCCAAAAAGAAAGGACCTCCAAATTGGTGAATGGCGGTGATTTGATTCATTAGATTGGTGGAGATCACTATGAACTCTGACAACTGGCTGTCATCTCAGAGACAGGCGACCATTGGTATTTTGGTCTATTATACAGCTCTCTCCGGGGATGTCCGAACCAATCATGGCTCTAATGAGGGAGACAGAAGTGAGGAATAGTCCAGGATATTGTTCCTGCAGGCTGCTTTATAAATCAGTGGCTTGTTGAGTGAAGACACGTGTCAAGTGTTCCCGATACTGTGGGTGAAAATGCTTGATGCCACATCTCATATTTTACCCTGTGGGTAGTAAGGTGCAGTTGAGTCTGAAGTTAGGTTTATATGGATTTAGGTAATTTCTATCTATGTGAAATCCTATGTGTGTTTACCGATAAAAGATAACAAGTTTGCTCTATTTTGTATGGGAATACTTACAATTAAATATTTATGTTCCTGACTGCATATGGAAAACTGTTGTATTATGCACCAGCTATTTTCTAGGCTCTATTAATGGGTGCAACTGATGCACTTGACACAAGAAGCCCCCAGCTCTCCAATACAGCTCTAGCCTAGCTTTTCAAAGGTGAACAGTTCCATGGTCATTACAAAACCCTTTAAGGTACACTAGCTTATTTTGCAGCTCAAATTCTTAAGAAATTCCATTCAGTACAGAGCTTTTGTTTGGAATCAGCTCACCAAAAAGAGCAATAGACACTCGGATCATGATAAAAATCAAACTATGTTGAGGGGCAGTTATTACATTTTTGGTTGAAGCGTGAATACTTGAAATTTTTTCTCCTTTCTTTTTCCTCTTTCCTATATTCTCCCTGCCTCTGTGTCCGAAATGATATGAGTTAATTTGGTGTCTTTGCTTTCACATTTATCTACGTATGTGCCATGTGTGATGTCATAGCTGACATCGGTGTGAACAGATCTGCGATGTGGCGTCACAATCACAACGAGCACGCCGATGAACGGCAGAAAATACACACAACAAACACCTAAGTACATAAATTAGCGGTGCATGCACTAATTTCCTGCATTGTTTCCTGTGATAACAGTGCGGTGACGAGGATTCAGCCGTTTAAGCCGAGGCCAACGCAAAAAAAGATTCGACTGCACCTTTTATTTACTGAATTTACATCCTCTTGTATCCAACCCAGCCACAGAGGGGTCAAAAGCCAGTGTGTCTCTAGTAGGGTGGGTTATGTCAGCAAGTGCATCAGGCGTAAAAACCTATGCAAAATCAATATGCGGGCGAGGTGATCCGCTGTGGTGACTGCTAAAGGGAAGAGCCGAAAGACTAAGAAATCTTCTTGTCTCCAGATATTCGTTGCTGCGATTAATGACTGCTTACTTTTCACTCACACACACACACACAATTTCAGAGACTGAAAAAAAAACCTTATCAAAATTTTGAGAAATCCAAACTTTCTAACTGAAGCTCCCTAAAAGAAACTGCTACATGTATAAATCTGTTTTTTTCTTCTTTTTTTTTCGTGTATATGTTTAGATTACTTTTAAAGTTTGGCCTATATCAGACTCCAGTATGAACGGTTCAGCATTAAACTGACCCTCATGCGCGAAAAACAACAAAGACAGAATTTTGTCAGTATGGCAGCAAAATGGAAGCCACTAAAGTTAAATAAGTGTTTATAGAGATATTTTTGAGTGAAAAGCAACTCCCGCCAGCGCAGCTATGTTACAAATGTCAATGGAAGATGACGTCAAAGTAGCATGGATTAGGATCTGACGGTTCAGACCCAGGACAAATTGCAGAAAATCCAACCTGTGTCTGATTTAAGACCAAATATGTAAGTGGACCAAACCGGAAGTGAAAAAGATCAGATTTCGTTTGTGGTTTTTTGTTTATCACAATGCCATGAAAAAGTCAGATATGAGCAAAAATAAAGAAAAATTAAAATTTTATGGAAAGGACATCTAAAGTTTAATGGCAGTTTTCGATTCTTTTTTTTTTTAATTCTTATGTACAAAACAATGCATGTGATAAAACAGCTGGTTTCTTTAAATGGAATCACAATATGGACAAAATACGTTTGACTAAATTATTCATACAGTTTGTGACTTGGATTCGGCGCCGACTGCTGGCAGCACCTAGTCACACCGATCCCCCCCTTCCCCTCTGTGATAGTGGTGACAACTTTTGAGGGATTGTTCAATCATCACATAATTCACATCGCCGGCAGTTAAAAAAAATTTATAGATAACAAAACACACAGAGTTTTCTTGTGATAACTATATCTAAGTGATAAATAGCCCTCAACATTATTCGAGGTTCTGTTTCACCAGAACCCTGTGCCAGGGTTGAAACCACAGTGTGGGTTTACTGCACTCTTATAATGTGGAAGTAATAAGTGCAAAGGTGCACGATTACTGGACTGAACCACTCTGCTCTGGATTAGAGGGTAATTCAGATAATAAACGAATTTGTGATATGTTTGTAAGGGTATGTCACTGGAAAATGACTTGTTATGAAGTAATATTATACGTTGAATGAGATACTGTGGAGTGGAGTTGTTTTGGATTAAACAATGCATTAAATGAAGTTCATTAATAAATTCAGCAGTTGGAACCAGAGGGAGGAAATGGCCATAACTCGGTTTATGATTGGCCATGCAGGACTCAATGACACTCTGCATAAAATAGAGAAACATCCGACAGGAAAAATTGCTCACTGTAAACAACATGAAACAGTACAAAGCATACTGCTGGAATTTAGTAGCTACAAAAAAATACAAAAGAGGTAAACTGAACATGACTTTTGTGGGATTTGTTAGAAAAGACTTTGCAGAGAAGTTTGGATGCTGTAGTTAAGTATTTGAGGGAGACGGGGAGATGAAATCGATTCTTGGTATAAAGGTGTTTACTCCCTTCTTTTCTCTCTTTCTTTTATTTTAGGTTTCTTGTTTTCCCTATGTTTCTTCAAGATTGTTTGTTTGCACTTTTGTTTTCAGTCTTCTGTATTCTTGTCCCCAGTATTCTGTGGACAAGTTTTGTTTACCTCACCTTCTTTTTTTACTAGTAGTAGTATTTTATTGTTTTTATTTAATTTTAAATTTGAAAAAAAATTAGTAACTTGAATTGAAAATATAGCTTTAAGAATACATGTCCGTCCTTTAATTATACATTTTTCCCCTGTAATTTGAATTTAACTCTTCTTATTTTACTGACTGGTGAACGGAGCAGTGTGGTGGCAAGAAATAAGTAGGAAGGTGCGAATGTGAGTCATTGTTTGACTAGTTTTGTTATGAATGGGTGACTTGCTCACTGTTTACCCACCTCTGTCAGCTGGGATAGGCTCCAGCACTGTGGGACCCTGCAGAGGAGGAGTGGTTACCATTGTCTTATATGTATTTGTCAGTGGTTATAATGGTAAGGTATTTTGTTGGTTCTTGTTTGCATATTTGCAACACATGGGGGCAACACTCCAATTGATTTTTAAACCCAACCTTGAATAGTCCTTCTGGGGAGCAAACACTTCATTCCTGAGTTGGGGTATATGTGTAAAAAAAATTAAGATGCACATTTTTTATTTTTGGCTTTAGGCAGTTCATTTCATATGCAAGCCTCGCCGCTGATTATTGTGGAATAATCACTCCATTACATGAACATGTCTCCAAGGCATAGTCTGTGTTGTATGTGTATCCCCAGAACAAATATATTTTTCTGACAGTTGTTTCATCTGAGGTAAGATAGGATTTTTCTTTTCACAGCACTGAAAATAAAAGTTATGTAAATGATTGTGCAAACAAAGCAGATGCCCACAACAATTTATTAGCACAATAGTGTTGCACACAGCTAAGAGACATTTTTTTCAATGTACATTTTTTAACATCCGTGAGCAACTGATTAATGGCAGTAAAAAACATACTTAACAAAGGTGGTTTTACTCCTTCTACGAAGATAATAGCACTCTAATTACATAACAATATATCCCCATGGCCCAAGGGTGTGTTGTTTTTGAGCATCCTTGAATCTTCAGCCTAAATTATGTCTATTTACCCGTTCATTTCATAGTCCTGGCATTGTCCGAGCACACTTTAGTAAGTCCTGAGGGATAACCACAGAGGAGATTAAATAATATACATTGTATTTTCATGTGCACAGTCTTCATTGAATGTGACTTGGCAAGAAACAATAAATATGGAACAAAGAAGAAATCCAAATAAAACACGTGTAAACAAGGGTCTTCAAGGAATTACCTCACAGACCCAATCCTTTTAGAAACTACAGGTACAGTAAGGTACAAAAATTATAACTGTTGCTCTCATTACAACTTTCTTGATTTACTACGTTTAATTAAATTTAATTGTTTGTTTCGGCATTTTGTGTTTTTGTTGTCACACTTTTAACTTATGAGAACCTTATTTCGCTGTAATCCAAGAATGGTTTGTTCGAGCAGCGAGAAAAGTTTAGGCGTACGCCCACCTCCCCCTACAACAAGGGCATATCCGTGAGATGCCCCTAATCCCCTGCGTTGCACAAGCAATCCTCCTGCACTAAAGACTATTAATAATAATAATAATAATAATAATACATTTAATTTATAATGCACTTTACATTTGGATCTAATCTCAAAGTGCTACAAAGTAAAAGCAGATAAAAGCATCAATAAAAAATAAAATAATAACTATATAAAAACCTGACCCAAAAGGCAGCAATGTTAATTAAAGTTATAGGTTCTGCTAAAAAGGAAAGTTTTAAGTCCTTTTTTAAATGTGTCAGTCCTCTCTGGAACCCTCAGATGGTCAGTGAGGTCATTCCACAGACCAAGGGCAGCAGAACAGAAGGCCCGATCACTTATGGTGCTAAGCTTAGTCCGGAGAAGGAGGAGGCGGTATGTGTGGGTAGAACGGAGGGATCGTGTTGAGGTCAGTGGGGTGAGTAGTTCTTTTAGTTAGGGGGGTGTGTTGCCATGGATGCACTGGTGAGTGAGGAGAGAGATCTTATAATCAATCCTGGTGGAGATGGGAAGCCAATGAAGGGAATGAAGAACGGGGTTGATGTGTTTGTGTTTATGAACTCTCATCAGGATCCTTGCAGCACTGTTTTGAACATACTGAAGTCTTTGAAGACTTTTATCAGGGATCCCGATGAGAAGTGCGTTACAGTAATCCAGTCGGGAGGAGACAAACACGTGAACCAGCTTTTCAGCATCACTCAAGGTGAGTGAAGAACGGAGTTTGGAAATATTTCTGAGATGATGAAAGGAGATCTTGCAGATTTGTTTGATGTGGGATTCAAAAGTGAGTTGAGGGTCGAATCTTACGCCGAGGTTGGTGACTGATGAAGAGAGGGGAATGTCATGACCAGAGAAGGTAATACTGGTTATGGAGGAAGACTGGGTCTAATGTGGGGTGTCAATTAAAATTGCTTCGGTTTTGGAGCTGTTCAACTGGAGAAAGTTGTTTTTCATCCACACCTTAATCTCCTCCAGACAAGCGCGGAGAGTTGATAGGGGAGATGATGATGACGATGAGGATGGAGAGAAAACTTCTGGATCGAGAGTAGTTTTTTTGAGGAGTGGTCTGATTATGGCGGCTTTTAGGGCAGATAAAACAAAGCCGTCCTGGAGGGAGTGGTTTATTACAGTGGTGATCAGGGGACTGATGGAAGAGATGTTAGTTTTCAGTAAGGCTGTAGGAAAGGGGTCGAGGGCACAGGTGGAGAGTTTCATCGTCCTAATGATGAAAAAACTCAACCTCTTGCTGTGAGATTTCTGGGACAAAACGGAAACAAACGTAAACGGACATAAACGATGAAACAAACAGATACAGAAGTCTCCGGGTGATGGTACACTTGCAGCAACAGGTAGGCAGACCGTAACCAGACTCGGTAGAATTCGTACAAATACAAATACAAATACAGAATAACATATACAAATACAGATATAAATCCAAAAAGTTTGCGTGTGAGCAACAATAAAGGTATACTTGTCGGTTTTTATAATATTGCAGGCTGTAGAACTCTGATGGAAAAGCGGCGAACAGAAAACCCCAGCGTCCTCTCCCTTCAACGTCCAGACAAATAGTGAGCTATGAGAATTAGAAGCTATTAGACTAAAGTTTGATTTTTTTCCAGTTAATTCAATTAATTTTCCGGTCAATTTATATCCACCAATTTTGGACTAAAACGAACCAATTGTTAGGAAGTTATGTCCAAAAAAATGTTTTTTGTTAGAAATTAAAAAAAAAAAGCTGCACCCCTTGATGAGTAAAATATGAACTACTAGAAAAAAAATCTAAATCACCTCGAGTCAACTCATATACACCAAATTTGTATTGTTGTGAAATATCGCCTTCTTTTTATCGTCGTTTTATTCAAAAGCCATACATAGAACTGCATTGTATTTCAAAAAAAACGGGTTTAACAAAACTCAGTATTTAAACATGAGCCCCTGGTTGATCAACCCGTTCCAGAATAGCTGAACTGAGTTGGTTCAATCAATTCGGAGTTTGTTAACCATTGAGCTAGAATTGTGCACAAGATACTGTGATTCAGATACTGTGATTCAGCATGGCTATGGTCGCAATACTTCAAGCCATTGGAGCTGCAACTTTGATGCGATCATGAGAAGCCATTAAATAAAAAGGAAAACCTGGCTTTATCAGATAAGTGTGGAAGTCGATACTGCTTGAGTGAATGTATCTGCTATTTTTTCCCACATTTCTCTGTATATTATCGGTGAAAGTTTGGTGGAATGATATTCAATATTTTAAATTTTATTTATGATTATTAATCACACGCATCTGGGCCTCTCAGTCCTCTCCCGATGTGAATCTGTTAACATGACAATTGAGAGACGGACCTGTCACGTCTGTCAGCTCTACTTCAGCCACAGAAGGGGGAGGAGTCCGGAACAAACTCAGGGTTCGTTATATAAAACCTAGCAGTGAGCAGGTTAGGTTCACAGAGTAGTTTACCATGGTAACTGACTGTGAGATTAAGTTGTTGTTTCTTTGAAAAACAGGTTTAAAGAGTAATTATATATTTTATATTTGATCTTAAGTCCCCGTGAAGACTCTTGTTACAGATACATGTTTTGCTTTTATTATCAAATTATCTTTTTCATTTCAACTTTTTTTCCATATTTGCAGGGCTCTGTGCTAAGGTGGTAGCAGACGGTTGGGGACCTGTATTTCAGCACTGTGGACAAGGTAATACTGTAATTTGATATTGATAAGAGTTCAGACAGCAAATATTTCTGCCTGTCAGAGATTATGCCTTAAAGTAAATGACATAAATTATGTTCTCACTTACTAAAGCTACCCTGGCTAACTGTTGAGCCCTGATAATGAAAATATAGTTACAATATAGGAATGCCATTGTCGAAATGATGCTATAATAATTTTGGCCGGTTAGTATCATACTTAAACATGTTTCAAGCGAATGCAAATAGGGATTAAGCATTTTAAATGGAATTGTAACTATCATCTCTATTATCAATAGATTGAGATCATTGCTTTGATTAAAAACTGCATCTTAATTGACGAATGCTGCTTTGTAATCTTATTGATTGCATTTTAGATTACGGAGCAGATTCTCAGATTAAAGCAGGCAGGGATGACTGTGATTTAGGAGTATGAAGATACTGGGAGTTTGAAAGACTCCACAAAGGCGATTAATGGTGAACGTCATTGTTGCTCACATGCGTGAAAAGGAAGGGTAAGTAACTTGGTCTCAGGGACATGAAATTCTCTTTCATAGAGAAGTCAATACCCTAACCCCAGCCAATCATTTTTCATTTGCAGGAGAGCTATAAGTAAAGTAACAACGGAATGTCATGCCCTTCGCATTGTGTCACTCTTTCCATCTTTGAAGAACCCATACTCCTAAAAAGGGATATGTGAATTAAATTGGTGGTTATTTTGGTTTAATAATTATTTGTGTATCATCAGCATATGTAGATACTAAAGTTCCATCAAAAACTTGATGTGCACTCCAACTGGAGCATTTCTATGACATCAAGAGCACAGCAAACTTTGTTGAATTGCAGGTGAAGGCTGTGCAACGTCAATCCAAAAAAAAAAAAATATATATATATATATATATATATCCCATGACGGAATGGTATTTAAAGGATGAGGTCTCACGTCGTCAAGAACATTTGGTTTTATCGACCTGCAAACAAGTGATCAATGCATGGAGGCCATATCTTCTTCATCACATCACAACTTCTTTAAAATGTTTCCTCGCTGCATGGAGCCAAAAGGACTTGTAGGGAACAAATGTCAAAATGAAAGTCATTGTTGAAGAAAATTAATTGCTTGTCCTCCCCTTGTTATTCGATTTTGCAGGTCACCTGAGAGGCCAAAGACCTCGGAGACCGTTCCTTAAAAAAACAACGGAAATCTGCACTTAACTAAGAATTTGACCATGCTGACGGACAGGTAGTATGACGGTAGTCTTACTTGATGTGTATAATGATGACTTGTTACAAAAAGGTCAATTATTTTGCACATGAAATGCAGCAATTTCTATATTTTGGAAGAATTTGCTCTATTTAATAAGAACTGTTCTTCCTGTCAATAACAGAACTGTTAACAATACATTTGAATTTCATGCTGCCATTCTTTTTTGACTACAAAAAAGGATGTCAATAAGTAACTGGACTGGACTTAAACATACAGTTTAACAAAGTTAGAAGAATATGAATTACATTGGGTTATTTATACAGCGACATGGCTTCTCTTCTTGTCTTGCTGCATCTTCTTCCACCAAAACCAGCTGCAAGGAAGCTTCCCAAGGAGATCAGCGTCAGAGAGGCAATAGATCATCTGGTGAATTTCACATGGTTTTTCCAGACAATACAATCCAATTCCAAGTATGGTGTAATTTTAAAACAAATGGCTTTTTGTATGATACTATGTTTCAGTCCTGCCAGAGCCTGGATGATCACCTCAAACCCCCAGCCGTATTTTCTGGCCACAGGTACTTCAAAAGCACAGGTTTTCACCTTCTACATAGTTTTGACAGAAAACGTCTTCCTTGTCAGTCAAGAACATCCTTTGGAGTATTTGATGGGCTCTTCAAATCCCACTTTGTTTTGATTGTGAACTATGATGATGCTCTGTCCATCTTGTACACATTTCTGCAGACCACTCTGTACAATATTGATGCAGGCACAACAGAAGACAGTCAAAAAGTCAAAGAGTTGAGAGCGAGGTTTTCAAAAAAACAGTAACTGGAAGAAAAAATGTTTAGATGCTTCCTCTGTGCTTCATCCTTTGATACTGTTTCAGTTTTTTTGAGGAACTTCAAACTAATTCATGAAATTAATCCTGGGAAATATTTGAGACTGAAGTGTGGCCAAAAGGCATAAGTTTGCCTCATGGGAGCCTTTCTGACCATGACAACCCACATCAGAATAATTCTCAGTGCTTAAATGATGTAACACCCTCTACTTCGCCAAAATATTGAAGCGGACCCATTATTATCAACTCACGTCGAAGATATGTGTGCCTCCATTATGGACAAACCTTTGAGAAGTGGTGTATATAACTATATTGCTCTTTCAACAATTTGAAATTCAGAGGAATTCCTGGGAAATCTGCAATCTAATATTCATGGCCAAGTATTGAATTTAATCCCAAATGACAATCCCTGCAGAGCAGCCATAGAAGAGTTATTCAAAAGCATTGGATAACCCTTTCGGCCAGTTGAATTCAGATAGCAAGTCGGAGAAATATTTTATAGAAAAAGGGGATACAGTACAGCCAGTCGAACTGCTTCTTGGAGTAAGGTATGAAAGCAGAAGGAATAGCAAAACTGGAAACTTTGAGAAGATTCAAATCATTGTCAAACACAAATACTTATACGGAGTTCATTTTCAAATATTTGTGAATTGATCCAAACATGTACTCAGTCTGAAAAATTTGAAGACTTATGTGACGGTATCTACGTTGAAAGTCATCCTTTGTTTTCAAGTAATAAGTTTGCCCTCCAAGTCCAACTGTGCTATGACGACTTTGAGACTGAAAATCCACAAGGTGCAAATAAAGGTATACACAAAGTTGCCTGTCTGTACTTCATCCTCAGAATTCTTCCCCCCCATGGTGAATTCTGCCTTAATGAACATTTATTTGTTAACGTTTTTTCATGCACAAGATTCCAAAATATATGGAATTGATGAACTATTGAAACGTTTAGTCAAGGACTTGATAATTTTAGTCAACTAAAGTTGCTGTTGTATTTGCGCACATTCCTGTACGTGACACTAAATCAGTCACAAACCTCGGTGTAAGATTTGATCCTCAACTCACTTTTGAATCCCACGTCAAACATATCTGCAAGATGTCCTTTCACCGTCTTAGAAATATTTTGAAACTCTACCTTGTTCTTCACTAACCTTGAGTGATGCTGAAAAGCTGGTCCACGCGTTCGTCTCCTCCCGACTGGATTACTGTAACTCACTTCTCATCGGGATCCCTGATAAAAGTCTTCAAAGACTGCAGTATGTTCAAAACAGTGCTGCAAAGATCCTGATGAGAGTTCGTAAACACGAACACATCACACTTATTAGTGTGACTGTGTGTCGGACGTGGTTGTCTGCAGTACGGGGGCCCCACAGGGAACGGTCCTGGCACCGTTCCTCTTCACCCTCTACACTGCAGACTTCTCATACAACTTACCCACGTGTCACCTGCAGAAGTTCTCTGATGACTCTGCAATTGTCGGTCTCATCACAGATGGGGACGACAAGGAGTACAGAGGACTGACGCAGGACTTCACGCACTGGTGCCAGTGGAACCACCTCCAGATCAACGCGGGTAAGACCAAGGAACTGGTGGTGGACTTCCGAAGGCACACACCCCCCCACACACCGGTGAACATCCAGGGAATGGACGTTGAGATTGTCACGTCCTACAAGTACCTTGGTTTTCACCTGAACAACAAACTGGACTGGACTCACAACTCAACGGCACTCTTCAAAAACGGTCAGAGCCGACTGTATCTGCTGAGGAGACTGAGGTCTTTTGGAGTGCAGGGGGCGCTCCTGAAGACCTTCTTTGACTCTGCAGTCGCCTCAGCCATTTTTTATGGAGTGGTCTGCTGGGGCAGCAGCATCTCAGCTGCTGACAGGAGGAAACTGGACAAACTGATCAGGAAGGCCAGTTCGGTCCTGGGCTGTCCTCTGGACTCGGTGCAGGAGGTGGGAGACCGGAGAATGATGGCCAAGCTGTCATCTCTCCGGGACAACGTCTCCCACCCCATGCAGGAAACCATCTCTGCATTGGAGAGCTCCTTCAGCGACAGGCTCCTTCACCCCAAGTGTGTGAAGGAGCGATTTCGCCGATCGTTCCTTCCTGCAGCAGTCAGACTCCACAACCAGCCCTGTTAGCAACACACACACACCTACACAACTACACACACACTTACACACACACCTACCTTTAATTTAATTTATTTTAATTGCACATAACGTTTAATTTTAATTTAATTTATTTTAATTTATTTTAATTGCACATAACACAATGTTATTCTTACTCTGTGTTATTCTTACTCTGTGTTATTCTTACTCTGTAACATGCTCTGCTGCTGTAACATTGCAATTTCCCCATTGTGGGACTAATAAAGGCAATCTATCTATCTATCTATCTATCTATCTATCACCCCCGTTCTTCATTCCCTTCATTGGCTTCCCATCTCCACCAGGATTGATTATAAGATCTCTCTCCTCACTCACCAGTGCATCCATGGTAACGCACCCCCCTACCTGAAAGAACTACTCACCCCACTGACCTCGACACGATCCCTTCGTTCTACCCAGTCATACCGCCTCCTCCTTCCCCGGACTAAGCTCGGCACCATGGGTGATCGGGCCTTCTGTTCTGCTGCCCCTCGTCTGTGGAATGTACTCCCTGACCATCTCAGGGCTCCACAGATGACTGACACATTTAAAAAAGGACTTAAAACTTTCCTTTTTAGCAGAACCTATAACTTTAATTAATATTGCTGCTTTTGGTCATGTTTTTATATAGTTATTATTCTATTTTTTTATTGATGCTTTTATCTGCTTTTGCTTTGTAGCACTTTGAGATTTGATCCAAATGTAAAGTACTTTATAAATTAAATGTATTATTATTATTATTATTACTAATTACTGGCGATGACTTGGGAATGCAAAGCATTCTTGGCCATTTAATGAGAATTATTTTTGTAGAATTTGCATAGTTGATAAATCCTCAGCTCAGTCATATCTATCAGAAGATTCAAACTCACAGATCCCTAGCTATCAATGATCAGCATTATACTACTTTGGCAGATGATCCAACCTTCACCTCTTCATTTGGAATCAAGAGAAAGAGCATACTGAATACATTGCAAATTTGGATTTTGTAGAAAAATAATGCTGTTGATATCATGCATATTTTGGAAGCCATTGGTCAATATGAGATCAAATTAGTGTTAGGACATTTGATAGCACATTTCATCACTAATGAAAGCTTGTTAAAAAGGATCTATCCTTTTAATTATGGCTATTTGGAAATGAAAAATAAGCCAACAAATATTAGGCTTGAATGTGGAAGACATGGTGTAGGGTTAAATGCTTCACAAACACTGCGTTTCATCAGAAATATACCTTTGAGTTTTGGTGACCAAGAGGATGATTTGCACTGGCGTATGATGCCGTTATTGCTGAACATTATATACATTGTTTTCTCATACAAGATCACTGAAGGGATGACTTTAAGATATATGTATTTAAAGCAGCTTATTAATGAACATAACAAATTCTACCAAGAACATTATCCTCAAGCAACTTGATTCAAAAACATCATTCAAGGTCCACTATCCGAGATGCATTCCAACAATTTGACCTCTCATACACGTGGACTATGAGATTTGAAGCGATTGAAGTGAAGAACTTGAAGAATTTGACAGTATTGCTCGCAAAAGAACACCAGTTATGATGTGGCTTATCATTGGGGAAGCTTGACTTAAAAGAAGTTGAGTCACGTCCGATCAGAGTGTGATTCTGGAAGCACTAGAATACACTGAAGATATATCTGGACATCTTCATTTTGATTGGAAGACCACTGTCAATCTGATAAACTGGGTAAAGTGTTTTGGAGTTGAAAAATCGTGTTGGCCTTGCGTGCTTTTGTTAGTGCCTGTTTGCACAGGCACTAAGTTGTTTTTTGCCGAAAGTTGTTTTTTGTTTTAGTTGAGCATGAGGTTTCCATGAACCTTTTTTCATGCTTTCCAAGAAAGTGAAAACATTCCTAGAAGATTGTTGTTCTAGAAAGGGAGAGATTAAGATATTTCAAATCTTTTGATGCCCAAATCACATATGCATGTGATCCATACTTTAATTTTGGAACAGAGAGTTGTATTATTTAATTTGTCAACAATGTTGACTCAATAGAATCTATGAGGAATTGATCCTTGCATTTATGTACATGTACATGTTTATGTACTTTAAATACAGACTTCTTGCTTGAGTTTTGCGTTTTTGTTCAGTGAACAACATTGTTTATAGAATGTTTGCAATGAATGCATTTTCCTCTCAATTGTTTACGCAATATACAATTGAGAGCTTCAATATATATATATATTTTTTTTAGATCTGATGTATTTCCCATTTAATTCTGACCACACAGTCTCCCAAATGTTAATGTTTGCTGGAACATGTTAAAACTGTTACAAAATAGCACTTTCCTTATATTCGAAAAGGGCCTTCTTACAAAAGTTTTAAGTAACCATGTAATAGGGATTTTAATGTATTTATTAAATAACAGGAAGGCATTGGTTGTGATCAACCTGTTGAATTTTGTTATCTGCTTTAAATAACTTACTCAAGATAAGAGTTTTATTTTACTCAATTTGGGATTTTTGTGTTTTAAACACAAAAAGTGTTTAAATTAAAGTGTTTAAATAAAAGCAACTCCCACAAAATACTTGATTTAACTTTTTCCTAGAGTGTACATGATGGTCTCAAACAAATACTCAAATTGAGTTGATCTGAACCCTCAGGGAGTTTATTCCAAAGGCCCGAATTTGCTGTGTGGGGGTCACAAAGACTGAAAATCATCAAGAAAATCAATACTACAGGTCACAAAACAGTAATAAAACCAGAATCGGAGCATAGAAACAAGTCTTTGTTTAGCATGTAAAACAACAGGATTCATGCACATATATTCCCGTGGCTAAATAAAACTAAATAAGCAAGGTTCAAGCAAGGTCAAGCTTTTTTGTTGCAACAAATAACTCAAGTCGATGTCAGTTCCTGTGGGGACAAACACAAACCAAACATTTCTCTATCCATGAATTAACGTTTATTTCTGTCACACTCCATTCCTGACCCTCGCGGAGGGCTAGATGACGAATTGGCCAAGTGTGAGCTCGCAATGGGAACTGCATTGTTCATGGACGATCAACCCTCGCAGAAAAGTCTGGGGCAATGATGTGTTAGCGCATCCTCCTGAGATGAGTCACCCTGATGCCTTCTGACAGGCCTCATTCCACTAGCGAGAGAGGCTAAGCAGGAGTGCCGCTTTGCCCCAAACACATGCTTCAGGGCATACTCCATATGGCCCAAATGAGACGGAGGGAGGGGAGGGTTAAAAATAACCAACAGGGAAGGTATGGCAGGAAGACAAGCAGGAATGAGATGAAAGCATGCACACACAGTAGTCGGCTGCCACTGAGGCAGAACTGTACAGCAACCGCGGATGAGCAAACAGGATTTATTGATTTGTTTTGTTTTTCTGACAGAATAAGGTTCAAATGAAATCATAATCCTGACAGTAAAGCCTTTTTGAAAAATAGGTTGAAGAACTCTAATCCACTGAACTAGCAGTGCGATGTGTGCGACTTTCCTCCGCTGCTTTTTGTTTTCAGTCACCGGAGGCAATCTCTTCGTGTTGGATGGACATATGAATGGCATTTTCATGAAGAAACCCGGATCCATATCCAACCTCTCGTTTTGAGCAGGATTAACGGCTTTGTCATTGTTGGTGATATCTTTGGTGGTGGTGGTTTTCAAAATGTTGCCTTTCAAACTATGTTTGTCAGATAATATTGTCCAACACAAAGGTTGAGTATTTTTTTTATAATTTCTCAACCGTTGGTCCAGTTTTGTCCAAATTTGGTGGATATGAATCCATTTGAGAAGATAGTTCTTCTAAATCATAGTTCTAAATAATATTATACTTGAGTAGTTCCTATATGAGTCCTTAGGGGAAGCTTTTTACAAAACACTGTTTTTCGAACAAAACTTCCTAACCCTTAGTTTCATTTATACGAAATTTGGTGCATATAAATAATCTTGAAAAGATCTATCTTGAATATGTTGTATTTTACTTTTATAGTCCATATTTTAGGGGGAGCTTTTTACTTCCTAATCAGTTGGATTTGGGTGCTTCTGAAGAGACTCAAGGGAGATCCATTTAGTGTATATATTGTTTTAGTCTAATAGTAGGTGTTTCTCTCACTGGGGCGGCCTTTTAACAATAGATGCTATTCTTGCATATAACTTCTTATCCATTGGCCCAATTAAATACAACTTTTACGCATTATGATTTCACTTGCAGAGATCTATAGTATACTTTTCTCTGAAAGTTCATATTTAACTCATTAGGGGCAGCGTTTTTACAAAATATACTATAGAAATATCTTTACATCTAATTTGAAGAGTTCAATCAGGGGCATTGCTTGTACAACGCAGGGGATTGGGAACTTTTCGGAGATATACACTAGCTGTCGATGACAACAGCATAGGCCTCGTTTATTATATTGATATAGATATTTGTAGTGTCATCAGCTGAGGGGTATTTGATAAATTATATTTTCAACACAGCCAAAACATTATGACCACAATGCAGCTAATGTAAAGCCTCTTAGCTCCCTTAGGCATGGATTCCACAAGACTTCTTAAGATGTGCTATGGTATCTAGAATCCAGATGCCATGTCAACACCTTGATGTCTTCCTCAAACAATTCCTACAGTGTGGCAGGATGCATCCTCCTGCAGTAAGAGCCCACAGACAATAGGGAATACTGTTTTCAGGGAGAGTTCTGTTACAATCTATAGGTAGGTGGTTCGTGGCATGGTTTCCAAGCAGAAATTTGTCAAATGCATCAGCTCACTTCTTCCCAGAGTACATTCTAGTGCCATCTCTTCCCAAGGTCGGTGACACACTCACCCGGCCATCCACCTGATTTAAACTAAAGCATAATTCATCAGAGCAGGCTCGAGTTCTGATTCTAATGGCCACTCGTCATCATTGTCAAATTAGCTTTTTTGGAATAAATAAAAACTGCTCCATCCCAGTCTATCCTTTATACCAAAACGTCTCATTATTGCACCAGACCGTCGAAGGATATCTGTCCATTCTCTACCAAATAAAAAAACCCACTTCATTCCGAATGCATCCTCTTGTGTATTAAGCCTGGCATTATCGGTACATGGCTCTCTCTCTTTGGCCCACTGCCTTTCTTCCACATTCTGGTATCTTTCTGGATGGTTAGCGGAAGTTGGATGGGGGTTAGAGGGGGTAAGAGGGTTGGCTCAGAACGAACTGACAGGTTATTACTGGCTTTGTGGGGGATTAGTCAATAAAAGCCCCCTCAGCCCCATGGCCAGCACGGCCAGAACCCCGGCAAATAAGATAAAATAATCTCCTGAAAAAATGCACTGAAAGATAGAGAGACTGACAGACGCAGAAAGAGAGAGACTGACAGACACAGAAAGAGAGAGAGAGAGAGAGAGAGAGAGAGAGCGATGTATCCAAATACCCACGTGCTCTACAACCGGAAAAAAATAAAAACATCTTCAATCTGTCCCAATTTTTTTGTTTCCGATATTTTTTCTGAAAACCCGTGCCTGAGGATGTGTCAGTTGGAATGAGATTAAACTCCCACAGTATAGAGAGAAGAAACCAGAGTGGAACACATCTAAAATGCTGCAAGCGCCTGCTTCCTCTCCTCTGGTTCAACAGATGAGGATCTGACTCATGTGGGCTGTTGCATAAGCAGGTACAGTCATTACCATGGACCTAGTTTGTTTGGGGAGAACTGCTCTGCAGCTGAGGACTATAAAATCAGATTCTCTAAGACAAGATCATGTTCTCTGGGTTAGGATTGGTCTCATATCATGGGAGAGGTGGAGAGAGTTGTCAGACTCCAAATGAAGTACAATGTATGGCCATTAAAACTAAAATAGCCCTGCCTATGAAATGCTACGCACTCTGGTTGATGGACAGAGAACTTTCCTTCTCCAGTAGACAGAAAGTCAAAAGTCAGGTTAGGACATCTGCATGAGGATGAGGGAAAAGTGAAAGTATTGGATAAAATAAGAGACGCACTTAAAGTGTGATGACGTAAACACTATAGGTTAGGAACAAAAGCAAGCAATGCAACATTAAACAGGAAATAATCGAAGTAAAAAAAACAGATCATGATAGAAATATCATTCTTCGTTTTTTTTATTTTTTTTATTCATTTACACATTCAATGTTCACCTGACTTCATACAGGTACACCAGCCCAAAAATGTCTATTTATCTCCAAATGGAAAAATCAGTAATGTTTGTGAACAAATAATAATTTAACAGTGAACATGGTTCTGGTACCGCTCCTAATTCAGCAGTATATGGAAAAGGCTGGAAATGTGTATTGGTTGTCTTTGTATTACGAAAAAACCCAGAATCATTTATCCTTAAAGTAAAACTAGTCCTACGCAATCATCCCTGACAGGTTATGTCCCCTAAAAGCCCCCAATCCCCTGCATTGTACAAGAAATATCTTTTTTATGGACTCCCCCTAGTGAGTTAAATATGAATAATTAGACTAAACTATGATACATACAAAATATATCTCCGTGTATCGATTAATATGCACAAAATTTG
Organism: Lophius americanus; assembly: GCA_037951165.1. Taxonomy (NCBI): domain Eukaryota; kingdom Metazoa; phylum Chordata; class Actinopteri; order Lophiiformes; family Lophiidae; genus Lophius; species Lophius americanus. The sequence goes on along the minus strand of JBBDHG010000090.1, from coordinate 1,401,427 downwards.
GACTGTTGAAAAATTAGGTCCCGAAAACTTCTGGAGATAAAGCTCCCCGTAGTGTCAGAAATATACAGCCGACTTTTCCCAAAATCCATCCAGTTCTTCCACCCACATAGTTCTATGTGGGTATAGAATTTGATTGAGTAGTTTTGAGTTATCGCTGCAGGGGGATGTGTTTGAGAACATTTCCATAACTATTTTTGAAATGTTGTTGTTTGATTCTGAGTGCTGTAATGTTGAGAATGACATTGATGGTATTATTTTTTTTAAATCAGCTTGACCGTTTTTTTTTTTTTTTTAACTTTGAGACACAAATATAATTAAAATTGTCTATACAGAACAACTACCAACACTTTTCCGATTAGGGTTTATAATGCTAAAACGCAACAATATTTTTCTAACTTGTCCACTTTGTGTTAAGTTTTTGTTTTTTAGATTGTATCAATTTGTATAGAAAAACATAGCACATAATATAAAAATCAAAAGAAAGAAAAAATAGCATGTCAGGGACTCCAGGAGTTAAAAAAAGAAAAATAGGGCTGTATGAGGAACTAACAGTAATTGTTAAATGGTTTTGTTGTTTGTCTTTCCGTTGTCTCATGGGTTGAGATCAAACTGACGAATCTTTTGATTTGATTTTGGATTGAAATGCTTATTTTGAATTTTTAAAGGGTGAGATTTAGCACCCTATAAATAATATATGAATAAAGAAATAAAGAAATAACAAAAAATAAATGAAAAGTACTGTAGACATACAGAAAGACAATTAAATAAATTATATTTACATGAAAAGCATAAAGCAGAAGCAATAGTCAAATACCTGACTTGGTTATGATATTCGAAAAGCAGGAGGAAGAAGTACAACTTATTCAATCTCAGCCCTTCCCCATAGGTCATTCATTGTATTATTATATTATAATACTTATTAAACCATCCAGGCTGATTTGGTATTTCACACTGCTTCAAGTCTTCTGTGGCTAGCCACTGTAATCGATTGTCAATGGTACCCGACGGTGTAAAACATGTAGCTGTGATCTGCCAATGGTCTTTAGATGCTCTCTCACACATCTATTATTGATGTTTCCATTAGCACTACAATAATCAGATAATTCCTTCTAACCCACGGAAAAAGAAACAATAACAAGATGATGATAATGACTATTTCTTAATGCCAAATACACGTAGATTGTGGGGGGTTATGGAAGCTTGCATTATTTGATCTCTTCTTACCACACCTTGTAACAATACAATCTATGGTACGAGTTAAATAAATCAAACTGTAGTAATATTAGAATATATATATAGATATAGATAGATAATATATAGAATCCTAGAGCTTATAATCTCACTTAGAGTATAGTTTTTTTTCCTCCAGTGTTGGAATCGGACCTACTGAAAACACTGAATACAGCCCATTTCACATTTTGTCACCATGATTGGCTGAATGCCAATAAAGATATATTCTTCATTACGTCTGTTCTCTGAGTTTGAAAATGTTTTAGTGTTAATTAATCTTCAAGAAAACGAACTGATCATTAGTAAAAATGTTCTATTACTTCTCAAGGATAATGGTGTGACTTTTCCTGACATTTTGGAAACTTCGGTGGTTCACATTATTCAGTGGAAATCACCTTTTCGATACAGCTTTTCAATGCGAACATGAGTGTCTCTTCATTTTTTTATTTTTTTTCCCACCTATGAAACTATGTTGCTTACAGCAACGTTACAATGCAATTGTGCAATTAATGGCATTATGTTAAAGTGTCATCATCATTTTATAATTATCTGGGATTGCACTGCAGTTGCCGAGCGCTCTGAGAATGTCAGAGAGGTCATAGAGGCTGAAGACGAAATGAATGAACGGAATAATCGTTACATTGACGAGTGGGGGTGATAACAAGGTCAACTTTGATTGACAGTTCTTAATTAAAATAACTAAAGAAATACATATAAATGCATTCAAGCAAATTGATTAGTGTTATTTATTTATTTTTAACAAAAGTAACGGTTTCTCTCTTCGCACCATGACATAGGGTATAGGCCACGCTTCTAGAGCAGTGGTTCTCAACTTCTCTGGATTCGGGGACCCAACATCACCCATTAATGACAAGCCACAACCCAAATTGCGGAAAATTTTCAACTTCTCAAATTTATTTAATGAAAAGATGGTGCAGTTTGAACTTGAGATAGTACGTCATAAAAAAAAAAAATCTAGTTCAATGATAAACATGATACCAATGATAAACTGCACAAAACACGCAGAGGTTTTTTTCCTTCTCTGTCCTCAATGTATGAAGATCCATATCTCATGTAGTCGGATTTGCACTCACGTTTTCGAAATACTCAATTAGCATATGAAGACAAGCTCTGCGGGGTCTTCTTCTATGCCGTGAAATGGCGGGTGCCAATTTCGCATTTGAGGGCATTATTGTCACTTATTGTCTAGGAGTGTGAACAGACGGCTCTCCGCTGCACCTTCAAAAAAAATTTTGTTCTTAACCTTTTTTTTCTTTGCCCAGGCAAAGTCCCACGACCCACTGGAAACACATGAAATGTTGAGAATCACTGTTCTAGAGCATCCAGAAAGTTTGTTCCTTTTGCTGTCCGACTGTGGTTTCAGCTGCACATGGTTGGTACGATTGACAGTGTCTATATTGTACGATGCCTCAGCAAATTTTTTATATGAAATTAGCAGGATCTTATTTGGTCTACCATTTACGATAGTTGATATGTGATTCAGGAGCTCAAACTGTGTTCTGTACATTTCTCACATTTGCTTTGCTATAACTTCTTTATACTTTTACTTTGGAAGGTCCGGATCCTTACCATTGAATCTCTTTTTAAAAACGAAAGTATTATATTTTAATCTATAATTTATCTCTCAATTATTCATCCAGAATCCATTATTATCAGGTTATGGACCACATTAGAATATCAAACTGTATCGTCGGTTCCTGAAGGTGATTTTGTGGACTTAATTGAATTAATGTTCACTAATCTCTCCGGTAACTCACTAGTTCAAGATTCAAGCTTCAAGAGGTTTATTGTCATGTACAGGGTAAAAAAAACTCTGCAGTTTATACAATGCAATGAAATGCATACTTTGGCTCTCTCCTTTCGCAAAGACAATAATCAAGATAGAAATAAAGGTAACAATACAGGGAAGGAAAGTTATCTCAGTGATTTACTAAAAGTATTAGCATGGTAAATTTAAGTGTTGGATATTAAAAAATATGAATTCCTAGTAGTTATCCAGTAAAATTAGTAATTTCTTAAAGCCAGGGTTTGCATGTCACTTTCTTGCTAGGGCCTGAACCCCCCTACTTGCTTAATTCTTGAACACCCCCCACCCGACCCCCACCAACAAACATACAGCACAACCACACCTCTAAAATATAAATCCAGAACATGAAACATTAACCTAATTGCAAATTATCATGGCATTGTTGTTTTTCCTCCTTTGCTAAGCTCTACATTAAGCTCTATGCTTTTATTTTGTAGGATATTAATTGCTCTTCAGTTGATGCTCACCAAATCTTCATCATGAATAGATTTGATTTTCTTAAAATAACTCTAATACACTGTTTATCTCTGTTCGATTTATGAGTCTAATGTGAGAATAAATGAATATTAGTCAAATATCAAATCAGCTGTATAGAAATAGACGCTGACCTTTGAATTTAATGTGTTTTTTTTATAAAATCCCTTATCATTTATCAAGTAATTTAATGAAGATTAATGCAAATCACATTAATATTTACTGATAGCATACTCATATTAGCTAATATGATCCTTTTTGTGACGGGTGATGCATTTTATAAAGAGTAATGCCCGACAATCTGCGTCTCAATTATTATTCTTGCCCAGAACAGAGACAGATAAGGCTTGATTAAATATCTTTGAATTGAATGTCACTTTTCAGGTATACATCATTATTACAACTCATTAATCTTGATCTGCTAGTGGGTGATAAGACTGTTCATTAATGAAAGCTAGATTCATTCCTGCGGCAAAATTCAGAGGCAGTGACCACCTCAGATCCTCACCAATTAGGATTACATTATTATGCAGCTTTCAGGAAAGGCTCTATCTTCTTTCAACATGACTGAAGGAAGAGCCTCGCAGTCGCTCCGAAGGTTTAAATTCCTTTGTATAAAGTCCCTTCCTACGAGATAAAAAGACATACGGCATAACTAATTAGATGAAGCGCCTGAGTCAAAACCCAAACCTCACTAAATAGCACCATTCAGTGAAATTCAGATGAAAAGCTTCCGTGACATAAATGCTATGTATTATCTCAGAGTAGATGAAAAATCAATAATAGATAAAATATTTGACAGGATGATAGTAAGTTGATCAACAGTGTCTAAGATGTCAAAGCTTTGAGAGGACCTCAAAAAGTGAATCTTAAGTTCTTAATTTTATCTTTGCAAAAAAGATAAATAGATGAACAAGTTCTATGTTGTTGTCTACGGCAGCATGGGAATATCCTCGAGAAGTCCCCAATCCCCTGCGTTGTACAAACAATTCCGCAGATTGGTCCCTTAAGATTAAATGTAAAGTTTTGCTAGAAATATAATGTTTTTCGGATAAAAAACTCCCGCTAGAAAGTAATATATGAACTATTAGAATAAACCAATATATAAAACATTGATCTCAAGTGGATTCATGTGCACCAAATTTGGACTAAATAGGACCAACGGTGAAGGAAGTGATGTCTGAAAAACAGTTTTTTGTAAAAGAGCTCCCCCTTGTGAATAAAATATGACCAATTGGAGTGAAATAAGATATATTCAAGATAGATCTCAAGTCATTTCATATGCAAAATGGTTGCGAATTTATGGCCCAAAAGAATGTGGAAATAAAGCTCCCCCTAGTGTCAGAAATATACAACCAACCTTTTCCAAAATCAATCCAGTTTTACCACAGACTAAAGTCAAAGGAGGAATAATGTTTGAAAAAGATCAATGAAATAGTTTTTGAGTTATTGCAGTAACAGGACCAATCTGTGGCACCGATTCCATAGTATCCCCAACTTTTCGGCAACAGGCCTCGGATTATTACTCATTTGAAACTCCCCAGGAAATGCTTGAAAAGACGACACGGTTGGACGTCACAAACTGGCACAGAAGGGATGGGGAAGGCGGACTGAGTACATTGTGAAGTGGGCATTTGATGAGACACAGCTGGAGACACCTAATAAGATCACAGAGAAAGGACAAAGAAGAGGGACGGGTAACCCGCAGCAAGGCAGACGTGAGTGACTGAATCAAACGTACAGCAGATTATACAAGTGTGATATTTGATGAGTAAACAAGGGAAAACATGAGCGAGTGTGGTTGAGATGAGATAATGATGGATTGTCTCATCTCAACCAAACCCCCCGCTCATCAGGCTAGACCTCCTGATGGGCGGGTGAATGAATGGCTAAAAGAAGGCTTGTGTTAAGAACATCGCCATTTAGAACAGAAAGGTGCTACACAAGGTCCACTGTCGTGTTATTAGGACTGTAGTATTTCAGGAGAATACCCAAGGAGAATTATCTTCTGTATGGCTTATTGAAATTGACATTTTACTGGTTTTCCAACATAACTTCCAAACCACTGGTCCAATTTAGTCCACATGTACCTAATATGAACCTCCTCATGGAAGTCTAACTTCTATTTTTCATATTTTATCACCTTTGTTCTTATTTTTTCCGACCACAGGGGGGTTTTGCAAAACACACAGTATTTTTGACCTTGACTCTCCAACCATACATCCGATTAGGTCCAAAATCGGCCATATGAATGTCATCGTGGGGATCTATGTTGTTTAAACATTTTTTTTATTATAATAGTTCATACTTTACTTATTAAGGGAATTTTTTTTGGTAAAACCCAGTTTCCCATCCGTTACTAACCAACCATGGGTCCAATTGTGTGTAAAATTTAGCTCATAAGAATTGAAACAAGGAAATCTGTCTTGTTTTATCCCCGAAAAGTCGGAATATTATGGATTAGTTATTGCCACGTCCGCCACCTCAGATCCTTAATGTGAATGCGCTAACTCAAGAACTCTTTCATGGATTGTTTTTACATTTTTATTCCCAAATAGACCTTAATGTGAGGAAGAACTGGAATGATTTTGCAACAGATCAGTTGCATTTCTTCAAGACAAGCTTTAATGCCAAAATTTTATGGGCATTACATTCTCAAGCACTGGTCCGATTTTTGTCCAGTGCTTTTTTTTTTTAATCTATCATTTATATATCGTGTTTTTCTTAAACAGTTCATATTTTACTCACTACAGGGAGCTTTATCGCCAAAACTTTATTGGACATAAATGATCAAGCATTGGTCCATTGGTCATTTCATATTCAGTGCGTACGAATGGACTCAAGGGAATCTTGAGTCGATTCTTGAGCCTTTTTTTCTGAAAAATAATGTTTTCCAGACATACCTCAAAAACTTTCGTGGATCAGTTTCAAACTTTATACCACCCTAGACTTTAGGGCGAAGAGGAACTTGATCGATTTTACGAAAGGTCAGTTGTATATTTCTGACATTAGGGAATGTTGCGAGCTTTACCGGCAAAAGTTTCGGGCCATAATTTCTCAACCGTTGATCCTGACTTTTTCAAACTTTGGTGCATATACCCGAGGAGAACTATTTTGTTTATATCTTTTGTCCATATTTTAATCTTATAATTCATATTTTACACACTTTGGGGAACTATTCATTTACAAAAAAATACCATGGAAATAATTATTCATTTAATTTAAGGGGTCAAATCAGGGGGAATGCTTGTACAACGAAGGGGATTGGGGACTTTTCCGGGATATACCATTGCTGTTGGGTACAGCACAGGTTTAGTTCTAATTTTTATTTTACACACACCAAAATACAAAGCTTTTATATCTATGTGTTGACCATGAGATGAACTAGCAACCTGTAACAGGGTGTGGCCATTTTCTCAGTCAATGTCAGCTGGGATCGCCATCGGTGTCCCCGAGACCCTGCCCAGAATAAAAGCTTAAATGTATCGACGAACGGAGGATACTTTTTTCAAATATAAAATGAAATTTAAAATCTCTGCAATTGATTTTTTTTTAACAGTTGGAGTTTTTGTTATGTTGGTGGATGACTCTGATAGAATGAGTTGCATTATTTTCCACAAATGTCATCCATAACTTTCAGCAAATAAATCGATCATTTAAGATCTGCCTTTGACCTGCTATGATGATGGCCATGCTGTGCAGCATTTTCTATTTTCAAATCAATATGGCGTTTTGACCCTTTCATTGGTCCAGAAGGCAAAAAGTGTTTGGAAAATCACCTCACCTTGTGTCGGCTGAATGACTGACAGCGTTATCAAAGAAAAAAAGAAAAGGAAAAAAAAAACAGCTGCCTGTAGAAATCACTTATTGGAAGGCGGCTGGAGGTGAGGTCTGATGTCATTGACTTGCCTGGAAATAGTGCTCCGCCACTGTCAAAGTTTTATGTCCGAGGCGCAGTGCCACAGACTGGGTGACATTTCCAAGCATTTCACATTGATGGGCGCGAAGTCCATGCAACATAATCCAAATCTGAGAGGCACCCTTAGGCGAATGGTCATTTCTCTTGGTTATCCTCAAAATGAAGCTGAAAACCATTCAAGTACAGTGGCTGCTGAAAAGAAAAAAACAAACAGGTGGAAATGCGAAATAAAGCTGTTTTTCTCCTTTGCAGACAGGCTGTTAATTCCAGCTCCATAGTTCGGTGGCTGGAGGAAAATTATCGTACAAATAACAGGTAGGTATTTAGTCTTGTAGACAGTGATTGAGGAGTAAAACATTTAAAAAAATTTTTTTTTGAATAAGCCAGTCATGAAGATTGGCAGCTTAATCATGCGGAACAAATATGTGGGAGGCAGACTGTTGCATAACTTAATTCACTATTGAAGGAACAAAGTCAGCACAACGTTCTGTTCTGTCTGTCATGACTGTTGATGATTTCTTGGTTTATTCTGTTTTGGTTGTATGGTTTTATTTTGAAGGTTCATATTCATCGTCCTTCTCTATGTATCCTGTTTTACTTTGAAAGTGTTGCTCCTTGTTTTTATGATTAGCTTTACACTTCCTGTCCTGTTTCTTTGATCTACATAACCACATATTCCCTTTCTTTAGTTTTTGTGTTATATTTTGTATCCGTCCTGACTACGTGTTGTCTTTGTGTGTTTCTCGTGTGCTCCTTCTCCCTCTCTGTGTCTGTCTTTTCCAGTGTTGTTTCTGTTCTCTTCTTCTCTTACCCTGAACAGGATAAGCGCTAGATAAGGAATGAACTTGGATTGTTCTTTGCCTCTGCTTTTGGATTTTAGATTGTTTGCATTATTGGACAGCTCACCTGGTTTTTGACCCCTGCCTCTTTGTAGATTTGGATTTTGGAATTTTGGACTTGAATTTAATAAGAAAATTGAACCTGCTCTCTGTCCCCTATAGTGTGTGTGAACGGTGTTCATAAACTCTGCCCAAGCCTTGAGTTTTGACACCGTCAAAATTAGTCGGCGAAAAAAAAATGGCTTTAAAATGATAATACCGATGTAGTTTATCAATATTCTATACTGGTGATGCCAATATTTACACATTGTTTATCTCATTATATGCTTTCATTTGGGGATTTCTCAGGGAGCAAGAGAACATTTAGAAGTTGTAATGTTGGAACCAAGTGGAAACGGCTAGATGGCTAGACAACTGGGTCAGTGTATCTCTAGAACTGTAGATATTGCTGGGTGTTCCCAGTCTGCAGTGGTTAGTATCTACCAAAATGATCCAAAGAGGGATAGCTGGTGACAGGGACATAATTGGCGAAGGTTCATTTTTGTGTGCGGGGAGCAGTGGAGGGCCATGGGTTTTCCATCTGGGCCTTTGGTGCTTAAATCCCGCAATTAAGCTGCCCTCCTATAACTTACACTACTTATAACTTACCCTTACTTATAACTGACACTACAGTGACACTACAGGTGTTAGAATAATGTTCAACGTCGATGAGGGAAACACTAATTATGTAGACAAACACTGCAACCATCAGGTATGTAGTACTGTTACGCAGAATGACATAATGCAGAATCAAAAACTTACTTATATATGTATATCTCGAAAAACTGTCATTACTAACTAATAGACGCTCAAGAACCAATCACATTTATTCACACCACAACCAAGAAAGCAAAAAATGCCAAAAGATGTAAGAAGGATTCAACAGCGCTTTCTGAAACATTGTATGTATAAACATACGTGGCGTGAATCTAGACCTCATTCACAACCTGACAGAAGCAGCCGTCTGACAACATGACAGCAGCAACTATCTGAAGCAAGATGTAATCAACAGATATTTTAAGAAACTTTAAAATTAAAGCTGTTCCCCATCTGAAGCTAGTCTTTCCTTCTTTCTGTCTTTAAAAAATAGTTCAATATCATGGTTGTAGAGCCTTGAAATACCTTTCAACACTTTTTCTCATTTTGTTTTAATTCCAGTGCTGGAGTTATTCCATATTGTATCGTTACTATCTTATCTGCAAAAGACTGCATGGAAAATGGAGTCAAGCTAATCAAATCAAGCTAGCAACATTGTTGGTTTCATCTGCCGTAGCTGTGGACATGATCCGCTAACATCACAGCTCTCTTTTAGGGTGAATCTTTATAAAGCTGTGTAGCCACAAACCAGTCTGGCCAGACTGCCCATGCCGGGCTCTGTCTGCCGCCGTACACACCAACAACTACCTGGTTTGATGAATTACATATTATTTTACATAATATAGACAACCAGGTGTGTGTGCATTGCTTACCTGGAGAAGAAATGGACCTAGGATGCATTTTGGGAAGGAGGCAAGTTGCGTGAGACAATGTTCCATGAGAAAGTTATTTTGACATGAACCGCCTAGCTAAATGCTGTTGTAGACCAAGTACAACCCTTCATGGAAGCATTAATCCCTAATGGCAGTGACCTCTTCCAGCAGAACCATGCCCCCCGCCACCATGCCATCCGCCAAACAAATCCACTCAGTTCCCGGCTCACAACTTACCTCAGTGCCAACTAAAGCCATAACAAAAATATGGCTTTTGTCTTTGATTTCCTCAACCTTAGAAGAAGAACACACAGTCCAGGCTGTTTTTCATCTTGCTGTTCATAGGAGCAGTCTGATTTGAGCTCCTTAATCCAGTGAATGAACTCGGGGCCCCGTCAATGTCTCCCACTGCATCAAAGCAGTCATCTTGTGATTAAGGTGTGCACATGAACTCCACTGATATCTCCAAATGCTGACATACATTATCTTTTAATTAGACGGGCAAATTAGAACTGTCCCTGGATGATTGCTGAGGATTGGGATGATGATACAGTGATGGATGTGACACAGACATTATCACGAAAACTCCATATGCCAAATTGACTTGACAGCGAGCAGGTAGTAATGTGAAGGCTGCACACTGTATAATGTCCTAATAGCTTTCAATTTAATCTTGTTCAGCCCCGCTGAAATTAAGGGAAATATCATAAATGTTCAGCTTGATCTACCACTTTACAGGATCATAAAAGAGAGGGCTAAAGTGTATTGGTGTGAAAAAGAAGTGTAAAAACTTCTTTAACCATCAAATTGATTTCCCCTTGAGAACCCCAGACACTTTTTTTTTCTTTCACTGTTCCAAAAGTGCAAATCATTGTAGTTGATGACATTTTTCTTAAAGGGTGGACTTTCTTTTCTTTGATTTTACAATAGCATGCTCTTTAGGAATTATCTCCTGCCCAGACTGCCGTACATTTACAACAGTACTGGGTGGACTGGGCTTGGCAAGCACAGACCAAGGCCAATTGCACAGAAGCACAAATCCCACCGCGGCATCCATAGATCATCCACTCCCCAAATTCTTCCAAAGGAATGTAATAAAAAAAAACAGGCAGGTTGGAAAAAAATTTCCAAAGAGTGAAAATTGTTTCTATCAATGGTAACTAACTAACTGCTCCCATCTATCCACTAGAAACCAGCACCGGTACCGACTGTCTTCAGCTGTTTACTGCCACTGAGCCCAGACCTCATTAAGATGAATGACACTTCCCATAGTGCAATCTTCACCTTTACAAGTAATCACAGCCTGTGCAGATAGGTGTCAGCCATTTTGTTCAGAGGTGCAAACAGGAAGAACAAAGACAGCTCGGCTGAAACGGGATGAAAACGGCAAAGTCAACACACAGGACAGTTTGTTCCCATTGTCACGGTGTGTGAGGCTTATGGTGTGAGCTGATCGATGGACATTTCACCTCCCATTCTAGCAAGCAGTGGAAAAAAACACCTTTAAAACAGCATGTGGCAATAACAATGTTAATTATTTGTACTCAATGTTTTGCATTCCTAAAGAAGGAAAATCAGAGGACAAACATCGTTGCTTGATTATATAGTTGCCTTTTGCTACATCGTTCATGGCCTTCCACTGATATCTTTACTAGAAACCAGGGATTTTGTGTGCGAATGAACACAATCCTCTAAACTCCTAAGCGGCCTGTTGATTTCATATGTCAAACTAGATTTCATTCCCGGTTTCGCCTCCATTAGAGAACAGAGCCCGAGTTATATAGCTCTTGCCTCATTGTCTCTCCATCTCTCTATGGCAGCTGTCCCGGGGCATATGTGATTGTGGGTGACAGTTCAGGCTGAGTTAGATACAGCAATTGGCAGTTTGGGAACCAGATTTGATGTTAGCTCTTGGGGTCTGCTTTGTGAAGTAGATCTATGGTGAGGACCAAATAAGAATAGAACCTTTTACTAAGGAGGTTGACCACAAAGAGACTGACTAAATGCCGCAATGGGAATAGGTGTAACTTCCAAACCAAAAACAGATTAGGAAACTGGAATGAATTCGAATGAATGAATATGTGAAGCCGGTCAGATGATCCCGAGTCACACCACAGGATAAACAGATCGGAGATAAACTGTTCCGATGTTCGATTAGATTACTTGGTAATCCAAATCACAAATCCAGTCTAAGACCTCCTGAACAGTTGCCCTGCTTTTTCATCATCAACTAGGCCTATGCTCTTGTCCCCTAAAACAAGGGTATATCCCCAAAGAGCCTCCAACCCCCTGCGTTGTACAAGCAATCCCTTGTTTTGAGTGAACTTAAATAAAATGGTTAGTTATGTCTGAAAAACAGTGTTTTTCATTAAATAATGATGATATGTACTGATGATAATGTACTACTGCTGACATACGGGCAGATGTAGCTCATGGGGTAGGGCCGTCTCTTGGAATGTAACCGGTTGGAGCCAGAACAAGTCTACTTGTCTTAGGGTCATGAACACCAGTTTGCTCCCCTGGTGCTTCAAACGGGTTTCCCACTTCTCCCTCAGGGATGGGTCAAATGCAGAGAATAACTATATTGTACTGTGTATGACTGTACATGATAAATTATCATATAATAAGCAGTTTATAGTTAATTCTCACCTCTGCATTCACCTTCCGGCAAGGTAGCTTTATTATGTATCATATTTCATCAACAGGGCAAATCAAAAGACAATAAGAAAGATGTCATGCTAAAACCAATAGACATATTACTTTGGCAATGTCGTTGGTCCCAGTATTTTCCCATGAAAGGTCTTTAAAATTTCGCTCGGACTTTAAAAAATTCAGAAAATCTGTAACACCATTAGATTTAGCCATAAGTCTCAGGGATTCCTTCTGTGAGAGTTGCATTTTCTTCAGTGGCTCTCACTGTAGGGTAGAAAATCCATGGGGTCAATCTTCCGTATATTTCTTCTAACTGCTTTCTTCTTTTTTCACTGTAAATTTTGTTTTCTCACCATAAAGTATGGATCGCTAAGGCAACTTTCAAGTCAGTCATTATCCTAACGTTCTAAAGCTGCCTCTCCAGAGATGATGTGAAATGGTTTTTTGGACTGGAGAATTTTAATGAAATTCCGTAGAGTGTGATGCCCCATTAATGTATAATATGTAGCATCTGCATATTTGAGAATCAAAAGAAGATAATCTGCAAAGCCTTGTTATGTGTGATGGTATTGGTTAAAATTATAAAACTACTATTCTGTGAGAACTTAACAAACATCTGCTGCAATGGAGTTGCTCAGTAGAAAAAACCCAGAAGTGTGAGGATGCAGTGAACAGTTGCTACTTTCACAACTGTTTGAAAATGTGCAGCAGGACATTTCACTTTGCTCGTGCATGCTAAGTAAAGCTTCTTGCATCATTAGTGGTTTTACTGCACAAAGCCTTTACACAAGGGCTCCAAAAGTTGACCTATATGTCAAAAAAATCAATACACTGTAAATTTGATTACTCTGTTTAACTCAGTGGACATCCTCTCCACACATACAATCACTCACTCCATACACTCCAGGGTTCAAGCAGTCATTGGCAGCATATAGACGATTCAAAACATCACCACATTTCTATATCTCCTATTATTGGGCTCAGACGCTGTAAGAACAAGTTGATCTTACTTTGATTCACCCGCCCAGAAAAGTGGTTGGGAACTCAGATTGGTTCTGGTTTAGGCTCTGGTTGTATGAGGCATTCACAGATCCAGTCTTACATCTCCCAGTCTGTTTTGTTGGTGACTCTGTGGCACAGACATCAGACATCCCACAGCCATCTGTGCTTTCAAGCAACAGTAAACATTTTAGCACTGAGGCATACATTAGCTAACTTAGATAAAGAACTACTGCTGACAAATATTCAAATAACTCACCTCTAGTTCTCACTGAAGGTTTGACAACCTGTATTGACCCCATATCCCTTTTTTACAACACTTCATAACACAGCTTTAGAAAAAAAAGCTTTTCATGAATCCAAACACAAAGTATCATTGTCATAATGGCTAATTTGTTTGTGGAAACTCTTTTTCCTTAAGTTACTAAGGAAAGGTCAGTTGTATATTTTCCCCACTAGAGGGAGCTTTATCTCAAAAAGTTTTTGAACCATAATTTCTCAACCACTGGTCGGATTTTGTTCATAAGCGGTGCACATGAATCGGCTCCGGAAATGTTATCTTGTATTAAATGATGGATTTCATTGAGTTTCATTGAGTCCACCGGTTTTTTACCCATTAAAGCACTTTGTAATTTAATTTTGGCGACTGCTAGATAAGTAAACTTTATTTTCAATTTCTTTTAATATATTCATTTTTTGTTTTTATCTAATGCACTCATTTGTTCTGTTTTTTTCTCAATATCCTGTAAAGTTCTAAGGCAATTTCATCCAGTGTTTTGTTTACAGATGCCACAACACTTGTGGTGCATTCATTGGTCAATTGGCATAAAAATCTCATCAGAATCGTTGAGCGGATGCTTTCCTATCTCTTTCTTTATAAGTCAATGCATGTTTAATATTCGAGCGAAGATCATAAGTGGAGATTCTCATTATGTGTGTGATGAGGCCCAGTTTCACAATGGGTAAGGGGATTTTAATATTCCTGTAATGTGAGTTCGGCCTAATCTATTTCAGGTGCCATGAACTACCCACCATGGGATGTTCAACACCGTGAGTGTGTGTCTTTTGGAGCCGGGAGACCAGAACAAGTCCCATCCTGCTTGCTGTCTCTATATAAATATATCTTCAAAATTGGATTCACTTGTAACGTGGCAGTATTGCGCAACTGTGCAGCAGGGAAGCTCAGAAGCCATTTCACAGCGACCATCCATAGAAAGAAACTAAAAACCCTCTTCCTGTGAGGTCCTCCACAGGACCTCCGTTAACAACTTTAGTAAGATGGAGTTCTTCCTTTCAAGAGAGAAATAGAGACACATCAAATACCAACATCTCCTCCCACTGACTGGAAAGCTACATTGGCTTAGAGATGGCTCTATTTTTCTGTGGTCTTCACCATCAATCATACTAAATAGTTGCGTGATGATGTGTGAGGAGATAGCTCAGCAGACGGGAGCTGCTTTCTGAGGAGCCGACTCATCTTTTTAGCCATCACTGATCCACACAGGCATCAGCTTGTTAAATCTCTGTGTCTGAAGAAAGACTAGATGAGGAAGAAATGGCAGTGTGAGAGGAAATGAAAAATAACTTAATTTCACCCTCACCTCAGACTTATGTAAAATGCAATCAATCTTTTTTTCTTCTTTCCAAGAGATCTGATGTCAGTCCATGTAAATCCCTTGTCATTAATTTCAGTGAGTATTCACCGGTCTGACTTACCTTTAGCTGCAAACTGGCAAGTCTCGCGCTAGTCGTCAGTCAGACTTTAACGGTGCTATGTTCAAAATCTGAACGTGAACCCAAACACATTTTTTTCATCTATCATTTCATTTAAGTTTAGACAGTGGGGAATGCCTGAAAAAATGTGAATAGAAAATGGCATCGGGGATTGATGAGCGATTTCCTGTTGACAAACCTTGAAGAAGAATAAATCATTCTTGAGTCAAAGAGTTAATTTAGACCAATACGTAAATTCTGACATCAAGGATTAGATGCAGTGAAAAGCTCAGATGAAGAAGGAAATCCTGGCCAAGCATATGTGCATCATTGATAATCCCTTATTCCTGCGTTTAGGGGTTCTAATTAATTAAAGGATATGGCAGAAACTCAGAAGTAATCTCCATAAGCTGTGCTTTTTAATTCCAGCTTCATCTTGTATGACCAGTTCCCCAAACAACTGGTAATTCTGTTTTGGAAGTTATTCTTCCCTTCTCACCTTCATAAAATGGCTTCTCCTCTCCTCACTCACACCCACACCCTCTCACACACACTCATCACTCACTCACTCACTCACTCACTCACTCACTCACTCACTCACTCACTCACTCACTCACTCACTCACTCACTCACTCACTCACTCACTCACTCACTCTCTCACACACACTCCTCACTCACACCCACACCCTCTCACACACACTCATCACTCACTCCCTCACTCACTCACTCACACACTCACTCACTCACTCACTCAGCCTCACTTACCTCTCACTCACATCTCCCTTCCACAACATCTTTCTCACTCCCACTCCACTTTCGTTCTATTCATCTTTTTAAGGTGTGATATATTTTCAATTGAAAGTAGCTTCATGAGCATTTTATTTAGTTCACTGGAGTTGTATCATGTCATTAGGAAAGATTAAAAAAAAGAAAAACGATTAATAATACAACGGACACTGGCATATCCATGGAAACAGCTCATATAACCCTGCTGGTAACATGAGGAGGAGGAGACAGTGTTTTTTTTCCGGAATTGGACTCCAATGCAAACTAATTAGTGGGTAAAAACATGGTGAATCTGTCTAACTTCAGATTTGTAGGAAAATTTTGCTCTGTGTATCAGCTATTCCACAATTGTTGCATCTTTTGCCATCACTTTGAGAATATAAGGATAGCAACAAGTTTCACAAATAAACTGCTTCTGATAGTAACATGCCCCTCAATAGAGCCAGGTTGACCTCCAGCTCAAAGTCTCTATGTGAGGCAGGGTTTTTTTCTTTCACTCTGAGCCAAATAATAAGGTAATGAGAGTTTGGAATTAGATTTCTCTGAGTCTTTCATGAGGGGTTTGCTAGTTGTAGATCATTGAGACAGTCTGGGTTACTTCACACCTACTTTGTTTGGTTTAGTTGAAACTAACTCCAGTAGGCGGGTGGCAGTAGGTCAGGCTGGAGAGAAGTCATCCAGAAGGTTGGTTATTGAACCCTTCATACTGCCTTCTACCTGTCAAAGTGTACTTGAGCAAGACTGAACGCCAAGTTGCTCTTTATGGCTCCTCCATTGGTGTAAGAACGATGGTGCGAATGGTCACTGCTCCCAATGATCATGTTGCTACTGGTTGAACGCTGTCTCATGCTGGAAAGTTCTTTCACCATCAACGTTAAGAGAATTTCTGTGGATGCTACAGTAAACTTTTAAACTATTTGGGATTAATAAATAGGTTCCGCAATAGTATCATCAATAAATAGATGGACAAATAGAGTTGATAGTCCACACAACTAATGCCAATATTAAACTGGTTCACAGAGCAAAAAAGGGTGAGGGTCCTGGACAATATGCACTGACATAACTACTGACTAGTGAAGTCAGAATTATACTGATTATCTTATTACTAAGGAAACATGGCAGGAACCGCAACTCATGTCGACTGATTTCACAGAATCGGGACCTACACAATATTAAGCAGGTGTTTTAACTTAACTACAGACATTAGAATATGAAATCATACACATACTACACTTTCACTGTATACAACATAATCCTTTGCAATATCTTTTTCCAGCATAATAAGAATGATAGTAGCAGAACAAAAATCACTTATTCAATATAAAAGTGTAGATTCGAGCATTGCATGCTGTGATAGTGATGCCAGAATCACCCTTGCTGATACAGATATTTGTGAGATTTTCAGTTCAAGAGCATAGGAAGAGCGGAAGGCACCATAGGAGGGACAATGTCTCTCTGCGGGCTCACTTTCAGAAAACAAAAGGCAAACTCTGGGTGACTTGATGATGAAGTCCATACAACACATCTATGAGTGACATGATATAAGCTGCGGGGGGGAATCGTACAGAGCTGAAGAAGAGCCTCATGGCTCAAGAAGACACTCTTTCAGAGCACAGCAGGAGGCTGAGTAGGGGAAAATATGGTATATACAGACACGGCAACATGCCTCCAGATGTTTCTGCAACTAATGGGTGATGAATGCCTGGATCCTGTTCTAGCTAATGCCTCAACACCGTTTCCACCAAGATCAGCTCCTGATGCCTGTTTCATGGTACAGCTGGGTCAACCTACAGTCTCTCCAGCCTTTATCCCTCTTCCTTATTTCCACTCACAGTCTCCATGCTCACCAAATTGAACAGTCCAGCAGTTAACGCATTCTGCCTGACACTAGTGGAGAGGATTACTACAAACTTTAGGCTGCTCCACTCTAACACACTGTTACACTAATTCCAAATACATAAATACAATGGAAGTTGAATCTCATTTACACTGTTTGTGCAACTGATAGCCAAGCTAGACCTACAACAAATAGTCAATTTTAATCGATTTGTTGTCAACTAATAATCACCAACGTTTTTAGTCGTTGTTTGTTAAAGAAACCAAATTATCTGATTAACAACATAAATGTTTTCTGCATCAGCTAGACCTCTATGAGAGTAAACTTTTTGGGTTGGGATATTAATGTTGACATTCTATCCTTTTTATATCAGTCATCACAATCCAAACATTCCAGCCTGGAGATCATGGAAGCTCAAAGACGAACCTTGACTAGAGGACACTTGTAGAGCACGTACCTCCTCCAAAGTTAAAGAAAAATCCTAGCGACATTCTGAAACCCACCACTCTGTCTGATTGGCTTGGCATAACAGGTCGTGGCATCATGTTGGTAGAACTTGTAAATGGCTTATGGTTTCACCATTGTAGGAATTGTCGAAAAGAAACAATTCCAGATCCATTGCATGTTGCGGGTAAGCCCAAAAATTGAATCGAATCGAATCACCTACTCTCGTCTGCGGAGGAGAGCAGGTGATTCAGTGAAGGAGGTTATGTTTGCTTCTTTTTGTATGTGTTGCAGCATTTAAAATCAAATCTAATAATAAGCTGTTTTGAGTAGTGGCGTCACATTGTGGCAATTGCTGCCTTTGTTCCTTCGATTTCTCTGATGCGCCTTGGGGGGTGGAGTAGTGGGCTCAGTGGACTTAACAGAGATGCTTAAGTGGAAGGCACAGGAGACGACTGGGTACAGGGTATTTCATAGATACTTGTTGGTAGATTTAGAGGCTGGAAATATCTCAGACCCTAGTGGAGAATTATGCATAGATGTTTTCTGTAACATAGTGTACTGTTGTACCTCGGAGGAGTGTTTTTGTACTTTTATCCATGTTTGTTGCGTACAACAAATAAATAAACATCACAAATCAAATAATTTCCTCTTCTGTCATTGGCCAGATCACTAAATCACTAAAACTTAAATAATGGCATGACTATCAGGTTCGGGGACAATAAAAGTTTTCAGACAGTTGCAGGTTAACATGGTCATTGCATTGGGTATTCCAGTGAATTTTTTTTATTTCAATATATTGCAATATTTTGTTGCGTATTGCAGTATGAATTGCAATATTTAGCAAAATTTCTATTTTGACATTACAGGCACAAAAAATTAGGAAAAACATGATCTATCAGCAATTTAAATTATTTTTATTTTTCTTAAAGATTAACTTTAAGAAAAATAACAAGGGCGATTTTTCTGCTTTATTTGAATAAAAAATACTTTAAAAAAAAAAACTCTAGTGAATGGAATGTTGTAAATGGTAAGTTGTAAATCCACTCAACGCAATTACATTAAAGATATTCAATTTACCATGTTTGGGATTACTTTCATAATTCTACAGACTTTTTGACATTTTACCTTGTATTTCTCTACAAAGTTTCCATCGGCATCACTTTGTTTAATCCTTGACTTGTTCCTGTGCGTTCAAGTTTTGCAAACACTCGTGCCTTTTTCAACCCTACCATCTTTGGTGAACTCATTTGATTGTCCTCAATACAGTCTCGTTAAACTCTAGCGTCTTTTTTTCACGCAGGAACATATGACCTCCAGGAGAAAAATCCTTTTGAGACAAAATCATTACTGAATAAGGAAAAAGGCATAGTTTTGGGGAATGTGCAAAATCAGCCCAGCATAGTGCCTCAATGATTCCTAAAGCCTTACTTCATAAATGGTAACACACATTTTCTCTGAGAAAATACTCTCCCCGTTTTTAAACAGACATTACCTATTATATATGGAATTTAAAAAAAATGTTTCCACTCTGTTTTTTTAATTTGTCTCAAGCGCATTAATTTATTTCAAGATTTTTTTTCATGTTTTCCTTTCTTTACATACATCACTTACAATACAAACGCGCACACACACACACACACACACACACACACACACACACACACACACACACACACACACACATTATTCTGTTACTAACATTGCCATTCTTGTGTCAGCCTTAATATATCAATGAAGCCCATTACAAAAAACAAGGAAAACAGCAAGTATTTTATGTATTTTCCATGTATAATGGCAAATGGCACCTTCCCATTCAAATCAGCGAGAATCACAATTCTGAAGCTAAGAACATTGAACACATGACTTTCTCCCCACTGATGGCAGTGTAAGCAAAAATTGTAAATTTTAATGAGTTTCAATTGGGCCTTTTTGTTCCTGATATGCTTCAGGGGACAATTGTGTTGATAACATGAATCATAGGCATCTGGGGTTGAAATAATAACCCCCAACACATACAATGTCCTATTAAGGCCCCTTGGGATAAGAAAAATCCTAGATCCATCGCTGACACACAGACCAAAGCAATCAAGCAAGAAATTGGCCCAAGGCTCAGACCAGAGTGAAAAAAAAGTATGAATATGAAACACCCCAAAAGAACCAGAACTCTCATCTCTATAATGAATTCATGTTTTGGCGCTGTGTGATGTCACTTCACACCTCAGCAGGGCTTGTGAGTGGGCTAAAGTGTGCACAGTCCCCCCATTGGTTCTGTGTTGCCCCTGAAGCTAGCATGCGCTGCTAGTTTCTCCTCATCCACAGCACTCTCTGTCAGCTTAATTGGCTTTCTTCCCATCAGCGAGATACCCCGACTGCATTGTAATTGGCTCCCTTTTAGCCACCCAGCCAACGCCATTGTTCAGGTACACAGTATGTCGCCATGGATACAGCAATCACTCAAACTTGGAATCCGGGACAAGAGGCACACGGGCTGCCCTTTCGACGGGTTTCCTCAACTGCTAAATCACTAGATTTTTGCCAGAAAGAGCCAAAATGCACTTAAAAAAATGTCCCTAGTGCCTTCTTTTGTAAAAGGTAATTTATTCACACTCTGCAGTTCCGCCACATGATGCAGGACCACATGCCAGTAGCTGTGCCAGAACTGCCTTGTGTGTTTAAGTTCATCCTGTGTGATGTTTACAAGCAGAGATAATAGTGATAAACTGAATGTCGGTCAACCCACAGAAAAAAGAGGGAGGAGGGGTGACGACTGGAAACAGAAAGACAGAGCATCGGTGTGTCTAAAAAAGAGAGAGATAGAGAATACTTCCCTCAGCCTTCATGTACTGAAGCCAAGTCCGGTTCTGTCTGTGAAAAAGAAGTCAGTGTAACCCTCGTAAGTGCCACTCTGGCCTCGGACGGGTCATTTTCCTGCCAGTGTGTAATGAGCCCCATTGAGGGTGAACTCCCTGTTCCCCGGTGCCGAGGCCTGTCTCTGCTAATGAGCTTTTGAAAAAATCATTGTTGGCACCCCTGCATATCCCGGTCCTCCTTCCCTCCGTTCACTTATTTCCCCTCCACCTGACCGTGTCACCTCACCCCATAATGAACTATCAAGACAAGACTTTCATCCCCTTATATTCTCCATCTCCCGATAGCTGGAATTTGTTTGTAAGAGAGTCTTTGATATCACCTCTTCACGTGTGATTGTCACTGCTGCCGAAGGACCTTTTTAGGAATATCGATTGAGATTCTGCAGCTTCACTCTGGCTTTTCATCTGTAGTGGTTTAAGGGTTATAAATAATGAAATTAAAGTACCTCTTTCCCCTGCATGCACCATTAGCCCGGCCCTAATTTGGTTCCCGTTGGTGTACAGGGGAGGGGATGACTGTATTTGGCATCCAGTGGGCAGACTTTATAATGGAGTTGATGATGAATAGTGCTCAGGATGGATTATTGGACCAGAAACCTTCCCACTCCGTCCCATAAATAGTCTAAACAGTTGGATTGCGTGGTCCGGGTTGCGTGTGAATTAACCAGAGGATATTTCACGTGCAGAGCCCAGCAAAGTAGGCCATAGCTTCTGGGTTCCGTGATGATGCCATATGTGACTCAAAGAAAACATGGAGAATTCAATTTAGACTTTTTAAAGTAACAACAAGTAGATGTGGGAGCATTTGGCTTGAGACGTGATGGCACTGGGAAATGTCATGTTTGGTCGTGAAATTATCAAAAACGTATTACAATGCCAGTAAAATTCAGGCTGCATGTCATGGTGATGATATTCTAAAACAGACACTGTTGTGGTGTTTTATTGGGAAATAAAAAATAAACAACCTTAAGGTCAGATGAAAGCTCTTACTATAAAGCACAGTCAGCACCGTCATACTGCCCAGATTGCCTTTCCAAGGCGACTGACCCCTGAGCAAATGTTACTGGCAAAGTATCGGCTTCCATGCATCAGGTTCAAGCATTGTTTTTCTTTCACCCCAGCTGATTCGTTTCTTAACAGATTGCCTACCCCAGAGAACTTATCAGTCTGCTTGGGGGAATCAATCATGGGGTGACGCCATTCCAGGCCGGAGTGCTGTTTGTGACTCTGTTGTCTTTGATTCCTGCAAAAGCCCGGCTGTGTGTGCGAAGCCTCTCAATGTGCTGTTTTAGAGTTATTTTTCATTGCAGGCTTTTTTTCTTCTTCCTCCAGTTTGGCTTTGATTCTCTCTCCCTCCTTCCTTTCCCTCTTAGATCCCTTCTTTCTCCTCACTGTTACATTTGTTACTGTCGATACAAACCTTGGAGAGTATTGATGTAAGGGGTGCCAGTTCTGTTTTTGGAGGTTTTAACAAATAAGCATGCCCCGTAAAGGTGACTGCCAAGCAGGGATTGATGCGAAACAGAGATGATCAGTGTTCAGAGCCAGATCCTGGCAGTCTAGTCAAATAGTTCTCCCGCTGTAAAGGGATTCGTCCTCTGTTTTCTCTTCCTATAAAGTCCTGTCTCTGCGTCTGGCAGGATGATTTATGTCATGTGTCGCCTCTGTGGATTCATAAGGATCGGAATTATGCTGTCTAACTTGAGCACAAAGCATATAAAAATCTCTGCAGCCCGACAATATTGGAAATTCAATATACAGCCCTGTCTTAGAGAAATAATTTTCTATATGACATTATTGTTTTCCTAATTATGTTGTGTTACAACATAATTCATAAAATCACATAAAATCAAACTGGAGTTGCAGAAAGGTGTGCGGTGGACATATGAAGGACTGTGTATCCAGAATGCAGGGTTGGCATCTTGTCAGTGGTTAGATTTAGGCAAGAAACAAAACAAAAAGAACTGTCAATCTAAGAAAGAGATGTAAATGAGCGCTTAATGGCGTTAAATTTAGTTTGTTACATATGATCTTTGGATCAGGATAAACGCAGACTCCAAGACATTCTCTTTTGGAACAATTAGAATGTCGCTGCAGGGTCATTGTTCATATTCAAATACAAATTCCAACATGTGGATTCATAACCTTCATCCCACAATCACAAGTTAAAAAAGTGTCAATACTTGGATTAACATCTTCTCTATGTAATTAGGTTTTTGAGATTTTAACAAACAGGTCCCCCGACTTTCAGGATCTACACAATCACTCCTCTTACGTCACCCTAAACACTGGTTCCCCCCAAGGATGCATCCTGAGCCCCGTACTCTACAAACTGACAACTTACTAATGTAAGCTCAGTGTCAGAGCAACCACATAGTCACATTGGCAGATGACATCAGTGGTGTGACTCTTCTCAACCTCATCATCATTATCAGTAAAACCAAGGAGATTATTGTGTATTTTCACAAGGCCAGGTACCCCCAACACCACCCCTCACATACATCCGTGGAGCTCTAGTGCAGTTGATCTCCTGCTCTAAATGCCTGGCTGTGTATATCACCAACATCAGCCGCAACAACACATCTAATACCATTAGAAAAAAAAACACCAAAGCCTTAAAATCCAGAGGAAACTGAAAAGAACAAGACTGGATACCAAAAACCTGACCTGTTTGAACAGGTGTGTGATGGAGAGTATCCTCACCTCCTGCACTACCAGCAGATTCAGGGACAAGACCTTCTGAATCATAAATGACTCCTCCCACCCTGCAAATTGACTCGTTGCACAAGTTGCCCTAAAGGCAGGAAGCTGCGTTGCATCCGGGCCAGATCCACAAGGTGGAGTACCAGCTTCTACCCAAATGCTGAACTAAGCAAACTGAGAAAAAATATAGAAAACAATGGCTATTTATCTCAGGTATTCTAAAGCTCTAATGAAATGCTAAAGATGAGTATAGAAGCTGTCTGGTAGACTTTTTTAAATCATAGCATCATTCTAACATCTTTATATTAGAAGCTATTGGCGGTATTTACCTTTTTCGTACCACATTGCTCTTAACGATAAATCAGACCTGTTCTGTTTAGACTTAAATGCAAAATTGGCTAACAAATGACTTTCAATTCAAATTTGGCTCTTTGAAATAAAACGAAAAAGAAATTATTCATGGGAAGACCTTTGCACCAGCTCAAATATTGAAGATTGTTTCCTCCATTCACTCCATGTTTTCATTAGCATTCCTGTACATCCACATAGACACCAGTTTGGTTCAGTGGTTCTGTACCAGTATTTACATTTATATAGATTGTAAGCTGTTACAGGCTCCCTGTACTGCTCAATACTGCATACAGGGTAACACAAAGAATAGCACAATTCCTTCATACGTCTGCCTTTATTTCAAGCAAATTCAAATGATCCTTATCTAATAATAATTATACCTTAAATAACTACAGAAATAACTTTTATCAGTCTTTACTCCCTCTGTGTCTGAAGGATTTTTAAGACTAGCTGGAAGCCACCATGAAATTAATGATCCCAAATGTGGGCCGTCCAGAATTATTTCTGGAGCATTATTTGGATACAGGTTCAAGTTTTTCCCAGAAATGTCCCTGGAGTTGTGGATCTCAGCATTTCTCAGCACAGATGGGATTTCTCCCGTCACTGTGTTATTATCTTTTTTTTAATTTCAAGAACAACAATTCAACTCCAAAGGGGCTCAAATGTAAAGTTTAAGGTTTCATCAAGGCAGAGAAATGAGCTCATCAATATCAAATTTCATTAAAGCTGCTGCTGCTTATGACACGCTGCAATTAATCGGCCAGATGTGATGCTGCAAATTTTATCTTAGTTTCTTTTCAGATGTCGATGTAGTATAGTTAGCAAACATTGTGCTCTGTTAGGGCAGATTGTAGATTCATAGATTTTTTGTCTAACACGCATTGCTCACAACTAAATTTGTCTAACTTTCGTTTGGTTTCACAATAATGCATTTCAATAATCACATATTTTCAAAACCCATACACCTGAAAAATACCACAGTTGGAGCGCATTATTTGCAAATGTAAACTCCTTGATTTCAAAACTGTTAAGCACATTGACAATGGCAAATTCTATGCATTGTCAAATTGTAATATATAAATATTTACAATAAATTCAAAAAATGACAAAAGGAAAATAAATATGCAATTTCATGTTGGTTTTGGGTTTGATGCTGCATCCTTACATGATTTTCTACCCATAAATGGGTAAAAATTACCATGTTATGTTTGCTAAAACTAAAATGTTCTTAACATTACATGGCCATGGTTTTATCGTACCTCTATTATTTTATAAACATTTATTACATAACTGACTAGCTGTCTGAGTTGCAACACCGAAAAGTTAGCAAGTGAGCTCGCTGGCTACTAAATGTCTGTCTATAACGGAATAATGATGACACATTATCACATAACTAGCTTGTTGGGTTTAGCAGCAATGATCATAGCTGACCAGGGGGCTGTTTCAAGAAGTGTGCTTAACTTTCTCTGAGTTCTTAACTGAGCTTCAGCTTGACCAAGCCTGAGATGAGAAAATCGGAAAATTCGGTTTCAGAACAGCTGAAATGGGAATTGGTACAATCAACTCAGATTTGGTTCATACCGAGTTGAAAAAAAAAGAGCAAAGGAATCAATGGAGTTCATATTCTGGGATTCACCTTGTAACCAGTGAGACGCCATGGTCGCCATGCGTCACATTGATTAAGTTGTGAGTTTTAATGAGCTCGTGAAAGTATAGTAATTAAAAAAACAGAGACGCAGCTTCATCAGAGATCTAGAGAAGACTGGCGTGGGATGGAATCGCTGCCTGAGTGAAAGCATCTACTAGTTTTACCGCATTTTCTCAGAGTATTGTGGTGACAAGGTTTCAAAGTTTGCATAAGAAAGCAGCTGAAAATGAAACACAAATACAGGGTTTATCCTGGTTAACTAAGGGTGGACAGAATTCACCAGAGGAATTTTATATATCATCTGAAAATGCTTCGTGATCCCCCCACTACCCCCGGTAGGAGTCGGAGAGAATTGCGTGACATCAGCGGGGACTGCTGCTACCTTATATAATATCAGTCACTGGCTTATTGTTTTTCAGAGCCTTTAATATAAAACATTCGACCGATGTTGAAGAAGAAGCTTCCAATAAAAAAAAAAAAAACTGAGAGCAACGCAAAGACTTTTTTAGGACGTGAGTGACGTCTACGGTGTGAGATGTTTGAGTTGTACGCTTTGAGAATGTCTTTCAGATAAATCATGGGATAAAAGCATGTTCAATCTGGAGCTCTCCTCCCCTGATGTCAATCTATTCAGGTGCAAAGGATTGACGGACACGTCACATCTGAGAGCTCTGCTTCAGGGTCAGGCGCAGGAGGAGTCTGGATAAACCTCAGAATTCCTTGAAGTATTCCTGCCAGCGAATGGGGTATGTCCACAGAATAAGTTACAGCAATAACTGAATCAGTGCTCAACTTATGCCGTTTTCTGCAATGGAAAACCTAGAGTTTCCCTCATCTCAGGCTAAACCAGTTTTTCCCAAACCCGTTTCTTGAAATACCCCCCAGCTTACCTGTTTTGACTACTCTAATTTTAAACAATGTTTTAAGTTACCTGACGTTTGCTAGCTTAACATTAAATAGCTTGTGTCCATTAAAGCTAATACAGTCAGCTGACATAATTTTCAATTCTTTTCAGCTGTAAAAAAATTGTTTTGCTGATACATTTAGCCAACATTCTATCATCTGAGCTACAGTTTAAAGGTCTTAACATTTCCTTAGATGCTGGTGTAAAGTTTGAAGATCAGATCTGTAAGAAAACGGGAGAAATTAAACGAATGATGAGCCTCAATTTCAGGTTGGGTCTCTACCCCTTTGTGCTGGGTCTCTATTTTCAACCCAATATTGGGTCAAACCAGCCCAAAGCAGAATCAACCAGACTTTTCGGTTATTTAAATAACCAGCACTTTTTATCGCGATTGAATTGACATCAGGATATTTAACACTTGACTTCCAGTTACTTTAGTTCAGCCAATAAAGTAAATTCTTGTCATTCTTCGAAAAATACTGAATTGTAAACTAAATCATCAAAGCCTCAAAGATAAAATATAATTATTTATATCTATGAAAATATACACACTTTATGTAAATATACTGCTCCCTATTGTTAGTGTGTAAATCAGTGTGTCGTTTGTCTTTCAGAGGGAGAATTGTTCACGCAGTGGTCTAACAGGCTTATTTTTGAGAAATGTATGATGTGTGCATGTTTTTAGTGCAGAGTGTATTATGAGTATATTTTAGAAAGTGGCTCTAGCATTGATCAATGCTTGTTAGCAGTGGAAAAAAGTAATTGGAATGAATGCACACAGTTTAAGTGGTTGATCTTGAGTGAAAACTGAATTCATCAATTCAAATCGATGTGTTGACTGAATTAATTTATGTTAAAGTAATTGTAAGAGATCCATGATTGTGACTCTGCAAAGTTTTGGAAAAGTCAACTCGAGAAGTGTCTCTTATTGAAACGTAATGAGATACACTTCAATAAAAATGGTAAACCGTACTAATATCTATGGAGAGAATGCACTATGCCAGCTGGTTGTGCTAAACCAAAGATGGGAACACAGAGCTATTCCTCTGTGGGATCACAAAATAACTGGTTCTTCTATCATTCAGAAAAACACTGACAATTAGAAACAAGCTTTTTCATACTTTTCCACCAACCAAAATCCCCAGCAGTACCCCAGCTTAGGAAATAAATAATGCAGATCTCTCCATTAATGTCTGAGTTAACTCCAACGAACTCTTTGAATCACTTTCAAATACTCTGTAGCCCGTCGTCTCCTGGGCCTTGCACTTGGACATCTCTGTTCAGCCCACTGAGAACCCAGCTCCACCCCTAAAGAAACATCAAAGGAATCAAAGAAAGAAGCATCAATAATGGACACAGTTTCAAGAGTGAGCCTCGCCACAATGACGCGACTTCTCAACTCCAAACAACGAAAATGTAATCATTTTTAGAATAGGCTCAAAATTTATCTAAAATTCTCTACAAATCTTTCTATAAATTTTCCGTAATCTTGCTGACAGACGAACGCACAAACAAACATTGATGAAAGCATAACCCCCCCTTCTTGGTGGAGGTATTAATTTGAACAGGGCATACAATATATGCTATATGGATAATCACTATAGTGTAGCCAAACACAACAGTTTTTCCAATTCAGTGCACGCAAATCAACTTGAGATAGATCTAGTATAGATCACGTTTTACTCTAAAATATCGTATTTTAATCAATAGGGGGAGCCCTTTTTTCAAAAAATTCTGTTTTCAGGAGAAAACTTCCCTACGGTTTGTCCGATTTAGTCCAAATTACCCTCGTAGGTGATATAACTTGTATTTGTCATATTCTACTGTATTTGACCATATATCACTCACTAGAGGTTTTTTTTTTTTCAACATAACTTCCCAAACCAAAAGTCAAATTCGGTCTAAATGTAGCTCCATTTAACTGAAAGTAAGAAATCTTTCTTGTTTTATTACTAAGCTTAGAAAAAAGTGTTGACCGCATTTTTCTTCATTATTGAGTCACTATTGGATCTTATCTTAGAGCATAATGTTTACTCCTTAGAAATAGATTAAGTCAATATGGACTGTTTGAGATTATTGATGAGTCACATGTAATTGGTTGAGTTCAATCAGGGGGAATTTATTTGAGCCCAAAATCACAAATCAGCTCGATGGGCTTTACATAAACATTGCAGATCAACAAAAATAAACTCGGTGTATACAGTTCTAGCAATGATGATGGTGTGTGGTGATGTATAACAGTAGATACAGTAGCAGTGCTACAACAATATACATATTCAATAGTAGTAGTAGTACTATGTATTGGATATAGGATTATTAGTGATAGCAGTAGAAGATGGCTCAGTACTTGGGCTCGGTACAGCCAGGAACCAGTACCCAGAAAAAACACCATTCCTGTGAGCCTGCGGGGCCATAGAACACAAAGACTCGTGGGGACAAAGACTACGGGGAGGGACTAGAGACAGTGGTGCATTTATGGGGCTTGAATTTAGAAATAAATGATATTGAAATAGAGGTAGTCTGAGCCTGTGGCAGCATAACTAAGAGCTGGTCCAGGACCAGCCTGAACCAGCCCTAACTATAAGCTTTGTGAAAAAGGAACATGCAGTGATGTGACGTCAATACATGGAGAGAGAGGGCGAGAGACAGAGACGGGGAGAGAATGCAGTGCATCATGAGAGTCCCCCAGCAGTTTAGATCTATAACAGCATAACAGAGGGACGGTTCAGGTGCAACCTGAGGAAGCCCTAAATGTAATAGGATTAATCAAAGAGGAAGGTTTTAAGTCTAGTCTTAAATGTAGAGGGGGGTTCTGCCTCCAGAACTAACCCTGGGAGCTGGTTCAAGAGTTGAGGAGCTTGATAACTGAAGGCTCTGCCTCCCGTCCTAATCTTAGACATTTTTGGAACTACAAGTAGGCCTATGTTTTGACTATGTGGGACTATGAGGTCTTTGAGATATGAGGGGGTTGGCTGCTGAGGGCTTTATAAGTAAAAAAATAAGTAAAGTAAAGAGGATTTCGAATTCTATCCTGGATTTTACAGGGAGCCAATGTAGAGAAGCCACAAGGGTAAGATGTGATCGCTTCTACTAGTTCCTATCACTACTTGGGTTGCAGTATTTTGGATTAAATGCAGGCTTTTATAGAATTAATTGGGTAATAAGGAGTTACAGTAATCTGGTCTGGAGGTTACAAATGTGTTGACTAATTTTTCAGCACCTTTCTGAGACAGGAACCTCCTAATTTTTGCTAGATTACATCGGTGAAAGACAGGTGCCCTAGAGACTTGCTTTATATTAGTTGAAAAGGACATGTCCCGGTCAGTAAAAGTTACTGGTCAACTAGGTCTTAATATCTTTAATACATTTCTGAATTTATTAGTTTCACCTGGCTTCATGGATAAATACAGCTGCGTATCATCCGCATAACAGTGCAAGTTAACGTGGTGCTTCCTGATAATGTTGCCCAGGGAAAGCATATTTAAAGTGAAGAGTATCAGTCCTAGCGCCGAACCATGTGGGACTCGATGACTAAGCTTTTTTGAGCGGAGGAGTTTTTGTTGGCATGGACAAACTGAAATCTGTCAGATAAATATGACTAAAACCAGTATGTTGCAGTTCCTTTAATCCAAATGTGGAGTTCTTATCTTTTTTTGTTGTTTTGTAGATTTTGTGATCTTAGGTATCAAATGCAGCATTAAGGTGTAAAAGGACAAGTATTGAGACGAGTCCACTGTCGGAAACCATGAGAAGTTTATTAGAGACTTTTAACTAGTGCTGTTTCAGTGCTGCGATGTAATCTAAAACCTGATTGAAAATCCTCAAACATTTTATTCCTGCGTGGAAAATCCAGTATTTGAATTGCTTCAGCTTTTTCAAGGGTCCCATAAATAAAGGGGGGGTTTGACATGGGCCTATAATTAACTAAAACATCTGGATCAAGGAAAGATCCCAGTTGACAGAAAGAAAGAGGACGCAACTTGGAAAACAAAAACACATGGCCATGAATAAGTAAAACAAGCTATGCACAACACACTGACCCAAAAAAGCAATATAGAGAGATATAATAACTGCTGCTGTGCCGCAAAGATTGCTGCACATTCCACAGTAGCACTCACAACGTTACACTGTAGCTCAGCAGACATACCCACCTGTCTAGATATCAATCCCTGAGCCTCGTGAACCATGAAGTCCTCAGCCAGCTCTCTTAGTTCAACTTGACCGTGCAATCAAGAGAGAAGAAATTAAATTAAGTAGAGATAATTTAATTTAGCAGATGATATGTGATTATAAGCCTGTCAGAAAAGTCTTCCCATGAATGTTGGTGGAACAATGGATCTTTCCAAAAAAGACCCCATTAAAGTACCTTGTGGAGTTCTACTTCACCCTGTAATGTATGCCACTAAACCCTTTTATGTCCCGCTCAACTGTTTAGTTTAGCATATTTTGAGTCTGTATTCCTTATTGAAAACTGTGACTGAGCCTGTTTATAATATGACCCAATAGCCCCATGTATATGTGAAAGCGCAAGGGGCCAAGAATGGAGCCCTGGGGGACACCACACATCAAAGGGGACACCCTAGGAGGCGTGGACCATGGCTATTAAGAAATTCCTATTCAATAAGTAGGATTTTTTTTTGTGCATAGTAAAGCTTTGAAGATTCAATGAACAGAATAACTTCATTTGATCCAACCAAAAAAATGATAAGAATGGCCAAATACTTTTCTAATAAAATGCTTTGCCAAAAGGTTGCTACTCTAATTACAGTGGACCATTTTACATGAAATACAAATTTCATCATTAAATAATAAAACACTAATAACCATGCTAAATTCAGAGTGTCTAAGATACTGAATGAATAAACGCCCCAAAGAAAATGTGAAGTAAATAATTTTTCCCTAGTTGTTGTTTTTTATTGGTGAGGAAATCAAAGGGTTAATATGAACAACACCTGTATAGCAGAGGACCATTTTTTTAGATTTTTTTTGTCTCTATGGGGTCACAAAAACCATTACTGTGTAAGCATCCATAACCGAGAGTCCCTCTCCTCTTTCTGTAAGATTAATGTAAAACTGTTTGCTGAACTGCACAGCGCATGATGGCTAGGATATTTACACCAGCAGCAGATGAAAAGTAATATCATCTGACTGACCAGAAGGAGAGCCTTCGGTTAGGGTGACTCACTTCTCAACTGCTCCACTCCTACTGTCCTTTCCTCTAGTCTCCATTCCACCTACCCTATCTGCCGTCGCCGCTGTTATTGCTTCTTCCACCTTTCGGATTGCTATATTTGTGACTGTGACCATTGATGTGGAAAAAGCCATCATCTGGGCCAGTAGATCTGAAAATAGAGTACTTGTCTAGGTCGGCCGGAGACAGGCCTTGTTCCTTGAACTCTCACCTAGCCCAGGGTGTAGGGGGCAATGAGTTCCAGCGTGGGAGAGCTGGAATGTCTCTGCTGGCTAGTTTCTCCACTTCCACCCTGGGACTGGCAGTGTTGAGAATTTAAGACAACACTTCCCA
The DNA here is from genome assembly GCA_037951165.1 of Lophius americanus. Taxonomy (NCBI): domain Eukaryota; kingdom Metazoa; phylum Chordata; class Actinopteri; order Lophiiformes; family Lophiidae; genus Lophius; species Lophius americanus. Next base: position 1,369,195 of record JBBDHG010000090.1, on the reverse strand, counting down.
GTGATTGAGGGCTGTTGAGGCATTTAGATCCTTTTTTCGCTGCAGCGCTCTGAGATACGCTCAGAAACACAGCACACTGGATACCAGCTTGTTGTGCCTGTGAATTTGAATTTCGAAATGATGAGGTGCAGTAGAAGTGGAGGCGTGAATCAATGATGCTGGCTAGGTGCAGGGGCAGCCCAAGTAATTAGGCCTACTGTGGTGTTTTGACAAATAATATGAGTGGCTTGAAAAGATGGAAAAAAAATCTGGATGGGTGTAGATGGTGATTTGGTTTGTTGGTTATTGTGCTGTATCGATGTCATCTAATGAAAATTACAACTCTCAATATTATTACATCTTTCAGGCCTTTTGTTTAACATTTTGAGGCAACAAATGTGAGTTTATATACTTCATATATGAAAAGTATGTTTCTATATCATGTACAATATTAGGGCTAATGATACTAATAAACTTACACAGATCATCCAAAACATTAAAACAACTAAGGTTTGAAACTTATAACAATAATTATAACCGATACATTATAGGCAGGGAATGGTTATTGTTTGTTCATAGCACCTACAGCAGGTCACACACGAAGAAATCTTGGTAAAGGACCTTAAACGGTGTGAATGCTTTGTTGCCGTAGCAAAACACCTCAGGGTACAGAACTGTATCTCTGAACATTGGTACATTTTTGTACCGATTGTATCTTAAAAGTTCATCTTTGCACCCCTAAATTCAAGAGTGTATCTGTATATTTTTATGTATACCTCCTAATACAATAGTATTTGTACTTTATGACGTGTAGCTGGGATGACATGACAATTATGACAAACAAAATTTATATTTGACATGTAAGAATAAAACTCCCTATTCAAAGAATTTAAACCTTTTATGGTGTTATTCTAATACAGATATGACCTTAACAAGTTTCATTTCAAAATGATGTGCTTTTCAACTATTCAAGCCTATTTCTATATATATAATAATAATAATAATAATACATTCAATTTATAACGCACTGTACACATTTGGATCTAATCTCAAAGTGCTACAAGGTAAAAGGAGATTAAAAAATATATATATATAAATATATATATATATATATATATATATATATATATATATATATATATATATATATATATATATATATATTATATTATATAGCAGCATTGATTTTGTACATTTAAATTTAAAAAAAGCCCACAATTATCCCCCTAAAGGCCACTTTCTTATATTACGTGGTACTCTTTCGAAGAAGTCCTATTGTAAAAGGGGCAGGAAGACTGGCTGGTTAACTGTTCTTCCTCCTGAGGAAGAAGTTGGGAGTGAAGTTATACCCTGTTTTGTTAATTTAGGCCTTATCTGGGCCTAATCTGATGAATCAAGTTTTCTTTTAAATCACGCGGATGGCCGAATGGATTTGTGTTGCAATGGAAAATGTAATCTTTATACATATTTTTAATAAGAGTAACTCATTCCTTTGTATGCATGTTAGGGTTAGAATTTTTCCGTTCTTTTTTTAGATCCGCCAGAGATGAGGGGCCTCTACGGCTCTTAAGAATCTGAGTTGGGACAGGCACTGAAGAGCATAGATTTATGCCAAGGCTTGAATAGACTGTACTTCTATAAAGCTTTTTTAATCGACTTGAATACTCAAAGCGCTTTTACAACACGAGTCAGCATTCACCCATTCACACAGTGATGATAGAGGCTGCCATGCAACATGCCACATGCTCAACAGGAGATGTAGCCATTCACGCCATCATTCACACACAACAATGGAACAGCCATTGGGAGGAACTTGGTTCAGTATAGTGCTCAAACACACTTTGACATGTACACTGCAGTGGTTGGGATTCAAAACACCAACCTTCAGATAAGTTGACAACCGCTCCAACCAACCAACTGAGCCACTGTCACCCACCTGCCTTTTCCTTTAAAGCTGGTGAGACACAGACTAAAACTGCTGTGATGCTCTGCATGTCTGAAAGTTAAATTCCATTGGGAAATTTACTAAAAAAAACTGAAGAGAAGGACAACCAAGACTCTAAATTTATATATATATATATATATATATATATATATATATATATATGCAAATTTCAACCACAGAGTTGCTTCCCTGAGTAGGAAATGCCTTCAGAAAGGGGAAAAAGTCAAACTTCAAGAGGCAGTGTGAAATCCTTGTGTCGTGTCATGCCATCTCACTATGACACAATTCACCTACCTAAGTATTGTTCCAGACCATAGAAAAATAGTATTTTCTAATGGCAGGGGCCTCTTTCAGCAGGATAATATGCCCCACACAGCAAAAATGGAGAAACACAGGATAAAGATCCTACAGCATTGGACAGGTGGTTATAATGTTATGGATGTCAAATAATATAAGAATTGTTATCTCTGAATATATGTTTTAGTAAACAATTGGAAAACAACCTGACTCATAGGAATAGCGAGACAATGACTACAAAAACATGTCAAACACATGCACAAACAAATGTATTTCTTCCTGCTATACATTATAATACACCATTTTTCTCGAAACATATGCATCCCATTCCCATAATTACAGATATGTTTTAACCCAAGAGATTCATGGGATCACTGCACTTAGCTCATGGGGGAGTGAGCTAACCTCTCACCTCCATCCCACTCTAAAAAGACCCTTAGGCCTTTACTGTGGCATAGTTAATGGAGTGCGCCTACATGAATTATTAACAGTGCTTATGTTCCCTTTATACTTGCTATTCTATCGATATTCTACCCTGAGCCTACCCATGGGTATGTGGGCGAATTTTTACACATCAGGATGAATTGCCCTTTCCACATACCGGATTGTCCCTCTCAGATAAAGTGGCCAAAATGCTGTTGCATTAAATATCTGACTTGGAGAAAATCAAAATAGAAAAGCATTCATCCCGCCTGCTGAAAAAGTCAAGAAATGTGAATTTCAGGAGCGGCGACATCAGCGAATTGTGACGATGCGCCACTCCCAGTAATCCAATTCTGTGGGTTTAAACTGCAGGGACACCTTGAGGTGTAGATCATTAAAGCATACATGGATAATTCCCCCTGGAAGATGATGTCGTAAATCCAAGAGGTAAAATCAATGACAAAAAAAAAACCAGTATCCACAAACTATTAAAAAAAAAAAAAAAAAAAAAAAAACCTCCTCTCCTGCAAAGTTCTTGAAAACATTTTCGGAGCTATCATCGCTGGGCTCAGTTAGCAGGAGAGCTCCTGAGAGAATTACATTAAGCAAGGAAAAACAGGCAAAAGCAACCTCCTTGAATCCTTATATGGGACATGAGGGAGTCATAAGGGAGCTATTTCACTGACTTCATCTCCTGTTATGCTGGGACCTATGACTATGTTGCTCTCTGTAAAAAGCAATGCAATCCGGAACCAAATTTCGGGAGTGTCTTCCCAAGGGTTAATCACGGTGGTAGCTCAACTATTGATTGTCTGAGGGGGTGTGCAAATGAGGTTTGTGTACTTGAAAGATATAGAAAATTCTCTTGTATTTGCAGAGTTCACTATTTGCTGAGGGGGCGCGGCTTTAAGAGAAACCACATGCAGGTGGAATTTAAAATAATAACTGCCAATAAACCAAAGAGTAATGAGCACAAATATATTCTCGTGGATATTAAGGCAAATGATTTTCCCTCACATCTAACATCGTGTTAGGGATTTCGGGTGATGATAAAGGATGCTAACCAGCCTGACTATAATATCTGTTCCAAAATGATGAATGTCTGGAAATGGATGATATTAAAATCCGTCAAAGCTGTTTTGATTCCATTCTCCTGCAGCACTCTTTTTCGCTCTTTATAAGTTTTTCTACATTTATCAATTGATTAACTACCCTCACTCTACCCACCTTCCCCTCTTTTCTTTCCACTTGCATTCTCTTTGTCTTGTCAGCCAATGTTTTCTCTCTGCCTGACTGAGTAGGCTCATCTGCTGCCCCGAGGGCTCTGGGCATGCAGGTCTTTTTTCCCTTTAGCCGGTGTCTTTCCCTCTCCGACACTATTTAAATGCTTTCCAACGAGCGGTATATAGACAGCACAACATATCTCATCAATCTTTGTTATAATCTGAATGTTGGAGATATTTCAATATCTCCAAAAATTATATTATGGAACCGTTGTCGCCGCTGCATGTCCTTTGCATCAACGTGGTAACTCGAAAACTATTATTCTGATCATTTTCAAATGTTATGCCCACATAGACTTTAGTGTGAGAAAGAGCTGGATTGATTTTTGCAAGGCTCAGTTAGTTGTTTTTTGTGCTATAATTTCTCAACCGTTGGTCAAATTTAGCCCTACTTTGGTGCGTTTAAAATTAATTCGAGGAGATCTTACTTTTATACATCCTATTTAACTAAATTATTTAATCATTTCATTCATTTCAGTAAAAGTTGGGGGTCTGAGATCATGCTGACATGATCCTGAATCCTTTAATCGTTAATATTGATTTACATTCCAACGTTTGGTGTATTTTATTGTAGCACACCACCACTGTGAACCAATGTTTCTTCACTTGAACGTACTGTATTAGTCCACTGATCCCAAAAACATACCACGGGGAAGAGCATGTATTCACTGCCACCTGTGCAGCTGCAGTGCTATCAACCGGGAACTACTCTTCCCAGAGGTCTCACCCCTTTAATCCACTCTTCATCTTTTGCTGTTCCTCGTCGACCAGTTCTTTGAGAGCCTCATTTGCCTGGACCCCGTGATCCTGAAGGTTAGGGTAAGAGACTGTTTTGGTAAACAAATCATGATAATGAACAGGCATAATGCCTGCGATGGCATAATGATTAGCATTAATGCTAATCATTATTAGCAAGCATCACAAGCAAAAGTACACTGGCAGGTGTTTAACTGTCCCCAGGTAACAAACCAATCAAAGTTCAACTAAACTATCAAGTATATCAATTCTGCTATCCTGTTAGACAAAAAAGAGCCGTAGTTACCCTGATAAGGATTATTATTCATGTGAAAAAGTGGTTATATGCAGTTGCAGATACATTTTATATCTTTTCTAATTCTGTCGGTGATATAAAATGAATGAAATGTTGTACAGTAGCTATACAAAGTGGTTATTTCTTCAGTACGAGGTTAAATCTGACATTTGGCCCTGATGAAGGGCTGCATTAATACACTGATGGTACATCAGGATGCTCTGGATATATGGTCCTAACTGCTAAGTCAGGCGGTTTCTTGATTCATGGGCTAAATCCTCTGATGGCTAAATTTGAAGACCAAATCCATCGCAGGTGCGTGACGAGGCCATTCCAGTGGAGTGAAGCATCCCAGCCAGTGGAGGTGAAGCATCCCAACTTATTGCACATATACACACAATGATAATCAAAGTATCTGGCTTAATTTGTTAGTTGTTTTTTAGTTATGACTATCTCCACTACTACAGTTTAGAGAACAATGTGTTTTACTACCACCATTCAACTGTAGAGCTTATGATATATCTACAATATCACAGCTTTTACCTCAACCTCTTCGTTGTTTCATTCCAGTCTACGGGTGAGGAATGTAAGCCTAACACAAGGATGAGACACATACAAGGAAGTGACAATAATCAATAGACATTTATTATTATTTAACACAAATCTAAAATACAAAGTCCAAATATAAATATATAAGAAAAATATATAGGAAAATATAAAGGAAAATATTTATTCCTATAAATATATAGGAAAGTGAAAAGTAGAATTACTGCTATTATATTGTAAGCGCAAATACTCTTTAGCTGGTTGTTTCTGGCGCCTTCCGCTTCACTGTGTCTTCGGCCCACTGAGCCCCAAAGTAGTATCGTAGGAAAGAATACAGCCACAATAACGAAAACAGTTTCAAGAGAGCGCCTCTCTATATTGTCCCATCACAACACCAAATGGCTTATTCGTTATTTTATTTTTTTGAATGCAGCGAAATGCTGCCAAAATTTAATCATCCTTACAATAAAATAAATACCATTTTTGTAATAATAAAGTTTCATGCAAATCTGTCCTTTAATTTTTTTTTCCTGAATCCTGCTAATAGACAGAAACACAGATAGACAAAAAAATAGTACAAAATGACATCTATTAATCTACTATCTACTAATTTAACAACTACTAATCCAACAGCGAAAATAAATATTTATAACTGTGTTGTGGAAGATAATCTGCAGATGACTCTGAACACAATTAAACTTATACTGGTATATACTATACTGGAAATATGTCACTGCATTTTTGTCACCAAAGAGTGGACATATATGTCAACGCATGAGCATTTTATCCGCTTTGGTTTCACCGTAAAAAAAAACTGTGAATAGAAACACCCGTAATAGATAATAATTCCTGATAGAACCAATAACTATCTGTCACAGCTGTCATTGGGGCCATGCGGCAGAGGGGGTGCATCATTATGCTAGGATGTATAAAAAAAAGAAGTGCTGTTGAAATCTTCCATAGGTCAGACCATCCCATTAATCTTTGTTAAATGTGGCCCTCGCTCGAGGAAGGACGCAACTTCGTAGGCCGGGTCCTTTAAAGGATACGGCGTCTGAATTGTGACACAGCTACAGTAGTCTAAAACTGCTTCCTTAGTGTTTTGTTTTTGCAGCACTCGCCTCATGAGGTTATGGTTAATTACAGTCTTATACACAAGACCTGTGCATGAAGTCCTGCACTGTTTTTAAAATAACTGCACCAAATTAATGGTAATGAGATGCCTGGAGGAGAAAATGTGATACTGTGCACTGCCATTAACATACTTCTTCTTGTGGGCCATTGAAATATAAAATTCTATTTTAGCTACTCGCAATTGAAGGACGGGGTGCTTTTAACTCATTAAAATTCATTGTAGGATTGCACGGATTGTCTCTTCTTAGTTAAAGGAGATGTGTACTTTCCCCATCCTCAAGACTTTAAAATGAGCATTCGACTCAAACTATTCTTAACCCAGCTGGGAACATTTGAGTTATTTCTGTTCTTATGCTAATTTGCCAGTAATTGCTGAAGCCACACACTGACGTAGTAATTCAAGTGGCCCTATTGTGCCCTTACAGTAACAATTTGTCTTTCCAGCACCTCTTGGCAGAGATAGTATCTGTAAAAAGTCTATCTCACACTCATTAGAGTACACTGAGAAACTGAAATGGAATATCTTATTGTACGGCTAAAGGAAAACAGCATAGTTACAAATTATTTTTCTATGATTAAATGTTGACACTTTTGGAAGAAACGAGCTGGGGTAGGGTTCGGCCTTTGTCCAGCTTGCACTGAATGGATCTTGACTTTCAGCAGATTTTTAATTGAGATTACATTGAGTGATTATGATTCGAAACAAATTTTGAGTTATAAATTCAAGGACAATCAAAACTCATTTCATTATCAAATAGAAAACATAGGAAATGAGAGACCTTTTAAGTCACAAAGTGGTTATAAAAGCTGTAGGGAAATGAGCCCCTCATAAACTCTGACACAGGTCTAACTTCAAGAGTAATATGTTCCTCCAGAAGTGGAGGTAATCACATTAATAGGTGATGAGTAAATACACAGATCAGTTTTAACATTTCTACCACCGCCAGGTGATTTCAAAAAAATAGTGATTATCTCGTTACACATGTCAGGGGGTGGGATATATTAGGCAGCAAGTGAACATGCTGTCCTCAAAGTTGATTTGTTGGACAAATGGACAAGCGAAAGGACTCAGTCATCTAGCCATCAAAATTTGGCTCTCATCAAGTGTTCAGTCTGAGTACCTACCGAAAGTGGTCTAAAGGAGGACAATCGGTGAACCGGAGTCCGGCTCAGAGAGTGACGTCTAGCCCATTTGTCGGCGAGAAGAGGTTATGTAACGTAAGTTTCTGAAAAAGTTAATGGAGCAGCGAAGCAGCAGGCCTGTCAGATTGCCCATACTGACCACTGTCCACTGCTGATGCACCTATATTTTGCAAAAAAGGAATAACTGTCTCCCTTCACACAAAACGTGAGTTAGAATTACTTTTAAATGCAGACATAGGGAAATAAGTTAAAGATCCTGAGTCAAAAGTAAGGTGCTCTGTGCCTCATGCAAATATTGCAAACCAACTGGAGATAAGTTATTATTGCACAGATCAAGTAAAAGTCGGTGGGAGTGATGAAATGGGAAGGTGGGAAGAAGGCAAGAAGGCAGGCTGGGGAAGTCATTGCGAGGCTTTGGGCAAAGTTTTGCAGGGAAACCTTTTTTTCAGCCATTCATGTCGAGCTTATTTGATATGTACCACCGTCAAAGATATTCTTTCAGACCGAGTACAACTAGGACTATGCTTTCATCCTCATGAGCAAAGGGTGCACCATCGAAAAGTCCCCAATTCCCTGCGTTTTACAAGCAATACCCCTGACGGAATTCCTCAAATTAAGTGTGAGGTTTTGTCCCCAGTGTTTGAATTAAAACCTAAGGTGCGTAAAAATGCACTATAAGAGTAAAATATGAAATCAATAAGCTCGATGGCCCTCGATCCGATTCATATGCCCAACATTTTGACTAAATCGGAACAAAGGTTGAGAAATTATTACCAGAAAACTTTTGGAGATAAAGCTCTCGCTAATGTCAGAAATATACTACAAACCTTTCACAAAATCAATCCAGTTCTTCCTCGTACTAAGTTGTACCTAGTTATAAAATTTGAATTTGAAATTGATCCTTGAAATAGTTTTTGTGTTATCGCGTTAATATTAAGGGCCTTCAGCAGCAGACTCAGCAGTGGGGATGATGATCTTATAATATCCCCAACTTGTCAGGGATATAAATAGTATCCCCTAATGGCAGTGTCCTCTTTCAGCAGGATTATGCATCCTGCCACACTTCAAAAAATTGTCAGGAGGATCTGAGGACACAGCAAGTTCAAGGTGTGGACCTAGCCTCCTCCAGGCTCAGTCCAATTAAGCATTTGTGGGAAGTACTGGACAGGGCAAATCCATCCCATGGAGGCCTGACCCCACAATTTACAGAACATAAAGGATCTGCTGCTAATGGCTTGGTATCATCAGTCAAACTTTCAGACGTCTTGTGGAGTCCATGCCATGACGGTCCATTCCAACCCAACCTTTACACAGTATATGCTCCTTAAAAATCTCAAATCGACATCAAGGTAACCGAGTATTGAACCGTCACTTAGCTGGTGGTAATGATCTGTGCTGTACCTTTCAAGGGGCTTGGGTCGGGAAGGTCAATAAGCAGCATTCTGAGTAAGATATTAATAGTCTATGTGTGAAAGGAGAAGAATACTTACTTCACGTATTTAACCCTTTAATGTCCTGCTAAACTGTTTGAGCACATTTTGAATCGCTTTCTTATTGAAAAATGTATACCATCTGACTGGAACTGTTTAGTACATGACCAAGGGTCAGCATGTATATGCTAAAGAGAAAAGGGTCAAGGATGGAGCCCTAGGGGACACCAAAGGCAAAAGGGCCACTGAGAAGGAAACCATGGTTATTGGGAAAGTTCTATTCGATAAGGTTTAGGTTTTGGTGTTTTGTAGCATGTGAGAACTCCCTACATAGAATTATGTAACTTGATTTAGCCAGAAAAGCTCTGAAAGGGTCAGATAGTTTTCTTTAAACATGATTTACCAGAAAAGTTATGAGGTTTCACATTATAATGAAGGAAGTAATGGTTAGCTTTATTTTCTTTCTGTTAAAAAACCTGCTTCACCAAAAAAATAAAAAATCTTTGTACATTTAGACTGTCTATATAATTAAATTATGAAATTAAATAAAACATGCAAAGAAATCATTCTGACTTTTTTTTTTTCCTTGCTGAGGACATTAAATGGTTGATGAATATTTTGCTGAGTTACAACAATAGAAATCACAATCTGGAACAATATGTCTTCTTATGTAACTGCAATCTTCCCACAACCACTGGTGGGGCAGACGGAGACAATGAAGAGAAGGTTCAGCACATTGGAGAGCGCAGTTTCATCTCAGTTCTGACAGTTGTGCTAATATAAAGCATAACGCACACAGAGGTGGTGCAGCTCAGTCTGACCCACGAATGATTCATAGCTTCATAAATACCATCATTGTTAATGTCTAAATCTGGTCAGAGCCATAGCCCTGTTTTGATGATATTTATGCAACATTATCTTACTTTTATGATTTAGATGACCAAAAGTCGGTCCATTTCAGTCATTTGTCAAAGACTAAGGTGTGTGCTGTCATTTAGTTACTGAGTGACTCTTTTTTAGCAGGTTGCACCTTAGAGCCCTGATATCCTCAAGACCTGTCACCATCTATAGCAGCAGCCAGCTAACGGGCTGGGGGTTGTATACGTTGGGTTTCTGTGCAGTAGAGCGATGCAAGGTGTGAGATACAGCAGGTAAAGCAATTCTGGGGATGAGGGTGATTCGGTTTCTGCTTGATAAGGCTTAGTTTAGTTTATACACACTAGTTTTCAATGTTTTTTCTACTGTTGACCGTGGTATTTTGTATTATTACAGTTATATCAGTATGGTATCATTGTTTAGACCTTCTGTCCCAGTTTGGTCTTCAGTTTTTTTTTACGTCTCTGAAAAGAGGGAGAAATAATCACCAGGATGATAAGATGGTGTTTCCACTTTAGTTGAACTTTTTTCACAAAAATATAACAATTTACTTTCGTAAAGTCACTAAAGGGCATTAAACATACATAGATAGAGGGAAACATATTGAAATATTTGTATATTTGAAATTAACCAACACAAAATGGGATCTGCGCACCATATGCCAGGGCATTACCCTGTTCAACACGTCGCTGGCTACTTGCGCACATACACTTGACTATTTTCTTAGTTATAGCACTCTACAAAGAAATCATCAACAACACATGAACTCTGTTTTTTTGCAAAACATACCTGAAAAAGGGGAGAAATAATCTCAACATTGATAAGGATGTTGTTTCATCAGGGACAACTTTAGTTGAAATAAGAATAAATACCACTATTCCTTCTAGGTTCCCTAGAAGGAGACAAAAGCAATTGATCTCAGATAAGTGGATTCAACCAAATCAATTTCAGGCTAGCAGAGCCAAAACTAATAAATCAATCAGATTCCGACTAATTAACAGACATCAGAACATAAGACTTAGTCAATCGAGTCAATTGTGACAAATGTTATTTATCAATAGTATTTTTAACTTAATCACTGAAAATTAGTATGTGCCGTGAACTTGATGAAATCAAGTTATAAATATATCTTATTTTCTTAACTTGTCGCATTTCCACTCACTCTTTTATCCATCCATCTTCCTCTTTTCTGTCTTGATTCTTAACTTGTTTAAACTGCGTCTCGTTGCTCTAATCACTTTACCTGTGTCTCATTTCCCCTCACTCTATGTACTTCTGTTTCTTTTTTATATCCCCGGAAAGCTGCAGATATTATGGAATTATCATCGCCGCTGCTGTGTCCGCACCACCAATTGGTTATGTCAGCGCACTCCAGAAACTATTTCATGGATGATTTTCAAATATATAAAACTATAGACTTTGGTGTGAGGAAGAACTGGATAGATTATTTGAAAGATCTTGTATATGTTTCCAACACTACGGAATTTTGTAGGGGAATTTTTCTCAACCGTTGTTCAGATTTTGCCCACAAGGGGGGGGGCTTTTTATGATACACACCATTTTTTCATATATATATATATATATATATATATATATATATATATATATATATATATATATATATATTCATACATTATTTTCTAACCATGACTTTTTCTCACTAGATGGAACTTTCCCATGAAAAAAACAGTTTCAGACCTAACTTCCCCTTTAATTTGAGGATTTAAATCTGGGGATTTCTTGTACAAGGTTCGAGATTGGGGCTATTTGAGGGATATAGCCTACCCGTGTTGTCGGCATACTTTCTGTTGCGTTTGTGTGAGTTAATGAATGATGTATAATGAATATCATTTCCTTACTTTTGAATTCTTCTTATATTCAATTTTTGTATTTTTGCACGTATGTCCTCTTCAATCAGTTCTACCTTTTCATTAACAATTCAAACAAACAAAAACTCTACTACATGTGGTCCAAATCAAAGAATTATGACAAAACAATGTCTAAATACCAGGTAGTTACAGTCGTCAACCTGCTTACTGCTCTGTTGGATTTGTTTCATTTCTTTCTTCTGATTTATGACAGAACGGCAAGGAGCAATTCCCTCAAACACAAAAGCATTTTAATTTCTGTATTTCATACATATAAACTCTTACAGAATGTCTGTAAATCATATGGATTTCCTGCATTAAAAAACTCCTATGAAAAACCAATTGATTTATTTTTTTACATGAAAAACAGACCACCCACTCTGACAAAAGAACAAAAAAGCATATTTTAGGTCAGGATCATACAAGATAGTCCAGTTTTTATGATAATTTATTCTAATGCAGGCCAACAATGTTTGACTCTTGTGGGGGTGTTTTCATGTTGAATAATTAAATATATATATATATATATATATATATATATATATATATATATATTTTTTTTTTTTTTTTTTTTTTGCATCTTTCAAGAAACATTTCTCAAAGCTTTTGAGTAAAGTTTAGAAAAATCACAAGTAAATCTTTCAGGTAAGCATCCGATGATGTTTATTTGAATTTTTGGGTATTCCTCTCAATGTCTTCATTTCAAAAAAATTACACACTGTCAAATTTTCACCATTGCTTAGATAAACTGTTCAAAACAGAATTACTGATACTAAACTCAAGACTCTGCTGTTTTCTCGACACAATGAGTCAGTGAGTACAGTACATAGTATGTGTGCGATTGTATTGTGATGTGTCAATGCTTTACAAAAATTTTGTTTTACAATTAGAAAAAGGTGTAATCCAGTACTGTCTGAGACAGTATTGGCTTTAATACTTTTTCATTTTTGTGAAATAATAAATTATTGGTAAATATAGGAATAGCACTCAGAGAACACAAACCTCCACCAAGGGCCAAAACCTACATTTTTGCCCTACTTTCTTTCTCCCTCTCTTATTCTCATGAAGTGTTTAGCACATTATTTATTTCTCAGCTCCACAGTCCAAGCCTTTGAGAGGCAAATTTTCTTAAAGAGTGTATGTACAATTTTTACAACGCCATATTTTTTGTCGGTTTCCTATTACTCTCCAGTAAACAGACATTCTTGCTTTATTTCCTGTTTTTCTCCCAACCCCCAGTACCCCCCAAGGGAACATCAAAGGAACAAAGCCATCAGCAATGATGGACACATTTTAAAGGGCGTGCCTCACATAACTTTTCTTCACAGTTTATTTTTTTGAATCTTTAAATGCTGCAAAACAGGTACCATCATCAAAATTTCTATATTTGTGGGATGAGACAAAACCTACCTCGGGGTATAATTTCATGTAAATCGTCCATTAGTTCATGTGTAATCTCGCCAACAATCAAACGTGGTTTCAAACAAGCACCTCCTTGGCTAGGTAATAATCAAATTCCTTAGTTCTCCAATGGACATTTGATTTGGAGGACTCTGATCTCAACAGGGGAAACAAAAAATAGATAAAGCTCACAACCACAGAAAGCTACAATCATTGCACAGATTATTTTTAATAGTCTACTGTAATAAAAATAAAACAATTCATTTCTGTTGTTATATTAGAATCCAGTAGTCTTTAACTGCCTTAAGCTCATTTGATGAAACCAGGCAATTATTTGAAAAAGATTATTTCAGTGTATGCAGGCTTTACCTATTCCTACTTATCCACATATTTAATTCAAAGCCACGTGCAAATGCCATGACAGGAATTCACTTAAAAGAAGCAGGTTGACATTTTCAACTGTATAGAATAAACCATTAATATAGTATTAGTATCCCTTCCATGCAATATTAAGATACTAACAGTGAATAGCTATATTAGATGCATTACATGGCATTCCAACAAATTGTGTTCACTTGCTGTTCAACGTATTTTTAAAGGTATTTAGGAACATTAAAGTAAGACTTTTGCTGTTGATATGGCTGATAATGAAGGGAGGCCATGACCTCTCATGAGGTTTGAAAATACATAGAACCAGCACAAATCCAACTGCTGGTAAGGCTGACCAGGGATAAGCTCCTTCAGAAACCATCTAGAGCTGAAAAGGGGTCGCTGTGTAAAAGGGCAAAACTCTACAGCAACATCACCATATTACAATAATAATTCATAGAGAACACACTCGTAAAAAGTAATGGGTTATTAATCAGTAGCCCCACCACTGGAGATATACCTCGAAACATTTTATTAACTTTATTTGGAGCGCATTAATCTCCCATCACCTCTTTAGAATACACCGTATTGAGAGGTTTGGCTTAATTGCCTCCATATTTCTGCGTTGCCACTCAAAGACAGGGATGGTGGGGTTTCAGTGGGTCTCTTAATGCACCTTCCTTTGTGTGCTGTCATTTCCAGAGATTAACAGATGCATTTGATACTTTCATTACCTCTCTGGCTCAGGGAAACATCAAACTCTGTAGCGTTTTGCATGACAAGACTTTGGATAACATTGAAAACATTTAACCTGGGGAAAACGAATCAGCATGCAGAGCAATTCCTGCCAGATGGCAATAGGGGAATGAAAAGCAGGTAGTAAAAGCCTCAGGTCATGATCGGGCGGAGGGCTGGATGAAGCACATTGCTGCAAAATGAATGTTGTACAGTGATCAACAAAAGTCAGGCATGTAAGGAAGCAGCCATTGCTCCCTAAAAGGTTCAGGTTAGTGTGGTGAACACTTTATGAGACAAAAATGTTTGTCAAAACTATACTAAAGCAAAACATTTAATGGCAAATAATACCAGTGAGATTCAATGAAAATCAAAATAGCCTATATGATGCGCTGAATTAACTGAAACAAAGAATAAGTACGTAACTTCTTGCTAAGTGCATTGATAACATACCATAATGTTACAAGTAATTACCTTAAAAATAACTGTAAAATGTCAAAATGTTACTATTTCCAGATGATTTAAGGTAAATTAAATTTATTTTTTTATTTATAAATTAAGGTAATTTGTTAAAAACATATATATGTGTTAAAATTCATTACACAGCAAAAAAAGGGGCTTAATGTTACTCATGATAATACAACAGAATACCATTACACTTTAAAGTAAACGTAATATTGTACCTGAAAACGAATGCAATGATTTTCAATGTAATATTGTACCAGGAATTTTACATTTAAATGACCACTATAACAAAAATGCAGTAATTTACATTGTCTACTGTGTCCTTGGAGGTCTAGTCTGATACTGAATGTGCTACATTCAACGGAAAATGTAAGCGTAATCTGAAAGATGCATTTCTTAAGGAAAGCCATGAGTTAATAAGTTGTTGTCAGCGCTTCTCCAAGTCTATTCTATGGCTTCCTGGTGGGCCTTTAACATACTGCAATCAGGCTGCCATAGAATAACCTTTTAATGTCTTACATCATTAACTGTCTCTGATCACGGCCGGCACAGTGGAGTCTCATTCACATTTTTGAGCTGCTACAGATTTTACCTCACCAACTCGTTGCCTTTCCTGACTTATCCATCCATCCATCCATCTTCTGCTTATCTTGGGTCTGGTCGCAGAGGCTATGAAGGGCATTCCAGATATCCCTTCTCTTCAGCAACACACTCCAGATCATCCTGGGGATAACCAAGTGTGCCCATGCTAAGTGAGATAGGTCATATCTAGAAAACCCCCAGAGGGTGGCATCCTAATCTTATGCCTGAAGCTCAATTGACTCCTTTCGACGTGAAGGAGCAGAGGCTCCACGCTGAGGTCCTTCTGGACGTCCACACTCCTCACTTCATCCCTAAGGCTGAGCCCAGCCAGTGAATGAAGGAAGCTGATTTCAGCCGCATATATCCTTGACCTCATTCTTTCGGTCTCTACCTGGAGGGTTCCAACATAAATAAAATAGAGAGCTTTGCTTTTCAACTCAGGTAGTTTTCACCACAACCGATTGATATAACATCCTCATTACTGCTGATGCCGCACTGGACCGCCTGTCCATCTCATTTTCCCATCACTCTTCTCGAGTGATGGGAAGTTTAAGTGGTTTGGCTTAAACTTCCTTCACTTGAAGCTGCAACTCAAGTGAAAACCCCAACCTGGAGTTGAGGCCATTGTTCTCTGCCGTTTTCCAGCAGAGAACATTGGCCTCAGATTTGAGGGTGATGACTGTCATACCAGTCCCTTCACTCTCCAGTGCACACAGAGATGCATATTTTAAGCTGCTGAAACCAGACACTCTCCCTTTCATCTGAAGTATCAACGTCCGTGGTGCCTCTCCTAACACAAGCCTACCCATATCTGGGCTTGTGTGAATTACAAAGTGTTTTGTTTATGACTTTTTTTTGGACATAAACAAAACCATCAGCTTTTAATTAAGGGTTATTCGTCATACTATACCTATTTATTATTAATTATTTATTATTTGAAATCTTAATTTCATAGGTTTCTCGCATTCTATTTCCAAACAGCCACAATACAGCCTTAACAATTTAAGTTGTCCTTTAGATGTTGTTATACTAAAAAGTTTTTATGTGTGGGTGCATGGATTATTAATTTGCATTGCTCTGCCGGGGACCCACATTTAACTGTTCTATTTATGAATGTTATGACCCAGCTCGTTTGGTAAAAGCGAAGAAACATAAAACGAAAAGGTAGTGGTGAAATAAAGTTTTTTGTTTTTTTTATAAAATATAAGAAAAAAAATGTCTGGTGAATTACTGCTGTTTAAACAAAGTAACTTAATAAAACCAAAGGCAAATCTAACAAACCCTATGCTTTCTTGAACACAAACGAATATTAAACCAAAACCACTCTTTTAAGTCTATAGTCCAGCGATAACAAAATTACTAATGAGGTACACAAACAAAATTTTAACTGCAAACAAATACAACTGACTGCCTGGACAGAAATTTAACTAACTGGCCCAAAACCCCATCAATAATGCCTCTCAAAATCAACAAATCATTGGTATCCCTGCTAGAGTTCAGACGATGAACCAGCCGCATGGAGAGCTGTTCATGGAAGAGGTCTCTCCTGGACATCTGACCGTGAGCACTCTTGAACCTTCCGCCAGGACTGCTCCACCAGGATTCGTTCCATGTCGAAGGTTCTCGGCCTATCAGGAGTTCCATGACGGCCCAGGTAACGCTTCCAGATATTGGAGCCAATCACAAAAAAGAGGCCAAACAGTCCAAATACACTGCGGCGTCTGGCATATAAATGAACATTGGCAGGGGGCGTGGCCGTAACAATGGAATAAATAAATAAAAAATACAGGGAGCCACTTCCTCTTTATTATGTGTTGATCATAAATGTGACTCAGAGTTTGGTTTGGCTGATCAGTCTTGTTTTATAGTCATTCACAGTCATTAAAAAGCAAAAACAAATCATTGCATATTGTCTAATTCTTTGTGACTATTTTCTAGGGTTCTGGCAACCACAGCTGCCAGAATTTTACTGTATATTACAAAGATGTTTTGACTGCGGTAACTTAACTGAGACAGACTTGAAAGGCTATGCAATACGTTCTGTAAGTGAGGCTGCCAGTAATGTTTACCTCGGACCAAAGTGCTGGTATGTGCACCTGAGCTTTATCTCTCTTGCTAAGATACAAGCAGAGCTTGGCCTGGAGCAAATTGGAGTCATTCATTGTGAAGATACATCTCTGTCGTCCTCCGAGATGGAGAGTCTTTTCCAGGGAGTTGACTGACTGAGAAGCAATCAAAGGAGACTGATTTTGAAACACTTTTCTTCTGTTGGTCTGTCATGCAGGCCAACACGGCCACGGCTCATATTCCAGTTGTTGCCAAGGAGCGAAAGAACATTAAGATGCTGAATAGAATAGATAGATATTCTACACTAAAGCAGTGCTACACCGGAGCTCTGAGGGGAAACGGCGAGGAATCTTTATTAATACATAAATCATCAGTTATCATCATTCCTGTGGCTGCAGAACAAGGGCTTCCGACTGGATGTGTGTACAAATATGTACCCGAGATTGTGTGTGAGTGCAAATATTTGGTCGACTCTGACTTTGCTGGTCTCCTCCCGTTGCTCACCCTCTCTGCTCATAGCAGCCCCCTGAGGAGGCGATTGGACGTGTCTGTTTCCCGGAGATAAAGGGCTGCTCACCACATCCCCAGAGCTGGGAGAAGTTGGCACAGAGCACACTGGCAGTCCGCTCATGTAACAGACCCTGTCACTGACACTTTGAGGGAGGCGGAGCGAGCGGGGTGGGTGAGAGGTTCTGAATGATGAGGTGAGATGTTAAAAGGGTGCAGTCTCACTCTGCACCAAAAACAAGTATTAAATAAACCACAGGATATTTACATTGAATTTAAATTGGGAAAAGCATGTTAATGAACAATGCTAAATCTGTCACACAAACAGACGCACTACCAACAAGAAAAAAATCAATGCGGCCTGAAGGAAAAAGGGTTTTAGAAGGTTGAAATCAATTGAAAAACCTTTTCACAATGTCCATGAACTGTCATTTCAGATCATTCTCTAAATCTGGCAACTAAGGGAGAGCTTGCCTAGCCTAAAAGGTCCACTCACTGTAACGACATAATAGTTGTTTGTCCATCGCCCCAAAACCTGAGCGTTTTAGGAATGAATCATAGAACTACCCTTTCTGAGGTTGACATAAACATACGTTGTGTCATCCATTTGTCAATTTAAAAGTAAAATTGGTTGAACATTTGCAAATGGTAAGGTTTCAGACTATTTCTATTTTGAAGTCTGAATAAACTGGCCGATAAATCTTCCCGAGTGGATTTTTATGCATCAAATCTGGACTAAATTGGATCAACGGTAAGGAAGTCATGCTTGGAAAACGGCGGATTTTCCAGGCATGACTGAGCAAAATATGAACTAACAGAGTAAAGTACCATATTATAAAAGTGTCAGGAATATACAACCAACCTTTCCCAAAATCAATCCAGTTATTCTTCGCAGGAAGGTCTGTGTTGGTATAAAATATGAAAAAGGATCCATGAAATCGTATCTGAGTTATCAGGTCAACACAAAGGAGCTGCAGCGGCTGATACGATAGCAATTCCATAGTATCCCTTACTATTCTGGGATAAAATTAGATCCCTGCAGATCGATAACTGTGGGAAAATTTGAGGGACGACTGACTGACTGTGCTGGAGGACTAAAAGGTTATCGTTCAATTGGTTAAGAACCTTCTAAGTATACGTTAAAATGATTTGTTTTCTTGCTTAAATGTCTAAATATGAACTGGTGGTGATGTGAGTACTGCCACAGACAGAAGCCGCTCACCCTCTTTTACCTACCTTCGGCGTGAAATCCGAAACTGTCATATCTAAAATCTCCAGATGAGTAACATCGAGGTCTGTGTATGTTTTGGTCTTTCTTTCGTTTAAGAAAGAAATATTGCAAAACGAAAGGTTATTATATTTTGCCTTTTGAGATACAAGAATCAAAATTTAAAAGAAAGACATTTTTCCTAAGGAGAGAAATTTGAAAAATGATTAGATTTCCCATGAGGAGACAACCGGATGTGGTTGTTTACAAGGGAATGACGGCATTACTTTCTAAGGTCTTTCCTCGTCACATGAAATTCGTCAGCACACCTGAAATCAAGGTAATCTTGATTATACCCGCTAATACACACAAACCAATCAGCCACAACATTAACACCAGTTAGTGGTCCTAATGTTGCCGCTAATTGTATTATATTCTGCTCAGCTGGAAGCTGATGTGTTGGCGAACCCAAGTTGAAAAAATGTGTGTATGTGTCTCAAAACAACAATTTTGCAGTAGTCCGTCATATCAGAATGATGATTTATGTTTTAGTGTATCTGCAGACTGACAGCAGCTACCAGAAACTCCTACTGCATGAACCGTCCTAGAGCTGGTGAGACACCAGTAGGCCCTATTACCGGTTCAGTGTTCCCATGTTCGCAGAGTGAGCTCCAGGATGCAGTTCTACATTTTCCATGCTGCTATGGTGACATGAATGGTCTTAAAATGGAGTGTTGTGATTGGTCCAGACTTTCTACATTATAACAACAATATAAATGCCATATTTTACTGTTTAGACCTGAAAACTGTCGTCTTAGGCTTCATTGTGAAATGAAATGAGTCAGTGACTGGTTGTAATGTTGTGGCTGATATGTGTGTGTATTAGTGGGTACATAATCTGTCTCCTCGTGGTTTATTTATTCCACAATCAAAGTAGAAAATAAGAGTCAAACCATTTTTTATTTCAAATTTCTCTCAACCCTATTTGTCCTTGAAGAAAAAACATGCCTTGTTTTTTAATTTTGATTCTTGGTCTCTCAAAATGAAAAATCGAATTACCAGTCCTTTTTCATTTGTTTCTGAGAGGAGAAATGAAATACCAAAACATACACAGATCCATATAAGACCCCTGGGTTGTTTGCTTTCGGAAACAGAACTGTTGTTTGCTTATGATCACTTAATATTAAAAGGGATACAGACCGATTTATGGAAATTTGATGTAAACAAACCTGAGTGCCTGTAATTTCCATTATTATACAACACATTAAATGTAAGACGAGAGCTGCGAGGACACCACATAAAATGAAAGTAAGCGTCCATGAATTTAGACCCGTATTTTGTACTTTAAAATCAGCATTATTTAACAAACATATACCGCATTCTAAACATTTAATTTCTGCAGAAATGAAAAGTTTTATACTTTAAATTCATATGTACATATCTGAAAAATATATATAATAATTTTAGATAGCAAAGCTGTTACTTTTGCGATAATTACATAATGACTGTGAATGGATGAAATGACGAAACAAGTTGGATTAACGTTAAAGTTTGGTACCGTTTCCTAATTAAGATGAATTTTTTAATTTGATGATTTTTCTTTTCCGTTGTCATTTCTGGGTTTCTTAATGATCACATTTCTTACAGCGTAAATATATATTTACTTTAACACTTTCCCCTTAGCCCCCAATACCTCCAGTCACTCGATGAGCAACCACACTTGACTGATTAGCCGTAACATTATGACTACTAACAGGTGAAGGGAATAATAATAAATCACCTGATTGCAGCGGCACCTTTCAGTGGGTAGGATATATTGGTTGAACATTATGGTAACCCAACAACTGAAGAAGAAGAAGAAAATGTATTCATAGAGCGCCTTTCATGTCAAAACAAACAACAACACAATGTGCTTCACAAGAACAATACAAGTATAAAAAGTATAAAGCATATACAGAGGCAATTAAAGTGCACACTGGATCTATTAAAAGTAGCGACAGACAATGTATAAAAGATGGCAGCAACAAACCTAACAGTTACTCAAGTTAATAAAAATGTTTTTTTTTAAAGATAAGCTACTGTAGCACACATTGCTGAAAAAAGAAAATGTTCATCCTGATGAAAAGATGCCAGACATGACACTAAAGACCTTCATGATATTCCTATTTGCTTTAATGTTATGAATGATTGGTGTTCATATTTGACTAGAGATCACATGCAGTGTTTGAAGTGAAAAAAAACCCCAAAAACATGTTCCTGTGAACCAAGTCTCAAATAGATGGACACAATCCAAGGAAAGTTAATGTTATTTAATGAACTCAAGTGTAAATGACACACGATCCAACCTTTTAGTGTGATTCCAACAAATTAAAGTGTTATGTTATAAATGTTTTACTTAGCCTCCCATTATTAAAGGCTTGTATAAATTATCTTGCATCTATCCTTAATATTTACTTTTTAATTAATTTTGTTAGATGAGCAATATTTCCTGTCTCTTCATACTTGAATGCCTGCTGGAGGCACATTGATCAAAATGCAGACAAAGGCGTGCCCTTGTGGTACACACACACAAACACACACACTCAGAGTCTAAGCACAATATTATTTTGTCTACAAGCTTTCAACTACAGCTTCTCTGCTTTCATTTTCCCCAATGCCGCCTGTCCTATATGCTCCACCACAGGGAATATCAATAGACAAACCATAGTCTTCAGAAAGAGATCAATACTGGAGAATATTGTTCTGTCTCCCTCTGTATATTTCTTTCTCATAAGATCAGTGGAGGCTTTTTGCAATAGAATCACTGTGGCACGAATTCTGCATGCTGCTTTTCCGCAACACACTAAATTAAAAGTTTAGTGAGTAATGGGCTGTGTGACCCAATTAAGATAATGCCCTTGTGTTTGGGTCTTGGCGGTTTGAGGTTGCAGATGGATGAAAAATTAATCATCTCTACAGTTATACACTGAGTCGTGATCACTTTTAAACCTTATTAATGAATTCTATGACAGCTTTGCTGCAATTTTTAACTCTTTGATTCACAGTGAACGGCTCCATTAATCAAGATTTTGAAGGTCAGCCACTGGAAACCTTACCATAGCTATTATGATAGTCATTTAATTTAATATGGAAATTTAACTATTTGCTTTCACGAGTGACTTATGGCCTGTGAATTGTCTAAACAGAGAAATACGAATAAAAATGACTTTTTGGGGATATTTTATGAATTATTTAAGGGGATATTGGAGAAGAGAGTGAAAAAAGTAAGAGTGGATTCCTACGGTATTTACACACTCATCATGATGCCAACCTAACATGCAGAGGTAAAAAGTCGGGTTGACATCAACGTTGGACAGATATTACATTTTCGCACAGCAAAATCCAACATCCATCAACCCTCTGTTACTACATATCCTGCAATCTTAGATTTCACACTCACACCTACAAATTAAGAGTCAGAGTTACTTATGGTGGCACAGTGGTGTCGTGGTTAGCATCACAGCAATAAGGTACTGGGTTTGAAACCAGCGATACTGTGTTTGGATTGGAGATCAATTGTTTAGCTGTTGATGGGAATGGTTTTTGTGTCCAGGGTTTACCCAGATCCTCCAGCCCAATCGAATTGTCAGAAATCAGAAAATGGAGGGTTCTTATTTTTATCCCAATCAAAAAACAGCAGTTCGAGGTTAATATCAAGCCAGCGTTTGGTACAGTCCGCGGTCTCCCTTACTTTGCATTGGTGTCCGATGTGAGAGCTGACCTCAGATCTGTCAATCACAATCTCAGCTGATATTTCTTACTGAAACAACAGTAATCACGCCTGATACTGTAGCAGATCACTTCAGAAGCAGAGATTCTGTTCTGTAATGAACGCTGTTGCATTTTCTGAACAAGACTTGACTAAATAATACAACAAAGTATTACATGGAATTTATTTCAAATATATATATATATATATTTCAAAGAACTTGTAATACTGATTTTGAACTCAGAAGGAAACCCATGCTGTGTCTCCAATCAAGTTATTCTGTTAGTATACTACCCTGTACATAGCAGTATACTAATAATAATAATAATACATTTAATTTATAATGCACTTTACATTTGGATCAAATTTCAAAGTGCTACAAAGCAAAAGCAGATAAAAAAAAAAAAAAAAACCTGACTCGAGGAGTCCATGTATACTATGGATACATGGACTCCTCGAGTCAGGGATATTATGGAATCTGCTGCGTCCACATCCGCCATAGATCCTTGTGTTAGAATGCTGGCTGAAATCTTGGAGAAAGAAAGACGGACAAGGCGTCAGGTCCATTTAGAGGCTGCCCTACCCGTGCAGTTCATCAAGGAGCGGGAAAAACCACAAATCTCCAAGAAGACAAATAAAAGCCTGCTGCAGACAGCCAGCATGGGGCCCTTTTAAAGAAAACTACACTTTCCAAAGTTAGTCCAAACATTCCTGAATCCTGATCTTTGCGTGTAGTCCGAGGGGGAAAAATAGATAATCCTGGTGGAACGGACTGTCCCGTTGGAAGATGGTTCCGATGAGGCCCAGGACAGGAAAGTCGTCAAGTTACGTGACTTTGTCCACCAATGCAGGGACAAAAGGTTGTAGATCTGGCTATTCCTTGTTGATGTTGGCTGCAGAGGGTTTCCGGCACAGTGTGTGTGGAACACACTAACAGCTCTGGGAGTATCTACATATTACACTTTTTCTGACATAACTATCTAACCTTGATCCAATTTAGTCCCAATGAGGTGAATATGAAAATGAATCTTTCTCGTATTTATTATATTTACTTATTATTACTCTAATAACTCCAGATTTCATCAAAGGAGTTCAATAAGGGGTATTGATTGTACCTCACAGTGGAGTGGGATTTTTAGAGGATAGACCCTTGCTACCTGGGTGGACAGCCTAGGCCTAGTTTTCGTTAACTGCTTATCTTGTTCAGGATCGCCGAGCCTATTCCATCTGACTTTGGCCAAAAGGCAGGATGGGCAAATCTCCAGTTCATCACAGAGTCAACAAGTAGAGATGGACAACCACACACATCCACAGGCAACACGCGGAGGACTCAAAGTTATTACGGTTAAACGTGAGGATTTATATGACTGTTATTTTTCATAGTTATCTAACATACCCCCATGCAGTTCCCCCATATAAGAAACACTGCATCATTTCATATACTGAATGTAAATATTCTGGAATTGCATTGTCTCAAATCAAACACTGCTGCCGTGCACTTTCAAAACGTTGCACTTTAAAAAAAAAAAAAAAGTGCAACGTTTTGCAAGTGTCACTTTCAAAACGTTGAACTTTTTTGAAAGTGCATCGTTGTGTCACTTTCAAAACGTTGAACTTTTTTGAAAGTGCATCGTTGTGTCACTTTCAAAAACATCTGCTCACCATTTCCTGTGTCTAATAATGAAAGGTTTAACGCACGCAGGTGTTTGTGGGTTTTCTATTTGAAATGATGAGAATAGATTGCCTGCAAGTTTGAATGTTGATTTGTTTCGATCTGTTGTGTCCAGGGTTGTAACCTGCCTTGTTTCCAAAGTCATTAGTGACTCCTAACCCCTCTGTGACCCTGCATGGATAAACAGTTATAGAACATGCACTTATGTTGAACTATTGTTCTCCCATTGAGGAGGAGAATTCTCCTTTTTTCAACACTCAGGTTTTGGGCCATTTTTTATCATGACATACTGTAGAGTACTTAATTTTGGCTACTCGTTAGTGTTAATACATTAAAAAACTCAAACTACTAAGGGTCAGTATGGAAAAGCCTGATTTCAGCCACAATACCAGTGCATAATCCAAACTGGAGAAGCATTCAATCCTCCATCAAGGCACACCAGTACATAAAAAAGACATAATTGTGATTAGAACCACTTAGATCACTTTATGTAGGATACTTTCCAATTACTGGACCACCTCTGGGATATGACAAAAGCTATGTCTCGGATAAAAATCTTGCAGAATCGGCCATTCTTTTATTAAGTTATTGCTAAAGAACTCAAAAGGTGCCCTATCTCGGGTTGGTTAAGTAAACATTATTGTAAGGTCACATTGTGAGATCAAGACCCAATGTCACCAATATCTAATCATCTTTAGGATTTTCCAAAACCTATTTGGGTAAAATTTCATGCAAATCATTTTTTTTCCATTTTCTTGCTAAGAAACAGACAAACAAAAGTAAACATAACCTCCTTAGCAGAGATTAGAAATAACTGTTTCAAGAAGTTTATCCTCTCATTATTTTAGCAGTGTATATATGTATATGTATATGTATGTATATACAGTGTATATGTTCTCATTAATTACCAATGCTATTTTGTCCATGCCGGCTGTGGCCTGCTTATTTTTGATTTCTGTTTTTGATCCATCCAAAACTTGAAATAAAACAAAACTTTATCATAGATTATTTACATACACCAGTTCACCTATATTGCATGTTTTTGGGCTGTGAAATTAAGACCACTCAGAGGAGAACATGCACCCAGAACTTTCCTAATGTGAGGCAACAATGCTAACCAAAACACCACTGCGCTGCCCCTGGTAGAGTAATTCAAGAATCATTCAGTTGCAATTGGAATAAACTCATGTAAATGGGTCGTCTCGGTCATTCTTTGCATATTTGACTCAATATCTACAATCTATGCTTGATTCATTTTGAGTGTAATTATCCACTGCACAGCAGATCAAAGATTATCTGTGGGGCCTCACATTCTCTCTGCTAATTATGGATCGGTTCCAGCTCTCACATGTCCTGAATAGGTGCTGTTTGTGCAAAACAGTGATGAAAGACAAAGCATTGTTGGTAGTCACGTCCAGTCAGCATTACATGCTCTCAATTTGAAACAGATTAATTTAATTTTCTATTGCTAAATATCTTCTATAGTACGTCCGCCTTTTTTACGTTTAAACTTTGTCATCTCACAACTTCTAAGTAAATTGGTTTGAATCACTAATTGAATTATTGAATATTCTGAGTTGTCTATTTTACAACTGAGTATTAGGGCCACATATTGTAATAGCACTACTACTGTATTAACTGCAATACATCACCACACCCCATCACCATAGCTAGAATTGTAGACAATGTATTTATTTATTTTTGTTGATCTTTCCTGGAAGAGAGATCCCTCCTCTGCGTCTAAAACTGAGGTTTCTTCCCTTTTTCCCCCGTAATAAGGGTTTTTTGGGGGAGTTGTTCCTTGCCCAGACCAAGTGTCTAAATACAGAGGATGTTGCTTCATGTACAGATTGTAAAGCAAATTGTGATTAATGGTTCTGGGCTATACAAGTAAAATTGTCATGACTTTACTAGACATGACATTGGAAAATGGAAAAATCTGAGAATTAAATGGTTGGTTTTAGTATAAAGTTGTAATTTTAATGAGAATAAAGTTGTAATTTTAATGAGAATAAAGTTGTTATTTTTAACAGACAACTTCTTCGTAGTCTCTTCGGGTCTTTCTTAAGTAACTTTTTCAAAGTGCTGATACTTATAATTATGTGGCGTTGAAATGCCGAAAGACTCAACATTTATGCACGACAAGATGTTCCTCAATTTGCTGCTGGAGACCCAATCCTGATATTTACCCTCTAATGAGTAGCCGAAAACTACAACGTTATTCTCATTACATTCTGACTATTTTCAAATAAAATCACAACTTTATTCTTGTAAAATGATGACATTTTTGTAAAATTCTCATAGAATTCTGACTTTACTCCCATAACTTGCATTCCACATAAAATATGACATAAGCCTTTGACTCAAATTAGGACTCTGTTTCTCGTATAATTCAGACACAAAATTAAAGGAATAATTATGGCTCTAATATTCTTACAGGAGATTTTGTAGTATTGTTGTCCCCCCCAACTCCCTTTTCCCCTTGCAGCCTTCTTGCTGGCATACTCACCAGTAAGCCCTTCCCCTTCTGCTACATATACCATGTGTTTTTTCGTCCTTGTTACCCTTATTGTACTTGTACACTCAAACTGGAGAGGTTGAGTGTAATAGAATGCAATTTAAAACAAATTTTTTTTGATTTTTTTGTTTGTTTTTTTTAAAGTGCGTTGAACATATTGAGTGAGTTTCAGCTGATTTAGATAATACTGTCAGGGAAAAACAACAAACAAACATCTTCTGGTGGTCCATTCACTCTCCGGCCCTCTATCCAGGTCACAGTCATAGAAAGCATACAAGCTCATCAATCAATCCATGCCCCCGCAGCTTTCTCTCACTCTTCCTCATCTGCGGCTCTCAAGGCTATTCTGGAAAGCGGTGCACCTCCAAGATGTCCTGGGTCTGTCCCCGAGTCTCTTCACACTCAGCCATGCCTGGAACATCTTCAAGGGAAGGTGGCCAGACCTTCATCCTTCTCTGTGTAATTGAAAAAAACAGCTCTTCACTCTTGAATCTGTGCCAGTTGGCTCGACAGTATATTTCATAGAGACTGGCAGCCAAAAAGTCTCCAGACCTCGGGATGGGATCTGAATGAAGATCAGCTCTGTAAGTCGGGTAAATGTGGTCGATTACACCCATGGTGAAAATATAGTTTTCTTACCGTAACCCATCTAAAAATGTTTTACTCCTTCATTGATCTGAATGGAGATCCATTCTCATTACCGGTGCTACACATGTACCCGTGGGTAATTTACTGATTTCATTTTTTTTTTGTTTGAAGAGCAAAGCTGATTGTGTCCCACAAAAGTCCCCAATCCCCCGGATTTTAAAAAGCAACCCCCCTGATTGAAAACCTTAAAGATAATGTGTAAAAGTTATGTCTGAAACACAGATTTTTTTGTACAAAAAGATTGCCCCTCATTGGCAATGAACTATGAGAGTAAAACAAGATATATACAAGATAGATATCCCCGAGTTGGTTCATGTGCACCAGATTTGAACTCAATTGAACCAACAGTTCATAAATTATGGCCAAAAAACCTTTGGAGGTAAAGCTCCCCCTAGTGTCCGAAATGTACAACCAACCTTTCCCAAAATCACTCCATTTATTCATCGCACTAAGGTCTATGTAAGTAAAATGGGATCCCATATGAATTTGTTAATTCACTCCATGGTGCATGACTATATAGCAAATCTACGTTATAGCACCTGAAGAACCTCTGTAAAAAAATGAAAAAGGGTTCCCGACGATACCAAAACACTCAAATAACCAAAATGCACCACCGGAAAAAAACGGAAAACCGTATTTGAGACCAATACACACTATATTGCTAAATTATAAAAGAAAAATCATGAAACTAACCTGGCAAATGTGCTTGTTGTGATGGTGAATAGGTACAATTAACATAAATTCAGCAAATAACGCAGACAGAACAAATCAGCAATTTCCTCATGTATCTGCAACTTATCTTAACATTTGACTAACATGATTGTCTACAATCACAGTCCCCTAGGTTAAGCCCACAACATCCTGGAGGGAATCATCTGGTAAATGATCACCTGCTTATCATAACTTCTAATACTAGGGTGGGAAATCTCAAAAAAGTTATCACCTTAGCTCTGACATGGACTTTCACCTAAAACGATTGATTTCTCTGACAAAGATCTTCTTCCAGGAAGACTTCCAATTGCACACTTGGGCCACAGTCATCCTTCTTAACCATATCTCCTTCACACCTTTCACACACATTCTGTCTCTGTCTGTTGATATCAGCCGTGGTCATCAGCCGGCCTCATCTATACAACATCATCTCTTTAAATATGACTCTCTCCATTCATCCAGCTCCATCATGCTGCCAGCACAGGCGCCCTCCAGCCTCCCCATCGCCGCCCAGTCCGGGCAGATCAATCAACTTTATCATTCATCAGTCTCAGCAGAGACATCGGCCACAACCACCACTATCCAAGGCAGACTCAAGGTGGGATATATTTTGGTGCCGCTCTGGGCAGAAACTCATCAATCACAATCTCCCTCAAGAGTCTGGGCCCTAATATTAACCTATTATCAAATATCATCTGTCATAATGAACCTTCCCCTCCTCCTCATTCTCTGTCGCTCCTGATTTAAATGTTTTAATAATGAAGACCACTGGTTTTGCATTTATATTTTGCACCAATGATGATCCCTGAAATGACTGGAAACCAAATTATACCCAGAAGGCTTTGATACATTCTAAGTACTGAAGTGGACTGTGCTTGGGATAAAAGCCAAAGACAATTTTTTTTAGGGCACATTAATAACGATTTGAAATGAAAGGAATGAGTTAGCTGGTTTTGATTGACTGGCCTTGGTCTCCGAGGGTTTTTATTGCCTCTTGTTTGTTTATGGTCGTAATTTGGAAGTTGTGAGCCGAAGAATTTTAAATGTCAAAAGGCCGACTCATAACAAAGAAAAGATCATTTATCCCCCTCACATTAACTACACGTCCATCAATTGCCCTATTGCACTGGAATGCTTTTACTTTATATGTTTGGACTCTTTTGTCATACCTATACCTTATTTATCTTTATTTAATGTATGTCTATTTATGTATGTTAGTATTTACACAGATATATAGTTATAGATACATATACACACATACACATACAAATACAAGCACACACATACACATAGATGTATAAAAATATAGATACATATACACACAACCACACATACATAAAACACAGACACAGACACACACATATATATATATATATATATAAAATATAGACACATATACACACAAACACACATACATAAAAACACAGACACACACATAGATATATAAAAATAAAGATACATACACACACACACACACCTACATATAAACACACACATACATAGATATATAAAAATATAGATACATATACACACAAACATACATACATATAAACACAGACACACACACACACAGATATATAAAAATATAGATACATATACACACAAACACACATACATAAAAACACACACACAGACATATAAAAATATAGATACATATACACACATAAATAAAAACACACACACAGACATATAAAAATATAGATACATATACACACAAACACACATAAATAAAAACACACACACAGACATATAAAAATATAGATACATATACACACAAACACACATACATATAAACACAGACACACACAGACATATAAAAATATAGATACATATACACACAAACACACATAAATAAAAACACACACACAGACATATAAAAATATAGATACATATACACAAACACATGAAGGAGATGTTGCTGAGCTCCAGAAGGGAATCAGGAATCATCTGGAAGGGTGGATTGGACAGCTCTTAACGGTAAAATAAAGGACATTAAAATAGCGCATGGGTTCTGATTGAAGTCGTCTCCGACAGCAGCGGAGCCATTTCTATGTAAGACAAAAAAACTAATCGCTCAATAAAATGTAAGATTTGGGAAGGATTCAGCGAAGCAGAGGCTGGTTGTCTCTGAAGATCCATGTGTGTCTTTGATTTGGCTTGCGTGTGCTGGCCATCTTATTCAACACAAATTATTTCTGAATTCAACTGATGCTTCCTCAAAAAATATTCTCAGAACTAATCAGTCAAAATCACTGATGATTGGTCTCACCAGAAAATTAATCAAATTTTCTGTCAAAACATCTGCCAGTCGCCTAAGATCTGATCTCTTTCATTCTTCACTCACATGCCTCCCATCCCTCCCTCCTGTAAGCCTCGGTTAATTAAAATGGAAAAAGAAGGATTTTCAGTCCGTAATTCAACTTATGGTAGAGGTTAATTATAGAGTCCGGTGAATTATACAAAGTACATTTTCGACTGGTGAGGAAAACATCACAAACGACGAGATAAATGTCGAACAACACTGGGGGTGTAAAAAATCTTCTCTTCCAGATCCAAAGTCCTCATTTATTCATTCCGCAAAAATATGATTAAAATATGTCTATGGTGCTTTAACGCCTCAAGTTCGGAACCAAGTTCGTGGTTTTTGTTTTATTTTACACATTTGATCAGTCAGCTTTGATCTCACATTGTAATTTTGCAGGCAGACTTAAAGACTTCATGACATTCCTACTTCCTGTCATCATCTACTGTATGTTGGATGTTTCTTTCTATGCTTGACGAATGATTGGCATGTAGACATCTGGACATCTGTCTTCCCTGTGTTGTCATTCTGTCATTTTGTCATTCTGTTTTTCCAATGTATTTTGAATATCTTTGTCAGACCATATCGCCTTGAAGTACATGAACCCTCCACCATCCTCATCTCCTTCCGCCATTTTTGTTCTTCTCATGTTTATCATAGAATAGTGTAACTTCCTGTCATTGCTTTCAGAGCCCGATCCACGGTTCAGTTTGATCCGGACCAACTTTCCGCTATTTGATCCAGATCTTGTTTTGGGGGAGGTTTTTCACCTGAAATATGGCTGTATTCTTATTTATTTTTAGTTTTGAAAGAAATCGTTAGTCATTATGCATGAACAGTATTTGGAAAAATCAGTTCAAGAAACAGTTTAGAAAAAAATGGCACTGAATTATAAATTGCTATCATTGGAACTGTCTCATTATGGTATACATGTACTGACGCAATCCAGTCCATTTCCGTCTCAGTCCTTCGTCTGTTGGACAGCACTCAGAATATGTTTCTTGACCATGCTGTATTTCACCGCTTTCATTCGCTTTTGAATATTTTGTATTTTGTGTTTCTTTTAATGAAGATAGTTCTAGAAATTATAATCATAATTATTTTTCTAATGCTGATATATTTAGGTTACACTAATTCTATGAGGGTCGCTTCATAAGGAAAAGCAATTTAAGCTTTTTTACCAAAAAAAAAAGCAGGGGATGAGATGGGTTTTTTTTTATAGCTTTAATACAATATTTGGCACAAAACAATACGCAAAAAAGAAAAAAAAACACCAAAGTTAAGAAGCATTTCTCTTGGGACTTTTTACTTACTGGAGACTACCGTTTTTTTCTGTATTATGAAATGTGATATTTTAATAAAAATAATTGTTGAACTGTGTACTCTCTTATCCAAAGATCCTCCATCCTCATACATATACAATACATCCTCATGGTAGACAGTTTTTGCCGAATATAAACCAAGTTGACATGAAAAGCAATAATTTCCCTTTGGCTTTAATAAAGTGTTATCTTATGCTTTCTTTTTTTGTGTACGAAGCTGGAAATATGATCTCCGAAGTTTAGACAAAACAGACATAAGTGCTTTTTTTATGCATTGAAAAGCAAGAAAAACAAAGAAGAACCTGTCACCTGAAGCAGCGTCTGCCTCTGAGGGTCCCAGGCAAAGAAAGAAGTAATAATTACTGTGAATTACTGTGCGAATACGTGAACTCTCATAAGAGGAACTCATATTAAAACATCAATTACATTATAATGGGTTCCCTGCATATTGAGGCAGAGAGGCGTCTTACTCAGAGTGTTTCGAATGATTTTAGAGACTCGTCTTGCATATTGTCCAGGGGAAGAGGAAGGAGAAACATTCAGAAATCTAAAGCTCATACAAATATAGAAAGCGTTTCATTTGGTAGAAAAATCCAACGATTCAGAGGTGTTTTTGGAAAAGCAGTTTCTCAGCTTGTCCAAAACAGTAAGCTGTGAATTATTGACTTAAATAAATGAAGATCTAGCAGAGGTTGAGTCAGGAGGATTCTTCCTTTGCACTCAGGCCGTAGTTTAATTCTAATACTAACCTGTAATTTACATCTTTTTAATTAATGCTTTTTTACAAACTTTAATTTAAACACTCGGTGTCAATTTCCAGCTATTATTATCAGAGTTAACAGCTGTTCTCAACTAAGTCACATCAGTCCGATAGCATTGTGACACGCCTTCATCATTAGCCTTCTCATGCTGCCTTTTTTTTTTTTTTTTTTTATTAATATGAGCCTCTTTGTACATCTTCTTCTTTCAAGCTGCTGTTATGGGCTAAATATTCGCAGAATCACCGACTTTATCAATATGTCAGTCTCAGCAGGGTTATCAACCATCATCATCACAAGTGTCCAGTCTCCGGGGGGGGCTTTATCCTCCTGCTGCTCAGGGCAGATCCCCTCCAATCACTACCTGTTGGACGAGTTTGAGCGCCAAAGACTTTCTGTCAAACTCATTGTCACACATCATCTTTCGTAAAAAATGATTATGTCTTCTTCTTGTCTGTGTCTCCTGTTTTAAATGTTATTTAAACCTTATTGGTTTTGCATGTATCTGCAGCATCCATTATGGTTGCTGGAAATTACTCAAAACTTAGGCGTACACATTTCTCTCCTGACTGAAAAGGCCAATTTAAATAATATATATCTGTGGTTGTCTCAGCCATAATCCACTTTATCTGGTGTAACTTAAACTGAAAACAAACGCCTCTTGATTTGACACAACGTAACAAAGCAAACCAAAAAAACAGCCAAGTAAAAACGAGTGTCTGTAAGGCAAAGGGGATACATGTCCGAATCTCACGCCATGAATGTACAATGATGGAACATGAATCGTTTTCAAAGTAATGCAACCGTCTTTGGTTCTAGTCCTTGAAAGAATGAATTGAATTGTTAAAAGTTTTGCATGACAAATCATCAAATGTAAAAGCCTATCGTTCTTGTGAAACATTTTTCCAGCAAGAAGCACGAGTGTTGAAGAACTCATGTTTAAGGGAGTTACGTTCTAGTTTCAAGCAATCCCCCAGTTGAACTCCAAGTTAAAATAGATTTCAAGTCCAGTCGTATTAACCAAATTTGAGCTAAACTGGACCAAAAGTTGAGAAATGATGGCCTGAAAACTTTTGAAGTTAAAGCACCAACTACTCTTACAAATATACAACCGACCTTTCCCAATATCAATCCAGTTCTTCCTCATCCAAAGTTCTATGTGGAAATAAAACGTAATAGAAATAATCCGTGAAGTAGTTTGAGTAACTGCATCAACATGTAGGATCTACTGCAGACGCAGCAAACATCATGATGTTAGACAAAGTTATAAAAGTCACTATTTTGTTTCAAAACAAAGTCCAAATCTTCCACAAACCATCATTCTTAAAACAAAATACTATCATGTAATTCACGTATTCTCTTCCCTTCGGTTTTTTCTTTTACTGACATTCAAATAAATAAATGCTTTAGTTACATGCTAAATCAGACAAAGTGACTCTGAAGCCAGATGTTTATCACACTTCTATGGATAGACCAAATACTTAATCCCATTGTTTGCAGCACAAAATCCAATTTGCACCAGTCTAATAGACTGCTAGGCAGAATTTACACCAATCTGCAGAAGTTCCAGCCAACATTTCAACCACTCGTGCATTTACCGGACAACTACAGCCTTCTATGCACTATCTCTGTTTTTACAAAGTAGTCTGACCCAAAATGTTAGCACCGAATATAAATATCTTGTTGGTCAACTCTACTTGCACAAAAATTGCCTGAGCAGATTTTTGTATAATGACTTTTTTCAGGTGATCAGAGAATCATGGTAAATGAAGATTTAAATTTGAGAGTGAATAAAAGAGATGCAAATACTATTATAAAGAAAAAAAACAACAAAAAGAAGGTAAAAGAAAAACATTTAAAAAAGAAAATTCCTTCTGTACCACAATTGTAAGTGGAACTGCTTCACCACGAAGAGCGCAACGGTATGGTGAAGAATAAGAGTCCAACTTTACACAGCTTTAATATTACAGGTTACTTCCTTCACTGTTAAATAAAGGAAGCTTCTTTCCATGTGCCACGCAAACAACAGAGAGCGGGTTCGTATATCAGCAGCCCTGTGGGAAGATGACGTGTGTCATCCAAACTACTCCTAATGAGGGTCTGTATTATTGTTGGATGTTGCTGTGTCCTGTTGAATTATTGATGCCACTTCACAAATTCAGAAGAACCCGTCTTTATGTCATTTAATTATCTGATCAAGCTTTTGAAAATTTGTTTTGCCATCTTTCAAAAAGCTCAAAAAAGGGACTAAATGAATCAAGGAACACACAGGAGGGCACAACCCGCTCTTATTCATTCATTGTAGGAGCTTCTCATGGATGCAGTCGCGGCCCTCCGACTGTGATCGTTTTCCTGGGTGCTCGTTGTGCGGACCGTTATTAGCGGCAGTTAACAGCTGCTAACAGAGATTCTTTGTTCACGACACACTCCCATCTCCCAGCACAGCAAGAGCACTGAGCGACTCTCAGCCATTGTAAGACATCTGCTTTCAAACATTTACAATGCTTCAGAGCCTCTAATGGCGTCTCCAGGGTAAATATGTCCATTTCTGGGGAGTGTTATAAGCCAACCCATCTACATTCATTCAGCAGAGAAAACTCAGTCAGGTCGTCTGCTCATTTCCGTTTTCTAATGCGTGTGTTTTCAAAATACTTGTTTATTAATTTTATTAGCAATCCAGGACATCAAGTAATCTCTGATATGCCATAACATTATAACCACTAACAGGCAAAGTTAGAGTAACTGATTATCCCGTTACGACATAAAGTATTCACTGCTTAGCCATAACATGATAACCACTGACAGGGAAGTTAGAGTTACCGATAATTCCATTAAGAAGTATCAGACAGCAGTTAAACATTTTGTCCTGAGCTGGATGTGTTGGAAGCAGGAGAATGGGAAAGCTAAAGGATTTGAGAAACTTTAACAAAAAAAAAAAATACAAAAGAAATACAAAAAAAAGTAAAATTGTGTGATATGGGGAGGTTTCAAACCTGCAATTTTGGTCCAGAACAAGCCGAAAGGTCCAAAAGTGCAGACAAAATGAAGCACCCTAATTTTGCTTTAACACTGATTTCCATTTAACTTTATCATTCGGTTTCACCGCTCTAGTCATGCAAACCCAAGCGGGGATCTATTGTGTCACCTGCATGAAAATAAACAGGAATGTGTCTTTCAACCGTTTCACTCTGTTATCAACCATGACCAAAGTAGACACAACTGTGTCTTTATATCACAGATATCAGGTCAGTCACAGATATATGTGAAACCCAAATGTTGCCATGTCTTCCTCAATTACACAAAGTTTCACAGATCAAACAGACAAGTTTGTCCCAAATGAGGTAGGTATGGAATGGGTCATAGCAGTACTCATAGTCGGAGCATCTCCAAAATTTCAAGTGCTGGGCGTTGCAAGTTCAGCTGCTTCTGGTCTGCAGTACTTAGTAACCGGGGAAATGTCAACACCGTTGGGTCATTGATGTGAGTTAGAAGGTTAGCTAACTTTGTATAACACCATAGAAGAAGTTGAAAACATCACAGCTGGTTCTGATAGAAAGGTGCAAGTACCCAAAGTGTTTCGCAGCCAAGTTGTGCATCGAAAAAGGGGGCGTATACAATATTCAGCAGGCGGTTTTAATGTTATGGTGGCTCATTGTATTGCGGCTATAATAAAGCCTCTCACTGCTAATCATCCATATGAAGACATGCGCCCCAGGAAGGACAAATTACTGATGTGCTATGTTGACCTGCCTGGCTCAGATTACACCTTGTGGAATTACTTTCTCCCGTGTCGGACTTTTGTTCCTTATCGTCGGATGTTTCCATTTTTCGTGAAGTCACATCCCCTGACAAAAATGCAATAGTTTAATAACCAGTCACTATGCGCAATAATTTATACATCCAAGAGTTCCGGCAAAATCAATATTACCATGGCAGTATTGTGTTATCCGAGAGCATTCATGGAATGGCCCTCCACCCCATGGCTCCCTTTATTACCGGAGCAGCGCATGTCGAATCTCCCTGCAATAACTAATAAGGGACTTTTCTCATTACAGGCTTTATGACCACAAGACGCGCGTTGGTTTTGTAAGTAGAAAAGGAAGAAAAAACAGATGCAGCGAAGCGGATAAGGTGGCAGTCAATTGCTTCAATTTCTGACCTGTAGGTAAACAGCACAGATATGAGGAAAAACGAAGAAGATTCCCGAAATAAATGAGTGGACACAGGATTTTGGTTTACCATGTGAATTAATGTTCCTTTGGAAGAAAACATTAGCAACCCTGTTGTGTGGGAATTCATTGTGTTCGCACACAGTCAGATTGATTTTACTTCACAGAAGAGTTTCTAGATCTTTGGTGCATGACAGATATTACATGACATCAGAAATTTTGTCAGGATTGATAGCGACACGGTCTTACATTACTTTGAAAAAAGAAAAAAGGCCAACACTGTCGTCCCTTACAGCAGGGGTATAGCCCCAAAAACCTCACAATTCCCTGAGTTGCACAAGCAAACCCCCCTGACTGAACACGTCCAACTAAATGTGAATTATTATCTGAAAAACAGTGTTGTTGTTTTTTTTAAAAAAGCTCCTCGCAGTAGAAAATTTGAAAGATTAAATTGTGTATTCACTGTAAGTAACTTCATTTCTTAAAGTCAGTATAAACAACTTATTTACTGTGACTATACATGATTTTGGTAAAATTAATGCAAACATTCTGTAAATCATGACCGTTAAAGTATTATATTCTCCAAAAACTGCATAAGATATATATATTTGTGAAATAATGTTGATTTCATTGTAAAAAGAATGTCTGAATATATTATAATTCACTGTAATTTCTTTGTTAAAGGGTATACAGACTGATATCCATTTTTTTAAGGAACATGGTAAGTAGCTCTCAAAGGAATTGATATAAAGGGTTGATATATAATGGTTTTCTGTACAAGAACAAGGTTTTTGATTGACAATCCTAACATTGTGTAAATTGTCAGGAATAAAGGCTCATGACATGCGATGAGGTTGTCCATACTTTGAACTCTGTGGTCAGAAGTCATGGGCAGTTGCTATTTTAAAAATATGTAGTGGCAGTCTTATCCTTAAGAAGGACCAGACCGACCGCTCCGTCTGTCAACAGTTGTTTGAGTAATGATCAACTTTGCTTCAAAGTTCAAGAATAACTCAAAGACTATACGAAGTTAAAGTTGATCAAACAGTCACATTTTTTGACAGGCCCTGTCTATCCTCGTGAAGAATGTAGGAAGATCAAAGCAATGACCCGGCAGGCCAAAGTGAGCTTACCTTCCATGCCAATAAAGCTCCTATACCTTCTGCAGCGCTAGCGAAAAAAACACAAACTATTAAATGCCCCCACGGCAGTAATGATCTGACCACAGCCGTAGGTGTCACAAAGGCACACATTTTGATTTAGATGTGACCCTTTAGTATGAGATACACACTAAAGAATAAGAGATCGGGAGGGAGTCC
This sequence comes from Lophius americanus, assembly GCA_037951165.1. Lineage (NCBI taxonomy): Eukaryota > Metazoa > Chordata > Actinopteri > Lophiiformes > Lophiidae > Lophius > Lophius americanus. The sequence goes on along the minus strand of JBBDHG010000090.1, from coordinate 1,330,741 downwards.
TGCATCACTCAAGGTAATTTCCATAATTCACTCTAAACTATTAATATAGCCAAAAGTCAGTCACTCTTTAGAAGATGAAATGCAATACACATGAATCTCCCCTAACTCGTTATTCCTCATCTCATTAATAAAAAAAAAAAAAGTGTGAGCAGATTGAATACAGTTGTATGAGCTCTTTAACTAAAAACGTCAAGCTCTTCCCGGATGACAGAATCATCCATCAATGAAATTCAGTTCGTTTATTTTGAGACTAACCGTTAAAGTCACTCTGGGCTGCACAGGTAATTACAGCACCGGCAAACTTCAGCAGAGCCAATATTTCTTAGGATCAGGCCACCGGTCATTAGCCTCAAATATTTGACCTAGCGGACCCGATCATGAGTTTATGGCCTAGTTCCTCAGCTGCAGAGGAATATGTCATTTAAATGTGACGCCTCACAGGCATGGTATAAAACTGCAGCGGCCTCCTATATTACATGGCTAGACTTTTATTTGTATAGGTGAAATGTTGAGGAAAAACAAGATTTTGGGGGGGGTTTTGGAGCAAAGACATGAGACCGTTTATTTCTATCACGATGAAACCCACCGTAAGTTCTAAATATTATTCCTCACAGAGTGTTGAAAGTCATAAATGCCCCGATGTGACATAATGACAGAAATAAGTGAAGGAGTTCGACTGAGGACAAGCTTTAAATAAATTATCCTCACTCTTTGCGCTGTTTATATATATATATACTATATTGAAATGCCTCCGTTTGAAACGTTTTTCTTTACAGTTCCAGCTTTATTTATCGGCCTCTGGAAACCTTTCATTATTCTATTTCTTTGATACCATGACTTCAGTTCAGTGAGCCCAGAGCAGGGTTTTGCTTCATATTAATGTGCCAATGCCGGCCAGTATATCAGATCCATTTCAGCTGATCGGAAGCAGCAAATAAAGTTTTCTAAATAGTTTTAATAAAACATATTCAAAGGTGTAAAGTCCCCTTGTCCTTGACAAGAGAAGATGCAACATTTAAGGAACGCATAAAATTCAGTGCAACACCGGCTCACTTTACAATCTAATCCTGAAAGCGCCTCTTGGAGCAGTGGTGCCATAAACAATGACCATTATTTGAATGATAAGAAAGGACGGCAGGGGGAATAGCAACATCTCTCAGTGGTTGTGTTTTACTCGGCTCGTTCGTGTATTTTTTCAGTATAGAAGAAAGCCCCCGGGAGCAGAATGTTTTTCAAAAAGTCGTGATTAATGAAACATTAATTATGAATTTTTTAGGGGGAAAAGAACGGTTGTCACTCTCAATTTGGACCCATTAGAAGTCGGATAGAAGGAGGAGACAAGGAAATTTAATGAGGTTTGCAGATGTTGTGCTGGAAGAGGATTCGAGGGTTGATGTGAAGAATTAACCAAGGAACCCAGGGAGATAGATTTAAGGCAAAGCTAATGAAGTTCCTATCAAATCAACAAATGGTGCACTGTTTGCCATTCAAAATGTGTTTTCCTAGCATATAGACCGTGATGATGGAATCAGTCCTAGCATCTTCAGGTACTTAGCAATAATATCAAGGCTGCAATCATCGTACAAAAATTACAAGTAGATCAGTGATGTTGATGCATTAGGTGAAAGTGATATATTTCAAATAGTGAAATTGAATCCTTGAACAGGATAAAGGTTGACAGGGCTACATGCTATTCAACACATTGACTTTATTTGAAACATTACAGCATTATTCTCAGAATTACGACTTTAAACCCAGAATTACAACATTATTCTCAGAATTGCCACTTTAAACCCGACTTAAAACTTTACCTTAAACCTATCTTTTAACCCAGAATTCCAACTTGGAAAAACTAAATTTCCAAAATTTATTGAACAACACTCTTTGATGTCCCAGAGATCCCCGAGGAGAGTGTTCTATAGACTGATGATTTTTTGGAGTAGTCTCTTCATAGTCCAGACCTGATCCCCGTTCACTTGCTGTCGTGGGTGAAGTAGAGTTGGCAAAAGTTCCACCACAGTGAAGTCAGAGACTGATCTCCAGTTATTGAGTGTTTGGTGGAAGTCGTTGCTGCTAATGGTAGCACATTTAGCTTATTAAGCTGGAGATTATTGTTGGTATTAGATTTTTTATTAGATTTTATATTAGGGATGTGAGGCCTCCCTGACATCCAGTGACCTGCACAGGCATCACATCAAGAAGAGTTGTTTAACTGAAGACAGAAAGACCCGAATAATCCACTCTTACCTTAGCCTCACTCTCTCTAATGGTTTTGTGTGAGTAGCAGGCGGTGATGGAGTAGGTAGAAATTGCAGTAAATGAAAACACAAGGTCAAAGCAAAGAGGTATAATTGAACTTCTATTAACATCTTCAACCTAATTTCACTGAAAAGCATTCTTGTCACCTTCTGCCTGAAAGAAGTTCATTTTGCCATCCGTGCTTGTGCGTAATACCACATCCCATGAGTATGTAAATCATGAGAATTACAGAACTACAATAGCTCTTGTCAATATTTGTGTTAGTCGCAGCCGTCCCTCTTGCCTAACCTTCTGCTGAATGCAAAGTACTCGGATCAAAGTGAGAGACAGTTGAAGCAGGAGACATTTCAACAGCGATCCCTTTGAGCCAAACCTTTCTGTGAAGAAACGATGGGTACGGATGGGCGGAACTAAGGTATACAATGGGATAAACATGGCACCTGTTTTGTTCTCAACTTCGAGTGATTTCACAGCTCCTGGGATTGACCGTGGCAGCATCATTGCGTTACTGCTGGTACCATGGTGGGGGCTTTGAGAAACAAAACATAACAATTTTAACCCTGCATAGTAATTCAACCTGCAAACAGTAAGTTAGATTAGATTTACCGAGCGGGATGTGTTTTATATTTGACCGTCATCACAGTGGTAATGTGAGTCAATAGCCACAAAAGGTGGAACAGCAGCACTGAGTTAAAAATAACCGCAAATATAGTATGACCAAAAAATGTTATTCAACTCAGCCTGATCAGCGTTCATAACAACATCTTGGAATACAATGGTTATAAATGATATTGTCACATCTGATAGTCTCAACCAAGGTTAAGGTTTTTGTTATACATGTATTCTTCGTGCACTTTTCATGACATGGAATCAACACGGAACCTCTTCCGGACTCCCACAACTTGGACTGGACCCATGAGCAGCACCCAAAAAGCATTTTGTCGGTTCATTTCAGTTACTGAAGAGGCAGCTTGTCGAGGATCTTGGAGGCTATGAGCGAAAGGATCGAAGCTTTGAGCTGTACTGAGATGGTAAGGCTAGGATAATTGCTGCCGGTGACAGGTCTAATTCAGTGTGGATCTGACAGGGCAATGACTGAAAGATCTTCTACAGTGACCTGATCAGGGCATTGTCTGGACGGACAATCTGATAAAGAGTGGAGGTGGAATGATATTATAAATATACTGTTTATGCTACAAGGTAGTATCGATTTGAGGTTGGTGTGGTGATCTCACCACACCAACCTCTCCAGACGCTGCCCCTCCAGACGCTGTCACACTCAGAGGAACCCAAATATACAGACAGGCGAGAAAATTGAAGGTAAGATGCGGAAAGATGACAAACTCCTCAAGAGAGGAGCACTTTAACAGAACTTTGGTTAATTTGATGCAGAGCGAGACCACCTCTTTGGTCGGACCACAGTCCAGCTGTTTGGTCTGGAAGTGGGTCCAGTGGAGATTTTGACCTACGGATGGCAGCAGATGCTGGTTCACCTTCCCTCCTGATTCTCTTTGATTTGTGTGCTACCTTCGACACAGTTGACCATGGAATACTCCTACACCGCTTACATCACACCATTGGACTCACTGCCACGGCCCTAAACTGGTTTCAATCCTACCTCACTGACAGAACAGAATACGTTTCCCTTGGAAGTTCAAAGTCCCGGACAAACAACTTCACCTGTGGGGTCCCCCAGGGAACAGTCCTTGGCCCCATTCTCTTCATACTATACATGCTCCCCCTTGGCCGTGTCATCAGTCAATATGGACTCTCATTCCATTGTTACGCTGATGACACGCAAATCTACATAAAAACTGGTTCCTCCGCAGCCTCTCCATCCTCATCATCATCTCCCCTGTCAACTCTCCGCGCTTGTCTGGAGGAGATAAAGGTGTGGATGAAAAACAACTTTCTCCAGCTGAACAGCTCCAAAACCAAAGCTATTTTAATTGGCACCCCACATCAGACCCAGTCTTCCTCCATAACCAGTATTAACTTCTCTGTCACGACATTCCCCTCTCTTCATCAGTCACCAACCTCGGTGTATGATTTGACCCTCAACTTACTTTTGAATCGAACATCAAACATATCTGCAAGATCTCCTTTCACCATCTCAGAAATATCTCGAAACTCCGTTCTTCACTCACCTTGAGTGACGCTGAAAAGCTGGTCCACGCGTTCGTCTCCTCCCGACTGGATTACTGTAACGCATTTCTCATCGGGATCCCTGATAGAAGTCTTCAAAGACTTCAGTATGTTCAAAACAGTGCTGCAAGGATCCTGATGAGAGTTCGTAAACACGAACACATCAAGCCCGTAGATGTGAAAGAACTACTCACCCCACTGACCTCAACACGATCCCTCCGTTCTACCTTATCATACCGCCTCCTCCTTCCCCGGACTAAGCTCAGCACCATGGGTGATTGGGCTTTCTGTTCTGCTGCCCTTCGTCTGTGGAATGCCCTCCCTGACCATCTCAGGGCTTCACAAACGACTGACACATTTAAAAAAGGACTTAAAACTTTCCTTTTTAGCAGAACCTATAACCTTAATTAACATTGCTGCTTTTTGGTAAGGCTTTTATATAGTTATTATTTTATTTTTTATTGATGCTTTTATCTGCTTTTGCTTTGTAGCACTTTGAGATTTGATCCAAATGTAAAGTGCATTATAAATAAAATGTATTATTATTATTATTATTGTTAGTTTATGCCTATAATTTTGGTCCTCAACAGGATGAAAAGTCTATTTGTGCAGGCGGAATGTGGTGTTCACAACAATTTTCGCAATCCCGTTCCAATCATGTGAATGACACCTGAGATTTATGGCGTTACTCTTGTGAATAAGGCGAAACTGCAAATAACCAGGAACGTTCCTGCAACTGAAATCATCACTGTGTTTGAATTCAAATTACCTGCAGGCGAACACATACATCTCAAATAAGCTAGAAAATGGCAATAATGATGGCTTTCATGTCACAGCATCTTGCAAACGTCTCTCTCAATTTGAACCTTCATGAAGTGAACGATGAGAGGAATGTTAATACCGTCACCAGGCTAAAAATTTGTCACAACCACTCTTCTTTGTACTCGTGCCTTTGAATGTAATCACATTGCCCAAAAACGTTACGTGCCTTACGTTTGTTGTGAACGCAATACTCAATTCAAAGACTAACATACTTGCCTCTATTTCATAGTTGTGCACAGAGCCTTTAACTTGCATCCCTTCCAAACCAAGAGGTGCAAAAGTTATGCCAAATTGAAGTTGTATCCCTAATTCTATGGCTCTCTTTCATTGAAAGGATTAACAAGAAAATAAAGTGAATTAACTTTAGGACACCACTTTATTTAAGCTAGTTCTACGTTGTCATTCCAAACAGCAATGGTATATCCCAAACAACCTTATACAAGCAATCCCCTGATTGAACTCTTCCCATTAAAAATAATTGTTTAGGAAGTTTCCATTTTTCATAAAAAAGTTCCCTGAATATGAAATACTGGTGAAAATTACATTTAATTCATGAAGCAATGGTTGAATTAAATGGTTGAGAAATTATAGTCCAAAATCTTTTTAATTTAAGTGGCGAAAATATAAAACCAACCGTCCCCAAACTAACTCTTATTATAACTCTTATAACTTATTTGCTTAAATCTTTTTAAAAGGACCCATGAAATACTCTTATGAGTTATCTTTTTAATGCGAGGGATCTGCGGAGGCGATGACGATTCCATAATATCCCCGACTTTTTGGAAAAATAGTCATTTTTTTTTGTATAGGTATGAATGTAAAGATGTCTTTCAAACTCATATCATAGTCATAATATTTAAAATACAATGCTTTTACATGTGCCAATGTGCAAACATCATCAAAATATCACCGTGGACATGTGTTGTTCAAGGGTATCACCTCATATAGGAAATTCAAACCTGTGAAAGCCATCTCGATGTGCAAATGAGAATGGGATAAGGCTCTGATTTTTTTTCTCCTCCGGCCTGGCACAGCAGTGGTGTTGGGTGAAGGTGAGGACTTCCTGGCAGAAGCGTAGATGGAATCGAGGGTTATCTAATAGACCTGGGCGGCAATCAAGAGGTGATGAGAGCATTATTGCGGAATGGTTGCATGGATGTTTGGTGACATATGATTGAGAGTGTTTTTTTTCCTTATATTCGTGTCATCGCTTACCCTGGGGGCTTGGGTACAAAGACATACTAGGGGCCAGAAAAGTCAAGTCATTTCCTCCCACTGAACCAATCCAGCCCTTTGGCAGAGCTCGCATCTGACACTGATCCCACATCAGTCGGAGGCTGAAACCTCGCCGGCTTTTGATGGTAAATGTCTAACACTCCAGTCTGTATCTGGATATGCGGGCGATCCATAGCTGAGCAACTTCAAAAGACCAGACTGGTGTCCTATATGAAACCTGTAGTGAGTCCAATTATGATGATGTGTGATTTTAAGCACTCTCTCTAACAATGTTGTCGTTTTTGAGATAATGTTTCAAAAATTAGTACAAATGTTTGTGAACAGGGACATTTCAGAAGGCTTGATCCATGATCCTAAGTATTTGGCTGGTGAATCAAAGTCTTCCCTCATGTTTTATCAGAGGTGTTCACAGCCACCCCCACACACATATTCACACTGCTCCATTTATCAAAAGCTGAAATAATAATGTGGCAGGGATTTATTAACTTATTCAGGAGCCAAGCTTCATTTGCACAAAAAAGCCCACAATCCTCAATCTGACATTGATTTATTTTGATTTATATGGAACAAGTGTGTTCGGAGTGCCTGTGCTTTGAGCACTGCATCTCTCTGGTCTCCTTTGTTTATAGTGACAGTGATAGGGGCTTTAATGGAACATGGACGCAAAGCAGCACAAGTAGTTCATCCTGTGGATGAACATTCAGCAGTTTAGGCTAGAAACTGGAAAGGCGAATATATAGGCTGAGTTTACTTTTCTATTTAATTGATGGTAGTACCTTAAACTGTTGTACATCATCAACCCTCTCACCAGATGGGATAACCTTTCGAACTAAATACGTATGCCTTTTCTGTAATACCATTTCAAATATTGGCCAACAAGGTTGTGTGGTGGTTAGCCCATACAGATGTGAACAGTTTGAACATTATTCTCTGCATTTGACCCGTCACGGAGACGTTGTGGGCAGCCACTGTGAAGCGCCTGGGTTTCAGGGTTTTGCTCAAGGACATTTCATGCATGGAGCATCAAGAGGTGGGGTCAAAACCCCAATCTTACAATTGAGGGATGACTGCTCTACCATCTGAGCTAAAGCCACCCCAAATATTATCTTGGTGTATTGATGACTCTAAATGTCCCGTAGGTCTGAATGTGTGTGTGAACTGCTGTTTGTCACCGTGATGAAATTGTAACTTGTTCAGGGTGAACCCCACCTGTTATCTAATATATGCTGGGATAAATTCTCCAGCTCCCCCTCTGCGACCCTGACCAGGATCAGGGGTTTCAGAAAGTTGACGGATATTTGAAACAATGCAAGAAAAGCACAGGAGAGCGAGTCATAAAAAATTGAGAAATCTGATATTACTTTGTACAAATAAACTGCTATAGGATTTAAAAGTAAAAATCAACAGTTAAATATAGAAACTAGGCATGTTATGTCTCTCTGTTCTAAAAGTGTTCTAAAAGCAATCCCCCTGATTGAAGACCTCAAATTAAATTTGAAGGTTTTGTCTGAAAAACAGTGTTTCAACTTTATGAAGTTTGTTGCATTCTCCTGGCAACCCTGAGTGTCTGTGCCAAATTTCACATCATTGAATTTGATCAATCAAAGCTACGTAAGTCCCAAAAATATTGTTCGAAATCAGTTTTTTAAGGATTTTATTTTAATTTGTGAGGATATTTGACATATTGAATTTGTGCATATCTGACAATTAAAACAAAGTGGTTTAATTGTCGTGACATAATAAATGGTCTTGGAATACGTAATTGTTTAAATAATATTTAATGAAAATATAAATCATCGCAGTGTCTGATATTATTGTATTTTCTTGTCCTTTTCGTGGACCACAGTGTGACAAGCCGCTGAAGACTATACGGAAGTAAGGGGGATCCTGAAAAAACAATAAACAAAGAAAAGACAGCTCGACAGAAGTATGGCTATCGACATGACAACACTCTTTCTGTAACATAAGTGAACTATTCAGAGCGCCACGGATCAGAAGAAGCAATCTCGCTCTCTTTCAGGTTTGATTTGAGGATGTGTACGTCTGCATTCAGTGAACCATGTGGAAATTGCAGCCCTTTGAATAATCGTCAAGGGTTACAAGGGCTGCCTCTCCTACTCCTTCCTTTCAACTACAACTCATGCGAACACCTGCTCAAAGTCTACAATTTATCCTCAGATTACAGAAACGTCCACAGAGACCATACTGAACATCATAACTATGATATAATTGATCTCTTGCGAGCACATTTTTTCCTTGCATATGACAGTTTTAGCGGTAAATACTGATAAAATATCAACCACAGCTGTGTGTGTGTGTGTGTGTAGCTCAGTTCCTTTTCTGTGAAAGTAGCATGCTTAATAAAGACTGCAAAGTCAAAGGTTAGAACAATAAGAGGGAATTCTATAACTTGAACAATTGCTTTTGCTCGTTGAAATCTGTTTTGATTTGGATCTGGTAATCCTCTTGGTGCATGCGTGGGCGAAGCGAAGTTGTTAAACCTCATACGATAAGATGGTCAATCAAAGTTTAGACAGACTTTTTTTTTTTTTCTTCTCCCTGGCAGGTCACAAAGGTTCCTTTCGCCCTATTATCTTCTTCCTACTCAGCTCCACAGCTTGTATCTACGCTTGAGAGATCTCGCCTTTAGCCGTGTGTATGATTTGAATCACTGCTCACCGATCATGCTTAACATGACACGGCAGCCTGTTGTTGACAGTCCTCTGCAGCTTGAGAGATGATGTGCAAGGTGTGGAAACAAAATCTATTAATTAAATAAAATAATCAATGATAAACCCCCTAAAGAGAGGGGGTGTCGTGAGCTACAGAACAAAGCAGAAGTTGTATCGATTTGATTCATTCCTGTTGGAGACAAATTATTGTGGCTCTGCGTTTTGGTCATTTAAGGACATATTAGTATGTGATGGTGATGTAACTTAAAGCGACAGTAAAGCCCTAAAATAAAAAATAAAAAATAGGAATAGGAATAGATGTCGTCTTAGCTGTAGTTAGAGATTGAAGAGAACAAGAAGAGCCAGACTATGTACATTGAAAATATGTACCTAAGTTAAATATTTGCAATCTTATTCCAAATTTTCCACTACGATGTCCTAATTGATGGACTGATTATAGAGTGGATTTCTTCTGAACAACATAATGTGTCCTGTGTCTCCGACAAGGATGTAACAGGAAAATACTTCATCAGTGATGGACGTGGTGGTTGTTTCGGTCGAAGCGCGCAACCTTTTTGAGAAAATGATGATGGAAGAGAGTGTACGCTCTGGGAGTACTAAGCGAAACAATATGTCTTCGAAACGGTCTTGTCAGCAGTTCCAATAGTCCGTACCTGTATATTAGCTCTTGAAATATCTTCCAGCTGTTAGGTAGCCCTTGCTAGCCAGCCAAACTAATGTGACGCTAGACTGATGGGATAGATAACTACAGAACGTGCGACGCCCTTTGACATTGTAACAGATGTGACATAGGCACCAGGAAAATCTGAACTCAATTGGTAGGCTGGACACATCTGGAGACGCATGATAGACACAGGTGTAAACAGCGATGTGTCTCACTATCTGATTGTGAAGCAATCGCCCAAAACACAAACTAGGTCTAAACAGGGCCTTTCAAGACAGTAACTTGAAAGGCCCTGTTCGACAAACCAGGCCAGTTCGGTCCTGGTTTGTCCTCTGGACTCGGTGCAGGAGGTGGGAGACCGGAGAATGATGGCCAAGCTGTCATCTCTCCGGGACAACGTCTCCCAGCCCATGCAGGAAACCATCTCTGCACTGGAGAGCTCCTTCAGCGATAGGCTCCTTCACCCCAAGTGTGTGAAGGAGCGATATCGCCGATCTTTCCTTCCTGCAGCAGTCGGACTCCACAACCAGCACTGTTAGCAACACACACACACCTACACAACTACACACACACTCACACACACACCTACCTCACTTGCACTTTGCACTATGGGACAATACACTTCCCAACATGTCAACTGTACATTTAATTTCATTTAATTGCACATAATGCTCTGTTATTCCGTATTCTGTAACATGCTGTGCTGCTGTAACCTTGCAATTTCCCCATTGTGGGACTAATAAAGGTTATCTTTATCTTTATCTTTTTTTAACTTACATCATCATCTCACAGGGGCTTTAAAGATCATGGGTAGTATATTAGTTTGTTGTGTTCAACACAAAACATAGTATCCCAATACCAGTATCCAAAACGGAGCGCAAATCAAATTCCTATACAAGTTGAATAATCTCAGTTACACCAATTTACTTTAGGCCTAGTCATATCAACATGATGGCTAACTTTTCAACCTCGTGGCCTTTTCCAGAGCATAAAATAAATTGGAGATCAGGCTATTTATAAGATAGTACCTCCTGATTTCACAAAGACCTCTTGCTTATCAATATGAGACTGGTTGGCTTTGAGGTTTTACTGGGAGGCAGCATGGCTGATCTTCTGGTGAGAGCATACTTGTGGCTGTCCATGTGACCTGGAGTTCTCTGATGTCTTTGGTTTTGCCAGTTGTAGGCTTTTGCTTCTTTGTAGTCACTCATATCCCTTTCATATTTATTTTGTTTATACTCACCAAGATAGTTGGTGAGATAAAACTCTTCCGGGTCTTCCGTGTCTTTCGGGGTCTTGGTCAGTGTAATAGACTTTAGAAGAAATCACCTCAGTCAGCTGATTCAAATGATCAAACAATGACTTAGCCATGCAAAACATTGTCGTTTTGTAGTCTTCAGGTGGGAGCTGCAGTCTAAGGTGATGGATGGCTTTTAAGATCATGGGGTCACGCGTATCTCAGTATATTAGTTTGTTGTGCTCAACCCAAAACATATAATTCCAAAATGAGTATACAAAGGGGGTACCTTTTGGTGTCAGCGCTTCCCTACAAGAAATGATATCCTAGTTGTCCATCCATTTTTTGAAACACCTTATCCTTTGCCGAACTGCCTGACACCTATCCTGGCTGAATTTTTTTTCCAAGCCAATATAACAGGTAGTACAAAGGGTGAATAACTCGTTTGCCAATAAATCACAGGGCCAAACGAAGAGATAACCAAACAACAACCATTCATGCTCACGTTTTGTGGGCAATTTAGAGTCAGCCTACACCTATAATGCGGATCGTATAACTCGGCGAGAACATCTAAACAATGAATGTCATTGAATCCCAGGGATTCTTCGCACTCTGAGGTCTAACAGCCACCAATCGGCTAAAAGAACTTCCAGTTTCCCTGTTGATTCTGCAATAGTTAGATAGTACCTTTCTTGAACTTTAAGCAGCAACAACCAATGAATGTCAAATCTAATTTTGCATCATCATGACATGTTGACATGAGCTCTACCTTTTGTTAGTGTCTCGGTTTCTGATATTTATAGATTTCTTGAAGCTCTGTTGCTAAAATGTAATAAATTATAATGGGATAAAGTAAAACCATCTTGTACTTCTTTTGGCTCTTCCCTTTAGGGGTCACCACAACGGATCTTCTCGTTTGGCTTGGGATAAAATCGAGCACCCAATCTGTAAATCTGTGTTAAAAGCACTTATCAAATCCTGAACTGAGGTGACATTAAGTATTTAGAAAAAAATAAATAAATAACAAACGTGCAAACTCCTCACAGGTAGGTTACCTTCTTCGTGTCTCACCAACACTACGTAAAATGTAATAATACAGACATGCTCACTAAACTTTTGATTGTTACATGTAAGTTTTGTTAGTTAAAAATGTGCTGAACAATTTGTCAAATCCAGTATAATTCACAATAATTAGCAGCCATATCCATCCAGTGTGACCTATATCCCCCCCCCCTCCTCTTTTTTTTCACTGCTGCACGCATAATAGATAAAAGATAGTATTAAATTCACTTTGTCTTGCAATGTGAAGGTGAAACTAAAAGAGATTGTGTTAAGTCCCAATTCTTTTCCTCCTGCTTCCATATCTTCAAAGAGGAAAGGACACAGGGTTTAGTTCTCAGGAGACAATCGGATCGTCTGACTACTGCATGTAACGTTTCACAATTTAACCTCCTCGGATGATGTCTGACGGTGGATTAGGGCACATCATTATCAGAAAGATAGCGATTTTCGATTTAAATGTAAATTCTTCTCTTTTTTCAATTATTATTAGGCAGAATAACTTAAGGTGTGGGAAGAAGAATTGGTAGGTCTCGAGGATTTATGAACTATTTAAATACGCCTGAAAAGCATCATTTGGGGCCAGCTTTCACCGATTAATGATTCTGTACGGAAATCCTCATCTGACTTCTACCCACGTGATTAATAAACCTTAAAGAGCAGTGATCATTTTCACAAAGCTCATCCAAGTAACAAGCACTGATAAAATAGGAGTCGCTGCCGCCTCTGCCGCAGATCCTTCATGTTAACACGATAACTCAGAAACCATTTTATGGATCATTTTCAAATTTTATACTCACATATACCTTAGTAGGAGGAAGAACTGGACTGATTTTGGAAAAAAAGTGCGTTATTTACTTCCGACACTATGGGGAGTCTTATCTGAAAAATTGTCAGGCCATAATATTGTCAACGCTATTCCGATTTAGTTCAAATTTGGTGTGTATCAATCAACACGGGGAAATTTTGTAAAAATGTTATTTTACTATAGTTTTTCATATTTATATACACTAGAGGGAACTACTTTTTTTTTAGAAAAACTTTGTATTGCGGCCTTTACTTCAAAAGCGTGTCATGGATTATTTTCCGTTTTTATACCCGTATGCCCAAAGTTGCTACCTAAAGCAAAGGGACTCGAGTACCATGTGGTCTTGCTCACTGGGGTTTGGAAAATTGTCCGACTGAGTCTTTAAGTGTCATATGTTTTGATGGAAGAGGTTATTTATAATGGGTTCCGTCGTCACAAAGGTTATTTTTCAGAAACCACTTCTCTTGTCAAAGGGAATTCGGATATGTAATCAGTGTATTTCCTACAACAAAGCAGTGTCTACTACGATTGTGAGCAAACAACTTTATTTTTTGGTTTTCATGGTTTGTTGTAGGGGCCACCTGCAGATTAATTTAGACTTTTTTTAATACCCGGTATCACATTTTTGACATTCAGCTCAACAGATGAACTCCCTGCTGCTTCTTAAAAGTCAAGGCGTATGCCAAAACAAGCTTGATAGGGAAGGACTAATTGCATGTACACACACTCATTACCTGATGCTAACACAGTCACTCACACACACACAGTCTGCATCCAATTTACATCTTGCTTACCAGCCATATAACCCATTAGTTGAAAGCCAACGGTATTTATTCAGAATGATTTACATGCACCATTTGCTTGAACTGTTATCAATGTTATCACAAACAGCAGACTTAGAAGCTCATGGATGAATGCTCAGGAGGAATACAGTTCAGCCTTTTTCTTTAAATTGAGTAAACCCATTCCTTATAGTATGGGATCGTATTTTATTCTATGATGCGTCGTTGCGTAATGCTCTGAGCAACCTGAGCAATACTCAACGCTGTACTCGTCTTTTTGTTGTTTTATTTATGTATATATATATATATATATATATATATATTGCCCACTACCAGTTAAAAAAAAAAATACATTAAGAAAAAAATCATCAAAATGTACAGATTCTTTTTGTAGAGTTCAAAGAACAATTCACTATTATTCACTAGATAAAGATCTGTATCATTATCATCAGCCAAATCACCATGGAGAGATGAATCGATAAAACCTTATTTCTATCATTCAAAGAATTTTCACCGTGTTCAAAGGGCTTTCCACAGCTTTCTTACCATGCACATCAATTAGAGACATAATGAAGACTGAATAACAGCATGAGCCATAAAATGGAACACAAGCATAAGAATAAAACAGTAAAGATGGGGAAAGATGAGCTGTATGTGCCACTCTCCTACCAGGTTCATGAGGAGGTCACGAGAAAAGCAAGATGAGGCCACAAGGAGATGAAATATGACCAAAATTTACAGTGAAAATCGCAGCGGCTGATACTGAGCCGTCTTGTTGTACATCTGCATTGTAATTGCTTTCTCTTTTATTTGAAAATTATTATTCATTAATATACCCCGAAAAGATTGGGATATTACGGAATCATCATATTAGATCGCATCTGCGTCCAGCGCCACAGATTTTTGCAAAAACTCCAAAACTGTTTCGATGGATCAATTTCAAAATGTTATACCCGCATTAACTTTAGTGCGAGGAAAAAACTGTATTGATTTTGGGAAAGGTCGGTTGTACATTTTTGACTCTCGGTGGAGCTTTATCTCAAAATGTTTTCAGGCCATAATTTTTCCACCATTGATCCAGTTTAGTCCAAATTTGGTGCATATGAATCGACGCGAGGAGATCTATCTAGGAAATATCATATTTTGCATTAATATTTCAGATTTAAGTAAGTACGGAGAGCATTTATTTTAAATTTTCTATAAAATTACACTTGATAATAATACCGTAGGCCTAGTATAATGAATGTCATCTTTAGATAATGATGGTTAACATTATTAATATGGGAAAATAACTAAATGTTATTTCAATTTTTTTCTCAATACAATTTCAGATTGTATTGAGGAAGTGGATTAGCTACTATTTACTCTTATGTAACATTCTGACATTCAGACCGAATGACCGAAATAAGGCTGTCACAGTTGTTGAACATTTGCCCTTGATTCAAAAGTAGATTGAGTACAGTACACTATCAAAATAAACGTTTGATAAATGTAATTCACAATTTAGATGTATCAATCTATACACAATATTAAAATATACACTGCACGCAGTTAGAGATCACAATCTGGCTGTGCTCTGGTTATGCTGATGGCATGCTACTGAGTAACACCATGGGCAAACATTTCCTGCCTTCCTCTGTTTTTTACAAGCAAAGTAAACTACTTTAAATAGATTTACCAGCCTAGGACCTTAATAACAGCAGTTGACTTTTTTTCACTCCTGTTCATTCTTGCCTGAAGAAAAATACTTTAATATTAAACACTGTATTTTTGACTGAGCATGGTCTTGTCTCAGGGCAAACAGTTGGGGTCACCTACAGAACATACTGGGAAATCTTTATTTATTTATATACTGCAAGACAGTAGAAAGAATAGAATATCACAGAATGCATTTATTGTCATTGCATTTTTAAAGCATTCTTAACAAAATTAAGAATGCTTTCCCTTTAGGCGCATTAGAAATCCAGCATTCATATTTTATCACACAGCGCAAACATAAAATGAAAACATACACATCCATGCAAACAGACTACCATGACATAAATCATCGGGTGTCTGTGTGTGTGGTTGTTTGTATAAATATGTTGTAATATACGTTAGATGGATGAAATTGAACTAGGAAAAAATACATAACTAAATAAATGAGACGCAACTGGACTTATTGATTTATGATGATAATATATAATTATTAATTTTAAATTCATATATAAACATGTATTTATAAACTTTTAAAAGAGACAGTTGTGTGTGCTTCTTGAGAGATTTGCTTTTCCATACAGCTGCTATTCCCTCTACAGAGAGAACCAACTCTACACCCCAAATAAAAACACACACACATTTACCCAAGTGATATAACTAATATCTACAACCAGAACTGGAAAATTAAGATACAAGTATATAAGTTGTTTCAGTAAGTAGATGGATATAGGTGACAAAGAAAAACACGGACACAAAGTTGAGAAAGAAAATGATTATCATTCTTTTCAGTTTTGTTCTGACTCTTGTGCACCGATACTCCCCCATAGTGGGTGATGCATTTTTATTTTAGACAAATGCATGAAATAATTTCAAACTATGCTTACTTATACTATAATAATTTATTCGTGTGTGGGTTTAAGACACTGGGAACCAAGGATACTTGAGGATGTTAAAAGGCCTAGACTTAAAACAACACTCAACCGAAATGAATAACAATATTCTCTATTTAATCAAAATCGAGGCTTAAAACTAGAGGGATTTGTCTAAGTAGTGAACTGCAACCCTTTAGTGGACCCGAGATTGTTACACCAAACTTTACAGTGGGATCACATTTCTAAACGTCACCCAGAATAGCTCCATATTTTCCCAATGCTTCCCCTACCAATCTTGTAAAAACAAATAAAAAATGGCTGACCGATATGAGGAAAAAATTTGAAAAAAGATGACCGGACCCTGGTGCCACGGTCTAGGCTTGTAGAATCATTCAGTTCTTCAAGGGCACATCCATACGCGCTGTGGCCAGAAAGCTTGCTTTTTCTCCTAGCACAGTGTCAAGAGCTGGGAGGAGATGCCAGCAGACAGGCCAGCACACCGGGAGAGGTTGAGGTGGCCGTAGGAGGGCAACAACCCACCAGCAGGACTGCTATCTCCTCCTATGTGCAAGGAGAAACAGTAGGAGCACTGCTAGAACCCTACAAAATGACCTCCAGCAGGCCAATCGTGTGCATGTTTCTGTCAATACTGTCAGAAACAGACTCCATGTGGGTGGCATGAGGGCCCGACGTCCACAAGTGGGGCCTATGATCACAGCCCGGCAGCCTGATTGATATTTGCCAGAGAACACCAGAATTGGCAGATTCACCATTGGCGTCCTTCTGTCTTCACAGATGAGAACAGGTTCACACTGAGCACTTGTGGCAGACGTGAGAGTGTCTGGTACGCGGTGGAGAACGTTCTTCTGCCTGCAACATCCTCCAGCTTGACCGGTTTGGCGGTCGGTCAGTGATGATCTGGGGAGGCATATCCTTAGAGGGCCGTAGAGACCTCCACACGCTAGCCCGACTGCTGTTAGGTACCCCCACGTCGCACCACAGACTGTCCAGGAGGTGACTGATTGCCTGAGCCAGGTCTTGGGGGAGATCCAAAAAGAGACCATGCGTCGTCTCATTAGGAGTAGGCCTAGGAGTTGTATGGAATGCATACAGGCACCTGGAGGCTAGAGCCACATTATGAGTTTTCCTAAGAATATTCAAAAAAGTTGGACCAGCCTGGGATCTAATTTTTCCAGTTTGATTTTGAGAACGATTCTGGTCCACAACGGGTTAATGATTTTGGTTTCCACTGATCATCCTCATGTTATTTTGTTTTCAACAAATTACTATATGTAATCAATAAAGATTTTCAGCTGGTATAATTCATACATCCAGATCTGGGATGTGTGATTTAAGTGTTCCCTCTATTTTTGTAAGTGAATTGAGCTGAAGTGAGGAATATCCAACCTTGCAGTTTGGATACTGGTGTAGGTGGCAGATGACTCTGCTGAGACTGAATGTTGAAGTTTAAGGGTCTGCGAGGACCGGGTTGAGATTGGGAGGTGAAGGGTGTGCGAACCAGCACCACATTGAGAGAGTCGTGTTCAATAAGACGGCAGCCAGATGGGGCAAACAACAAAGGTATGTCAACATGATACTTGGTAGATATGGACGGCTGATTACCACAGCTTATATCAACTGACTTCGCAGGCCATGAAGTAGGTTATTGAGACTGAGCATGTGTGAAAGGCAGAGGTCATAGTGCAGTGAGGGAAAATGGACTGCTGCTCCCTCGGGGATGGGTGAAATGTGGAGAAATAATTCCACTATGTTGTTCTATGTAAAGCTGTATGTGATTAATGAAGTATCTATTATTATTATTATTATTATTATTATTACCGTCATTATCTCCAATTACACTTAGACCTTATTTTTCCTAAGAATGTACTAAGTATGTTACCGAATCCTCTTTTCAGTCACCATTTTTGCTGTTGTCACAACGTGACTCGTCACTGCCCTCTGGTGGATGTGAAGAATGAAGATGTACGTTTACACCTACCTATAGGGAAACCAAGATTTATTCTATCATTCCTCTTTTCCGCGACTTTTTCAATAGATCGGTTGTTAATTATATCATAGCTATGTGATGTGACCTTTGAAGTGTTCAACTCGCTACCAGTGTCTCAACGTCTAACCCACACAAGTGTTTTGTCATTTTTCTTTTGGACCTTTTGCATACTTTTGAGAGAAACAGCACAATACCTTATAACTTGTCTTTTGTCTTTGTCAGATACATGGCATATGTGTGTAAACATGGACATTTCACATATTTGTACCTCCTCTATAGTTTAATGAGTTATAGTATTTGATTGATATATTGATATTGTTTCCCACTATGGTTTCTGCTTTTTTTTTAATGTTCTACCGCAACACTGTTAATTCCCCTGTTTTGGGACTAATGAAGGTATATCTTATCTTATATTTATCTTCCCTCTTTACCTAAACTTCATTTAATGTTTATACTCCTACAGTCACTCATTTGTAAATGTCTGCCTTCTAGAGAGTTTTTTATTACTTATTGAAGTATTTCATAGTGTACCTAGACAAAGCACAAATCATCAGAATAAAAACATTTACTTGACTGGTTGTAAAAGAAAAACATTTAGCATTTAAACATGTGCGGACCTTATTTCTTTGTAACTTTCTTTAATATATCACATCGTACTTCATTATTCCATATTTTATTCTCTAGGGGGAGTTTTTTTTAATTTAATTTAATTTTATTTTTATTTTTTTACAGAAAACATTCTTTTCAGACATAACTTCATTACTTGTGCAGCACAGGGGATCGGGAACCTCAGTGTAGGCCAAGTTTTTAGGTTAGCTGTAGACATTTGTTGTGTATTTCTTGAGCACTTAGTACTGCCCCTAAACCTTTCCTGTGCTGCTGCTTTGTTTCGCCCATGCGTGTAAGCCCTCCGAATCATTGCAAAGACTGCAGAGTAAGTTGGAAAGAAAAATTATGAATAATTGAGCCAGCTTTACAGAAAACCCCGTGATCCACATACTACTATAAGTACATGTTTGGAAAAAGCAACAGTGTTCATGACTGCTTTGTGGTCTTTGTGGCAGTGATGTGGAGGCTAGTCAGACATGGGCTTACACTGGCAGTTGGGACTAAACGGTTGTTTTGTTCACACTCGTCAACAGGACAAAGACCGGCATCACAAATAAAGATGAGGGATCGCGCACAACCTGATTCTGTCAATCAAAACAACACGCTCATTGTTCCGGAGCAATCCACCGTTAGCCGCTTCAAAGTGGAGCTGCACTACACTGAACACGTACAGTAACATTCACATAACCCTGCTGAGAGATTTTAAAGTCAGGGAATTAATCAATTTTGTACATTATAATGGCTTTGATATTGATTGATCCAAGTGTTGTAATTAAAACCCTTCTTATGTCAGCCCTACACGCTAGTTGGCATTGTCGTGGGGGTAAGTTTTCTTTCCCTGCAAGTTCAATTCCTATTGACTGTTCCTATTTCACTCACACTTTTCAGCCTTGAACTGCTTTGAACTAAAAAAAAAAAAAAAAGTGCTTGGTAAATAGTTTTGATTTCACAGGCTTTATCAGAAACAAACAGCGCAGTATGATCAAACAAAAATCAAGCCAGAGCTCTAAAGCACCAATTACACCACATGACTCACGGATATATGACATTTTATCTGAAATTACCTGCTTGTCCAAAAGTTTGTCCATTAAAATACTGAAGCTTATTCCACACAGTTTCTTATGAACAAGGTGCTGCAGTATTCAAACCACTAGCCAATCATAGTTTTCTTTTCCATTGTCGACATAACCGGTTTAGATAATCTCAATATATCTCTCGTGGCATGATCACGCTGTCATAACGCTGTGCTTGTTATCTGGGTCCGCGGCGACATCCCACTGAAGAACAATGAACGGAATAGATGAGGGGCCCCGGCAATCGAAGAACATAGCTGAACAAAATTAGAGGAGGCATGAAGTGTTTCTGACACAGAGAATCCGTTTTACTCTGCAATTACAGCCAGATAGCTTTTATTTTATCTGGAGAGGGCAAGGCGCTTTGCAGCACTACACAGCTGTCAGCAAATACAAGCAAAATCTACAGCCTACTGTAAATCTGGTGGCTTTTTGAGGATATTTTAATGACCTGCCTAGTCCGTTACACAGCTCACAATCTGATTATTAGGAGTGGAGTACAAGAGGCTAATTGAAGTGTCAGTCAGTGCTAAAGTGTCTTTCTTTTCTACATTTATGTGCTGGCAGAGGAGAATAAGTCATCAGGACTTGAAGTATTGAGATGGCCATTGATTATTTCCTAAAGGCACAGTCATAAAAATATAAAATATACTGGGCAAAGGAACAGATGGACCCACCACTATACATAATATGGTTTAAACATCTATACTGGCATTTGTATTCATATGCATTTATGGGCCTATACAGTTCTTTTCGAAAGTAGAAATCCCTCCTCTTTAATTCTATTTCTGTGCACAGTTTATTATAAACTATGTCAGCTCTTCAAATTAAATTTACCACAAAACAAAAGCAAATCAACCTGATTAAACACAAAATATAAGTTTTAAACTAGACCTCTGTTGTTGTCCCCAATAGCAAAGGCATATCCCTAAAAATGTCCCCAATCCCCTTCCTTGTAAAAGCAGTCCTCCGGATTGAACTCCTCATATTAAATGTGAAGTTATATCCGCGGTAATTTTCCTAAAGAATGCCCCCCATAGTGAGCAAAATAGGAAATATTAGATTAAATATGATATTTACAAGTGATCTCCTTGGGTTAATTCATATGCACCAAATTTGAACTAAAATGGATCGATGGTTGAGATGTTATGGCCCAAAAACTTTGAGATAAAGCTCCCCCATATAGTCAGAAATATAAAACCCATCCTGCCCAAAATTAATCCAGTTTTTCCTTGCACTAAGGTATACCATTTGAAAATGATCCATGAAATGGTTAATTTGATATGATATAATGAATGATACTAATTCATTATATCCCTGATTTTTTAGGGATATATATATATATATATATATATATATTTTTTTTTTTTTCTTTTTAATACGCAAAGAAAAAAAGGTTATCTAATTCGGTTCTGTGTCTCATAATGTCTGATAATGTGTCTCAACATTGTCTTCCAATATTTTGTCATGAGATCCGGAGTCTTGATGCACTCAATTATGTTGGGTCAAACTGGTCCTTTAGTTCCCAACAATATTAAACTGCTGACTCCATGCTGATTTACCCTAAATTTGCTGTTTCAGTAACTTAGATTTGATCATTAATGGCCACTGCTCAGACGCGGCCTTTAAAAAAGAGTCTGTAATCAGAGGTGACCGTTTTTTCTGCATTTCTTTGAACAAGAAAAACATGGCTCCTATCCTCATGTGATCAGTTATTTTGCACTTGGAAATGAAATGCAGCAGTAAAGACAGCTCTGTGAGTGATAATATTATTATTGTTGTATGGCGATGGACACGGAAATCATTGCAAAAAGAAAACATTGGACATTTGTTTTGTTTTGTGTCCAAACAGCAATGATTAACTTCCATCTTGGCTCTGTGTGACATTGTCTGAGCCATTAATCACGCCTGCAGCAGAGTTTGTCAAAGGAAAACTCAGCGGGGCCCGGATACAGCTCTGATTTAATGAAAATAGCCCCAATCAGAGCCCTTTGGATTTTCTTCAGTGATTTACATCAAGACTGAGTATTCGCACAAAATCATCCATTGCAACATCAGAATGTAGATTTTTTTATAACATATAGCCATATACTGTATTGTTATATGTTATAAAAGGTCTACGGTATACAACAATATACAGTAGACCTTGGATCCTTCCATGACTTGTGTTGTAATGGGAAAAAAAGGGGGAGATCACCTGATCTCCCCCTTTGATATCTAAATATGATAGAAGTTTCTTTCACAACCTTTCATAGATGTTGTGATAAGTTCGGTAGCGCTCAATGTTCTGATGAAAAAAACCCTCTATTTTTATGCACCGTAAAAATTCACAAGGCTCTGTTGTCTGGTCGATGACCAATCTTCCTCCCAGTTTCAGACGGTAATTCTTCCAGTAGTTTAAATGTCCCCTTCTTTTGGCGGTTTCCGTTTAGAGGTCGCCACAAACCTTCCTACTTATTCACGCTTTGGAGCTGCACCAGGAGTGCACTGGCCTCAAGTAGTTAATATGTAATTGATCCAAAAGGGCAAAAAAGGCTTTCCTTGCAATTTTCAAAAAAGTCCTGACTCAGGCCCATTTATTTAGATCTTCTTCAAATATCAAGGGATTCTGCCCCGGCTTTCGCTCATGCCTCGAACCAAGTTTTATGAAAATATGTCAAGTAGGTCTTTGTATAACTAGTCCAGGGAAAGACAGACAAACAAACCAAAATGATTAGCAAGCATCCTTATCAAAGGTAATTTTTATAACTACATCACAACCACTTTCCTAATACGCAAAAACGAAATTCAAGGAGCCTAATACCAATTTAAATGTTAATGTTTATGCGTTTAAGATATATTTTTGGCTATAAAGATTTTTAACAATGTCCTTTTTACTGCAAGAAAGTAAAATTTGTGAAATTGTCATCCTTACTTTATCATCATTTTGCATTATAAAAAATGTAATGCTAATATTTAAGATTTGTGTATTTCTATACATGTAACATTTCTACGTATTTTGATGACAAAGTAATTAACATAATATGATGCATATTTGTGATAAAACATGAGGGAAACAAGTAAAAATTAGGTAAGTTCTAATAAACCTTGTGAATTTCAAATTAATTTCCCATTTAAAATAATGTCCTTTTCTGATAAAGATATGTAAACCAATCTCATACATTTTATTAATTTAATTTCAACTTGTGCTAGAACTAGACAAATTCAAACCTTTCTTGTGTTTTTTATCGAGTTAAATTTAACTTCTACTTTTTCGTTTTTTGTGTGAGGTTGCCCGGAAAATGGGCATATTTGCTATCGTTATAATTTCCCACTAATAGCAGATAGTATAGATATTAGTCTGTGGAGTACTATCCAACTACAAAAAGGACCTGCTTACATTTTACACATGAGCAAAATTAATGTTTACACTTAGGCCATTGCCTTCCTCTCGTCTGTGTTGACTCACTCCCTTCAGTGCTGTTTAGTGCCATGCTAAAGACCAGAGATTCCAGTGTTGCTTTTTCTCTTGCATATTTTATAACAGCGTTCAAAGCTTCATATTAGCGTTTTCTGCAGGCTTTATTGCATCGGGTTGAAAAAGTCAAGTGCAGGCTTTTCTCTCTGTAGTGGTGCTTTTGTACTTCAACGTAATGTGCCGCGTTTCTGAGTCTGCATCTCATGACCACATTTGGAATTGTGTTGAACAAAGTGGAAGGATTGCTGGTTTTTATGCAGGTTTTCATAATAATAATAATAAATAATAATAATAATACATTTAATTTATAATGCACTTTACATTTGGATCAAATCTCAAAGTGCTACAAAGCAAAAGCAGATAAAAGCATCAATAAAAAATATAAAATAAAATAATAGCTATATAAAAGCCTGACCAAAAAGCAGCAATGTTAATTAAAGTTATAGGTTCTGCTAAAAAGGAAAGTTTTAAGTCCTTTTTTAAATGTAATTTATGTCTTATTTAGGCTCGTGCTTTGCTCCCTGTTTGTCTCCTCTCCCCCAAAAACTACCTGTCCTCCACCTTTCTGCTTTATCTTCATCATTTTCCCCGCTGCAGGACCATCCATACCTCCATCCGTCCATTCACTTGCCCTCCTACACTTTTGCTAGCAATGCCAGGGGCCACTAGATGGTTGAAACACGGGAAAAGGTTGAGCAATGAGTTGGAGAAGTTGGATTCGACCTCAAGTGGGGGATAATTCAGCCAAAGGGAGAAGATTGTTGAGGTGAAACAGAACAAAACACAAAAAATATAAAATAAAATTGCTTATCCTTCCCTTTGAAGCACACAACTTGTGGGTTTGTCTGTTCACCGATCAGTGGTACAGTGATAACTGTGGTACTGTACTGTAATAACGTGCAGTTTGGAAGAACTTCTTCGTTTTTAATTTTCTAGGAGTGCCCCTAATGTCTGCAAGCGTTTCATTAGAAAAAAATATATGTTCTGTATGCCACCACAGCTGGATTCAGCTCTTTCAGTGCCAGCACCAGTTTACCTTCTCCAATTTTATATATTTAAATCTCCTTGGCAGAAAAGCTTCATTCTGGGAAGCTGTACAAACAAAAGAAACATTTCCTGTAAAAAATACGTTACTGGCAACATAGACAATATCGCTAACAGAATTATCAACAGCTGTCAAGGAAACCCGGGGATTTTTCAGAGTTGGGACATCGATTTGAAATATGATTAAAATATTCACACAAACTTGGACTACAAACATTTATCAGGCCATTTACGCTTAATTAAGAATGGAATTGAGTACAATTTGAGCAAACTGTCATTTCTACTAGAATGTAGTAGAGCAGCACTACAACAATGAACTTTTATGTTCATAATACTTTTCATAAGTACTCAAGGTCCCCTTACAGGTTCATAAAAAAAAAAGAAGAAGCAATTTAATAACAAGGTAAAAATCCTCAAAATACAGGTTATAAAGTGCTTCACTTCAAATATTTTTCACTTAAAAATATAAGAAAAGGAATCAAAATGCAGACAGTCCACCTACAAATAATAAGTCTTATTCCTTTAGATGAATTTCTTGTTCATTTGATCAAAAGAAAAAAAATTCATTATGTTTTACATAGTATTAAAATTCATATCAGTACATATCCTTAATTGTATTTATGTCCCAATATAGCACTTTGTAAGTTTGTTTGCAAAGTTCTATATGAGATTATTATCACAATCATTATTGATTGGTAATTTTTTTCCAAAGTTAGCTTTCGTAGGGGTCAGTAGAAACAGGAATTATGCTCCAAACCAAAACCGGCCTGATCTTAGTTTAAAACGGACAAAGTGTTTCCTTTACAAGTCCCTGTTTTAAAGGTTTGCATGTGCAAGCCCTCAAGACGCTGCTGTTGCTGTGTGTGATTACAAAACAAAAAAAAAAAACTTTGACTGAAAAGAGAGAAACTTTAACATCACATGTCTGTGTCTCAAAATATAAACTATTCATAGTACGGCACTAAATAGATAGATAGATAGATAGATAGCCTTTATTAGTCCCACAATGGGGAAATTGCAATGTTACAGCAGCAGAGCATGTTACAGAGTAAGAATAACAGAATAAGAAGGCATTATGTGCAATTAAAATAAATTAAATTAAATGTACAGAAACAAAGTGCAAGTGAGGTAGGTGTGTGTGTAAAGTTGTGTAGGTGTGTGTGTGTTGCTAACAGTGCTGGTTGTGGAGTCTGACTGCTGCAGGAAGGAACGATCGGCGATATCGCTCCTTCACACACTTGGGGTGAAGGAGTCTGTCGCTGAAGGAGCTCTCCAGTGCAGAGATGGTTTCCTGCATGGGGTGGGAGACGTTGTCCCGGAGAGATGACAGCTTGGCCATCAGTCTCCTGTCTCCCACCTCCTGCAGTTAGTCAAGAGGACAAACCAGGACCGAACTGGCCTTCCTGATTAGTTTGTCCAGTTTCATCCAGTCAGCAGCTGAGATGCTGCTGCCCCAGCAGACCACTCCATAAAAAATGGCTGAGGCGACTGCAGAGTCAAAGAAGGTCTTCAGGAGCGCCCCCTGCACTCCAAAAGACCTCAGTCTCCTCAGCAGATACAGTCGGCTCTGACCCCTTTTAAAGAGTGCCGTTGAGTTGTGAGTCCAGTCCAGTTTGTTGTTCAGGTGAACACCAAGGTACTTGTAGGACGTGACAATCTCAACGTCCATTCCCTGGATGTTCACCGGTGTGTGGGGGGGTGTGTGCCTTCGGAAGTCCACCACCAGTTCCTTGGTCTTACCCGCGTTGATCTGGAAGTGGTTCCACTGGCACCAGTGCGTGAAGTCCTGCGTCAGTCCTCTGTACTCCTTGTCGTCCCCGTCTGTGATGAGACCGACAATTGCAGAGTCATCAGAGAACTTCTGTAGGTGACACGTGGGTGTGTTGTATGAGAAGTTATATAAGAAATACTGTACTTGCTTGCATTTGTTGTCAATTTCAAGTATCCTACATGTAAACAAACATGTTAGTGTGAGATTATAGACGTGTGCACATGATTGAGACACAAAATAAGACTGTTTCAGCAAGTATTATATCATAATATCCTCATGCCAGGAAATGCCCTAGTATTATTGGACTGCCTTACAGGCTAATTACTAGGGGTGTGACGATTCATCGATCTGGATCGGTATATCAGTTTGTTGCACAACGATCCAATCAAATTGGTGGAATGTCAAAATATATATGTGTCTCTTTTAAGATAGGCCTTTATTTTGAAATTAGTACCGACCCAAACATGCAGTGTTTCCCATACACAGGCTCCATTCCCTCTCAGCACATAGACCTGTGGACCAATGGGAACAACCAGAGGCTGCAATCTAATTTTGTCCTTTTAATCTGCTCCCCCTGAACGTTAGCGTTTACTTTGGCAGATAAACAGTTCTTCAATGAGAGTCAAAAGCTTCCAGGTTAAGTCTGAATTTTTACTGCCTAACAACAATGTGGAAAAATAATAGGCGCTTGGTCCGTTATCCTAATGCTAACAAATGGGAATTGGTATATACATGCTAATGTAGTTAGCATTGACTGCGCAACCTTAGTTATACAATAAACAAGTAAGTACAAATACACTATTTCACTAAACTCATATTTGTCAGTTAAACTTAAAAAAGCATTTGCTAATTGCTGAGTGCTAACATATCACAAATGAGAAAATGCAAAAAAGATATTGTTCAGATGACATTATTTATGAGTGGCTGTTTACACAAAACCCCAGGTTTTTGTCGATGGTTTGTTCTGCAGGGTGAAAAACATTTAGAGTTTAATTCGTCCAAACCACTGAGCTCTGCACTTATCAGAACCAGTCATATATAAAGCCATGAAACATAAATGTAGACAGTTATGTTCATAATTTGAAGGTAATCCGGGTTCCTTAATGTTATCTGACAAGAAGAAAATCTCATTTGTATCTAAACGTGAAAAATGTGTCCCTTTACAGTGAAACACAGGGTCTTTGTTATTTTTGATATATATATATATATTATATGTTGAAGACATTTCAGCAATAAAATTATCAAAACATGTTAAAATTGCTATTTTTATTTTTTTTATTTCTTAAGATGAAGTGCAACCAGTTTTGTTAAATGGGTAAATAATATCATCTGAAATCAATCGCAGGCCCCTGAATGGAATCGAGTCATGATCATATTGTGGCAGACTTTTAGATATCGTCAAATATAGTAACGTTTTCCAAAAGACTTGATATAAGATCGTATCGTGACAGAACTGGTCATTTGTACCCCTACTAATTACGCCAGTCAATAGTTCTCGAAGAGGGATTTATCTTCTCAAATTAGTTTTCTGGCATCAAAATTATGCAAACTACATATTCCTGCTTAATGAATCATAGGGAAATTAAAATATTCCCGTTGCACCACACGTTCCGTCTGACGGATGCAAGATAGCCTGACCTGGTAGATTGTCCCCGACATTGTCAGAACATAATTGTCCTGCCAAGGTTCTGGATGAGTTGCTCAACAGAGCGTGCCGAGATCTTCTCTGTTATAACAGATCCATCTAATAAACCATTCATTTAAATAAGTACAACTGAGACCCCGAGTTAATTCCTTTCCCTCAAGTGATCAGAAGACAAGATTTTTTTCGAGCTGTATGGTGTGTCTCAACAAAATAATCAACAGTGGTAAATCCGAAGAAAGAAACAAACTAATCATATTCAAACCTGCACCACAATAAAAGCAACACAAACTATCGCATTAGTGTGAATTATTTAATATACTTTGATGTGAACTGCTACTTTTTGAAGGCACCAACAAATTCAGGATGAAAGAAGCAATGTTGCTCTAATATTCACGGTCTAGTAACCGTGAATAATAGAAAATTTAACTTATAATGTAGAATAATAAAAGCAATAATGATATGGTGTAATACGAGAAGCATAGCTGCTGACCTCTGACCTGATTCTACGAGTGCAGATGGGTCGCCCCTTTGTAAACAAACACATCGTATGCTCATCCAATGCAGCTCTTGTAAAGAAATCATGCACCATGCACCGAGCTCCCTAACCCATCTTGAAATTACGACTACTCAAGAGAATCATTTAGCCCATGAGTCGAAGTGTTTTATACCTCTTCATGAGGTTGGTCTGCATAGTAGCCATTAAACTGTATTGAGACAAAAAAATTTGAAAATCCTATTGTTACCCTCCATAACGCCGGCCTCATCAATCTTCACAAACACAAACTAGGTGTCTGGGACATTTATGCAGGTACAAGCAAGTAAAAGCTGCTAGGGTTACCTTCCCTCGGACCTCGGAGTAGAGACGCTGCTCCTTCAGGTCAGAAGGAGACAGCTGATGTGGTTTGGGCGTCACATTTGCAATCCTCCAGGGTGGCTCTTTTTAGAGGTTCTCCGGGTATAACATACTGGAATGAGATACAATCATTTTAATGATGATAATACAATTAATAATTCTATATACTCAGTTTAGCAGGTAAATTTGCTGCTCAGGCAGGAGGTCCAGCATTCAAACGGATAAAAACAAGACAACAATATGAATTCAAAACCTCTGTGGAATCTTTCCGTCATTCAATGAGTTTGGAAACCTGCCTGTCTTTCGCTGCCGTTTGAAATATATGGACGTTTAAAGCAAATTTCCTTGCAAAAGTAAATCTTGTGCGTATCACATTTACTCAAGAGTGCTTAATGGTAAAGATATGGCTCTGGGCGACTGGGATGTTTAAACCCAGAACCTCATTCTGCATTTTCTGTGAAGACCACCGGCAAAACATCAGGTTTACTGAATGATTGGTTTAAGCTTCTAAATGGCTGAATCAGCATATTGTGTCATATCATCAGCATTTTACTTCTCCTTTGAAGAAAGGCTCAATTCCCATGTTTACACTCCCACACTTCAGTGCAAAATAGTCCCTGTGGGGGTATTTCCATCGGAGATTTAGCCCAAAGCACCTCTGCCTGCAATTTAGATTTATAATAAAGTTGAGAAACCAAACATGTTCTTCTTCTTTGTCTTGTCCCTTCTGGGTTCTCCACAGCCGATCATCTGTTTCCATCCATAGGCCAGCAGCCCTCTGACTGACCAGAAACCAAACATGCTTAACTCTTCAAAAAAAACATTTTAATTTCATTTTTTGGGGGGAAAAATTCTAAAAACATTCAGTTATTATTGATGACTTGAAATTATATTCTCCTTTACCCCCAAATTAATTTAATTGATTCGGATTCATTCCCTGGACTATTTGCTTTGCAAAATCTGACCTTTTAATCCTTGCGATAGGGATGAATATGCTTTAATCATCATGACAATCACATCAATTAGCTTTGCTCAGACTGGTCTAGAAAGCGTGGTTTGAAAATCATGTGTTACTTTAATTTCTTTGGCTGACATTTTCTGAGCGGTTGATATATTCCAATTCTTCTTCACTGACATATGGAGGGTCCTGTTTGAGCCTGAGGGCATATCTGTAGATCTAACATGCTGCTTTTATTTACCGGCCATGTCAAGGATAAAGCTGCAGGGGTGATGCATGAAAGAAGACGTTGATGCAGACGCGTCAGATGTAAAACAACATGAACGGTTACCAGCTTGACTCATGCAAAGCACCATGACCCCCGAGAAACTTTTCTGGAGGACCATACTGCTTATCATTGCTCCTCACCCATGTCCAGATGAGCGTGGCCAACAAATCTTTACTTCCCTTTTGCGTATCATGTAAACACTTCAATTCCACGGGATGGTGAAGAAGATGAAACTCAGATAGGGAAGAATCAAATTATCTGGCTGCCCTGAAGCTGCGTAGACTCGGTCAGAGAAAAGCTACAGTCTTCCGAAGACTATTAACGGACACTGAAAACAGGTTTACATGAACTAAAGACAGGCTTTCTGTGAAAAAAAAAGATTAAATTAAACCTACATTTGAATTCCAAACCCCCCCCCCAAAAAAAAAAAAAAAACATGAAGGAACTCTTCCCATCGCCCTTAAAAAAAAACAGCTCCCCATGAGAAAATCTTCCCATTGAATTCTGCTATGGCTCCACTTCTTATCCTTTCATTTTTGGCACTTCTTTCCCCTCAAATTTCCATATGTCGCCACTAGTTTTGCATAATTGATGAAAATGCGGAAAAAAGCCTCTCTCACTATACTGAAGGAAAAGATCAGAATTGATTTACAAATCGTTTCATCCGGATACACTCTTATATTAATTTTCAAAAACTGGTCAACTTTCACCTAACCGATGGTAGACTCTCCTGAAAACTGTGAAGGTCATCAAGGTGCATTTAAAAAAGTCAAGCCTAATTAATGTTCTTATGATTAGAAGTGACTCTTGCCTTATCACTCCCCCTTCGATGCCAGATTTGTGCACTATAGAGTCATGAGCTCTGATCTGTAGTGAAGTGAGAGAGGACGGCAGATCTTTGGATGTTTTGTAACCTCGTGAAGAAGGAATTTTGGAAGGTCGGCCAGTCCTCGGACGGCACACCTAACTGTGAAGGTTGACTAAATTTTCTCTGTTTGTAGATAATGTGTCCAACTTTGGATCTGTGTGGGCCCACAGCATTAGAAATAACTTTGCAACCCGTCTCAGATAAACACATTTCATTTCATTCAATCATTGCATTTGGAATTTCTTATGATTTTAGCTTATTGTGCTTCTGGTTAGAGCTACTTGCTGAAAATACCGTTGAAATTGATTAGCTTAATTATGAAAAGAATTGAAAAATAGTTGCAAAACGTACAATATAATCCAAAACGTGTATTTTGTGTTTTCCCAGGTTGCCTTTGTTTAATGTTTTTTTTTGACAACCATTTTTTGACAACCATTTAATATTGGATACACAGAAACAAAAGGAAATAAGGAGGAGGTCGAACAAATTTTCATAGCAACGTATTTTAGCCATTTCAAGAATGCACATACTCAGTTTCTACTCAGCTCTTAATGTTTACATCCTGCCTCATCAGAGCTGCTTGAGTCCTCACTAAGACCAGGAGAGTGGATCATATCAGTGCGGTACTCAGATCTATATTGTGCTGGCGTCCTGTCGGCCAAAGAATCAATTTCAAAACACTGCTGTTGGATTGTACTGTATGGTTCTGAGTTGTTCAGGGCCAAATATATTTATGATCTGCTTTGAACCATTCTGACTCCTCAGGTCGTCTGGGTCAGGTCAGCTTTCTGTGCCCCAGAATCAAAAAACCCAGAGGAGCAGCATTCTGTTTCCGTACAAAAATGAAGCAAACTGCCAGAGATCTGCAGGTCTGTTATGTATTTCAGTTCTTTTAAATCAAGGTTGAATACCTTCATGTTTGCCACCACCATTGAATCAATCAAGTAATTACTCAGTTATTACACTGCAGTTTCTCTTACTCTAGTATGTCCTGTATCTTTTAATTTCTTTTAAATAATGTTTAAATGGTTTTATGTTTTCAAAACAAAAATTGTTCATACATAGAAATAATCCTGCTTAGTCTTGCCTTATCACCACCACAAGCTTTGATCTTGCCTCTACAATATCAGTAACACTAAAACATTCCAATAAAGGATCATAGTGCAGCAGAAAGTTGGATCACTTTCTCTCACTTCTGGTCCTAACTTTGCAGTGGAATAAATGAGAATACAAATACTCTTATATATTTAATATATATATCATTTTTAATTTTCCAGTATGAGCAGCTGTAACCGTCAAAGTCATTAACAAGTCAGCCAGGGTCAGATCTGATCAAGGAAGAATTAGGAATATAACAACAAAATAATAAGATTGGGATTATGTGATGAAAGTAAATGCATTAACATTGCTTTCAATTTATCACTTAATAAAATGTAAATGAAGTGCATATCAATAACAACCCGTTTCTGAAATCGAGCACCCTGGATGAAAATGAGATTTCATCACTCTTCCAGCTTCACTGCGGGACCTCGCCACACTCTTTAATTCCTTTCATTTAGATCCTATGCTCTGCTACTTTGCAAACTTGATTAGAATGAGAATCCACGGCAGCAGGTCTCGAGGTGTAGCACCTCTGGGGAATCATCCGACTGACAAAGATTGAGTGGATGTCCTTCATTGAAAGACAACTGACTGATTTGCTAATTTCGAAAAACAAATTGATGGTAGCACACATTGAACACACACATGCACACTTGGACACACACAGGCGCTCCCAGATAGCGGTTTTTCAGACCTTTCGGTTCCTCGGCAGCGGATATGCAGGCACAAGAGAAATAAACAGATATGTCACTTTCTATTTAGCTCAAAAACGGAGAGCCTGTCCATCATTTTAATGTGTCGTTTTTTTTGTCTGAGAATTTGGCATTTCATTACATCTTGTGAAGAAATGTGGGGTATGCAAGATATTATACCAGTAGTATAGAACAAAAAAGGCGAGCAGCACAGCTTACACAATTCACAACTCTTAAAACCAACACAGCCGTCAAATTGTGACAAAAGTTTAAATTCATAATTCAAATTTAGCCTCATTATTGCCACAAAGCATTACTCATCCAAATTGCATTTTTTCCTCCCAGCTCTTAGTAGTGGAATGATTCTTGATTGGTTTGTGCTGGTTTTTTATGCAGTGAAGTTTGTAAGGTCACATTGTAACCCATCCAAATTCATTTAATTAGTCAGGAGCTGCTGTTTCGCTGTGCAATGCAAGATGGGCTCCTTGAGCTTTGACTTGAGAGCGTACTGAATAAATAAGATTAATGCCATTTCTGACTCCAAGTGAAACTTCAGGCTTCCGTGCATAATACTGTGGTGTGAAAGCATGACTAACATGAAAATCAATCTTTAATCCTGGTGTTAAATCCCTGTGGCCCAAGCAATTATTGCTTATATAGGTATGGATGTGTTGGTGCATATTCACGTTAAGTGTTAATTGTGACTTCATGTACAGTTGTGCAGGTATATGCCTGAAACCACAATCTGGTATACACTGAGGATGAGGTGCTTGAAAATATCTGTACTAATGATGAAGGAAATTCCTCTGTGGTTAGTCATCAGCAGTAAAGTTACAACTGGGCTAAAGATGTCATCCCCGACATCAAGGGTACATACCCCAAATTTCTCCAGTCCCCTGCGTCGTACGAGCAAACCCAATCTCAATTATGTCCAAAGTATTTACTGCAAAAAAGCCCCCCAAAATGAGTAAAATCTTAACCAGTGGCGAAAAACATGGTGTATATGTATACAAGATTGATCTCCTTGAGTTAATTCATGTGGACCAAATCTTGAATAAATCTGACCAATGATTCAGAATTTGTTTGAAAAAGGGTTTTTTTCATAAAAAAAAAAAAGCTCACTCTTTTGAAATACGAAGTACTAGAGTAAAATGTGATATAAACAAGATAGCTCTCCCCAAGTTGATTCATATGGACCAAAGGTAAGGAAGCTATGTCCGAAAAAATCGTATTTTTGGAAAACAAAATAAATGAAGTATAACACAATGTATAAAGGATAGATCTAACTTTTCGGGAAAATTTTTATTTTTTTAATATAATTTGTTTTTTAATTTTTCTTTAGATCTTCTTTGTATTCCATAAGAGAGTGCTAGGATTAAATAGTTTCTCAGAAATGGAGGAACCACAGACAACACAGGGACTCCAGGGATGCCACTCAGTTGGTTTCGGAAGTCAATGATCCAATAAGCAGAGGTAGAAACAAGAAGATGGTCCAAAATGAGGCAAAATATATCCAGGACAACATTAATACGTCCAGAACAAATAATTCACAACTGGATGGAAACGCAAACTAGGGAGAACACAAGAAGCAACGTAGATGAAACACAAGAAAACCATCAAGGATAGAGCACGAACGGAAACCCACGGAAACATTTAGGGAATGGCTGAACCTGAACCAAAAAAATCATGAACTGGTAATAAAAAAGACATGATGATAAGATGGTGGCTTAGGCTCGATTGATTTTACCTTACCACCATCATAAGATAAGACAATCAATTATACTTGTGTTCCATCTCTTAACTTTTAACCCACGCAACACAACGGCCGTGAAATCTCCAGGTGTTTGAAGCACTTCCTGATAAGAAAACATCGACATGTAAAAGGGAGCTGACCTTCCAGGCAAAAAAAATAGGGTTATGGCACACGTATACGGGGGGCTTACCAAACATATTTCATATCAAACATGTCTGGTATTTACGACTCCTGATCGGGTTGCATTCGACGGAATACCCGCAAAAGCCAATGAGGGAGAGAACACACTGGGAAGCGTCATAACTGGATGTTGCAGAATTTTACAGCGAACAGAAACCCAAACATACCTGTACCCAAAGCTAGGTGGATTATTGAACTTAACGACCAGCTTCTCCAAGTATAGAAACAGCATGAATTTCTTAATGAGGCGTCATGCAAGAAAAAACACTGTAGGACGAACAAGGACGTCAATCGTCCTCCATATTTTTTTTTCTTCTGAAGTCACGTTTGGTCATGCAAGTTTCCTATGAGATCTTGTGTCTTTGGAAACGCCACTGTGAAATCGTTACTGCAAACAGCAGGTGTGTGGTCTCGCCGTCTGGCTGAATCGTTTAATGTGTGCGTTCGGAAGACTCTAATGTTAAAAATCTGATGAAACTGCCCTTCTGTCTTTGGTCTGCCACGTTTTTAAGATCCGTTAACATTTCAAAATCCTCTAGTGTGTTGCTAGCTTTAACCAGGAAGGTACAAAGAAGTGATAACAAAGAATATTAAATCGAAGGAATACAAATGCAAAATAGACCCCAAACCTGTATGAAGAGAATAGTGAAAAGAAAAAAAACATGACCAGGGGAATAAATAACGTAACACAAATGTTTCAAAAATGAAGCAGGAAAACATCAAACTGTGGCCAACAAGAGGCAAACAACTACTAAATGAACCAGGAAACAAAAAAAGTGATCACGGTGCTACAAATAAGCAGCTTTGAGAAACATAATTTCACCCAGTGTTGGTTGAAGCCCACAAAGTTTGAAAACTATGAGTGCATTCGATGGAGCGCTGGGCTTGGGAAGTCTTGAGGTCATTGAGGTGCTGGAGGTGATGTTGTGCTGAAAAACAAAATAGCAAATATTGGGTTGTTGAATATTTCTCCAATTGGTACATCGTGTAAGGGGGTTAGGGTTCACGCCATCCTGACCTTTGACCCCTACAGTGGTGAGGGCCACATTAACCACTAGTAGCTGCATACAACACCCAAATACCACAATGGATGTTCTGCTCTTATGTTGTGGATAGTGTATGCACAAGGTTCTCACAAGGAATTAAATTTATCTGTGGTTGTAATGCATATTATTTAAATAAACGAACGATAAAACGAAGTTAATGACATTATTACATTTCTGTCAGCAAAACATTCCTGTGATACATTAAGACACATAGATTTTGCTATATTTGTGTGTTGAGTTTTGCCCTAAGTCCAACAGTCAGCCATAACATTGTTCATATCTGCCTAATATTGTATAGCAACCTTATAAAACTTATTGGAGGGACTATATATCACACTGGAGAGTGTAACTGGGATGAAGGATGTATGGAAATACCTTCTTAGCCTGCTGTCAACATGACCGACCCCAGATAAGAAGAATTAAAAGGATGGATGGATGGATGGATAGATGTTAGCTTGCTGCCTAAAATATCCAATCACTGGCAGGTGCCATGATAACGAGATAATCAATGTTACTTCAGGTGTAACCTTTCGATGGTTGTAATGTTATGGCTAATAAGTATAGTGTATACTGGAAGAAAGTTATAGCATTACTATCAAAAAACAAAATGTGAACAGCAGTGATCACAGTGGATATTTGAGTGAATGTCCTTTGATGGGTGCTGAAATAGCAGTAGTACCATTGTTATAACACCCAGTGACAGAGATATCAATAAAGGAGGGGAGCACCACTGAAATAGCTTATTTTCTGATGAATACATATGAACTACACACAGACTGTGTTCAATCAATTATCCTTGTGGGACAGGATGACCTTGAACTCCCTTTTATGACGTGTCACTCTGAAGAGCGGACCAGAGAGATGCTGCTTTGAGTGATAAGTGTCTTCTTTTACCTCGCTTTCCGTGGAGGCTGTCTCGAGGCTGTGCATTATGGTCAGCATATTTATAAAGACACTCTTAGTTCTTTATATTAAGAGTGTCCTGTCCCCCCACTCTTTTAATAGTATGCCCCCTATGGGTGCAGAATGGTTTTAACAGTGTATGAGCCATCTTTTTACTTTGAATCCCCTTTTTTTTCCTGTGAGAACAATATTATGCACAAAATTGTTTTGTTTTTTTCTTTTTGCTTTGGAATGTGCATGTTCAGTTTCTCATACCGAGGAGTTTGGCACTAATATTTTATCCTCTAAAATAGTAAATTACCGGTGTGCTTACAGTCATCTATTGCGCGTAAATTTTAATGACAAGCTAACAAAGGTCTATTTATTATTTTATTTATATTACACTTAGAAAATAGTTCAGATCAGAATAAACCTTTTCATTTTAGGAATCTGAGCTCATGATCACAAAACATGATGACTCCAGGTCATCTTCAAATCTGCCCGGATATTTCAGAAATACATAAAAAAGAACTAATCCAATGTTAGGGTATATTGCACCGAGCAGAGGACCAACAAATTGTTTGCCTGTTTACCTTCTCTTCCACCATTGCTAAATATACAAGCATTTAAGCTGCATTGTTATTTTTGCCCCCACTCATCATGTTCTTAAGCAGAATGCAAATCTGTTATCCTCTGGTTTGGCCGCTGTGGGCTTGTTTTTGTGTCTAGCTGTTAGTTGCACTGATGAATAGACCACCTGTCATCCTCCAGCACTTTGATTGAATTAGGATATCAAAGGGAGAGATTAAATTGATATGACGTAGACGGCGCCGCCATGCAGTGCTTACCGCACCACTATCAGAGCCCTGATCTCGAGGTACCAGGGATTGCTCTACATCCTAAATGAATGGTCCTTCCCTCTGGTCCAGCTGTGGCTGCCAATCATTGTTAGTAAAAAAAATGTGAGGGATATATTTTTGTCCTGACTCCAGGTACAACAATGACGTGATGTAGATTCTAGAATGTCTGAGAGAGAATTTAAAGGGGAACTGGGCTATATTTGCTCCAATAGATTAAGAGATTTTGTCTACTTTCAAAAAAATAACATGCAGGCCTAATTGATGAATTACCTAAAATGTTCAAACATAAATTACATCTACTGCTCTGAAAGATTATAGATGTGGTCATATGGTTAATTATAAAAGTGATAATAATAATAATAACTAGACCTATACTGTCATCCCTGATAACATGGATATATTCATTAATAGGTCCTAACCCCACTGCATTGTACACGTCCCTCTAGTGAGTAAAATATGAACAACGAGAGTAAATGTGTGTAAGTACAAGGTAGAACTTCATTCCATTTAACTCAAATGCCCCTAAATTTCAACTAAATTGGAACAACAGTTTTATGAACACAAATTATGAACTATTAGAGTAAAATAAGATATATAGAAGATAAATATTGATTTTTTTTTTGCACCAAATTCAGACTAAATTGGACTACTGCCGAGGGAAGTTATGTCAGAAAAACAGAATTTTCGAGGAAAATAAAGCTCCACCTAAAGAGTAATATATGAACTATAGTACAGTAGAGCACAATCTATACAATATACATCTCTTTAAGTCGATTCATATTCACCAAATTTGGACTAAATCGGACAAAAGATTTAGCAATTATTGCACGCAAACTTTTGGAGATAATGCTCCTCTTATCGTCAGAAATATACAATCAACCTTTCCCAAAATCAATCCAGTTCTTCCTCACAATCAAGTCTATGTGGATATAAAATTTTCAAAACGATTCCACGGTATAGTTTTTGAGCAATTGCGTTAACATGAAGGATATGTGGCAGCGGACGCGGCATCAGCAATGACATTTACATTATATCCCTGAATTTTCGGCGATTTAAAAAAAATGTAGTTTTAATCTACAGTACATGCAGGGAAATTAATTTATTGCATTAGATACTTCGCTGATGAGAAGTGGGTAGCCTCTGTGAGGTTATCAAGGAGCACTGAGCTACAGGCACCCCTAGTGGGGGGGCGAACGCAATCGTAGTCCCCCACAACCAGAAATGATGCATTCAAGATTCTCATGTTTGGGGAATTCACAGCAGAA
The DNA here is from genome assembly GCA_037951165.1 of Lophius americanus. Taxonomy (NCBI): domain Eukaryota; kingdom Metazoa; phylum Chordata; class Actinopteri; order Lophiiformes; family Lophiidae; genus Lophius; species Lophius americanus. The sequence continues at coordinate 1,292,133 of JBBDHG010000090.1, read as the reverse complement.
CGTGAATCAGCAGAATGGCTGACCCTCGCACCGGGGGATCCACCTTCTTGATCAGGATATCTCTCCTGCCAGGTAAGTATATTAGTGTTTGATATAGTATGTCAAAATATAATATAATATAATATAATACAATTAGTGTCAGGTGATATGAGTCACTTTCAGAATAATTTCAATCGTACACAGTGATTATGCCTCTGTGTCTCTGAGCGTTTTTTTCTTATTATTATTTTCTTTTAAATTGCTGCTGGGCAGGCTCAAACAACATTTAATGCATGTATTCAGAAATTCTTCTCATAATGCATGATTTACCCACTGCAGTCAGTGGCTCCATGTGCAAAAGCGCCGCAAGGAACATGTGATTAGCCACCTGCATCAATATCTGTTACTGACACATCGGACCTGACCTACACCATCAAAAAAGGAAAAAAAGGGAGGAATAAAGAAAGAAATTCATGTTTGGTGAGTTCCTGTCAGCAATGATGTTGTGCTTAATCTCTCTTAATCTCTTTGGGTCCATAGGTCCTGCTCACTGTCGTTCTTTCATCCAAAACATTTCAAGCCTATTTCCTGATTCTGGTTCTCAGAGCCAGTATTTTACAACCAAACTAAATCTGGACCATTACAAGGAGGTAGACTAAGGAGTTCTGCGTAAACAGCAGGCTGTTACTGCAAAAAGTACATAGTTGAAACACAGCTTCCTGCTCTTGATACATCTGTCTATTGCCATCCGTCAACCACGTCTCTTTGCTGGCATCTTCATTTAGAATGAATGTGAAATCACTGTAAGCAGGAGAGGACTCGGTTGAGAACGGCATTTTTATGGACGTTCTATGAGAGCCCTTACTTATGGAAGCGGAGAACGGATGGTTAGGCGGATATTTATTTATGGCCTTTATCACGTGATCATGGGATAATTAGCTCATTATGACGAGATAACGAGATGCTGTTTTCTTGTAGTAACAGGGTAATTATCTCATTAATGAGATAATTACCTTTATCATGAGATAACGAGCAACCCTTATCTCCAGATAATGACGTAATTATCACATGGGAACAAGCAACTATATTGCCGTTGCCAAGGTGACACTCGCATGACCTAAAAGTTGAACAAAGGCCAAAAATATGATAGAAAAAAGCAGAGGAAAATGATAAACATACCTAATAATGACCTTAACATGCACAGTATCCAAAGCCACAGCAAACAAGGCTAATTTACTTGCTTCAGAAAACTTTTATCAACCAATGGCAAATCGTGCACATTCAAGGACACGCCGGTCAAAGAGCACCTACAAAAGCATTTCTGCCCGTGTTCAACCTTGATTGAAGTAGAGTATGATTAGAGACACTTCTCTTTTACTTATTTTTGTTTTTATCTGCACTTTCTATTTGTTGCTTCTTATTGTATCTGCTATTTTTGTTGTTCTTTTTCTGTGAATAACTTGGTTCCCTTGTTAAAAAAAGCGCTATATAAAATAAGTATATGATTATTATTTATAATATGATAGTGATCAATAATAGAAACCTCTTAGTCACGACTTATGTTGTATGTTATGTTGTACAAACAATCTTAATCAATGTTTTATTTGAGTCACATCATCGAAATAACAGGTTTAATAGTTCCAATAGCCATTTTTTGGCTACTGCCATTGTAAGTTTTGCACAAAATTAGTTTTGTTATTTACCCTACTTGTTTTTGAATTTATTGATATAAATCTTCAAAGGACTGAAACAACCAATTTTATTTTGCACACTTGAATGCCCAAATAGTCGGGCGTACTTAGCTTGGATGCCTTCCTCAAGTGCCAGTCTGCCATGATCCACAAAGGGAAAGGCTGGTTGTGCTAATCGCTGCTTTTTTCTGACATTATTTATCCATTAAACAATTTTATTTGCATCAAATGATTAAATATTACCTTATCTCTAGTGTATGGTAAATGTTTGATTATAAAGTGATATTGTTTAAATGTCCACTTAATCAATCAGTGAGCAGATTACCTTATGTTACTACACTAATGACAGCTAGAAAATAAACCTTGTGTGGCTTGCTATCTAGCAGTAATGCAAATAATATACATATTTTCTTTGGTTTCAGTGTACAATTTGTTATATGCCGTGTAGTTTTTTGTAATTTTTTTTTAAGTTTTCGCATTATATATTCCAAATTGAAAGAATTAAACGGGGCCAGTGTGCCATGTTCCAGGGTGTACATTATGTTATATGTTGTGCCGTAAGAGCTCATTACTCAGAAAATAACGGTAAGACATGGTCACGATAATTAATTTGTTACCTGAAAAAATGAGGGGCTTTTTTTCCCGCGATAATGACTTCTTATCTTTATCATGAGAAAACGTCCAAAAATAAATATGTAAGACCCCTTGGTTGTACTCTGCTACTATCCTTACTGGAAATTGATCGAATTAAAATCAACATGAAAATACTGATGACGGGTTCAAAATGTAGCTTCTGATCATTTTTTGGATGAATTGCCCGGCACTAGCTATCATACAACAACAACTGAATAGTCTACAGCCATACTGATATTCTAAACACAACATGTAAGGGTGCTTTGAGCTAAATTCCAGCGGTATAGTTGCACATTTGATAATTACCAAAATTACAGATTGGGTGTTTGGGGACTTAGGTGGTTTTTGCAAGTATTTGGGCTTTTGCTTTCTGTCTCATAAAGATCAGATAATGGTCCATTTCAGTCAAAATTTGACCTCTTCAATTATTTGCATTTTATCATCGCAACGATTCTTGTCTTAGAACCACACAAGACAACTGTGACTACTTCAAACGAGATCTAAACAGAACTGTAACATTGAATGCAACTACAATTGCATTGATCTGAGAAATGCCACAGCACAGAAAAATGGATGCAGCTAACCTTCTTCATTCTCCCACACAAAATACTGCTCCACTGCAAATGAGCTTTTCAGCTCACGAGTCTTCCCCAATGCGTATCGCACTCCATTCTACCTCGCACGTCCAATGCTCCACTCCAGAGACAGGAGAGAGAGTGATTGGTTCAACACAAGACACCTGTGCTAATTAGACCCCCTTCTTGGCACCATTCCCTGAACCACACTCACTTTCTCTCACCTGCCAGTGTGTCCATAAAAAGATCCCAACTACCACAATCACATGCTGTTTTTTTTTCCAGTCAGATCATTCCTCAGTGATGGAGCAGTGTTGAAATTAAGTTTTGAGGTTTGGGTTCAAGACTAGCCGTGGGATCACCAAAGTTATTACAGCTGAGCCTGAGAGGGGCTTGATTAGGTAAATACGAAATAAAAAAGGGGCAATACGACAATAATATATCATTCTTCTGGGAGAAAAACAACAAGTTTTTGGACTTAAAATACAGAAATTGACCGGGCCTATAATGTCGCCCCTGACAGCAAGTCGATTCCCCAAGTCTTGACTAAATCGGAGCAATGCATGTGAAATTATGGTCCCAATGCTTTTGGAGATAAAGCTCCCCCCAGTGTCAGAAATAAATAACCAAAATCAAGCCAGTTCTTTTCGCACTGAGGTCTATGAAAATTATCCATGAAATAGTTTTGGATACAAAAAAACTCTCGAAAAGTCAGTAAAATATGAACTATTAGACTAAAATGATGCATACAAGATCAATCTCTTCGAGCTGATTCATGTGCAGCAAATTTTGATTTAATAGGAGCAATGCTCGAGAAATTATCGCCCGAAAGGCTTTTGGAAATAAAGCTCCCCCTAGGGACAGAAATATACAACAGTATTGTTATAAAATCAATATGATCATGAATATGATCCATGAAATTGGCAGCGATGACAATTCCATAATATCCCCGACTTTTCAGGGATATAATAACGGACCTTATTTTACATTTAATTTCAAATGTCTGTTTAATTAATTTAGTTTGCATATTATTATTAATACAGTAGTAGTCCCGACATGTTAGGACTTCATGCCACATCCTGGAAACACAAGAGAGGAAAGAAATGCCCCTTTTTAAATATTTAACAGGCATAAACAGGAAAACCTGTCAGTGAATCTGTAGTGCATTTAGCTGTTTCATTGCGTCTCCTTGAGTGAGAACTGATATATTTAATTCAACCCTGATAAACACTTCATTGGCATGAATATGGCAGCTTTGGTCTAAAATGCAAATGTGATCTTTGTCCGTTCTCAAGGAAGGCGGCCCATGGTTTTCAAAAATTAATCTGTGTCCGTGGAACCCCAAACAGGCGGGGGTCTGAACTGGGAGGAGGGGTGAAATTGCTCTTATTGTGTTGTGGTTGTCTGTGTTATTTGTAGCTATAGAGGCAGAGTCGCTCCTATTCTCATTCTAATTGGGACTCCACCATCTCGCTTTCTCCCATGGTAGCTGTCGTTCCCAGAGTGAGGACCGGAGTCTCCCACCCTCACAGTCAGCCACCCAGACAGCCTGGCTGATTGAGAGAGAGAGAGGAGAGAGGAGAGAGGAGAGAGGGAGGGAGGAGTCTAGTTGAGGAGCTCTATTCTCTGACTGTCTGCTGTGTGAGTGGTAAACCAAGAGTTAGAGAGAGAGCATGAGAGAGAAAGAGAGGGAGGGGGGGGGCAATCAGGGCTGAGGAGACTGGGAATGGATGGGCATCGGGAATCCGCGCGAGCGAGAGAGAAAGAGCGAGCGCGTAATTCTTTGGAGTCAGCAGTGAAGACACAGAAAGTCTTCAACCACACATCTTAGAGAGCTTGCAAGGCAGAGCTGACCACCGGCAACTCTGAAGAGTGACACAGAGAGGAAGGAGACAGAGGAGAAGAATCAACACAAGAGGTGGAGACAGACTACCAGCCTTCCACTGGTAAAAGGAGACTTCACTGAGGGACTAGAGCATCCGTCCCCTACAGCAGCACAGAAGAGCACTGTCTCGTCTCGTGTGTGTGTGTCTGCCTGCCAACTTCAATTTCACACTAGCCCACTGTTTTCCATAGGTTTTGCCCTCTCCACTTCCCAGTCATGATCCCGTGGGTTCTTCTGCTCCTGTGGATCTCCGGACATGGTGAGTTTTCCGTTTCAACTTGTTCCCTCATCACATCATGTGAGCTTGTCATTGTTGCGATGCTGATAACTGTCAGTGTGTTCATCTTGGTGTGATGGCTGAGCTTGTCCTCCCATCTGTGATTCCCCCTCTAATAGCAGAACTCTCATCTAGGCTGGTGCAGAAGCGAAGGGGGGAATTCAGAGAAAAAAGTCTGTTTGGAGATCCTGGGGTGAAGGATGCACTTTTTTCCCCCCATCAGTCGTTTGTCATTGCTTTTAGATCAGAGGAGTTAAATACTTGGGGCTTGATATTCCTGTCACACACATCCACAGACACTCAAACAAAGCCTTCTGAACCCCAGTCCTGTTCGGTCAAGCATTCGTTCCGGAGTCACATTGTTTTGGACGCACAGCCTTTCCTCGCAGAGTTTAACTCCGGGGGGTCTGGGTGAAAGAAAAGAAAGAAGAAGTTATCAGTGAAGTGCATCAGGGCTAACCCATGAGCTGGACGGTGTTATTATTTTCATTCCCAGGCAGTGTCTGCACATAGAGAAGGAGGTTTGGATGTTCCCCCCAACTTTCCACAAGGTGGTTGTCTTTGGATCTCTACATTTGTGGCGGTGTGTGTGATGTGCAGACACAAAGAGGATAGATGTTTGTCAGCTCCCTTGTTTGCGCTAAACAGAGTCAGGGTCAGTGACATTGTCACCCCCTCTTTTCAAAGTCGACCCTGTCACATTTGACTACACTCTATGAAAAGAACAAACCGGATAACTGTTTGTCTGTGCGTGTGCGTGCGTGCGTGCGTGCGTGCATGTGTATTAATGAGTTTTAACTAGAGAAATCCGCTCTCGTCTCATTTGGTTCCCAGGTTGTTTTGAAATAGAAAAAGTTGGTAACCCCACGGAGACACAGCGGCAAACAAATGGAACTTTGTAAACAGGATCATTTTCCACAGCTCTGAATTCAGCTTGCGTTGATTTATTGTCCCGGCAGAAAAAATGCTACCCATCAATGCTCTGTGATTATGTCTTTGTAACGGCTCATTTTTCACGCGGAAACCAAGAGAAAATAATGATATCGGGACGGAGCAATTTCAAACTGACTCCAGTGATGAAGCTTCCAATTCCCTCTCAGCAGCCTTTAGATTCCTTCTGGCAAAGGTCTTAGCCTTATTGTCTTCTTTAGGACTCTGTATGACTTGGGACAGTGACTAAAGACGTACAAGTCAACCCAAAGAGTGGAGGAAATGATGCTTTCCCTTCAAGTCACAGCTTTTCCTAATGGGGCAGTTATAAAATGTCTAACTGTGGATGTTATAACAGTTTGTGAAATTGCTACTTGCCTGCTCCTCATTGTTAAGTCGTCTTGCCTTCAATCCCTCTCTGCTGAGTGTACTCTAGTGTTTGTGCCCACACCTGGCTGCTGTGGTGAAACCCATCCCCGTCTTGTATTTGAATTGAATTGATTTGAATTTGAATATTGAATTTTTCACATTGCCACAGTTCTTGGAACAACTGGCAATTTCAAACAGTACGAGCTGGAATGAGGCGATTTCTACAACAGGAAAGAGAAGGGATTGCCGTGCAATTTCAGTACAGTTGGTTATTACCATATTATAAATTACTGCTTTCGCCTGACAGGTAAACAGGGGATAACAACCTACCTTCTCATTCCATGCCTCTGGGGAGAAAAAAACGCTTCCCTGTAACTCGCTGCTGTTGAACAAATTACGGCTCTGTTTATGTGCCGAGCCACTGTCAGCAGAAAGATGCTGAAAACAATCTTGGTTTTATGAACAGGGGGACAGACGTGAGTTTTGGCAACAGCAGTCTAAGATATATAAGATATATTGCCGGAGAGTGTAAAAAGTGAAAACGGGAAAAGAGAGAGAAAAAATCCTCCTTCTGAGGCAATGAGCTTTATTTTTCTCGCCCAAATGGTCCACAGCGAGGACCGGAGGAGCAGAGTGAACGTACAGTGAGGGAAAGCTGTTTTTGCGAAGTCTACATCCTGACTGTGCTGTTGCCGCATCAGGGGCACCTTTTTTTTTTTGCCGTCACCTCTCTTGCCAGTGACAGATGACACAGCACCAGCCAGGTGGATCTGGGAGACAGTCTCCAGGAACACATCCACCTCAGGCCAAACTTGTCCGGGACCTCGTCCATCTCCCCGCACCAACTCCTCCCCCTCCTGCCTCCTATCCAATCTATACAGACTCCAACGAACATTCCTCACTTGGCTCCTGGTCTCTTGATTTCACCCCGCATACATCCCCATACGACTAACTGAACCTCTCTCTCCGTATAGTTTTTTTTAATCTCTGGCTTTGAGATGAGGCATGATTGAAAAGCTGAACCTATATGTCAGGGAAAGGGCTGAAATATGTGAAAGCATGATGTCCAAGTGGAGGAGGGGCTGTTTAAGAATAATCTTGTGCTGGATGTGCCACGCTGAGGGGAAAATGTGCTGGAGAAAAAATATCACACATCCTGTGCATGTCCAAGAGTACGTGCTCTCTCCCTGTGCCAGCCGCTCGCTCTGCCTCTCTGTCTCCTTATCACTGTTTATCACCGACAACTTGTGAAATTACAGGGTTTATGTGCACTTTCTCCGGGAAATTAAATCTCGTCTTCGAGCCATCCTTCACTCACGGTTTGCCCACTAGGGGTAGTGTCTGCTGCACAAGAATGAAATCCCAATCGCCTTAAAAAATCCCCCCCTCCTCCTCCTCCTCCTCCAAGCCACCCCAAACTCCTTCATTATCCCTCCCTTATATCTTGTGTCAGAACTCCTGATTTCAGCACCAAGCCAGACTAAGCTGATTTTTAGTCCTGGAAAGCATGTCTTAGTACCCTCAGCTGCCTCTATTTCATTTATGGCTGTCTATTAACTGCTGTCTGACGTCTCCAAATCCGCTTTTCATGGACGGCAGGCTTTTGATACGTATTTCTCAACCAAAGTATAATTAGATGTCTTTCCAAAGTCATGTTTGAATGTGTGGGGTTTTATAGAAATGGAAATCATTCTCTTCCCTAAAAGGCATAGGAAAAGAAAAAAATAGGGCCCAATAAATCATACAATATACCCACACACAAATGCAAATTCCCACCCTCATTATTGTGAGTAGTTATTTGTAAGCAAGACACACTGCTGTCTAATGCACAGATTATGACCATAATAACTCAGAGGTAGTCCTAATTAATTGATTAAGCGCCTGTCTATCCGAATACTAAAATCCACTTCATTTGTTTTTTCTTGGATGTTGTCCTAAGCAGTAATTCTTTCAACATAAATAACATGACTATCAACCCAGAAATGAAGACAAAATTTGTCATGAGCATTATGTCTCTTCTGATGGGGGTCTGGTAAAATAATATACCAATCAAGAATTCAGGCTTGATCCAGCCCTGTTTTTATGACTTACCCGGGCACCAGTTTGGCAGTTGGCTCTAATAATGCTAGCCATGTCTATATCATGCCTGTGCAAACACAGGTGAAGGATAATGTCATCAGTTCATGATAGCACCCAGTAAAATGCAGTTTTTTTTCTTGTTTGTGCTGCATGTCTCACCAAGGCTAGCCAGTTTAAGTCACCTCAGCTGCTGTGACCTCTGCTCATTTCTGTGCCACGATAGATTAAAGCCACTGTAATCCCTCTGAGCCGAGTACCCTGTTGGATATTTATGGTAATAAGTAAACATATGAATACGTAATCTGAGAGGATGGTGCTGGACAGCTGGAACTTGCAAATCCCAATGTTTATTGGAGGTTGGGGCACTATGGACAGATGCCAGTGCCAAGAAAAATTTGTTTTTCCTAAGATTTCTTTATGATTGATGCATTGAAAGAAGTTTGGTTGACAACCATTACATGAATATATGCATGCTTTAAAGTCCTGCTCAACTGTCACATTTTATGTCACTATTTCTTATAAAAAAAATGTGTGCCACTCGACTGAACCCGTTTATATGACCCGCTGCAGCATGTTTATTTATTTATTCTAAAGAATAAACCGTTTATTATAACGAGCAAGGGTCAAAACATGGAACCCTGGGGGACCCCAATGGTCAAAGGGGCCAGCGAGGAAGAGGTATTAACAAAGTCTATTGGGAAAGTCCTATTCAATAAGTAGGATGTTCTTTTGGCATATTAAAACATGTGATGACTTACTGAACACAACTATGTAAGTTGGTACGATTAAAAAAAGTCTAATAAAGGATAAATAAATGTAAATTGAGCTTACCTAGATAATACTACAAACTATTCAAGAAATTAAAATTTCATGGTGAAATAATTTAAAAGTCAGATTTTTTTAATTAATGTTCAGGAACGTGCTTGAGCTGGCCCTTTTATTTTAGTTTTTCTTTCATTTTATGCTTGATTTACTTTCACATACTTTTCCTTTTTCGGTGTGGTCATAAAAGGGTTTACGTGATAAGCATGTAAGAACATGGCGTCATATGTTCCGACTGCAGCATGAAGATAAAAATGTGGAGTCCATGCAAGTAGAATATATCAAATGAAGTTTAGTCGAAATCCTCATTTCTAGTCTGTCAGGATTCAGGTCAGCTGGGTAATATTATTATTCGGGAGTGTTCTTGGAAAACCAGCAATGATCTGCTTACTCTCATGTAGTCAGTCCTTCAATAAAATCAAGCTGTTTACTGTTGGGCTTCATCCTCCATCTAGAAGATTCTTTTTTCCAGCCCCTACAGTTTTCTTTAGTACCAACCAATCAGCCCCTGAGCCCTTAGTCTCCTCTCCCTCTCTCGCTCTCAGAGACTCTGCCGCTGGATCTCATTCCTCAGGGATGAATTTATCCAGATTGGAGCACTCAGCAAAAGGGCATTATCCCGGATTACATGTCTGTCGGGTGGCAGTGTTAAGTAATTCAACCAGATGCTGTTGTGATCACTAGGTCACCTGTGAGGGCAGGGCTAGCATCTGCACGTCTTCATTCCACTCTTTGTTGTCCCAGCTTCATCCATCGCAGACATTATCCTTAGAAGACTGAAAGAGAGATGATTGTGGAGTTAAGTGGGTTACATGTGAGAATGCTGAAAAATGTGTCTATAAGCTTTTGCTAACCCTTGTCATGATTTTAGTTGGTGACAGATTATGGGATGGATTAAATTCCCCTCTAAATTGCAGTTTAATGCACAGGGAACAACATGCTATGTTTTTCCTTGTTCAAACAACCAAAGGCAGCTTCTCCGGCTGCATCGCTGAATCATACAGTTTTTTCCTAGGAAAGGAACAAACATTGGCGCAACAGGGCTTAAAATCTTTTTCTTTTTTCTTTTTAGCTCAGCTGTCTTCACTCTGATAATCCTACCTAGCAGTGGTTTTGACAGATATTTTTAAACTTTCCAGTGGGATCCGTGGTTACTTGTAAAGCACTAGTGGGCTCAAACAATTCAACAACACAAATGTGCTCATCTCTTTGTGTCGTTGCAATCCAAAACATTAATAAGACTTTCGTTCAACACTTCTGTTTCATGTTACTGCAAATTAAACTTTTCACCACAAGCCTGACATCTGTAGCATAGAAATATTATTGAAAATTAAGGCATATTTAAGGGTTAGAAAAAATACATATAATGCAGGAATGCAAAAAAAAAAACACTTATGTCCTTTACCAAAGATATTTTTTATTATATAACAATACTATTTATGTAGGTACGGTCATTGCAATAATATTATTAAAATTCTGGAAGCGGACTCAATCAAGGACCTAATTTCAGTTTACCCATTACAGCAAGATATCAGAGACATCAAGGACACATGCACAAAGACATCAGAGCCATAATAGACAGAAATGACAGGAAGGGAAATTAAATCCAAATACCGACCATCCCTTAATTCAGATTCTCTCAAAACTTTAATAGCTTCTGTCTTCCTGCCTAATCGTTCTTTCAAAGTTCATCAAAATTTTCCTGGTAGTTTATGCGAACCAGATCTGGAAATTTGTAAAGAAGTTTTTGTCTAATTCTGCTAATAGACAAGATACCTGCAAAAACATTACTCCCATGGTGGAGGTACAAAAAAGGTAGGTGGTAATGTCTGTGACAAAAATGTCACTATGTGCTTTCTATACGGAAGTAAAAAAAACTTTAATGCAGCTGGAGATTATCTCCAAATGCTAATGTCAAAACTAAATCACATATTATGGATCCCACATTATGTTGCATTTAGATTGTGATTTCTGACTGACACGCTGGAACAACTTTCACTGGAAAGCAACAATATTCTTACAATTCTGGTCTCTTCTGTAATTTTTGGATAAAATAAGGTTTCACTGCTTTGTCTTGAGTGAGCCTGGAAAGAATCCATTTATCTATCAGTTTGGTGCGTTTCAGGATAAATGGGCAAATGTAGGATTTCTTCTCTGACTTTGCAAGATTTTTCAGTATTTTCTCTAATTGCGATTTAACTACAAAACCATACCCTGCCCCTAAAATTCCCGGAAACTTTTTGAGAGGTTTCACATCGATCAAGGAGACCAATTACACTGTAGTGTTTATCTGTATAGATGGGCAGGGTTTTCTGTTTAACTTTAGTCAGGACGCAAAATCTGGGTTACAGCGTCCATCCTAAGATTACTCGGAAACATTTTTGTTTCAGTATATCAATAAAGTACGTCAAAATGAAGACATAACTGACAGGTCATACAGATGAGGTTGTGCCGCAAAAATATTTCCAACAAGATTGGCTTGTTGAACATTACTTATGATATACTTGGGGTTAACCTTAACCTGACATCAGACTCCAGAGGGTTATCCTATTTCCTTAAAAATCTTATGAAGTGCAGGTGTCATGGTTTTTTCAAGCAAAACAGACTTGTGGGATTCTTTGGCCTTGCCATAGATATGCTTTCGATTGGGATCAATTCCAGTTATTTAGTGTTTGTCACACATTTGTTGAATATAAGCTTCAAGTTCGAGCTCAACTCCTGGGTGACTGCAGCTTCATTTGAGGGTTTAATGATACGTTTCTGTATTTACATGATTGGTGTTGTGAAGTGTCATAGCATTTCTGCCCATTAACAGGTTTTTTCTTGCACTGTTGCCACGTGCTTGCTTGTGCTGGAATTGGTTGGGTCTCTGTAAGAGTTCCATGTAGAACATTTTGTTTTGGAAAGTGCCTTAAAATGACATTTGTGGTGAATTGGCGCTATATAAATAACATTTATTTGATTTGACTAGTATTCAGCATGTTCAACCTAATTAATAAGTGTGACCACTTCTGTGTCTTGTTACCTCCCCTTAGAGCCTCCTACATGTCCAGTAATGTGCAGTAACTTATCTACAGAGATATTATGACCTACAAAAACCTGAATATTTCGCCTGGCAGACTCATTTCAACATGAAAACATGAATTTATGTTTGTACCAGTCTTTCACGTCTTTCTTTAGACTGATGAATTTGTGCAGACGCCTGCTAAATTAAAGTAACAGCCAAGCATCACCCGGACCACAGCACAGTCCTCCAACATGTGTCCTATAATGTGTCCCTCTATTGCTCCAAACATTTGTGAGTAAACTAGCCAGCTATGGAATGGACATGATCATGAAAGGCTGTGTTAGGGAAAAGCCTTCAAGATGTATGTGGTGCCTTCAGCAAAGAAAGCACTTGAGGAATTGGGTTGCTGATCTGATAACGACTTCCCTGTGTTTGGCGGGAAATTTCTTGGACAGCTCAATATTGCATCTGAATAAAGCCATTCCTCCTGTCTGTTTCCTCCCTATTCCTCTCTGTGCTCTTTGCTATCCAAATATCCACGCAAACAATTCATAGCAAACATGAAAAACACTTTGTGTCACTCTGAATAAAAGCGTTTGAGGATGTGCGGGTTCAGAGCATTTATTAGTGCTACTACAATAAGGGTTAGGGGCTTTAAATGGCAATATAAATGCAAATTAGCCTTTTAACTTGTACAATCAGAACCTAGGGAGGGAGAAGCTTCTCACCTGTGGATGAATGTGTGCTTAGTTACGTTTGTGCCGTCAATATAACTATGTGAACGTCTAGACAAGTCAATAAATATCATCTAGGGTGCCTCCATTAGTAAACAGAGCGCAGGGCTGTTGTATGTGCTTGGACTCCATTGTAATCATGTCTACTCTTGGGAACAGGGCGTGAAACGTCATGAGGTTGGATAAACTCGCATAGTGATGACCTTCATACTTGTGTGCTTCCATTTTACATGTATTGCTTAACAAAAGCTACTTCCTTGGTAGTTTTTTACGATTTAAACAGGTAGGAAAACAGTTCTCTCCGAGGTACCACGCACTAAAGTGAGAGATATGACTTACTGAAAGGCTATTTGACCTGGCATTGATACCAAAAAATATGTTTTATTTAACAAACCAAATCCAACACAGTAGCAGCCAAAACTTTTAAAAATCTGGCGAGGGGAGGCCACAGCATTGAGAATAAAATACTAAAAAAGTCAAAAGCCTTCACCCTCCCCCAACACTTCAGCACAACGCGTTGTTTTTGGTTTCGTTTTTTAACCAGATGCCAAACGAGGCTTGGAGCCACCTGCCTGTTCCACTAAGACAATTAAGCAATTGGGAAGAAAGGGCCATTCAGTCGTAGGGATGCAATGGTCACACTGGAGCCAGAAACTGCCCCGCATACCATCCCTCCCCCACAAAAAAAAACTCTTTCAGCACCCAAGATGCTGGCACGATGCCAACTTGTGTATTTTTTGTGAGGGAAACCCAGGAGGATTTAACACAAGTGTTTGGAAATTGGACACATGATGATTGGTTCCAGTGTTGAAAGGAAAGCCCTATATTGGGCTCTTTCAGTGTGAGGCCTGTGGCTTTGTGTTATTATGGTTTACAAAGCAAAGCATCATCTGGCACGGCCATCTTGAAGAAAGAAATACTGTGAAATACACACACACCAACACACTCACTCACAGTTGTATCCTTGTTGGAACTTAAGGTGATTTCCTTTCACTACTGAAAGCACAATATACAAAAACTTTAACCTCAATTCACAACCTGAGAATAACCTGAGACGGCCCTTTAAACTTGCTATTCCATCACCATCAAAAAGCGTAAACCTTCAAACGGCAGTTAGGACTAGCCAGTGTTTCCACTTAGTTCTGGTTCTGACTATGGCCTGAGAACAAACACACATGTCCTCACTTGCAATCCCAAAGAGCTAGAGAAGAAGTATCACATATCTGATTAGTTTCTAGAGCTTTGTTTTGATGCTCAAACTATTAACGGATCTTGATATTGCTTTGAAACTGTTGCTTCTAATTTTTGGTGAATGTGGCACTTCTGAAATCATTTTACCCATGAGTGATGGCTATTCTGTGTCCCAGGCTCCTTCAAAATTGTGGTGCCTTGACACCTCCTCTATCTTAAGCACTTTTTTCGTCTCAGTTGGGTCCTTAAATATCAATTAAATAATATATTTTTAGAGGCCTCTCTGATATTCACTGTCCAACGTTAAAGAGCTCTTGCAACGTGCTCTGATTTCTATTTTACTCAATAAAGTACCATCTAATATTGTGCCAGCTGACCCAGGAACTGAAGAAAAAAAAATGCTAATGCACATCGAGGACTTTAATGGATTTGCTATCCATTCAAAACTGTTGGCAGGGGTTTCAATCTGGCTGGCATCCTGGGGGAATTTGTAGTGGTCATTGCTCAATCCCCGGGGGACGCTGGTGCAAATCACAAAGGAGCCCAAAAATCATTTTAGTTTTCAACTCTCCTTTGGCCACCGCCCAATGCTAAATGACAGGAGGACTCCGGGCAAGGCAACCCCTTTGCCTCCTTCTGTCTCTAACCGTTTAAACCTGATTTAATCAAATCAAAATACCACAGGATGGACTCATTTGAAGGCAAACAGTAGAGGAGGGGCATGAAGGCCTTGGGGGTGAACCAAGGGCAAGGCCATCCATTATTTCTTGCGCAATGAGGAGCATAGGGACACAGAAAATGCTTGCGGTCCGAGATGATGAACTGACTCCACATCAGATATTGGATTAGGGTGGCTAGAGAGAGAACCCTAAAAGCCGTGCACAGTTTATTGAGGCCTTTTCTAAAGCAATAATGTTGCTAGTGAAAGGCACATGTAATGATGGATGAGTGGACGGTGCCAACTAATGTCAGCAGAGATGGGTTTGGTGGATAGGCAGGGCTATCGTGGTCAGCTCATCTTCTTTTAAAAGCAGGAAGTCAGAGCACCGAATAGAATAGTTAGTATAAAATGGGCTCTCTATTGCTGGCATCCTGGACTACACTCCAATGTCATCATTATTATCATCACAGGGCTATCTAGTTTTGAGAGCCAATGCTCTGTTCGCTGCAATTTTAGTTCCATTTCATCACTGATACCCATGAGGCATTTTGGGGAAAATAGCAGCAGTGTTATTGTTGAGGTTTGTTCTCCCCCCTGCAAGCACTGGCCATTGTAGTAGTTGGGTTTTTGATCTATGAAATCTCTGTTTGAATATGCTGTCTTTATATGTACAACTGTTATTTTTCTAAGGGGAGTGTGGAGAACACTGACCGCTCCCTATTCAAACACAAACAGAAAGAATAGTAACCGAAAATAGTGCATTTGAAGGATTTCAGGGAATTCTAGGGACAAAGCAAAGCAGCATTCATGTTAAAGTCTTTCTTTAGCACGACCAGAGGATTTTCTTTATGCTGGAAGGGAATGTTATTTAATAGGAGGGTGATGGTAATGACAACACAGCAATGACAACACAATGCCTCCCAAGGTAACCGGGTATATCTAGCACTCGGAAAAAGGATGTAAGAAGAGAGGACATTACAACAAAGAATGAATCTCAAAAGGAAGAGCTTTCTTGTCACATATTAAAACATATCTTCGTATTGCAGCCTTAATCCTTAATGCCAGTGTATTTTGTTGTCTGAAGAGACTATTTTGTGCATATGAGCAAACAAGCACCAAATGTGATTATTCCTCGTTTCCGTTGTATGCTAATTTTATTACTTGACATTGTTTGCCTATCTTACTCTAAACAGCTCTGGTTCACACCACTCGTCGAAGTTTTTTTTCGTTTTTTTTTTTTCCAAAGGACAGCATGTTGTTTGTTTACAGCAAAGCTGTGGAGTAGAATAGGAGAATTATATTGTTATTGAAAAAAAATATACCCTTGAGTGACTTTTTGCTCATGTTTGACTGCGATCTCTTTTGGAGAAGCCCCAATACTATTTGACACCAGCGCAGCAGAATGTTAAAATTGCAGAAGAGCGAATCGTGGGATGTTCAAGGGTGTCACCAATCCCCCAGCACCTCAAGATCACGGCCCACTAACCTAACCCAGGTTATGAGCATGAATTATTAACTAGGCTTACATTAAGAGACACAACTTGCCCAGCTGCACAGAACGCAACAGAGCCTCTTTGGAAATCTTTCTCATAGTTTTATGTTGCATATCCAGCAGCCCAGAGAGTCTCCTCCAGATGGGTGCACTCCGCACTAAGTAAGAATTATTGGCTTTGAGTTGACTGTCAGTTCTTATCTGTAGGCTCTTCGTAACTGCTTCGTGCTTTGATGTATTTTGGCCGTAAGATACAGTGTGCATAATCAGCTGAATGATTTATAATTTCATTTATTTCTTTGAAAAAACAAAAATACACGCTCTGTTAATAACTACAGGAAAAGCGGAACTATAAGCAATATGTCAAACCTGAGAAACGTTTCCAAAGAAGAAATAGTGACATGTCTGCTCTCTGGCATTAATTGAAGGACAATCCATAAAGGGACCTTATGTGGGTCTGGGGATTGGTATTGTTGTTTACTCCAAAGCAGACATCTTTTAGCTTCTCCCTCTGGTCTTATCCTTTTGATCATCCACCTCCATATTGGATATAAAATGGAGAATGAACAGCTCTGTAGAACAAGTGACTTTCAGAGTTCTGTGACTCTTTGAAGGCTTCCAAACAAATGTCTTTCATCTCGAAAACCAGCAGCTGCCTTGTATAAAAGGAGAACAGGGCAAAAAGAGAGAGAGGCAGCATCCATGATTTGAAAAAGTGAAGATTGTGGGGTCTCTCATTAATCACATATCCTCTTAAAGCCTCCTGAGGGGAAAAGAAATCTACTTGATACAGCATTTATAGTCCAGCGTCTGGTAAACATCCTGAACGTAAAGAGAGGGAATGAGGGAAAAATAACAGGTCTTGGATTTTATTTACTCATTGAAAAACTGTTAAAAACAAATATTAATGAGCCTCAATAAACAATGTAGTGTAAATCTCAAAGATTTGAAATAAGCCGCTGATTCTCTGTCAATATATACGTGACGTTAACAATTTGAATACATGTTCAAACTCACAACCCATCATATATCAATGCCTTTACTATGCTTCAAACGGCTCCATTTTTTCATCATGTGATAGTTTTGAGTTTGCACGGCTCCACAATGAAATTAAGAGTAACAAATATGCAACGAAAGGCTAAACTGAAAAAGTATAATTATTTAAACAAACATTTCACAATGCATTATGACTTAATGCTAGTTATTAACATTTTGAAACACACACAGTAAGGTTAGGTTATGTACCAAACCTTAGTTTTCTGAATTAATTATGGGCTAGCTTGAAATAAGCACAGCCATTGTTCACATTACAAGCCACTTTGTCAAATTCCTAATATTTGCTCATGTTAGATTTTGATATCTTGAAGGTTCATAGTCCTACATCATAATATATCTGAAATGGCGGCATGGACACAGACACATTCTATCATGATTCATCGGTCGCAGCAACCAAAAAAAAGGTGATTTTTCTGCGGCATTTTCCATATTATTATAATTAAACTGCAAATGTATGCATGGAACTTTGCTCTGGAAGATGATCCGTGCTTTTAAGACTCAATGACGACACGTGAATAATTCTGATGTAAAGTTCAAATTTAATCCTAAAAGTGGCAACATTTCTGATTTTTCAAACAAAGGTGGACCTGCTGATCTTGCACTTAACTAGTAAAGTCGATCACTGAATCCTATATGTTCTAAGACTCTCACATGGCGCCATCAGCACACTAAAATAAGGCTTTTTATACCCATTCTAGCATTAGGCTCCTTTATTTTTCTCTTAATAATTTGTTGAATGACTGAAGTGACTTCAAAAATCCCAAAAATTTGTAACTTGTATATGACATGTAATGTACGCTCACAGAACTTGAGCTCCGACCTTCTGGTTGTGACATCTCGGCTTGATCCATCCGACCACCCAGATTTGCCGCTTTTCTTGCTTTTTGTAGAACGACATCAGAGGGTATCTCCACAATTCCGTTTGACTGGTAGCTACAGTGTCATTCTTAGCAGAGGCGGATATGATAGGTGAAAAGTTGGGAGACCAAGCTGGACAAGTTGTGCGGAGATTGGGACAGAGAGGGAATTGGAAAGACAGAAGAGGCTAAATTAATTAATAATGATGTTAAGTTGTGTTTTGGAGTAGCCAATAATGGATTTATAAGAGGAAGAATCCCATAGATCTAGAGTTTGTTATCCATGAGTAAAGGTGAAACAGAAGCTGTAGTGTTTCCCCGCTGAGACATGAACCAGATTTCAACCCACAGTTCCCTTGAGGTAAAGGCCAGCATCTCTCTGACAGGACATCTGGTCCCCGAGCATGGCCACCAGGGGGTCCATGTTGCCACCTTAATTGTAATGTCTCCCTTCTTCCGTGGAAAACTAGGGCAGCTTTCCATAAAAGGAGAGGAGGATGGGGGTGGCCACTCGTTTGCCGGACTGTGTCGGCATGCCACATCATTTAAGCTGACAGCTCTTATAAATTACAGCAACAAATTGCTCTTAACAACCACAGCTTAATGGGAATACAGTGGCTATTATCAGCATAGAAACAAATGAGAAAAACAATGAAATTACTGCGAAGATGGTGGATGAAAGGATTTCAGGCTCACATTATACCGGCATTAAACGGACAAATTGCCACTTTGAGAGATAGGAAATGGTTTGTTCCTGTCGTTGCTTCTGTTGAAAATGGAGAATAATGAACGAATCCCTGAGCAGTACCAAGAGTATCCTTTATCTGTCTCAAAATCTTCCCCCTTCTGTTCCTTTTCACTTCCCTTTTCTTTGTTTTGCCTTCCAGTAAAAAAGGTCTGCAGATTGTTCTGCTCTGTAGGACCCTTGCTCAATCAATTCAGCCAAGCTGGAGAAAGCCTTGAAGCCTGTTTCTTTAAAATGCTTAGGCATGTGGAAGACAAGAGACAATGACAAGAGAGGGGTGGAGGTGGGCGAAATGGGATGTCGGGGAAACTTTTGTCAGGTGTGATCAGTATCTGTCCATGCAGAGGCCTTTGAAGGAAAAGCGGGTTGGAGAGGGTCAAAATAAACCAGTCCAACTTCATGACTTTGTGCTTCGTATCGAAAAAGAAAAATCCCAAAATATCAGATCAGAAACCATCAAGTCCCCAGTAAGTGTTAAACTTAATTTATTAGATTGAAAGCTCCCATGTTGTGAGGAGATACGATCGTCCCACAGAATCTGGTAAGCAAACTGGCCCTCCTTGGTTTCAACACCCACCTGTGTAACTGGTTGTTTGACTTCCTCACCAACAGACCTCAGTCCGTATGGGTGGGCAACCTCTCCAGTGTCATCTCCCTGGGCACTGGCTCCCCTCGGGGCTGCGTCCTGAGTCCGCTTCTGTTCACCCTGATGACCCATGACAGCTCTGCCAGGTGTTCTACTAACCACATCATGAAGTTTGTGGATGGCACGTCAGTAGTGGGCCTCGTTCAGGATGAAAACGACCTGGCCTACCGAGAGGAGGTGAAACATCTGGTGGACTGGTGTAAAACCAACGACCAGGCCCCAAATGTCGACAATACAAAGTGAGATCATCATCGACTTCAGGAGGAGCCAGCCCAGTCACACACCACTCCTCATTAATGACACAGCAGTGGAGAGAGTCAGCAGCACTAAGTTCCTGGGAGTGCAGATATCAGAAACTCAGACCTGGTCCCATCACATTAGAGCTTTCAGAAAAAAAGCTCAGCTGCGCATGAGCTTTCTGCACAGGATGAGGAGAGCACCCCTCCCTTCCCCCATTCTCACCACCTTCTACAGGCACACTATAGAGAGCATACTGACCAGCGGCATCTCTGTCTGGTCAGCAGCCTGCAGTGCCGCTGACTGGAAGTTCCTGCAGAGGGTGTTGAGGACAGCGGAGAAAATCATCGGGGCTTCACATCCACCCATCCAGGTCACTGCTACAAAACGTTGCCTGACCAGTGCTAACATCATTAGCAGGGACCCCTCAAACCCCCACCATGGACTGTTCTCGCTGTTGGCCTATGGAAACAAGTTTTGTATTCTCCGGAGCAGAACAGCCAGGTTCAAGCCAGTATTGTATCTATTTATTCTGTATATATATATATATATATTTAATATTTATTGCACTATTTCACTTTAGGTACAACACGTGTTATTGCCGTATTTCTTTTTTAGTGTTTTCCGAGCTAATGCCTCGTAATTTCGTTCCATTGAGAACTGTATGGTGTAAATTTGAATGACAATTAAAGTCTATCTAAGTCTAAGTCTAAGAAGGCAGTGATCAGAGTCATATTCATCCGACAGAATATAGACAAAGATAATAGAAGCAGTTCTAGGTGTGTTTCTATGCACTAATGTAGGAAAGAGTGTGATGTTCAGGCATATGAAAAAAATGAGGTGGATTTTTTTTTAAGATTTCACATGGAGGAAAAAGTCAAAATATCGAATCAGGGGAAGATTTTTTTTTTAAATTGTGCATTTCTGTCAGAATGGATGTGATGAAATTCTCACTTAGTTACTTTGAGTCATTTTTCCTGTAGTCTTCTATCCACTCAACGTAGTGACTAAAACCATTAATACAACCATGTACTTGTCTTTTCAATTTCATTCTCAAAATGGAATGTGAAAAAAATTAATAAAAATCTACCTCCTTTTTTTTCGTAAGCCTGCCCCCAATACATCCTCATACTAATGTGATGTTATACTAACTGGATTAAATTAGCCTATTCTTGAATATGCCTAAAAACATGAAAATAAGGATGCACCACTTTTGGGTCCCTTCATTGCAGTAGTGAAATTTAATAAAATTCTGTCAAGCAGTTTTCAGGAGATGTGAATAGCATATGTTTATATAATAGTATATACTATATAGCATATTCCCCTTCTACATATGGACAGACAGACGGGTAAATAACCCAATTTGTCCCCTTTGACGGGGGCATAAAAAATCTATCCTCAGAAAAAGCCGTCCGTCTACATTTAGTCTGTATAGATTGCCATTTTGCCTTTCCCGAACAGGATCTTTTCTTGTTGTTGTTTATCTCCAGTTAGAGTGGAGTGGTTGAAGATGCCACAGGGGTGCTATTGTGTTGCTGAATTAAATAGTGAGGCCTGCGAGCCCTGCAGGGAGATCTTTAAGCACTGGCTGAAGTTTCCTCCTGCCCACTTTGTTCGGCAGAATATATTTGACCTGAGCCAAGGTTGGTTGGACGTTAAAATCTCATTGCTTTCATAACAAGCTCTGAAAAACAACTCAAGAGGTCAGACATCATGAGACTCGTACAAAAACTAATTGAGAATGTCACTCAGCTGCAATAAACCAAATGAGCAGAGCTGCTTCCTCTTTATGTGGGGCGAATGAGGAGGCAGTCCGAGGAAGAAGGGTGTGAGGCATGATATGTGAGCCTGAGGAATACGTGCAACCTCCTTTTGTGTACATTATTGTCTTTGCATATTATAGTTTGTGTGTTCCTGCATGCACCTGTGCATGCCTTCTCTACGGCGTCTTCTCTTGCACTCAGCATCTGTGTGTGAGAGTGAAGAGAACGTTGTTTGGCCCTCCAACAGAGAGCGCTGCATTTCGAAAGCATGCCAGAATGAGTTTGTCACAGAGAGCGTAAACTTGAAGAGAAAGGAGACTGCGGAAAGAGAGAGACTTTCCCCAGGCATCCAGAGTGTGTCAGACTGATTAAGTCACACGGCTGGAGTGAAGACTTGGGAAACTGAACCAGAGCATGCTAGGGGAGCGTGGTATGACAGCAAGGGAAAAAAAATCCAGAAAGAAATAGCAACATGTAAGTATTAACATGACTTCATGTCACATGTGCACTTACTTATACCTGACCCTGGAGACTCATGTTGGGACATCGCACACCAGCCCTCATTCCATCATCCCACCATGTAGCTTTCTCGCCCTCAGGCGACACAAAGCAGGTCAGGGCATCATAAAGTTCAGGAAATGCAACATGACAGGACAACTCTAACATATGCCGGTGTGACAGAGGAGCAAATACATGATTGATGGCAGTTCATTGTGTCTTAAGGGGAAGAAAACACAGTGTAAGGAACACTCACTTCATATTTCCCTCCGTTACTTCTACTGCTAGTTTCCTCTCGGATCCACGGAGGACGAACGTGCAAAGAGCTGCAACTTGTTTTCCTGCACTGTTTGGATAAAAAAAGTCATTTTGAAACATCTAAGTATATAAAACATCATTTTACTTCTAACTCTGGGGCCTAATTAAAAACAAGAAAGTACTTAGATTTAGCCTTATGAGCCATAATAATAAAAAACCCTGCCTTATATTGTGTAGGTCCCCCTTTAGCTGCCAAAATGGCTCTCTGGTACACTTTGTTCTAGAGTAGCTCTTCTGCGGGACAACATGGACATGCTTGTGCTCCTCCAGCACAACTTTGACCATTGGGTACAAATGACAAAGGTGAACCACTTTTGGTTGGTGCTAACCCCAGCAGACCCAGAACACCTAACATGACCTGCAGTTTCGGAGGCACTCTAACGCAGCACTCTTACCATCATAATTTGCTGCTGTCTAGTAGATCCCATCTACTGACAGTATCCACTGTATTGGGAAAGTCAATGTTATCCTAACATTGTGGCTGATTGGTGTGCACTTAGATTTGGTTTAAACTCCCTGTAGTCAATCCGTCTTGATCCCTGACCCTATTCTAGCATGTTTCTGGCATCAGTATGTTGTGTTATATGAATAATTGGTAGGTCATAGATGTTTAACATCGGAATGTATAACATTATTTAATGTGATATATTAAAGGTCAGAATAAGATCATCTCTGACGGTGTCCTTACATTTGATTCAGTAAAGATGCCGAGTGTTTTTTTTGTACCTAAAATATCAACTAAAATGGATGGAACCTGCTTTGTGATTCCCTGTCATGTGATGCCAGCAGAAATGAGGGTTAAATCAGGAATAGCCATGGGACCAACTAGAAAATTGAACTTGATGGGAGACTGTAATGATAGGAGAGATTGAAGCCTGGTAAGACATATTATTTTCAGTGGACTATGTCATGGGTTGAGAAACAAAGCTGAACACACAGATTTGGAGTGCGATACGGCTGCGGGTGGAAAGCTGGGTCAGAAAGATGAGACTGTGGCTGATTGTAAAATAAGTTATTGCTAATGACTTCACTTGATTATTCCTTTGCCAACATGTGCAATTCCCCTAGAACACCATCATGGAGCTTCATTTTTCCACAGTAACCTTTTCAAATTAAGGCTTTGTTATATAAATAACAGCTCACAGTGTGTGCGGTTTTCAGCTTAACTCCTATTTTGGGATCTAAATTGATTGTAAGTCTGCTTTTTAAATGAGGCTCCTTGGCTGTCTGTCACTGCTGTGTGTGTCAGAAATGCCGAGAACCTTTGAACCTCTATAAATAATGGCAGACTAGCATGCCACATGTCCCTATCATCCACCAGACTTACAGATGAGCTCTTGGTCTTTGTTCGCGGGACCCTGGCTGCTCTGAAGTACCCCACTTGGACCCTATCTCTATATATGTCTCTCTCTGCCACACTCAGGAGCACTGCAGACTTGTTGTTGGTATATAGAAGAAGGGCAGCATCATTAGCAATACTGAAGGCTACCGGCACTGTAAACTTTTGGCTAGTGCAAATGACACGAGGAAGAGAACAATACTTCTGGTCATGCCCTTAGCAAAGCTTCATACACAGTTGATATTGCTCAAAAGCCAGAAATTTGAAAGATTGCCACCTCAACTTTTGTCCTCCCACAACCGACCAACCCCATACGGAAATTAACATCATCCATCCTCTCCCCCACAGGCTCTACAGTCCCACTGCTACGCCAGAGCACAATCTATGGCACCCCTAGCATTAAATGCTAATTGCTGAAAAGAGAAAAGGACTCTCTTAAGTAAGAGTCACTTAGCGAGATACCGCGTTCAGCGTTGAGATGCCTACGAGCTAATGTTTCCGTAATATTGCATAGAGCTCTAAATGTGAAGTGCCTAGTGAATACTCTCCACATTATAATGGGAATGCAAACCTGTGCTAAGCATCATGGGCAATTATCATTGCGGAACAAAACAGCACGGTAAAATGCTTCAAATTAGTCCATCAGCTCAGGGATGGGAAAACTACATTTGTGAGATTATATGGCTTTTGTCTGTTTGCAGGACCAAAAATCAGTGTGAGCTAACAGCACTTTGGTCTGTGAGCCGATTTGAATTTGTCAGACAAGATCTTGATTCAACTCTGTGTTTCCTTCAAAGGGAATTGAAACAAATAGATTTCTCAGTATGGAGGCACACTGCAGGAAGTAACCAACCCCCCTTCAACGGTGCACACAATGGGGGCAGTGTGCACCTTTGATCAAGCGCGCGTCTGTGTCGATGACAATGAGAAATCTGCAGGCTGTCCCAAGAGTGTTGTAACCCTACCTTCAAAGTACGCTTGTTTTTCCTTCCCAACATCCTCTTTTTCTGCAGTTGTCTCCTCTGCAGTGAGTTTTATCTATTATTGGTCGAGATCAGTTAGCAGCACCAACAAAGCATCACAGACCTGAAACTACTGATGGCTTTTTGGTTCAGTGTGCAATGCAAATTGCCAAAAAATAAACACATCATTATTTACTCCTTTAATACATCTACATAGTGTTATCATATCTCGGAAAAATTGGGGAATCATAAAAGCCGCAACATCAGCTGAACCCGCCGCCACATCAGCTGCATCCGCTGCCAAAGATCCTTAGTGTTAACCTGATAACTCAAGAACTGTTTCAACGATTATTTTCAAATTTTATCACCACACAGACCTTAGTGTGAGGAAGAACTGGACATTTGAAAGATAGGTTGTCTATTTCTGACATTAGGGGGAACTTTACCTGCAACAGTTTTCATGCCAGAACATGTCAACCGTTACTCCGATATAACCCAAATTTGCAGAATATGATTCGACTCAAGGAGATCCATCTTGAATATATCATACTATAATCTACTATTTCATATTTTACTCACTAGGGGGAGCTTTTTTTCCAACGAAAAACCCTTTCTTAGGACATAACTTTCTAAGTGTATCTAAGAGATTTATTCCAGTTTCGGCAGGCATGAATCTTTATTTATCATATTTATTCAAATAGTTCATATTTTACTCACTAGGGAGAGCTTTTTTTAATTTTTTTATTTTACGAAAAACTGTTTTTTTTTAACATAACCTCAAAGTTAATTTGAGCAGTTCAATTATGGGAACTGCTTGTACAACACAGGCGATTAGGTGTGTTTGGAGGATTTACCCTCAGTCTGTATTTATGTATGTGGACATCAGTTCCTCTTTCTGTACTGTCCCCAGTTTTCTTAGGACCAACCACTGACACTTCATAGTTCCCTCTGTCTGAGCTGTCGCAGCAAGATGGACATGAAGACCAATCCTTTATGACTGGGACCAGCCCCAGTGCTGTGCCAGGGTCAAGGTCTGGGCCAGTGACAGCAGCTGGGTCCCTCTGCCACTTGCGATACATACTC
Source organism: Lophius americanus (assembly GCA_037951165.1). Taxonomy (NCBI): domain Eukaryota; kingdom Metazoa; phylum Chordata; class Actinopteri; order Lophiiformes; family Lophiidae; genus Lophius; species Lophius americanus. The sequence continues at coordinate 1,266,304 of JBBDHG010000090.1, read as the reverse complement.
GCATAGCATCATACAGCTAGAGACAAGATGTGAGGGTCACAGTTACAGAGGAACACTCTGATGCTATCTCGCTTACACTGATTCATCTACGACGCTTTCTCTGCATGCAACTTTGTACTAAATTGGAAATCACCTCTAAGTGGCAAAACCTTAATCTCTCTAATTAGGCAGATAATGTGTATCAGGATATGCATGTTAACCTTGTGTTTTCATCATATAGTGGCTTCATTAAGAACCTTTCTGGTGCATCTGCCTTAAATAAGGCTTTAATTAAGATTTGGAGTGGATTTTAAGAGGTTGCAAATTAGTGGATTCTCACATACAAAAGGTTGTAGATGTCTCCAAAACCACAGCAATTGCCATGGGGGGCCTATATCATCACACCAAAGATGTTTCTTTTGCCGTTAAGAGTACTAACAATATATAATAATGTCTTACAAATATATTTAAAGGAAAGAACAAACAAATCTCAAACATCCTTAATACTTGCAGTATACTCAGGCTTGTAGAAAGGAAAGGAAGTGATAGTTAAAAGCTCTATTTTGAGACAGTAAGTGAGACTTCTTTTGTAGGATGGCTCAAACTGAGAGAATCTAAATTTTTCTCTCTTTCAGCAATGTGATTAGTATATCTGATGGCGATTTGTGTATTGATTTATGTAATCCATTATCTTGTATTCATGGCCTAAGGTTGGAGAAAAGTTCATGGGACATCATAAACACAAATCTTTCCAGCAGCCATCCCCTAACTGTGTTTCTTTAGATGAACAGACAGAACAACTCAATGAAAATGAGAGCAGGAAAACATTACTATTCTATGCCCGGGGCTGAGACCATAGATTTGTAGGAACCAACCTCATTTCTGACCTTAAAGCAAAGAGTCTAGATTCACTAATAATCTTTTCTAATCAGAGTAATTTCAAGTATTTTTTGAAAATAAATTCACAATTTTGCAACTCAATAATCTAATTAAGCATGCTAAAACATGACTGTTTTGTAGTGTATCTCAGTCTCACTGTCAGTAGAAGAATGAATCAAATGCAACATATATCAAAACACATGAAAAGTATATGACCACCAAAACCTGACACAGAACCACAGAGGCAGGTCTACTCTTTAAGCACTCCTTATTTCTCTCGATTCTCCTTGCATACTTTTCTAAACCAGCTGCAAAATTGAATTTTTCACCCCTGTGTGTTTATCTGAACCAGCCAAGCAATGCATTGTCAGAGTACTCAATTAGCTCCAAAGGCGGAAGCCAAAATGTTTTCCTACAGCAAATGTATTTTTCACGGGGCAAGCTCTCATTAGCATACCTCTTCCACTCCTATATAGCGAAGAGTTGGAGTGTCTTCCCAAGGTTGAAAACAATACTGGCAAAGACACCCTTAATCTTTAATAGCATATTCCTGCGTGCCATCTCATATCACGCTTAATGGGTAGCGTAGCTTATAGGGAAGAGGTAACTCTTGGGAGAGAGCTTTAATCCAAAAGAGGGTTTCACCTGATAAATTTAGGTGGCCTCACCAAATGTTTGGCATGCATACCAACCATTATTCAGTTAGTATCTTCATTATCAGTATGAAGATGTCGTACGATCTTTACAAATAGGAATATTATCCAAGGCTTTCACCGCAGATGGGTGAGCCTCCAGTGGAACTGAGAGCAATGTGACTTTCGGTTTGAATTAACATTTGACTAACATTTCATATCATAAACCTTGATCTGATCTGAACCGTGACCTTTGTGATCAAGTAAATACCCTTCCTGTGGTGCGTAGGACTTCCCGTAGACACTCTGTCAAAACCTTCATTCCTTACGTTTCTTGTCATGCTGAGGGTTTTATGGGACTTCACATTATTTAGAGAGAGTTAGAGAGAGAGCAGCTTTGAGTATTTTATAATTCATAGAAACAGATTTTAATATGCTCTATTTCTATTTTCATCGATTGCCTTATTTGAAAAACTATGTAAACAAGATTTTCAACACCAGCATTTTAAGTATAAAACACATAATAAGTTTGTAAAAATAAATATTTCACTGATTACTGAAGATGGTGACATGGAAACAGTTTGTGAGGCATTGGGAAGAATCTGCACGGAAAAGTAGCTAAACGATTATCTGACAAAGTGACATTGAAGTAAAACTGAAAACTTTTTTGTCCAGCCGAATGGCTGAAAGGAGGCAATAGAATGAAAGATGCCTAGACACTACACTTATTTTGAATGCACTTACTTCCCCTTGACTGAAGTGGTGGTATGGCAGTACTACAGTAGCTGAAGCACAGACGCGCGTACAAGGAAGGGGTTGTAATCTTCCTGACAGTGCCCTATACTGCTGGCTCAATGTCATTATTATGGTGAAAAAAACTCCAAATTTACACCTTGTTTGTTTTTCCACTGCCCTGGTCTTCGGAAACACATGCATGCTCCCATCACACATACAAGCCATGGGCATCAAATGGTAAGCTGTTTAAGGCATAGTGGTTAGCACTGTCACAGTGAGAAGAGACTAAGTTCTCAGTCCAAAAACCTGCAATAGAGGTAACTCTAAATCTCCTGTAGGAGTGAATGTGAGGCTGAATGGTTGTTTGTCTTTTCCGTCAGACCTTTGATGAACTGGTACCCTGTCCAGGTTGTACCCCGCATCTTCCACAATGTCAGCGGGGACAGTCCCCAGCCCCCTGCAGCCCCGCGCAAGATAAGTGGTCACAGAAAATGGATGGATGGATGGATGATGCTGGGATTCTTGACTCACACCCCACTCATGTAAATGTGCCAAGGGCCTTCCTCAGTGGGTTCTGACACAACAATTGGGCAGAAATCAAAAGTGAGATGAAGTGTAACTCTGCCAAAGCACCTTGATGTAAATGGGGCTATGGGAGAGGCAAGGCTGCAATGGAAATGTTTTTTGTTTTGTATTTCCACCTAACATTTTCCACTTACCATTGCACGTATGATGGCTCATGGAATTAACTGATATTTTTATGGCAGTAAATGTGGGACATAAATAAATAGTCCAATCATTTGGGACTGTTGAAATTGACTAAAAAAGGCAGCTTTGGTCCTTCAACCAACACTGCACGACCATAGATAAAAACTCTGATGTTAACCATGAAAATTAAAATTGGAAATATTGCCACGTACTGCGTTTGTGTGCCTGAAGGCTAAATTTTTATCCCCTTTGCAGACACACATACATGTGTGAGTGTATGTAAGTTTTCCACAGTGTGTATTTGTGCGTGCTGTAAAGCAATGTTCCCAAAGCTCTTAATGGAGCACTTAGATTAGAGCGCGTTCTGTGCAGCAAAGACAGCAGCAGGATTAACTTTGTTTTAAATGTGCCGTTTGCGAAAGATTGTTTGACCTTGCTGTGACACAGGCTTTGGACAAACCACTGCACTTGATAGAAACTGGCTGTTAATGGACTTTGCCGTGCCAAGAAACACCCTGATGACATATGCCCATGTTTGAGATTAATATTGTTTGCCTTCCAACACTCACTACTTACTATAGCTCCAAATTAATTTCCCACTTTGGCTAGTAATTTTGGCCCCTGTCCCTTGGCAGACCTTCTCTGAATGAGGTTTTTATTTTCTCAAAATGACTATGATCTAATTTTCTGATTTCCTGCGACTTCACCTGCTTAAGCCAGGAATAGTGTAAATCTCTAAAGCTGGGAGTCAACTGTTTATGCGCCCTTTGTGTCAAATTCTGTCTAACCTCGTCATCTTCTGCTGCTATAGGTTCTTTCATCTACCATTCTCATCACAGTAATTTTCTAGTGCACCAGATGCCCTTGGATTTTCCATCCTTTCTCCATCAGCTAATTCAACCACTATATATTTTCCCCAGGATGGCTAAGGCCTGACCTACCCTGCTCTCCCTTTGATGGCTTACCCTGATATTCTTACCCAAACCTATTTCAATCCTCATGTTCAAGTCTAACTGTCTACGACCAATGACGGCAATGAGTGTGAGTAAATCCGAGGCAGAGCCGGGTCATGACTTTGGGATCCTGGGAAAAAAAGAAGAATGAATACCCCTGTGCCCCTACTCCCTGTATTCCAGCCTATGTTTGTTGTCATTTTCCTTTGCGTGTTATCGGCAGATTTGTTTTCTTTTCTAGTCTTTCTGCTTTTAGATCCCAAACCTTAATCTTAGCTTCTCTTCCTGCGCCTAACCTAGACTTTTCACAGCCATTAAAACATTAAGGTCATCATGTTGCCTCCTCTGTTTGTATCTGTCCTTTCTTTGTTGCCAATTTCTCATGCTATGTGTGTCCAGCAAGAGAGGTAAATTAAGGGTCTTGGACATTAAGTGATGCCATAAATGAGAATGTTTGGTCCAAAAATGGATCTCATCAGGGTCACGAGGGAAAGAGAGGCAGGGGAACACATACCTTAAATCCTCCCCATTGACAAAGTCCATTGCCTGGGATCGGGGCATTTGGATTCCCTGTCTGAGATGAGCTGTACTTCCTGAGAAAATGAAACAGGATGATGGAGATCAGTGACAATACCGGCTGGATAATCATGCCCAAATCACAGCAATCTGCTCTCAATCTCCATCCCGATCTACATGCACTACTGTCAATCCCTCCCCACCAAATCCCTAAATCCCGACAATCTGTAGCACTCAGCTTAGAAACTCTGTTAATCCACCTAGCAAGCTCATATTACTGGATAGAAGGGTACCAGGTCCCCTTGGATCATTCCTATAGGGATCAAATTTGGCCTTTAATGTCTATTTCCTACTCTTCATCACTGATCCAATGGAGGCCTCTTCTTTAAAAAAAAGTGAATTTTTATGTGGTCATAATACAACAACAGGAGGAAACAAAATATGCAGAATTAGTTTTAGTGTTTAGCACCTACAGTATCTATCACACAACAACAGGATTATGAATTTGAATAAGAGCAATGCAGTGTGTAAATGCCAAATAAGATGACTTTCTGATTATGAAAAATGCCTTGACAGCAAGCCCAATGTGGGTGGGATATGTTTGTGAATAGATGTCTGGTTTTGGATGGTGTGATTTAATACATATTGCCACCAGGGGGAAGGAAATGGGCTTCGCTGTTACAAAATAATTTACTGCCCTTTCTTTCTTGGGTCCAACAAAGTTGCTTTTGTACTGCTGGAAACAAAGGGTCCCAGCCTTGTTACTAAAGGGCAATTTCAGGAACCTGAAATACGAATTGGTTAACTGTTGACTGTGATTGGATGAGAAATATTGATGAAAGAAATGTTCCTTGACTTCTCCTGATGAATCCACTCGGCTGCAAACCTCAGCCCCGGCACCAATTATTAACTGGAATCCCGATGTTTGTGACTGTATTCTTGGTACTATTCTTTTCTTTGCACAGCATCTGTAGGGATAGTCACCCGTTCAAGGAATCAGGCAAGAACATCTCTTCTGATTTCCAAAAAAAGTACCCAAGGAGCATTGAACGCAGTGACTTAAGTTTGCACAAGTCCTCCTCTTCCATCCGAAGTGTGATAGATCAAGTATGACTGAAGGAAAAGGATTCAAGTGCCTTATGTTAATATTTCAGAAGAGACATCTTATTATATGACATACTTTATTGCTCATACTCTTATAAGATAATATAACAATTCAACAAACTTGCAATGTAATGATTATTATTTTGTTCAAGTATTTTTTTCAAAAACAGGATAAAGAGCATTATAAGATATGCCTCTCTTTTCTGCATTTGCTTAACTAGTTAAAGATATTACATTGAGTATGAGAATTCACTCCTTAAGAATAATAGCGAGTCTGTTCTGCACAGAATACTATTGGTCAATTTGATTGTGATTGCACGCATTAAAGTATCACAAAAAACATTCAAAATACTGACTAAATATCTTTGCAGTTGCCCACTTAGCCTGTTTAACAATCACTGGGTAAACTCACAGATGCTACCCAATGCTTTTGTCCATTCTCTGTGCATATTTCAGCTAAAAGTCTGTCATGAAGTGCACTCAAAAACACCATCTTCAGATTTCGCTCCAGCTGTGCTGGATTAGTCTTTGAAACACTATCAATGCTGCATGTAGATGTTTAAGCTCTCTAACTAATTGGGAAAAATTACCACAAATGTCGCATTCTATCGAAATATTTCCCAATACACTAACTTATGTAGGACTTACAAGTTGTTGGTAAACTTACGAGAAATTTTATGTATTTATATAACTTGAGAGTTTATAATTATCGCAGCAGCAGCAGCTGAAAGGAGAAATAATGCCAAATTATTGTTTAGGAATGATAAGTATAACGTTTTAGTTTTGTGGAGTATATGTAACTAAAAGGCCAGGCCTTATAGAATATATAGACAGAAAATATTCACTTTGAGTTTGCAATGCTTGGTTTAAGTTGCCATGGCGATAATTGAGGTAGACGTTGTTGGGGAAATTAAATGAGGGGTACGATATGGATGAGTGATGTGCTGTGCTCAGCCAGCTTTGTAGATGTATAGATTCTATCTTTATGCAAAACTGAGCCTCTCCATTTAGCCGGATTAGATAGGTGCACATCTACACACTTCCTCATTTGATGGTACTCAGGAATTTCGCAAGGAACACAATACATTAAAACTAGAAACCAAAACCTGTAGCAGCTGAAACTCTCCACTTCTGTTATAGTCTTATAACTGAGACTTGTTTTTCAGTCGCAATATTATATTTATTCAGGAGAGCTTCAAACTGATTTCCCCTTGCATCAAATAGCAGGAAATAAAGAGCGAAGCATGTGGAGAAAACACAAATTAGTTCTGGAAGTGAAAAATTATTTGCACTCTAACTTAACCATCTATTATTAACACCGAAACAAAGAAAAAAAACATGTGCCATATTAACACAATGGATGCAACGCTTGATGTTTATTATTATAGGTTACAGCTTAAGCATTTGCATCTAATTAAAATGTTCTTGTCATGTTCTTCAGGAGACACTCGCAGTTGCAGAGTATGTAAAACACATGTCTATGAATTGAATCTCCATTTTACTGACCTTTGCAACATGCATTACAATGTAGTTGCACAGTCGAGGTGAGCATGAGAAGTGGTGGACCACCGTTTTTCTGTGATGACTATCAGCCGCCGGCCCAAGAGCCATCCATTTAAGTGACTTTATCATTACCAGGTAGAGTATGGATCCACAGTGGGAAATGGAAACCTGAAAACACAGATTGACAGATACTGGTAGGAGATAGCGCGTTTATCTTTGTATTATATAGAAAGAAAGCCTTTTCCCAGATTACGGTGGTGTGCGTTGGCATGTTGGGGCGGCAGGAAAGTTGGGCTGGCAAAGAAGAGGAGGGTTGACGAAAAGTTTTTAGAAAAATCAACTTTCAAACCAGTAATTTGTAATGACTGGTTTAAATCATAGTCGTTCATTCTAAAGCTTCATGTATTTTTACAAAACGTAACTTTTCCTTCAGAGAAATCCAATAAATCTATGTCACATTTGTTCTCTTTCCTCTGAAACCCTTTCATTTGACAGCAATAGAACCGCCATCAGCTATCCACAGAGTAATAGATTTGCCCTCTAATGATGTAATGTGAACATGCCAAAAATGGACAAAGGAACTTTTAATGTAGATATCGGTGTCTTGAATGAGTTTTCTACGACACCACATTGCAGTTAATGTGTATGAAATGTGCATTTGTTCCCATAGCAATAAGTTACCATATGCTTTATTAATTCTGCTACATGGATACAATGATTGATTCGTTTTTCCGCTGAAGCCCTCGATTGACAAGCAGTAAAAGTGACAGCGGGGTTGTGGGCCTCCCTCGATGGTAGATGTACTGCTCTTGACAAGGTGGGTGGTTCCACCCTCTGATTAGTAATTAAAATTAGTTACGATTCAATTACACAAGGTCATTGACTAAATCAATCTTTGGCAGGCACAGCTCTGTGTACCGAGGCAAAACACAGACTTGTAATTTTATAATTTCCTCTGCACATGAATCATCCTACGAACAAAACTAATACAACAGTTGCATTAAAGCCATGTGCGTAGAGGCTCTCCCCTCATTGTGACCTCGCGGGGCAGCCACTTTGCCATGAGTGATGAACTCGGAGAATGGGGTGCGCCATGTCGTCTCTTTTTCATTACCAACCTGCGACTAGAGTGAACACCGTCAGGGATTACATTACCTCCCTATTGGCTGTTTACAAAGTGATAAGAGAAACGACTTTGTAAATAACCAAGACACCCTGAAAGCTCCCCTTCCCTGCGTGGGGGTGTGTGTTTGATACACTCATCAGCTAAACTGCTCTCAATTAACTGGGTGATTGTTTTCACCAGATTGGCTCCAGTGATTAGACACTGTGTCCCGAGCCAGAATAAATTTGTGTGTGTATATGTGGGTGTGTTTTTTTAACAGTTTGAAGGCTGCTGTGATCAAGGTCGCGCTGGAGAAGAGTCTGATTAGACGCATATAAGACGGTATATAACACAGTATCTTGCTGTCAGTGCTGTCTACTCAACCTCACCATTTAGGTAAAATCTGCGAGTTTTGATTCAATAAACTGTTTACTGAGGCACACTGATCGTACTTGGATATTGCTGATTATACACTGAAAAAGCCCATAAATTGTACATCCGCCTATGAGATGAGGCCATTTAAATGCATGGCAGAACATACTGCTAAATATCCCTATAGAAAATAATTTTCCCGCTCTCATTGTGCGTGATGCATAATGCAATTTCCGCAACCTCTGCAGCCACATGTTATCGGCTCACTCATTTTAAGATATGCATGGACCATGTAATTCCTGGGCTCTTTTTTTATTTACCTAGAATAGAAAACTTTAATTTCCTCTATAGTTTTTGCCATCCATTACTAGTCTCTTTGTTATCATTGCAGTGGTTTTCATTATCATTACTTCTGCAGCCATACAGTTGGAGTTCCTTTTGTTCCTCAATTGCATAGAGAAGTCAAGGCATTCTGTTTCAAATCCCGCCATCTCTGGTAACACAGCCCCCAACCCCAAGCTCACATTTCTTCATGCTGCACAGATAAATCTTTGGCACTCTGCATGAAATTAAGAATTGATTATTATAAGACAATTCCGCTTGGTTAACATCATTCAGAGGGATTCCCTCTTACCGACCGACATGCCATCCTGTCCGCTGGAGCTGGTATTGATTTGACTAAGATCTGTGCAGGTGTGTCCTTGCCTATGGGAGACTTGGAGCTCCCAAGTTCATTTTTATAACATATAAAGAGCATAAGAGTGTTCCTTGCAGACTCTCGCACATTTGCATTAGATCACGTAATAAACATAGGTAGACACTGAAGTGCATCATAAAAGAGCTTCAGCTGTCACAGCACCATGAATAAATTCATGATAAATACTTAAAATTGCTACCTCCTCACCCCATGCTTAGAGAATTAACATATCTTCAACAATTATGGCTGTGCATGCTGGGGTTGACTTGCTCAGAGGTGGCAGGAAGCCAATCAGTGACAGGTATGGTATAGGATTTTTTTCTCGAAAGTCCGATTTTTAGCACAAAACAGTAGTAACATTGATCTGTTGGGGTTTGTTTACCACTGTAATGACCCAAGCTTAGAATTTATCAAAAAAGGAGATGCATATGCCATGATGTCTTCAATCAGCCAGCCATCCATTTCGTGTAACCGTACAGGGTCCCCAGGGGGCTGCAGTGTATTACAGCTGACATGCTGAGATGGGGCGAGAGGTGGGGTGCACCCTGGAGAAGTTGCTAGGGTACCAGAGAAAAACAACTATTTATGCTGTTATTCACGATTATTTAAGTCTCACCAAGTTCAAAGTCAAGCAATTTATATTGCATGACTTTTGATTGTGGGAGGATGTAGCAGGGATCCCACGCAAGAATGGCAAGAACATGCAAACTTTATATAGTAAGGGTGTGTGGAGACAGCCATCGACCACCACACCGCGGATTCAACATTTCTTCATAAACTTTGCCAGGCAAAACGAACATATACATATAACATATCGGAATGTGTCTGATACTTTTTATTTTCTTTTGTGTGAGACTGCAGTAACGCGTAGAATATCTCCAATGTAGATATTGGAGATATACAATGATTGTCTGAAAACTGTGATTTTGGAGATAAAGTTCCGTCTAGCGGCAGGAATACGCTACCGACAGTTTCCAAAATTAATCCAGTTGTTCCTACCACTACATTCTATGAGGTTATGAAATTGAAAATGATCCATGAAATAGTTTTTGAGTTATCGAAATAACCCGAAGGATCTGTGGTGGTAATGACGTTTCCATAATAGAACCTTGTGATTTTCTCTGAATGTGTTAAACCAATATCATAATTTATGTAAAAACTAGACAGGACTCGGAGCAAGGAATCTGCAAACCCTGCTCAGTTTCCCTATAATATATAATATCCTAGAATTTTGAATCACATCGGTATCATCATTTCATGGAGATTCATTGTGCAGTTTATGTGTGAATGACAAAAACAATGCAAAAAGCCCTACCCCATCACTTGCAACAGGACCAACCACTTTGCTAAGTTTCATCAAATAGTGATAAAAGCTAAGGACAGTGGGGTGGACAAAAAAAAAAATGTCAGAGTTGCCGTCTTTTTAAAGACTCACTCCAAAATGAAATAGCTTTTCCTGGACACATGCCCACCAAGTTGATATAAAATCCATCTAATAGTTTTTGTACGAGTGCAAGACAGCCAAACTAACATCGACCATACCTCTCCACCGACAATATTTCTCTTGCTGGAGTCGAATAAGGAATAACACCCACGCGTACATCTAAACTAAAGGTGGCGCTTCATGTAAATATGTAACAGATACATAGACTGTTAGGTTCAGTTATGTAGGAATGCCACTATAACTTTAGACCTTTCCAAACTAATGATAGCCAGCTGCCATATGTCAGCTATAAGGGTCCCAACATAGGGGGTAGGTGGTGTTTTTTGTGCGGCTGTTTGATCTCAGCCGCACAAAAACATACCTCAAACCGAGTATCGACCAATATCCGGCAGAAATTAAAGAAATAAAGGTTTTTGCCCTTTCTCTTACTTTTTTTTTCCATTAAAAAATCAGGCCTTGCTTGCAGAGCCTACCTTTCTTTTGTTTTCCTGTGAGGTGAATGGTGGGCGGCTGTTGGGGGATCTGCCAGATGATTCACAGATAATCAATAGCAGCAACAAGTGGGTAGCTTCCTGGCTTTATCTGGTTCCTATTGTATCTTGCGTGAGATGAATGTTTGATATCTGATTGTAGCTCTGTCCGTCCTTGTGTCTGTATCATCTCCTCACACAACAACACACTATCTCTCTGCCAATCGACTCTCCTCTTGCTCCTTAGCTCAACTCAACATTCAGTTGCTGTTTGGCTCTGGCCAAATGACCACCCGTGCACTGTGATACAATAATTCCTCCCCTCTCTACCGGCTTCCCTGCACTTGCCGGCTTACAGGCTATGATGGGGCTCTGTCTATCATTTGGCATTACAGCATCCTATACTTATTTTCCATTCTATTTTGAGGCTTGATCGACAGGCTGGCAGCCTTGACATTCTTGCAGGCATTGTCGAGCCTGTTATTATGCATACATTAACATTCTGATAAACACATGCTCATCCACTGAGGAAATAATTACATGCCATCACTCTGCTGTCTGGATGCGCTTTGTTGTAAGTGTTTGTGCACGTGCACACACACACATTTATCAGGCTGTTTAATCTGGTAAATATGTGTACTTCTGTGTCTCCCCCCCAATAACGACTTTAAAAGCGCACTTCTCATGTAGGAAGCTGAAGGTCTCATGGACCAGATCTCCAAGAATTCTCAGAATACATTCTTTTTTTTTTCTGCCTGAAAAATTTGAGTGTTCAAATACACATAACTCATCCCCTTATGTCTGATGTCCTCTGTATTATGAACAGAGCTGCGGAGAAGAAGCATGTAGGATAGTTTGAAACATTTTTTATCCATCCCTCCAACAGTTTGGTGTAGCAGAAATTCAAATTGATGTTTCTGATTACATTTTCAAATAACTGTGCCATAACAGATAATGAATTCCACCTTTACAGTAAGTTAAGATCGTTATTGGACCACGGTACGTAAGTACGTATTCAGTATTCAATAACATAGTTTTTCATTATTCCAAACTCTGTAAAGGGTGTTAGCTCAGTAGGTAGAGTGCAAACCTGATGCGCAGAAGTTAAATCCGTTCTTTCCCAAGGCTCTTTGCTGCGTGTCAGTTACTCTCTCTTGCTACCATTCCTGTCACTCTCGAGCCTGTGCACCTGATTTAATCTTTAAAAAGAGTACTTAATTGTCCAAATTAGATTGTAGTAGGGTTTGGGAGTGAATGCATACATAGAATGGTGTGAGATAATTAAGATACAAAGCTAACGTAACTCTATAATCTTATCTAAGTTACAGACACATTTACTAAATATAGAGGTTATTAGCATTCTTACTTTTCTTGAAAGGAAAAATAAAGAATTATATCCTGGGACTCCTGGTGCCAGAGGATAACAAGGGCTATGCTGTTTTACCCCACAGCAAGGGTGTATCCTCGTAGTCCCGAATCTACTGCGTTGTTCAAGTTACAGTATGTCCTAAACACAGTGTTTTTCCTAAAATGCTAATGTATAATGTATACAATGTAGATCTCCTCAAGCCAATGCATATGCACCACATTTTGGACTGAAATGGACAAACACGTGGGATATATATATATATGACATAGAATACACTGTGACACCTTTGCCTAAACAGCAACTTTCTAAAATGTCATTCATATTTAGGTTGACAATGGACGCACAGCATTAGCTTACCCCAGTACAATGGACCCACCCTGCTAATTATAGTTTGGCAAACAACATATTGACTTACTTCCCAGAGGCTCTCAGTCACCACCCAAATCGAATTTGGTCCACAGCACAATGACACACAGTATCAATCAAGACGCCTGTATCCCCCGACACCTCAGATCTGATTGATGGGTCATGGCAGTGAATGATCATCAATGGGTTGTCCTGCCTAATCTGTAGAACTCAGACATTAACTTCTGAATGTGGGCATATAAACAACTATTTCCGATTAAAAAAAAGAGAAATATTGCAGTGCTGTGCAGTGCACTAGTCTGAAGACTGACATTACAGCCAACACACATACAAACACACACCCACACACACACTCTCGCAGACACGCATGCATACACATACCTTGATTTGCAGCCCTGACACTTCGTGAAATATACATGTGTCAGCAAATGCAGTATATGCAAGTCCCGGAGCCCTGCTAAAATACCCCTATAAAACCATGAAGCAAACAATAAAAAAAGGCTAAGAGTTGCAAGTCTGGGAGAAGGTGTCAGATTATGCCACAGTCAGCCCAGCTAATTTAACGGTAACTCCTTTTTATTTTTTTCGTTCTTTTTTGTGCACTTGCCCTGCTAACGTGCGTAACTGTGGGTGTTAACATTGATACATCCATGCGTGTGCAGAGTAGTTAGTTTGTTTAAGTGTCTTTGGATTTGGCTACAGCTTGGGAACGGATGCTGTGACCCAACATTTGGATTCCTGAGAAACCTGCAACACCCATAATTCTTCCTCCATTGTGCCGCTCCTTTTTTCTGAGGTAAGAGCCCTCAGGAGGGAGGAAAAACCCCTTGGTAGAAGTGCAAATGGCAACATGAAGAATGTCAGGCTGACAAGCAGGACCTGTAGGTCCTCGGGGGCCTTGTCTGTTACCTGCTTTATACTAAGCCTAGTGTTTGGGGAAGTTTGACTGCCGAGCTGCTTTTATCTTGTAGGGGTCCCATAAGTAAATGAAAGAGTGCAAATACTATCTACCCTTTGTACCCTGAATAGCACGCAGCCACACATGGGGGAAACTGAGCTTACGTGAAAGAATACCTAATGCGTTGTGCCAGCGGGGGCTGCCCAGCACCAGAGCGGAAACTGACTGTAAAAGTGAAAGCGATGTGATGTGATCGTCAGGCTCTTTTAACACATAGTCCTAGTGAGAGCGGGGGCCTTTAATTATTCAACTTTTTTCTTTTGCCCTTGAATTGTACATTAGTCTTCTTTCAGTCACTGCGTGTTAACAAGCAATGTCTGGCCTGCTCCGGAAAGGATGTGGCTGTCAACAACAATTTCACAACATCCATTTCTTTTTTGTGAGGGGGAGGGGCAAAAAAGGCTAAAGTAGAGTGTTGTCATCAGAGATAAGCTAAAAGCAGCTGGGGTGACAAATTGAACAGCCAATTTTTATAACATATTCTTGAGACCTAGTATACATTCTCTCTCCCTCTCTCTCTATCTGGGTAAATGGCCATGTGTCGTGAGCATGTGTGCACAGATGTATATTTCTGCTAATGATTTCCAAAGAGCACTAAACATTTTTATTTTTTATTTTTAACAGTTTGACTCAACTTGTCATATAACTGATCTTCATTATCTGTGTTAAAAAAAAGGCAAAATTTGCTAGTTTACATTCTAACTAATATATTTATTTTTTAATTTACCATTCAGTCTCATAAGTTCACCCAATGCTAAGGAAATAAAAATCCCTTTCTCTAATATAATGGTGTACAACAGTGACATCGACAATAGAGAATGCAGTGACAATGAAAATGAAAATGCTTTTACGGAGGAAAAGTAATATGCAGAAATGCTTTAGTATGTACTTCCCTAAAAGCAGCAATTGTTTGTTAAACCTATTTACTAACACCTTACGGCTCGCAGCACAGCGGTATACATCTGACCTGGATTTTCGCATTGTCTCAAAGACGGAGTCTTAAACATGTGTCAGCCAGCACAGCTTGAGTGCTTATATTTAGAAAAGACTAGTGCCTGCCCCAAAATTACTCATGCTGCGGCTCCCCTGTGATTCTTCTTAGCTCATCTACTGCTCCTTTCTTCAAAAAGGCAAAGGGGCTGTGACCTTTCTTCGCTGCCTGTTGTGTTTGTCCTTTGCATGGTGCCATACCTTGACCTTTTCAGTCCTTCTTATATTGCAGCAGGTAATCAATTAGCTCCTACTTAGATTATCACAGTCAAAGGTGAGTAAGACTGCAGTGGTAGACGCTGTATGAAATATTGTTTTTAAAGATTTATCAGCCTCCCTAGTCTCTCCGGTGTGTGAGGTGCACTGAGGTATGACGTGTGTGTGCCTGCAACTTTCTCGTTGTGTGCATGCAGTACGTTTTGTGCTGTGATAGAATTTGTCCTTGAGGATAATGGAAGGAGGTGAGAAAATATATGGGGTGGTTATAGACTGTTGAGGCTCAAACTCACTACCGTTTTGGTTTTGCGGAGGAAACGTAAACAATTTGTAATACCTTAATTAACAAAGTACACTATCCACATCTGATAATGCAGTGTGTCAAGTCTTTTCGTACGAGCCTGTATTTCCACTGTATGTAGGAAAACTCTGGATTTGGACTTTGGGTACTCTTTTGGCGAAATGAAACAGATGTTTATTGCGCCTTAAGTGGGTGTCCTGGGCTAAAGATGTGTCTGCATTTACACCAGAGAATGAAAATGATTTGGCATGAATAATTGGGAGTGAACTTCATGCCTGGTGTCCAAGACGTGAAGTGGACATAAAAGACACTTTTATGGAACCTATTCAAGGTGGAGCTGGTGTGCATTTATTCCACCACTCTGTTCTGCATTCATCTTCTAAATATGTAATGGGGTGTCATAGTTATTCCACCTCTGAGATGGCAGTGGAGGTAGTAAGTGATGCAAACCAGATATCTTTATAAACAAGAGGCGGTATGGCAGGGCGGATGTGTGACCTTTCAATGCTATTTCATGGGTGCAGCTCAAAACCCAGCCCAAAGCAGCTAGTTAAAGTTCAAATCAAACTCAAAGAGTAAGAAAATCAACAAAAACACTTCAAATTGGGGAGAAAGTAAATGGTCCGGGCTCTTTAACAGGGAAAGTAAATTACTGTTTCTTCTTTCTGTCATGCCTCTTTCACTTGTGGAACACCTGTACTGTACAAATAACTGTAGAATTATAGTAAATTTTACGATTTCTATGTAAATATAGTATAAAACTGTAAATTTAGAAATTGTTTTGATTCTGTGAAATTTTACAATCCAGTATTTATTTTTATTTTTCAGAGGGCACCCATCTTTCATCCGAGCACAATCTTGTTGCATTCTCTCATTTAGTAAAAAGCAAATACGTTTGATATATTGTAGATAAGTGAATTTTATAAACGGAAGGATGAAAAATAATAATAAGAAAAATATTTGCTCTGCCTAAGCCAGAATTGGTGGTAGTCGAGTGTTCCTAGCATGCATGCTAACATTTACAGATAGCTAGCATTCTCACTGGCGTGGATAGGATTTTTTGTCACTGCTCATTTACTGCTTTTCATTTGTTGATACAGTCAGATGTCATTATATACCAAACCCCACCACATCTGTGTTTTCAACATTATGATCCCTCAAACTTACCACAAACATAGCCTGCTTTCAATTGTCCCTCTCCCCTGTGACTCTGCTCACTCCCCCTCCTCTCCCAAGGCTTCATTTAAGGAGTACAAGCACCACTTCATCACACTGATGAATCTGGTTTGCTTCTCAAGGAGAGGGCGTCCGCCTGTAATGCAAAGACAAATGCCCCCTGTCCCCCGTCAATCACTTCTTATGTTTAAGGTGATGCAGAGAGACAGGTTGATTAAAAGAAGGTTAAGAGATGCAGCGGCGCTGTCACTCAGCCATCACGAAGGATTGGTGACAAGCAGGTCAAGGGTGTTACCCACATATAGAGGGAAGAGAATGAAAATTGTCCCCAAATAAGACCACCTTGCATACATACACTCGCATGTACACCAACCAACCCCTTCTTTCCCTCCTTTGCTCTTGCTGTGCCACCATAGTTCAACTGGATTTACGATTGTACAGGTGTTCACAGAGAGACATGTCAGCTGCGCTTTAATTAAGCCAGACATTTACTCAAGAACCGTGGCACTCTAAAGTAGTCACAAGGCACGGAATGGCACCTGAAGGGATGAGGATGTTGACCTTTTCTCAGTTTGTCTTAGTGAATGATTCAAAATCAATGTGATCGTTTATAGACGCTACCTGATCACGCAGTGTTTAGCAGAGTCTTAGAAACTTTTTTTTTGCGGAAGGGGGGAATTAATATCAGCTGATAATCAGCTGAAGACTATGGCTGTTTTCCAATGTAGTCTGTTTGACCTTGAATATAACACAGCCATGAAAAAGAGCCTTAGTAAGAGAGAAAGGGGAGAGGAAGTAATTCCCCTACAGCAATTCAACCATATCTTCACCAGAGATCCACACTGTCACTGCAGAATTATGTACCATGTGTTACGTGTGCACACGAACACGGATGTCGACTTTATCAGCATTCATTCATACACCTTAACAGCAGCTGCACAGATAATTAATATTGTATTTAAAAGTGTAATTAACAGTGAACTGGGATATTTCAAACAAGCATATTCTGAAACCTTAAGGAAATTAGGACTATGCATATCCCGAAAAGCCCCCAATCCCCTGCATTATACAAGCAATCTGGCTGATTTAACACCTTAAAATAAAGTCTAGTTATTTCACTAACTAAAAACTCACCCAGCGAGTAAAATATGATCTCTTAGAGTAAAATGTGATATAATAGAGTAAAATAGGATATAGTTATAGAAGATAGATCTCCTTGAGTTGATACATATGCACCAAATTTGGACTAAATTGGCCCATGATAAGGAAGTCGTGGTTGAAAAACTGTTTTTTGTAAAAAAAAAAAAAGAAAGCTCCACCTAGTCAGCAAATATGAACTTTAGGTCAGCGTCGATGGCGATTCTAAAAAAAAAAGCTACGTTAATGGGATATGATTAACTGCAATTCCCTTTTCAAACATTTGAATTAATGTTCAGTTAAGCTCAACTTCAGTAAAATCAGACATTTCTAGTTCTTTGCCAAAGCCGTTGGAATATTTAACTGCTAAATTTAATTGAAGGTTATAAATGTGTCATCGGCATAAAAAGCCACTCTTGGCTAATTGTTAGCCACTAACATACAGATTTTTAATAGTGGAAGTCTGTGAACTTAAATGAAAATACTACAAAAACTCAAGTTTATGCAAAGCAACGAACGCTGTTGTCAGTTTAATTGTTTTTTCTTCCTTCTGATGCTTGTGTTCCTACGGGGGGTTATTTTTTTTCTAACGGTTTCCATCCAGTCTTCATAATGCATGAGATGGGCTGTGGGCCGGTTATTATTTTGAAAATGTTAGCCTTGCAACTTCAAACTCAGTGACTTAAGGGAGAAAGCCGGCAGCCCATCCAACTTGCATAATCTCAATTGCCATCTGGCTGTCATAGGGCCTCGGGTGTGAAGAACAGACAAAGTTGGACTGCTACTTTTTCAATTCAGATATGTGCCAGTGTGCACAAACACGTTCTTTATTAGCACCTGAGAATTAAACAGGAAAGTTTGTTTGTTGACTGAGGCGACCAGATAAAAGATTCTCATCACGTTTTACTACTATAAAGTGAGTTTTGCCAACATGAAGTTAAATTTAGAGGGATGCTGTAAATCCTCTAAAGACAATTTCTATATGTTTTGCTCTCTGCCCTGTCTCAAATTACTGCTGAGCCTGGCACAGAGAAAAGTATCTGTGGATTCCCCTGGATCACTCCTAGAGAAGTTCTCCTCTCCCTCATTGATTTCATTCTGAAATAAGGAAATATGAGGAGAAGATCCATCTCTCTACCTTTGCCACCTCTTCCACTTGCATCTGAGGTATGCTTATCTGTAGCAGCACATGCACATTGCTCATGGGACTTCATCAGAAAGCTCTCTGAAGGCATACCTGCTGCCAGTGAACCGTTACTTTAATTTCTTCTCCATCTTTTTCAGCCTGCTAACCCCTAGCCTTCAGGGCTAAGGAAGAGGCACACCAATTACTTAAAGGCAGGGAAGAAGCTCATGTCATATGTAGTGAAGTGACAACTGTCCCCGCTTTGGAAAGGCATCATCTAGCCTCAGTCAGTATTTCCTCTGGAGCAATTGCATAGCAAGTGGTGCCTCAAGAGAACAGTGACAGAATGTGCTGGGTACTGATTAGCAATGGTGATAACGCATATTACTGTTGGGCGCTGATTGTGGTAGTTAGTCCTTCTGTGCCAACCACTTCTATAGAAAAAAAAGATACAATTTAGTTTTTCTAGTGGTTTCTTGGAGTTTGAGCCCGTAAACAGCTTAGTCATTGAAGGCTAAAAAAATCTTGAATCTTATATGTGTTTTCGTCTCAGATCAAGGTGATAGAATGAAACACCTGTATCTGAATTTGGTACTAAGCCAAATTACTAATTTAACCTGAGCAATGCACCAACTAGAAGGGCACTCTCAGATTGGAAAGCTCTGCCAAGACCAATATTCCTCTCATTGATATGCAAATCTCCAACCACGACTACTATAAATGTAGATATTTTTAGAAGCATGACAGAGTGTCAAATATGGTTGTGTGTAACTGTTTTACTTCTCATCATCACTCAAGACCACTCTGA
The DNA here is from genome assembly GCA_037951165.1 of Lophius americanus. Lineage (NCBI taxonomy): Eukaryota > Metazoa > Chordata > Actinopteri > Lophiiformes > Lophiidae > Lophius > Lophius americanus. Next base: position 1,246,760 of record JBBDHG010000090.1, on the reverse strand, counting down.
AATTTGAATTGGTATCTGCAGATTCCCTCGTTGGATATGGTGTCAGCATTAAGGCCTCATGCACATAGTTAATAGTGTTTTTTACAAAAAATTATTCATTCATTCATTGTTCGTAGTCGCTTATCCTGTTCAGGGTCGTGGGAGCAACTATGCCAGCTTACATTGGGTGAGATGGAGTGTACATCCTGGTATTTACTGCATTTTCAAGGTAACACTATGGATGATAGATGTATGTATGATGTATTATTATTTTGTATGCTGTTTATCTGAGCCAATTTAAAAGAAATCCTCTTTGATCGATGCCGCTTCCTTTAATAAAGTTAAAGCAGCTTTAGTCAAACCTGCTGACAGAATTTTTTATCTTTCCGCTGCTCCCTTTCGGGGGTCGCCACAATGGATCAACTGTTTCCTTAGGTTGATACCCTGCTGGCTAACTGTACCAGTGATGGTATTTGTTAACCCAGTCCACAAGCTATTCGGTTGAGAAATCAGTTTTGTGTTCCGCATGTGAATTTGCCACGGTTTTTACCTCGGATGCACTACCGGACACAACCCTCCCCATTATCTGGGCTTGGGACCCAACAGAGGTACACTGGTCTGTGACCCCTTTGTAGCTGCGTTCCCTGCTGACAGATAAAATAAACAAATTGATAAACAGACAAAAAAGTTATCTTTAAAGGCATCCTTTTTTCATAGTCATACTTATCTTACTCTGTTAAGCTTAGACTGTATCCCAAAAAATGGTTTATAATGGTCTGGTGGTCATATTCTTACATGCTGCTCGATTCCAGCCAGGGATTAGCCAGGGAGGTTGTGGCTAAACTAGAGCACCAATCTGCTCTGAGACACAGAGAGGAGGGCATCATCAGTTATTTGGAGCTCTCACCGACTACAAGACACGTCCTGGATACGTTGCCGTTAGTTTCTGGCAATGATTGATTTTGTTTGACTATTGCTCTTCTGCATAAATGGACCGCTGAAGGTGAGGACCAGGGTTCTCCCCTTAATTCTGACCTTAATGGGTCCAGGACTCATTCACAGTGAGTGAGTGAGTGAGTGAGTGAGTGAGTGAGTGAGTGGGTGAGTGAGTATGTCAGAGAGAGAGAGAGAGAGACACCTTAGGTTCAAGTAAATGCTCTTTCAATCAATGTCCCTACTTACTTTCCTTGTTAAATCACAGCAATACACAGAAACACCTACAGGAGCTCAGGAAAAAGTTCACCTGCCTCAGCCTCCAAAGCCTCCTGTCTATTTTCCTTTTTCGGGGACTGAGTTTTTAATTAAAAAATCAAACAAGATCTCCGGATTATGACGCTTTTGATATCACCCCACAGGGCTCTGTCGTGATGGGAAACAGTGGCTTTTCTTCTTACTACCATTATCTCAATGTGAGCCCGTGTGCTGAGTAAATCTCTGAAATCTCCCCACCCTTTATCAGGAAACTGCAGGTATACAGTTCAAACTGTATGTCAGCACAGGCCAGAGAGACTGTGAAAGCTTTAGGGTGGGAACAATGTGTATGCTGCAATTATCCTGTGTATTTGTAGGATTTTCTCTGTTTCCAGCCCACAGCTGTAAGCAGAGTCTGATTATTGTTTAGATGCAACTAACCTTTCCATAAGCTTGAACAAAGGTGTTTTATAAAAATCTGCCAATTGTGGACACAGATAAGGGTTTAAAATGCTGCAAAATAACATTTTTACGATTGTTTGGTAGAAAATGTCAAAGGCACAAATAACAGGAGTCAAAATCATGTTGTAGCACTAACCGAACAGGGTTACATTTTCTGTTACTGCTTTTTGCGGCAAGTTTAACCCATCCTTTTGAAAGAAGTTCAGTGTGAATGGACGTTTACTGTTCTCCTCTGCCCAGTTTGAGTGTACTTGTTGTACTTGATGAAATGATCCTGATAAAATACACTACATGTGTGTCTACTGAGTGTCATGAAAAGCTGAAATAGTCCACCACAACAGTACAATGTCATTAGGAAGAGATGATGATGGGTATAAATGATAAAGGGGAATGCCAAGGCTGATTTCAACCTTAAGACACGATTGAATTTGATCCCGGTGAGGTCTACGATTGAATCATCTGCACTACTAATTCTTTCCCTCCTTTGTGAATGTGTAACTCTTCCCTCAAGAGCAATTTCCACTTAACATTAGCAAGAGTTTTAATTGCTGGAAATGTTGTGCTGCACTGCGTAGGACTTCTTTTGACACTTTTATTTTTACTTTTCTTCTCTAGCAAGTGCTTATCAATCTCACTTTCAAAGACTCTTGACTGAAACGAACAGGGAAGAAGAAAAAAATAATGTTACTATTGGAAGCATGAAGTTCTTTCTCTTTCGCTGTTTTTAATAGATTTAATCAAATACATTTTTCATATCTGTTCTATTTATATTGCAACGAATCAAATCAAATGTTGTTATTTCCAAAAAGGAGCAGGTTTTTATTCTTTATTCTACAGAGACCCAACAGTTCCCCCATGAGCAAGCATTTGGCAAAAATAGTGAGAGAAAAAAATGCAATTTAACAGGCAGAAACCTCAAGCAGATCCCACCTCAGGGTGGGAAGTTTTCGTACTTGGGCAGGTGAGTTGTCACAGAGATGGCGAGAAAAAGAAGGAGATCATTTGGGTGAAAGGAGGGGGAGGTGTAGAAGGGACACAGATACTTGTCAGGTGAAAATAGGATTACCCTTCTTCCTCAAGTTCTTTCAAAAAATATTTAAGCCTCATAGTTATTATGATTTATGGATTTGAATTACATGTAAAACTTTCATGCACATGGATAATATAGCCAATCCAATCAACTAAATGTGATGCATATTTGTTATTAAAACATGAATGACACAAGTAAAGATGAGATTCAGGTTATAATTCTAATAAATCTAATATGGTATCAATACAATCCCATTCAAAATAATTACAATTATATTTAAACCGATCTCAAAAATTATAACCATTTGAATCCATTTTGTTCAACAGCGAGAACTATTTAAACCTTGTTTATATATTTTAACTGATTAACTTGAATAGTTTTCATGACTAACGTATGCTAATTCTATAAAATTTGAATAAATACATCTTACGTGTAGAAGAATAGACGAGATTTAAACTCTGCAATGATTAATTTTGAGGAGTTTACTTACAAACATATGATACTGTGGATAGTCTACCCATATCTGCTTATTTTTTATATTTCCTTGGCACACATTACAAGTTTTTCATGCCATTTGGTCCACATTGAAGGAGTCTATGTTGGACAGAACTCAGCAATAATTTACATAAAATTATTTCTTCATTTTTTATTGTTTTAACTAATAAATCCCAAATTTTGATTTTTATCGTAATATCAGTTTGCTTACATCAATTTATGACAGAAGTTATTCTATAATCAGATCAGCAAAAGTTGAGATGATTAAATTCTTCGCTGTTGAATCGATGCGGAGAATTCAATCTCCGCAGTTGTGCCCTAGGAAACCAATTACACAGTTTGATTCTGAAACAGGGAATATAACCTCAAAGGATACTTGTTGAGTATGGACCTGTAGTGGAGATCTGTGGAAGTCCAAACAATGTCTCGGAAATGCCAGATACATTAACACAATTAACATTGCTCCTTTTTGGTCAGGTTTTTATATACTTATAAAAGTATATATATATGCTTTTATCTGCTTTTACTTTGTAGCACTTTGAGATTTGATCCAAATGTAAAGTGCATTATAAATTAAATGTATTATTATTATTATTATTATGCTTCTCACATCTTTCTCTGATTGTTGTTTTTGTTGAAACTTTAGACTCTTTACCGACATCTTATGGTTGTGTCAAAAAAGGGCTTTGTTATAATTAAGTATTGTCCAAAACATGACTCAATTTTTTGCCCAATCAGATCTCAACACCATTTTTGACTTATATTTTCAACCCTCACTATCACTGCCACCTTTTGATCGAGTCTTTACTACATTTTTCCAGAAATCAGGGAAATACCAAATCCAGGTCTTGCAAAGTCCTTGGAAGGTGCACAGCGGTGAATTGCGAATCTGTAGAAGGTGAAGCTTAATGGAAGCTGGGGAACGGGAAGTGGGAAAGCTGTACTTGAGATACGGCCAAGGAGGAGTTGTCAGCTTTGATTTATTAAGTGCAGCTCCTGCTCTGACTGCTGGTAACTTGTCAGTCCCCACATAATGGATGGGGCTCACAGCTCACTGCTCAGTGATTGGCTTTTTTTTTCTCTGGCCCCTGTCCATCGGGCCTCTCCTCCGTTGCTATCTTGCTCCCATTTCTAATTAATTTGTTATTCACAACCTCCGCTACTTTTCCTGTTTGCCCCGGTAGAACGCAACCAATTTTTCTGACTCTCACCCCAAACATATTTCTCATCCAGTGTCCTCACTAGTGATTGACAATTATTCCCTGTGGTGTCAAAATTTGTAAATGACTACATCCTTTTTCCAACGTCATTCTTCCCTAACGCGGCGTGTCCATAGGAATAAAAATCCTCTCATCAGCTACTCACATGAGTTTTTTAGCAGCTTTTAGTTCGGTTCTTACCCACTCATACCGCCTCCTCCTTCCCCGGACTAAGCTCAGCACCATGGGTGATCGGGCCTTCTGTTCTGCTGCCCCTCGTCTGTGGAATGCCCTCCCTGACCATCTGAGGGCTCCAAAGAAAACTGACACATTTAAAAAAGGACTTAAAACTTTCCTTTTTTAGCAGAACCTATAACTTTAATTTACATCAGGTTAACATTAAGGTCAGGTTTTTATATAGTTATTATTTTATTTTTTTATTGATGCTTTTATCTGCTTTTACTTTGTAGCACTTTGAGATTTGATCCAAATGTAAAGTGCGTTATAAATTAAATGTATTATTATTATTATTATTTTTATTATTATTATTATTATTATATCTTATACAAGAAGTCAGTGAGATCCCAAGCTTGCAGTCACGCCGAGTCGCTCTCACTAGCCTTATCCTGTTACGGTATTTTAGCTTAAAAAAATTTGACAACATTCTTTAGCTCTTGTCTGCTCTGTGTGCCCAGAGTATATTGAATCCTTCGCCGTGAGCTAAAGAGCTCTCTCTAATTTCAAACATGGATCTAGAGAATGAAATACTATATTTATATCAATGCTGAAGAACAAGAGGAGCACAGCAGCTGAATAGGTAGATGAAAAAAAGAGATGATGGCATTGCAAATCCAAAGCCTTGCGTTAAAAAAAAAAAAAAAAGCCTGAGTTTAGTCTGCCATACACAACCCAGCATGCCATGAAATAGACGGTGTCATTATCAGCTTTAAAAGCCTTGCCAGCTCATTTAACGGATGTTTGTAAACACATATAAGTTGTATAAATGGATGAGACAACGTGGCCCACTTTACTTGGAATAACATCAAAGCAAAGGGATAGCAGCAACTGTCAAAAATGACTAATGCTGTTTGTCTTGTAAATAATCTGCCACAGAAAATCGGCAAAAGTATCATTTATGCTTGGCAAAGCAATCACAGCTTGGGGTGATCTTGGATTTTAAGGGAAGAGCTTGCAAACACGACAAGCCACACGCACAAGACGCAGAGTTTGAGGTAAGGCGTTGTGATGTTTGGGCTATGACCCCCTGCATCGAGCTCATGATCAGAGCCACACATTTACGCACACAAACATCACACCCAACATGTTGTGAGCTGCCCTGCAGCCCAGCCATCCACCGTATTCCCTCACGTCGCCGTCCCCTGCCATTTTCTTTGTCTTTAGACAGATGCAATGCAGCGGGCCTGGAGGATCTAACACAGTGTGTGGAGTTCTTGCTCAAAAACAATCAGTCACAACGAATTCTGATTTTATTTCATTTTTTTCTCTGCTCTTTGTACTTCAGCTGTTCTGAGCACAGCTGGATGGCTTCCTTTGAATCTACTCCCATATTTTCCCAACGTAAAGACTAATTTGTTCTTGTAAATGTCATGCTTTGGCCCATTTATCATCCCCCCTCACAGTGTGACACAATTTATTTAAGACTATGAGGCTGTTGCAGTGGTAAGCATCTTGGCCTCTGGTGCATTCAGCCATTTCCTGGGTATTTTACATGGAGCTGACCAGATTAACTTTGTCACGACCGTTCAAAGGCTGACAAATGAGGCTTACAATTGAAGTGCTCTGCATGTGTATTATGTTTTCAGTGTATTTCTTGTTTTTCAGCTATTCTAAATGCTATAATATATATTATAAATGTCACTAATTTTAGTGCTTCAAATTCTTCAATTTGCCGAAGAGCTGCACTCACTCCAAAAGATACTATTTATATCCCGGAAAAATTCGGAGATGCTCTGAAATAATAATTGCTGTGGCAGCACCAGTATCTGTCGCTGCTGGTGCCGCAGATCCTTTGTGTTAACGTGATAAGTCAAAAACTGTTTCATGGAACGTTATCAGAATTTTTGACCTACATAAACTTAGTGAGAGACACAACTGGATTGAGTTTGGGAAAGATTGTTTGTATTCTTAAGACAGTAGGGGGAGCTTTAGGTCTAAAAGTTTTCTGGCCATAATTTCACAGCCGTTGGTCCGATTTAGACCCTATTCAATGCATATAAATCAACAACAGGAGATCTTTTTTTGAATATACACATATATATATATATATATATATAATATATAGCTTTTACATGAAAAATACTGTGTTTTGAACATAACTTCAGTTTTAATTTGGGGAGTTCAATCAAGGAGATGGCTCATACAATGCAGGGATTGGGGACTTTTTCAGATATACCCTCCCCTTTAGGGACAACAGAATAGTCCTAGTTTTTAATGATATTAAAAAGTTCATGTTGAAGCTTAAAGAAGAGATTACATGTTATTTTTGTATCTGTATTTGTCATGATTAAGTTGGACGGACTCATGAAATGGTTTGTTGTTGCTGTCAAGGCTTAAAACAGCCGTCTCAATGTTCAGTGCGTTCTGCAGTTACTGTACATGCACGGGTTTCAAGCAAATGTACTTGAGAGAGTGAGATGATTAGAGGGTTACAAGGTAAACAAATGGAAGTGTCACTATCTGACAGGTCTGGACCTCAAAGGAAGGAGGTGGATTATTTTTTACAAGACCGTGTTATTGATTCAAATAACTCTACCATACATCTAATACATCTAATAGGGTGCGTCCATTGGCGCTCCCCTTGTGGCATCCACAATCCATCTCCTATCTGTCAGCTGTGCCGTAGGCTTGCATACAGTTGTTTGTGTGATTTATGGGGAATTTCATTGAGGGGGAAGTTTGTCATTCACAAGCGTTGGGGGATTGGATCTGTCGATAGTCTGGTAGGGCAGGATGGGTGATGAGAGAAAAAAAAAATAGCTGAAATGGATGTAGGTAGAAATAAAGTATGAAGATGCCAACAAGGATGTGGAAATCAATGATTTGCATTGCTGTCTGAGACAAATGGAGAACAAATGACTTACACAAATCCACTTTTTCCCATTTAAATGAGAGAAATTCCCTTACACAAATTTCCAATCAGATTGTGTTTTTGTCAGTATATAATATTCAATGACAGCTGAAGTACATGAAAATTAAAAACACACAGGAGGACTGGAGGAATTTCTCACTGATGTAGACCTACAGGATTTGACAAGTGAAGGTCAATACATGAATGGCAAATGGCACAGTGATTAGCAGCTTTTGAGTTCTGCCAGTAACTTCTTTGTTTGCTTTCTTTTATCCTCTGCAAACACACACAAGCGCATACTGCAGTTCAGATGTGGCGAAATATTCCTAGAGCATGTAGGCGTCAAGCCAAAGCAGCTTGAACCAAAGTTTCAGCCTCTCATGCATTATTTTTGCTAGTTACCATGAGTGGATCGCAAGATCCAGAGCGCAATTCTGTCTGCTTTTGACACCGATAAGCCAGCTGGAACACGGTCAACTAGAAAACACCTGTCGCTGAACCTGTGAAGGCCTTTGTTTGATTTCATATTCCTTCTTTCTGCTTCATTAAATGTATGGATGTCATTACCTTCTTCTGAGATCCCCACCGTGTCAGTTTGCATTTGGCATTTCAGCACCGTCTAAATATAGACCAATCAGTCCTCCTGTGGAGACGATGCAGAGTATGTACGGATGCAAGTTATATTCCACTAGCAATTAAGCATGCATGTCAATTTGCATTCTATATGACTCTCATTGCTGATGCTATTTGCAGTAAATTTCACTTCAAAACTCAAGACAGAAAGCCAGCACCAGCTGCAGACCATGTTGCTAAAACGTCAAGTTTTGTTTCTATGGTTTTTATTCAACCCTTTAATATCCTGCTCAACACTTTGGTTGAGCAGATTTAGAGTCTCTATTTCTTATTGAAACTGTGCCACATTTGACTAAAGCAGTGCAGCATATACACGCATCCAACGGGTCATATCATAAAGTATCGGGCCAAGTACCGAGCCATGCGGCACACCACGGATCAAAAAGGCCACCAAGGAGGCATTAACCATGGTTATTCGGAAAGTCCTATTTGATAGCTTATATTCTTTTTAGCATGTTAAAGCCTGTGAATACATACTAAACTTATGCAACTTGATATAATCAAAAAAGACTAATAAAAGGCAAAGAGTTTCATGAAAAAAACTTTTACCAAAAGGTTGAGCTAATCTTAGACTTACCACTAACTATTTTGTAAATCTGTTTTTTTTTTTAAACTGTTTAAAAAGCATGTTTGGCCGAATTATTTGTCATTTCACGGTAAATTTAGAGTGTCTAAGTTATTAAATTAATACATGCTCAAAATGAATAAAATATGCAAATAAATTCTTAATCTTTGGTTAGGGAATATTACTGGGACATCTGTAGGATGTTTTAAAATGGGTTCTCAATTTTATACGAACCATATAGGGTTGTCTTTCCAAATCCCTTCAGGTTGATTCCTCTTTGCTGAGTTAGGATTTTTGACTTGACTTAAACACTAGATGCCGAACCCTGACATATGGCACACTCTGAAATCCCCTGACAAACATCACATTAAGACATGATATCCAAACTAGATCAAATCTAATCTGGACTTTAGCCAAGTATGTCTATAATATAATTTTTGCTGTACGCCGTGCAGAGCCCTAAACGTATCAGGAGTCCTGTGTCACAGTCAATTTATCATCAACTACATTACCAGGTGGAATTGATACGCCGGGGGTTTGCATTTTATGACTCATTGTAAGTTTTTCTGGGATGCAGCCAAAGACACTCTGGCATTATGCTAACAGATGATGCACTATGTCTTAATGCATTTTTGAGAGACCATTCCAAAAAGCTAAGAAACATTTTCTTTAGGAAATCCAGCACTTGGACATAAATCTTGCTGAGTTATTTCTTGAATCGACCATTCAGTATTAAAGCCAATAGAAAGTAGTTTGTTTAAAGTCCCATAAAAGTTTAAAGTTCTGACAAGTTTTTTTGTTTGTTATTTTTAGTACATATATACATTTCTTAGCACATGTGTAAATGAATGCATGCATCTTATCGATTAATGCATATGTGAGGGTGGGAGAGATCAGTCAACAAGGAGTCCCTGCTGAGTACTGGGAACGACCTTATTCAAATACACGGATAATTTTTTCCAGGTGCCCTGTGGAATAGAACCAAATTTTGCATTGCAATTCAAAAAGATACCATTTAAATCGTATTTTTTCTTCAACGTGTTAGTTCTCTATGCCTTCAACTGCCTCTTCATTAGCTCAAGGGCCTGGCAGTTTGATTAAAGCATGCCTTCGAAAGTATTTCAGAGCATTTAACTCTTCTTCAGTGGCTGTGAGGCAAGTCTTCTGAAGGACCATGAAGATGTAGGTGCAGTAGATGCAATATCTGCTAAAGAATGTGGGGATGAAAAACAGCACAACCATGCCTTTAATGGCCAGGGTGTTAATCTCTGTCCTTTAAAAGAGCTCTCTACAGGCCAGATTCCTGCAACCTCGGAGAAACCTACATTAACATAGATGTTGCTGATGACACTGTATTCAGTGTGAGGCACGGAGGAGGACCTGGAAGTAATCAGGAGGGGATAAAATATTGTTCCATATGTTTTCGCTCAATGCTTGTCCAACACTTTGTGCTCTTCAAGATTGCCTTAGTGGTTTTATCAACCTTTTTTTGTTATTCCCCCATTACAATCATCAGCACCTCAGAGGTGCACAGTAAATAATGACCATGTCTTCCAGAGTTTTTTTTTTCTGCCCCTTTTGCCCTTTTCCTAAAAAGTTTTCACTCAGTCTTGAAATGAGTATGTCTTATACGGTATTGAGAGAGTGAGAAAACAATTATTTTGTAGTTAACAAATCTTTATCTCCATGAGCATCACCACACTAGAGCCAAAGCATGTTGTAAGTGGATGGGTTTTTCTTGAGTGGTGCGGAAAAGGTCAAATACAGTTGATGTGGACGTGGGAGTAAATTGAGTGCATTTGACCACAATCGATGCAAAATTGACTCGAGAGAGCTAAATTGTCAGTCAACTTCTTTTGTGACGACCAAGGGCATAGCGGTATGTAAAATGTGTTCCAGCAAAAATAAGAAAAATTACCGGCATATCTCTCCTCTCACTCCTTCACTCGCTGAATTATTTGCCGGTCCTCGTTTATCTTGAAGATTCAATAATTTATACTTAGGACAAGGGAAGCAGCGGAGGGTGCGCCAAAAGAGCTAGCGATAGTGGCTAATTAGCTGCAGCTGCTGATGGGACTGCTCATCGCGGGCTGGCAGAGGAGCTTTGACAAAATTGTTATCAAATGCAATCGAAAAAGACAAGCATTTTTTTACTGCATTAAGATCTGTGGCAAATTGGAGATAGAAGATGGAAGATATCTCTGTGAGAAGGTATTTGTGTTTGGTGAACGTTTGACCGAGAACCTGCTGGCACATGAAATGAAGCAGAGACAGGGGCAGTCACATGGGACCTATATGAGTGGTCACATGGGAACCATCCTGTGTGTGTGTGTGTGTCTGTGTGTGTGTGTGTGTGTCTGTTACTATTCTCACAGAACAGGTGAGCCATTTCTTGCTAAATGGGGCTACAGAGTAGTGCAGCGACAAGCACCCAGGAGAACACTTTACATCTTAGCATCCTTCCGCTATGGCGGCTTTTACATTTGCCATCATGATCTTTGCCATGCTTGAGTACTTCTGCAGCAGAGAGAGCATTATTTCCTCTAGAACATGTGTCCATGGGCCAAGTGCCGAGAACGCTGATGCAATCTAGTGAAGTTAATGTTAAATACTACTCACTTGATCATTTCCGAAGCACAACAGTGTAGAAATCCGTTGCACTTTGCAATAAAACATAACCCCATCCTCTTTAAACATACCTTGACTTTGCTTGAGTCAGCGGCTTGGATCAAAAAGGACCTATATGGTCATAAAGGAACCTTTCCGACACAAAGGAATCAGCTCCTGCACTGTAACCCAACATAATTTTGTGTCCGTGTGTCATTATGGGTGAATGTATGCACCAATCACCCATAAATATTATAACCACTGACAGGTGAAGTCTGAATAACAGTGATTATCTCGTTACCATGGCACCTGTCAGTGGGTGGGATATATTAGGCAGCAAGTGAACATTTTGTCCTCAACATTGACATGTTGGGAGCAGGAAAAATGGGCCTAAGTAAGGATCAGAACCACTTTGATGAGGATAAAATTGCAATGGGAGGACAACTGATTCAGAGCATCCTCACAACTATAGGACTTGTTGGGGATCCCAGTCTTCAGTTAGTACCATTTGAATCTGCCATAGGGTTATGAGTGCCCAGGGCCGATTAATGTGCATTAGGAGAGAAAGCTAGAATGTCTTTTCCAATCCAAAAGAAAAGCTAATGCCTCTGATAGAAAATCTGTTAGAACACATAATGCATCACAGAGCTTTTAAAGGGAACCTGCATATATACTACATGTATACTGTCTGCAGATGTTACTACTTACGTCAAACCTCCTCATTATGAGTGTGAAAGCTTGCATTGGGTCTTGCCAGTGTCTATTTTTGTTAATAAATGAACAAAAACTGAGTACAAAAAAAAAAAAAAATCCAGTTCTGGATACAAAACGTTGTGCAGTAAAAAAGAAAAAGAAAAATATGTTTGTATTTAAGGGAGAAATGATGGGCTGTTATAAGGAGGAGGACCTTGACCTTTCTGCTGAGATGACTTCCTCTTTCTCAGTTCTTGCTATAAACAAAATTTTGAATGTGGCTAAAGAATGATGGCTATGAGGTATAATGAGGTAACGCCACATGTGACGGAATGTATGGTGTAATTTCTATGTGTCCAGACAGTAGGTGTTAGAGGGCTCATTTGTAGCTACTGTGGTCAGACGGATTCAGCTCGGTCCCACCTCCGACCTCAGTTCTGCTAAAAGTTGAACTGCCTGTGGATAAACCATACTTAACGAGTGATTCCACACGGTGCATGTGTGGGTCCGATGTGCATGTAAGAGTTTGACACGGTCTGTGTGAGTTTGTGCGTGTGAGGCGTCTTACCTAGTTGTTTACCCTGGCATTGGTTCTTGCTCTAGAACGGCTGCGAAGGCCAGCCTGCTGGCAGCAGCTGGAGAGTTTCAGCAGATGTGAATTGTCAAGCGTTCTGTTTGGTTCATTAGCTGCTCTTCCACTTGCACCACACACAGCTGTTGCCTGGCCCACAGAGCAAAGGGGAATGCTATAAATGTGTGTGTGTGTGTGTTGCTGTGCATTTGAAGTCTGTCTTTGCCAACATGTAGATGAACCAGGACAGTTACTTGTGTGATTTTGTTTTTCTCCTCTCACTCACCTCACTGGGGTGTTATGTCATGTATTTGTATCTATATATTGCTCCATATCTTCATGGCGCCTAATTGGTGGTTCTGTCAGCTAACCAGTCAAAATATGTGCAGGTGTTTTTACCCCGCCCGTCACACAAAACTTCTACAAAACCACAGCATGATTCCTCATCTTAAAACCCTTTAATATCCTCACAAAGCTGAAGAAATATGGAAAAACAAATATTTGTCTGCATATTTAGATTCTTTGGGTCAATTTTATAAAATTTTAATGGACTCCACAAAATGACAAACCATTTGGTCAAGCATGTTTTTGAATAGTGTTAACAATTCTATTTTAATTTGATCAGCTCAACCTTTTGGTTGTTTTTAGAAAACTATTTGACCTTATTGACCTATTTAACCTCACATGCTTTAATAAGTCAGAAGAAAATCCTTCTTATTAATTAGGATTTTCTCAGTAGCCATCGTTAAGGCTGCCTCCTATGATGTCCCCGAGGGATCGATCCTTGGCCCCTTACTCTTTAACATTTACATTCTGCCACTGAGTCATATTATAAACAGGTTCGGTCAACTGGCACACATTCTTCAATGAGAAACAGTGACTTAAAGTGTGCTCAGCCAAACAGTTGAGAAGGATATAACTAAAGTTTATTAAGTTCATGAGCAGAGGCAAACCTTTTTCAAATGTATTTTTTCAAATGGCTTTTAATTGAAAATCATTATCCACACACATATAAGCCATGAAATAAGAGTTGAGTCGGATACATATTAGCAAAATTGCAGTGGTGTTGGAGTTGAGCAGTGCAATGTGACAGGAGTAGTAGTGACGGATGGGTTAAAGGTGGAGGTGGAACTGCATCAGGGATCGACTCTGAACCCCTTCCTGTTTGCTACGGTGATGGACAGGCTGACAGATGAGGGCAGGCAGGAATCTCCATGAACTATGGTGTTCGCAGATGGCATTGCGATCCATCTATAATATGATAAAAAAAACAAATATAAAGTGTAAACCTTTTAATTCTGCTGTAGGGTCATATATATATTATATATATATATATATATATATATATATATATATATATATATATATATTATATATATATCTAACTACATTGGATTTTAGTGAAAAAAGTCTGACGAATAAAAGACAAAATCGCTACTGCGTGTGTGTCACTGCATCTGTATTTTAGCATGGGTGGCTTGGTGGTAATTAAAAACACTGCAATGCTCTAGCCACTCCTCTCTGCATACAAAACTATTATTACTCGTCATTTTTTTTCTAATGGTGTTTACTCGCATGGCGTACTGGCATATCCAGCTATTGTTCTGGCTGGCCAGAGCTTGTTTTAGAATAATACGCATGCAGATTGCTGTACCCTCTGAATAAATATTTATTCAGAGCCAAGATCTGCTCTAATTAACAGGAAGACGACTTGAGAAATTCTATTATCCCACTCGCTGGAGTCCCCAGCAATTCTGCAAGTCTCAGGTCAGCTGGTGGAGTTACGTACATGCCTTGTTCGCACATGTAAATGTTGTGGGCTTGTGAATATCTGCGCACTTACAAGTGGGTGTGGAAATGCTGCAGAAACCCGATACAAAGTACGTCAGTCAACAACTGTTGTAGCTACATTAGACTATAATTTTCTCTGCCAGGAGTCTAATATGATGGTAAATTTCTGTTGCTCTTAGTAGCTAAAGCTTGAGCTATGAAATCAATAGTAAAACATTAAGCCAGGATATATTTGACCGGATGTAGATGATTACATCGCACACGGTAAACATGATGGCTCTCAGTAGTGGTCGCTGCTGTGTCCGGCATTTGTTGGAAGGATGGAAGGAAAAAAAAAAACACATTCCCAAAATATCACAAGGATGGAGACAACTTTTTAGCACCATGGCCCCTTTGGCCCTCTGACTGCAAACGGCTGCCAAAACTTTCAGATTTTACAATACATTCATGCCAGGCCTTGACGGAGTTCAGTATAAGAATGGAGAAAGAGAGAATTGGGTAAAGGGGAAGATAGAGCTGCTGGGTAGAGCCTCGGTGGGAAGTACCAGCAGGTTCATCAGTAATGTGGATCCGTCTAGAAAAGCTCTCCCCTCCTCTATGCTTTAGTGAAATCCCTCCAGCCTAATTAGGTGAAAAAGCATAAGATGTTTATGAAGCATTTTGCCGATGACAGCCACTAAAGAGCCATCGACTGCAAAAGCTGCGACAGGGTGGATCGACGTGCCCACAGAAGAATACGCCATGAGGGTATTTACCCTGAATCTGCAGAGCTTGCAGAGACAACATCTTAATAAGCTGAACACTATGATACATTTCTTTACAGAGCTGGTAGGTCTCTCCGGAGGACCGTGCACCAGTGCACCCATCTAATTGGGTTTTCCCTTCCTTCAGCGTCATTGTAGCGTTACATTATTGTTGTATAAAGTTATATCCTTCTCCCCCACTGCTTTAATTCCAGTTATGACACCTTTCTTTTCCCTCTCTCTCTCTGGCCGCACTTCCCGTATTTCCTTTGTATTCATTTTTCTGTCGAAGTTCCGATATAATTCAAACAAGGGAGAAGTTTAAGGTCCCCAGACTACATATTTTTAGTTTGTTCTGACATGGATTAGCCTTTATTGTGAAGGGGCTTGAACTGTTCTTTTCTCTGTGATATGTCTTAAATAATGGGAAGAGAATTTTTTGTGCTGATATTAGTGAAAAAAATAATAATGCCATGCACCAAAAGATCTTGATCAAATAGAGCCAAATACTTTATGACTCTGCTCATATTTTCCTTCGACTTATAGTAAGATCATAGTTCATTATTTCTTACTAGCAGGGGTGATTTATTGCTTCTATGTCCTGTGTGGAACTGGCAAATTGCCTACTATCGGCCGGGACAGGCTGCACCTCCCTGTGACCCTACACAAGAAAAACGGCTCCAGAGAATGAATGGATTATTTCTTAATTTCCCACAGTACGCAAACACAATCATGCGACACACCAACCCTTTTAAGAGAATAACTCTCCGTGGGGGTCCACTTCACTTTTAAAGCTGCCGTCTTTGCGTCACGTGAAGAGTAAAGCCAGAAAATGATTTCTTCCTTTGTGGACATGGCACAATTTTTCTCTTTTTGATTGATTTATGAAAAGGTTCCCTTTTGCAGCTGAATGAAATATCAATCCTTTTGGGCGTTTTCATTCTGAATGAGGCGTTAATACTGATCTTTTGCAGTCTGAATGGGCTTTAAACCGATTTTAATCCAAATATTAGGGTCCGTGTAAACCCAGCTAGTGTGACTTCCACAAATGAGGAGCTATTTAAATTATTTCTCACTTCCTTGAATCATGAGGTGGAGTGAGGGTTTTGGATAGTGACCCGTTATTTGCCAGTCTTCTTGACATTTTCTGCTAGTGTCTCTCACTCAGTGAGTGAGATTGTTTTAATCAGACAGCTTTTGTTTAAATGCCTCTTGTTTCTGGCCACCTCAAAAGACACTGCTGCCAGGTTAGTGGACAGCTAGCCAAGCAAATATATATAGATACGTATATTCTTTCTTCGGCAGGGCTATAAACAGCACAATGGCTCCATTCCATTCTTTCACTCTGCCCACAAATTGCCCACCTTCCGAGGCAGTGGTGTGGGAGTTGGATCTCTGGAGGTCTGGCGGTTTAGGCAGAGATTTTCAGCTTGCATGAGCTGACAGCGAATCTGTTAATTAAGCGTGCTAATTGTTTTAATTGTAGGTGGTGGTGAACCCAGCTGCTGAGGTAAATACTAGGTTTAGCCCACTGGTTGTCAGGGTTCAACTTTATGACCGTGTGTGTAAATTAAGTGTTGGCACTCATTTTTTTATGCATGAGCGAAGAGGCTGCTAGTCTACCTGGCTGCAGTGGCTGGGAGGTGGGCAAAATTCAAGGAGGTTTAAGGGAGATGGAAAGTCAAAGGAGAAGGATTGGTATTTCTAACCTTTCCCTCTTCCTCCCTGTATAAGCCATCATTTCTGCAGCTGCTCCCAGCAAAATATCCAATAGGTTGTGGCCCTCTGCCCAAGGATTAGGATGCTGAGCCCTGGCTAATGTCAGGTTAATGCTATCACCAAGATGGCAGGAGGTGAAGCAGTGCCAGTTTCACAGACAGGTTTAGAGGTAATCTTCACCCTAGGTGTTTATTCTCATTGTGCATATGTAATGGTGTTTTTGCTGTTTGCATAGTTTATGTAGAAAAATGTATTAGTGCATTTCAAAACAGTATTGATCTACAATTATGTCTTTTTTTTTGTCACCAAAATTTAATCGTCAGTCCGATATGGCAAAACTTGATAAAATGTGATGCATATCTGTCCATTCGTTTTTCCATAATCCTGCTAACAGTCGGACAGACAAACGCTCCTACTTTGGCAGAGGTAATAACAACGGAAAGGATGAAACATCCGCTGCAGTAATAATTTTACTCTCAACTATTAAATGATAAATGTGGCTATAATCATCATCGGCATTATTTCCTTGATACGATATCAACACAAATTATTGATTAACATCGAAAGAAACCTGTAGAGCCAACAAAGATGAAAATAAGGGCCGATACCCTTGCATCAAAATCTCCCTGAAGAATCTGAACTCAAAAAGCTCTGACAGACTAATTATTGCATATAATCTGTTGCAATAAGCAATTACCATTACTTCATTTACTCGTCTTCCTTGATTTCCCTCATTTTAACCAAATTATAGCGGATGAGTCATATGTAGATTGAATACCTTTTTCCACCACAAGTCAAGTGGACATATCTTACAATCAAGCCATTTATAGAGGGAGTAGAGCCTTCGACAAAACACTCTACCCCTCAAGTGCTTCTGCTACTTATTTCAAAGTACAAGATGTGAGACACTTTCTTTTTCTTTTTTTGACAATTTATACCAAAGTGATTTCCGTCAGCATGAAGAAACATTTGATTGTCGTTTACCGCCATAGATCAGAGGGGAAATCAGTGTGAGCCCTGCCGTCTTGTCATTTTGTAAACCTCCTGTGATTACTGCAAACAGCCTCGTCTTATAGTCAGAATTCTTTTTTTCTGTTTGAGATGAATTTCAAAGCATTAACATGTGGATGTTGGAGGTTTGCAACCAATACGGCCCAATTCTAACATGATGATGACTGACGTTTTGCTTTGAAATGACCTTGGCCCACGACATATCACAGCATCAAAAGCGCCTGGGTGTTCTGTGTTTATCCTTTGCATTGTAGGCGCTGCATAACTGAAGCTCGTTAAATCCGTGGCACATTTTAGGCGGATATATGCATCGACTAAATGCTTAGAATTAAAATGTAAATGTGCTGTGTTGCATTTACCGTCATCATAATGCATGCTCCTACTCTAATTGCTGTGCCATTGTGTGCACTGCTCTCTTCATATGCAAAGTAGGAAACAATTAAACCAAGCACCAGGTGATGAATGTTTCCCTTTGTTGCCAAAACTTGTGCATTGCCCTGAAGCGTAAACTTTCCATGTGGACGCCTGAGGGGAATTAGACGCTGATGGTAGAGATAACCTCAGCTCACGTCAATAACCTATTTTACGTTACGCATCCGTTAATCCAAAGGAGTGATTTAGGCGGGAGAGGAGTGTGTGTGGGAGAGATGAGACTTTGTGCCATACAGGATTTTGTATGTAAGGTAAGAGAGACGTAGAATATGAGAGAGAGAGAGAGGACTGTAGTTGCCTGTCCTTCCTCTATGCTGTTGTCCGCTGGCCAGTCTGACTCTAATCCTTTTTATCTGTATTGTGTTTGTTCGGACACACGCGTGCGTGTCTTGATTTCTGTGCGTGTGCTGCTGAGCTGCTATGTGTGTTTGCGTGTGTGATAAAGATGTATGAGGCAGCTGATTAGCCGACCATTACCTTCTCTCCCAGGAGACGGGGTCTTGCTAAGGGCAGAGTGACAGATGCGGACCCATGTCATTACCATGGGACAGACCTCGAGTTGAAATTCTTCCATCTTTTTCATAAAGATACTGGTGTGAATCATCATTTTTATTTTGTTGGTTTTTTTTTTCCTCATGTTGCTGTGTTTGTGATTATGTGCTTCTTTATGTCTGAACATTATGATTTAAAAGAGACTCACGGGACTTGCTAGATTCCGAAAATATTCAAAGAAACACTGGGCGAGGATGTATAAGGAGATATGCAAAACTTCTATAGGAATTTCTGACCTTGATGGTGCTATAAACCGAAAGGTGGTTTATGCATCAGAGAGTCTCAGAGGTACTTAGGCTGCTGCAGAAAGCCCGAGGACATGGCAAAAGTATAAGATCAGAATCTGTTTTCCTGGCTTTGGGATAGCTTCTGATATTGAGCTTGGAATTACTTTCATGTAATCCATTCATTCTTATAGCTGATTCCTGAAGGAACCACAGGCTGATGATTACTCTGGTAATCTCTCCAAAAGGCTCTGGTTTAGAGATAAGTCAGAAGTGTACAATCACTTGGATAGTTCTCACCGGTGAGGAGGAAAATGACGACAACACCTCTCAATGTTTCACATTTTTCAAGGAATTTTCTTTCAGTGTCATTTAACCAAATGCGTGTTCTTTAATTAAGTTCTACTATGAATTCTATAATGATTTATTTAATGCATTTATCATTACAGAAAGTCAACATTAGGGACTTTACTGTTTAATTTTACTGCAGAATTTATACACCGGTTTAGGCAGTGGTGTTTTACATTGGAGAAGTCTGACAGGCAGTCACGATGACATCTTATTTCGGAAGATGTTAAAAGGGCAAGCGTAAGGATCTGAGTGACTTTGACAAGGGGCTAATCGATTGTAATGCAGGTCTTGTGGGATGTTTAGTACATACCAAAAGTATTCTGCATGGAAGGCCAAATTGTGAACCAGTGATAAGGTCACCAAGCCCAACGCTTATTGATGATGGAATGGTTCTGATCGAAAGCTTTTAGAACACAGTGCATAGCAGTGCGCGCTATATTTGCAGCAAACTGGGAGTACACACAGCATATTAGATTGGGTTTTCTATCTCATGGCTGATCAGTCTCTATTTTCCCAATGCAACAGACCTACAAACGGAAATGACACTTCCTCATTCTTAGCGTATCCTCTACCATCGATTTGTGCTCTCACTCCTTTTGCCACCTGACTCCATCTGACTAGATGTCCCGCAGGCTGGATAACTAAGACAAGGAACAAGGGCAGCGGATACAAATGACCCCCCACAGGGCATTCCTTCATTTCATAGGAGAGAGAAAAAAAAAGACAGAGCAGGGGGCAAGCACAGCACGCTTGAATAAGGTTACATTTTTGTTCCGACACATCACAAGCAAGCACTCGGACAAAGGTGGCCGTAAAGTCCTTAATAGAGTTAATGAGGTGTGCTCACCCCTGCTACCTGAATATGATGGTGGTTAAAGTAAGAGCTCCACCTCCACAGAAATTCAGCAATTATACGGCTACATCCGGCTGTCGCTTCTTTGTTAGCCATTCTTTGCTGCTTGTTCTCCGCTCTCAGCCCAGCAACTCTATTACGCCATTAACACCAAACCCACTCGCAGCACATCTCCTCTCCAATGCGTAGAAATAAAATAGCTGCTCAAAGAATGGCTTTCTTCCCTCTGGCTCAGTCTACCATCTGGAAAAAAGAAGCCAGGCAACAGGTTTTGTGAGGCCCATTAGTCAAATAAAGCTTGTCTTAGAAATCGAGGATTTACTTTCCTTCTTTTTCTTTATTTGGTTTGTTTGGAGAGGTACGCTATAATGGTGAAAGGCATTATGGGGGATATTATAATACCTACTGATTTACATTTAGATTTTCTCTGTGCCAGGCTTGCATTCTTGCTGGATGTAACTAGCCCTGAAAAAGCCTCAGTGAAAACGGATCTGTATTTCACATCTAACAATCACTCGGCAACATCAAGTCATATCTGTCCTTAAGAACAGACTGCATGGCCGAGTTCTCCAACCATTGCCTTTAATCAGAATCAGGCAGGACTTTCTTTTTGCTGTTAGTAGAATAATTTCTGCAAAACCAAAATTATTTGCAATTTAGATTCTCAAATTTATTAGTTATTCATTGTACCAACTTTTAAACTCTTATACAATAAAATAAGGGTGTTCTTGCGCTGAGCACACTCCATACAATGTACAGTCCAATACACAACTGGGAGTAGGAGTGAGGACAAAGTTGAATTTTTGCAGTCTTGAATGTGATTGTCGCAACCATATGCAAGGGACTAAGAGATAAAACTCCATTTGCTACATTTCAACGAAACTCAATACTTGACATTTCCTCTTTTTCTTATTTGTGGTTGTCAACATAAATAATATGGAGCATCAGGAGTGGGATCTGAAAGCAGAAAGTTCACTCCCTATCAATAATATAATTACCAATAATGTACGTAGCAGAGGAAGACTGTTATCCGATTCCACAGAAAAGATGCTTTTGCACAAATTGTCCTGATAAAAAGGTGTCAGAATAGAGTGAAAACCGGTCCGAGTATCCATACTGACTGCTTCCTGTCCAATGCGATAAACACTTATGATGGGCAGCATGAGAAGTTGACTACTGAGCATTGCTAGAATGTAGCTTTGTGTGAAGAATGTGATGTGTGACCGGATGCAGTATGTAAAGCCACTAAGCCAGAGGAGGCAGTGAGATTCTTTGGGCAATGCTGTTGTGATAAACTTTAGGTCCTGCTGTTCCTGCAGATGCTGATGGAGCATCTGTGTTATTTGTTGGACAAACAAGTCCAATACATGGAGGCCTCATCTTGCAATTTACAGACGTGAAAGGTTCTGGTAATGCCTTGGTGCCAGACACCTTCAGAGGTCTTGTGGAGTCCATGCCTTTTACTGCTGTTTTGGCAGTAAAAGGAGGACAAACAATATTGGGGAGGTGGTAACACTGTTATAGAACGCATTAGGCTACCTCACAGCTTGCTGACAGTGTGTTATTGCAGATCACACTTGATTACAGGGAGACAAAAGCTTCCATTGTACTTAGGGGCGAGCCCACGCAGGGGGCTTTGACCATTAGTTGATGTCAATTAAGCTTTCATTAAGGCTCCCTACATTTTTTTATTCTGCCCTCTGTCTATATGTGAACCTGATGGTGATTTCTAATCCCAGTCCTGTCATCCAGTAGATGGAGGTGTCAACAGATGCGTGATGATGGAATAACAATAATCACTTGCCTTTACGTTGACCTTTATGTAAGCGACATGTACGCACCCACATCTGGTGTTTTTTTGTTGTTTCTGTGGCAGTGAAGTAACCATGAACGTCCTCAAAGTTTCCTTTTGTGGAGCTGAAGTAGAGACATGGCTGCATGTATCAAATGTCCTACAAATACACGAGGATGAAGGGAGAAGATGATTTTGGTACGTTGCACGGATGAGTGATTCCAAGAGAGATGGGGGGATTTAATCTGGGATGTCGCCACTTAAATCCCAGTCACTTAATTTAACCTCCTATTGTTTAATTAACCCCAGATTTCAGAGTTAATTAGGTTCAGGTATTAGAGACAGATTTTTTTTTTCTCACTCTAGCTGTGGGCGGAAGTATGGATGCAGGCTTGCTTTGCTTCAGATGAGATCTGATCTGGCATCAGATTGAGCCTGTAGGGGAGATAGAATCCAGTGATGGGGAGTGAGTATGTATGTGTATGTGTGTGTTTGCGTCTGTGTTTGAACGAGTGCTTGAATGTTAGGGGCTGAAGCGTTGTTGCGATTCCATCATGATGATAGGCCATGCTTTTGTGCATTCAGTAACATTATTATACCTTGAGATCCTGCTACACAATGAACATAATCAACCTGCAGAACAATGGAGAGGAACGTAGAGAAAAAGGCTTATTTTCGTGTGCAGAAAAAAATCATTAGACTGGTATAAAGGATCAAGGCTTTCTATTGTATTTCTTTTTTTTCTCTTTGTCTATTTTCATTCTGGGTATTTACCTGGAAATTCTTTTTTCTAATTGACTGATATTTCGTTTATTGCATCGGCACACATTCGTACAAAGAGAAATATTAAATTCTTCCCCCTCCAAATTCAAAAAAACTCAAATAAGTACACGTTTTTGGTCCAATGATCAATCCCATGATACAAACTTCATATTTCACCATGAAAAGAAGAGATCAATGCATTTGACTGGGAGATAAAACCCGGAAACTCTTTTTTAAAGTCCTAAATGGCTGGGTGGGGTGGCTGGGGGGATTGGCAGCAGTTTGCACTACTTTGTAACAGAAGAGCCACAAGAGGTGTCCACTGTTCACCCAATGCTGTCATGCCGTGCCTCATTAGCCTGATGAGAGATCCATGGCAAGCGGCCCACGCACTAACTTCCCGGGGCCCTAAATCAATGTGTTCACAGCAGGATGTGGGAGGGAAGGGTGACAAGAGCATCCATCCCTTCTCCCGGTCAGTAATGCAAGGGTTAATTATTGAGGTGGTGATCACAAATGTCCAGGCACCTCGTGGGAACGAAGCGTAAACAAAGGCAAATTGGAAACACATCTTCTGTATTAGGCCTCCTGGAGGGCTTCCTCTTATTACAGCCGTCACAGCCCCCGTCCATGGGCGAGATAAGCGAGGCCCATGAAGTGGTTTTAAAGCGTAGGTCCGTGAGTCCATCCATCCAACGCTCCACGGCCACTTATCCATATTTCAAATTACAATACCTCTCTCATGGGTGGCTTATCACCCATGCAATAGCAGAGTTCAAATGTGAGTCCATCCACGCAGCTCCTATAGCCGTTGAAATCCTCTCTTAGAGGCACTGGTGGACACCACGACCGCCGTCAGTTTGCAAAGTAGTTGCTGTCCAAAAAACTGTTTTTGTGGATGATGATTGCAAAGAATTCAATATTGCACAACATACCTTTTCTTTTCCTTTGAGCGAACTGAGTGATATTATTTATTCAGTCGCAGCACATTGTGCGCCAGTATATACAGTTGGCCCAATAGTCTGTAAATGTGTCCTTTTTAGCCAGCTTTGTCAGTGGCTGGACAATTTATCAAAGTGGTTGCTATTGATTTTCACTTCGGTTAACACAGCTACGAGATACAGGGATGCAGGATACGAAGCATCACAATCCAGTCAAAGAATAGAAAACATATTTAAACTCAGGGGTACTTATGGGGGAATGAGGGGAATACTTTACACCAGGCTGCACATAAATGTACTCAAATGCCCCCAAATGTAGTGTAGCTGTGTGGCATGACCTCAACAGAGGGGTCTCTCCTCAGTGAGGAGTTTGCGTGTCCTTCCATGTTTGCATATGTTCCCCCCAGTCCTTCCAAGAGTAAAAAAAAAAACACGTAATCAAGGCACTGGTGACTCATAGATATGAATGCGAGCATGAATGGTTGTATGTCAATAGCTCTGTTTTACATGAAACCATTTTAGTTCAAATGAAACTGCATTTTAAAGCAGTTCAGTGTTCATATGACAACGTTATGAAAACCAGACCTAGGCTGTCGTCCCTACAGCAGGGGTTAATCTCTGCAAAGCCACTGATCACAGCATTGTACAAGAAATTTGACTGATTATACCCCTCAAATCAAAAGTAAAGTTATGTCTGAAAAAGTTTTTTTTCTTCAAAAAGCTCCCCCTGATGGGTAAAACGTGGACTATTACAGTAAATCTGAAATATACAAGATAGATCTTCTTGTGCAGATTCATATGCACCAACTATGAACTAAATCCGAAAAACGGTTGAATAATTATAGTCCTAAAACTATTGGAGAAAAAAGCTCCCTCTATTGTCAGAAAGATAAAACCAACCCTACTCAAAATCAATCTAGATTTGAGATCAACTTTATCGTCATTCAGACTATCCACCAGACCAGTACACAGCAGAATGAAATTACGCTGCATTCGGCTCCATAACAAAATGAAGAAAGACATTAAAGTAAAATGGCAGCAACAGTAATAAGATGAAAATAGATAGAAAAACAAAAACAGTCTGCACATAAAATGACTGGGATACTGCAAACAGTAGCAAGATTACTTTAGTGGTCAAACCACATTAATAAAAACTATAATAAAAGTGTAAACAGCAATGTATTAAATGGAACATGGTAAGAATCTTATTCCAAGATATCCCTGACTCTTTGAGGATATAATAATAATCTTGGGGCATATGGATTTGCAAAAAAATGGCTGCCGGGCCAGTAGTGTGCGATGTAATTTCTTAATCAACAGCACAGAATAACAACATCTGTTTGCATCCGTACACCATGATGATTTGGTTCTACGTTTTGGGCCAATAGCAAAAGCTATGTGCAAAATAATGCTGTTACAATTTTGACAACAATTATTTATATTTTGACATTCTTTTTACTTCCTCCTTCTACCTTTAGTTTGTTTTTCCAAGGTTCGTCCACCCCATGGATTCTTAGGAGTCCCACAAAAGATGGCCTTCTGAAACTCCTTTTTCAAAAGTTTGCATTATATCCTCACAAAACACCATTGTTGTGGGAAAAGCCGAACCATTACAAAACATTATTGTCCTCGCTCAAAAACTGCAACAGTTTTATTTAAGTGGTAAACTGTTGACTGTTCCAGGGTGAAGCCCAACTGTCACCCAATGTCATGTGGGATTGGGCTAAGCAAGCCCCCCTACAACCTTATACAGGATTAGGAGTTAAAGAGGATGGATGGATGGAATGCGAACAAATAAAATACCAGGGATACACTTTAAAGTTGCATTAATCTACACTTGATGTTGCTTTTATAGATCTTCCAAATCTCATGTCTGTGTGATTCCTGCTCAAGGAAAAACAGAATCCTATCCCTGAGTATGTCAATACTCAGTGCTGAAAGAGAGAAAAAAAAAATCTCTAGTCTGTTAATCATTTAGTATGTACCAGGGTTCAGTCTACCTTCTCTTGAAAGCGAATCTTACCTATTTTGATTTGCCTCCTTTCATCACAGCGGCACCGAGAATTTCATTACATATGGGACCCTGAAAATTCCCTGAAAGAAAAAAAGAAATCAACACATATTTTTGATCGAAAGTGTTTACATTCTCATGTAGAAAAAAGAAAAGTACAAACACACATACACACACTGACACACACACACCTCCTCACAGCTTGCACCATTGGATAAATTAATCATAGGGATTGTCATAGCTTTGCAGTTAGCATAACAACTGAGAATATTTAGCATTAGATGATTCCCACTGTAGAATACTTCTGTTGTATTGATGTTTTTACACCGCCTCTCTGAGTCAAAAAGCACCAAACAGGCTTGCACGCTAACATGCACACTTCACCATCTCAAAACAGCACAACAACAACAACAACACAATGAAGGGCCTCTCATCCGGTATAATTAACTGGAGAGGCTGAGTTTAGGGATTACTCCAGGAGGGGCGGTGAATTAAAGCTCATCTAATGAGTTGAAGTTTCTTAATTTGTTCTCCCCCGTAATTCCAGAATGGATTAGCAATAGCTTAAATCGCCTTTTCTTACCGATTAGCATGGCTTGCTCGGTTCAGCATTCAACGGCGGGTAGGATAGAGGAAAGGGGTACAGCAGGGAAGGCTGCCCGGTTTGTGAGACAACATATTTGGTGGTAAATGTACATCATTTTATTAGCGGATGATGGGCTACTTGGAGAGTCAGAAACAATAAAACAGGGTTGATTATCCTGATGAAATCAGGTTGCAAAGGGGTAAGAAAATATTTTATAACTTATTTTATGTGAATTGGGCCGTTATTGTTTCATAAAATAATTTCATCTTCCAAAGAAACACTTGCATTGGGTTCAGCAACTTCACAAAAAAAACAAAAAAAGTCGGGATAAACCGATATGACTGAGTTTATTCTGATGTCCACTCGTGATGTAAGCTGTATTTAAACCAAATCTCTGTAAGTGTGCATATTGTTTGCAGCCAACAAGTATTATTTGGTTTAATCGGATTAAATCGGTACTTCCATATGATTAAATGCGTTTCTTTCAACACGAAGCATCCTGTTGAGAAAATTTAATCGATTTAGGTTAGATAATCTACCTTGGCAGAGTTATTTTTCTTCTAAAAAAATAATTATAATAAAAAATTAGTTGGACCAACTCTATTAAATAAAGTTGCATCAATTCCAAGTTACTAACTTTGATCATCTTTATGTATGTTGGACCTAATCGTGATTAATTATGAACTGTAGACCAAACTTAAGTACATTAAATTAGACCAACATCATTTCTTATTACTGAAAGTAACCCGTTTAATCTTAGGGAAATACTGTCCCTGATTTTTTGAATTCACTGAAAAAAGTATGTTCAGTGCAGGAGCTCGTTAGATTTTAAATGTCCGTCTGAAAAAGATCCTTCATGCATGATTCCAAAAATAGTTTTGCTATAATGATCGCAATAAAAATGCTAATATAAATCCAATAATCCACATTTTACATTCACTATTCGCAATTAAAAAATCACCCATAACTGCAAAAACAAACATAATACATACAGAACCGCATGATCGACATAAAATCAACCCAAATTAATTAATGGAACATTGCACCAAAAAACCTGGCTCAATTAAAATGTCATACGCTGTTAATAAAGTTTATTTTTCTAATAAATCACTGATGTCACGGCACTTTATTGAATCTCTAATAAGAAATTTTAACTAGCTGAATATTCAAAGGGGCACATTACTGTTAGTTGTTAAAAGTATAGATAATTTGTTACTATATATGTTGTAATAGTAAAATTGCTGGCCCACATTTGTTATGAGACCAAACACAACAATTTCTACTATATCCAAGCAGTATCTCTATTCTCCTTCAGTCCCTACCCGCCTGTCTCCTCAGCAGCATCAGAATTGGACTTAAGGCCGTCAATTAGGGTTAAGAGGCTTCAGGGGTGCGGAAGATCAGCCAAGCAAGACGGTTGGACCTGGCACCACACCTGATGCCTAATAATGGAAATTGACAGGGCTTATTTTTAATTCTCCTGCTACTTTGGGCCTTATCGTCAGGGACCACAATACAGCCGGAGGGTGGAAAGACACACCTTCAGGCAGGTTTTTCCATTAGCCTTGTGCTTGCTTGCAGGAATGTTGGACTGCAACTGTGTCAATAATACAATTACACATTCTGCCTTGAATATAATCAGTACTGCTGGACAGTCTGTGTCTGCCATTTCCCTCGGAAAGAAGTTTGAGTCCGAGGGGAGACTTGACGCCATACAGAGAGAGCCAAAGTCTTTTTCTGTTTTCCGCTTTTAAATTATTCAGCGACTTCTAATCATAGTTTTAAATGACTAACAATATTATCCTTGCATTTAGATACGTGGCATTCATTTGATGGGAGCAACACACTCGCCGCAGATGTTTGGCTCTAGCGTACTAACAGCGAGCAGCATGAGAGACGAGACAGGTGGAATGCAGAGTGATACCATTTGGTTTTTGCAGACCATCAACAAGCATACATTACAGGTCTCCCATGGCTCATTGACTTAAGTCTGCATTTTGTTTCTCGTGAGCTACATTTACCTCCACAATCAATACCAGACCACTTAAAATTCAAAGGCATATATATATATATATTTTGTTTTGGGTGAGGCAAGACTAGCACATTGGTGAGAAGTACAGTGCAAATACTTTGCCGTCAGGAATCTGCCTGACTTAGTATTTTATTATTTTTCTGTTACCTTAACTTTCACGACCTGCATTTTAACATAAATGTCTGAACTACATCTGAACTCAGCCAATGTCTGCAGGGATAGGCTCAAGCCCCTCCCCCAACTCTGAACAGGATAATGACAAAGAATGAATGAATCACTCCATGCTCTCCCAACATCTAGTCTGACTTCAACCTAAATGTCAATAACAATTAAATAAACAGCGGTGTATCCATTGATGCATATCCTGCACGAAATGGACACGAAATTTAACAGAAGAAACCCGACCTTGAAGAAATTTCTATCAAATTGTTTTCTTTTCTGTCAAATAATATAATTTGAAATCAACTTTCTAATATTTACTAGTCCTACGCTGTCATCCCTAACAGCAAGGGTATATCCCCAATAAGTCTCCAATCCCCTGCGCTGCACAAGCAGTCCCCTTGACTGAACTGCATTTACGTCTGAAGAACAAAAAACAAAAAAAGAGCTCCCCCTAATGAGTGAAATATGAACTATTAGAGTATAATATTATTCATCTAAAATAGCTCCCCTCTAGTCTATTCATATACACCACATTTGGACTAAATTAAACCAGCAGTTGCAAAGTATGGCCTGAAAGTATTTGGAAATAAAGCTCCCCCATTGTTGGGAATATGAAACCAACATTTCCCAAAATCAATCCAGTTCTTCCTCACACTAAGGTCTTTGAAGGTATAAAATTTGAAAATGAGTCATGAAAAGCTAAGCTATCCCGTTAACTCGAAGGATGTGCAGTTTATTCATGTTCAATTTATTGATAGATTGATAGATTTCAGGAAGAAACTCTTGGTTGTTTCTGCATAACGAGTGGTCCGACATGGACAGATGCAACAAACCATAATATTAAAGGGGGGCAAACATGACATTGACCTGAAATAAGTGTGGAATTTCAATTTGTATGGTTCACTTTATTAATCTAGATTTACCTGCTTCATGAAAAATTTTTTTTTACTTAAGGTCGGAGATCAGAAAATAAAAATGATAACGGCAATAATATCAATGGTGATATCAACATGAAAAACAGCTGTGACAGTTTTAACAAAGAAAA
Organism: Lophius americanus; assembly: GCA_037951165.1. Lineage (NCBI taxonomy): Eukaryota > Metazoa > Chordata > Actinopteri > Lophiiformes > Lophiidae > Lophius > Lophius americanus. The sequence goes on along the minus strand of JBBDHG010000090.1, from coordinate 1,217,240 downwards.
ATATGGCGCATGACTTAGTCGGAGGCGGAGAGCAAAAGTAAAGCAGGAACCGATACGTTCATCTTTCACTTCATAGCTCTAAATTTGCCCCCTTTTATATTTATCAAAGGAGATAAAAATTAAACAAGAACGGCATTAATAGGAACAATAAGCCAGTATCCATAATAATATTAGACATAATAAAGATTTGCTTTTAAAGATAAACTTACATGAAGGTTGTGTTTCAGCAACAAAATTTGATTCAGTGATAAAATTCAAAAAACATGCTGGGCTCTTGGCAATGTTTTGCTCCACACTGTCAAAACATCCAATAAAGTAGGTGAGAAGGGACCGTTGCCAATTAAGGAGCAGTAAACGGCTGCTGCTCAGGAGAGGTCCGATTGTGAAACCGCCTCACCACATCCTCCGATTATTTTTAGCCTCTGCCCCAGAGCAGGGGCATGAGGAAGGTGCGTAAATATGCCTTTCCTGCAGCCATGTCAAACTCGCACCACTACATGAGTGTTGAATTCAGTCCTAGCTCAAGGTATGAAGTCGGAACCATTCCGGGTCTGTGGTTGAACATGTGCGCTCTCATTAGGATCTCTCGTGCTCGCAGTGGGGGAATAGAATGTTCTGTATCTAAAGTCTTGACTGACAAACTACCGGGTACATACAATTTATAAAGCATTAATATCTCATTTCATTCATCTCGGTGCTGGTCAGCTTTAATCAGGTAATTCTATCGCCATGGCAACAACCACATGACTCAAAATTGGACCAGTGGGTGGGCTCTAATTTGCAGGTCTTTATAAGGCATCAGCAGGCACTTGGGATGATTTGCTTTAGTGTATGATAGGTTTCTGTTGTTCCATCTCAGATTCCTTGACTGAGTGAGTGGTAGTGAAGCGGAGACTGGTCAATTGCTGCATTTACGTGGTTTAAAATCAGTTTTAGAGCCTAATTAGAGTGAAAATGCTCCATATAAACATCACATCTGGGATAAAATGCACAAAGCGATTTATATTTAATTCAATGCAAGAGAAGAATTTTAAATCCTTTCATAAACTGAACAAAAGAAAAAGTACACCATGTGAATGATGGAAGGGATTATTAGACGACTCTGTTCTTTCTGTGCAGGTCCTCCTTCTTGGTGGAATGTGTGATGGCTTCCAGGTAATAGTGGACCACAGCAGACTGTCTTTAATACTAACTCTCATTTGCAGAATAGCAGAAGTTATCGACACATCAAAATCTACAAATCACTAAAGAGAGTTGTATTATGCATGTCTTGGTTTGGATGAAGTGTTATCAGGAGAGAAGAATAGAAAACACACATGTAAGGAAGGGAGATGGAAACAGAGACCTCTGATCGTGGTATCAAATGGAGGGAGCCGTTCTTTAGCCGGAGGCTCTGAGCAGCGCCGACCTCTGCTGTGACTACAGTCATGTTGACAGCAGTTGCACTTCACGCAGGCTCCCTCCGGCCTGGTGCATCCACTACCCTTCAGAAATGTAACCAGACTATAGAAAGATTTAAATAGTGCAGTCCGGTTGCCGGAACAAGACCACAGAGGCGGGTGTCACTCAGTTTGACCCACAATGGCAGATTTAGAATTTTGCATGTGTTGAAGAGGACATGGAACCTGAGGCAGATTGAATGAGAAATCATGGTCAAGCCCAAAGCAGAGGTTCCCTGCAACTCATTATATGTTCATGCGTTTGTGATGTAATGAATGTGTCACTTAATTTATGCTAATCAAACCCTCTTCTTCCTCAAGGTTACTCCCAAAGTCATTTCTTTGTACTTTTTTTTTTTGCATTAAACTCTGATGAAGTTGTAAAATTGACCGCAGGTGAGCTGGTAATAGTCCATCCTCATAAATTCATGTCTTTTATGGAGTAAGTGAGATATTGCATGACTCACTTGACCACGTGTCCACGGAGAGAGAAGTTTTTCACATCCTCCATTATACAATTCCATAATTCATCAAAGACGCCGGGATTCTTCAAAAGGGATCTGTCATCAGCTTAGATTTTTATTGACAATGAGCTGTCTTGTAGTTCACTGATTGGTTTCCAGACGGGCTGAGCTGCGGCTGAGAAACGATCAGGAGAATCCGCCTTAGAATACATATGAAATCTGTCAGTCACCAATCGTTGTGTGCGTGCCACCCTATGAAGAATTAATAATTAATCAAGATTTTCTCAGTGAATGATGGACGAATAATGAGTTTGGCAATAATGATTGTCTTTGATCATTGTGCGTTCATCCGTGTCGTGATTTGTGGTAAATCCTCGGAATTAAGCCGCTGATATTCAGCTGAAACCCCATTAAGCCAACGTCTTCCTCTAAAATTTCCACATCAACAAACCCAACGGTGAATCCATTATATCCAGGTGGAATTGAGGTTTCTCTCTACAGCAGCCTCTCAGGCTCCCTGAGACATCCCATCCTCAATGTGGACAAACCATCATTATATCCACGATTAGACTCCCTGTGTGGGAATACCGAGCGCTCTCCTCTCGGACCTTCTGAGCCTAATGCTGTGTGGCAGGTCCGGCACTCAACTGCCTAAACGCATCTGTCATGTTTTGTCATAGTGACACAGCAACCAGCCAACTCCCACCTCCATGACAGGGCACACTATATCACACTGCAGCACAGCTCTGTGCATGGAAAAGTGCAAAAAAGAAAGAGATCCAGAGAGGCGGGCATGTAACTTAACAATGTTGACACAGAAAGCACATGAGGCAGGAGCAACAGGGCAAACAGAGAAATTGGATGAGAGGTGTAGAGAGGCACAAATGCCGGAACATGTGCACAAAAACAGACCAGGTGAATCGCTTTCATAAACACCCCCCTGTATCAGACCATTTGCATTTCAAAAGCTGCGCAACTACCTTCATCATTCAAAGTTCAAACCTGGGCCCCCCCTCCTGATAGCCTGGAGATCCATACCACCTAACTACAGCTTCTTCAATCTGCAACTGAGCGGGAGACTTTGTTATCTTCTAATGCTTTTTCTCACGCTGTGTTCAAATCTGGCTTGTGCACAAGATAAAATCGCAGTGTCAATGAAGAAAAGTAGAGACAGAGAAGGGTGGAAAGTGTGGACCAATAAATCAGGAAGTCCTAAGGATCAGTAATGTTAAAGTGAGATCAGCTCTGAAGAGGATGAAGAATGTAAAGGCGGTTGGTCCTCATGACATACCGGTTGAGGTATGGAGGTGTCTAGGAGAAAAGGGATTTGGAGTATTTTACTAGATTGTATAGAACACTATCTCGTGAGTGAGAGGATGCCTGGGGAATGGAAGAAAACTATTGACGATTTTCAGAAGAAGGCTGATGTACAGATATGTAGCAACTACATTGGTATAAATCTGATGAGCCACACAAGAAAGATCTTGGAAAGATAAGTGGAAGCGAGGTTAAGAGCAGTGTTGACAATTTTGCGAGCAGCAGTATGCATGCCAGGAAAGGGTACTACAGATGCAATGTTTCTTTAGAATGATTATGGAGAAGTATAGAGAAGGCCAGAAGGAGTTGCATTGTGTCTTTGTGGATTTAGAAAAAGCATTAGACAAAGGTCCCAGGAAGGAATTCTGGTAATGCATCAGGAATTCTGGAGTGACAGAGAACAATGTAAGAGTTGTACAGGATATGTATGAGAGCATCATGCCAGTGGTGAGGTGTGCAGAAGGATTCATGGATGGGTTTAAAGTGGAGGTGGACCTGCATCAAGGATTGGCTCTGAGCCTCTTCTTGTTTGCTCTGGTGATGGACAGGCTGAAAGATGAGGACAGACAGGAGTCTCCATGGACCATGATGTTGGTGGATGATATTACAATCTGTAGTGAGGGCATGGAGCAGTTGGAGGAAAACCTGGAGAGGTGGCGGTATGTGTGTGAATTTGTGAATGAAAGGGAGGGAGTTGGAACGGCGATGATGCAAGGGGTAGAGGTGGAGGAGGTGCAGGAGTTTAAATACTTTTCTGTCAACTGTTCAAACCAACGGGGATTGTGGAAAAGAGGAGAGGAAGTGAGTGCAAGCAGGGTGGAGTGAGTGCATGAATTGTCTGTGACAGAAGAGTAGCAGCAAGATTGAAGGGAAAGGTTTACTAGATGGTAATGAGACCATCCCTTCTGTATGGTTTAGAGATGGCAGCGGTAAGAGAGGGCAATATTGAGTTTGTGATAATTGTTTGGACATGTGAAAAGAAGGGATAGTGGATCTATTGGTAGAAGGATGCTGGAGATGGAACAGCCCGGAAGAAGAAAAAGGGGAAGACCAAAGAGGAGATTTCTGAATGTGTTGACAGAGGACATGCAGTTGGTTGGTGTGACAGGGGAAAATGCAGACTGCAAGACAAGATAAAAATAAATGTTCCGCTGTGGCGACCCTTAGAGGGGACAGCCGAAAGAAGAAGAAGAAGTACTAGGAGTGAAAGAGGGAATGAAAATCAAACTGTTAACCTTCCTTGGAATTGCTTAATTCCTACACCAAAACTACCTTTGATACAATACAGAATACAGAGGAGCGTTTTCGTTCAAATCGCTCATTCTGTATTGATTTCAGCATTAATACAGAATGTGCGATTCTGTATTGATGAGATAAGCGAAACAATTCAAAAAGATATCCGTTGGCAAGCGCAATAAACATTATGTACATTCAAAGGACTACATAGACCCATGACATTGAACCATAAGCTGTACCAGAAAAAACTTCATCTGAAGAGGAAACAAACAAAGCTTTTGTTTTCACTGTTGCCTTGTTAAGACATTCTTCATACCCAAGACATCATAGTTAAGTTAAGTAAGTGTTCGTTTGTAAAAAAGTTAATTTTATGACTCATTAACGCAATACTATTGACAGGAGGAAGGACAGTCTCTTATTGGCATCATCTAATCAAAATACATCACAGAATCAGTCGGTTATCTGCAACAATTAAAGAATGAGTGATAAAGAAAATAGCATGAGCAGGTTACCATACTTACCTATGACAGATATAACATACTCTTAAAGTCAAATATTTCTCCATAGAGACATCTAACTTTGAATTAAAAGCAGAATTGATGATATGCATCAGAATAATTTCCAGTTAGCCTCATATCAATGTTAATATAATGTAACGGACACACAAGCTCAAAGCAGCTAATATACGGAGAGATGGAAATCACACTTCACCCAATAATGTTAAATAAACGGCACTTTCGACGATTAACGGCCTCCAAAGGAAATCCATCCACATTTATCTGCTAGTTTTTCACTTTACTGTCTAAACTCAAATTTCTTAGTTTCCAAACTAATTTTTGCACAATCGAAGAATTTTTCTAGTGGGAACGATCGGCAGGACATGACCCCTAGGTAGGAACATTCTTTCCCTCTCTTTCTCTCTCCTGTCTGGCCGTTTGAGCTGCAAGAATTTTTTACACTCTAAAATTTTGCTCAGGTAGATTAAATATACAAGATAGATTTCCTCGAGTCGATTTATATGCACTAAATTGGGACTAAATTGGACCAACGGTTGAAAAATTATAACTCAAAAACTTTTGAAGACAGTGTTAGAAATATACATCGACCTTTCCGAAAACCAATGCAGGTCTTCCTCACACTATAGGCTATGGAGGTATAAAGTTTGAAAATTATCCATGAAATAGTATGAGTTATTGTGTTAATATACCCGACTTTTCGGGGAAATAATGAAGTGTGAGGAATCAGCATATCAGTGTCGTCTGAAGTGTTCGGATGAAGTACAGACCTGAGGGTGAACGTTGTTAACGTGAAACTTAGAATAAAAAACCTGGAGTTGCCGAGCCTGGGAGAGAGTTGGAGTGTATTAGACTGGTTTATATAAAGTCTGTGGACATCCTCACAAGAATTTAGACTCTCTGCCTGCTGGAGAGTCAGGCTTAATCTGGATTACTGTATTATTATTCTTTATAGACAAAATTAAAGCTAATTTTCCAGGAACAAAACGCATTTCACTTGCCTGGAAATCTATTTTTTGCTGGATCTTTTATTTATTTTTTCGCTGACTTTCACTGACTTGCATAATCAAAATCTAGTTCTGTTTCTTTATTTCTCAGTTTTTCCCAAAAACACACTGACAAACCCACATTGCTGGAGGTTGGAAGTTGGAAAGCGGCACAGAATGGCATAGAACAGAAGAAGTAATGGGTTAGATATAAAGACTTAGCATGGCAAAGCTTGTTTAAGAGAATTCATGCAGACATGGAAAACTAATTCTTTGTGGTGGTGGCTCCCTGCAGGGTGTTCAGCGGGATGTGATGGGCAGTACCCCCATGGATTATTTTAGCGTGGCTACAGTCTGAGGCGAGAAAATGTTATTAGTGGCTCTTGACATGAGCAACGCAAACTTACATCTCTCAGGGATGCGCACGCCCACATGCTCCTCAAGCTATGCTAATTAACCTGTCACAGTATGGGCAAGAGAAATGTTAATAAATGAAGATGTCTGAAAGGACAGATTGTACGGACTCAGTGCATAAATCACAGTGGGAATATCGGGGCCTATATCTGAACAGCGTCTCCAATAAAAAGTGTTCGGTCCAACATGACGTAGATTTTGCAATGTTGTTTTAAGCCTTGATCAACAGCAGGATTTAAAAAAAAAATTTTTTGCATTGTAATCGGTTTGTAATCGTAATCCTTTAGCAGTATTTGATCACATAAAATTGTATTATGTCCACTAAGGAGACTAACGTTTGTTTGTTGTTTAGCAGGGTCAGACCAAAAAACTGGCAGCGAAGAAATTTGAATTTTGGATGCAGATAAAAGAGTCAAGGAGTTTTTTTTTTTTTCTCCTGTGGTTTGTATGTTTCTTTGTTTTAATAAGAAAAACTGCGGGGCATTAGCAAATTTATGCCCTATTCATGTTTAACGCATCAGCTGTGGACAAAAGCTTGGTGGTCATATAGTCTCAATAAAATTTTAAGTGCAGGCAGGCAGCTCGCACCCAATACAAGTAATGAGCAGCTATGAGAGAGCGAGAGAGATAGCGTGCGAAAGAAGGAGATACAGAGAGAGAGAGAGCGCTCAATCAATTTCATTTTGGCCAGGGGTGGTTCTGGCCGTGGGCTAAGGCAAATATTTTAGCAAAGCTCTTTTGATCCACCTTGCATTCGTAAGGTCACTTACTTTTTGTACACTTAGCTTGTAGGAGATCGGATCGAGGCCTTCGAGCATCAGCAATAGCAATTTGGACTGGTTTCACATGTCGGTTTATATGTCAATCTGCATATATACACACACTGATTTTGGTCAAAAAGTCCAGAAATGTAGACTATGTGATACTACCGTGTAGTTGATTAACAATATAACCGCAATCCGGACAGTATTATGACAAAGTACCCAGCAGCAATTTACAATACACACTTTCACCTAAAGGTGAAGTGTTCTGATGTTCACTGGTCTGACACTGAGGCAGGTTTTCATGGAGCTAACGCTTCATTTTAATGTCAAGACCTTATTGAAATTAAAGGGATTGGAAAAAAACACTTGGAAAAAAAGGAATAAGCTCCTATTCAAGCTAATCTGGGCGGATAGCTAATGGACAACTCTCAATTGAAAGCAACTGCTCTGTCTCAAATCGCATGTTTCTATACTGAAACTGGCACACTCAGTGTATGAGTATGTCAGCCATAACATGTATGTCCTAATTATACCCAAAGTACCCAAAGGCAATATTCAAAACTAGGCATATCATCCCCGACAGCAAGGGTACATACCTGAAACCCCCCGAACCACTGTGTTCTACAAGCAGTCCTCCTGATTGAACTACTCATATTATCTAATAATTCTAATTAGTCCAGAAAACAGTGCTCCCCCTAGTGAGAATTATATGAACTACTAGAGTTAAATATTTGATATTTACAGGATGGATCTTGTAGAGTTGATTTCATATTCAAAATACTTAAAGCACCCCTTAGTGTTGTAAACATACATCCTACCTTTGACAAAGTCAATCCAGTTCTTCCTCGCACTAAGGGCTAAGTGGCCATTAAACCCTGAAAATGATCCATGAAATAGTTTTTGAGTTAACTCGTTAACATGAAGGATCTATGGTGGTGGACACTGTGGTGGGAATAACGATTCCATAATCCCCGACTATTCAGGGTTATTATGACCGAAGTAAAATTTCCATTTCCCAGGAAATTTACAACATATTAAACACCCCATTGGAAATTCCAGCAGTTATTTTGAAAGTGAGGTGGCATTTGCAAACTAATGTTGCAGCATCCTTTCTTGTAAGAGCATTGCAGCACTGCAGGCAAGTGAGCATAATTATAAGTATACTAAAGAAAGCACGTGATTTGCCACACGACATATATGGAAACTACATGTTAGCTCAGATCTGTCAGATGTTACTTCAGATCTTTCTACTGAGAGGTGCCGGCCAGTTAGCTCCTTGTCCAGAACTGGAGCAGAGATAAATTGAGCCATGAAAGAAGAACTTGATCTGGCTAAGCAAGTCTTTACATTTCTGTTGAGGACGTCCTAACTTGTATATGCTAAAACTCAGTCAACTAGATCAAAGGAAAAGCACCTTAGAAATCAACAGATAGCTACAGGTTCATTAGTGTTGAGCTAAACATACATCCCTTTTAGACACAACTCTTTAATCTCAATGCTATGCACCTAACAATTCATTGCCAGCACTCACTCCCAGTGACCAGGCATTATGAATGACAGGGATGAAGGAGAAAAAGCCTTTGTCACTCAAGATTTTCTTGCCTGTCATCAAAAATATGGTGCCGGTCATCAATTCAAGCGGATGACAGGGCACAGGTGGAGTTAAATGTGGGAACAGTGAAGGAATGAGGTAACTGTGACTGACAGAAAGAAGAAAGCAATTATAGTACCTGCCAAAACTGCGGAGTCTTCCAGAGGTGAGGATAATTGAGGACGCGTCATTATTCTGTCTTTAAATCCTCCAGTTTCCATCACTACCTTTGTACTGATTTTTCTCCCTGGCTTACAAAACAACAATTAGTCTCCACTTAGTTGCAGTTTACTCCTCATTTAAACTGACCCAAATTTACTCCACCTACTAGCGACTTGGAATCATATTCAGTTTCCCTCACAGCCCAGAACACAAACATATAAATGATATTTCAGGTGAGTTTTGTCCCTCTCCAAATATAATTATTTGAAGGGAATTGATATTCTTCAGACAGCCTATTTGTATAACCTTTGAGCTGTCTATATAAAATATTGAATTATGGATTGCAGGTACTTCTCACATTTCTCTTCATTACGATGATGGAATCAAGGGGTCACACACAAAAACAGCTGCATCTCCAAGTGTACAAGCTTTCTAATCTCTAAACAGCAGGAGACAAAAGTGGCCCCTCTCAAGGAACACAAGATGGTTGAGGCAGATGGCCAATTACATCCCATAATGTCTAATTGTAAATGATGAGGCAGGTGTCAAATTAGGCCTGCCTAAAGATCAAGTGGATATCATAAAACAGCACTCAAGCAGAATATATTCTGTAATCTAAGTGAGGAACCTTTGATAGAAAGTATTACTAGTATGTTTGGACAGTTATATCAGCGCATATGCAAAAGAGGAAGTTTTTTCTAAGAGGTGGTTGAAAGTTCAAAAAGGAAAAAAAACGTTGCTAAGAAATAACATGTTTCAGCATTGGGTGAGTCTATGTAAAGGGAAAACTATATTTTTCAGTGGCTGAAAGTCTAGACTGGACTTTTTTTTTTTATACAAATTTAAAGGCTACTCATCATTGAGATTACGGCACAGCATGTGAAAGCAGATCTTCTATTTCTTCATGGCTCTTAAGTCCCAGAATCACTTGCTCATGTTCCGAAGGTCAATCTATCTATCAGAAAAGATCACCCCATTTTATACGCTTTATCCGTGAGCATGCATTCTTGACAACATCAATACAACCACAGAATGATATTATGGAGTCAAAAATGTATGACAGAAGCAAATAATGACAACAACAGATGTGTAACTAGGAAATAAAAAGCGGCAAAGATGAACAAAATCAATGAGAAAATGTGAGGCCGATAAAAGCATTTTGACATGTGGACATTGAGTTTCTTGGTACTACATCAGAAAAAGATTGCCATTTTAAAGGGTTTACGAATTAGGTTGTCATAAGTGCCAAATAATGGGAGCACTTTAGCTTATGAATCATACATCTGAGGTTTGCTACTGGTTTTCTTTTCCATCCAAATCAGCCAATATTCTTTATTGTTAAATGAGTTGATTTTTTCCCTATGGTTTGTTAAAATGAAGTATCATGTTAGTAAATATCCGATCAAACTGACTGCGGACTGTTAATGGGACAGGACACGACCTAAGATTAAAAAGAAATAGTGCTGCAGTAATCAACCTTTCCAAATAGTGACCCCTTCATCAGTTAAACTGTGTTATAACAAATGTATTATCACTTATTAATGAATGAGCTAATTAATAATAAATTATGAACAGTTATTATAGTTGCCTTAAATCCGTTTTATTTTTTCACTTTACTTTTTGGATCTTTGTGTCCGTAGATATTAATAATAATAATAATAATAATACATTTAATTTATAATGCACTTTACATTTGGATCAAATCTCAAAGTGCTATCATGTCTTGCTTTAATTATGTTGACACTGCCCAAAAAATTCCCAGTGGCACCGCTCCGTTCAGTCTGTTTTGTACCCTCCGTCTTATAATTGTAATTTGTTCTCGTTTTTGTTCTGCTTCTTTCGTAGTATTTCCGTTTTCTTATTGTTTTTTTCCCACTGTTTATGCATGATGTATAGTTTGTACATTTATGTTGCGATTGGTGAGATGTGAACAAACACAGGATATGAATGCAGACGATCAGTATCTATATACGTCTTTAGCATTGACCATAAATGAGCCTTTTGGATGCATTTTAAACAAGTTGCACCCCGGAAGTTTAGAGCGCTACTGAATTGCATTAGGAGATATGTAGGATCCAATATAGAGGGAGTTTGACAGATACAGGAGAATAAAGTGAGGCTGTCCCATAGAGTGTTGCTTTGGGATTGACCTTTTTTTTTAAAATGTATTTTATTGGAACAATGTGGCTCTGTTATTGTACACAAGATATGAAATGTACACTTGAACAAATAAAACTACCCAATTCAACAAATAGAACAAACATATTGCTCCGGGACATCAATGAGTCACTCAAGGTCGTCGCTATACGGCCGTCAAAAAAACGCGTTTGATTGTCTCAGTCAGTTAACCTAGTCTTCATTGGTTTTTCTCTATTGGATCGTCCCTCCACGCTGACAGGTCACGCCGTCCCCATTCTCCCTTCGTCCTACCAAACCTGATTATTGCCTCTCCATCCAGACACGGTCACTTCTGTTAATTGAGCAAACCTTTTAGTCATTGAACATACATCTTCTTTCCTCACACCGGGGCAGACTTGCCACAGACCATTATTAATTTGAAGTGCCTACCCCTTTCTGTCTGTTCACAAGCCCTACCACCCCTATGTGGTTGTGGAAAATCTCCGATCCAGAGGCGCTGAGCTGCTAAACGGCCACAGTCAACCATCCGGAACGACCTGGCACTGAATATTAAAAATCCATCAGGCTGCAAATCAACAAGCCGGTACATGGCAAATACTAATATTTTCATACAGTATTACTGTCACCCCTGGCCTTCCATTGACTCAGGTGTGTTATAAAGTAAGTGAATCAGTGCCATTATTGCACCCGAGAAGCAACAGCCTATTAGGGACTTTTGACCTGCTGGTTCAACATTGTGTCCTGGCTGTGTGAGAGAGGGAAGAGGATAGAGAGAGAGAAGACAGTGAGTGATAGAGAGCATACGTGTGTTGGGGGTAAAAAAAACCGGAAGAACAAATGAACAGACTTCAGAAGGACACCCACAGCTACAGGAATCTTGAGAGCCTTGGACAAAGAAAAGAAGTTGATTGCTTTCACTCCTAGCCAAAGATTGTCCTTATAAAAGCTTGGCCTTTCCTGAGCAGCCTGGCCCCTTGCTCTTATGAGCACTCTCATATGCTTTTAACGATGCACTCCACCGTCTCAATGCTCAGCATTTGCCCCAGGAAGACGCAATTCCATTACCCTCCCTCCCTCAGAGGAAAACACAAACACATTTGATGAGGCTGTACATTGTGTAAAGATCTGCAGTAGGTTCCTCGCACAGACCGGCTCGGTGGGGTCACCTATGTGGAGATCTGGGATTTTAGTTTGTGCAGTGCAGATACTCAAGGGCTGGAAAAAGATACCAAAATAGAACGTAATATCTGATTATGTGATGACCTCAGAATCAATATGCATTGTTGGAGAAAAGTAGAAGAAGACAAATATAGGTCGAAGAGTTAAAGAGATTGGAAATGTAAATATCCACATGCACATTATGAGGCTATTGTCAAACTCCTCTTTTTGATAGTGGACCTCCTGAACAGGGAGTGTAAATTTGATGATGATGAGGAATTAGTCCCATGTAAGAGTGTGTTTATATTTTGTTGTCCTGCAGTATTTCTCGCCACTTTTTTCCTCACTAAGCCAGGCACTACAGAGAGACAGCAAGTCGTTCGCCAGCCAGCTTCGGGCAACCCACTCCGCATGGTCTAGACTAGCCCACATTGCCTGTCTACTGAAAGGCATTTGGAAAAGAACTGCTGCCAATGATGCAAATGGTGGATTATATCAGTGTGAGCAAAAATGTCACAGGTTGGCACCTGAGGCACGAGTCAGCTTATAGTCATGTCTGTGAAAGTACGATCACAGAACTGTTGAAGAGTAACTGCTGCAATATAGTGCAAGATTCTGCTCCCTACAGTCACTTCATATGTATTTAATCACACAAAGTCTCTAAAACCATTTGCACATACATCTGTAAAAAAAATAATGAAAGAAAAAGAAAAGATAAATGATCACCCCGAATTGTAGGTGGTGTTATTGTCGATACAACCTTCCAAGTCTTATAAAACGAGTCAATCAGATTTTGAAATGATTGCAATACATATCTGCGACAGTGTCCATTTTTTTCTCATACAAATAAATGAAGAGCGCACGCTGTCTCTGATGCTTCCTCTCTCCCCGCCACAGGGCCGACATTAGTGTCATACTCTCTTCAATACAGGCACGCCATAAAAGAAACATCAATAACCAGAGACATCTCACTCTTCTCCATTATTATTATTATTTAATGCTTGCGAAGTCATGATTTTATGTTGCACGTATTTTTCTCCAGCCGGCTGTTGCTTATCTATGAAGTTTCATTAGCATACAGAGCCCGGGTTTGGTTGTACTGATTGGTGAGGGGTTGGGGTAGAGTCATCCAGTTAGCTGATCTAACCCTTTGTTTGCGTTTCTGGCTGCCGGGGCTAAAGATGATGGTTTCTGTGGCACAGTTGGGAGGCTCTGTCACATTAATCCTTCCCACACACCGCTCTAAACCTAGCAGCTCACAATCCTATTGTAAAGTTGCTATGAAGGCCCCAGGTACTATGAGTGAGAGGGTTTGAGACAAGCAGCATCTGGAAAGTGGAACAAAGGTAAAAAGTCATTCAGACATCTCTATTTACTACGCAAAGTTTCTGAAAGGGGAAAAAGAAGTGAACCGAGATGATCAACTTTGCAGGATGGGTTGTTCATTCCACTCCATTCATAACAGGACTCTCTTCCTATCCCATCTTGGGAATGGAGTTTTATTTCTCTTTCCTGTCATGATTTTGCGGCTGCCGTGCAAAGTCACTGCCAGCCATAGCCTGAAAAATCTCTATGCAGCGAGCTGCTGCCTTCAGCGGTATGGCTGTAGTCTACCCACATCCTTCCAAGTATTTCCAACATCTTCAAACCCTTCCAGCTCTTCACTGCCTGGATGGGAATCATCAGCAGTGTCACAGAGAGACTGGAAGAGAAACCCAGTCAACAAGCTATTTGTTTATTCACACCTATTTGCCTCAGAGTCCTGTCATTGTGACGGAAATAAAGCATGTGCCCATACATGAAAAATTAAGAGAAGCAGGATGCTCCCGGATTTATCGGGAAAAAAATCTTTATCTATTGTCTTCATCGATTGTTTTGTTATGCCAATTGCTCAACTTTAGCCAAAACAGCAGCACTAAATCAAAGTTATTGTTTCATTTAACAACATGTTTCAATGGCAAAGAGCTGAAAGCTGTGATCTGCCACACCGAAGGAGTAAAACAATGTCACATTGATACGCCATATAGTCCCCGTTATGACACTGTCACAAAATTCAAATGTCAGTTTGCCCCATGCTCTGTGGTGTCGAGAGGAAGCGTGCCTGCAACAGTGGGCACTGTCTCTGTGAGAATAAAAAGGGATTCATTATAATGTGTTAGCAAGCTCAGAAGAAGAAGCTATGAAGTGCATAATGACACTGAACACTGAGATATAAATCATATTTCCAATTAAATCATCAGGGAGCACACAGACTTCTTCAGGAAGCGTTGCCAAGCACAACAGATGAGAGGTCAAAGGAAATCCAGAATATTCAGTAGCATGCAAAATCTTACGAGGTCAAATCTTAGTCTTTATGTCACAACTTTACATTTTGGCACTGGAACATGGGGAGCGCACACTTTCACCAAAGGCTCCCCGTGGCTACTACAGCTGTTTGCCTTAATAACTTGAATGAGAGTAAACACACCCCTGGAGGGTAGTGCTCCAAGATGAGGTCTAATGCATCAGCTCCAGGCTCACAGCGCCTTGTCCTCCACACTCGCGAGGCAACACATGAACATGGAGTAAATCTAGGGCACGGCACGCTCATTTTGATTCTATCACATTTGTGTAAATTTCATTCAATGCATAGGAAGTTGCGCCTTTTGCTGGCTTAGGGTAAGAGGTGAGCGTGTAGACGTATCGCCGCATGTACGTGCGTTCTTGATCTTTGCGGAGAATCAGACAGGCAAGTGTGCCTGCGGATTAGAGGGGCCTCTGTTTGGGTGGCTGCATAATTAGGACAGCCTTGCTGACAGCGCTGCACAGTGGCCTGCTTTCATTTATTTTACACTATAAACATCCTTCTTCTGTTTTTTGTCTCACTTCACTTGAGCCAAGCCTCGCAACTATAAGTTTCGATTCGATTCATCTGCATGTAAAACAAAGTGTAGAGAAGAAACAAGATTGCATATTATCCTCGGCGGTGTGGAGGGCAGCACGGTGGGACAATGAGCTGCCCTTCAGCAAGAAAGGCATGGGTTCAAATCTACCACCAACCTTTGTGGAGTCCGAATGATCTCCCAATGTTTGCAGGTATCCTCCCTGTTTTCCCACAGTCCAAAAACATACAATATAGGTGAACTGCTGACTCTAAATTGGCCTTTTCGAACCCTGATGAACTAGCGAATCATCCAGGGTGTACCCTGCCACTCGTCCAATGTCCGCTGGGATAGGCTCGAGCCCCCTGAACAGGATAAGTGGTTACAGAAAGTGGATGGCTGGTGCGATGGAGGCTTCTGGGTCAACCCTGTTTTCCTGTGTGCAAGTTTTATCCCAACACATGAGAGCAACTGGAAACTTTAAATTGTCCATAGTTGTCAATCATGTCATAGACTGACAAGGCGTCCACAGTTATTCAACCAGCATTTCACCTAATGCATCCTGAGATGGGTTTCAGCTCCATGTGACCTTCAGTGGGAATAATCACTTGCACCATAAGTTCTCGGTTCTTGTAGGGAGTTGAATAAAGCGACAGTATAGAGATTTCTGGTTCATTTTATTTACTATTTTAAGAGAGAGAAAAAAAAAGGAGTCTGGCATTTCCATTTTATCCATGTCTAAGGCACCCCCTGTCTTTGCCGAAAGCTGAAAGCAAAGACGGGGATTTGGACACGAAACAAACATGCTGTATCGCTTACATTATTTTTTTTCCCTTTACTGGTAGGTGCCGTTTTCATTTATCCATCCGAACTGCCCTCTTTTGTTTCCTTATGAGGCCGTCAGCCGAGAGAAGAGACTATGACAAATCCACTGGGGACACTTGTCATACTTACTGTAAACTACAACAACATGTCTAATTGAGCCGCGCAGCTCAGTGCCATCCTCTTGCCAAAACAAGTCAGGAATTGCTCAATGGAATTGTGAGTGGAGACTCGTGTTTGTGTGTGTGTGTGTGTGTGTGGGTGTGTGTGAATGTGCGTGTGTGTGTTGGTGGGTGGACGCATGTTTGTGAGTGGTTGGCTGGCTGTAAGACAAGGGATCCTGGCTGTGGTGTAATGCTCTGTGGCAAGGTCTGTCAGCCTGTTGTGCTCCAGGTAATAGCTGACATTTCTTCATTTGTGAACCTAATTGCTGATTTACACTGCCTCTAATGACATGTGAAGTCAGATCCAGACTCTGTAACGGCCAAGGGAATCAAGCCAGAACTGTCCGAACAGTTCACTCTCCCTCTCTGTCTCCTCATCGCTCTCTCTGTGTCTCTTCCACTTACCTGATGCTGGCTGACATCTTCTCTGCATCTTTTATTTATGCACTCTTTCATCAGTATGGCATTCCCCTGGCAAAACGCCAAGTCAAATAGTCACTTAAAATCTGGGATGAGTTTATCCCTCTCTCTCACACACTCTCACTTTCCCTGTCTTTTTTGCCGTCTTTACATTTTTCGGATGACTTGAGTAATCCCGAGTCTAACGGACGCTTTGGAGATCAGTTGACTGGAAAGAATGGAAAAGCGGGCTGCTGGAGAATGAGTCAATGGCTCAACTTAAACTGACACTAAGAGCAGGAGCGTTGCACATTTCTCCCTTGCATTTAGTATGGATTATGAAATGGGACACAATACGTTTCGTTTATGATGAGGCGAGGAATTCAATACAATATGAGCATTTTTTTCTGTATGAAATGCTGTCCAATCAGTAACATAATACAGTTATAACACGACTGCCGGGTACCAGCTTCCTCCTTTTTTATGTGCTTATGAGATGGAGACAAAGAGATGTTGGGAGAAATCAACCATTTATTGCGGCATAAGGCCCAAGTCATTTCCTGGAAATGAACATACACTGGGGTGTGATGTATGGGATCCCCTCTTCCATGTAATGGCAATCTAAGTGTCCTTTATGATACCATTCAAAATCCCATGTCCTTGTGTGGTGCAACTAAACACATTAAGGCAAAATGACGGATGGTTCTTGCGAGTGTAAGGAAAGCGAATCAAGGATAAAATATGTATTCTCCACATGCAGGCGTGGGGGATGGAAGACTTCCTATTAATTATACTGAGAGGAATTTGCCCCATTGCATATTGTGCAGCTCCACTGGATTAGCACTGCCATGGTTGCATGCAAGTGCATGCGTGTGTGTTGGCTCAAATGTCCCACTGTGGAATGCCAGTGTTGTACTAAACGAAGCTGACTTTAATGCCTGCCTTAATGAAATGCCCGGACCCTAATTAAGCCCACTGCACATTGACGAGGACTCTGAGTTCCCCAATGGCCTGTTCCAATGCTTCCTTTAGGACACGTTGCTTTGACATCTAAAAGCTTCCTCTAATGGCTGAATTGTGTCAGGCATGTATGTTTGTCTGTGCCCACATATGCTGGAGCAACGGAACTTTGATAGCACATAATCTACTGTCAGCATCTTTCTTCCGGCAGCACATGAGCACTGAAGCCATTTCGCGGTTTATCTTTTCTTTTTTTTAATTACTTTTCAGATTTTTCTGCTCATCAGGAAATGGACTTGATGGAAATAATCAGTGATTGCAGAGATATTAGGCTTGATATTTTTAAACGGCTCAGAATCAACTCCATTTGTTAGAGAATGGGCTGAAAAGCTCATAGCATGTCTGTTTTTGAGTCTTGCGTTCAACCCTTGGATAAGGGTGTAAAAGAAAAGTACTGTGCAGACCCAAAAATAAAGAATGTAAACTTTCTTGTAGAGGGATTGGTTTGCATTGTAATTGACATGTGAAGCTAAATAGTCCAAGATAGACACAATTTATACTTAATATCTGGGAAAGGCTGGGACAATACCTGGCAAAGGTTGGCCGAGTGAGACACTCACCCTAATATTGGCTTTGCATGATGATGATTTCTTCTTACATCTCAACGAAAAAAGATTTGATTTTGTTAATCAGTCATCTTCTGGATTGTCCCAAAATCGAATTAACATCAGGAGTCTCAAAGAACATAACTTTTTTATGCTGCATCATCATCGAATCAATGAACTGTCACAGCTACACAATTAGACATGAGGTCACAATTTTAACACTAAAACCTCATGAAGGGTTTTCCTCACTCAGTTTTAAGTTAGTATGGTCAGCTTTGTTGTTTTCTGTTGCCCCTTGGCTAAGATCACGCTGCCAGTCTTAATGCTCAATTACAATTTTTCTTTGTTTTTTTGTGTAGGTCACATTACTTTTAAAGGGTTAACTTATTTTTTTAGTGATGTTTACAGCAATATAGTGATGTTTATAGCATTTATTTTGGTGTTTATAGCTTTAATAGTGGTATTTATAGGATTTGTAGTGATATTTCTAGTGTTTTTAGTGGTTGTAGCATTTATATTGATGTTTATAGCACATATAAGTGATGTTTATAGCATTTATAAGTGATGTTTATAGTATTTATAAGGGATGTTTATAGCATTGATAATGGTTATAGCATTCATAATGACGTGTATAGTGTTTTTGGTGGTTATAGCATTTAGTTATCTTTATAGCATTTATAGTGATGTTTATAGCGTTTATATTGGTTACAGCATTTAGTGATGTTTACAGCATTTATAGTGATGGTTATAGCATTTATAGTTTGTTTATAGCATTTACAGTTTTGTTTATAGGTTTTGTATTGGTGCTTATTGCAGTTATAGTGTTATTTATACCATTTATAAGTGACGTTGATAGTGTTTATAGTGATGTTCATAGCATTTATAGTGATGGTCATAGCACATATAATGTTGTTTATAGGATTTACGTTGATGTTTATCGCATGACTGCAGACCGAGGTCCCATAGCATCAGATTCCATGTGGTTTTTGCTGTTCATACTGCTATCGAAAAGACACATATGACAAAAAGAAATGAGAGCTCGGCCACATTTTTTCTTGCACTATGAACACAGCGGAAGTGGTGCTAAGCAAGACAAGCTTCAAAATCAAATTATTTGTTCCCTCACAAAGGGCCCACCTTTCCACAAAATGAAATTGAAATCTGCTCAAGACTTTTGTCCTGCTTACAAGGACACACAAACAAATGGCAACGATCATCGAGCTTCTTAGTTGGTGGAGACAACAATTTTGGTGGGCTTGACAATCGTACTGACTTGAAACACACGGGGAACAGAAAGTCTGATAAGAGAGGACATGTACGTAATCAAATCAAGGCGGGAACAGCGACAAAGCCTGCTAGAATGAAGAGGTGACCTGAGGTGATTCAACAGGGGAACGACTTTCCTAAACATAAAGTCATGACAATGACGAGTGAACTGATTTTTAATGTCACCACCGTGTCCTTCAGTGGGACACAGTGTGGTAACGTCCAGACAAAGTGACCCTTTGAGATATGAGATGATTGGACATGGACACGCCTAACAGTGCCTGATGGTCTCGCCGCTAAATCATGTTTTTATTTTCCTCGCAGACATGCAGGAAAACAATGATTCTCCATCTTTCACGGCTTGAACACTGATTGCATGGGTAATTGCAAGCACTTTATAATAATGTTTTTGCTGTGGTATGGGCAAATCCACAGTGAATATAAAATGGTGTGATAAACAGCCTGCGTTTATTTTTTTTCGTCTCTTTAATTGGCAGCTATGCCCTTCAGCTGTATTGAAGTGCAAAGCAAATAACATCGGTCCGCGTATTTTGACGGCAATGTTTCTTCTCTTCTCCCCCTCTGTTTCGTTTGGCTCACTTTAATCATGTTTCCTTGCTAGCTGTCACAAGTAAATAATGAGTGGACTCAAGATGTCTTTGATTTACAATGCCTTGGTCGGGTTACAGCTCAATTGGGACAGACAAGACAAAAAAAAATCTGCCCATTTGCCAAGGGCTCATTAGAACCTTGCAGCATGAAGCCAGGTCACTATATGATGTGGAGTATTTTATTCAAAACCTCCTGACCCCTGAGATCACAAAAAAAGTGCTCTACAGCAATTGAAGGATTTCTCAAAGATGAAAGATGTTACGCTTCGAGCTTGGAGAAAGACAGACAGTGAGAGGACATAGACAGACAGAAAGTAGAGAGAGAGGGAGGTAGGACCTAAATGACCCCAGCGGCTGCAGGTGAGTCATGCCAGACCTGGTTTAATGCATAATAATGACACTGGCAGACTTTCTGTGGATAAAAAGACTATTTGAGCCACTTTCCCAGAGGGTTATCAATATCCCAGTTTGATGTATAGATGTAAAATACATACGATTAAGTCTTTTTTCTCTTGTATCTCTTAAGGCCAACTGTTGGAATGAATGCAAACAGATATGCTCAACTTTATATCAAAGTTAAAAGCAGTCACTGAACTTAGTATGGTTCTTCTCGTTGGCGTCAGGGAGTAACTGGTATCACTTATCAAGACTGAATTCAATCTTGTCTGGTGCAAAAAAAACTCAAAATCCATCCATGCAAAGAAATGCGTTATTGGTAGATTCAGGTAAGGGCGGGGCAAGAGTGTCCCCAGCTGAAATCTGATTTGTCCCAGAGATGTACTTTTTATTTGCTTCCTATTTGATGCCTCTGGTATCTTTCTGTGACTGCGTCTTGTAAGTGACCAGGGGCCAAATTCCCCTCTTAAAATGTATTTATTTAAAAATACACGTGTAATTTAAGAACTTACCGATTTATTTAAACAGCTTAAAAAACACCCTACAATATAGACATAGTTTGTCTATGGTTAACACCCTAGATATATTTAACTTGAATCATGCTCGTCAGGGTAAAGTTAATGGAAATTAAGGTTACGACACAATTTTCAGCCTAGATTCCAGAGAATTTCCAGGATTTGGGACTCTTACACACTTTTTCATTCGATGTTTTAAAATAATTCATGTATTTCTTGGAATCTCATACGATCAAACCTGCTATCATTACCTCAAAGCATCTTTTATCTTTGTTCAGACTAATGCGTTCTTAAATTTTCCCCGGTAAAGATAAACTTAGTGAACTAAACTAAATCTTATGTATTTAGTTTACTTTAAGCAGTGGTTTAACATTCAATGAATAACGAGGTGAGGAATTATATTCCCAAAGCTTAGCTGATGTCCTTGAACAAGGCAAAATCTATGAAATATATCCATTCATGTGTGTATCTTCTCAAAGCTTTACAGCCTAATAGTAATCGGAGAATAGCATATCTCACTAAGTAATGAAATGTGCATGGATGTTGGACAGCTATTTAACCCCCCTGTGTAAAATGTGGCTCCTTCATGGTCTTTGATAAAGCCAAGATCCACCGCAGACATGGATACCGTGTGTTAAGGTTCATGTCTGCTTCATGCAGGTATAATAGGATTAATGCCAGTCAATTAATAGATTTGCAATGAACTTTAGACTGGAAACCTTGTGAAACATTGGATCCATCAAGAGATGAAGGATTGATTCAAAAAAAGAAGAAAACAAACCTTTCACGAGGTTTCTTGAAAATGAGATATTGTGAAAATAAAAGTATTGTCCAGATCAGATGAACTGGAATTACTTAAATTGGTAGAGGCACCAGTCGAGGATTACTTCAATAAACAGCAACCTATTGTAAAGTATTTTTTTCAAGTCCTTATACTCTCAATAGAGCTGCTTTCCAAGGGCATCAGCTCCCATCTTTCTCATTCTTCCTGCTCTGCCTGGATATTTCATTACCTCAGAGATGCAAGGATACTAGAAATAATTATTCAGATGCACCTGCAAATTAATGGAGAGGCATTATGCATACTGCTCTGTCCTGGAAATGTATTTGAAGGTATTTTTTAACGCAAGTTAACAGCAGTGCACAGGTTAGGACCTGCCACCTATTATTCATAGTCAGCATTATTTTAACCAAGGTTAAAAGTGGTTGAAAAACGAACGGGGTGGTTATAATGGTGTCACTTCAAGGAATATGTAAATGCTCATTTCTCATTTCAGTCAGAATCCCTACCTATATAAAGCACACACAACGTTCTATCAGCCGAATACTCAGCCTTTGGTTGATAAATTATTTTATCAACCATTATTTTTTTATTTTCTAATTCACCAGGGCTTTGGAGGAAGCCATTTGGAAAGCAGTCCAGTTTGTCCAGTGCTTAAAACTAAATATGAATGCTTTTGTACAACTTGAACATGTGAGCAACTGTTAATCTGTAGCTGGAGGGATATTTTGTTTCCTATTGTATATGCTCCTGAATGTAGGATAACACAACAAATATATTTCTTAGAAATCTTTGGTTAGCCATGCGTTTGTTCTTTTAATTAGAGGCTGCAATGACACCTGCTGTCAGCATCGCAAGATTTAGTTTTTCCCAATCAATCATCTGTGGGGTGCAAACGGCAGCAGCAGGAAAAAGCTTGAAATGATTAGTCTTAAGGTTGAGAGACAGATAGAAAGTAATCAAGACATGGGGAGCTAGAGTCGGGTTGTGACATTTTAATTGCTCTTCTTCAGCCAGGTGCAGGAGAGAGTTGTCACCATGTAGGTTCGAAAATTGCCTGGCAGTCATATCTCCACTTTTCTTCGTTCACACCTGAAGGATAGCACAGACACAAACAAATGCACATCTACACACACACGAGCCTCTAGGAGCATGTCTACCATCTCAAAGTGCATCGCATCACATCGCTTGTCCAGCTCAGTCAAACCAATTGCAACAAACTCTCTAAATGAGATGTACTTCAGGTTTCACCTTCCTATGCCACTGTCCATTTACAGCCTTTTTCGAACAGCAGGTACAGCACCTATGCACCTTCACCAGTATCTGTCTAGGTTATATTTTATGGGCTATAACTCCAGGAAGTCCCTCCTGCCTGGTTGGTATTCTCTGACTGTTCACGAAATAGCAGGGCGTAGATTGTAATGCTAAATGTTGCTGACTTTTTAAAGCCTTGGGTCCTGCTATTAGATCATATTTCTAATGATCACATTCATAATGTACAAGCCTCTGGGCATTGTAGGAAAGGCACTGCAATGAGAAAGAAGTCACACTGTGACGACTAGCTTACTAAAGGTCAGACCCTGCACTGCTTAACCTATTTAATCTCTTGTGACCTGGACATCATGTGCACAATATTTTCTCTAAAAGTGGCACTTTTATATCCATATATTCCAGTGGCTGGCAGCGGGTTTTCCACAGTGGCCTTCAGTACCATTACGTCGGCCTCAAATACCTTCGCAGGGACTATGCAGATACGGTTTAGCTGTCAGAAGAGTAACCAGCCTAAGTTGAAAAAGACAGTAAGATTATTTCGTGTCATAAAATGGTTGAAGTTCAACATCATCACAACCAAAAGGACAAAAAAAATGCTATCAGATGTATGTGGGGTTCAACAACGTTTCTGCTGGCATAAAGCACATTCCATCGGGAACACTGGCACCTCATTTTCACCACAACACATGCAAACATCTTCAGCAAGCAATAATCAACAGCTATATAAGATACTTAAAAATCAGACTCACGGAAGCCGTTCCTCATCCGTAGCTATAGAGTCTGACCTCCTTTCTGTTTTTAGAAAATAGTCCAATAACACAGTCGAAGAGAACACCGGTTTAAAAGTTCCATTTTAAATTCCCTTTCAATATAGCAAAGGGGGGCAGTGCTGACCGGCTGTCAAGTCCCTTTTGTCTAATAAGTTTTAATACATTGAAAATGAACACTCAGCTGACTCAGCTAATTTTATTAAGAGTGTTAATTGTTTCGGAAAGAGGAAATGTAGTGCTTTCCGGATACGGAATACTGACGTAGGACGAGTCTACATTAATCAGAACACCTAAAGGCAAGATAGAATACCCTGGCATTCAAAGAACACACCCTCAATGACAACTTTGAAATCATCCCGTCATTCAACTGCAGAGGCCTTCCGCCCAAGCGGTCACTGGAAGCAACAGGAGAATGAATGCGATGGGTAGGAACAAACTATTCAAATACATTTAGTATCAATTTATATAGTTATTGAATTATGATTTTTTTCTTTAATTTTCAGACAATGTCTTGGCTAGCAGAGGAAAACTTGTTAGCCCTGACGGTCCACCACTGATAAGTTCATGCTCCCTTGAACTCGTGTGTAGATCTGATCGTGCTCATTTGCTTGTGCATTTGAGTAAGTGCTTTGCAGAATTTTGCAGCTTTCCACTGGCCTTCTGCCCGGCTGTGGGACAAAGGCACTCACAACACTCAGTACACGGGCAATGGCAGCCAAAGGTAATAGCCAGGGGTAACAAAATGAGTGCTGGAGTCATGGAGGCAGTTCAGCAGCAAGGCAAAGAGTGCAAAAGAGTGCGTTAAAAATCTATAGTCCTCTGTTGTGACTGCGGCTTGTAGAGTGTACTTTTAATTGGTTTAGAACCCACTTATAGTGGTTTAAGATATGCTTTCCCAACATAATAGCCATGCAAACCAAGCAGAGAGATTGTGAGGACCCACCCTGGATTATGACAGGTCTAAATCCAAGATCATTCAGTCTCTGGGCACAACTCTAAAATAGATGCCAGAGTTTTTAATCAGTTTGTCATACTATTCTGTCCGTAACAGTCTGTGTTCCCAGTAAGCTCTCAATTCAGCAAAGATAGTCAAGGATGTTTTCCTACACTAAAACCTTTCTCCCTCTTTCCCTCCTCTCTTTGTATGCTCTGCTTCTTTTGTGCAGCTTGAGTTTGATGAAGAGGCATTGGCAAGTAGCCTGAATTTTTGGTCTCCTGTTAATGAGATACAATGCACATACACCGCAAAAACTTATAATCTAACCAAACAGAAATGTCTGAATTTTAGTCAAAATATCCCATTGCACTTGATTGAAGATACAATCACTGAACAAGTAACATTTCAGTGAGATATCAGGTCTTGTTTTTAGAGATTGGAGATTTTAGAGATTGACTTGGACTTACTGTACATGCTTTGCTGCATTTCATACAATATGTTTTGTGTGTGGGACGCCTCAAATGCTTATTATGAATACATCCAGCTAACCTTAAGTCATATTTTATATTAATAGATCGGTTTCTGATCTTATTTCAAGAACATTATGGTCCAAAGTCTAAAAATAGTGTCACTATTATACTACTAAGAATGTGGTAAGATATACCTAAAATGAAGTAAGAGGTCAACATGATAACAAAAAACAAAAAGCTATTTTTGAGGGGAAAAGGAAATCTAAATTTCTAGCATTACTGGTTTATTCTGAAACACTTCCTAATATTTTATATTTAATTTAGATTAAGAGAAGATTTTGCTGCTATTATCAAGATCTCCTTAATCTAAATACCACGTCTCATTATAAGGGGTCTTGTCTAATGAATTTTTATTTGTTCGATTGGGATATTTGTTTACTTATTCCAAGCTACAAATATTTTGTTCTCGTAATTTATTTACTTGTATTTGAAAAGTGTTTTTTCCTGCATACTTCATCATCAACATTCATAAGTCAGTGGGAGACTGCTAATGAGAGTTAAAGGTTATTCGAAAAAACTGTCCTAATAATGTCCGACCTTCACCATTAAAAAGTTTAACTTCCTCTGTTAACATGGGTGGTAGAAGCACCCTGTTGTCAAGACTTTTTTTACAATCAACAAAGGAGTGAGGAGTTAATGTGCCTATTTTTTTTATTTTCTTAAACTTAAAAAAACAAAACGCAGCTTTTGATTGTTGAAAATGTGCATGGGCAAAGATGGTATCAATGTAGAAACAAGGGAAACGGGTAAAGATAAGGGTATTTGGTGGTTGGGGGGTTAGGGATGGGAGGTAGGGATGGAAGTGGGGGGCGTTTCAAAGCTGAATTATCGCCCCAGGCAATGCTGTCAGCAGAAGAAAGTTCAAGAGGTGTGGAAAAAAAGAGAATAGTCTTCTAAAAAAATGCTGTCTTGAGGCTTCACAGTCTAGTAGCCAGGATGCTGAGCTAGATTTGGTAAAGTGCCCCGGGGGAGGCCAGCGGCACAGAGAGGCGGTAACCTGAGACAATAGGTACCTGAGCCTCAGCATTAAACCACTCCTGCTATCCACTGAAAAACAAAGAGTGTAAATTCAAAACATGATTTACCGAAAAATGAACAACAGGAGTGGCCGTCACAACCTGGTCAGACTGCTCTCGCCGATCGAAGAGGTCCTCGGTGCATTGGATTACAATGCCAGACTAATATTAAAAAAGGTTATTTTCTGTCATTTCATTTCAAATTCTAGTAATAGTGGTGAAGAAGTGTGATATATAACGCTCTTGAAACAGATGGCTCTGTTTAGAAAATTACATGAAACGAAAGAGGGAATACAAAAGTAAAAGGGGGCATTTACAATAATTTTTTAGGCAGTTTCTGGCAACCCATTGTCTATCATTACCCTCACATTTATATTCCTGCCTTAAGACCCCTAAATCCTACGACTACTATATCCTGCGCAGCTGTGCTCTTTTATAGCATTTGCTAATGTACTGTAAATTACATAAAATATGACAGGCTTAGTTTTCTGCCAGCTCCTGCTTTTATATCATTTTACACATCATTTTATTTTTAGGCAGGTGGGATTTTATGTCTTCTCCATGGCTGTAAAGTGCTACTTTGAAATGCAAATGAAGCTTTGATTGAGAGGAAAGCAAGTCCAAGGAGATATGTTTTCTGGTCCCATTCTGGGTTTTGTTGATCTATTGCTGAAGAGCCACCTAGACTTGAAAAGGATGGTCTAAGACGTGCTGTTGAGCCCCTAACTCATGTGCTACCCATGATGTACAGAATTTCAAGGAATTCATCGGATCTGATGTTATCGAAATAAAGGCCAAAATTCCTATTTCAAACATGATGCAGCTTCCTTCCCCTTTCCTCTTCTTTAAAAGACATTAATCCCAGAGCTCTGAAAATAATGTATTTTGTCCATTTTAGGGCAGATTTCGAGGTAAAGCTTGGAAAATCTAATATCCAAAGGGAAGAGTCTCTGCTTATGGCCGTATATGCACTTAAAGGTAGAGTGTTCACTTGAAAGATAATGGCTTTCTGCCGTCAAGTATTATGGTTACTCCAATGCTGAAATGGATCTCTTTACTACTGTCTTGCCTGAGTCCTCTTAGCGAAGGTGTGGCATAATGCAGTTCCAACTCAAGCCACTTAGTGCATGACAGTGGGATCCAGCACACCTCAATAAATTCCCGTTTTCTTGTCTTGAAACAACATTCCTGAGAGACTCTGAAGTATTCCACCTCTCAATTCACTGAATACACACACACACCCTCCACTATTAAAATGCTTCTCATCCAATTATTCAGCAGACAGCTGTTCTAGACATACATTTGGTTAAATATAAAATTGTAATATGTTCATCCTCGTCACCTGCATCCGCTGACAGGCTGCAGCCTGTGACCCAAAAGGGAGCTAACTTGGAAGACAGACCCTGTTTAGACCAGGTTTTAAAAAGTTTCTTCAGCGATCAGACCACAAACAGACACTGAGACACATCGCGTTTACACCAGTGTCTATTGTGCGTCTCCAAATGTGTCCAGCTGACCACTATTGCCAAGATTTCATTGCTGCCTACATCACTTCCGCTACAAGGTCAAGATGTAGCAGGTACTTGTCCGTCACGTCAGTCAAGGACCAGGTTTGTTTAGCTAATTAACGCTGGCTATCTAATAACTTGACAATGTCTCAATAGCTACTATTCATGTACTGATTATTTGAACTGTTGAAACTGACAGGACAAAGTAAATTGCAGCCTGCTCAATAGCGTAGGACCAGGTGAAAATTGAGCCATGTTAGAAAAAACGGGGCTTTGACCGATGTGGCTTGCCACAAGCCCAATCACCACATCCAGCACTGATGACGTAGTATCCTGTCCTTGTTGGAGATGCAAAGGTCACATTAACGATTACACTATTGAAGATATGTGGTCAAATGTGTCCCAGACCTCCTGGGCAAATAGTGTGACTGATCCAATCGCAATGTGTCTTGGTGATCAAACATTGGTATGTGTTCTTGCTGTCAACTTGTGATCAGATTGCCCAGAACGCATTTTAAAACTAAGTCTAAACAGGGTCAATGAGAGTGACGAATCAAGTGCTATTATTGTTAGATGATAGACCAGAACTATAAGCTCTAGCAGAAAAATAAAAATCGAGATGGTCTACTGTCTGTAGCATTTGTTTTGACTTTCAACAAGGTATAGCATAGGAATAACACAATTAGAAGCATAAACCTGGAGATTGAGGTCCAACACCTTTCTTTTGAAATAATTCCCTTTGGAAATTACAAAATATAACCTGTCTCCTGCAACTTGTTCACCCTCTTTGTAAGCTGTTTTTTGAGGTGTGGTGGCACACATGACAAACGCATGAGAGTGTGAATTAGTGTTTTTCCACAACGATTATTTAACTGCACCAATTAAATAGTGTTAAGGCACTTATTCATGGTCCCCACACCGAGACGGAATCTGCATTTACACAATCCTAATGCCATATTTAGGAGACAAAATAATTGAAAAGCTCAGTCAGCCCATGACTATAATCGACGCTTGACATATGCCTGAATAGAAGGAAAACTAAATGATTTTCATTCAATACAGCGGAATCGTAATTGCAGCTCACTTTGGCAGGGATCATTGCTGCAACATTTATGGAAAAGGGAGAAAGCCTGTGTTGTCTCTAATGGCCATGACTGAGTCGCTGTTGTTGTGATTTAACCTGGCACTCCGACGGTGGGAAGCCGCTCCTCCAAATCAAGGCTAAATAGCGGATTCATCAGTGCCCTGTCGAGATAAAACACTCGGCTGGTGGTGACAAGGAGATGAGGCCCTGATTGGGACAAATACGTCTTCCTCTGGTGTCAGCTCTCATTCAGCGGTCTGAGCGCCGGCTGAAAGAAAGACAAATGTTTTGATTAGGGGTCTCTTTCAATGTCACACCAGCCAGTGAAGAAGAATGAGATGAGGCTGTCTCCAAGAGAAGAAAATAGTTGAAGCCAATGAGAAGAAAATGGATGTGTCCGCTGTCTGGAGGGTGTCAAATGGGGATTTTATGAGCCACAACAAGCTCACTGAGAGCATCCCTTTTAATGGGACTGCATTTCTTGTGTTTCACTTTTTGCTCGATGACTTAAATTCAGGATGTCTTGATCCTTTTTTTTTCAGAAAAGACACATTGACATTATTTTGTTATTCTTCAAGAGGCGGGGGTTATGTTTTTGTCTACCTTGTGGTTAGAGAGTGTCTTAGTTAGTGTAAAAATATGCTGTTGAAACTGACTTGCTATTCTAATCACAGAACACTTAGTAAGTGGAACCCCATCAGTATATGTTGATACATAACATAGTGGATATAATAAGGGCATTCATCTCCAGATGGTTGAAAAATCTATAACAACCGATGGAATATAATCACCAACTGACGTGTCCCCGTCTCCTACCATCTATCTAAAACATGTGAATCAACAACTCGAGTGTTTCTTCTGACACATCTCACATT
Source organism: Lophius americanus (assembly GCA_037951165.1). Classification (NCBI taxonomy): domain Eukaryota; kingdom Metazoa; phylum Chordata; class Actinopteri; order Lophiiformes; family Lophiidae; genus Lophius; species Lophius americanus. Next base: position 1,187,683 of record JBBDHG010000090.1, on the reverse strand, counting down.
CTTGTTCTTTTGTTTAAGTTCATCCCACTCACAACAATGGTGAATAGAGCGAGAGAAAAAATACATCCTTGCAAGTGGAACCTTGACAACATACAACATTCATTTCAGCGGAATAAAGAAAAAACATCAAGGTGCGGTCGTCACTGAGCTATAAATCTCCACAGACCATTTCAATCTGGATAGATAAGCTAATAAAGATAATAATTCCATCCATAGAGTCCTTAACCACTTTCTTAGTTTTTTCAATGTGGTCATTAATGCATCTTTATTTCCAACAAACAAATAATTAGTGGTTGTTATTAAGTTCTGAATAACTACCAATAGTATTTTTAAAGGATGAAGGCTTGTTAACAACTTGTTGTGAGTTCAACACCTTCCTCAACCTCTGACCCCACACACAAAGATAAATCTGTTTCGGCTTTGTTTTCCAAGGGCTTTGAGCTGCTTCTTGATTTAATCTCACACAAAAAGACAGACACAAAAAAATGCTTCAGTACTTGAAAGTCAAGGAGCACTTTTATCTTGTCAGCCGTACAAAATATGAGTTATGGCTGGACGAAAGGCAGCTTAATGTTGCTTTGTGTGCCTATGACATATCATGTAATAGAAAAATGGGACGCCTCTCTCGAAACATATGCTGTGCCCTGTTGGACAGAGGCCATCTCTACACCACATCCCTTCAATCCACTAGCTTAATATATATCAAATGCTCATCAGTCTGTGCTGAACACGATCAATTCCAGGGTAGGCTCACTTTGGACAACCCTCAGGATCCTGCCTCGTCTGCAAACATGTTATTCTGTTTGCAAATCATCCAGTTTTTCTGAAATCCATAGATTTTGCAAGCACTCAAGTGTACACTTGTCAGCAAAGACACAATAACAAGCCTTGAGTTTTGCAGACAGGCATTCAAACAAATACTCCAGTCTCCACTGGAAAGACGGGAGGCAGTGAAGTGAAAGTTGACTAAGCGTTACTGCAATGATGTAGAGAAATGTAAGGGACCGATCCTATTCAATCACGCTCCATCTGAACTCTGAAACTTTTCATCTCCAACTCCATATCCCTCAGTAATTTGCATCTCTTTCATGTCCTTGCTTCGCTTATGCAAACTCGTACACTGAGGAAGAAGTCCGGTTTTCCCTGGAAGTCAATATATTTCCCCATAATCTTTTTTTTTTTTTTTTATCAATACGAGCCTTTATGCTAAGTAGAAGATTCGAACCAGTCTTTTTGAACCCTAGTTACCATGGCAACCAACCCACAGGAGGTGCTTCCTTATCGCAGTAATTGCAATCAGTGATCATGCCACATCTTGATATTCCAGAACGAAGGTGCACACATTTAGTAAGTAGAGTTTGCGTCCATTATTTGATTTCACACTGCATGGGCAGTTTAGAAACAAACATCCTTGAAGACTTAATGCATCCTAAGAGATGTTAAAATAGATGCATTGCTGCTCCAAATTCAGGAGTAGGCCAAGAAGATCTTTGGACCGAGCTCTAAATCACAAAAAGATTGAACCTAGGGAGGTTTAATAAATCATTTATGGGCCCTGATACCGCAGTATCTGATGTCCATGAAATCCCACTTCTTCTGGCCATGTAGCTAATGATAAAGGGAATGTCTGCAAGGCCTTCCTGCTGCTACCATTTGTGATTTTTAGGAGTCATCTTCGGAGGATATCCGTCTTGATTATGCCTTGGCAACTGTCATGCTCCACTAATGCACAACGGGAGAGAGGGCATAAATACAATGTCTTCCGGCAGCACTGATGTTTATCTTTCTTGGTTCATGAATTTGTATTTCCACAGACAAATCTTACTCATGATGGCAGCCATCAAAGCATAGACAGGCAGGACATACTATCAGTCTGCATACAGTGTTTGTTTCACAAGTGGACAAGGCCGAGAGAAAAAATTGATTTGAGCATTCTGATGGGAAACACAGATTGATAGTAATAGATGTCTGTTCTAATGGCTCTTGATAGAGCTTTATGAAATATTCATTATTGTTAACTATTGTTAAAGCATTGCCAGCTGTGTCTGAAAAATTACATTATTATATCAATGAGCTAGCCTTTGTAAGAAAAAACACTAAGCTGCTCTGAGAAATAGGGCATCGCAATTTGTGTTAAAAACTTTGTGAAAGCAAGTTAGAAATGTGAAAAATTAACGAATTGGGCAAGAAGATAAAAAATACCATGAGCAACACAAAGAAGCCCCAAAATGATCCCTGTGGCAAACTTGTTAGGCCATGTGATTTTAATTTCCTGTCTGAAGTTAAACATTTCATTTTATATCTAAATTTCAGAGCTGACATTCAATGATTTGAGTTGATGAAAAATATGCTTATACCATTTCTGTGCATTATCAGTGAAACCTGACCACCTCTGCTTGTAAAGGCATGCTGTACTATTCATGAACCTTGAAGGTTGAACTGGATTCTTGTAGAAGTCCATTCGTTTCGGACACATCCATGACCTGGTTGAATGAGAATCTACACAAAAATAGTATTCATGGACGGATTTCAGTGAGTAACCTATTCATCGGTAGAGTTAATGCTTGGATTTCCTCCTACTTACCAAGACATTAGCATCTTCACACTATTAATTCTATTCTAAATACCTATTATTAGAAAAATCCAATTTGATGTTTGATAAGTTTGAAGAAACTGCCAAGTTAATGGCTTTTTTTTAACTATATAATGGAACCAAACAACCACAGCTTAACTAAATTGATGGCTAAAGTAAACTAGGCTTGTCGTAAAAGCACTCGCCCCTTATTGATCACCTCAAATGAATTATGTCCACAGTAATTTTAGAAACAATAGCTCCCTGAAGTGAGTAAAATATGAACTGTTATATTAAAAAATGGTAACTCATGATAGGTACAAGACAGATCTCCGCGGGTCGATTCATACGCACAAAATCTGGACTAAATTGGACCAACAGTTGAGAAATTAGATAATGTTCAAACTAGTGTCAGAAATATACTATCCACCTTTCGATAAATCAATTCAGTGCTTTCTTGCACTAAGGTCTATTTGGGTACAAAATTTGAAAATGATTCCATGAAATAGTTTTTGAGTTATTGCGTAAACACGAAGGATCTGCGGTTGGTGGCTGACGCGGCTGCAATGATGAGTACATAATATCCCCGACTTTGGGTATTCAACAAAGATACACAAGATTCTGAGCAGTTACCTGGAAACATATTATGCATAAGTGTTTACTGCTATCAATAAGTTTAATGATTAATTACTAATTAACTTTTATGTAGTAGCTAACAATCTGCTTGTAATTAATTAATAAAAGAGGTTGAAACAAATCAAGAATTACTTAATATCACTACTAAATATTTCCCTACTAATTCTAAATGGAGGTCTATGTAGTAGTTACTGATGAGCTAACTGTGTAAGTTACAGTGGATGCTGTAGTAAGGAATTGTGTGCAACGACTAGTTTGATGAAATTCATGAATAAGTCCTGCTGTTGTCATATAGATATAAAACTGAATTATTGAAGATGTCACTGCAGAGCTTTAGGAAGAGGAAGGAAGTCTAGTCTTTCATAAAATGTTATTTTCCTGTACCTGTGGGGTGTATCTCCTCTATGTGGCTTAATCAGCTGACCAGTAGGGGCCCCTGCAGGGTGACTGGGTGATATTTTTCATTTGATTTAGATCCCAATGGTCATTGCAATGGGATCTATGGGAATATTTTGATTAAGTCTCTAAATTCACCTTTATTAAAAGCCCCGAGAACCTGTCACCTATGGCAACGCTACTGGTTGGCTAGACAAAGATAAAAATAAACATCTCCTCTCACTAATACCCACCCGATCCAAACTCTAGCACCTCCCCATATAAACCACTGAAAAGTATATGCAGAAAAATCCTACAACACATATAAGTAACTTACCCAATCATCCAGACTGCAAAGCGCCTCTAACTTCCTGTTATAAAATGTCGAGGCCAGGCATATAACAGTGTTTGATTATGATCCTGAGCTAAGCTCCAGTGCTGTGTGGCCACATGTAGCACAGACCGCACGCTGATTATTTCTCTGAAGTGGGTTGAATGTGTGTCCATAATGGTAATTTCCAGCCATGATTGGCAAAGAGCGATGAAATTGGGTGTAGTTAGCACTGAAGAGAAAATAGTGCTGGATGGTGTGGAAATGCAGAGGCCTTCCAAGGTAAACAAATTATCTGAATTGAAATGACAACATCAGGCAACGCAGAGTGCCGGTCCACATTATGACTATGGCTCTGTGCAGCTATTCCAAGTAACTCTGCAGCCATTATTAAAGATCCCACTTCACCTTTCTGAAGTCAGGACATTCAGTTAGTTGATGCACATAAAGAATAATCCCTAGACATCTGAGGATTTGACACTCTCACTCTCCTTCATGATTGAATACGGTACAACTATGCCGGTATATTAAGAGTAAATCAAAAATGAGGTCAATGTTTGACTGATGGTCATTGAGATCAACTAGCCAATTTTGTTTAAATTTCCAATTCTTCTCCTGGGTGATGAGCTACTAACACTTCTGACCATGAAATATGGCTCTCTGGTTATAAAGCGGTACTGATCATACATCCCTGGTTGAAGGTCTGTTGTTTGAACATAGGATTATGGGTCTAAAATATAAGATTTGACCTTTGGTGTTGCTCAGGGATCCTGTCTCAGTGCACTTCTCTTCAGCACTGCCTATGCTACAGTTAGACGACATCAGAGTTTAATCATAGCTATACTTATGACAAAGCTGTATATTTCATTGGATACAACTGGAAAAATAACAATATCCTGACTCTAAATGAGAACTAAAATAGGTCCAGTTCGCCCTAAATATCAAAAAGATGTTTTCCCTTGCATACCCTGGGCATCTGGCCCCTGAGATGAAATCAGAATTAACGTGCCTTATCTTAATTTACTTCACAAATAAATAAGGTTGATCTGAGCAGCTTGTTATAACGGTTTAATTATAAAACTAAAATGCTGGGAAAAAAAATCAGTCACAATTTCATTTCAAAAACAATAGATTAGACTAATTGATTAGAGTTTTGTAAATCTCCTTTTACCGGCATGGAAACAGTCGATTATCAAACTTCAAGATATTCATAAATCTTTGGTAGAGTTTTAACTAAAACAGGAATGATAAAGTTTATTTGACTATTTCACCTCACTTTATTGACTCCCATAATATCTTTAAGAATAATTGTTCATGTTCTCTTACTTGGTTATAAAGCTCTAAATGGGTTGGAACCAACCTACGACACATTGTCTGTTAATCCTACACAGGCTCCAAGATCTTCATATACTTTTTTTTCTTGAAATACACCAAATTATATGCACAAGAAAATAGGCATAATACCTTCTTTTTTTTTATTAGAGTTATTCCACATCTTTTATCTTTGTTTGCTATCTGCAGGACAAGCAGTTATTGCTATGGTCATTGTTGAAAATGTTAATGTTTTGATTTTCATTCAAGTTTATGGGACTAAACTACGAGCTGTGTCAGTTAAATTAATCCAAACAAATTACTTAAGTAATCAAAAGTGCTGAAAACATTTTTTTTTTCTGTCACCAATTGTATCAGACAATACATGGAAACAAAACTAACTTTTTTTTCCCCTTTTACTGGCATCTGTGCTGCTTTTATTCCTATCCTTTCATGTTTGACCAGGCTGTCTAGAAATAAGGTGGTTTCATAAAGGGTTATCAACATGGATATCCAGCTGTGTGAGCACTTACGCCTAATAACTTTCCTTCCTTCATATTTCCATCAGCAGCGAGGTGTAAAGTGATTATCTTAGTTCTTAAATGGGCATGTTGATGATTAATATATATTGCATGATAAAGTAGTAAGGGGACGAGGGGTAGGCTGCATTTTGTTGCACGTCATGCCTGGCAGAGAGTGACTAAGAAGTAGTGACATGTCTTTGGGCAACACTGTAATGCCTAGTGGAGGATAAATCCAGCAGATGAGACAGATATATACCCATCATCAGATTTTTTTTTTTGTTTTACTTCTGTGGGCCCATGAAAATACATCTCTTGCAAAAAAAATCACCAGGTTTCCAATTTGGGTCACATTTTAACTGCACAAATGAGAAATAAGAGCTGGTGTCAGTTACATCTATGATTCTTTCAAACATTTCTGCATTTCCACAGACCTCGGAAAAGCAAAACGATTAGACAGATGTGCTACATTTCTTGGCAAAAAATGAAAGTTTTGTTTCAAATGTCGAGACAAGTGCAGGTTCCAGGTCTTAGTTAATTTTCAGCGTCAAGCAATGTTTAAATTTAATTGTTCCCATTACATCAGTTGCAAAAGCAACTTGTCCTACGCTGTTGTCCCCCACAGCAAGGGTATATACCTGAAAAGCCCCCAATCCCTTGTGTTGTAAAAGCAATCCCCATGATTCAACTCCTTGAATTGAATGTGAAGTTATGTACGTAAAACAATATTTAAAAATATATATAAAATCGAATCTCCCCTTAGTGTGTAAAATATGATAGATGCAAGATGGATGTCTGCAGTTCATTCATATGCACCACATTTGGACTTAAGACCAAAGGTTAGGAGGTTATCTCCGAAAACACGTTTTTCATAAAAAGCCCCCTCTTGTTAATAACGTATGAATAACATGTCAAATATGACAATATAAATTGTGGCTCTCTTCGAGTTGATTCAAATGCACCAATTTTGGACCAAATCGACCAACAGCTGAGAAATTATGGTCTGAAAACTTGTTCAGAATACAACTTGTAAAGTTGTATAAAGCGTTGGAAATAATCACCCGACCTTTCCCAAAATCAAACCAGTTCATCCTCGCACTAAGGCGGATATGTGGAAATGCAATATGAAAATAATCCGTTTAATAGTTTATGTTATCTCGTTAACATGAAGGATCTGCGGCAGATGTGGCGATGAAGAAACCATAATATGCCAGACTTTTTGATGATATGATTAGCTACAAGATGATGACCTTCATTATATGACTTTTGCCCATGATAAACTCTTTCTAGAATTCTAAATCCCATTGGTATCAATATAGGTTTAACCATTGTGTGCGTAGGCCAGCGTGCATGCGGCCTGCTACAGTCACTCCAGCTCCTTTATTAATTTTCTTAGAACTTTCTTTAAACTTTTTAGCTTTCACTACTTCTTTTAGCACGATATATTGTTTTCTTATTGGGATGTGGGTTCTTTCCTGTCACACGCCGAAATCCTACCACCAAGTTCAGGTAAAATGTATGGAGTATTTTCTATGATCGCAAACAAACAAACGTGACATAAACTCCTTAGTGAGTGTAAAAGAAAAATAAAGCTGTTATGTTGCGCTCAATCTAGATTCTATTTGGCCCTTTTCTATGCTCTGTAGCAACATTGCTATTTGTATCATCCATAATTCTTCTTCCTGGCCTTATGGTCAAGCTCCCAAAACCTCCTATTATAATCTTTTAATAATATATTCATTGTGCATTTTAAATGGGTAATGCATCAGAGCATTCATTACAGTTGAATGCTTGAAGTAAAAGCTCCACCCTTCATGAATTTCAAGTCTACACACCGAAGCGGACAACATCATTGGCTTGAAAATCTTACACTTTAAACAGAAAGACATTCTATTTTTATTTTTCCCGAGGAGGCATGTAGAGACCCAGAGAAGGAAAGCCATTGTGATATAGGCTGGAAGTGGGAGGAGGAATGCAGGAAGTGTGCTGCCAACAGAGAAATCCCCCCAATGTTGAGTCAATTACAGCACAGGATGAACCGTTTGATAATATCAGTCATGACAGAGCAGATAAAAGATCCCCTGGCGGTTACAACGTTCTTCCAGAACATGCCAGGAGATCTGTTGAGAAGCTGTCTATATGTTGGCACGCTGCTGACTGCACTGTAGAAAAGCTGATTGCATTCAGAGCGGAATGAAGCCGTCTACCATTTGACGGGCAGTACATTTGTTGAAATACAGTCTCATCTAGACAGCAATCATCGACACAACGCTTTACAAAAGCCTGGATAGCCAGAGAGAAGTTGTTCAGTCTAATTATTATTAGATATTCTTTGAGGTGCAGCATATACTTTTTTTTTCTCCCTGATGTTGGACTAGTAATAGATCTACATTAAAATGAGGCAGAGCAAATCGAGACTGCATGGATCAATCGGAAAACTTCTACTTACATCTTTAACAAGTTAGCCATTATGCAGAAAAAAATTCTCATGGGGATTTTAATGACGTTTTCCCGACTAAATTAAAATCAGTCCTGGTGTGACAACAATCTTCTCTCCACCTTGGTTTGAAATCATTCAACAAAAGGGAATCAATGTCCTCCCTGTCATTAATATTAGTAATTGCCTCTGAATATAAAACCAAGCCTGCATTCGAAGTACGTTGATGTGACACAGAGACATTGCGAGATGAAGGCGAGCTTTCATGTTCTTTGCTGTGTTCGATTCCTTACAACAGGGGGCACATGCTCATGTTTGTACACGTGCCTCTTTTTATGGGCTACACTTACAAAGATAGTCGGGTAGAAAGTGTTCAAAAAGTTGAAATGATCAAATAATTGAAATTTGAGGGTAGATAGGAAAGAATGCAAACAAAACCATTTCAGTAAAGTGTGAGAGAGGATGTGTTGGGTTTAAAGTATTTTTTTAAGATATGTGCTCCCTATGAATACATGTCAGTGTTTGAGTGTGTGTGTGTGTGTGTGTGTGTGTGTGTGAATGTTTGCAGAGATGGTGAAAGAATGATCATTTTTCACAGATTTAGAAGTACAATCTCTACTGAAATGTATTTTTGCAAAAGGAGATTTCTACCGACATTGCAAATCTTACAGAACCTCGATAATATTAATACATTTTTATAATAATCTAAGGAATTAATTAATATTTGAGTCAGTACTGCCAGTTACAGGTAAAGAATGTAGCCTATTCAGTGTGAATGACCATTAACACAACAGAAAGAAAAACTAATTTGGTGAAGAAAAACTGACTTGCACCTTCTCCTGGCGGTGAAGTCTCTTTCATACGTGGTTCAACAGTTTTGTCTTCTAAATGCTGATCTCTAACATACCTACACACGCTAACAGATTTAAAAAGTAGATAAGTTAATTAATCTCTGCTCAATGTGAGAGACTGATATGAAAAGACCCCTCTGTCTTTATTCGAATTTTCAATGCTTACGAACATGAACGAGATGAAGAAAATGGGCTAAACGTAAGTGCTTCACTTATGTTTAGTCTAATGCACTTCACTTCTGTGTGTGTATTATTTAAGGATAGGTTATAATTTTTCTTAAGGATGACATCTGTGGTGTCATCCTTAAGAAAACCATATGTAGTTTGTGAAACTACTTACGGTTTTCTTAAGGAACAAAGTACCTTAAGAAACCATAACCCTGCAGGGCAGAACAGCAATCCAAGCAGAAGACTTTAGGGAATCTTTGCTGTCTGAGGAAATAACACTGTACAATATCTCACTCCTCTCCAACAGATAATTCACAATGAAGTTTTCTGTGCAATAATCATTTTGCACTATCCATCTAATTCATTTCTACTTCATAACAGCGACAACATGAACTGGCACAGTGTCCCTGTATATAACATGGCTCACTTTTACTTTTACTCTGTTTCTGATCAAGTTTGTCAAAGACATTGTCCACATGTTGAATTTATCTAAAGGTCTCAGATTACTGACGAGTTGGCCTCTTCTTAAATCGCTTTTTTTAACTAAGATTATCTGAACCTCCCCCACGTCAAAAACGTTTGACGCGTTAATGACATTTTGTATGCGTCGTCATGACTGTGTTTACATTCACACCACTATCCTGTTCCCGTCTTTGTTTTTGCGCATGTAAACATTATATCCCGATCTGAAAACACATTTAATTGGAATGGAAAGAAGTGATTATCTTTTCTATGTGTTACTGTATCTTCATTTGTGTTGGAAGCGGTCTTGATGTCGATAATGAATAAAAAGAAGGCCTACACTATCGTCATTCACAGCAAGGGTAAATCCTCAGAAAACTCGCAATCCCCTGAATTGGACAAGCAGTCCCCCTAAAAGAATTCCAGAAATTACTTAAGGCTCATTAACAAAGACAAATACAGTTAACTACTTTTTTCTGAGTTCACCAATAAAACAAGACATTGTGTCAATTCATTTTTAAGTACATTTAGACAGAATTGGACTTGAGGTTTAAGAAAATTACGGACGAAAAACTATTTTTTAACCACAAAAAAACTCCCTCAAAAGAGTAAAATGTGAAGTTGTATATCGGAATAATATACATCATTGATCTCCTTGTGTAGATCCATATGAGCCAATTTGAACATAGTCTAACATATAGGTTGGGAATTAATGGTCATAAAAATATCCTTGCGAAAAAACTCTCCTAGTTAGGGAAATCTGAACAATTACATTAAACTATGAGAAATACAAGTTTAATAAGATAGATTTGGACTAAATCAGACCAATGGTGAGGAAGTTATGTTTGAAAAATAGTATTTTATGTATAAAAGCTTCCTTAGAGACTAAAAAATTTGCTACTGGTAAAATATGTAGATTCATATGCAGCAAATTTAGACCAAATTGGTCCAACATGCAACTGACCTATCCCAAAAACAATCCAGTTCTACCGCACACTACGGCCTATATGGGTTAAAAATAGTAAACGACCCATGAAATAGTTTTTTAGTATATCGCCGACTTTTCGTCTATATAATAATTTACTAAAGTAGTAGACCGGTTAGGACTTCAAATTCTAGATAGTTGTGCTCAAATGAAGGGATTGAAGGAAAAACGATCCAGTGAAGTAAGATCATCTGAAAACTCTATATTACTTCAGAACAAAGTTTCTGTGCCCCACTTCCCTGTGTGTCAAATATAAGAATAGGTTTTAATGGTATTCTGCTAATGTGTCTAAAAAAAAAAAAAGAATCATCTACTGCTCGCTGATCCCACTGCTAAACCCCCCTCTACCACAACCGTACCCCTCCCCATAAACCCACTCTCTGCCTCTAATGGATCGACTGCACACCACTTTCCGCCTGAACACACACTAGAGAAGTGCAGCTAGTAACAGCTGAACAGTTGGAATACATGGGTGTTAGCTGGAGCTATTTAATGCCACGAGAGCGGTGCTGGCAGAGTATCGTGTGATCTGCTGCGGTGTATGCGAGCCCAGCCCATCTGTACGGTGACATCCTTCATAAATGAACCAAGCAGAACTGTGCTAGCTGTCTCTTAGTCTGAGCTCCAGTCTCGGCGCTGAGGCGACACCTCTGATGCATGTACCCTATCTCGTCTCCATATCAGGAATTGAAAAAGAACGTTTCACCCTTACATGGCTCTTGCCACATGAAGCTTACAACAAAAAGCATCAGAGTGAAATCGGTGGGAATGGCCATATGGGATACTTCCCTTCATTGTTCCTTCATTCAGCGTTTGGAAAAGTAAAAGCAGCTGTTTGTGAAAATACATTAATTCTCAATGCATTCTCCTGCTGGTTACATTAAAATGGTATGGTGATTTAAAAAAGCCTTTTTTCTTTTGATCTGCAGGGGATGCCATGTTTTCCCAGCAGCCTCAGGACCTGGTGGTGGTGGCTGGCCAGCCTGTGACTTTACCATGCACCATCCCCGGTTACCAAGGGGTTGTCTTGTGGATCAAAGATGGCCTGGCGCTGGGAGTTGGCAGAGACCTCTCTGGTAAGGACTTGCATTTACCCCCTCAAGTTTATCATTCTGCAAGATTCCCCTAATAATTAACGCTAAGTCATACTCTAATAGTAGAGAATCTCAGAATCTCAAACTTTTCTTGTCGAGTCTAAAATAGGAGTACTATATATAAAACTTTGTATATTGATTTTATATTTGCATTTTTATTAACTGATATTAAGATTTCTTCAGGAATTGAGCATAAATTATTTATTCCAAACTGCGTTCACACCGAATGAATGTTAAATTGTGTGACTGATGCATGATTATATTAATATATATATATCAAACACGATTGAAACAAAAACCAGCGCTGCTTTGTTATTTCTGTTTAGAAGTCAGATAAGTCTGAAAACCAAAAGTCGCTGTGCCCAAGTTCACGATATTATCAGGAAGAGGCTAAGAGCTCTGATAGGCTTCCTCCATTGCCCCTTCCTCCATTGCCCCATGAATGTTTCTATAAAGAGAATCTCAAAAGGCCAATCAGTGAATGATTTTTCATACAAATAATGCATTTAGGCATTTATATGAGGCATTATATTGCACCAAGATACCAGGTCAAATCCCTCGTAAAGTGTGATTTACTTTGATAATGAACTTTTCTGATTTTGAATAACTCTAATAAAGAGTAATAAAAACTCTCTTCTACCTTGTATTCAACGGAAATGCACAAACAACAACATGAGCCCGGTGGTCTGGTCCTTTTCTGCTGCTTCAGGCAGCTGAATGTTTTTTTTGAAGAATGTTTGCGCCTTCAGTTACTCTGCACCTTATGTATAATTGTCTTAATTGTTTCATTTGGAGCAAAATTGATGGCTGCATTGTCATTTAGGAAAAACACGTCGCTCCTCTAAATAAACATCGATAACCTTTGGAACACTGATTTTTGAATGGAGAAAATCCATAATGGCATAGTTTGCCATCACTTACTGCATTGATCATCACCTTCCTCCAAGGCCTATTACTGTGTGAATCCGTACATAGGCACTTGGTCCACTGCTTAAAGCACCTCTTTTTATGGGCAGAGACTTTTTTAAGAGCATTCCAATTTCCTTGACATACCAGCTCACTGAGGCCGCTGAGAAATGGCAATAATTGCAATCCAAGTTACAATTTTTAAACAAGCAAGTCTGTAATGATCAGGGATGATTAAAATTGTATTTCACTTGAGATTAGGGGCCTACTACCCCCTGACCTTTAGCAAACGCTTTTAGAGGCCTTCCCTGTCACTGATTTGGGCTGTAATTAAACCTCAGTGGCTGTTACAGCTCGAATGAAGCCACACCATTCCTCTTTGAGTCCTTATCAGGCCCTGGGGAAGGTGGAGGGTCACAACAAAAGTCTTGCATTCTTCAAGTCTCTTTTAGACGAAGATTTGGCAGACAGGGATTCTTAGAGATAGAATGCTAGACGGAGAGGGAAGAAGCGGGAGAAACATTTTATTTGGGGTCGGAGTGGAGATGTGGAATTAGTTTAGCCGTCTTCTATTTTTATTGATTTTACAAGACAATCAAGGTGAAATTTCCTTTCAAAACAGGTTAGAACGAAGAAAAAAAAGAAGAGAATAGAGAAGTCAGGTACAAAAGCACTTAAAGGAACTACAGCAACCTTTAACACCACATCTCTGAGTAGCTAGTCAAGGACGAGAAGTGGCAATCTTAACCTTTGCTCTCTCCAACCACCATTCTCTTTTTGGTTTGGGCTGAACAGTCAAGCTCGACATTTGGAGTTGATCCCTCACTCTTAAAATATAAAAAATGCACATGAGGAAGAAAAGCCGGCTGACTGGAGGAGATAGGTAAGAGCCAACAGTGTCACAGATAGAGTGTCTTCTTTTGAGAGCGATGACACTTGACAAAAAAAGAAAAACACGAGCGCTCCACAGCTGTCCTTTTTATCACTCTTGCCTGTATTAACAAGGTACGCATGCCGCAGTAAAAGATTGATGGAACATCCAAAGCGAGATGTACACTATGAAAGAAACTGGCAGCTGTATACATAAAAAGTGCCACAAATCAAATGTTGCGTCGAGCATTTCAATAATATAGGTCTGCTCGGCTATTCATAGAAATGAGCTTCGTCTGCAATGTTATGCTCCGCCTGGGACCTGTTTCCATTCACAGGAGCAGTGATTAAACCCAGAGAACTCTTTCACCGTTTAGTGCAAGGAGTCAACGACACAAAAGCCAATAATTCCTATCGGTCCCAAAATTTCCTATTCATGCGCTTCTTGTGTCTGGCTTCCCCAGTCTAATTAAAGAGGAGTAAAGTAGCCCCACAACCACCGCGAATGAACCAATCAATGTCATGAATATGCATGACGGAAAATGTATCTGCGGCGCATGATGATGAGTGCGAAGCAGAGAAAGCAGCTATAATCGAATTGTCCTGGTGCACAAACAGTGGGGACATGAATGTTTATGTACATGATGCATTGAGGATAGAGCCAATGAGCTCCTGGGAAGAAAGGCGAGTGTTTACCAAGCATGACGCCAATCACGAAAGAAAATTGAACACCAGTCACCTGTTCAAAGCTCCAGCTAACTTGTTTCCATCCGCTGATGGATTCACTGTGTGAAACATGTTCTAGCTGAATGCTGTAAATCACTAGGCCACGCCTCGGGTGTCCGTACGCTTTCATGCACAGACACACATACATACGCCATTGATCCAGCCTCAAGACAAATCCATTTCCACCTGATGGATTCATTACTACTTAATGGGCCTATTTTACATTGTTTGCTTTAGGTAACAAAATGTGTCTGTGAGGGTCGCTCAGATCTGAGATCAATGGCTCTACATGCAGAGATCATAGCAGAGGTGATTAGTCTCATTATAAGTGTAGCCATATTGGGAACGTGCAGAATCAAGGGGGGGTTTATTAGATGACAAAGGCACATTACAGTACTTCTCTGGTCGTCGTGAGTGAGATTAAAAAAATTCTTATCGCACAGCGTTCTCCCCAAATGCAAATTAGTTTTCTGTTTGAATGCAGGGGACGCACTCAGATGAAACTGGAACGCAGCCATGTCCTCACATAGCGAGATTATTCTTAGCTCACCAGATGCATGGATGAGGTAATTGGCAAAATCATCTGTTTTCATAACATAAATTTACATTTACATTCAGCAATTAAGACAAGCAAAATCAAAGTGCTTTCTGCGGAAATGCAGTTTCTGTTTTTGGGAAAACTCTCATTCACTAGACTGGAGTCAGCTCAAGGTCGCATCATTCAGAATGTGCAATGATCATTACCCTTGTGATCTACAAATTATTGCTTTAGATCTCATCAATGAACATAAAATTGAAGCAAAATGGTTCCATGGGTTACCTTATGCACATTATGCCGTGTCCTCTATTTTAGGCATTGTACCGAGTATGAAGAAACAGAAAGCTCCTTTTCAGTCGAGGGTTATTAATGTTATTAATGGAGGCTTTTAGTTGTGATCGTATCTCTATTAACCCTGTTGCATTTACTCCTGGTTTCACAGAGGACCCTCTATCCCTCATCATGAGACACCTGGTAGCGAGACATATAAAATCAAAGGTGACATTTTATCACCAGTGACTAGTTTCCCCCACAAAAAAATTACTAGTGCAGATTTTGTCCGACCTTTTTTCTCTTTTTTCAATTGTGAAGCCCATTTCATGATTTATTAAAGGGAAGAGGATTCAGCGAAGCAACAGTCGATAAATTGAGCTTTGAGCATACAATTTCTTTTCTTTTTAATTCTCTGCTATAGAAAAATCAAGGACGTAAAAGCTGTTATAACGCTGCCCAGTCTATACTGTTCCATTTGGGTGCTAAAACCCAAACTGATCTGCCATAACAGTATAACTGGAAGGTGAGGTGAATAACATTGATTATCTCGTTAGAGTGGCATCTGTCAGTGTTCGGGATATATTAGGCAGCAAGTGATCACTTGGAAGTTTATATGTTGGAAGCAGATGTGAGGATTAGAGGGACCTTAATTTTTGATGGCTGGGTGACTGGGTCAGACCCAGTACCCACTTTTAGTGGGGCGTACATACCAAAACAGGTCTAAGAGAGGATGACTTGAGAACTGGCAACAGGTTAATTAATGCTTGTGTGGAGCGAAAGCTAGCCCATGTACTTTGACCTTACAGTAGAGCTATCATAGCAGGAATTTCTGATGAATTTAATGCTGGTTCTGATAGAAAGGTGTAAGAATCAAAAGTTCATTGCAGCTATAAGGGGCTGCGTAGCCACAGACCGGTCAGAATGCTCGTACTGAACCCTGTCCAATGTCAAAATCAACTCCAATGGACACGTCAGCACCAGAAGTGGACCAGCTCTTGGAACAAGGTGGTTTGGTCTTATGAATTACATTTTCTTTTACATCTTGTGGATGGCTGGTAGTTTTTATGTCGCTTATATGGGGAAGAGATGCAGGATGCATTATGGGATGAGGAAGTTAAGCTGGGATAGACAATGTGATGCTTTGGACAATGCTCTGCTGGGAAATCTTGGGGCCCTGAATTGTACCAAATACTTAAACATGTTGCAGGCAAACATGGAAACGTTTTTCCTTAATGGCTGCAAACTCTTTCAACCAGCTGCAATCTCTTCAACCAGCTCTGCAAATGGTTTGAGGAACACCAAACTGTCAAAGTGTTGACTTTTGCCTCACAAACCCCCCCAGATCTTTACTAATGGAGTATCTGTGGGACGTGCTGGACAAACTTGTCGGCCCATGAAGGTCCCAAGCGGTTACAGGAATTAAAGGATTTGCTGCTAAAGTCTTGGTGCCAGATACCACAGCACACCTTCAGAGGTCTAGTGGACGTCAACGGGTTGGAGCTGTTTTGGTGGCAAAAGAGGGACTTGACACAAGTTTTAGCAAGTGGTTGTAATGTTATGGTAGATCGTTTTATAAGGAGTTTGTAATATCCAGGGAGAGCAACAGTGAACATGAGACATTGTCTCTTACCGAGATATGCTTTTACCGAGACATGAATGTTTTGCGCCTTTAAATTTGTTTGCAGTGACCAAACAATTAGAATGACTTTGTCTGCAAGTTTGCATTCCTTTTTCATTAAACAACATACCAAGAGAGGCTTTGTCCAAAGTCAGGCCTCATTCATCTATTGAATTCCCTCGACCTATCCACTTGTTTCAACATTGAGCAATTACTCAAGGACCGCTGGAGAGAAAAAGCAATTCTTAGCTTGAAAATCATCACATTTCTTAGAGTGGATACTTTATGTAGCGGCGCTCTCATTTGATTTCACACAGTGTATCCCCAATAATTAGAGAGATGTATTGAAAGAGAGAGAAAATGGATCTGAAGAGACAAGCAATTCCAAAAGCTTGATAAAAAAAACCCAGAAAGCTTCCGAGTCAAACTCATCTTTCTTCTTGTTTATTTGACCCGGCGGAGGGATGCACACCACAACACTCTCTCAATACATATTTTGATAATAGTTAAGGGGGTTATCTTGAAAACTGTCTCACTTGACTGGTGTAAAATGCCTTTGTCTCTAGGATATTAGTCCAGTTCTCTGCTTTATTAAACTATAAATCTTTTAACAGAGCAATGCTGAAAGAACTCCAACTGTAGCTGCTCCTGTTTACGGCAGCAGTAAAACATTGCGCACTAGAATGCAGAGAGACGTCTGCAGCAGCTCATTAACACGGCCAGGGATGCTATAAAACCCTTAACACAAATTATGGTTTGACTTTTTTACTAGTGAATTTGCAAATAAAGAAACAACAGAAAAATGCTCATGGTCTACAGTACTCACCTGCTGCGTCTTTGAATGATATGGAGCTCCAGTTAATATTCCCTAACCAGTAAAATGTTCCCAAAATAATATTCCTGAAAAGTAAAGTCGATTATGGAATCGTCATCGCCGCCGGCCCTTCATGTTTACACAATGACTCAAAAACTATTTCATGGATCATTTTCAAATGTATATCCCTATAGACTTTTGTGAGGCAAATAACTGGATTGATTTTGGTAAAGTTCAGTTGTAAAATTCCGTCACTTGGGGGGGCTTTATGTCCAAAAATTTGGGGCCGTGACTTTGCACCTGTTGGTCCAATTTACTACAAATTCCATGCAGATCAATCGACTCAAGGATATATATCTTGTAAATATCCCATAATATCTAATATTTCAGATTTTACTCACCAGGAGCAGCTTTTATTTAAAAAGTTACTAGTTTTCAGACATAATTTCATAACCGTTTGTCCAATTTAGCCCACATTTGGTGCATACGAATTGAATAGAGGAGATCTCTCTTGTAAATTTCATAACTTAATCTAAACGTTAATATTTTACTTAATAAGGGGAGCATTTTTTTTTATTTTTACACAAACAGTTTTTCAGACATCATTTATTTAAGTTGAAGAGTTCAATCACGTGGATTGCTTATACAGCGCATGAGGTTGAGGACTTTTTAAGGATATACCCCGCTGTCTCGTATGAACATAATAAAACTGTTCAATTAGCTCGTATGTCTTTGTGTGGCGTTTTGTTGTTTCTAGTGTTTGAAGATTGGAAGAATGACACTGAAAAATTGAAAAATGTTTTATGGTTTTGGTTTTTGACATTGATTAACATGATCTGGTGTTTTCACTCCAGGCTACCCTCGTTACACTGTAATTGGCGATCATGGATCTGGGGAGCATCATTTGCGAATCCAGCGTGTAGAGTTGATGGATGACGCTGTGTTTGAGTGCCAGGCTGTCCAGGCTGCCATGAGATCCCGTCCTGCACGTCTCACAGTGCTGGGTGAGTCTGAACTAAACACACACTTTTGCTTCACCACCGTGCTAGCCAGCTACCTGTTATCACTGAGGTGCAAAGTAGCTCATGGAGAAGGCTCCACTTGAATCACTACCTTTCACACTCTTGTTTGTTTTCCATGCTAGCATGATAAAATGATTCAACTAAACAGAACCTCTTTTTCTTGCTGTATTGGTATGTGTGACCTGCTATAGAACATATCCTCTGCTCTAATAAGCAAGTATATATAAGTTTAAAGGATCTTATCGTTCATTGAAATAAATGTAGAAAAATACATGTTTGCTTGGTATTCTAAAGGAGAACATGGCAAATGATCGCTAAGCATCACTCCAAATATCCAAACTAAATCGGCACCCTTGAGCATACACAGTGTAGTGCTACCTGAGCTGAATGAGCCAAATACAAGTAGAGATTGATAATACTCTTAGAACATAGCCTCAATTTGTGCAAAAAAACCTAAACTCAAAATACGACAAAGTTTTCACGGTAAATTCGGATATATTACAATAAACAACTCATTAGAACACATCTGCTCACATCAGATTTTGTTATCTTGACGGTTTAATTCATAATTATGAGTGACATTGTCTGGCTCTAATGTGAACATATCCATCCTAAGTAGTGGGATGCATTGTAATATCTTTGCAAAAAGTCATCAGTGCCAACAAAAGCTGTTAGACTCCTGTTGTTAAAACCGAAATGGACAAAGCTAGTAGCAAACCTATGCATGCCATTTTGCTCTGGAGGTTGGCCAATTCGTTGTGCTGTTTGCAAACACAAGGTGAGCAGCAGATCATCATCCTTATCGTCACATTTCTTGTTTCATTTATCAGGCATTTGTATTAATACAGCTTAGCCAAAGTTGGATATTCATCCTTGTTTAACACCCAAAAACTGACTCACATCAGGTTTTTGGTCAATCAATCTTTATTTATATCGCTCCAATTCACAATAACTGTTGTGTCAAGGTGTTTTCCACGAACAGCAGGTCTAAACCAAACTCTTTATGTTATGGTACCTCTTTACAATAGGACTACCTTTAAAATAACTTATAAATGGTTTATGATTGGATTTTAAATTAGGTTGTAACCACTTTATAAGTCATTAATTAACATCTATAACATGCCTATAACATATCTTTCAATTTATCAATGTGTCACTATATTAAGTCAGCAGGACATTTAATATGCTCAATATTTTGCAAACATCAGGTTTCGGATATTTTTTATATCTTATTGATTTGACATGTTAACAACTTAATGAGCAGACTATTATTCAAGCTATTTAGAAATCCTTAATAAGAGGAATCTTATTGTAAAATCGTACCAGTTACTTTTGTTTGATTTACACTTGCTTGAAAATCTGACCTGAGCCACTGTAAAGCAAAAAATTTTATTAATATCTTCAGATTTCAGACTGGTGATGTGAACGTAGCTATAATAAATCAATGCAAGTGGTTCCTATATGGCAGTCAGTGTCAATATGACTTACATTTACAGACCTTACATTCCAACTGCAATGTCCTTCCCCCTGCATGCAGCCTCGATCTACATTATTACTGTTGGCTGGGGAGGTTACTGGCTCTTAATTAAACTTTATTGGGTTATCATTCAGCCATGCCATTTCTGCCTTATTGAATACTGCATTCGATGGCTCGTGTCTCTTTCTGGGGCCCTTGAAAGTTCCCTCTGCTCCCCGTCTCCAGCCTCTCACGTACTCCCTCACCAGAGCACTGCTGAAATGATTGCTAGAGTCAGTGACAAGGCCAAAGAGAGACAAATAAAGAGGAGAAAAAGGAGTTGAGAGAGCAAGACAGGGGGTGTCTGCCACACAGTATCCTCGCCACGAGCGACTGATCCGCCTTATTGATCCAGCCTAATGAAAAGTGAAACTAACGATTTGTTGGGGAAAAGGCAGCTGGAGAAAAAGAGAACCAAAGACAAATTGTGTCATAATGTTTCTTTGTCTGCCAAGTCGTGTATAAATGGATATGAGCAAATAATTAGAGTTACTTCTACAGAAAGAACTTAAATCGTCTGTTGTGACTGTCTTCTATTTCTGCCCTTCTTTATCTGCATGATCAAATCCTATTTCAAAGCAGAACTCCCCTGACATGTGCACAGCTCCAGACGCTTGCTTATTTTACGTGATGTCAAAGTAAATTGTCTTAGATCTTCAAACAATTGCGACCAGAATTAACACAAAATAGTTTTTTATTGATTGTTCTTATTGAACTGAAACCAATTTTTAAAACCAACTCGTTCCGTATGCCCAAAATGTTTCCCGCCTAAGAAAATAAATCTAAAAATCAAATACTTGGACCTTTCCAGAAATGTCTATCCTCCCAAAATTCTTCCAAGAGCAAGGCTGATTCAAGAAGTCACAAAAGATAAACCAAAACATCCGGTGAACTGCAGTATTGCCATTCTTCAATGAAGGTTAGTTTCATGGCTCTGCTATTTGAAAAACATGCGCAAGGGGCAAGATGAAAACGGATCTCCGTGAGTCAAAGCATAAGCACCAAATTTCAACTGAACCAGACCCAGTTTTGTCAGAAAAACAGTTTTTTCATTAAGAAAAACCACCCCCTAGCGAGAATAATATAAACTATTGCGGGAAAATATGTGATATATATATGATAGAGATCAAGCCGATTCATATGTGCCAAATATCCAAAATCAGACAAAGGGTCAGGAAGTAATATCCAAAAAACAGTTTTTCATAATAAAAAAGGTCCACCTAGTGAGTAAAATATGATATATACGAGATCGATCTCCAGCTGATTTATATGCACCGAATGATGATGATTCCACAATATCTCAGACTTTTTTAGGGATATATTCAAAACAAAGAAACTATTTATTTGAAAAGGTTGACTTTTATCTGAAAGCACGTACAATTATAGGCATGGTGGGATTGTGGAAACCTTTGGCTTATTGAGTGTGAGTGAGGGAGTTTATGACCCCCCTCCAAATAGAAGGTGTTTGTTTAATCCCCTGCCGAGCTACCTCACTCCTGAGCGCACTGCCAGGAAGAGCTCCAGGCTGACATAAACACAAGCTAATGGAGGAAACATATGCAAGGCCTCTGTCTCCGCAAACTCCAAGCTGTCAATTATATGCCAGTGGTGACAGAGTGTGTCTATCCATATGGAAGACAGAGGCGGCCTCACACACCTTTGCATGCACACAAATACTCATGCATATACACAATATGCTTACGCGCACCCCCACGCTCCCCCCCACCCCCACACCAAACTGACAGCAGTGTCAATCTGAAACTCTTCTCTATAAACCCCTTCCATGTGCCAGAACAGAGAGGCTACCTTCCTCTTCACTTTGATAGGCCGAGAAGTGACGTACAAGAATATTTACTCAGGCGTGTTGAAAGACCCTCATCACCACCAAAGAACAGCTTGGAGTTCCTTTTGGTGCTCAAAAACCAAAACTTTATGGTGTGACCTTCGCTAACCTAAAAAAAAAAAAGAGTAATAAGTAGCAAAAGCTTTGTTTTACTTTCTTCTTTGGCCAGCACTTCCCTTTCAGGACTGATAAAAATTAGAGTTTGAAATAACACACATCAATTTAAAAGACAATTATATAGTTTCTTCATCTTCAAGCTCCGAGAGCAAAGGGACAATGAACTTAACCCGCCCAGTATTTTCATGGCTTGTCGGCTTAGCCTCAGATGCCAAAGGAGAATCAAGGTCTTGTGAATCAATCATCTCATGGTAGAGAGTGGAGGGTTTCAGGTCCAAAAAAGACCCCTGAGGCCAATTATATCCCTCGAAGCAAGCTGGCTCAGCTCCAGACCTTTGCTCTAATCTTTCTACCTTTGGTAGGGGACTACAAGAACAAAAGGACGAGAGATCTCCCCTGTTTGATTAAGTTCTTTGGCTGAAAATCAACGTAAAGCTGATATTTGTTCGTCGGGAATTGGACACATATAATGTTAAAATTAAATTTGGTGCGTTTCAGTGACTCATTGTTGTAATTTTAATAAATATGTCTCTGAAAGGGTTTTGTTTTTCTCCGCTCTGTATTTTTTGTATTGTGACTCACTGAATCGTTCCCTGCTATTTCAGAGCCACGGATCTATTTTATTGTTGTATCCTCTTCATTTAAAAATAATGCATTAAAAAGGATAGATAATTAATGCATAAGGGCTTTGTACCGTCATATAATCTCTATTAATTCAATTTTCAAAGAGTTCATTGTGTATTTACCGGAGACAAACTCCATCAGCAACAATGTAGCTTCCCTCTATTGTACACATCGCCCAGCCATTAATCAGAGTTGACCTACTATAATAGTAAAGTCTTATAAGCAAGTTCTCCTCACAAAAAAAAAATGTAATTTTTTTTTCTGCTGTTTAAAGATAACTAAACTGCAAAAGTTGTGACAAAGTGTTGCCTCTTCAACAAGGGCAAGTGAAGGCGATTAGCATGGTTTACTCCCAGATGCATTTGTGTCAAACATTTCAAACTTATTTACTGCTGTGTTCCAGCTCTGACCAGTATGGGGCCATAAAGGTCAAACTGTAGACTGGGCTATTGAGATCAGGCAGAATCTGGAAAATGAGGAGGTTAACCACATTTGACACGAATAAAGAAGGGTTACGACTCTTGACACTTAATTAGGAGAAAGTATTTCATTGATGCTTTCATGTACATGTATGTGCAGTATAACTGTATGTACAGAGATATTTATCCTCTCTCTTCAAAGAAACAAACTATCAAGTGATCAAAGGAAATTTTTAAGGAGAAATCAGTGGGAAAAGATGTCACCTTGAGCCTTATGTGGTCAACTAATGGACCCGTTTACATCAAACCAGTCGGTTCTTTTTAACCCAACACCCTGTTCAGTGTCGCTGTGGGTTGGAGCCTATCTCAGTCATCATAGGGCTAAAGGTGGGAAACACACACACACCAGTTAATCACAGGGCCGCCACACAGGCTGAAGATGTAGCCCAGGTCATGTGTGACTTTTTCATGGCTGTGTTAACAGCATAAACCACATGAAATCGTATTTTTTCCATATGCGGTCCAAAATCAGGTCGGATTTTTTGAAATGCGACCTCATGCTGAACCTTCAGATTGGAATTCATTCTAATTTGACGTCTTCTTTCATCAACATTCGTCAGAAAGCTGCGCCAGCGGGGGTCGCTTTTCACTCGAAGCCATCAGAATAAAAACTATAAATGAAAGCTTTCAAACTAACTTCAATGGCTTCCAGTTTGCTTCCGCATTGACACCATACTGCGTGTGAAGTCTTTGTCCAGCACATGCGGGTAGGTCTAGGGGTGAATTGTTCATACTGGTGTCTGAAGACTGGCAGAGTGAGCATAGCCATAGAGACTATATCAGTCCGCACACACACCTACGGCCTGAGTCATCAATTCACATATACTACATGTTTTGGGACTGCGGAGGGGAGCTGGAGGATCCGGGGGTAATCCAGACGCGGGGAGCATCTACAAACTCCACACAGAAATATCTGAAGCTGACTGAGTTGGGATTTGAAACCGGAGCATTCTTGCTGTTAGTTAGTAACTGTACTTCCCACTTTGCTTACATGAAACCAATTCATCTGAAAATTGAAAAAAAAAACTAAAACAAAACCTTTCCTTCGAGTTTTTGAAACCGTTCCATATTCACACTACAACATTGTCAAATTGAGCCCTATGAACACAGGTCCATAAAAACAATAGAAGAATTGTTAGTCAATATATCAGGCCAGTAGTGGAAGGTGCAGCTTTCTTACATCAGCACCACAGAATAACACCACACACCTACATACAAACATTTTAGCATAATAACATAACAGCCTTTTTCTGCTGTGGCTCTGTCTTGTGCATTGACATAAGGTTAAAATAGTTACAGACATACATGAAGTTGGGTTTTGTTGCCACAGTTTTCAACAAAATTTGTGGGTTTTTTTTCCATTTACACTCTAGAATCTGTTTTCAAAAGTTTATATTTTTGGGTGCCCATTATGTTTTTACTGTGTAAAAGAAAGTTCAATCTGAAACAAATGGTTACCGCTTGTTACAAAGAAACATTGTGTAAAAGCCCCTTAAGGGTGAAAGTTTGTATTTTTATGTTTTCACTTTAACATAATAACAACAACATTTACCAAAGAAAATGTTCAAACTTCAATCTGCACACATTTTTAAAGTGGTGTTTCCACCCAGGAGGGGCAGCGATTTGTTCTGTCTGTCCATCAACAGGATTACAAACAAATTATTTGATTTTTTTTCATTAAAAAAGTTGGGCAGGTGGAAGACCACAGATCTGGGAAAAGGGTGTGTGTCAGACATTCTCTTTTTCCATGACAACATTGTGAGAAATAGATTTACCTGGCTGTTAATTGAAAAATTTACAATATAGAATTTTTCTATTTTACAATATAGAATTTGATCAGTCTTGACAGAATGGAAAAACTAAACATAAAATTTTGCAATATTATAGTGCAGTAATTGTAGCGTTGTTGTTGCCGTGTCATGTATTGGTTGTTGTTTTTCGTTTAACATACTCCAACCTGGAACGACACTCCTAGTTTTGTTGTATTCTGTACAATGACATGAAGCTTCTTATGTCTTAATTTATTTCCACTTGTTTAACAAGTCAAGTCAGAGTCTATTTCTATTGCTCATTTCAAACAACCTCAGTTGACCAAAGTGCTGTACAAATATAAATACAATCAGCAATCCCTATTAACATAAATCAGCAATTGATATGAGCTAAGATAAACAATGAAACATAACTAAAATAAACTTTGTTTGCACAATAAAAGCCAAGGTATCTTAATCAACTGGAACTGAAAACCAGCAAGAAGAAATTATTTTGAATTGTTCAAGGGTCTGGTCAGCTCTTAGATGAAATGGAAGGCTATTCCACAGTTTAGGGGCCAAAAAAGAGGCTCTACTGCTTTTGACTTTGAGTCTGGATCTAGGAATGTCCAAGAGAGATGGGTTCTTTGACCTCACCGCTCTGGCCGGAGTGTGAGGCTGGAAAAGCTCAGGCAAATGAGGTGGCGCCATGCGGTTGAGACTTTATAAACAAGTAACATTTGCTGGATCCTGATAGAGACTGGAAGAAGGTGCAGGGAGGCCAGCGCAGGTGGTGTCATGTGATCACGCCGTTTTATTTCCTCTCAAAAGGCGGGCTGCCACACTTAAAAATAAAGGAAAACAGTTATTAATTAGAGGAGTCATAATGATACGATACAGTAAGTCATTCCACTGACTTGTTCCTTCAATTTTTTCTTCAGAACGATAAATAAAAGAATCCAATCCTTCCCAGACCCAGCCACCCTTCCAGCTATTGTGTTCATTCAACAGATGTTGGTAATAACCAATGAACATGCTTGTTTCCAAATGTGTTTCATTTTCCCAAGCACAGGTATAGTAGAAATCCCAATCCCCAGAATTCCCAAGCACACTACAAATAGTAGAAATACTGTAAATTACAGCGCACTGGCTATCCTGTGTGTACATGTACAGATATTTCTTCACAATTAGAAGCATTTTAAATGAAGAAAAACTAAAAAAAAAAAAAAAATCCGCATTTCGCACAACCTGCCGGCGATTAAAGTAACAACTGATCAAGCCCAACATACAAAGGATTGCAATTATCTGAACGGTAGGTAACAAAGGGAAGGATTACTCTCATAAGAGTGCAACATGGAGCTTTTCCAACCCATTAGAAAAATAAAAACTACTTGACGGATTATGAAGGAAGCAGTTGTGGATGTCGGTATTTTCCCAGCGAGGACTCTTAGGATAGCCACTTTGATGATGCACGTCTTGACTGTTAGGCTGGACTCATATTCTTATGATCCCTTTCTCTGAACCTTGCACATGAATGCGTGGTTGAACCATTGCACAGTGTTTGATCTCCATGTCCGAAGTAATTATTTTCCCTCACAACCCCTTCACACAAATTACGCCTATTTATAAAGAAAATCCTATGACATAAAAGAATGAAGATAGTATGTTAATAGTCAATTGTTCATTACTTATAATGTTACAAATGAATGGGTACACAATGTGTTA
Organism: Lophius americanus; assembly: GCA_037951165.1. Lineage (NCBI taxonomy): Eukaryota > Metazoa > Chordata > Actinopteri > Lophiiformes > Lophiidae > Lophius > Lophius americanus. The sequence goes on along the minus strand of JBBDHG010000090.1, from coordinate 1,161,121 downwards.
TTGCTGCTATGATATGACAGTCTCTCAATCATGCTGATCTTTCAAAATGACAGGCATGCATAAACACATTATGATGCTGGGCTTCTGACAAACATAATTGATAACATGCCATTTGAATAAGCCACTGCGTGAGATATTTGTTTTCCCTGCCTTGCATCGTTAATGTTTTGGACCAGTGCTTTAGCAACAATATTTATGAACACAAAAGCCCAAGGGTATTATGATTTTTTTTTTTTTTTCATAGAAACTTCCAACTATCAAAGCTGAGTCAGCCATTTTGTGGATAAGTCTGAATTCATTAGTTCTCAAGGATCACACCGCCATCCTCGCAGTAATGGAGGTGAAGTCTGAGGGCAGCATGGAGAAATGATTAGAAGTTTTGGAAAACAAGAAGCAGATGCTGTTCCTCTCTGCATGAAAGTGTGTGTTGTCAAACGCAGTGTCCAGCTTCCCGCTGAGAGTTTGTGAGCTGTTGTGCTGCCATTTCAGCAGGTGATATTATTAACAGGGGAAAGGAAGATTAGTCTGTAATAAGAGTCAATGCGTGTAACTCTATAACAATTTAGCTTCTGTTGTTTTTGATCAAAGAGGGAATTATCCTCTGTAATTCCTGTTCATCTCTTCTTTTCTTCACATTGGTGCCACGGAGTATTTGTTTTTCTATGCTTGTGTTATAACTAGTGATATTTGCTGTTTATTACCCATTTATTAATATGAACAAGATGTCCGAGCCCAATTAATATCCATGTTAAGATCCACGCGGGAAGTTCTCTCTTTCATTGATGTAATAGAATTAAACTGCATCGTCTGACTGAGTGCTGCTATTGAAATTGTTCTAAGTGTGTGCGTGGCAGACGCTCAAACAAAAATGAGCTGCAGCCCGACAGAAGAAGAAAAACAAAACACTTGAGACTGATGTAAAGTAACCAATTTGTCTTATGGAAAAAGATCATTTAGGACCAGCCAAGCAGCTGGGCCAAAGTACAGGGTGAGATAAGGTTTCCTTAGCATCCAGAGAATATAACGGTTAAGTCTCTATTCCCCTGCCTTAACTGTGGTTTTGACTGAAACACGAGATGGAGTGATAACTACATCTATGATATCAGAGAGGCTGGGAACAGATGCGTGATTATGGTAGACAGACTGTATGTAGGATGCTTCTTTTTTTTTTTCTATTTCAATAGAAGGATGAGAAATGACATAAATGCATCTGCTCATTTCACTCTTCAAAACAACAGTACCAAGTGTGTACAGGGGCAGAGCTGATTGGAATTCACACTACATAGTCAAATAGATCAGCATCAGCTTACAGATTGTTCTCAGGGAAGATAGGAATGAAGAAGAGTATAAAACAGGGGCTAATGATGGGCAGAAATAATTTTAGTGTTATCCTAATTATCAATTTTTTTAATTATACTTAACTCCAGATCCCGGTCACGCCCTGACCCAAGACCCAATGTTGTTTTTCTGCTTTTTTGTGGTAATTGTGATGCTTTTACACTTACCCTATTAAATAAAGGCATTTCGACCATTTCATGTGCTCACCAAGGGAAAACAAAAATAGAAAATACTATTTTTTTTGCATATTTTTTTTTTGTGGGACAAAATATTATTCCATAATGATATTTTGTATTTCGCGGGAAATACTAAATTTTAATTAGATCAGATCAATTAGGCCGTGGTTTTTACACTTCAGCACTATAACACGTAAGGCTGTTACGTATAGCACGTAACTATGCTATCCTGATCAGAAATCATGGCCATCTGTGACTTCTAACACTGATGTCAGCGCCCTCCTCGTCTGTATAGAGCATCTTTTGAGGTTGCATATGGCCTCGCTGTGAAGGAGCGCAGGCTTTACGTGTCTGACAGCTCTGCTGTCTCCCAACTCCTCTTCTGGTCTCCATCTTTCTTTCTCCCCTTTTTATTTGGCACAGCTCGTTCGATAGATGTCTGCACCGACATTGCCAGCAGATTTCTACATTTTTCAGTGCTGAACTTCAAACGCTTGCAAAAATGTTTGTATACCCCTCAGTGTTTGAAACCTCTTGTTTGTTCCCCTATTGCTCCCCGCCCCCACCCACCCCTGCTGCCTTCTTCCATAACATATTTCCCTTCCCAGTTTATTTTTCTTTAGCATTTTGTGCAGCCTGTCATGCTGTTTGCGATTGCCATCTGTCATCCTACGTCTGTGGCTAAAAATCTCTGTGTGTGTCCCTCTCCGTTTTTTCATTCATTCACTCCTATTCTTGTCTTGTGTTTGTGTGTTTATGTGTGCACACTTGGCTGAGTGCCTTCTGACTTTCCAACACAAGTGCAAAGACAGCACTTGAGGAAGGCCGGTGGTTTGAGCCAATAAGCCATGTAAGTCTCTTGTATTCATCTGTGCTAGATGTTCCTCTTCTTTCCTTTTTGTCTTCTTTTTCCTAAGCTTTCCATCACATTTTCTTCCAGCTGTCACAATGGGGTGACATGTGACCTGTGAAAGCATTCCTCTGAAATAGACAGGCAAGTCAGAAAGCTTATTGTTGTTCAGGACACATCTGCTGAGGTACACTGCTAGAGCAACGCCCCATTTCCAGCCTCCCCTCCATCACCCCCAGCCTCCTTCTGGGGAGCTCTCAACTCATTTGCCTCCAAATATCTTTATCTCCTATCTTCAAGCACCTGGAAAGCAGAAATTAATTCAAGGTTATATTGGCTACTTGGGAGGAGTTCCCCCATTATTGGTTTGAAACAATAATGGTGGTTTCAATTTTTCTCCTGTCTGGTGAACACAGCAGGTTCACCAGACTGGAGAATAATTCCCAGCTAGCCAAAGCACATATTATCAGCTTCCATCAAATGAATTCAAGTTCTTTGGGTTTTTTTTCGCGAATTTTATGTTTTGTTGATTGGAGAGCTCTTACATATCAAGGCACATAAGGCATTTCATGATCCCTATGGTATGGTTTTATTTAGGCTCCTCTTCAAGGTGACAGACTTACTGCACTTACACTACCGAGTTAATTAAACATCAATATGCCTGGGTCTCATTTATGGTTATCTTTGATTAAGCAGTAAAAGTAAATGATCTCACAGTAGTCTGGGCTGTATGACATTACTGTTCTTTTTGATTGAGACGTTAGGGGGGGGGGCATACCGTCAAATACGTCTTGCATTTGAAGAAACACATAGTGAGTCCAGAGTCATTTCTCAGACAGGGGGCGGAAATGGTCTCCAGAATTTGGTTGTAATGGCGCTGATGACAATGGCATTAAAGCCAGGGACAGGACACCTTCTGGAAGCTCGATGAAAAGAGCGGCAGTTATTTGTGGAGTGTAGATTAGTTAAGGTCCCCCCTGATGACCTTGTATCTAGGTTACATCCATTTTATTTAATGGTTGGACCATGGCATATATAGAGTGATACAGACTGCTTGGTCTCATCTAAAGAATATCTTTGATTAAGCCTTAAAGGTAAATGATACCACTGAGGTCCAGACAATGCAACATTTGCTAAACTCCTTTTGATCGAGTCGTTAAGGAGAAATTTCCTCTTGTCTAGCATTGATAGATATAGAGAAAGAAATAATGAGAACTCATATCTCAGACATTCAGAGGAAATGGACTCAAATAGAATTTTAACACCCTTAAAACAAAAGAGTGGAATTATCCTCCTGAGAAACAGCAATGGTTTATTTTATAAAAAATAATCTCGGAGCTTGCACCACATCATTATATATGTTATCTAACCAAGCTGTGGATAAAAGTAGCTTTCAAATGCTAGAAATATTGAAATAGCTGTATATTATGCTCAGCTTCAAGTCAACTTTAACACTTTAAAGGGATATTATAAACTCTTACTATTGTTAGTTGTGGTTTTTTTCAGCTAGCTCCAGATAGCTGTTGAGAAACTAGTCCTATAACTAACTGGTTTGTGGATGGATTGTGACGTCCCATTATAAGGGGTGTAATTTTGGGTGACAAGACTCAGCTTAACTCCTGGTGACCACAAGAGCGTGGCTCCAGGAAGACAAAAGGAGATGATCAGCAAGCGCCAAGGAAGTTGGCATCAGCAGTAGATTAAACTGGTGTGCTGTAGTTTATTTGACATCTCAATTCTGAGTTCTGCATCACTATATAGTCGTCCTCAAAAATAACACCATCAATGCCAGAATAAAATAATTAATACAGGCATGCACAACAAAACCTCCTGATGTATTTGCTATATCTGTAGGTTTTATTTTGTGTATTCCTGCCAACTGCATCCATGGTTTTGCTTGAAGAGGAGAAGACAAACTTGATGACGTGTTGAAAGAGATACATTATTACCCCCAAAGACAAGTAGTGAGTGTAGCAGAGTTTGCAGTGAGTCAGCCCTGTAATTAAAGAGGAGTGATCAATCCGTACCACTGACCACACTACTTATGCCAAGTCCATCCAATGACTGCAGTAAAGAGCTAATTTAGAACCATTAGGGATTGCCAAGTTTGCAAACGGCCCAGTAATGATGATTGCTGATTCAAGTTCAAGGCTTGGCCTTCTGTATAACTGTCAGACCTGGCAGTCATAAGGTAGGATCAGTGGAAGATCTCGGATAAGGAGAAAGAGCAAAATATCTATTTAATTTAATGTTTCCAATCATTCAACTCTATTTAATAAATGTTGGGTTAATGGTTAGGTTATCCTGATTCTTGAGCAGACAGATATTTTCAGAAGTTTCCTCTGTTACAGTAACATGGTGTAACCAACTTTCCCTGCAACTTTCACTGCAGTTTCAAGAACAAAATATCTATTTAATTTAATGTTTCCAATCATTCAGTTCTATTTAATTAATGTTGGGTTATTGGTTTGGTTATTCTGATTCTTGAGCAGACAGATGTTTCAGAAGTTTCCTCTGTAAAAGGAATATGGTATAACCAACTTTCCCTGCAAGTTTCAATGCCTGGTTGAGAGTCTTTTTCCATGATCTTTTAGAGATGGACTAGGGAGCATAAGCCTAGAGTCTAGCATATGTGCATAGAAAACATTCAGGTCACCAAAAATACTATCTCCACTTTGGTTTTTTCCCATGGAGATTGTTCCTCGGCCATGTCTTTCCATGACCTCCCACGTAGCTCAACTGTACTCAAAACAATCTTCGGCCTCATTTACACCACAGAAATCACTTGATGAGAACACATAGCTAAAAAGTTAGTCAGCATCAGACATTGACGAAAGTCATAAGAAGGCACTTTGGGACAAACATTAAGTAATGGTATAGAAGTGCCGTGACCTTCTGACCATGTCCCACCTATTCATAGTTAGATTTATATAAAAATGTAAGTGGACAGTGGACATTCTAAGACTCAGAACATAAAAGACCTCTGGGAGAGTTTTAAGCTCTTGAAGCAACTAACAGGAAAATCGTCTGACTTGGATATGCAGCGATTATTCAAATCTGAGCTCCATCAGTCCCACATTGTCTGACTTTCTTTTGTGATCTCCTCCTCACTCACCCCATTTTCTCCATCTCGTTTGCACACCATATAGCCGCTCCATTCTCAGGATGAGAATGCACTAATATGATCTCCTTGACCTTGTTTCCAATTGTTGATAATGGACCAGAAGGTGACCATGTTCCCACAAAGATTCTTTATTACTTGCTTAGATCAGCACAATCCGTGATCTGCTGGTGCTGACCTGAGATTCCTCCACCTCTCCCAACCTTCTGCATATTAATGGGGACCAGATGAAAGGGAGTCAGTCTGAATTAATAGTGCATTCCCAACTCAAATACACAATGTGAACTAGTGAGTGGGAATCGCCTTTCTAATCGCACATTTAGTATTCCATTTGGTCAGTCAGTCTGGTGCAGTCAGAGGCCAAACTTTCTATGCATCTCTGACACTTAACTGAGTCGGTCCTTACTCACTGTGAATGTGAGTTACTGATGGGCAAGTTGTTTGATAATCCATCCAAACAATTTCTGTTTTTTCATTCAGTGAACTGTGAAAGCAAAGGCATGAGTCATCCCTGTTGAAGACCCACATGCCACCGCATGCACTAATCAAGTTGAAAACAAAGATGAGCTTTTTTGTGACAAAGAATCAGAAAGTAACGTCACCACAGATAGTGAGTGTCATTTTGTTGCTGCACCGCCTCTACATGATGCTAAAAATGACATCTTTGAAGCCATAGACTAAGTTTGAATACATCAGAGATGCTATGTTATAATCATTTAAAAAAATAGTAGTAGGCTTGACCTGGAGAGGAGGTCATCGGGGTCAACCAACCTTGATGAGCGCCCCCCTTGTGTGCCTTAATCACTGCCCCTCTCTTCTAGGCTTCCAGCTGGTTTCCAGGGGGGTATTCCAGAAAGCGGGTTTAGTGGAAATTCTGAGTTTTTTGACCCTGTGATGAGGGAAATTCTGGGTCTTCCATTCCGGAAAGTGGGCCGAGTTCAACTCCGAGTCGGTCACATTTGTAACTTAGTCTATGGATCTAAACTGCTCGCTTGCAGGTTCTCCTCAACAAACGGTTTGCTCCCGACTCCTCCCCGCTCTGAGCTTGAAGCAGATCCTTCAGACGTGACATGTCCGTTTCACATTAGCCATATTAATAGATTGACGGCAGGAGAAGACTGAGAGACCCAGATTAGATGTCCTTTCATTCCCCGTCTTATCTGAATGACATTCTCCAACCACACCTCTCAAACATCACACACAATGGATGTTGCTATTCAGCTTCTTTCACAACATCGGCAAATGTTTGGTACTACAGGTACTCGAAATACTTTGGGAATAGCCATGGACCAATATTACAAATATGTTTAAAATGTTTAATACCAAAGTTAGGTATAATCATGACAATCTAGGTTTATTCGGGGTCGGAGGTCGCAGCAAAGCACGCAAAATATTTCTAGAGAGTAAAAAATGAACTGAGAGATGAATGAGAGTACATAATAATTACAAGATAGATCTCTCTAGTAGATTCATTTGCAGCCAATATGGATTAAATCTGACTAACAGTTGAGAAATTATGGCCCAAAAACTTTGGGAGAAAAGCGCCCCCTAGATTTGGAAATAAACATTTGGGAATGACATAACTATGTGGGAATGCAATTTCATAGTAAGCCATGAAACAGTTTTTGTGTTATCGATTTGACACAAATGATCTTCAGTGGTGGGCGCAGCAATGACGATTCACTAATATTCAATACTTTTCAGGGATATAATCAAAGTCACCGAGGTCAATGATTTTAACGTCAGGCATTTCCAGTTAGGAGATGTTGAGCTTGCTTTAGCAGTAACTCAATACAGCTCTGATGTAATGTTAGGAGAGGAACACTAAGCAGCAATGCTGAGGTGAAATCTAAAACTAAAAAAAAAAACAGTCTGCAAAATTTCTTGTGAATCTATTGTAATAAGATGCAAACTCTTACCTTGAACATCATCCCCCTTTCAATAACCAATCTTACGTTTGCTGGCTAGTGCTGTTTAAATGAAAATCTCAAGTACAATAGTTTTAAGACGTCTGTGTCAGAGCTCAAACTCCTTGAAGTTAAAAAACATATTTAAAGAAAAACTGAGTGGAATAAAATGATGACAATATTAATTATTTAAGTTAAGAGAGAGCAACATAAAAAAGAACTACACGCCATCATTTGTGGTGCCAAGCTCTAATATATGTCTCCCTTAAAAGACCTCTTTTATATTTATTGTCATTAAATGTACAAATTAGGATCCCAAATTACATTCCCTCTCTTTTCATGTGAGTGCTGTTTGACAGGATAAATCTAGACCATAACAACCTTGTCTCCAATGGTGATGCCCGTGCAGTTGAATTTGACAGCTGCCTGCAGCCTTTGATTTTATCTTGCCCCAGATCTGCATTGTAATGAGCACCCAGGTCAATCAATAATTTACCGCAGTTTCAGTTATGGAAAAAAAAGGAAAAACAAGCAGATCAGGTCATGGTTAAAACAGGAAAGGGACTTTGATCAGTACCGTCTTCAGGCACGTATAGAGCTGCTGTACGGCTTTCTTCTTTCCCTTGTATATGTCAGAGCTGAGAAATAGAAAAATATGTTGAACAAATGTGCATCTGTGCGTCTGAAGAGGGTTATATAGAGTCTGAAATACATTTGAATGTGAGGAAATCAGTTCTGCTATGACTGATGGCAGAGTTGATCGTGAATGAGAGTCACGCTGTGACCTGTGTAAAGCTTTTCATGTCACAAACCGCACCATCTGTTGCCAGTTTTTGCTGAGTATTTCCATGTCTCTCTGTTAAGGCTGAATGCATATCCATTGGCTTTAAGTTTTCTAAAGAATAAATGTAGAAAATACTATTGTTTTGCTGTTAAAAGCAGTCATATTATCGCAATTGCCTGTAGTTGTGGAATAACATGAATTTTCTTTTGTGAAATCAGAAATGGAGAATCCATTACATTCCTTTGTGTCGTTATTCTGCAATCAACAAATATTTCTCTGATAATGGGCAAAAAACGAATATATTATCATACGCTTGAATATGACTAATACTCTCTTCCTCTTTCTCTGTATCAATAGTTCCACCAGAGAACCCAGTCATCAGTGGAGGCCCGGTGGTGAGTCTACGGGCCGGTGACCCACTCAATCTGACCTGCCATGCCGACAACGCTAAGCCGTCAGCTTCAATCATCTGGATCCGCAATGGAGAGGTCTTGAACGGGGCCATGTACTCCAAGGTAAGATTAGAGGTGTTTGCATTCCACTTATGTTGGCAGGGTGGAACTACTGGCAACTCCTTAAAGTAGTTCATTATTAATTTTGCAATGGACAAACTGGTGGTTAGTTAGGCGAGCATGGTAACCGCTAGAGTATCACTTCTGACAGTTACTCAGTTACATTAAAATGTTATTAAAATGCAGAAAGACCCTTTTTTTTGCAGGATTTGACATATATGGATATTGGGTCCAATATTTTTTATTTTCTTTAAACACACAAAGAAAGGAAGGTATAGAAAATTATCCAAAATGCCATGAATGATTTATCAGTCAAGCAGTGCCCCAACAGGGTCTGAACAAAGACTGGCTCTGAACATTGGTGCATGTTTGTACTATTCCTACCCCAAAGACATCATTTTTGCACTTCTAAATGCAACAATATACCTTGATATATTAATCAGAACTCATACAAACAAGGAATACCTTCTTAATGATGTTTAGCTGGCTTTACATGTCCATTTTTTTTACGCAAACAATTATAGTTTTTTGTCTAACATTCAAAGACTTTAAGGACTTTACCATTATTTAACGTATTTGTTTTACAATTAGAATAAAATTCCCTTTTTAGAGTTCAAATTTAAATCTACATATTGTTCTCGTGATAAAAAAGTTGAGACCAAAATTCGGAGTTTTTCAGCAATGTTAATTTGTTTGAATCAGAAATTTGAACCTTTACATCGTTAAAAGTACGGTTATGTACCTTTTAGTGACAGCATTGATTTTACATCTTTAAAATTAAACAAAGATCCGCAGTTCTCGCCCTAAGGACCAATTTTTTGGGGTAAAAATTAAACCCCTATTTCTCTGGGAGTACATTCTTGCAAGGACAATATTAAAGCCTTTTTCTTAATAAGTCAAGACCTACTGAACCCTTCTCCATGATTTTCAATCGAACGTTGAATAAGGCAAAGACTTCAGATTCGGTGTGGATCCACCTTTAGGTTTGAATTCAGGAATTCTATAACAAAAAATTATGCCACATTAACATTCATGATGGCTTTTTATGAAGAACAGTTTTTTTATTTTTACAAATAAAGACCATTATCAGACTCCAATCCCATTTAATTTATTTTTCCAATCAAAAATCTGAAGAGACGTATTTATTTGGAGAGCAGGTGTGTTTCCTCTTTGGCTGTGGGTACTCGGCTGCAGTCAATACTTTTAAGAACCAGCTAATGGGTAGGAACGGTGGCACACCAAAAATATCCAACAAAATTCGATACACAGGTTCTTTTTTTTATATTCAGGCTGGCTAATGCACTAAAGCATTCGGCACTTAGCCAAATTGTTGCATGTTGGCGCTGGGGTACCGCTGTCCCTACACAGACATGTGAGGGACTGTTTGGCCTTGATGGAACGATGCACTCTTTACTGAGTGCCATTATAGTAACAAAAGTATTTGGGAAGGAGAGGAAACGTCTGTGAGTTTCTATTTGTGCATGATTTGAGCTGCTGTAAATAGCTGCAGAAGTGCTAATCATCCCTGAAACATATCAGGGTGAGTCATCGGTGGGCGTTTGTCTTCGCATCCAGACTGCTGGTTGAAATTAAATCCCTTGAAAATCCAGTATGCGTTTTGATTAGAAAAAAGAAGGCTGACCTTTTTTCCCCCCAGTTTCAAGTCAACTCAGACAAGCAGATGGCAATATTCTGGAACTCTCAGATTTGTCTTCTTCTACTTGTGCTTTGATTTCCTTCTATAACCTCCATCTCTCTTTATCATCCCAAACCTTTAATGTCTCATTCTGTGGTGGAATCTGCCCTGAACCTTTTCACGGCAAAGTATGATTCTCAACAGGGACTGATTGCGACTCTGTATTTGTTGCCATGGTACACAATCAACGCTGTTGACTGGTGTGCTCACCTGACCACAGGGACTCCTTTCTGACTGCCGACCTTAAAGTTAATCATGTAATCAACACCGCCGAGCTCTATTTCTATTTAAACAGAGGACGTGAAAGAGACCAGGCAATTCAGATAACACCAACAATTCCCACCCCCAGTGTATCTCCTCTCACTACCCGGTCTGCCTCATCCCATTATCGGCTTTTTTTCAAAGAGCAGATAAATGCCATTGATTGTAGTGGGGTACGGCACCAGGCGATTTGAATAAAGTGATAGCTGGAGGTGCCGTTTGCTAATGGTGGGCGGGGAGTGCGCTTCCTGCCTGCACTTCCTCTCAGGCAGATATGAGGACATTCTGTGCCGGTAACTGATGGATGCTCACATGCCTGCACTGAGCCGTAGTATGTCCCTTTCCCTCTTAACTCTATTGCCTACCATTAAAAAGAAATGGCTTCGATTAAAAGGAGATGACGGTTTTTGGGGTCTGAAGAGCAGTAGGGGGACTTTCTGCAAGCATAATCATCTGCTCTGATGGTCTTCTCAAATCATGCAGATGAAGGGGCCTAATGTGAGCAGATGCGGTGGAGGATTCGCCGAAATGGCTTTCCTTGATAGTGTCATATCTAATGATAGTTCTGACCCAAAGAAGATTTCCCACTAATGCCTCCAAAACCTCATCTCTGTCAATTCTTAGAAAACTATTTATTGGACCAGTGGTTGAAGAGAAAGTGCCTGATTAAGGCTGTAGGCTGGATGAAAAAAAAATGTCTGCGAAATGAACAGCAAAGTCCTGTAAATTCATGAAATTAAAAAATGAAGCACTACTTTATTCACATTACATCACCATTTATTCATTATCCTACATTACCCCGTTCAGGGTCATGGAGGGGCCGGAGCCTATCTCCGCCAACATTCGGTGGAAACGGTAGACCCCGGACGTGTCTCCAACTCGTCACAGGACCAACACACAGACAGAGACAGACAACCATTTATACTCACATTAGTCACAATTCACCTTAGAGTATCCTTGTTTTACAGAGTAACAGCTATAGAATGGATATATTGCTCATCACTCTTAGGGAGAAGCACTCAACAATCAACTGTAGCACATTACGATCAACCAAAATGATGAAGTGGCAGAAGCTTGTAGCAGTAAGGTGAGGGTGTTCAAATATCAAGAGGAGCTGTGAAAATGTGGGCAGTGGGAATGAATTAATAATGTTCCCTCTCATCACACTCAGCTCCCATCTGCTCCAGTGGAGCTGCTCACTGGCAAACAGCAAAAGAATGTTTGTGGTGTCCAGATCCATGTCTGTACTCTGAGTTCTGAGATGCTCCACAAACAAAAAACACCTAAAAAAAAAACCTTACTGGGAAAAAACCCACAGCATTTAAATGGCAGGTATTACTTCAATATATTGTAAATATATTCTATATTGTGTGTTCACTTACTATAATCTTATTCACAGTAAAAAAAAAACATGACTTGTAATTCACAGTCAAATTGTCGCAGCTCTGGTTGTCAATGGTGGATGGTTGGACAATTTCACGTGGAGAACCTTTGTTCGACTTCTTGAAATTACTGTAAAGAAAACAAATATATTGTTAAACATTGTACGGTAATTTTATTGGTAAAAATACCAGAGTAACTGCTTGCACACTTTCTATTTTAGTTCTCTACTGAATATACTTTAACCCTCTGAGACCGATGTTCACACCTGCTTGGTCAAACCACAGGTCTGTCTGATTGATGACATTGCAGAATGAAAATAAAGCAACTTGGAGCAAGGACAACTTCTGTGGAAAGTGCTGACTTGAAACACTGCCAGCTTTGATTTAGTTTGTGATAGACAAACAAAGAACTGGAGATGAGATAGTGTTCCAGTGATCCAAAATACATATTTCCCTATGTGGGAACCAAGTTCCGATGGCTGATCTTCGTATAAAGCATAATTCTACATACATTTTACATAATAAACAAACATCAGCAATCTGAATTTCCATGTTAGTAAAAATTAAAGTTATGTACTTTTCCTCAATTTAGGGAAATCCACTGTATTTATTCGTATGATTTTAAATTTTATGGTATTTTATTGTTGACATCCTCTACTGAAGTGATTTATTTGTAAAATTCCCATAGTCACTTTTTTATCTGAAAGTTCTGATAGAATACAGTTTTCTACTCTGAAATGGTCAATTTTTGTACATAAACACAGATTTTACCACATTCCTTTACAGTGCCTGCTACAATTGTACACCGGAACAGTACCACAAATCCCAAACTGTATTCCTCTTCCTGATGTACTACAGATTTTTTCTAAATGTGCTTGTAGCACGTTGAAGTGAGCAAGAATGTGATGAATGATCAAAGTCTTATAAATCAATAAAAGTAAAAAGGAATAAGGACGTTTTAATGAACTTTTTCTCAACATCAAGGGAAGATCTGTCTTTTTATCTTCTCAAGACGAGAGTGAAATTGTGTTGCTGGTTTGTAATCAGGTCAAGTTGTTCAATTGAACATCCTTCGGTTGATTTGTATCCGGTTCATGGCAAAAATCTAATCTTTTGCTTTTGCTTTTTTTTTCCTCCTTTCTTTTCATTATTTTTCATTACGAGTCTTCTAAGCAGCTGCCTTTTCTGCTCTTCACTTTCATTATGATTATTCTCCCATCCATCATCAAATTTATTTTCATAATTAAAGCACTTCATTGAATTTTTTTATCCTCACAGTCGATGATGAATTGGGCTGTAAAATATTTATAAACAAACAAACCAATTAAAATTTTGTGAGGGGAAATAATCGTTAAAGTTGTTCATCATGAGGAAGGTGTGCCTGTCCTACCAGCTGAAGAGACTATAAGTCAAAAGACCATTGAGATGAGAATCAGAATCCGCTTTATTGGCCATGTATATACATACAAGGAATTTGACTCCGGTTCATTGAGCTCTCACAGTACGAACCCTTTATTAAATAATAATAAAATAAATGGACAAGGTAATAAACAAATATACAAACTATAATATGATGATTAATTGTGAGATTTTTTATCAAAGAGTTTGGCAAGCTTCTTGACCTTTTTTGTGAGAATTAGAAAGAAAAGTCTGCTGTGAAAAACCGATTTTTACAACTTGAAAAAATGAAATCAATAAATGTTTACTAGTTTTATTCCATTGACAGTGAGGGATTGCTGTGAGGGTTTTTAATTTTTCATTATTTGTCACTTATAGCTTTTTTTTTCACTTTTTCAAGGACTTTCATCTGGTGATATGAAAGCAAACCCTATTTTCCCCCCCTTGATGGTTTCACAACTCAGCCTTTCTTCAAGGTTGACATATTTCAATCCAGTCCCAGGCAATCACTCCAAAACCCCTCATCTACCTGTAATGGTACCTTAAATGTTTGAAAAGGATTTGTTTTCGCAAACATGCTAAACTATTTAGGGCTACTGTTGAATTAGCTTGGCTATCATAAGTTCAGCTTATGATAGCCACACAGGGAATAAATAAAAAGCTCCAAAATAATTTAAAATATATGCAGGTAGTGATTGGTAGTGAAGATAATACAAATGCCTGACCAGAACCAAGACAAACAGGGAGCAAGTTTTAGACCTCAATTTAAAAGTTGGCAGAAAAGAGCGAGCCCCTGTTGCACAGCTACTGCTTCTGTTTGTTCAGGCATTAATCAACATGATAAGCGATAGGTTGGCGGACTGCCGTGTATCTTTGTCTCCTTTACCCGCAAGTGTTCTGAAATCAACTGATGGAGCCTCCGAAGAACATGAAAAAAAGCAACTCTTTCCCTCTCTATCCCCTTGCCTCAGCCATTTCTCTCTTGACATTATAGGTATTTTTCAAACAGGTTCCAGGCACTGACGCCTGGACTAGAAATTTATCAATTTGTAATGTGGCACAGTGTTGAATTCAAAGCAGAAGCCGCGTAACCCTTTACCAAAGATTAATGACTTCAGACAGGACAAGAGCTACGAGGGAAAAAATCCTGATTGTGTCAGAAAGCATATTACTCTGACATATGCCGACTCTGACAGCTAATGTGTTCTGCTTTAGAAGTGACTACTACCATGAATTCCATTATATTGACTTAATAGAAACAAGTTTGGCATCCATGATATCCTTATACTAAATGCTTATTAATACACAGACAAAATATTATATTTTCAGGTTAATTCTGCAGTAATGGGACATAATTGGCACCCAGAGATAGATTCTGTCCGCTTTTACAGGCTCAGTGACTTCAATTATATTATTCTCTAATATTGTTACGCTTGACAAGGAGTTTAGTTCTTCGATTAAAGAAACCCCTTGCATCAAAGCATAAAAAGCCAAAAACAGCATCATTACGAAGAAGCCCGATCCCCTTGAATATAATACAACTGTTACGTATAGTTGAAAAACCAAACCCAAATAAGGACACAATGCAGGTTGGATGTAAAGAAAACTAAAAGTAACTGAACATTTACTGAAGTTGACAAGATGGGGAGAACCGCCAGCTTGGCGTCCATGGTACACTTAGAATAAAGGGTGTAGGTGACAACTTAGAGTAAAACAGTCAAAGTGGCCACGGGAAAGCAGAATTACAGAGGGATGATGGGGAACAGGTGGTGAAACTCACTAATCACTTAGTGGAGGGAGAACACATCGACAGGATGTGCTGCCTTTAAAGTGATCAAGAAAAAGAAACTTTCAACAGAAAACAGAAAACACAACACTGAGAACCATGGATTTTTTTATTTTTTTAATAAAGTAAACTTAAACCACAACCTTGCCATAAATCATCTTATATTAGGCAAAAAGAGAATTAGACAATGGGGTCACTGACAGAGTTTAATCTGCCATAACACTAGACAAAAATACCGCAATTTAGGAAAATAATGTTAATTGCAAGCAATGAAAAACTCCCTCTTATTAAAGATAGGCTCACTCAAAATAAGCAATTAAGTGTCTTGATTGAGCTGACTATTGTAATTCCTACCCTTATCTAGATATATGTTCTTAATCACTTTTGTCAAGCAAAAAACTTAACAAGATTATCTTTCTGTTTCCATTTATTTAATTCATTTTTAATTCATACGATTGGATATAGAAATACTACAACTTTTTTACATTGACAATGAGCGACTCTCTCACCATAAATACTTACCCCTTCAGAAAACAGGTGATGATTATTGTGGTTATGTGTATATTAGTGTCCGTAGCAACTTCCATATTTTAACTTCCTGGTGCAGTTTTTGTTCATGACAACTTTTGTTCTTTTTTAGAAATGTTATTTTATATTTATTTTATATTGTACACAGCCACTCACTCTGGGGACATATTGACAGCGGTGGATAGTAACTACCTACAATTACTCCATGACTAGACTTGAGTACACTTTGGCGGTACTATTTCTTTACTTTAGTATTTCCATTTTTTGCTACTCTTACTTTGGCCGACAAGGGAAAATGCACTATAAACATCAATTTGACGACATGCCCGTACATAAAGAAAACATTTTCATCAATTTCACAACGCAAAAAGCCACAGTACCACAGAAGTGTTTACGAAGGACACTTAAAGTAACAGGCTTTTTTATTGCTTCATTTGGTGAATAAATCCATAAAACACAGAAATGTGTCGTGATATTTTGAATAGCCGTGGTAGCTTTACTTACATTCCGGATCAAGCGGCACTTTGACTAAGAAAATAAAACTTTTATACACATCGGAAAAACAACAAATAAACTTAATAATTACCCTAACAAGCTACAGCAAACAAGGTTTATTATACTTGCTGTAGAAAACCCAACCAACAAATATCTCATATTGGCTTTAGTTGTAGTCATGGGAACGCGTACACCACGATCAGAATGTCAACTACAAAACTATTAAAAGGGCTGTTTAAGAGTTTTCCCCAAGAGTAATACACTTTGTGTACTTCAGCTTTGGGTCGTGTGCAGGTTAGGGTCAGTGTTAACTTTCTTTGTTGGTCTTTTAAAAGTTACATATAGCACTAACATGGCTCTACACAATGAAGCCAAATCTAAATGTAATAGTGAAACACTGACCAGGACATGTACCTATTTTTAATTTAATACTTTAAGCATAATATGATGATAATAATGGTATACGTTTACTTAAGTAATGTTAAAAATAAAGAATTTTACTTGGAGTAAATTATTTTCACCATACGATATTAGTACTTTTTCTCCAGAAAACCTGAATACTTTCAGTAACGAGGATTGGTTTGCAAAATAAATTATCATATAGACAGGGGTAATCTTTGTTTTGATAGTAACTAAGTGTATTTACTCAAGTAAATATAATATTTTAGCACTTTGAGATTTGATCCAAATGTAAAGTGCATTATAAATTAAATGTATCATTATTATTATTATTATTATTATTATTAAGTACTGTTCTTAAGTACAAACATTAGGTATTTCAGACTTTACTCGAGTATTTCCATTAGATGCTACTTTCTACTTCTACTCCACTTCTCAGTAGAAAGTATTATACTTTCAAAGTATTATACTTTCATACTCCAACATACTTCTACTATACTTTCTACTCCAATACGTTAATGTGACAGCTGTGGTTACTTTTCAGATCGGATTTTTTTAAATTAATGATTTAAAAAACATATTTGACCTTATATTATTATTAGAAGTTGAGTATTTACAGAGGCATGATTCTGAAAGCACAGCAATGCCATAAATGTCTCTACAAATTCTGGAAGTCCCCCTTCGGGAATAATTTTGCAATACAAATCTTATTTTATCTACAGTTTACAGTTAATAGGATCTTATTGATGAAACTACACTTAAAAATAAAGTAAGATTACCTCAACCTTTAACAGCAATAACACGGTTCTATATATTAATGCAGCAGGAATATTAGTAGAAAAACATGCTGAACAATATGAAACTACCTCAAACTTGTACTTAAGGGCAATACTTACTAAAAATAATTAGTTATATACTTTTACTTTGATACCTTAAATGCATTTTGCTGATAATTCTTTACTAGTTTTGCTTAAGAAAGGTTTTGAAAGCAGGACTTTTACGTGAAGTGGAGTATTTTCAAGGTGTGGAATCATTACATTTACACAAGTAAAGGATCACCACTAGTAAATCATTTTCTTGCTCTATGGTAAATAAAAATAGTATCTGTGACTCGAGCCAAAGGTAGCCTTCTGGTCAAAGCAGCAGCCCGCTCTGTGAGGAAATGTTTGAAGGTATCACTGTAACAGGGTCTTATTTTTCTTCAAAGACATCAGCCGTCCTCAAGGAGATGGCAGGGAAATGCATCTTGACTTTGTGGTTGACCACACTGTGCCCTGGTGCCCACACAATTTGTTCTAGACATTGACTTTATTCTGCCCTGCATTGGTTAACTTAGATTCCCAGAGCCTCCCTGAGCCACCCTGAGCGCTTTAGGGAGAACCAAAACCACTGAGAGCTACCAAGCGATTCCAGATGGCTCCAAAAATGTAGGGCTCAGAGGATGAACGGTGAAAAGAAGATTGATTTCCTTTGTGGAGTATGACAAGCTATGCACTGGAGCGCAGCGCGCCAAACACACAAAAGAAAGAGGCTCAAAAACATACTTCTATTTTTCATATCAATCAGATTTGTAGTGAAACGGCAGACCTAACAAATCAGACGGTTTCGCTCAGGTCCCCTTGGGACAAGCTGGGTCTGTTCTTGAATATTTTATGAAGTTCAGAATACTTGAAATTGGGCTATGGGAAAGCCAATCAATGAGAAAGCGTCTGAAGTTTGTCTGTGCAGTGTTTATCTACCAAAACCCAAACAGCCAGAGATTCTGTTGATTGATTATGAAACTCCAAATCCAAGGTTTGAGCACGATGATCCATCAGATTTCACCAGAAGGACTTAGAATAGCTTCAAGAACCCCAAAAAATTTCATCTGCATTACTGCTTGCAACCTTCCAAATGAATTCAACTTTATTTTGGCTCTTTGCAGACCTTGCTGCGGGATGGCAGGAGAGAGAGCACTGTGAGCACACTCTACCTATCGCCTTCCAACATCGAGACGGGTCAGCAGATCATCTGCAAGGCCTCCAACAAAGCAGTCCCCAACGGCAAGGAGACCAGTGTCACGATTGACATCCAGCGTAAGCAAAGCAATTTTACTTTTCTGTACCTCAATTTCTTTCTTCCAGTTTCTGTACTCTCTATTATGCTTAGGTTTTTCTAAACAACTTGGCCAAGGCTGTCTTCCCCGGCAGCAAGGGTATATCCCAAAAAGTCCCCATTCTTCCTCAAACCCCCTTGAACTCCTCAAATTGATGTGAATTTATGTCTGAAAACAGTATTTTTTGTAAAAAAGCTTCCTCTAGTGAATAAAATATGAACCTCAGGTGAGTTCGTATGCACCAAATTTGGAAAAAAATTGGAACAACAGTTGGAAATGTAAGCCCGAAAAACAATGTTTTCTTGTTAAAAAAAAAAGCTCCCCGAAGTGAGTAAAATATGAACATTAGAGTCAAATAGGATACAAGACGATCTCCCAGAGTCAATTCATATGCCCCAAATTTGGACTAAAATCAGGCCAACGGTTAGGATGTAATGTCCAACAAAACACTGTTTCTCCTGAAGAGCTCCCCTTTTGGTGACTGGCGATGGCACTGACGATTCCATAATAAACCTATTATATAATATTCACTAACTTTCAGAGATAAAAAAAATTTACTTCCTTGATTAAGGTCAGTACAAAAAAAGAGTGCATGTGACGGTATTTGAGGGGTTTCTCACATGTAGAGGCGTTACACTGCCAGACAGGCACACACGACTTAACTGCCATCCTGCAAACATCTGGGATTCATTTTAGGCTCTGATGAATATGCATAATTGGCTTCCATTTTAGTCTTGATGCATCCCTTTATGTATGCGCTGATGGAACCAAAGGAGCTGTCCCGCCTTAAATGAATGGACCAGTCTTTTTGTTTTTTTGTTTGTTTGTTTTCCCATCAACCTGCTTGCTGTAGTACTCCAAACACTGTCTCCACCTCTTCTATTTCCCTGCTCATTCCATCAATCTTTCTGATGAGAGAGTGCGCCAGACCCGTCATATGAAACACCAAGTAAGCCCAGCGTGTAAAACATAGTCAGCCTCAGTTGTCAGCGAATCTTTTTTCGATCAAGAAGCATTCACAGAAAGAGACGGCCTCTGAACCAAAAGGGATTTTGCATCACCCACATCCCCTTCAACAGCATTAAGTATGACTAAGAAAGCAGTAAATGCAATTTATGGAGTCAAAATGACTGACGGCTTCATTCTTCTCATTATGTGGCCAGAGGTGGACATGGCGAGAGTGGGCACGATTAGGCTAGCTCACGCGCCAGAGTAAAAATGATTAAGAGCGGTTATTCTTTGCGACCTTTGCAGTTTGTCTTCCTTCTGTTTCACCACGCAGTCGGAGAGCACACACAGCCCAAACGCAAACTGATTTGTCACCATGCAAAATGATGCGTTTGTTAGAATCGCTCAGCATTCAGCAGCATTCTCGCCAAATGTATGACTTCAGCCTGAAACACGGGTGCAGCAGATTTCTAATTAGCATTCAGAAATGCGCTCTTCACACAATTAGTGCTCGTGGCAACATTTTTGCATAAGCGTGAGATCAAACCTAGCGACAGGAGAGACTAATTTTTCCCGATTCAAATTGTCTCCCACAAGGCTTAGCCTCTCGTTTGCCTCCCCCACCTCTAGCTCCTCAAAGTTGTCCTTTGACTTGACAGGTAAACCGCTCAGCACTGCTCAGCACAGCCTCCAGAGTTTTTATGCTAAGATCCACATCCAAATTAAGCCGCTCACAGAATGAAAAAAGTAAAAAAGCAGTAATTGAACTTTGATTCATTCTTGTCGGGTATCAATTTTTTCAATCTCAGTGCTGCCTAATTCGATTACAAGATTCTTGGCTCAATAACTGCATCTGAAATGTGGCATGTTTTTTTAAAAACTAAAATTTCCTGAGTGAAGATGAACACTTAATGCGAGCTTTGAGCAAACACTAAATGCTAAGAGTTGTGCACACACATGTTGTGAACACCAAATACATGTCTGCTGAAGAAAGAGCGCTTTATGAATTGCATCCTGCAAATAACTGTGTTTCAATGATTACTCTATTGCGGGTTTACTTAACTGTTCTGATAAAGCAACAGAGCCTTTTAAACTTATTAAACAATACACTTGCATTCCTAAAATCGTCCTTAAGGCTGTAGAGCTTATTGGAGGGACGGTGGTTTGATCCCCGACTCCTACTGACTGAATGTCAAAGTGTCCTTGAGCAGGATACGAGGTGAACCCTTGCATGATGCGTTTTGATCAAGCTTAGAAGAAAGGTACAATATGGGCTGATTCCATACCTTTTGCACTACTTTGCTCACCACATCAATGTCCGCTGCGGTGCTTGTTGTGACTCAGAACTCCTTGAACTTAACGCTGAGCTGCTTCTTCAGGTACAAAATTACATTTTCTTGTATTAAAGGTTCAGTCTGTAAGATTTGAGGGGTATTTAGTGGTATCTCTTTGAATCAAATTTATTTTTCAGGAAAAGCCCTTTTTTATGTAAACGGAGCAGGTCCAGATTTCTTTATGATGGCCGTCATGTTACTACACACAGAGACGGATTTCAGTTGGGATTTAATTTTGTTACTGTCTTTTATGATTTTGAATGGATCCAACATATTATTAAGAACAAGAAAAAGCAACGGAGCGATTTTGTCAGAGCATTCCACTCGGCTCAGTCGCATCTGCTACTGACGCATCAGCCGAGGTGAATCCTCTAGGCAACTCTTGAAAAGATGGCCTGCACCGCCTCCCTCGGTACCAGCATTAAAGAACTAGATGAATGGAGAGAGTCATAGTTCAAAAACAGCAGCTGACTGCAATAGAACTATATGGCTGAGTGTACAAGAGGATAGTCTTTCTGATGATAGATTGATTGAACTCTGTCTGGTTGAAATATGTCATTGCACTTGATATTAGACATAGATATTACAAGCACCAGAATTATAAAACATGGAGTAAGTTAAATGCACTTGAAATGAAGAGGTTGACACACACGGTCAGAAAACAACAAAAAATAGCTTCTTCTGAGGGACACATTTTCTAGCATCTCTGGCTCACTCTGAGACACAACACTTCCTAATGTTAGTAAAATATGGTTCAAATTAGATTTACCAGATAATTTCAATATTTCCGTTATCTAAATATCACTTCTTTTTTCAAGAAATCTTACCAAGTGAATATTTAATTGTTCTATTGGCAGGTTTTTTTTTAACTTATTACATGCAAAAAAAAAAATTAACTTATTTTTGGAGCATCCACAGCATTTTTTATAGGAACAATACTACTTTTATGATTAAGAGCGCGGGTATGACTTTATAATAAACCCAGTGTCAGAATTTATAATAAACTGGTGTTCTCCTAATGATATGATGAGAATAAACAAGAGTTCATTCCTTTACAGACCTGACTATCAGACAAAATATGTCGGCCTTCGAAGAATGTATTATGTCTTTGGAGCAACAGTTCTTCTATGTCTTCAGGCCACTGTGCAACTTTCCTAGTCAGACTTTATCAAAGCGCTCCATGTAATCCTTGGAATGAATACAACACTTGACAATCACTTCTATTATGTTTGCCCTTTATTCCACAGCAGGAACCAGTAATATCTCACCATATCACTGCACTCGTTCATAATTGCTGGCATGGTCAGAAGCCAGGTCGGCACCCGTTTATATAATCTTCAGCAGGAGTTTATTTTGTAAAGTCTGATATTATCAAACGTTGCAAAATTTCCCAGTTGCTCCTGACCCCTTGCTGCTTCTCCTCTTTTGGTAAACTTAGTCCTATGCCTGCCATGTTTATTAGTTCCTAAAAATCCAGATGTTGTCTTAAAACTATGAGCTTTCGGCTGTGAATTATCCTTTTGTTGAAAGAGCAGGAGATTTGCAACCTTTTAAATATCAGTGTTTGTTGCGTGCACATATTGTGTGATCTGACTGAAATTGCGAAAAACAAAATGTCGCTTCCTTCAGTGCGTCTACACACTTGAGAAAGGAAATGCAGATTATTAAATCATTTTTATAACCCTACAATTTTTTCTGAATGTATTTTTATAAACATGAGTCTATAAAAAACCTCACTATGTATTTTTGTTTTTTAATTAATTCCTTTCCATATTCCTTGACATGTCATGCGGGGATATGAAGGGATTCATGGTGGTCTCTGGTGAATGGTTGCCGTTAGTCTAAGTGGGACTCTTGTGAGGGCTGGATTCACTAATTAACAGTTGAGACTGCACACTAAAACCACTTACTGTATGTTCTGCAAAGATGTGAGTGAGCTGCTTATACGTTCACTGCTTTACAAGCTCTTCTGATCTTTGGATAGTTTTACACCGTTCTTGGCCGGAGGTATGGAGACGAGCTGCTCAACCCGACTGCAGCTTGTCTTGCTGAGAATAGTACCTTATAATGTTTCTCAAATAATATAAACTAATCAGCCATAACATTAAAACCTCTTGCCTAATATTGTGTTGGTCCCCCTTCTGCCTTTTAAATACTTTAATGTCCTGCGCAACTGTTTGGCTTTGCACACATGAGTCTGTATTTCTTATTGGAATAAATGGTGCCACTTAGCTGAAGCTGTTTATAATATGACCCAGTTCCAGCATGCATATATACTAAAAGTAAGTGGCCAGAGATGGAGCCCTGGGGCACCTCACGCCGCAAAGTGGCCACAGGAGGCATTACCCATGGCTATTGAGAAAGTCCTATTTTATAAACAGCCTTTTTTTTGGCATATTGAAGCATGTCAGGACTTACCAAATAAAGATATGAAACTTGATAAACCGAAAAAAATCTAATACATAATATAATATAATATAAAATGAGCCTATCTAATTAAAACACACACATTTTCAGTGAAATACAAAATTTAATCACAAAATCAATAAATAAAGTCAGATTTTCTTCACTGTTAAACACGTTTCACTAATAAATTGGTGTTTTTCAATTTGGTTTCGAAGATATTAGATTAACAAATGCCCCAAAGAAGCAAAATATACAAAGAAATTATTTTTGAATGTTTAAGGATATTAAAGGTTTTTCAATGTGCTGAATGTTTTGCCTCCTTTCTATGTGAACCAGCATGAACCTTTTCAGCTTCCTAAGACCACGTAGGTAGGTACTAACTACTGCAAACCAAGAAAACCCAAAAAGTAGATGCCCTGACCTCGTCGTCTAGCCATCATCATTTGGCCCTTGTCAAAGTCTCTCAGATCGCTCCTCCTGCTCAGATTCCAAGTTCCAACACATCATCTTTCAGGAGAAAAAAAATCACTTGCTGCTTAATATATCCCACCCACTGACAGGTGCCACTGTAATGAGACGATGAATGTTACCCTGACTTCACCTGTCAGTGGTTATTATGTTACTTTGACCGATGATGTCACTGACTGTGGTTGATCTGTGGGCTCAGATCACTCCCCATGGTTACGTAGCATATGAACCACTACTCAATTGCAAACTTGAGATATATATTCTGTCAGATATGTTTTATAATGCAGTTTTTACTGTTCCAAGTAGTAATTGCCTACATCTCAAAGCAGAATAGCAATGGAAAAGCACATAATCAGTTTCAGCCTGAAACCATGCAGAAACAAACCAAATGCTCTTAAATTATAACCAAATCGTTTCGACATTACCAAAATAAATATTCCAGTAGGGTAGGTAGATTTTGCTTTGCTAAAATTCTTAAAGCAAGCATTAATATATCGACATCGAACGAGACAAAAGTGCTCAAATGTAATAATAAGCCTTTCATAATCACATTTTTAGTCAAACACACTTTGGAAGTAGCCACTTTGAAGCAGCAGGGGAGGCTTCGGGGCATAAAGGTAGCTCAAAATTGATTGAAAGGTTTTACTAAGAAAAAGCAAGACATGTTTTCTTAGAATAAGATTGTTTTAATAAGAAAACATGCCAGACAAGTTTTTTTAATTTTTGGACACAAAAAAATGGGATGACTGGATTTAAACGAGGGCCTTTGTACTTTCTTGAAATCCCCTTTTTTGCAGTGTAGTTATCAGAGGTTCAAGTAGCCTCTTCCAGCTTTCCCGTACAATATAATAAGGACAGAAGTTGGGTAGTGGACAAAATCATTAAAGAATGTTGGCACTTTGCCAAATAATAAGGTATGAGAGTCCATAGGTCCACTGTACCAAATTCCCTGGCTTAGACACTTCAGCACTGCTGTCAGATCTTTATTAAAAGGAAAACACCAAAGTAATCAACAAATCACCAGAAAACATCTTAAGTTGCCCTCCATACTGTCATATGGACATCCAGGCCTATGGAAAACTACAACTTTCTGTTTATTTGAAAGAGTTGGGAGTGAATATTTTCTTATCACATGTCTTTCAAACACAGTATATTTTTGAATTATGTTCCCAGTTAAGATGATGCACAAAAGTTATTTCAGAAATGAATGGAGAAAAAAAAAGTTTTGTTTGTATCCCGTTATTAATTTTGTTCATTTTGATCAGAAAAATGATCTTATCCATGAATCATTAACTGCGATCTGACTCAAACAGGGAGTTTTGTAGTCTTTCTTAATGGTCATTTGATCTTAAAATGCCTTTTTTTTAGGTCTTAAATTAAGAGTTGATAGCCATCCAATTCTGAGTTAATGACTTTCCAATATTTCTCTAATGCTCAGGGTGTTAGTTTTTTCTCTTCCTTGCCCAGAGATTTGAAGCTGATGCTTTAATCTAGCTTTTAGCTGGACAGGAAATAAGAATACTTTTCCAAACAGATTTGTGTTCTGTGTTTCCATTGAGCATGTACACTTTTGGGAAATGACGATAGTGTACAAACTTTCATTTATTCTTGCCTAATTGACCACATTAGTGAGATATTATTGACGGCAAAAACATTCATTAAAGCATTCTCAGTCAGTGTGCCCTTCTCAGAATTTCGTATTCCACTCACCTCTACGCTTAGTTCTCCTTTCTCTCCGCTCCCCTCTTACAGCGGCCCAAATTAGAGTAATCTAAACACAATCCGCCACATTGCTTTACAGCTTAAACCAGCCTAAAATCCAATGCATTCCACAACATTATTTTCTTTTATCACCACTTTAATACTCATGATTTACATCCTCCTCAGCAATTTTCATTCCCACACACGTTCATAGGGAGTGATCCGACCCAGGGTTGGACAAATTAGCATCTAAATACAGTATGTACCGGCGATGTTTCCAAGACGAGACGGATTTTGTGCCAGCAGAGGTGATCCGGAAGACTGCTATACTGCTGACTTCAGTTGTCCATACCAGTCCCTTAGCAGACTGTAATTATTTGATAGCACATGGGTGGATACCTCCTGATACTGTTTTCTCCGGCAGCTTGACTTAACTTGCATTATGCTCTTTGGACTTTAATCAGTAAATTTGTTTACCCCGAGGCTCAACCACCGCCGTGGAATAGGATACTGATGCCACAGTTTCATGTCCCACTGTATTCCCATCATCACACAACTTAAAATATTCCCCCTTTTAAAAAAAAGAATTCTAGTCCAGCTGGATATCTGCAGAGCGTTGCCCCACATAGAGTCACGCTTTTTCAAACACGTTGTTGGAAATGAACCCGCTGGGGACGAGCACAGCCAAGGTTCTCCATGTGTTTGCATTGCAAACAAGCTGAGCCATGTGGGAGGAAAGTGAATGCCATTTGTTGAGACTAATTAATAAAGAACATGCAGATGTGCAATCGAAGAGGATTTGTTTGTAGTTACAGCTACATGCTCTCACTGCCTAATCAAGCAGATAATGGCAAATTCAACTGAAGGCAGATGACAGAGAATGGAGTTTGAGAGTGAGTAGGAGAGATTGGGGGGGTCAATCAAAACATTATCTGTACATTCTATTAAACCCTAATGATGCTGGAACCCTGAATTATGATGGGTTTTACATGTTTGACTGTGTGCAAACATGATTACTGAATATCACACAGCTTTGAATATGGAAACTGAGCTCTGACATGTTTTGATTGAAAGCGACGCTTTGATTCTCATGCACATATGTAGACGCTGACAGATACGCTGCTGTAGTCATGGCAGATCATCTGCCGTCATTAGGCAAAGTAAATCCTTTGCTATTCCACAATTGAATATCTCATAATCAATTATGCTAGACCTTAGGTTCTCAGTCAGTCTGTTCTTGCTATATCCATCCAGCCATTCAACGGCGAGACCATTTTGTTGAGGCAATAAGTCACAAGCTGAAAGCTTGCAAACAACTTCCCGGTACTTCAGAAGCACCATGCAGGAGTTTTCGGCTGGTCCTACTGGAGAGCAGCTGTATACAGTGACCCAGAGAGATCGAAAACTGAGGTTTAAGAAGAGGGAAAAACAATTTATGTTGCACTATCAGCATGGAACAGAGAAAAGTTGGAAAATTGTTCCAAAAACACTATCTGGTCCCCACTTTGAGCTAACCCATCGAAAGCTGTCGGCCAACTATAACACTACCTCCTCATTCATCCTGTTGTTTTCACCGATCACTCCTGCTCACCCCAGCCCCCCGGACTTCTATCCATCCATCCCTCGTTATTGCTGCTTCTCACGACTGCACTCCTGACGATCTGAGGAATTAACAGTCTTGCATATTGATGTGCTCTTGCATGATGCCTCAAAAGCGGTCGCTCAGCAATTCATAAATTTATACATTAAAGTGGTAAATCGACTGTTATTGAGTAGGTGTCCGTCATGTCTGAGGTGCTCAATGGCGAAGCGACACTTCCTTATTCACCTCCTGGCTCTTTTAAGGGCGACAGCTGAAAGCTGCGACACCGAGAGTCTTTTCTCCCGAGATGAAGCTCTGCTTGTCTCACTCACGTCACAAGTCCCCATATACCTCAATCTGCGAGCAGTTCAGGTCTTTCAAAAGTAATGGTCAGTTTTTAACCTCCATTATGAGAAAAGAACATTAATTAGCTGACAGTTTGACTGTAATGGGAATTTGTATCTGCCAAATTCTCCTGGCAGTAGGACCAAAGAAAATTGTTGGCATGATTGAAAAGTACATTAAAAGAACGTTTCAAGTAGAAAAAATAGCCTCCCTCATTTATCCCTTCCTCTTTTCTTGTGTTTCTCTCTTTCTTTTTGTTTTCCTTCTTCTCGCTGGATTTTATTACCATTTCCACCAAAGCCACATCTTTCATTTTGCCCCTGAGGTTCCCGCTGTCTCGCACTTTTATCCATGCAATTAACCGCTTGTGATGCTAAAAGGTCCTACTGGGCAGTTAGATGTGGGAAGGCCTCCTGTTTTTTTCTCACACACACACGCCTATTCATGTTTACACACACACCCCGTTAAATATGATGCTACACAGTCAATTAAGGTCATGCACAGCGGTCTGCTCGTACCTGGAGAGAGTGGTTGGTTCCGTTATCTCAGGCCAAAATATTGCTGTTTTAAATGGCCCGGGGAGAACTGGCACCGAGAGAAGCATGAGGATTTGAAGGTGGTGAGTTGGTTGGTGGGGGGGCAACCATCTACAGGGGAAAAAAAGGCTGCTGATGGGTAATACGGTGTGTGTGAGTAGGATGAAATATGGCACCTGAACCACCTTGCCTCTCTGGGGCTTTGTGGCAGCTGAGCCAGCCCAGAGCATCTGCACAGCCACAGGGTAAAAAGCAGTTTTCCTACCCTTCATGCACACATCCGCTCACACGCACACACAGAGTTTGGCTTTATTACAGCAGTGTTTGTAGGCTCCTTTAATTCTGTGTGGATCTTCGTGCCCAAAACTGTTTTCATCCACATCCAAATTCAGTCCCTCATTACCGTATTAGTACCTCTGGAACCCAAAACCAGATCTTTCCCCTTGTGGCTGATCTACTGCCCACAAGGCCTTAATAGTATACCACTGCTACCACAAATGGCACACGGAGCTCTAGAGGCTCAGTATGTGGTTTTATGCTTAGGGCGCATAGCTGCATCAGTATCACAGATGTTTTCTGTTATTGTGTCAAATATAAATGGAACTACCTAATTGAAAAGTTTGACAGTATTTTCCCTACGTACGTCATGAGATTTTAAAATGAGCTCATATCGAATAGAAATGAATATTGAATTTAATATGTGTGCATGAAATAAAATTTCTCTAACCGTTTTGAGTCTTCTTGAAAGATTAATGCTTAAGTAGTTCATTTTCTAGGCTAATAAGGCTCTTTTAATCTACTTTAGTATACACTAACATGAGTTTAATCACCTTGACCCCAGCCAAAGAGGTGATATTTTCACCTACACTTGTCTATCAGCTAGATTAGACAAACATTAATGGACAGAATTTCATGAAACTTGGACGGAGGGTTGGGAATGTGATATATCCGGGGAATTTTGCAATGGATCCAAATACAACATAAGGATCTATCTTTAACTCTCTGGGGTCTGAGTTCACATCTGTATGAATCCTAACCCTTCATATATCACAACCATACTATACCAAACGGCTTCGATGTCATCCACCACAGCAAGGGTCTCGAGTCAATTCATATGCACCCAAATTGGACTAAATTGGACCAAGAAATTATGACACGAAAACTTTTGGAGTTATATTTCTCCCTATTGGCGGAAATTCGCAATCAAACTTTCCCAAAATCAATCCAAAGGTCTATTTAATAATACAATTTCATCCGCCGCAACGCGGCAGTGGCAGCGACTAATAATAATAATGTTTGCATAGATTGTCACTAATCTTGGTCACTGTAATCCTCCCAGTTAACTTCTTCTAAGGTTTGAAGATGTCTGATCACTCGTCATTTTCAGAAGTGAGAAAGCCTCCTGGACGAGACGTGAAACATTTCTAGTCGTTCAAAAGAAGTCCAGGTGCTTCTGATTCAACCATTGTGCAAAATACTGTTTCTTTGACAGATGATTCCTAAACTAATTTTTCTGTAATAAATTTAATTAGAAATGTAACTATTTGTACAATTAACCAAAACATTTATACACACTTTTAAGAATTCCAAACTATATGGAAGGGCCATATGGCATTTTTATTCCTAAATTTTTTTTTTTTATTTCTAATGGTTTTTAAATATCTGGTCTAATCAGAGGTCTGGCTTTAATCTCAGGCTTTTTTTCAGGAAAATTCAAAAAAGAATAAAGGACATGTCTTTTTTTCTTTCTTTTTTTTCTGTCATCGGACTTTTTCCCCTCTGGCTTTCATTGAAAATGCATTTTTATTGTAATTTTAAAAGTGTTTTTGCTGATCACAGGGTACTTGACTCCAATAATAACTCAAAAAGCCTATTTTTTTAAAGAAAAAAAAAAATTAAAATTAACCTCTGCGTGTGAACTGTGAACTTTTTTTTTCATTAACTATCAAAGTAATACAGCTTCCAAATAGATTCCAAAATTCCAACAGAATACTTTCATAATCACGAGAAATTCTATAAACTCAAATTGGAAGAATACAATTTTGGCTCTTAGGTTTGATGGCATGATAACGGGACTGAGTCGCTGTCTGTTGTGGAGCTTTCATCAAAATACAGCCAGCCTCTGTGAGAAACCCTGACAAAAAGCTTCACCTGCTTGAAATTCACTCTCTGATTCTGTAAATAGCTGTTTGTTTCACACGGGACTGGATTGATATGGAAATTATCATGTAACTTCAAAAGGAATCCCACCTTTGTTAATTAAGATAAATTAAGTGGTTTAACAAATCTGCATAATCTGTGCACTTGTTATTCTGAGGACGGTTGTACTAATTGCACTGTGTCGCTGAGGATGCTCATTGTTTTAATTGCAGTGGATTGTGCTGTCAACAGTGCCGTGTTTTCAAATAACTACTTACTTTAACTCGTTATCAAGTCAAGCTTCCCTTTGATCTGTTAATGTATACTAAATGTTGATTATGAAAATGCGGGAGTAAAAGATTTAATGTTTTCTCTCCCATACCTGTGGGAAAATCCTTGACTGTGTTTCTTCAGCTTCTAAGCCTGGAAGCCAGGTAGGAAGGTCACAAAAAACATCATATTGTTTAGGAGTAATTGCTTATTATTTGCAGCCACCAGCTGTGATGAGTTGTCACAACTGCTCTGCAATAACATGATCCAAAATCTTCACCTTGTGAATTCAAGTCAAGCATACATACAGCAGGAGCGCTGTGGGTTTTTGTGCAGCTCTATCAAAATATTGGTTTCTGATCATATTAAGGAAAAAGTTGAAGTAAGATTGTTGATTGATTTTGAATTTTGGTGTGTCATTTGAGGTTTTCGTCGGGTCTGAGCCACTACAAACGTCAGCACCGTGGCGTGTCAGTCTCACATTTCACGACAGGACAGTTGATGACGCCGCAAGCTGTGTAATTTGATTCATTTGTGTTTTTGTGTTTTCTGTTAGATCTCCCGCTTGTCAATCTCACGGTGGAGCCTCAGCCAGTTCTTGAGGGAAACCTTGTGAAATTCCACTGCTCCGCAAAAGCCAACCCTCCTGTCACGCTCTACAGGTGAGATCATAAGACACACCCATGTTATGAATGCGCGCAACATGCCTGATGCCGCGGTGTACAACAGAATGAAAAAAGTGGCACAATTAACTTTGAATGAGGTATTTCAAATCAATATTGCTGCTGGATGATAAATTTTCACACAAAGACAATTTAACACTTCATTATTCCCAGTATTAATCAGTAAATTACGCCGTGGCTCCATTAGGCCTGCCCACCTTTGAAATGAAAAACAATGGAAGACAGGCTGGAAATATTATTGAAAATGCATTTCACAGAAATCATTTGCTAAACCTTGCTGTGTTCCAGTGCGTGGCAGCAAAGCATTAGCTTTTTCTTTCTTTTTTTCCCACCCAGTTGTTTGATTTGTGGCCTCCTTTTAACAGTGAATGTCTATCATTGTGTTGAAGGAAAGCTGGAAACATAATGTCCATGACATCTGATGCAGCTGCCAAGGTTACAGCTCCTCTTAGATTAGGTTGTGCCTCCACAATATATAGCAAGAGGGTGAGTTTCCCCCAAGGGGTCTGCCGGCGTTCAGACGTGTGATTTGTGCAACAGTGGTGGAATATGACATTTGTTTTCTTTCTTCTTTTAAATGGCTCAAAACGAGTTACCAAAATGAGATTATAAAACAATGTATGTTCCATTTGAAGGAAGGATTAAAGCATCAATCTAAGATCTCAAAGATGTGGCCATTCAGCTAAATTGAATAAGGAGTCAAAAGGATATATGACCAAATATCTACAAGTAAAAAGATTGATATTTTTTTATTTTTAAAGGTACAGTGTATACAATTTAGTGGCTATCTAGCTGTGACTTCGTGATTTGAACTAATGGCATATAGCTCAGCTCACTTGTCCTTATCCAAGAATCTAAGGTGGCCTTCTATATCAGACAGATGTAATTGTGCATCCTGTCGAGTGATGAGGCTCCTTTAGATGCATATATTTAGAATTCATATTTCATGGCTTACACTGAGAAACTATATGTCAAAGCTCACATGTAAGATAACTTATATTTTTATAATTGTAGAAGAATGGCTACTCTTGGGGACTCTTGTTG
The DNA here is from genome assembly GCA_037951165.1 of Lophius americanus. Classification (NCBI taxonomy): domain Eukaryota; kingdom Metazoa; phylum Chordata; class Actinopteri; order Lophiiformes; family Lophiidae; genus Lophius; species Lophius americanus. Next base: position 1,128,937 of record JBBDHG010000090.1, on the reverse strand, counting down.
TTCTTAAGGTCTTATATAGCACAATAAGAGGCACAGGAAGCTCTTGGTCTCTGGCTTCAATAAGCAGCAAGGTTCAGGCTACCCCTTGCAAGCTAACTTGGAGCCGATTGTGTTACTTAAACACAGAGAAATCGTGAGTACCATGGGAGCAAGGTTTTCCATCACCTTCAAGGTTGAATTCCTCTGTTGGCTCCGACTGTGAATGCTTTCACGAGTCGGCTCTCCTTGTTTCCTTTGACAGAAAGGTTTGATGCTTCGTTGCTTTCTCATGTGCTAAATACTAAGCACATTCCTTCATTTATCAAAACACAAAAATAGTTATCCAGAAACAACATGTTCATAATCTTTTTCCGAGCTGGTTTTCAGTGGCGAATCATCGTCTTTCTGCCACTGGAGCTTATAAAAATTAAGACTCCTCTCGGAGCCACTGTTTGTTTTTACCGTTCAAGCTACTGTACAACATGGCAAGCAAAAATGCTAATAGTGTAAAATTGAGAAACACTGTTGATTTCAAAGTTTTCAAATAGTGCTAATTTATTGTAATTTACTGTCATTTTATGTACCGTAAACAAGTTTGCATTTTTTCATGGTATTTTATCATAATGCCTTGCACAGGCTCACTGTAACCAAGAGCTGCAGGTATTTGACTTACACAGAATTCATTTCAAAGTGCTCGAAACGATCATGGCATTTTCTTACGATTCAAAGACTACGGGTTGAAGAAATTAAGTAGAAGAGAAATCTTCTTAGAATTACAGAAATATAGTTGCTGAAGTTGAAGAAGGCAAAGGTCCTTCCAGTGGCTGCCATGGTGAAAGAATGTACTGCATTCTCAGCAAGGCTGAGACCCATCCAGTCTTTATTTCACATTCTATGAACATTCCTGAAAGTTTTAGTAGCGTAGGCATTCATGTCGCCTGATTTGCGAAGGTTTTTGAGAAAACTATTTTCACTTCATTTTTACTTTAAATTGCAGTAAAGAAAGATGTCAGGGAATTCGAAATGCTTTCTGAATATGCTTTTTCTTCGTGCAAATAAAATTCATGTCGAACCATTCCCAGTAGTGTGTTAACGGTTGTTTAGACTGTTTCATGCTGTGGCGAATCCTTCACACAGAATGCTGATTGTATTTCTTCACATTTCCATGTATTTCCTTATTGTTGAGCGTTGTTGCTTTCCACAGCATCTCTTCAGCTAAGGTCTGGTCTTTATGGTAAACTATGTATAGGTGGAAACTGATTATTTTATCCCTTGTTTGTTCCTTCCAGTAGCTCCTGTTTCTCATGTTTGAGAAAAGGTCATAATAGCAAACTTGTGTTTATGACTTTAGATACAGCGTGCATGTTTTTTGAAATGTGTATTTAGAAGTGTTAATTGTTAATTTTACAGGACGACTTGGTATAACCCGAGTCAATACGGCATGAGATTGCATCTGCATAGAGGCGTATGGAAATAAGCGATGGTTACATCCTGCACAGAATCTTTGTTTGGATATGATCAGTTTGTAGCTTAAGTTTTTTCATAGAGTAGAGTAGAGTAGAAATTATGGAATTCTAAAATAGTAAGTTGGTACAAGTGTGTGTATTATTCTTCAATAGTTGCCTTGAAATTTCAAGTTGTTTTACTATTTCCACTAAAAGTCTCGGAATCTCATCATTGATGTAGATTCTTGTGTTGACACGGTAATTCGAAAACTGTCCCAAGGATCATTGTCACATTCAATTCACTCATAGACCTTAGTGCGAGGAAGAACTGGAATGAGTTTGGGAAAGGTCAAATTTGTATTTTCAACACTAGGAGGAGCTTTATCTTCAAAGGTTTTTCCTGCCATTATTTCTCAAGCGTTGGTCCGATTTAGTCCTAATTTAATGCATATGAATCGACTCGAGGAAATCTATATTTATACATTGTGTTTTACTGTAATCGTTCATATTTACTAATTAAGGGGAGCTTTTTTATGATAACCCTGCTTTTCAGACGTAACTTCCTTACTGTTGGTTTGATGCTTTCAAAATTTAGTGCATAGGAATCGACTCAAGGAGAGGCGGATATTTTTTATGAAAAACATTGTGTTTCACATCTTATTTGAGGACTTCAATCAAAGAAGATTGATTGCAGTGTATGATGTAATACTCTGTAATACTAGTGCGATAACATTTGTTGAAATTCAACGCTATATAAATTAAATACATTTTCTTTTTTTCCTTAATAAGCTGTCTTAAAATGTTTTTTTTGTACCCCAGTCTAAAATTCAATTCATACAAATATTAAGAATCGTTTTATCCTAACGTTTTTGATGTGCGCAATGCTTGAACAAGGCATCATTTTTATAATGGCCGGTGAAATGTATACATCTCACTGAAAAATGAAACATGCTCGTATTTAAGACATATACCACTCTATGTCAAAAGCCCAATATGCCAGTCAAATTGGTTACATTATTACACAAACATATTGTGATGAACTTCACAACTTCAATTAAAATACAATTTGGATTAAACATACCTTTTATCAAGTCCAGCAGATGAAAAATAAAGGAAAATAAACAATGTGATAATTTCGTTTACAAACAGACTTGCCTTGGGAAATGCTATTTCCTCTGATTTAACTGTAAAAATCAATTTTGCTATTTTAATTGGGATAAAATTAAATTACAAATAAACACAAATTATCAAAAAATATTGCTTGTGTATGGAGAAGTGTAATACTGAAGTGATTTGTCAAGATATAGTTTTCTCTGTGGGAGGCTTTAAAATAAAAAATAAAAATAAATGTACTAAAATCAATGGTTAGGAGAATTGCCTGGCTCTGAATCTTATAACAGCACTAGGTAATGAAATGGATGTACAATACACTCAGAGGTGGCAAAACAAAGATGTTGCGTTTTTGATGGATTCTGCCCTTTTGAAACAGAGGCAGTGATGTTGTGGAAAACAAGATTTGTATTTGATTGTTTTGCTGCGCAGCACAGACAGGATGTCTATTGCACCAGAAAAGGGATTTTAGCTCCATTGTTATGAGGCTGGATCAATGCTAGAATCAGAGATCTCTCCAGGGTATCAAGAACTAAGAAGCAATGGCTGTTTGGATGACTTTTTCTTTTAGCTTGACAAATACAGAATGAAAAAAAGGTTGGAGGTTGAACTTTCCCTGTATGTAATTTATTTCTTTCATTTATCCCCCTCTGCTTTCTCCCCGCTGCCTGGCCCTCTGTCATTGATAAAATCCACTGTAGGATTAAACAATATCCACACAGTGTAATAACTTTAGATACTTCAAGGTTATACGCTACACCAGTTCCCCCATTTCATTGCCTTACATTTAGATTTATCTGCAATTTATACAAGTGCTCCATGACTCCCGTGCATCATTGGAGTTCAGGACATGGTAGACAGGGGATTTTGGGGTCTCATAATACTTGCTTGAGAGATTTCAACTAGGGAGAGCCCCCCTCCTTCAAATTCTCTCTCCAGAGAGCAATATCACAGATAGCAGGAAGTTGGTCAAGCAGTGTGGGGCCATTTTTCAGTGCTAATACACTCTGTCTACCCAAGATCAGATAAGGCACAAGGACAGAGTAGTTCTTAGACAGATGGTCCCTTTTCTATTCTCAAGAGAGCCATCCATTCTCAATGTGCACTACGCCGCTTTGCCTTACTCCAACTCAGTAGTCATTTGAGACAGAGAACCAAGATAGCGGGGCCACAAGTGCTTCTGCTGGCTACAACCCCTCATGATTGGCACACTGGTTCAATGAATCTGACTTTAAGCATGAAATTGGAAATAAGATAAATTCCTAGGGTAACGAGGGGGTTTGTAGAAACCTGGTTGTGGATGTGGTTTTTTTTTTTTTTATCAAAGTGAAGATAAAAGTGCTGCTAGTGGTGTGAATGATGTAAGAATAACAGGCACGTTGGCACTCAGGAAATTGGCATACCCCGTGAGGGAACAGAGGAATGGGTCAGAAAATTTTTCTGTTTATAATAGTAAAAGGGCTAACTGGCATACATCACAATCCCTCAAACACAATCTAGTGAGGACACAGAGGGTTTTCTCACATCCAAAGAAGAAGCCACCAGAGAGAAGAGAGGGAATAACAAACAAAGCAAATCAGGTCCCTCGTTGCTGCACAACCCCCTCTTAAGAACGCCACTGCAGAAAATAGCATCCCCAATCCTCTTCACACTTATATTCTCTGTGTTGTTGTTGTTTTAGCTGGTCTGTTTGTATTCTTTTTGACTTAAATACAGTCACCACAGATACTGCCTTGGCAAACCGTGGAGGTGGCTCATTGATACGTGGTACTATCTGTTTACGGCACAGTTTGTAACATACATGACCGGTAGCAACACATACATAAATTGGAGCAGGGACACTAATTTAGTTTATAAGTCTGTTCCAATTTAATATGAATTAAATTAATTTTTAGCAATTAAGCTCTGCTGCAAAGCAAATCAAGCACTGCCCTAAACCACTACCTGAATAATCAAAGCGCTTGTTGTGCAAACATTCCTTAGACGAGTCCAGAAAAGTCACTTTAATTAAAAGAGTCCATGTCCAGGACAGCAAAACTTGACAAGCTTGTCTCTTGAATCGGACCGTCATCTATTTTTTTCATTAATAACTTCAGATTTAGCCAGGTGACTATAAAAAGAATAGATCATACACAAAAGCGTTTGAGAGTTGTGTCTGCGCCTTAAAACGGCTTGACTGACTGACTGACTGGTTGAATCACTTAAAAACAAACCACAAACCATCTGCATGATGTCCAACATATGAATGCTTTGAAAAGCCTCACTAATGTGAATCATCAATCAACAACTCAGGAATCTATAACAACAACCCTGCAGGCGGCTGACCAAAACCATCCAGCTCACAACGACATGCTTGAGCCAACGCAATCACATTCCTTTTGTCCAAAGATGTGTTTTCAATAAACACAGAGTGAAAGAAGCTCAACACAATGGACAAAAAGAGGCATTACCGGCGCTGTATGCGGAACATGCAAGGGAAATAGAAAGGGCTGTCACACCTGTCGAGTACTACCACCTCTGACCTGTTGGAAAGCAAAGCGGTTGGGCCGTACATAAACCCGACGGGTCATTCAATTAATAGTCATTTTGCAATGAAAAATAATGTTGCAAAACTGAACAGGAAGCTGATTTAATGTCATGCTTGGATAGTATATTTCTCTTACAGGAGATGCACTGGATTTTAAGTAACTAAGGAGGAAGAACACAAATATGTGTATATTATGGACGTGAAAGCACTGTTCTTTTTCTGTGAAAGTCTATTGTCGTTATTAAAATCATTGAAAAATCATGATAAATGTAGATCGATATAATCAGGATTATGCGTTTGACGACTATATCGTGATAGATCTCTAAATTTTCATCATTATAAGTGTCTATGTCTAAAAGAACACAAGCACCTTGAAGTATCTCTTGGGTTTTAATTGGTTTAGTAATTGACAGCATAGTTACAAAATGTTTCCATTAATGTGCAGCCATCCTGAAAATGCACAAATTAAGGTGACCCTGTAAGGATGGAAATCGACATGAAGAATTATGATACATAAGTCATCAAAAACAAATACATGGTTTAAACTTCAGAGGTGGAAAAGGGAAGTAAATGCATGGCATTTCTTATGAAGTTGCTAAAATATTTTCCAGGTTATTCTCAAATTTCTTGACTTATCTAAACGTGTATTATCTGTTCACGCATAACAGAACACCAATAGCTCATGTCACGCATGTTTTTATATAAAGAGCACACTGATAATATAGACATATAGGTGAAGATTTGATTTCAATTCATGGCAGAATATAAAACATCTCTGCAATTTGCGGGTCCGTTAGTGTCCCATCACGCTATTGGGAAAAGCTGCATATTTATTTTATATTCCCTTGAGAATTCAGCAGTCACCAATTACAATATTCCTGCATAAGTGAGAATGGAAATACTAGGCGCTGTGCTTAACCATGCTGATAATAATAACTGTAGGCTCTGATTTACTGTGTGTCTTGATGCTGATGGCGCAGAAACCTGTCTAATTTAATTTCCACTGCTTTATTTCCTTAATCACAGCCAATACAAAACTCTCCAGCCTCTCTTTCCGCATCCCTGTCATCCTCTGGTACCAGTTAGCTAACACAAACATAAAAACAGTTTGTGCACACATGTGCTTGCTCATATTGACAGACTCAAAGTCAACAGGATTCACGCCCTTTATCTGAATCAAATCCCCGAGTAGGAAACAGCAGTGGAAACTGAACTATCGAGTGAGCTTGCACTGTCCTCCTAACCTCCCAAAGGGAGGTAGGTGTTTGTGTTACCCAGGGCCAGCTATGTTGAGACATGAGTCTTGGACAAGGCCCAACATCCCAACAAAGCTCCCATGCTCCCGGAGGATGATAAAATTCAGTACCTGCTCTGACAAAGGCTGTCAAACCTGCCAGCTGCAGCCTCCGCTCTGCAGCAGCAGGATGGCCAAACAGCACATTACAACTTTTGCAGAATGAATTGGTAAAGTGAAAGTGGAAAGAATGCTATACTGCTTTATGTGTGTTTATATATATGTTTGTGAAGTAAGTATGAAGTCATAGCTCATTTAGGACATCAGAGTAAACAGGAACCAAGTGAACTTTTCTCCGGCTTTATCATACACCATTGTCATTTAAGTCATTAGCTGCTGCCTCGGTGCTTTTCACACTTTTCTCCGTGTTAAAGAACCGAGAGAGAACTTACACGTGAGATGTGATCTAGCATGTCCTGGTGTTTAATAAGAAAAAGCTTTGTTACATGAGCAAATGCATTGCTCCATGTTGATCTCAGAGGGTATGAAAAGGGCGGTCTAAACCGGTTCCTCTGTTTCTTAGAAGGGATTCATACTCACCGGCAACCCGTTGCTTGGCTCAACGTCTGATTGTTGTAAAAAAAAAAAAAAACATTAAAGCCATAATATCAGACTGGACCTTTCAAAAGGATTGTAACAAAGGCCCAAAACCATAAAGCAACCTCCAGCTGAAATTTTAGATCATCCATCCGAGTCAGTTTTTTAGTTTTTTAATGAAAGTTAGTTGTGATATGTTTTAACTTCTAACATTAGCTTCAATCATAGTTCAAAGTGCAAAGTAGCAAAATTTGTGGTCATTTAAACCTATCCCTGAGGAGCAGTGGACGGCCATTTGCGGCACCTGGGGAGCAAATTGGGGTTTGGGGTCTTGCTCAAACATGTAGCTGCTAAAAATGCAGGACAACACGGGGAAGTAAGGGTTTCCCCACTAGTGCGTAGAATACAAACTATTATAGTAAAATACACTATAGAAAAGATAGATGCCCCTGAATTGATTTATATGCACCAAATCTGCATCGAACGATTGAGAAAAATATGGCCCAGAAACTTTAGATAAAGCTCCCCCTAGTGTTGGTAATGTACAGCCAACTAATCCAGTTCTTTCTTGCGCTTAGATCTATGTGGGTATACAATTTGAAAATAATCCAGGAACACATTTTTGGAGGGAATTCGCTCGGATGAAGGATATTTGCCAGTGGACTCAGCGAAGGCAATGATGAATCTATAATATCCCCAGCCTTTCGGGGCTATAATAAGTTGTGCTTTTTACATCCAATATGAAAAATCTGTCATTAAAGATTGACTTAGTTAAAAAAATATTAAAAGTATTTCAGTTTCTAGATTAAATTCAAGAATCTTTACCTTTCCTCTCAACGTCACTTGTTGCAGAATAAAAATCTATGCCCAATAAAAACTGGAATATGTCAAGATGACAACTTATATATATATCCTCTTAGAATAAGATAACTTTTATAATGCAAAGCATGCTTGACAAGATGATTTAATTATTTTTAGACAAAAAATAAGACTAATATCCATGAAAAACACTGCCTCTTTATTTTAGTGTTATTGAAAATCCTCATTATCATTGTCTTTTTCATCGTCATATAAAACAGCATTAGCAGCATCCATTATATTCACATTCAGAGACACTCACGGATGAAGATCGGAAGCCATCATCATTAATATGTTGCTTTTCACATACTTTTACTCCCTCGTTATGTCGCTACAAAGGATTCCCCGTGCTCATATGTTCAGGCTATGATGTTTTGCTGCTGAAAGAACAAGATTTTGCAGATAGAAAGGCAGCATATTGTTTTGTCCGGTTAGATCAGGTACGCATCTGCTCAGACTTGCTGACACACACAGACACCATATCAGTGCAACTACTATTGGATCAGAGGGTCCAAAAATACCCGTCTGCCCTATTTTCAACATATTTGGAAACGCAGGTGTTGCAGAGTTCCTCCTCGCCAAAGACGAACACAACTGCTTAAAGATCTTCTGTTGGAGAAAAAGGGCAGTGAGAGATCCCATGAAGCCCAATTAGAATTCTGCTTGACTTCACATACTGATTGAATGAGGTAATCTGTTCTCATTTAAATGATAGCATTTCAGTCAAGCATGGGCCCAGCTTAGTCATGGAAAACAAATGGGTTCCCTATCCTGTGAAAACTCTCTCGGTACTGGCAGGAATATGAAATGAAAACAGGCGCCCATTCTGCCGTTATTGTTTTAATTTGCCATTTCAGCATGTAGCCGCATCTCTATTGTGGAGGTGCTTAGATGCATAATGTATTTTCTTTCGTGCAGCACCGTCCAAATTTCCCATGGAGACCCAACCCGTGCACAGATGCCTTTGCTTCACTTTTACAAATGGACATTGTTTGGTGCGGCAGCAGCGAGCCATCCGCGTCACGCAGTGCGATACGGCACTACTAGTGACATCCTAAAAATCTCACCTCTACACGTGTCACGAAGGCTGTCATTCACCAGCACAAGCAGATGCTCTTAATGCGATACCCTGTCGATTTATTAACATCAGCTGTTGAGGGTTATGCGGTACGTGTCAAGCAATATCTTCATACGTTCGAAGAGAAACCCATTCATCATTCTGGGAATTGTTTTTTCTTTGCTGGCACTCTGCAGTGCTCTCTGCCTCGCGTAATAAGGAACGTGCTGTCTGCTTCAAGTCGCCAGGGAGCTCGTCACAGCGTGGAGGGCTGCCACAAAAATATGCTGAAGCCAGCATTGAAAGTCTGCCCCAGATTGATGATTTATTCACACAAAAGAATGCTATTGACAAAAGGAGGCGTGAAAACTCGCCTTAATGCCTCTGCCTTCATTTCACATAATCTTTCTCTCCTGTGCCATTCTCATCCTCTCACCAGGTGGGCAAAAGGAGGAAGTATTATAAAGGAGGTCTCTGGAGACACGTATGAGGTTATTGTGGACCACTCCTTCTTCACAGAACCGGTTTCCTGCGAGGTGACCAACCCTCTTGGCAGCACCAATATCAGCCGCAATGTGGACGTCTACTGTGAGTGGCTCCTATAGAGATACAGCTTCCTCTCCAATAGTACCAGCCAAGTGATGTTTTATTGCAATTTATCTGACACTGAGTATCAAGAGCTGGTGCAACCACAGCTGATACTCGATAATGGATGAATCATTGACTTTTACTGATGTTTATTTCAACAGTTGGTCCTCGCATGGCTGCAGAGCCTCAGTCCTTGCAGGTGGACCTTGGCTCCGACGCTGTGTTTAACTGTGCGTGGACAGGAAACCCTTCTCTTACCATAGTGTGGATGAAAAGAGGATCTGGAGTGGTGAGTGTTTTTACTTGTACTGCTAAAAAAAAACTAAACGGTCACACATTCAGTGATCTATTAAAGGTGCTTTTTCACCGATAAAGCTTTTATATGTCAAATAGACCAAAGTCAAACACACCAATTTTTTGAAAATACTGCAGTCCTGACCTCCAGGTGACCTGCAAGATATATATCGAATAATCCTGAATTCACACTCATTCCACCTTCCCTTATGTCAATTTTAATGGCCAAGGTCAACCCTTTTTTCACCACCGAAATTCCGATCCTGATTTAGACTTTAATAATTGAGGAGAGGCGCCCTTTCATTTGTGGAATGGTCTGTGCGCTCCCTGTATTCTTTCCCCCATTGTGCTGCCTCGTTACCGCCTAAAAACACAGATGCCGCATTTGATAATCTTTGACTGTTTTGTTGCAGGTTCTTAGCAACGAGAACCTTCTGACACTGAAGGCTGTGAGACAGGAGGACGCTGGAAAATATGTTTGCCGTGCTGTCGTCCCACGAGTAGGAGCTGGAGAGAAAGAGGTTTCTCTAACTGTTAACGGTAAAGTCCGAACCAAGCATCTTTTTATTTATTTCACCAATGCATATTTTTTCTGTGCATACTTTCGGTATCCCAATGCAATTTTTTTATCTGCACTAAGGACCTTTTCATGGTATTCCACAACCCTATATCTGATGATTGATTGACATGTAGACATGGGGTGACTGTGGGTCAGTCGGTGGAGGGGTCCTCCAATTATCTGAAGGTCGTCGGTTTGATCCCCGGTCCCTGCGGTCTACGTGTGGAAGTGTCCTTGAGCAAGAAAGAGAACAGAACCACTGTTGGGTTGCTTGAATGATGGCGTGAATGGATATCGCTCCTGATGAGCAGGTGGCCCCTTGCATGGCAGCCTCTGCTATTACTGTGTGAACGCCAGCTCGTGTTTTGAGTGGCCTTTAACACCCACAGTACCGAAAGCTGCAGCAATCATGGTGTACTATATTTGCTTACAAACTTTTATTCACTGATTGAAAATTGCATATATTAACTTCCGGTGTCACCGTGGCAACGTGACAAAGAGCAGCTATAAAAGCATTTACTACCGGTGCTTTACCTTGATTGAAATATAATTTGATGCTTTTATTAATAATAGAACCAACCTTAGTCATTAGTAAGTTTAATTTGTTGTTTTCACACTGCCCAGGGTAGCCGAGGGGTCTTAAAAAGTCTAAAATCCAATAACCTGGATTTAAGGCCTTAAAAAGTCTTAAATTTTAATGAAACATCTTAAAAACAACTCTGGCAGGTCTTAAAGATGAATTAATGTTACTTTCATTTAATAAAAGAAATTAATTGTCTTGCTTTTAAATATCTCAATTTTAAGTTTACCGTAACAAAACTATAATGATCAGTTGATCAGTTACGGTTTGTTACGGCGCTGAGTTCTGTTTTAGACAGAACCAAAAAGCAAGAGCTGTGCTCCCTGGATAGAATTTGTCAAAATTCTATCCAGAATTTGTGGAGGAACTACAAGGAGAGTGAAAAGCTAATGTTGCTGACATTTAGTTCCTCACACTGTAAGTCACAGTAATTAAACCGGGAAAATGGGTAAATGGAAATTCAAAACCTATGGTTAAAGAACAGTCAATGTAATGCGTGTTATAAGCCGGAGCCTTAAAACCTTTTTTAAGCTTGCTGCAACTCCTGCAAGCAAAATCTGAACCTTGGAACACTGGGCATCGCTTCTCTGGAATCAGAAAAGCATAAATTGGTTTAAAAAAAACAGCAAGGAACGGCTGCAATTATTGCGTTTTGTTCCATGTCTTTTCGTCTAGCATCAACACCGATCGACCTCTGTTCAGCGCTTGGAGATACACCAACTCTAAAAGCTGAGGCGCTTTACACACCTTCGCGATCCATCAATCATATACCAGCAATGATGACAATGATAAACTTTGGAACACTGGAAAAACTGCTAGAAAGAACTTAATACATAATAAATTCACTTAATAAATTGATTTACTTTGCAGTAATTCTGGTTTTAGGTCAATTGCGTTTAGATTGCGTTTATAGTTTTCTTAAATTGATGTGAAATGTATCTTAAATTCCAACCCTAATGGTCTTAAAAAGTCTTCAATTTCACTTGTTGAAAGCTGGAGATACCCTGTTGTCAGATAAACTCTTATTCTGGGTCAAATGACCGCAAGACCCTCTCCTATAGTTCTACCCAAGTGTTTAGTGATGAGGGTAGCTTGCTGTAAATTCCTGTAATTGCTTTGTAAGTCTGACCCATCCAGAAAACTGCTTTTAGACTGTAAACCAACCGAGCCATGGTTGAGTTCCAAATAAACCGAGAGTGCCTCCTCTGTTTGTTTTGCTGTGTCCAGCTGTATTATCCAGCCTTAGTACGGAGGAAGTTTCAAACCCTCAATCAGGGTCCAAATCAAATTAAAACGGTAGTCTGCCCGTCAGAATCGCCCCTCCACAAGCATTCAAAATGTCAATAGCCAATTTAAACCTGCAAAGTTTTGAAATCTATACACAAATACAAGTCCAAATCTTGAGGTCTGGGGTAAAGCAATGTCAGTGAAGTCACTGTTCTGCGTCTACTGCTAACAAAAGTCATTATTCGGGAGGGCCAGAGCAGATTCTTGGAGGTACAGTTAATTCTACAGGACAGGTATACAAAAAAAACACACGCTCTGACACACACACACACTGGATGTGCCCCATGTTGGGCCCATACTAATACATTTTCCTGACATGGGTAATATGTAGGTAATATGTGATGAAACATACCCTTTCATTAACAACGATAATCACTTACCCTTTCAGATTTAAAAACCTGTAAACCTAGTCCTGTTTTTTGTTTTTTTTCTTTAAGTTATTGTTTCACATTTCCAAGCAGGTGAAATGTACTTAAATGCTAATTCGATTCCACATGAGTCACAGGGAGGCTGCATTTTCAGTGGCACTGACTGACTAATGAATACCCGCCTTGGTAGGAGACCTGGCAACTCTCAAACAAATGACTTCATTATCAGCACTTGATATTCAGGGGGCATGCTTCAGTGTGACAGAGTTGTGGAATTTACATGTCTCTTATTTTCCCTGTGTCCATCTGAAAGAAACCAAGGCCAGGGAATAAAGACAGGAAAACACGAGAGGGTTTTAAGAATCTGGTGAGATTATGTCGAGTTCATTTTGCTGTCAGTGTATCACTACACATTTCCAAAGCTAACAAAAGAGTTTGCCTGTAAGCAACACTGGTGCTGATTTGGGGGATGAAGATACATCAAGAAGCAAACAGTAAGAGCGTGTGTAAAGAATGTCTTTTCGAAACCCCAACACTCGCTTTGCATATTAGAGAGTGAGGGATACCAGTTTTCCCTCCAGCACAAGATCAGAACCATTCCTTTCTATGAACTGCAATGAGCCTCCTCCTCCTCAAGCAGGAATTCAGTGGGAATCAAAGCAGGATAAGTCATGATTAATTCTATTGTCTCCGATGCTGCTGATAGCAACCAAGGCTGCTATCCTTTCTGCAGCCTTAATGTGCAAACAGAATATGTAATATCCAATGTAGCAGTCTGCTCTGATGCATCTCCTTCCCACTCATGTAGCAATTGAGACGGCGTTGCTTTCGAGAGTGACGCCACGAGAGAAAGAAGATGGATGGTTTCAATAAAGATTATAACACATTAACAATTCTGGGCACAGTGGGAAACAAAACACAAAGCCGTAATGGCATGTTTATTTAGTCTCATCTTCTAGTCTTCAGTCAGCCGAGGTCCTAATGTTCCTTTTTTTTATTTTTTATATATGTTTGTATTCTTCCTCGTTCTTCCTGCATCATGCATCTCCCTGCCCGAATTGGTATTTTGACATTCAAAAGCGTCCTTCCTATTTGCCCTTCTGAATAATTGAAATTCATCTTCTTTCTTTTTTTTATTTCCGAATCACTGCAGGAGTTATTTCGTACTCGGTCCTTGAGGCGAATCAGATTGTCACAGTTTTGAAAGTGCAAACACTGTGGTTGAGGCAGAAGCGTTTGGATGTGTGGTTGTGTGTATGTGCATGTTAGGGGATTTCTCGCTACTGTCCTTCTACAGATGAAGTCATCCTTAGCCTTTCCCTATAACCAGCAGTCAGTGGTTCTCATTGGATTCTGCAAAAAATAAAAAATAAAAAATGTGACCATGAATATCTTGCAACGCTGTGCTTACTTGTTTGAGCAGATATGACAGCTCTGCTGGGAAAACGAACAGCGGAAAAAAAAACCAAAGCATTTAAATTACCACATTCCTTAATGCCATCATTTAAATTACAAGTGTTTATAATTTGTCATTCCCTCTGTCTGTATCTCTCTTTTATGCCATTATGTCCCACTGGCTCCCACTGTGGAATTCCACATAGACATGAGGATTCCTGCCTTCCCTGGGGAAGAATGTAATTTAATTATAATCAAACAGCTAGCAGGGGAGGCAGTTTGTGTTTAAGTCACTAATGGATACATATTGCTTACTCTAGTCAAACATTTTCAGAACGGAAAGCTCCTCAGCATTTCATAGGCGGCTATCAAGCGGCTACGTGCATGATGAGGAGCTAAGCACATCCATGCGTGGGATTATTTATACAGCATACAATATATATGCATGGCTTTTTCCGCAGTCCTGCAGAAGTTGGAATTGAGCGAAGTTATCTGACATGCTTCAAAGGATTTGGCTTGTGTATACTTAAGGACCCTATATTCATGCAATACATATTAATTAGTGTATTCGCAAGTGTGAGTAGATATGTACAGCAATATGTTTGCCCGTGTGCACGTCTGTGGGCAAAGCAGGATGTATAATGTACAGCACCCAGGCAGCCTTGGGAGAGAGAGCCCATTACCTTAGTAAGAGAGGGGGAGGGCCGGAGAATCCAACAATATCCCACAGAGCGCTGGTTATAGATCTATTCTTTTTCACTGTGTCTCATTCAAGACAGCCATTAAGTGTCCAGTTAATTAGCGGTCCGGCATCCTTTAAACTGGCAATGAAACTGCATCACAATGAGAAATTCAAAATTAATGCAGGAGAAAATGGCATTAAAAACACTGCATATTTTATCTGACTGGCTAAATTAAAGTATAACAATATATGATCTGCAAGGCTTTCTGCAATACTTTGAACCAACTTTCGCGGGAGCTGTCTCACTCAGAGCTGACATTTTATTTTACACGTAAAAATATCCTTGATTTGTTCGCTGTAAAAATGAAAAACATTTAAATGGGGTGCAATTTTTTTTAATACATTTCCAAGGCTTAACCCGCAAGTCCTCAATTGCCGTTGTAATAACATTGTAATTACATTATAATTGGGCTTGATTTAAGGTTTATATAGATTGAGAAATACAATAATCACTGCTGTGTAAATGGTCTCAACTTTCACATACATTAGAAACAAAAATCAAGGTAGAACAGCTTCTTTGTCCATCTGTCCCCAAACATCCCAACGTCGCTGATATCCAACCCACGATGCATCAAGTATCTGAGGGTAAGTCTCACTGAGGCATCAAAGCCCCAAAAATTTATATTCAGGACAGCTGGCTCATTCAGGATTTGAGGTTTGTGCACAGGGGATCATGTGATTTCTGGAGCACAACGCCGTTCTGATCAACAACTCCAAAGTGTCCTCTGTCTGTCTATGGAGGGCAGTGATGGTGGAAGAAACCTGCTTAGTTCACCCAATAAGATGGAAACAGAGCGTATAAGTAAACATAGTGCATCAGAAGTTCTCCCCACTGATAACGAGATCCACACTTTTTTTCCTGATAGCAGTGGCACATCCCCAAAAAGCCCCCTATCGCCTGCATTGTACAAGCGAATCTCCCTGATTTGAACTCCTCAAATTAAATTTGAATATATGTCTGAAAAACAATGTTTTTTATAAAAAAGAAGAGCTTCCCCTAGTCAGTAAATTATGAACTTTTAATGTAAAATATTTTAAAAACCATGATAGACCTCGAGTCGATGCATTTACCACCAGATTTTGACTAAATTGGGCAAACAGTTGAGATATTATGGCCAGAAAATTTGGGGGATGAAACTCCCCCTAGCATCGGAAATAAACAACTAACATTTCACAAAACGGTCCAGTTCTATCTTGCACTAAGTTCTATGTAGTTCACAATTTTAAAAATGATCCATGAAACAGTTTTTGAATTTTTGCGTTAACATGAAGGATCTGCTGCGGTTGCGGATATGGTAGACGCGGTGGCGGCAATGACGATGACGGGTCCTTAAAACCCACACTTTTCGGGGATATAGTAATCAGTGGTTTTCGAAATTGTCAATAATAAGGAGCTTGGATCACTGATGTCATTTTTTTTTTTTTTAAATGAAAAGAGGACATATCTTAAACTGCAGTCCTGTGAAAACGTCTTGATTTTTTCTCATTTTGTGTGTTTCTCCTACTAAAATGTGTCAGATCATCAAACAAAATTTATAAAAATGGCAACCTGAAGAAAGTTTTTGCATCCCTGAACTTTTGCCGCCTTTAGCAAACAACAACTGCACCAAATTAATCTACTGGTGAATTTTGACACACTCTGATTTGCAAGGCTGCTTCAGTGGAGGGTTTGCAAGACTGAACTGCTTTTTTCAGAGCCGCTGCAGCAATTCGGTGAATATCAGGTTCAGCCTCTGACCGACGAGGCCACTCAAAAACTCTAATTTGACTCCTTGTTAGGAATTCAGAGGTGAACTTATTCCTCCGCTTCGGATCAATGTCTTGCCGCATGACCTAGTTTCATTTGCACTTCAGCTTAAAGACTGGTGACCATACATTCTCCTTCAGAATTCATGCTCCCCATCAGTGATGATTAGTCATCCTGTCCTCGAAGCAACAAAGCAGGCCCACAACGTTACACTGCCACCTCCATGTTTGATGGCAGGTATAGTACTCTTCTTGTGGAATGCTGTGTTGGGTTTACTCCAGATGGGACCACTGTCTTCCCACAATTTCAACTTTTGTCTCATCAGTAGAAGAGCTCATCAGCTCCAACCATTCCACTTATCCATCCATTTGGCAGCAGGCTAAGAAGAGCATTCCTCTCCCCTGCAACATTCTCCAGCTCATCCTAGAGGATCCTAAGCGTTTTCAGGCCAGATGAGATATATAGTCTCTACACCAAGATCCGGTTCCACACCGGGTTCACCTCCCAGTTTGACTTGGCGGAAAAACCTCCAAAGGAAGCTGTCCTAGAGGCATCCTAATCAGATGCCCGAACCATCTCCAATGAGTCCTAATATTCTTCTGGGTCAGCTTCTGCACCGCCACTCTCCCATGGATTTTTGCCAGGTGTCTTTAAAAAAAATGGGAGCAATAAACCCTAACTTTCAATGATGGGAGTAAGGCCTGCAATAAGTTCCTGAATGAGCACCTTTGATGCTCTTTGAGGAACTTTGGAAGGTCAGCCACCTCCGGAAAGGTTAATTATTGTTCCAAGACACTTTAAATTGTTGATAAAGGGACTAACTGTGGATCTGTTGAGTCCCAGAGCCTTAAAAATAGCTACTGTTGTAATTAAGTCAGCGTTTTTCCTCATCTCTTCCGGAATTTTGGGGGGAATTTAGCATAGTGCTCTCCTGGTGAGACCTAAGAGCCAATGTCCGTCCTCAGAAAATGGTTTATTTTCATTTAGTTTGGTAGTTTTTTACATTAAGTTTCTAAAGGAAAATACGTCATATCATATCATTGAGACCCAGCTAGTATTAGAGAACATTTTTTGTCCAGAAAATACAATTACAATTTCAGACAAGTTCCTTGTGTTTAACCAGGTTGTCTGTCTTCGAAAGAAATGTAACTTTCTTTTGAAGATCTGATCTGATTTAGTATGAATTACACAGTAAAATAGAGGAGATCAGTAATCAAAACATGATTAAAACAACTTATTGTTTTTCAATATCGATATTGTCATGGATTTGTTCGCAGTCATAATTGTTTGAATATATTTTGGCATAGCATTTTCACATAATTTAGCCTCATGAGAAGAAATAAGATTTATTGCCAACAATTTGGTCTTCTCAACATATTGTTCCCCAAATCATTGAAAGCTTTGCTTTGAATTTTTTTTTCTATGTTTGTATAAAGCGAACAATATCCTCTCATTTTGAAGAAAATCTGAAGTAGTTTTTTTAAAGTTACGAGACCTCAAAGACTCAAGAGTGTTAGGTAAAATGCTAATTGTGCCTGCTGAATGAACTGATGAGCGTTTTTCGGGCTGATCCATCTGTCCTGAGGTATTTCTGTAAATTGTGTCAGTCTGAAGTGAAGAAAATATGGCTCTCACTGCATGTGGGAAAAGAGTCAGGGAGAAAATACATTCTGGCCCCTTCTGTAGCGATGTACTGAGCCAAATCAGGCCAACGCAGCGGGTCTGTCGGAGCATTCAGGGTAGTATGCTTTTCCCTTGAAGTTCAGCTGACCAATTAAAAATGACGTTGAAATTATTTGTGATTGCTGCTGCACATCAAATTAATGCAATATTTTAAAGCCGAAAATAAAGTAGGCAGATTACCATATTATGGCTTTTGGCTATAGAAAATAATACACTTAATAACAAGATAGTCATTCCCGCCAGGCAAATCAATCTGATTACTTTTTTTCTCTCTTTTTTTAAATTTCTTTCTTTTTACAGCTTTTCAATGAATCTGCGCAAAAAAAAAGGCACAACTATATTTATCTGCAACGGAACCAAATTATAATCCAATGTAAATGTCCATTATTTGTTTGTATTATCCGTATATTCTTATTACAATACTATCAAGAAAAACTCACTATGTATTTACCTATATTATATATAAGCACAGCAAGAATGACCGACAGGGCGGACACATGGAGGCAATTCAGATTCACCAATTCACCTATATTGCGTGTTTTTGGACTGTCGTTGGAAGCCAGTGGGAACCCATTCAGACATATGGACATCATGCAAAAGCCACGCTTAAAAGCTGCAGGGTGGATTTGATCCCAGAACATTTTATACCCATTTCTGACTCGATGTCAGCTGGGATTGGCTCCCCAGCTCCCCGCACAACAATGCCCAGAATGAGCTTTATTACCTACAAAAGTAAGATTTAGATTTTAGTGTGGTTACTTACCACAACCTCTTACGAAGTGGTTGTGATGAAATCAGAGTAACACTGAGTATCTCATTACGGTGACAGCTGTCAGTGGACTAGATGTTTTAGGCAGTAGGTGAACAAGTTGTCCTGATTTGTCCATGATGTGAGATCAGATTGTCTTTCACAAGGGCCAAATTGTGATGGCTAGATTACACGGTTGGAGAACATCCAGAACAGTTAGGTTGAGTGTTTCTGGCCTGAAGTGGTAAGGACCAGATAAAAAGTTTCCAAAGAAGGACAAGCGGTTAGCCACTGTTATCTGATCCCACAGAAGAGCTTTTTCAGGATAGCACAAAATCCTGAAAAAGTTCATGCTGGTTCTGGTAGCGAAGAGTTAGAATTGTCTGTTTTGGCAGCAAACAGGGAGCCATATAATAATAGGCAGCTGGTATTAATGTTAGAGCTGATTGGTGTGTAGGTTTGTTGATATTAGATTAATATGACATGAGGTTCAGGTTCACAGTTACAGAAAAAGCTGGGATGGATGGATCATTTTACAGAAATTTCACAACACTAAGAAAAAGCATTGAACGTGTTTGGCTGCTCCAGCGTTCTCTGTTCAGGAAGGATTCTCCCCCGAAGATAAGGTGACCACCCGTTAGGCTTTCACTTCAGCAGCTGCATTGTGTCTTTTATCAAGAAAGCAGAAAAAAAGAGCTGTTTCAATGAAGGCAGGAAATGTCAAATCTTCTGCTGAAAGCTGGTTTAGGAGGGAGACAGAAGAACCAGCCCTAGACACCCACTCTGGTATTGCGCAATCAGATTGCAAAGTCCAATCCAGACTTAACACCTCGTAAAACATAGGCAGCAAAACATTGCTCCCAACATTTTGATTACCTCCCATGCTGCAACGCTACAACATTGATGTTGGAGGTCCACCCACCCCCTCGCTACCAACGTGCTAGCACACGGATCACATGCACCGATCTGTGTAGGAAACACACACGTACACACACACCTTCCACCCAGGCTGAGCCAGAGAGATAAAGCCTTCTAATTATATACCTCATTTGTGGCTCTGATCCATAGAATAGATCCTTCCAGTCACCATTGCTGGTCTTTACCACCTAGGAACTGATACTGTTCTAAAATGTGTTACATTTGGTATCCAAAAACCTAATTATATTAACTATACCGTACGCACAAACTGGATTAATATTGTCAATGTGTGTTGGTAAACCCATGATAAAGGGAAATAACTTTAAATATACTTTCCTTAAATGATCTGCTGCATTCATTTTGCAGCAACAGCAGCCTTTCAGCTTCCTCCAGTAGCTTACCAAGACACCATCTGGCATGGTCTCATTAAAATGCTAATTCATTTTAATAAGAGACAGGTAATGAACTGCAATTATGTACCGTCAGAGAGATGGCATAGAGCGAAGTTTGAGCCGAGTTGGGAGAGGAGCCGTCTCACTGATCCCACTCAAAATCCCTGAAATCTACATTCTGCACCTTAGCAATCACAAGGCATGATAAGTGTTTGATTTATGTTGATGTTTATGTGGGAACATCTCTTCAGGAACTCCAGGTGTGCGAACAACGTACAAATACTCCAAAACTGATTTTTTTTTATTTCCTACATTTTTACCCAAATATCTGAAATTTATACTTTTTCAAAACAAAATTGTTCCCATTTAGATTATGTGATGCATCATTGTCTGTTTTCCTGACATGATTCAGTCTCAATGGGATGCTTCCCAATAACCTGTAGGAAAGGCAGTCATTGGTACATATCCCAAACGGCAGACAAAGCAAGACCCCACAAGTAAAACCCCTAAAAAGCAAGAAATATATTTGAAAGAAATTTCTAATGAAGAAACATGCATGTCCTTGTTTTCCTCGACTTGTGTTCTAGATTTTTGTCACTTGTATTTTAATGTATTTTTATGACAAATGTCTGTCAAAGGGCTTTGTTTTACTAGATTATTACTTGAGTGCATTTCAGTATCCTGTATTTGGAATCAATAAAATTGAATCAACATTTCTACTCTTATACTTAACCTATTCAATGTGATTAAATTTAAGAATCTAAATCTAAAGGAGAACTGTTTCCCCCTTATTGAATTTGAATCATTATAAAATGAAATGTGAGGTTGGGTCTGAAAAACATAGTTTTTCATTAAATCACCTTGCGTCTATCCATAACTGTAAATGTGGACTAAATTGGACCAACACTTGTGAAATTATGGAAATTGTGAAGATAAAGCTGCCCATAGTGTCAGAAATATGCAAGCGACCTTTAATCAAATCTAGTTCTTACTCACATTAAGGTCTATGTGGGTACAAAATTTGAAAATGATCCATCACATAGTTTTTGAGTTATCGCGTAAATACGACCATTTACATCTGCGACATGGTTGCAGTGATTACCATTCCATAATATCCATGAAAGCACGTGATTTTTCT
Organism: Lophius americanus; assembly: GCA_037951165.1. Taxonomy (NCBI): domain Eukaryota; kingdom Metazoa; phylum Chordata; class Actinopteri; order Lophiiformes; family Lophiidae; genus Lophius; species Lophius americanus. The sequence continues at coordinate 1,107,691 of JBBDHG010000090.1, read as the reverse complement.
CAAACATGAAATGATCGAGCTGCATCTTGTCGGATCTGTCCGACAAGTCGCTCACAAAGTCCTATTGGATAAGGACTTATTTATCGGTATTTGTAACGTGAGGACTTAACAGAAATAAAAACATTCTTTACCAAAATGTTGCTCTATGTAGTATAAAATGTACTATTTTGACTGAAATACAAAATGTCTTGTGAAACAATTTCACAAGCCTGATTGTTTTTACTGTTTAAAAACATGCTTGACTAATCAATTAGTTTAGTGCTGAGTTTAGAGTGTGTAAGATATTAAATACAAAAATAAAACACGCAAAGAAATATTTTTTCCTAAAATAATGTATTAGAAATAAGAAAATAACAATAAGAAACTGTTGTATATACATTCATATCCAAATAAAATCAATCTAAAGCGGTGCTTGTTTGTTCCCATGCTTCCTGGCACAGTGTTGCCGTTGAGCTCTTTAGGAGCAAAAGGAAAACACACTTGAAAGACAGAACGGGGTCGTGTGTGACGTCTTGTCCTCATATTAGTGCTGTCACCTGGTGTGAACAGCCTTCACACCAGATGGCGAGCAGACCAGTCGTTTAGGCAGAGCTGCTCTTGTCAGGGGAGATCTGGTAGCCTGACTGCAGTTTAAAACATGCCGGCTCTGAGTCCGTACCTTCAGCTCCAGTTGTCCTGGAGAACCCCCTGGATTCTAATTTCAATGAAGCCGTTCTATAGCAAACACCTAATGGTACGTTTAAAGGTTCTGTGTGTATAATGTTGGCGGTATCTCTTTGAATAAATGGAATATAATATTCATAACTATGTTTTTTATTTATTAATATTTTTTTAGTTTTAGTTTTTTAAAGCCCTTCTTATCTCCATGGAGCGGGTCCATATGGAGGCCGCCATGCCAGTACAGAAGTCTGGGGGGAGATTTTGTGGTTGAAGTTGTTACTCTGTTTTGACAAATGGAGGATCATAGTTAATATTTAGAACAAGAAAATCAATGGAAAGTCAAACCTTAACGTCAAAGCAGACATGAAGTCTCAAGAAAACGTTTAGATGTACAATTCTACCGCAGCCCGGAGGATTCAAGTCCCCTCAGCCCTACAAGCCTCCTGCCCGGCAGCCGCCAAGGAAGTTTGGCTGGCGACATTGGCCGTGAGCTTCAGAGCGCCCCATCCCTGCCCGGATGTAACCCCTTCCCTGAGATCTTTTGGGTTGAAAACGCGCCATTTCTCCTCTCCTAGGAAAAATCCAGGTAGAGAAGGAAAACGCGAGGGCTCCCAGCGCCTCCCCATGGCCAAATTTACCCACTGGATCTTTAAGATCTATTTATAAAACGAGTAATGCAGAATACAGACCTGCATTAAATATTCAAGTGAAAGCATGTATCATGGATCTAAGCTGGTATAACAGGAGAGATTTAGTGTCCAACATGCTAATGTCATCAATTAGCATTAAAAATAGAGTTTTATTTCCCGGATTAATCACCAAAGTTAATGCGTTCATGATGACGTGATTTTTAGACAATCTTTTCTTAATGGTCAATTTGATTTGAGCATTATTCCTCATTCATTATGTGTCTGGTTCTTTTTTCCGATCATATTTATTTATTGTATTCAAATTTTTCAAATCTATTCAATTGTATTCAAATGTGTGCATCAGTTTTCAATAATCAGCCATAACATTAAAACCACCTGTCAAATATTGTGTAGGTCCACATCCACTGTCAATGCAGCTCTGTGATGCTCTGTGCATCCTGACACCTTTCTATCAGATAAAGCATTTTCAGCAATGCGCTACGGTAGCACCACAGGATAGCCTTCAATCCCCATATAGGCTCCCATAAGCCTGTTGCAAGTTCAAAACTTGACCTTAGCAGGTTTGAAGATGCTCTGACTCACTCAGATCCATACACTTGGCCCCAATTACCGCCATCTGAAACATCCACTTTGAGGACTAAATGTTCATTTGATGCCTAATATATATACATAACACGATGTTATTCTTACTCTGTGTTATTCTTACTCTGTAACATGCTCTGCTGCTGTAATATTGCAATTTCCCCATTGTGGGACTAATAAAGGCTATCTATCTATCTATCTATCTATCCACGTGTCAAGTTCTCTGAACACAGCACCCACAACTCTTAAAATGATGGTTGCAGTAATAATTCAGTAATCTATTTTTACTGAAGCCATGTAACGGAATAATTTTAGGGAGAAACCTTTGACGCTCATTTTGTTAGGTATAAGTCTTATTTATGGAATGGTTAATGGGTAACACAACAATACATTGACCATGCAATAAGAGAGCATCCATTATTCGATTTTTGTTCCATTAAATTAGCATTTAAAAAAAAATTGTGCTGGGTTTTGATAATTATATTTTGGTAACCTTTTGGTTCGATCAAGCTAATTGATTGACAACATGTGTGTTATCTTCCCACAATGTTTTTTTTTTCTTGCTTTCCGTTTTTGTCGTCCTGATCTAACTGCTTTAGCGCTCTCCAACGATGTTTATCATCTGGGCGAAATAGAGCGAGTCATAAATCAACAATTTACCCATCCAGAATGAAATCTGGGCAGCCCCTTCATTCAGTCCAGGCGTGTCAGGCGTGTCCTTGGGTGCATTGTACAGAGTGATGAGGCATGTTCATATCACATATATGCAATAAATCCTCACCCAGGAGACCCAAATTACCGAACATGTCTTGTGTCTTTGTTTTATACAGGAGATCGATTAGAATATAATGTAACACAGAAAAACAAGATTGAGCTCATGTGACCTGAAACTGAATTATTCATATTTTAACATATGTGACTCATCTTTAAACTTTAAAATAAAAAATGATTTCTCTTTTTCAGGGCCGCCCACAATATCCAGTACCCAGACTCAGCAAGCGCTGCATGGAGAAAAAGGACAAATCAAATGCTTCATTCGAAGTACGCCTCCTCCAGACCGCATCGTAAGTACATCTGGTTTACCACATATTCTTTTCAACTTTCTTTATTTTTTTTCATAGAAAAAAACAAAACTATAAGCATCAATTGGTATTTTGTGGTCCTAATACCTGCAGGTTCATCCAAATAAGACAGAACTTCATTCCCACATAGATCTGTGAACAACTCCTCATGTGAAAAGTTTAGAGGCATGTGGAAAAGCGTGTTGCTTGAATTTCCCATTTAATCCGTGCTTATGCTCCGTTAGCACTGATCCTAGTGAGATTTATGGGCCGTACATAAACAGCCTGCTCTCTGAGCTCCCTTTTGCTCCTATTATTATTAATTCCTGTGTGAGAATGTGGGTGCATGTTTGCACAAGTGTGATAATTGCCATCCTTTGTCATCTTATTTGCTGTTTTTACTGTATTGATGTCCAGCTTTAACCAGCAACATAATTAATGGCAGTTTAATTTGAGTGTGGCGTCTGTGGAGGCCAGAAACAATGTTTTTAAGTATTAGTGAAGCTTTTTCTTTTATCTCAGCCAGTCAAAGCTTGAGGTTTTGGGATTGGTGCGGTCTTGGGGATTTTATTCAGGAGAGCTCAATACGTTTTAATGGATTTCAATGACATTCAGTGGAAGAGATGATTGGATTTTGTGACTTTTGAGGCTCTGGAACTTTGTGGATCCAAGACTTTTTTTTTAAAATCCTGGTATGGCAACGCCATGACCCGTCAAAACAAGAAAATCAGAAGCAAAGCAATGTGGGTCATGGTTTCAACATTGTAGGATATTGTGAATTTGCCTGGGGGAGGTACTGGATGTGGTCTCAGTGTGGCAGGTGATATCAGAATAACATTTATTATCTACTTAAAATGGCATACTTTAGTGGTTGGGAGATTTAAGACAGAAAGTACACATTTTCTCTGTGAAATGGAGGTGCTGAAAGCAAGTGTAGTGATCTGAATGACGTTGATGAGGACCAAATTGTGATGGCTAGACGTCTGGGTCAGAGCAATTCATAAGAACTCCAGTGCTTGAAAGAGCACAGCTAATTGGCAAAGGGGTCTGATGAACGTGGAGGGTTTAGGTTTGGTTAGGTTTTATGGAACTACCTTAGACCTACTGCAACAAATATTGATAAAAAGAAATAAGCTCAGGGTGGCAAAAAGGGAATCGAAACAATATTAGGCAGGTAGTTTTATGACACGTGGATGAATGGTCAGAAATCCCGGATTCATCTCTGACAAAATAACGCTCCTCACTTTAATCAGATTTATTTCTAGAAGTCGCTCAAATTCACTTCAGATTAAACTGAGTAGAAATGTAGACATTATTTAAGCAACATATTTCCCAAGTCTATTTAGATTCACTTATAATGTAACATTTGACTTAACATTGGACTTAACTTAACATTTGTGCAGTTAATGAGCTCTGTTTTTTGTAAGTTAAAACAATTTTCACTATAATCACAAGGATGTTTTGGTAGCAATGCATAAATCCAGTTACTGCACATCTCTATGCCACTGCCCACTGCCGGTATTGGTCCTGTGTCGTGTTTTCTCAGGCAGTGTACGGGGTCATGAGGGGCGATCAGCAGCTGTCCCCAGACAGCCCTGAGATGGGATGGTTTAACGTGCCAGAAATTTTGGCAGTGTCTCGACTCGATCAGCTGACATCAGTGCCTTTATTTCTAACTGCGCCTCTTAGAAGTGGCTGAGCGTCTGAGTTGCCATGGCGACACTATGCATTGTCTGGACAATAAATAATAAGCGGCCATAAAGTACAAAGAGCAGTCCTCAGCAAGGACGAATGAAAAAGGTTCAAAGCTGTCACAGCAGCACTTGCTATTAAGTTAACAGTCTATTCAGTCAAACGTAGCTCGCTTAACACCAAATCTCTCTGCAAAATAGACCATAATGATTCAAGATTTATGAATAATGATTCACAGCGTTCGAGAAACCCCCGAGTCCACATACGACAATACGCAGGTTTTTGTTTTAAAGAGGTTTCGGTAAACAGGATGGCAAAAAAGAATCAGGACAAACTATTTTCTGCCTCTGAACTTTTAAACGAAACTTTATTGACAAATGTCAATTGCAGGAACGGGCCGCAGGAGCTGAACGGGTCACACAGCGTGAGCGCAGCAATTGTGAGCTTACGCAATCTTTTGATTCGTACATTGGGAGTTGAAATCAAAAAGCTGCGACGCAAAGGTCATACAGTGTGAGCCCGACTTAAAACAGTCTCAGGGAGCGCCTGACAAATTGATGATGTTATGCGCCGGCTGTGTCAGAGGACCTGCAGTGTTTTTATCTTTGCAAACCTCTCAGATCCATCTGACATGAGTTTGGTGTTGCCTTCGGTGGCCTCAGACATACATCCTGGATGAGTCACTCCTCATTATGCTCCATCTAAACTTCCATTTGAAACAAACAGAGGGATGTCTACTCCTTCACTCATGAGGAATTTAGTGTCAAACACATTAATGTGATCAATTTACACCACAATAAATAATGCATCATGTTAGCCGGATTAATGTCATCAGCTTTAACTTTCAGACATTCTCTTGACATGATGCCAAAATACCAATTGATTTTTTTTTTGTAACATCTTTATAACAGCTCGTTCCCCTTGCTGCTTTCTTATATTTTATACACTCTACAAATGCTTTCTTGAAGCTTCAAACAGCCAAAATCCAAAGCCCGGTAATTCAGTCGTGATGGTGCGATGAGTAGATGCAATCTCCAATTATCCATGCACAAATTAGCTTCGTCTACGGATGCCATTGATGTTTCAGTGAGACAGCAGCTCGTCAGACAGAGACGAACAGCAGCAGAAGGCCAACAAACACTTTTTTTAAACAACATTTTTAACAGCACAGCATAAAGTATGTCTGAAAAGTTGTGTTGAAAGCTGAATATGTACTTGAGCATGAAGTCTGGCTCTGCCTTCTTACATAAGTCCTGTGCCTCTGTAGGTTATTGTCAGTCTAACAGACAACAAGAAAACAGCTCAGAATATTCCTCTAGACTGTTACCAACTGTCAGGAATGTTCATTAGACACACCATCCCTTTCCCATCCTTTGTTCTCAGGCCTGGTCGTGGAAGGAAACAGTACTGGAGTCTGGAACGTCTGGCCGCTACACAGTGGAGACGGTCACCACGGAGGAAGGCGTCATCTCCACTCTGACCATGAGTAACATAGTCCCGGCGGACTTCCAGACTATTTACAACTGCACAGCCTGGAACAGCTTTGGCTCCGACACCGAGATCATTCGCCTTAAGGAACAAGGTGGGAGCAAAGGTTCGACAGGTTCCACCTTTCTCTTCTTAAGATAATATGCGCGCTCTCTCTCCATAGGGATGCTAGAAGGTTGCTGCGTGTTCCTGCTCTGTTAGCTTAGGACTGTGTGTGTTAATGTGTGTGTGCTAACACGTGTGTGTCTTAAGCTTACATTTTTAACAAATCTCTTTGTATACATGTCAATCTATCCATCTGTGTTTATCTACCTTTTTCCCTTATATACCATGCATCCATTTATCCATTTATCTATCCATCTATCTTTTCATCTATCCATCCATTTATCCTTCCATCTTTTTATTCATGCCACCTTTTATCTATCTTCTATTCATTTATCCATGCATCCATTCATCCATCCATGCATCCATTCATCCATCCATGTAAATAAACCAATGATTTATTGTCCAATAGCATTTATCAATTAAAAGATATCTCAGTGGAGAAACTTTCAAAATAGAAATAATAATAAAAAAATATATATATACAGTTTAATATAGTGACAAGTGAGCTAAAGTGGCAGTAAACAAACACAAATAAGTATGTAATACATACTTAATACATTTGGGAGTTTATCATATAGTAAATATTAAATCACTTTAGACACCACTGAGGTTTTTTTTGTTGTTGTTTTTTAAGCTTGATCAGAAATATTCAAAATAGCAATCTTGCCGAGTTGGAAGTGCAGCGGTAATACACTGCATGGCCTAAATTGTGAAGCGTTTGATGTTCCGTACTGTAAATGTGATGAGACCCGTAAATTCTGGACAAATTAGTTTCCTGGATTAACATGAAGTGGAACTCCCTGGTAATTTGAACTGCTGACCTTTGGCACAGACTCGGCTTCGAATATAAAACACGCTGAGCCTCCTGCTTCCTTTAAACATTCTCTACTTCTTCTTCTTCAGACATAAATACTTTTTTTTATCTATTGACCTTTTCCCCTCTTCTGTGGGGGAGGCTGTGTTTTCCATCCACTTATCGCAAATTATAAATTATAAGCTGCTTATGTGAAAGTGACATTGATCAATGAAGACATTAAATAGGCTTTAATGGTGCAGGGTACGCACTCGGTTGTTTTTCATTTGTTTAAAATGCGAGAAGGTCATATATGTAGGCTGGTAACTCAGATCATTAAAGTGTGCTTTTAATGAGGACCGTCACAGAGGCATATAGATGCAGGTTTAATCTCGTGGCAAACGCAACATCCTCGCAGAAGCAAACACGATTATGTGTAAACTAATGCACACACACTTGCACATATCCACTCAGTGATATTGCAAACTCTCAGTGAACTTCCTCTAACAGCCAAAATGAGTGTAAATTAGGAGTTATTAGATTGTTTAACGGGATAATGAGACACCATGAAAATATTCTCCCCTTGCTGATAACAATAGGTCTATTAATTACAATTTGCTTTTATTCGGATTAACCGTGCAGAACTCATTTTCTAGGGCATTGTAACTTTGTGCTTTTAGTGCACAGTCTCATGGCTGAGGTTCGATCTTAAAGTCAAGTAGAGGTCTTCAAAAGCGACATACAACTTTAGTTCCTGAGACAGGAAGCAAAAAAAGAGGAGCGTAGGGTGCATGTCTACCTGCATGCTAGGCCTACGCTGTCGTCATCAACAACAAGTGTATACATCTGAAAAGCCACAAATCCCCTGCGTTGTACAAGCATTGATTGAGCTCCTCAAATAAATGAAGTTCTGTCCGCAGCATTTTTTTCGTGAGCAAAAAAAAAAGCTTGTGTGTCAGAAATATACAACTGACCTTTCACGAAATCAGTTCAGTTCTTCTTCACACTAAAGTCTATGTGGCTATGAAATCTGGAAATGATCGATGAAATAGTTTTTGAATTATCACGTTAAGATGATGATTCAATATTATCCTAAGTGTTTCAGGGACAAAAACATTTTTTTTCATGATTATCGCATACAAAATTGAAAACTATGAAACTGAAAGAAAACAAATACATGGATGTTTCAGAACAGGTCAGATGTATGAAGAATAGCCCATCTATTGAATCCCATTGTATTAGGGATTAATTAAAATATTAAAATATTTAATTTTGGTATTTTATGTAAATTTGAATTATCTCTGGTGACCCATCTGCAGAAACTTCATGGCCGTCAGGGGCCACGGCCAACTTCTGTGTAAGTCTAGAAGTACATTTTCTCCTTGTTGCTCTCTGCAGAATCTCTCCCAGTGGCGGTGATCATCGGCATTGCTGTCGGGGCTTTCGTTGCCGTCATTGTCCTCATGGGTACCATCGGAGCGTTTTGCTGCACCCGCTCCCAGAGAAGTACGTCCTTCTCCTCTCTGTTACTTCCACTGAGTCCTGCATGTCAAAGTACTGAATCATCCCAAAGCACGCAATAAAAATGTCCATCTGTTCAAATATTGGTTTTATTGACAAAATAATGGGAAATGAATCAGCTGTCAAGGTGATGCAATTCCGCTTGTCTGTAAGTTTGACTTTCTAAAACATTTACGGATGAAAAAAATAAATTCCAAGACCTCGCCAGCTGATGAAGGATTAATTGTTGGAAGAAGGTGTCGGAATCCTATCCAGATCACTCATTGAGATGGACATCTTTGTGTGGCGTAGCGGTGGCCAGATTGTGATAAGGGCTCATTTCATGCAACCTCAGTCTGGCTGCGTTCACTTTTGAGGCTATATACATCCTGCATTATGTTCACTGCCAACCACCCATGTACCCAGTGTAGTGACTCAGGTCTCTATCCAAGACCCAATTTGTGCTCCTGGTCCCTTCAGCATGTCTATTGTCTGTATACCACAGAGGAAGCGCACCTGGTTATGCCCTCACTGCCCGTCTCCATCTGTGCTCACCAGAGAGAACTTGCAAGCAAAATTAAGACAGAAAGTAAGACTTTATTATATGACAGTATCATCAGCTTTGTCCCAAACAGGAATGAGCTGCCCTGGAAACGCTGTGTGAGATTGTATGTGTGTGCACAATTCTGTAACGCTGTGAACTGCACTGTGGGAATTGATTAAGTGGATGAGGACGGAGAGTTGTTTATCCACTTTATTGAGATGCATGGATAACAGTTTTAATAAGGTAGATAAAAAATGTAAGTAATTACTAAGGAATTTAATGAGTAATTAAACATGAACTAACTGCTGGTTCACCATTTGTTAATTATTCAATGAGTGGCCCAATCGAATATTAGTTTATTGAGGAAAGATTGGGTAACAAATCAAAACTGACTAATTACTGATGAATAATTATGAAGTACATGCTAAACCATTTCTTTTAAAATACTATATAGTGGATAGTCTGTTCTCTAGTAAATTCACCGATGAAAATCTATACAAATAATCATTGGATAATAATTATTAGCTCATGAATATTTATGATACAGTAATTTGACCACTTTCTCGATTATCTTGATTATTATATGTTTACTATCACCCAGCAGCTGGGTACAGCACTAGTGAGAAATTACTCTATTGAACTTTTTTGTACCCACCTATAATGGAGTGATATTCTGAGCAGTTGTCCCGATTACTGATCACTTACTTATTGATTGCTTTATACCTCATTGTAAATGTTTACCAATATGTGTCATCTTTTTCTGCCAGATTTGAAGGGAGTCGTGTCGGCGAAAAATGACATTCGGGTGGAGATTGTCCACAAAGATCACAACGCAGCACGTGAAAATGAAGATCACACCTCCATGAAACAGCTGATGGTGAGTGTGAGTGTCACAAAATATTACTTTCCATTTATTATTTCTGTTTTAAAGCATGAATTTATTTCCAATTTCAATGTTTGCATGACCTCCTTGAGCTGACAATAACAATATGAGTACTCATGAAACAACTCAAACTCAGACACAGGAAATTGGCATTTCCAATTACATGTTTTACAATAATTACTAAAATGAAAAGCACTGAAAGATGAACTGACAGCACTTTATCCTCAATGTTGATGTGATGGAAGCAAAAATTAGGAAGTTGAAGGATATGGCACAGTAAGGAATCTTAGTATGTGTCGCGTATTTGGGGAAACAGATAATAACTAAATGTTTTAATAATCAGAATATGTGGAACACATGGGATTTTACCAATGTGTCTATTATTTATTATTAGTTATTTCCACAGCAGTTGTAGTTTAAAAAAAGTTCCCTTGAGTGACTATATCTATATTGTATATGAGATATACAATATAGATCTGCTCGAGAGGATTCACAGGCATCAAATTTGGACCAAATTGGATAAATGGTTGAGAACTTATGGCCTAAAAAATGTTTAGAAGTAAAGTAACCAGCACACTTTTCTAGCGTCAGAAATATGAAATCCATCTTTCCCAAAATCAATCAAGTTCTTCCTCATACTATCGTCTTTGAGGGTATAAAGTTTGAAAATGATCCATGAAATACTTTTTGGGGTATGTCTGAAAACAGTGATTGTAAAAAAAATAAGCTCCCCCCCAGTGAGTAAAATAGGATTTTTCTTAGAGTAAAATATGAAATATGCAACATATATCCTCTTGAGATATGGACTGAATTTTGTCTAAAAATTCTTAAGCAAATTTCTTGGTTAAGAAATTTTGGCTAAAAACTTTGAGATAAGGCGCCCCCTAGTGGTAGAAATATGCAATCAAACTTTCCCCAAATCACTCCAGTTCTTCCTCGCACAAAGGTCTATGTGGATATCAGATTTGAACATGATCCATGATATAGATTATGAGTTAGGGGGATGACGATTCCATATTATCCCCAACATTTCACGGATGGCCATCACCATGCATGTACTGCAGATCCTTCGTGTTAACGCCTGTTTAATGGTTCATTTTCAAATTTTATAATGTAATACCAACATGGACCTTAGTGTGAGGAGGAACTGGAGCGTTTTTAGGAAATGTCAGTTGTATATTTCTGAAACTAGGGCGGCATTAGATCAGTGGGTAGAGTGCTCATCCCTCGACCGGGAGACCAGGGTTCGAGCCCGCCCCTAACCCAACAAGCAGTGGGTCCTTGAGCAAAACCCTGAATCCCCAGCAAGGCTGCCGACTGCTCCCTCAGGGATGGCTTAAATGCAGAAATAACTTTCATAACGTTGTAATGTGTAACATTTGATAAATAGAAAGATTATTATTATCTCCAAACGTTTTGGGGCCTTCATTTCTCAACTGCTGGTCCGATTGAGTCCAAACGTGGTGCACATGAATCATAACAGGAGATCCATCTTGTACACATAGTTTTTTACTTTAATAGTTCATGTTTTACTCACTAGAGGAAACACAGCGTTTCATAAAAATGCAGGGAAAAATACAATAACTGTAAATATGATGATTTTGATGCATGCTGGGTAATCCCACAGTGGTTGTACATCTATATCTGCATGCCCTCTAGACAGATAAAGAATTGTTTCCTCGTTGGATCTATACCAATATTTTTGGTAACCGTGCAGCTTTCTCCACGACTGGGCTATTTGCAGTTTGTGGCTTTGGAATTAATTTTCTTTCAGAGCATAGTCGATACTTGATGTAAGTGCAGGGAAATAAGCCGAGCTCACTTACAAATCTGCATTTTGTTAAGATAAATAAAAGATATTCGCGGATACATTATTAATTCTCTCCTCTAGCCCGGAGCGAAGGTGAAACACTTCTCATATTGAAAAGAAGAACAAGCGGTGAAAATGAAATCCTTCCATCTTGCAATGTCTTTTTTTATTCTGAGTGGGAGAGTGTCTGCATCTGCACTGATCCTTAATGTACTTTGCATGATTTGTGCGCAGGTTGAGCGAGGAGAGTTTCAGCAGGAGTCTGTTCTGAAGCAGCTGGAGGTCTTACAAGAGGAAGAGAAGGAGTATCAGCACATTAAAGTACGACTCATGAGCGGTGACATGTGAGGATATGAATGTGGGGCGAATGCGGGTAAACTCAGGAGAGAGAGAGAGAGAGAGAGAGAGAGAGAGAGAGAGAGAGAGAGAGAGAGAGAGAGAGAGGAGAGAGAGAGAGAGAGAGAGAGAGAGAGAGAGAGAGAGAGAGAGAGGAGAGAGAGAGAGAGAGAGAGAGAGAGAGAGAGAGAGAGAGAGAGAGAGAGAGAGAGAGAGAGAGAGAGAGAGAGAGAGCCCTTTTGGGCATAGGGTGGTCTTCTAATGTGGCACCAAAAATAGCTGAGAAGCATTAATCCCTCTCCTGCTACATGACAGTTTGTAAGGATCCAGATTCCAGAGGCTGAATGACTCACGGTACACGACTGATTATTATTAATAAATCTCTTATCAAACGTGTATTCTGAAAAAAAATAATAATCTGGTTGGTCTCAAAGCTGCAATTTAAGTTTATTTAAGAATGTGTTGGACAGGGAGAAATGCCGGCCATTTGTTAGACCTACGGGTTTTGCTGTCAGCAGTATTCCCAACCTATTTAAAGTGTATAGGCCCAATATTATTCAATACCCAATTTGAATTATTCTTCTATTTTTCAGGCAGTTATGTTCTTTAAAGCTAGAGCATGTTTTCATATTTCTTTCTTTTTTGTCATTTAACCGTTGGAGCTGCAGATAAAACTTCACTGCAGAGACAAATTCTTCATTTGTCTGTGGTCGCGTGGTGAATCTCCTTCCGTTGTGTTTTGGTGTATACCCTGCCTCCTCTGGGGCCAGATTTTTAGTCATACTTAATGACAGGGAGCATGAGGCGGGAGCAGAGGGGGGACCTGAACAAGATAACGACCGGATGTAAACAACCTCCCTGTTTGCCGTCTGATAATGTCAAGCATAACAACCGATCCTCTCAGGTTGTCGTTCTCATTTTTCCATTATAAGCATTCCTCTTTTGGGATTTGCCACCATGCTGACGATGGCTGACATTCACATCCATTCACACAGGGACTTTTATAAAAACACAAACACACATACAATCCCAAACTGGACCCTTAGCAACGGCATGGTCCCGTGTTCCGACACAGTGCAGACACGGCACCACACTGTTTGGTCCAATTAAATCTGGTTTGTCCACCAGTTTGCTGTGACACATTAGATCCTAATATATTTACAATAAAGGTCATTTTAATCATGAAGAACTTGCTGAAAGTGTTGGCTTGAGGTTCACCGAATCCATTTTTTCTCATAATGACAACCTTTTCCCTTTATATTCTGGGATGTTAATGGTAATTACTGCCTGAGTGACGGAGGCTCCTGCTCACAATACATGTGAATCCTATTAAACAAATGAGGGTTTTTTTCCTCCTCTATTTCCTGTTTAATATTAAATGTATACAATATGATAAAACACATAACTAGAATGGCATTCAGAGTGCAGACCCCTATTACTTCCAATTGTCTTATACCTTCTATGATACACAAATGTGTAGACATAACCGTTATATCGCTGCATGCATTTCGAAAATGTATGCTTGTGCACAGCAGGAGTGTCAGCATCACCTCTCAATTATCACTTATGACCCACTTCATGAGTCGCCATATCTGCAGAGAGCCTACACGAGCTGCTATAATTATCGTTTTGCTCTGCTGGGGACACAGAAAAACACTCTTTGGGTAGGATGCGTGTCGCCTCCAGCCATTAACAGTTTCTACGGTATGAGGTCAGATTATAGGCTAAAACTGGATTATCCAGGCTGCTGCACCGCCGTCTCTTTCTCTCTCTGTTGCTCTGTGTGTGTCATGACATGGATGCATAAGGAGCTGTTACACCTGAGCAGGTGCTGAGACAAAAGGTGCAGTTCAAAGACTTAATATTCAATGAACACAATTTACATAGCCTACTGTGATGCACCCTTGAGTTCCCCTTGTGAACACAGGGGCAGATCAACACAAGGGGAGGTTTCACCTCTGACCATAGGTAGCAACAGAAGGGAATCAGACATCTTTTTAAACTAAATGATAGAGGTTGGTTCAGGATCTGACTTATTATGTATTATATGTGCGACAAATAACCAGAAAGCAATGCTTTAGCGGCTAATAAGAGTTAGCAGCAAACTCTCAGAAAAAGAAAATCAATTGAACATTTTTACAAAAGTGGGCAACGCACTTAAAATTGACTCAATTTTACAGATAAGTAATTATATAGAAAGCCCTTGATGCATATATTAAAATAAGCTGTGTAATGAGTCGTGACTCATTTTCTCTCTGATAGCAGACTTAAGATTTAAAATCACTCACCGGCACAGCACATGAAAGTCAGTGACCCACAACAAACAGTCAATATCAACAAGCAGCGCCAAAATCAAGAACAAAAAGGTTGAGTACTCAGGAGGTCACGAGCCAAAGCCTTCAATTCAAAAATGAGGAGCAAACACATGAAAAACAAGCAGAATCCAAACAGGTAAATCAACAGAAAATCAAGATGGAGATAAACTTGCAATGACAACTTTAGAGTAAAAGGGCAGGAACGAGCTGGGAACCAAAATCAGAAACTGACAGAGGAAGGAGAAGATGAGACACAGGTGAAGGGCAACAGGACAGAGGTGAAAGGGATGGACAGTCATGCAGGAGGAAATAGGAAGACAAAAACTAGAAGAGGAAGACAGGAAACAGACACAAAGAATCATCACAAATAAGAGAGAAGGAAACAGGCACATAAGGACGGGGTAAGAAATGGAAACATGGAGGATTAACATGACAAAAAAACAATCATAAAGCAAAGACAGGCAGAAATAAACTTTCAAAATGAAATGATGGAAAATAATAATCACAAAACCCGAAAGACATGAGGCAACGAACTTTCAAAATAAAGCGGGAGACCACCAACTCACATCAATATCATGACAGGAGCTGTGCTGGTCGTGTTTCCAATGAGACATGACATCCTGAGCTGAGGTGGTAAAAATAATTGGAATAACATGTATTTCCTGTGTTTCCAATAGGATCCTACAAATGGCTACTACAGCGTAAACACCTTTAAGGAGCACCACACGCCCACCCAGGCTGGGAATCAGTCCACCGAGGCGCGGAACCCCACCAACACGGGCACCCTGGGCAAGCAGCGGGTACCAACGGGCATGTCCTTCACCAACATCTACTCCACTCTGGGAGCAGGTCCCAACCGCTTGTATGACTACAGCCAACGCTTCGTTCTTGGCATGGGTAGTAGCTCCATCGAGCTGTGCGAGCGGGAGTTCCAGCGCGGCTCACTCAGCGACTCCAGCTCTTTTATCGACACGCAGTGCGACAGCAGCGTCAGCAGCTACAGTAAGCCCGACGGCTACGTGCAGTTCGACAAAGACAGCAAGGCGTCGGCCTCCTCTTCCTCCCACTATTCCCAGTCCTCCTCGCAGAACTCAGACCTCACCCGGCCGCTGCAGAAGCGCATGCAGACCCATGTCTGACCAGCGAGGAGGGATGGGTGTTTGGAAGGGGAGCAACAAGCAGATAGGATTGTAAAAACTGTGACAGAATCCACTCCCGGGAACCATTGATGTAGAAATCTGACTGTTTGGACCGGACACCTGGGAATAGAGTGGCCGGTTGGCCTCAACACACTGTGTGACTTGTTGAAAGTTTTCAATGTCCCAAAAAGAGGATCAAGAAGCCTTACATTTCCCTCTGGCTTAACCCATCCACCAACTCCTTTTTTTTTTTCTATCAGAATTTTGCCACAGAGAGGTAATTTTCCACCACGAGTTTGGAATTTGAACCACCGGTACCTGGAGTACACAGTGGGATTGTTGGCAGTAGGCAGGAAACCACAAAACATGTTGTTTGAGTGACAACCAGCCCCGGCAGAGAATATTTGCCATTTGGAGATTGTTACATGAAAATGGGTGTGAGAAAAAGTCCTGCTGCTCTCTTGTAGTGTGAAGCACAAAAATGAATGTGCATTTGAGCGGTTTGTAGTCCTTAAAGCGACTGCTCTCTCCTCCAACACTGTTCTGTTCAAACACTGTATGTTGAGCGCTCTTGTTAAAACTGGTCTCCTGTGTAGGTGGAAGGAAACTTTCTCCACCAGCCCACTGTCGCCTTGAAAAGAACCGCTGTTTTCCCTCCCCGTAGTGCTATCTGGGCCACAGACGCGAGCAGATAAAGAGGGGCCGGGATCTAATTTTGAAAACCTGAGTCAGGATTTTGCCGTGACACTCTGCGATAAAGAGTATCAGTGTACATATGTGACTGTACTTTCTTTTCTAGCATCTGATTTCAGACTGCTTTTCCTCATGGAGGACTCTTAATGAGACGTGAGCGCTCGTCTTGTCCGTATCTACTTTGCCTTGAGGGTGTGTGGAACTGTGTCAATACAAACTTTGAGATGGGAAAAAACTGTTTGTTCTTCTGTCGGTGCAGAGCCGGAGCCTCTTCTGCATTCCTGCACACAGTTCAACTACAAGACAAGCCGCAGGAAAGCCCACAAACCGCAACACGGGTCGCTCCTGTGTGTTTCTCCTGCAAACCCTGCAGGTCGTCAGCCATATGCTTGAGGGTGTACATGTTCAATGAATTGTAAACATATTTCTAGCAGGGCTTCTTGCTGTGTGGTTTTCTCCATCGCTGTCGTCAATATCATTGTTGACACTGGAGCTTAGCGCTTCTGGACTGCTTACCTGCCTCCGATCGTTCCGGTTATCAAAGGACACGACGAGTAACTTTAGAAAATGTGTTTTTACTTTGCTGTCTCCTGTTCACCTATGGCTACCGTGGAGCTGATGGCGCTTTTCCAGTTTAATTTTGTTCAATACTGCACTGTACGTGACATAAGGGAGGGATTAATGATTTATTCACTGATATTGTTATAGTTTTAGTTGAGAGTAGAGAAATAGAGAGAGGTGGTTTCAACCAGCAGCTGCACAGACACTCGCACCACGAATACAATTTCCACGAGAGCCTCAATGTCAAGTGTGTCCGAAGTCATGCACTGTGCATGTTTGTTGCAGATCATTGGGGGAGTTCAGATTTTTGCAGCATCAAGCACACATGGTATGACGCAATTGGACAAAAAAATATGCAGAACACGACATCAGCACTATATTTGGACCTCTAAATGAGAAGGAAAGCGGACAATGTCATGTATCAGAACACATTTTTTCGTCCTGGTAATCAGTGTTTAAGCAGGCATTTACTGGCTGAAGGCAAACATGGGCCACTGCTGTAAAAGCAACCGTCAACTCATACATTGTATCACATTTTAGACATTAAATCCTCATTTTTGTTTGATTTCAATGTCTGTTCCAACCAATCTTATATAACCTAATTTGATCAGGTTGTTAAAGAGGTCAGTTTCAAGGACATAAGTGCAGAATTTTCAAACCAAATCTTGAAAAAAGTGTATTAGGTCACACTGAATCATATTAAATCTTGGGGTTTTCAGTCTTTTCCACGCTGAAACGGACGTCTTGGATGAATTGGGCCTAAAACTCTCCTAATCCAATGACAATCCAACCCACAAAAGAAAGTTGTTGTAAGCACTTTACATATGATTAGGTTGAAAGCGGTTGAATTGGTCTTTTCACTTGAGTGACAGTAGTTTGGACTCTAATTTTACAAATGGATTGGCGCCATGGTACAGCTTAAGTCAAAAAGCTCTGTTTCAACGCTGATAATCCAGTTTGGCACTTAACAGCCTGTTTATAAATCTCTAATTCTGTCTTTCTCTGTATATCATTTTTTTCTTGCTCCTTGCTTTTCTTTCTCACTCAGATTTCATTAGATTTGAGCTTAACAAATCCACATGGCATCAAAACAGACGCAGACAATTTCCTCTTTGTTTCCCTTCCAAAAATCTCATCGACCTTACTTGTTCATCGCAAATTACATGAAAGGCTTGTGTGAGCAGTTTTCTGTCCAAGATCTCATGGGGGGAACTCTGAACGCCGAGCACATTGGGGGCTATAGGATGAGAAGCTTAGCTGTTGCAGCTTTGAAGTGGGAAGCAGGAGGAGGTTGTTATACCTTCTTCTCCTCAGAGATATCCAGATGTGGGCACTACATTAAGTTAGACACCACTGATGACTGTTAATCATTTCTATCAAGATTTAGGATTGCAGGATGAAAGTTGTCCCTTGCAGCGGCCAATGACAACTTGATCTAGGTTGCGTGGGACACAATTTAGTTTTCATTTATTACATATATATATTATGCATAATATTCATCCACAGGAACAAAATTATACGTTTTGCATTCACTTGAGAAAAAGAATCTTCCAGAATTAACCCATAAGAACCCGTAGGGATTGAGGTGTCACAACCCCATTAAGACAGTTACCTCCTAACTGTTGACTTTTCTTCAGTAAATTTGAGCTGTGTAATGAGTTGATCATGTAATTGCAATCAATTATGATACAGTTGAGTATTTTGAGGGGATTTCAACCTCAGATCCTATAAGACATCAATAAATCAGTGTGTTAACAAAATGTTCTTTATAGCATGATAAAGACAAACAATATTTTATGGCAAAAAACCCCCACATTCATTCCATGTTATCATGCTTTTAATGTAGCATTTTAGCTTCAAAATTGTTTTGCCCGAGGGAAAAAATATAGACTGTCGTGAATCCTAAAACAAAACGATGAAAATGAGTTACTATCTTATAGTATCAAGTCAGGATTTAGTCAGCAAAAGTGTAAGATACTGGTAGTATACTTTTATAAATATTTATGTAGTTTCCTCGAGGGGATATTCCATTTCTCTAAGTCATGAAAGGGATTTGAAAAATATAAAACTGAACAAAATGTAAAAATGCATTGAAATTGGTGTTATTGCTGATTGTTGACTTATCACATACGGTTTTCACTACAAAAATGATAATCTACGGAGATTTAACAATTTTTTTGTGTTCATGTCATGCAAAAAGAAACAAACAAAACTACAACATCACAATGTGGTATTTAACTGGATTAATATCTTGAAAATTTTGTCCCCCATAATTTCCCTTTGAAGAGGAAATGGTTGCTGGTCTCTATGGGTTAATTGAATGGGCCTTAGGTGACGGCACAAACTAACTCATTAAGATACCTCATTACAAATGACTTATTTTGCACATCAATTAAAATCAATGTGTCAGACTAAAATCGAAAAACAATCTGCACTACACTAAACTAGCTGTTCCATTATCTGTTTTTTTCCTCCAAATAAACAAGATCATTTTGTCTTTTTTTTTTTTGTTTGTTTCTCAAGTGAAAGCAGTATGCTTCAGTAAAATTGAGAGAAACTTCATCGAAAACATGCGGACTGCTCAAAGACAGAGCATGTCTCTATTTTAAATCCTGCTCAACTGTTTTGTTGAGCCCATTTTTAGCTTGTATTTCTTATTAAAACATGTGACTGGTCCAGTTGATGACCCAGTGGCAGCATGTTTATGAGAAAGAATAAGGGCCCAAGAATGGAGCCATGTGGGATACCATGACTATTGAGAAAGTCCTATTCCATAAATTTGAATTACTAAAACCAGAATTATGTAGCTTGATTAAAATGAAACAGTTTAATAAGGGACACAAATAAACACATGCTTTACCAAAGTTTGAACTAAACTAATTTTTAAAAAATTGACTATTTGCCATGAAATATAAAATGTCATCATTAAATAATTTGATAAGTCTAATTCTTTTTTCTTTTTTTTTTACTATTAAAAAATCATGCTTGACCAAACAATTTGCCATGCAGACATTAAATTAACAAATGTCTCAAATAAAACAAATAAAATATGCAAAGACATAATTTTCCCAGTTTTTTTTTTCTTGGTGAGGACGTTAAAGGGTTAAGAAACAAAACTAATTTGCCCCCTTGTCCGAAGGGTCTGGTCGTACTAATGTGAAGCAGCTCCCCGCACTGATCCAAACATAATGCATTTTCCCAGTCCAGAGAATCTGCACACTGCACAGCAAACACATAAATATTTGACGGGCAAGCTTTCTCTCCCATCCCCCCATGGCACCAGCGACAGTGGCGAGCGCCACAGGATGTGAAGGCCATGTCTGTCTCTGGAAATCAAAGCCCATGTGGGGAGAAGTCTGCCCCGCTCACCTACGGACACCTCTCCGGCTGGTGCTGGCAGGGCCCGTTTGCCTGGCTACGAGCGGCGCACAGATGCCAGGGCATGACAGATGAATAAACACAAAGACCCAAAACAATTACAAGAGGTTGTTGCCCTCTGCTCATAAAATAAAGCAAGGGTTTTAAAATGGATGATGCAGGGCGGTCTATTTATCCACAGATGGTGAAAACAAGACTCTTTAGTACACATTCCTGCAAAGGTGAATAGTCCAACATAGGCAAAGAGCAGCGTGGCGACTGATTGCTAGACCCTTTCCTCTGCCCACTGGCTAGATTATATTTGTTTCCTGCACAGAAAAAACTGGTCTGAGTAAACTGGAAAATAATGAACATCCGTGCTGCCAGTATCTCACCTTTTTGTGGAAAGGGTGCTCTACATGTGACTCCCTTATTGTATGATAGGTGCAACTCCACGATGGAAGACTTGAGAGATGGTGCCATTTCAAACAGTGAATTCATCTTTAAAAGAAAATACCTTTACTGTGTAAATGCTTTCTATTGCTATTCCTCTCCTTCTCTCTCACTGCTTTTCTTTTTTTTTACCAATCAATAACTTTAGTACTTAAATAAGAAGCCACTGTAATGGAAGGAGGAAAGATGGCCTTGACTGAACAGCATTTGCAAATAATTCTCCGGGTTTGCTTCAGCCTGCAGGGCTCAACAGGAATCGGCGTCGTGTGGTTTACAGCATGCAGCGTACGATAAGTCAGAGAAAATTGAAAGAGTCTGAGAAAAGCATTTGCAAGTCAAAAAATGTGGCTTCTCTCCAATTGGTTGAATTGCTCTGTACTCCAAATGATGTGAATCAATGTGCAAATACTTCATGATGCAAGTCTAAAAAGTACAGAACTTAGAAGGTCATTTTTAGAGTTTGTATAAGTCATAAACATAACTGTAATGAAAAAAAACATGTAAATTCTACTGGGTAAACCACTATTTTCAGGCACTGGCCCTCTGTATCTAAGCAAAAAAAAAAGAAACATTTAAAAAAAGAGAGAAAAATGGTTGTATTTTAACTGTACTGGTCCGTGAATCTATGATGCTTTTGCTCTGTATATTTGGAGAATAAAAATGAATTTGTGTTTATATTGACTTGCTGTCTGTCAGTGAGAATGTGTGAGTGACAATAACAAGGGAGGCTTTTGCTACTCGGCCAACATATGAGAGACCGAGAATTCACAAGTAAAATAAACAACTTTCATCCAAAAAAGATACAAATGATTTATAGCCATGGTTAGAAATTCCACAACACCGTTAGGAGAGAAAACAGGGACAGACTATGTGTATTATCCAACGCAGGATCAGAGGCATGAAACAACACCTGGGCAAAACCAAATCTATATTTCACAAAGATGAACATATAGTCTGCTTGATTCATTCAACAATTTCTTTCTCCCAGCCTTTTTTCTTCCGATACTCCTCAAACAGAATTTCAGGAATTTCCTTATACCTTCATCATATCCCAAAAAAGTCGTGGATATTGTTGAATTGTCGTTGCTGCTGCCGCCGTAGATTCTTCGTGTAAATAAGATAACTATAAACAATTTCATGGGTCACATTCTAATTTTATACCCACATAGACCTCAGTGGGAGGAAGAACTGGATTGGTTTTGGGAAAGGTCAGTTGTATACCTTGATGCCAGGGGGGGGGCTTTACTTACAGATGTATTTGAGACATAATTTATCAACATATTTTACTCTTATAGTTTATTTTTTACTCCCTAAGGGGAGCGTTTCATGAAAAACATTGTTTTTTAGTTGTACAGCACAGGGGCTTTTCTGGGACAACAGCGAACGACTACTTTCTGATCTCTTTGCTGAGCATTAAAACTAAAGCATCTAAGCTGTTCAACACATAAAATCCACTGAATGTTAAAATATGCATCTCAATTTGCACGGAAGAAATGAGCAGGTCAAATAAAGAGGCGCAGATTCTTATTTACACATTTATACCACAGATGTCGCAACACAAGAAATAAATAAAATCAGATAAAACCAGACTGAGTAGCAAAGCAATCATTGAAGGCCGTGTATACAAAAACCAAGAAAAGCACACCGAACGTGTATGGAGAGGATCAAGAATATGAAAGGGAAATGAAAAAGTTGAAAGACATTCCACACGTATTGTATGTAGTTATGTATGTAATTCCACATATATTAAATTTCCTCAAAGACCACTGCGCATTACATTGCTGTCACTATTTATTTCTGCTCTCATGACGTGTTTCTGGCTAACATAATGACATGACTCTAGTCCCTCCGACATAATGATTTGGCTCTAGTGCTTCTGCGACATAATGATGTGATTCTTGTGCCTCTGACATAATGACATGACTATAAGGCCTCTGTGACATAATGACATAACTCTAGTATCGCTGACATAACGACGTGCCTCTGTGACATAATGACATGACTATAAGGCCTCTGTGACATAATGACATAACTCTAGTATCGCTGACATAACGACGTGCCTCTGTGACATAATGACATGACTATAGTGCCTCTGCGACCTAATGACATGACTATAGTGCCTAAGTGACATAATGACATAAAACTAGTGCCTCTGACATAATGACGTGAGTCTAGTAATCAGAACCGACTACCACGAGCCTGGAACCAGCACCTAGTTTACTTTGGCGTAAAACATCGGTACTTCGCTCCTGGGCTCAGGCTTACTTTGACATTATTTGTTGAGAGTGGGCTGTTTGCTGTTTATTTCCTTCCCTCTGATATTTGCCTTGGCAGTCAGCACATTCACATTACATTTGCAGGCAGCCCTTTAATCCATTAATAGGACCGTAGCAGTCTTACTCCAAATTAAATGAACTCACATAAACACCATAGCTTGTCTAAACTACTGGCTCCACTGCCACAGAACTGAAACTTAAAAGTGATTTGAATTCCCTCATGAATAGAGTCAATACAGCGCTAGGGCAATTACTCTTTAGCTAGATTAATCCACTTGCAGCCTGAAAGGAAAAGTAACATTCTTGAACTCCCGTATCAGAAACTATTCTCTGATTTGTGAAAACTGTGAGGCTTAGAGGGGAGAAAAAAGCACAACTACCACCCAGAGAAAGGAGGCGCCCTGCCTCCATGGGATTACGTCATAACGATTGCTATATCCCGTATGGTTTTTTCTTTTTTTTGATATTGAGATCATCTGCCAAGAACATGATTTTTCCGGACAAGCCTGCCTTACTGAATAAAAAAATAAATAAAATGTTTTGCAAACATTGTAAAAATAGAGCCATTTGTGATGGATTTCACTAATCATGGAGATCAAACTCATTACTAAACAGATCTAGGCCAGACATTTGCTTACGGTACCGCTTTACACACCCTCCGTGGAACTAGTTATTGGAAGGCACTAATGATTTATCCTCTCTTGACAAAGGAAAAAGCTTGCTCTGCTCTCCATGGGCCTCATCTTGTCCAGGATATCCAGTATGTTTCCAAAATGACACCTAAATGACTCTGCATCTCTTCAGATGAGCCATTAGAGCAGGCTACTTTATCTTGAATTACCTTGGAAAGATAATTGTACGTGGGATCCCAATTTAACATGGGCACAAATTTAGAGAGAATGGCAGCCTAAGCATTCAGTGCAGCGACACACTCGATTACTAAATTGTCTACAGGCTGGTATTTGCATGGCGTCAGAGAGAAGCGGTGGGAGGTATGGAGGGAGCAGACTCAACAACACATGTGAGGTGAAAATCCATCCGGCAGATTTAAGATGTTTTTTCTCGAGGTCATTAAAACTGTGGTTTCTTAACCAACATTTACATTCAAATTGAAGAGGAGCTGTTTTTTTTTATATCTCTGCTTTGACAGTCACATTAGGATGTCAGTCAAACTTGTTTATATGCTGGAAACTCTACAACATATGGTCTAATAGCGAGCCAAGAATTGAGTTGAGTGACACGTCGAAACAAAACTCCACGACGCCGCTCCTCTGATGCAATTGCCTATGAAATGCCTCCTTTATAGTCATTTGTTTATTAGACAGCTGTTTCAAAGGAGAACTCAGTCAAGCAGCATCTGTCTTTTTGAGAAATATTGGATCTCGCTGAGGATCCCTGAAGTAATTTCAATTTTATCCATTAACCACACATCAGGGAGGAGGAGCCGAATGTGGAAGGAAAACTTTATTAGCATGTGCTCTCAGCAGTCTTATTTCATGGTACTGGCTTTTAGATGGTCTTGTTTCCACATCAGGCCTGACATTCTTGACAACTGCATGGATGGTAATCTTCCGCAAATGGGACGTGTGCTCTACAAAACTTAAATCTGTGGAGAACATTTGGGGCTGGTTGTAGATTTGTCTACAATTCTTGCAGCCTGATATGAAATGATGCAAGTGACAAAACAAATTGTGTTGTGATGTCACTCTCCTGGTGGATTTGTCCCAAAATCCTGCGACTTGGTGAACATGAGACACCTTTAGATATAAGGGGACGAGCTCAGCCCTCCAGAAGGAGTTCGCAGTAGAGTCACGGCTCCTTTGTCGAGAGATGGAGGTGATGCAGGCATCTGATTAGGATGGTATCTTCAACTAGGGGTCCCGGGTCCCGGGGTAGGGTCCCGGGGTAGATCCATAGCACATTGCAGGGATTCTAGATCTCATTCAGCCTGGGGACGCCTCGAGATTTGTGTAGATGAGCTGGAGAGTTGTCTGGGGAAAAGGGACATCTGGAATATCCTCCTTGACCTGCTGCCACCATGACACGACCGTGGATCAGCTGAAGAAGATGGACGGATGTTTACACTCACAAATACCAGCTGGCAAGTTCATTGTTGACTTGAGTAAAAAAAAAAAAAAAAACGGGAAAAGAAAAGAAAATGACAAATGGGTGGGTTAAAAAATGTGAATCGGGGTGGTGGGTGTATTTGCTTTCTAGGCCATGGCTGTGATATCCAACTATCTATCGATCTACTACTATTGCACAATTTCAAATGATTTACTTGGACCCTCATTCTTTGCAACCTTATAACAAACTGAATGGTGTAATTATTATTGGGTAAACAAATTCACCGACATTGAAACTTTATGACGCAGAGGTTCACACCGGTTGATGACAGACAGATTCACTCACAGGTATAAACAATACTGGATTTATTCAAGAATATTCCATTTCCTTTTAAATTTTCTTCCTTTATCGTCCCTTCCGGGGTCGCCGCATCGGATCATGTGTTTTCATCTATAGATGTTACATAGTACTGGCGAACAGCACTATGTTATTTATCAACTGAGAGATTCGGTTTGGACATCAATTTATGTTCCGAATATTGATTTGGCACAGTTTTTATGACCTTTCTAACGCAACGGAGCTTTGGATCAGCATTAGAAGCTGATTTGTGACCCGTTTGTGGCTGTGTTAAGAAACTTCCATCCAAGAGATACACAAAAAATGTCAGTGATCCATTCAATACAAATAACTGACTATACCAGTATCACTATAATAAGTTAAAGACGTTAGTGATTGTGTTTGTTGTGGTCCGAGGTGTCAAAGATAAAACTATGTCTTAAGAATTTGAAAGTATTCAGTCCTTCATCTGTTGATTTATTTTTTGGTGACGTTAACAGATTTGGAGGGAAATAATTCTATGTGATTCATATTTATTTTTATCCTTTTGTACATTATTTTTATTCTGTGCTCGCTTCTATACAGATCACTCTGCTGGGCAATTTTGGATGAAATTGAATATCTGGGTTAATGGACCAGATGATAAAATAATGAATATTTGTTGTTTCCCAGAGACCTTTAATTTCAATAATTATATAAATGATGAAAATCTGGCATTATTTATATAGAAGTTGAGCACATTACCATATGCTGCTCAAAATTACCCAGAGATTAACCATGAATTTTCATCTTGCTGTGTGAAATCCAAACAACAGAGTATATCAGAGTAAAATCCAGACTTACAACATATTGTCCATTTGTTCCCAACGTTAAAGACATATGCGGTAGATGTGTAGGGATACAGGTAAAGCCTTCCGTCTGTGTTCTGCAATCATTTATTTATTTTTTTTTTGCATATTTCAAACAGGGGAGAGCAAAAAAATAAATTAAGCAGAACGAGAATTGTAGTAAGAATTAATTTATTGTGAAGAGAAGGTACCGTCTTTGGTACTTAGATCCCAGGTGGAAGAAAATCACCAAGGGAAGCCGTCCAGCAAATGCTATTATTCCAGTATGGAAGACAATTCCACCCGGAGCCTAAACGCTGCTGGTGGTGAAGAGGATTGTGTCACTGTTGAGACGACTGCATGGTCGGAAAACACCTGATTGGATGATTTAATTGGAGATAGCCAGTTGTTTCAGGGCGGAGGTAGTCGAGGGATGGAGGCGAGTTGCAAATCTTTGCCAATCTGAAGTGACAGCAGATTGACAGGGGGGGCAAGAGAGAGAGAGAGCGAGAGCGAGCGAGAAAAAATGATTGGCTGATGGATATGGAAACTTTTTTTTTTTTTTTTTTTTTTTTTTAAATATCAACCGACACAACGAAGAAATAAAATGGATGAAAAGTAAAAATTCTCCATTTAACCTGTTCAGCCCAAGCTCCATTACTATTGGAGGTGGCGGGCGCATCTTTATATAACTCTTCATCAAGGCATGCTAACCATTTAGCAACATAAAAATGTAGCATAAACTGACAGTTACTATTTATACCGAAATGAGACAGAATTCCATCAACCAGCATTTAAAAGAGACTAACAGTGCATTCCTGAAAATCCAAAGGTGGTGAAAGAGCCTACATTACAATACAAAGAACATAATAATATTTAAGCCTAATATTTAAATTTTAATAACACGTTCCTTGCATTTGGATGACATCATTTAACAAACTAATATAAAATAAAACAAATGTAACACAAAGTGTAAAAGAAAGATCTGCTCCATTTGATTAATATGCACCAAATTTTGACTTCATGGAGCCAACGGCTCTAAAACTTTCAGAGATAAAGCTCCCCCTAGTGTCGGACCATTCCAAAATCTATCCAATTATTCCTTAAACTAAGGTGGACGCGGGTATACAGTTTGAATATGATCCACAAAATAATTTTTCAGAAACAGCTTACATTTGTTTAAAAAAAACAAAAACAATGATCCAAACTCTCCCTAGTGAGTAAAACATGAACTACAAGAATGACAGAAGATATTTAAAAGACGGTGCTGTCAATCTATGTGCACCAACATTAGGACTAAATTGGACCAAAGGTAAGGAACTTTTGTCTGAAAAACTGGGTTTTTTGTGAAAAGCTAACACTAGTGAGTGAAATATGAACAATTAGACTAAATCACAAAATATACAATACAGATCTCCTCAATTGTATTTATCTATATAATCATATTTGGACTAAATGGAACAACAGTTGAAAATTTTTTGTCTGACAATTTTGGAGATAAAGCAACCTATTGTCAGAAATATACAACCGACCGAAAAATCCATTAAGTACTTCAATTAAGTACTAAATTTTAAAATGCTCCATGAAATTGGTTTTTGAGTCATCCCGTCAACAAAATGGATCTGCGGGGGCGGCAATAATTCCATTATATCCCCGGACTTTTCGGGGAAATAACTATGTAAATACATTCTCAAACACAGTTTGATTGGTGAAATAAAATCACATTGATGAAAGTACTTAAACGTTGCAATAAATAATTAATAACCGTAGCCGTCTTACTTTGCTGTGCGGTGATCATAAATTGTGTGTAGGTGCATAACTCTGGAGCTAACGGATTGGCTGATGTCTCTGTCACTCTGAACTGATCCATGAGATTCTTCTGCCATTGGAAATACGGCGGTAGCGTCTTCTTGTCGGGTAAGTGGCGCTCTGGTGGCTTTCACAGACGCATTTGTAGCGATAGTTGAGAACAGAGGGTAGTCAAATTCTGAGGTGGACGAAGTGACTGTCACTTTTCAGAAGTCTTCTTTAGCCACAGCCACCTGTGTCACCTGTGTCGGACGCATGGACCAGGTGAGGAGACAAAAGCATCATCTGTCCTGACAAGATCTCTACGCCATGTTAAAGCCCCCGACAGATTGAATCTTTTGAACTCACATCACTGAACTGAGCAATAAAGTAGAAAAAAAATGTACTAAAAAAAAAAGGAATGAAAATGTTTTGTTCATGTTATAAAAGGGGTCAGGGGTTGGCGTCTTCACGTTTACAGCTTAAAGTATATTGCTTTTTGTTTAGCACGTGCACTTTCATCCAAAGAAAGGGGGATGTAGTGATAGGAGTTAGGAATTCTTTCAAACACCAAACGGCAGCAACAGTAACTTCTTTGGTCGATAAGTCTGTGACGTCATCGGACTCCGCCTCCGACACTGCGTAATGAGTAGGAAGTAGAAGATAAGCGTCATGGCAACACCATCGACAGAAAACATTCAAGGTGTGGGAGTGTTTCTCCCTCAAATGGTCAAACAGCCAAAAAATGTTGTAAACTGCAAGATTATCTAAGACGACCTGTCCTTGCATTAAAAACACGTCAGTAATGCTGGAGGATTTGAAGCGGAGGCACGTTGGCTCTGTAGACGATGAAGACTCGTTTCTGTAAGCTAGTTAGGTGGCTAGCTCAATGTTAAAGAGCATGTACTTAATGCCTCTGTTGGGTTTAACGTGACTTTCTAAATGTAGTGAATTGTTAACTAGAATAACGAATAACTATTATTAAATAACAATTATACTCTTCATGTTACAAATGTGCCCCTACGTTAAAATCACACATTGCATTGTTCATGGAGACGTTTCACACTACTGCTGGAAGTCTGTTGCTGTCTGCAGAGTACACACGTCTCTGCGTGTGGGCGTGTCCAATGTGGGCTGCATCCAACTTGTTAAGGATTTATCCTAATGTAGTTGTTGACTACAGAAGGCACAAAGCACTGACTGTTTTTTTTTTCCACCTCCTAAATTTACACGGATGTTTGATTTGATTCCAGAGAAACTGCTGTATTTTTATATATATATTTTTAAATAATTTATTAATACATTTGATTTACCTTCATCAAGAAAGGACTAATTTCCAATTCTGCAAAAACATTGTCGGTATAACAACCTGTTTGTTTTAACAGCAGTAAAATTATTATTATTATTCTTACAATATATTTTGGAAAGAAAAATGCATCTTTCTTGTTTTTACTGTTAGTTTCTATGTGCCTCAAAAATAGCAAAATAAAAGCCATTTAGTAATTTTGTATTTATTGTTACTTACTTAACCTTTATTTAACCAGTAGAAAAAAAAATTATCCGATTAATCGATGAAATTGGTTGATTATTGAAACGATTAATCAACTATCAATTTCGTTAGTTGCGGCCCTACTGTACACTAACGCTAATGCTGCTGCAGTCAATAAACGTATTGACTACAGAACCACAGTTATCTACGTTTCAATGAAAATGCAACAGTATTGACCTCCTTGTGAATCGCAAATGAATTCACCATAAATTTGGGCACTTTCATTTGATTTTGTCGGCTCTTACGTTTCATAGATTGCCGACCGTTGGCAATTTTATTTTTCTGTCAGAATTTCCGAGTCTTCACTGCCACCTTGCGGTTGGATCGTTGACAACGTAGGCAGTTCGTGAGTATTTGCGCAGTGACGGCTTCCTTTGAAACGGAAGTGTCTTTTGCAGTATAAATGAGCTTTTACAGGTATGTGCTGCAAACCTGAACAGTGAAGCTTTTTAATCCCTTTTCTTTTCTTCCCAAAGTTTCTTTAATGAATGCTGAGCCCGCGGATGAATTGCTGTTAAAGAGCCGCTCCCCCCCCCCGCCGGCTCCTGGGGGGTAAATAAAAGGGAACCTTGCAGCCTTGCGAGGACGCTGGGAAATCGACCGGGGAGGAACAATGTTTTTTCAGCTATCCATAGGACTGTGGATTTAAAGTTGTTTAAGATAAATAAATCTCCCCTCCTGATTGCAGGGCGACTGCAGAGTCAATCCCAGGGAGCTTCTTAAATGAATTATTGATCCTATGACCTTTCCCTGTCTTAAGGTTTGCTCTTGTTTGTACTGCTGCTGTTGACTGTGGGCACTTTGGATTGATCAGACCTCTGCTTTCCACATTAGACTGTTAATTATTCTGCCCGTATTTTTACACCGTTACAACAGGTGAAGCACGGCGCCGTGGGCACGTATCGTTAAACACGCCTCAGCACACAAAGTCATGTGCGTCTGCGCTTTTACATTTTGATTTATGGTTGCATTGATTTATATGACATTTTCATTACCAGGAGGGTCCTTGACATTTGAGCAAAAACAACAGTTAAATAAAGTCAACATGCTTTGGTTGAGAGTTCTTTTGCGAGACAAGAGAGTTCTTTCGCGAGACAAGAGGATTTAAGATATGTGTCTTCATTCACCGGTACGTGGGTGAGTTTGAAGGTTTCAGTTGACGGACAATCTTCTTGACCGCGTCCCGCTTTGTAAAAATAGCCGAGAGGAATGTAATTTGGTTAATCTTTTTTCAGGGGTTGATGTTGATGGATGCGACTTATTTCCTTTAATCTCTTGCATGTCGACATTTTTGCAAGTGTGGACCAGATGAAGCAAAAATCCAAAACCAAATTCAGCTCATGCACCAAGCAATCATCATTCCCCTAAAACAAAGTTTTGGTTTTCACTTCAGTTGGGAGGAATCTAAGTAAAGGCTGGAATTCTAACATTGATTTTTATTTGCATTCAAAACAAATGGAAAAGCTTCTCGTCTGCTGCAAGTGAACTCCCCTTTTGTCCGGTTTGGATGCTTCAGTGCGTTTGTGTCGTTCTAAGATGGATAGTGGACACATAAGGGAACATTTCCTTGGAAATAGCATCAGCGTTTGTATGGGCAGGCTGAGATTTGCCTGTTAGAGATTTTATTTCCTGTAAATCAAGATGAAATATGGGTGACTGAAGTGTGATGACAGGCATTGATGACCTTTACTTCTGCTAATCCTAAACTGCAGTATAGAAAATATCAAATGTAATCCATGGATGGAACCGAGAGAGAGATTTTGTTTTTATTTGCTACTGATCGGCTCAGGATGGAAGTGTTTGCACGAATATAGACTTAACTGTCATGGTTTATTACAGAGAAAAAACAACTTTGGGGCAGCTTACTTTTATTCCGCTTACAGATTCTCATGCGCTCACAACTTTCAGAGTTGATATTTGTGACAGACACATTTAAAGGAGGATGCACGGACACGTCCAGTTGGGGTGTATTCAAATCCTGTCTGGGTTGTGCGCTAAATGATACATGAGTCCTTTAGTGCATAAAAGGAAAGCAGTCGTCGTGACAATGCTGTGACACAAAAAGCCCGCAACATCAAGTTTAAATTGAACGAAGGGTACAGCTGCAAAGTAGTTTGGAAAAGCTGGTAAGGCTGAGGATGGACAGTAGCAGATCTCGGGTGTAGACCGTGCGGAGAGGAAGAGGTGGGCGGATGGGTGGGTGATGGACAAGCTCAGAGTGTCACAGATGCTTGCACAGCTTTAGATGACTGACAGTAGGCAGATGGCTTCCTTCATGCAGAGCCACGAGAGGAGACGGCTTAAAGAAACAGACAGATCAGAGGTGCCCATACACCACCCTCCAACCTCTGATGATGCCCCCCCCCCCCCGCCCTCACTCATTGGCTGGCTGAACAATCGCCAATATCGCGCCCGCCGCACAGCTGCCGGCAACGACGTGAGTCTCTACGCCATGCTCCTGCCTGCTGGATGGAGACGGCGGGCATGTGTGTGTCTGTGTAAAATACATGTGTGCATAAATGGGTCAGGGATAAGAGTAGCCAAGGATTCACGGCGGATGGAAAGGGGGTCAGACTAGGCCCCTTCTGCCCTCACAATCCGCTGCGAAGCATGAGCTCCAGCGGAGGATGTAATAATGCCTTAATTGCGCCAAGAATGGGAGTTATTGGGTTACTCACACAAGCGAGGATGGAGGGGGCTCGGCCTAGGGGTTATGACCATGTCTGCAGTCGAGGAAGGAACGGAGGAAGGACAGAAAACAATGAGTCATTTCTCTAATGAGCTGTACATTCCCTCTGAGTGTCTCCTGGTCAGTCAGATGTGAACCATTTCTATTAGACAACAATCTCTATGATGGCAGAAATGTACTAATTAGGCACTCGGAAAAAAAGCAAACATGCAAGATGTCAATGGGTTTTAATACTGATTAGTTTCTTTTATTCTGTGTTTTTTTTCTCTTTTCTCCCTTTCAGTATTTTATTTTTTGTTTTTTTGGCAAAGGCAAATTCTAAACAGTTAAAAAAGACATAAAAGCTGAAAGTGAAAATGGCAGATGGAGATTATGGCAGAGATCAAACTTTCAAGATCAGATATCAAAGACTAGCGGATATTCAGCTTTGGGAAACTCATTTATGGGAGGACTTCAATCAGATATGATGATGAAATACTGCCCCCCTGTGTTCACATCCCATCATACAGCACTAAGGCTGCCAGTGCATCCTTGGTTTTCTGAGCTGCTCTTACTTTACCTGGTAATTTCTCTCACGACGTTAACATCAAAACCTTATAAATTTGCTTTAACTGGCAGTTATTTGAAACTAACTTGAGATGTACAAACTTGTTACAACACGATTGCAATTATTATTATTATGTGTTGCTAATTAAAACTAGTCGTATGTTGTGATTGCCTGTCAAGAGGCTCAGAAATATTTGGCACTCATTCCGCATAATGAGGACATTTGGAACTAATTTACATTTACGGAGATCATTTTTGACCCTTGGTAAAATGTCAAAAGTAATCAGGGTACAGATTAAAAAACACCTTTGTCAGAATAATGATTAGGAATAAAGGATTTGGCGTTACCCGTCGCTTCTTATTCAACACATCAATCCTACTGATCAAGTCAAAGAAATGCCGTGTGAAAGTGAGAATATCACAGAGTCTCCTGAGTTAACTGCCCAATATTTAATTGAAGGTAATGAATAATTTCCCCTTGTGGTAAAAATATCCATAACTTGTTCAATATGCATGGGTGCAATGGAGTGTTAAACCCTTTCATGGCTGTGCAGAAGATGTGGCTCTGGAGCGGCCCCCTACTTGTTGTAATGTCAGTGCTTTGATCACACGCCCCCTTCTGGCTACATGTCGAAGTGCCTTTGGGCAAGATAGCGATCCCAAAATGTGTTAACTTCATTGATGTGTCAGTGATTGTGTGAGTTGCTTCTGATAAGCAGGTGGCGCCTTGCATGGCTGCATGTGTAATCTTCGTCTTGCGCTTTGAGTGGTCAATGAGATCACAAGGAAATACGCTAAAGACAGAAACAATATAGCAGTATTGATTGAAATTGAGTGATTAATTGAAATATTTATTTCCGATATGTAAAGATTAATTTTGATCCACACATACACCAACATTTATTAAAAGCTATTGGCAAAATTCGGAGACATCTTGCAAAAAATTGACAAAAAAATTATGTAACCTCGCCCATCTCCCATCAGTAGCAAGGCCTGTTCCAGTTTTTCTTAACCCTTTTTAGAATGGATAGACCACGTATATATATGAGAGAGAGAGAGAGAGAGAACCTAGTACATACTGCCAAATTATTAATAGCTGTATCCATCCTTCCCTCCTCCTCCACTGCCTAACGAGGTTTTGTATAGTCTGATGGTCGGATGGCCGTGGTGGTGGTGTGCAAAGGGGGGCTACCATTATCAATCCAGCTCAACAACCCATTTGTGCGTTTACACTTAACTTACTTTTGCGCCCAAAAACCTTTCCAACATGCTTAAAAAACAATGACTTACCTTTCCTGTTCGGGGCGGCTTATCTCAACCCTTCTGGTTGATTTTCTTCCTCTTTCAATCAGCTAACTATTACTAGCTGATTTTAAGCTTTCTTCATCAAAATATCCCGACTCCATCCTGCTGTTCTGCCTCATGTTCATACCAATGTCGGGTTCACTTCTGCTACTACCTCTTCTGCCGTCTCAAAGTTGGACCAACAAAGACTCTCATTCCTTTTCGGTTGTGTTCATAGAGTTTGACCGGGAGAGTAAGAACACACCAGCCAACTGGGAGTCCAGTTTATAGCCAGATTGACAGAAATGGCATAAAGAGGGCCTGATATGCAGAATAAGGCCCCAAGTTAGGATTGAACTTCCCCCGCAGCTGTTCAATTCACATGTCCTCAAGGTTACACAGTAAGAAAGCAGTTCAGGAGAAAATGCACTCAAGAAAACAGTTTGTTTCCAATTGCTGTTGCAATATTTGTGTGACATTTTGATCTAAAATAAAGTTAATCCACTGGTAGTTACAGTCCTCAACTCTGAGCCCACTGTTAATTTTGATTCACTGACTCTTTTGTGCAGTTCCTTGAAGTGCAGTTCTCATGCTGAGCTCTTAGCTTTTCCCCGGTTGTTTTCTGGTTACAGATTTCCATTGTGCCAGACTAACTAATGTGAAACACTGTGGTCCCTTCTGTTATGGTATCTCCCACATTATTAATGTTAACAATGGCACAGCAAGAATTTCATGTAGGTGTAGGACAGTAATGAACTTAGGGCATTGATGTGGTACAGAATGACTAAGATAAGCCACAGAAGGAAAGGGAGGACTACTAATGAGGCATCTCAGACAGATGGAAAGCAACATTTGAGACCAGCATTTAATTAGAGAGAAAATAACTTCAAAACAACCAAAAAGCTTCGTTTTCTTTACTTCTCTCTACATGAAATCAATTATTTGGGCTTGAAGTAAATTTGGCATATTGTATGTGATCTCAACCCTAAACTTTTCAGTTTTACACTAACTACTGCTGACAACAGGGAAAATTAAGGGGATTAAACAGGCATTAGAAACTCCGGCAGGGGCAATCTGTCCAAAAATGTTCTTCTTTAAAATTTATTTACAATATATTCAACTTAATAATGTATATTAACTAACAAATTATCTTTTTGCCAGATTGTATCTGTTCTATTAGTTTCAAAATGTGCGACTATACACTAAGACTACATTAGAAGAAATACACCAATTAGCCATAACTTTATAACCACTGGCAGGTGAAGTCTGAATCACAAATTTTCCCATTACAATGAGGCTTTTTAATGAGTGGAATATATTTTATGGGTGGGATATAATGCAAAGAGTGACTACTTTGATCTGAAGTTGATTTGTTGGAAGCAGCAAAAATAGGCGACTTTGATTAGGATCCCTATATTATCATTTCACGACTGGGTCAGAGCATCACTTGTACTGCAGGTCTTATTCGGCGTCCCCGGTCTGCAGTAGCTGGGACCTACCAAAGTGGTCTAATGAAGGACTACTGGTAAACTGGTGACAAGGTCATGGGTGCTGGGAGCGGCGAGTAGCCTGTGTTGTCCTACCGTAGAACATATTGCTAAATAGGTCAATGCTGGGGGAAAAAAGGGGGACCTTGGTGGTTTTAATGTTATGGCGGATTTACGTATTCATCAGTGTACTTACACTGTAGTGAAGATTAAAGGAAATTTCCTTCTCTATATCATATCATTTACATGCAAATCGTTTACAAAAACACCATGTACAGGATTGTATCTGCTTTCCTCCTCTGCAGGTTGACAAACACTCCCGAGAATACGCTTTTCCAGAAAGAACTTATCCGGCATCCTCACATGTTTGCTGTGGATTGTGTGCTCTCAAGTCATACAGAATCAGTAAAGAAAGTATAGAAACATTTTTTTTTCTGAAGTGTCTGAAATCAGCAAAGTTTTCTGAGGTACCTTTGATGGATATCTTGCCTTTGCTTTGCTACCTTTCTCAGCATTTCATGCTTGTCTGACCTTTAAGAAATGAGTTTGTTTTGCTGTTTTGTTGACAAGCAGTTCTACAGGCCTGCAAGGAGAAATGGAAGAGTTCTGCCACAAGAAGCAGGGTTACATTCCTACTTAACCCACACAATCCAGCAAACTCTAAAACAGTTCTTACCGTTAGGTAAGCATGCATGGAAAATTGGATCATGATCAAGTGCAGCGTTATTGATTGGATTTCTGTGTGGGCTAAGATCCCAACTTGATTTGCACATTGACATGGTGAGCAATATCATGGTGAGCGTAACAAACACGTCCACACACACATGCTGCCC
The DNA here is from genome assembly GCA_037951165.1 of Lophius americanus. Classification (NCBI taxonomy): domain Eukaryota; kingdom Metazoa; phylum Chordata; class Actinopteri; order Lophiiformes; family Lophiidae; genus Lophius; species Lophius americanus. Next base: position 1,071,387 of record JBBDHG010000090.1, on the reverse strand, counting down.
CGAGGCAATTCTCTTATATTTAAGATGTTCGGTTGGGAATATCCAATATCTGCAGTTTGAGGCAACAGTATCTGACCTGAAGTACATCCCCTTATTTCAAACCAAAGGCACGCCGACTGAGAGCGATACCTGTCAAGTCCAAAGGCCTAAAATTCAATTATGCCCGAGGAGTACTCGTATCCGTGGAAAAAGATTTACGGCCCGGTTGAAAGGTTAAGAAGTTGAGAAGTAGACAGAAATTGTAGGCTTGTTGCATTTGACCAAAAAGTCCGTAGCATAGTCCTTCATAGAGAATAGGAATTCACCAAAGAAACAAGACAGCAATGATGGACAGAAAGAAACTACCGCAGCTTCCAATAAGTCTGCTTCCGACAAGTTTCTCTCTTTTCATTTTCTGCAAGTGGATGAAGAGTTTTACTCTCCTATAAAAAAAAAAAAAAAGGCATTCATCACACTGGACGAATAAGATATTCTTAAAATGTAGGTGTTTGATGGGTTTGCCTTAGAACTGCAAGAATAGTCCTTTTTAGCCATAACTTTATAAACACATGCCTAATGTGGTGAAGGTCTTTCTTTCACTGGTACCGTGTGTTCTGACATCTTTCTATCAGAACCTGCATCCACTTTTTCCAAAATATGTTCTCCTGTAGCTCTTCTGTGGGATTGTACAGGCTAGCCTTTTCTTCCCGCTTACATCATTGAGCTTTAGGCACCCATGACCTTATCACCGGTTCACCAGTTGTCCTACCTTTGACCCCTTAACCACTTCAGACCAGAAACACCCAACAAAACCTGCACTTCTGGAATTGTTTTGATAATTTGACTTGCTGCGTGGAAATCATGTGCGTGCCCAATTGCACTGCACTTCTTCCAACACATTAACTTTGAGGAGGAAATGGTCACCTGCTGCCTAACGCCTTGCTTCTACTGGGATGGTGGACGTGTCTAAGAATGGGAACGGCGAAGTTTAAGCTTTGTTGTTTTAAATGGGCTTTGATGATTTTAATCTGCTGAATGGCTGTTTACTGTTGTCACTAAACTTTAGTTGGGCAATAGTAGATACGCTCCTCTTCCTGCAACCAAACTCCACTTCTTTCCTTTCTACCGTTGTCCTTGTAAGAAGGATCCTTGGTGTCATAGATGATTTTGTGCCTCTCAACTTCCAAAATAAATGTTATCCTCGTCCATGGTGACTTCTTGATCCTCTGACCGACCACACCCTTTCTAACCTTATGACCGTAACTTAATGTTGATGTATACAACAATAATCCGGAGTATCGTATATTTATTTTGAAAGCATCCAGTCAAATTTATTTTGAAATCTAACCGGATGCTCTATGTCCTTTCAGTGTTTGACTTCCTGTCTAGTTCGATCTGCTGTGTTGAAATTGACGAGACTTCCATCAAAAATAGATGGTGCGTAGGGTGGAACCACACGATGTTTTGAGTGACAGCGATCAGGAGCGACGATCATTGCAGCATCGTAACCGGAACTTGTAACTTGTGGAATGTGGAAGCTTGCGACGCAGTGGAATCGAGCCTTTATATATCCCACCCACTGACAGCTCCCATTGTCAAAAGATAATTGACAAATATTCAAACTTCACTTGTTGAAAGTTCAATATAAAGATTTTCCTTCTCAAATCAGAGTTTTTGCTGTGATTATTCATAATTCATCTTCATCTTCCTACCTGTATGCTTATCTAAAGAACAAAACCAACATACTTAATGTATCTAGGAGGTATTCCTAGCCCTGCATTATCACCTTTGCTTTACAGGATAATGGATAGCAAACATGTTTGCATAAGGATTGTATGAAAGGACAGGGTGGAAACATGGAATATGCATTTTCTTTAAAATAACTAGGCCTATGTCGTCGTCCCCTACAGCAGGGGTGTATCCCAGAAAAATCCCTGAAACCCTGAATTTTACAGGCGGTCTTTATACAAAAATGATCCCCCTATTGAGAAAAATATGAACTTTGAAGCCAAAATATGACAAACACAAGTTATAACTGATCAAATCAATAAACATGAACCAAATTTGGACTAAATCGGATCAACGGTTAGTAAGTTATGCGGTAAAACAGTTTTTCCTCAAAAAAGTCCATCGTAGTGAGTAAAATATTTACTATAGAGGTAAAATATGATGTATAAAAGAAATAGATGGCAAATTCACACAAAGGATCTCTGATGTTGTGGACAAGGCAGCGATGGCGAAATTTTCCCCAGATTTTTGGGGATATTTTTAAATAATTAAATTATCATATATATGTATAAAAAAACATTTTATCGTACTTTCAACAGCAAGATTCAACAGAATTACAGTCCGTATTTAAAAAGTGATACAACACAGCATAAATGCAAATGTCTGAACATAAAACCTGATAAAATAGTGTAACGAAAGCATAAAAGTAATAACAGAGGTTTGGAACCTATTAAATAAATACTTTTCTAAGGACGTAAGCTTTGAGAAGTGATTTAAAAGAGGGAACTAACTTTTCCGACCTTTGCCGACCTAATTTCCTCAGGCAAGGAGTTTCACAACTGTGAATGATGGTCACATTTGACATTTATCAAGCAGGAGCGGCATACTGACCGTGTTTGAAAGAAAGGAATGACTTTGGAGATTTATGACTTGAGATTGAATATGGTGAAAGATACAAAACAAATTTAAGGTAAGAGAAAAAAAAAAGAGTTTTATACATTTGACTACTGAATGAATAAAGTTAATAATCTATCTGCAATTTTACCAAAATGAGGCTGTCTGTTGATCCAGCCTGACATCATTTCCATTTTCATGTCTCCAGTATAAATCAAATCAATGAATAAGCTCATCCTTTCGTCCTAGGTTGGATATGGTGGCCAATCTAAGGAAACCATTCAGTCATCTTAGCAGCAGCAGCGCCAACAGTAATACAACTTGGAAACCATGAGGGATTGTTTCCACTTTGTGCCCTTCACTTAAAAGGAAAAATGAATCAACACGAAATGAATCCATGATTAGCAATCGAATGGTGACTTGAATTCAAAAGACATCTTTATAACAGAGTAGCTTATTCACCATCAGACTTGGTTATTAACTGGAAATAATTGGCATGTCAAATGATTCCGCAGAGCCTCATCCACACATCGTCCCATGAACAGAGGATGAGCTCGCTCTCCTGCAACTCCCTCGGCTCCTACTGTGAAAATATTCTATAATTCATTATCTCCTGCAAAGACAACATGTCTCGCTCACATCTTTACCTCATGCCTGATGCTATATCGGTCATAAAAGTGTGCAGTGTGGAGGCTTGTACAATAACTAGCAGCTGCTGTCACTAATGAAAAGATAACTCTTATGTGTCGGAAGCCAGAGAGCGAGCGTGGAAGGAGCGGAAACTTTAGTTGCCCAAAATGTTCCACTTCACTTGCTACATTTGGTGAAGCGTTTCTAAGGGGTGTTCACTGAAGGCGAACATTTCTGAGACATTGTCCGAACCCGTTTCTTCTGTTCTCTGCACATTTCCTATTCTTAGCTACATTTCAAGCTGTATTAGCATGGACAGGTATAGTTTTACACACTTAAACATTCCAGATAATCCATAAATTGCCACTGATGGTGTATTAAACATTACAAACTAGGTTCATCATGCTTGTGTGTGACATCAATATTATAAACATACTAGTTGAATGACCTTTCAACCAAAGTGTAATGTTGGTGTCTCTTAAGAAGAAGCCTTTACGTTTCATGCAATAAAACAAGCACTGCAACGTGGCTAAATTTCTTCTTTGCATTTAACCCATCCCAGGGGAGCAGTGGGCGGCCTTCTTCACAGATCAAATTCGTGTTCAGTGTCTTACTCAAGGACCTCAAGTATGTATCTCAAATCATTTTGTGGTGAAATAAGGGGTAAGTACTGAAACCAAGATAGTAGTTATCAGTCTCAAAGTTGTAGAACTGGCACACAAGCATCAGGCCCATGTTATAATAAAGATATATGATACTGTTATGTGATTTATCTCAACCGGTCCCACAAAAGTTGGCAGGAAAAATTATTAGAAAAGTCATTATTGTTTTGGTGATATCTGGTAGATATCCCCAACACATCCTGAGTGCTACATCAGTTATGACTAATTAAATAATAAATCAAGTTTTGTTTGGTTTAACAAACACAATTAAATTGCACTAAATGCATTTAAGTTGACTTTTATGAAAAAAGGGATGTAATCCCAAAATATTTTATTATCATACTCATACACTCAGACAATTTTATTAAACTGCCCTTTTAATTGTGAATAATGCAACCATTTTTTTTTTCAATTTAAGAAAATCAGGTACAATCAGCATCTTTGTTGTATTTACTGAACATAACTTTGTTGCTTTTAACAAACAGTTGAGTTCATTCAACAAATAACATTTCATTTATTGAAAAGAGTTAGGTTGCATGTGCTGAAGAGTTATTAAATCCACTAAGGGTCAGGGATTTCATGGAATTGTTATTGCCACTGCCACACCAGATACTTAATGTTAGCGTGATAACTCGAAAACCATTTAATGGATCACTTTAAGATGTTATACCAACGTCAACCTTAGTGTGAGGAAGAAATGGATTGATTTTGGGAAAGATTGGTTTAGTATTTCAGTCACTAGAGGGATTATATCCCGAAAAGTTTTCAGGCCATAACTCTCGACGATTTACCCAATTTATTCCGAATTTGGTGCATATGAATTGGCTTAAAATGGAACATCAGCAATATAATGCAATACGCATTTCCATTCCCGACAAAAGTATCCCGATACATCACAATACAAAAATTCTCTGCAATACCCAAATCTAGATGATAACCTGTGAAACTAATTTTTTTTGGCAGTACAGAAGTAAGTGACAGCATCACATCAGCTCTGAAATGACATCAAATCTGGGCCGATCAGTCGGAAGAATAAGCTTTGATTCACAGCCTTCACTGTCTGGCCAAAAGAAGCTGAGAGAGACATCATTTCTGGTTTGCGAGATATTTATAATTGGATAAAAATGTCAATCAAATCTGATTTCAAAACTCCAACCAGATACTGAAGAAAACTCAAAGAGAGGCAGATCTATGGATGTAATCTACTATTGCCTCTATAAGTGGACTGGAATATGCATTCCTGGCATCATTCCAGTGTGGAGAAAACAGCTAGCTGATTTATTTGCCCCGTTCTCTTAACTGGCCTCTGAAAAAGGCTGCAGAAATTGAAAGTTCCAATACTGAATTATTTTGAACTGCCAGTCATCTAGGTAAAGATAAGGGAAAATACTTTCTGAGAGCGAACTGACCTCAATCCAAGTTCAATGACATAAGAGAGGTAATCTGCCACTATCAGCCACAGCCTGATGGCGGTGGTGTTAGCCGAGTGGACCAATACAACCCGATGCTATCTCAGTAGACAGGCTGAGAGGGGAGGGAAATAAAACGTATGCAAGGGTGAGGAAGAAGGCGCACACTCCCCCGGTGCTTGTAATTAAAAGCCTAGGAGTCATGTCGACTAGCAGATATTGTCCACCTATATTTGCAGGTCCCCAACGTGGCACTGTCACTGTGTCTTACCGCCAGACCACGAAAGGTTAATTAAGAGAACCACCTTCTCCTGGTCGCCTCTGCCAGGCTCCGACAAGAGCACACATAATTAAAGTGACACCTGCTCGTTCCCATTTGTGAACCCTTCGCAGCGTGTTCTGGACTGCAGTACAGAGGGTCGGCGGTGGCAGAGAACATAGAACTGTAGAGCAAGAGTGAGATCATTTTTAATGTGCAGTGGCATCTTCAGGATGCAGCCATGCGAAATGATGTCAGAGGGCTTCTTGGCAGTCGAGTACACAGCGGCTGGTTGGAAAGCATGACTCACCTGTCCGCACGCGGACACAAACACACTCAGACACAGACACACATCTTTTTTTTGTGAATAAAAGAGGAAGTCGCTACATGAACACTATTCAGCTACTGCTTCACTGTGGGTAAAGGTATCTTATAGAAATATCACATACGAAACAACTATTTCTTTATATGTCTTTTAATAAGGAATGACTAACGAGAGGTAAATATAAGAATGAGACACTTGGTGTAATAGAGGATACATTTTACCGTTCCCATTCTCACAATTTCCATTAGGTAGGTCTGTTTCCATGACAAAGGGTTTTGCTTTATACAGTCACTTTTTGTTGCCGTTTTGCCTTTTATCTACGTGACGGCGATATTTAGGGCCTGAACCAATCAATTCCAAACTATTCAAGAATGGGTTCCAGTTTCTAGTCTTTTAAAAGTGCTGCCATTTCTATTTCCATATATGGGCTAGCAAGACGCAAACTGTGGGGAAAAAAAATGATGAAAACGGTGAAGCCATGGCCCCACCTTACGCAACCCCCTGACTTTTTCCATGGTCTGACAGAATATCATCAAAAAACAACGACATTCTTTTTTTATACCTCTGCCAATGATGTCATGTTTTCACTCCTGTGCGTTTTTCTTTTTCTACGTTTGATTGTTTGTCTATTTGTTTGTGAGAAGGATTACAGAAACTGAACGGTTTTGTATCATATTTTACCCAGATATAGGTTTCAGCATATCTTTACGTGTTTAGAAGAATTTAAAATATCATAAAACGAAATGTTATTTTGCAGTAGTGACGTCATAAAGTGGCTGTTGATATCTTTGGTCTTTTTTTCCTTTGATTCCAATCATGTTTCTGTCGGTGTGGAGCTGGAAGCCCAGTTGGCATAACTTCAACATTGAAGTGGAAGGCGCAGGACTTGACCGGCTACAGAGTACTTGAGAGATACTCAGCCTGTTTGTTGGAGTTAAAAGGCTGGCAATAACTGAGAAATTAGTGGAGATATCTCCATGAATTTTTCCTAAACCTCTTAGGACCTGGTACAGTTGTGCCTTGGTGGGGGTTTGCGCTCTCTGAGTACCTTTTTTAGTTGATTTCTGCCACTCAGTTTAAAACAGCAAATCCAGCAAACTGTAGATTTGCTGTCTCTTTACTGTGATACGCGGAGAATATAATCTAAACTTCCTTTTCGGGATGGGTCAAATGCAGAGAACCAATTTTGCAATGTTGTACTACTTAGATGTTTGTATGTGATGTTGGGATGGTGATGTTGAAAATTTAAATCATCAACTGCTGGCTCGTTTTGCTGACCTATGTTTCTTGAGGATCGTTGTATGAAAACAGAAGTTAAAACACAATGGAAAGACTTTCCCGTTCTTAGTTAAAGCTCTGTCATGTGAACGGGGGCCTGAGATTATCCCCGGAGTGCATACACTGGTGATTATGATGAAGAATGGAGCTTTGATGTGGAAATGATGCATATTTAAAGCTTCACGGCTTACAAGTGATCGGCGAGAGGAGAAAAGTGACATAATGCGATTGGTTGAAAAGGGAAATGGGCTCCTGAAGCCTTAAAGACAGTTTTACACCTTATTGATTTGAGTTTTTTTTTTTTTTTCGGTAATATTTTGCGTTTTTCATTTACCATCTCCTTTATTGGATCAAACAAATATAGGTAGGTGCTAAAAAAAAAAAAATTAAAAAAAAAAACTAGACGAAAATCAACAAGTAGAAAAATGCTCAGTGTTAACTTAAACAAAGCAAATTACCATATTAAGGCATTACATTTGAGTAATCAGTTTTACAATCTGCTTGTGATGTGGCAGGCCAGCGTTAAGAGATGGTCTCCCTGACCTTAGCTTGATTCCCACTATGTGTCCTTTTTTCTTTATTTGGCTGATCATACCGAGACCTAAAATCAGACCTGTCGGCGTCAGACTTCACCGTTTTGCCTAATATGAATAGAGGAGATTTCCATTGTGTGCTCTAAAACGCTGCTTATTCGACACAATCCCTTGACCTTTTTCCGGAACCCTTTAACCTTTTCTTGATGAGGCAGTTTGAGCCCTGGAAGACGTCTTACTACTGTGAACCGATTGTCAAGGTGTAGCGGAAAGGATCGCAGTTGTTAGGACACATTTTCCTCATGTCAGTTCAGACATGATGGCCCCTGCAGCTAGCCGGCAACCCTGCCAGAGGAAACCTGAGACTCATGATGAACTGTCATGTCTCACCAGTCCCCGGTGGAAGACACTCCACTGTACTCTGCACAGAGTCAGGGACCCAGTGTTAGAAAAAGGAGGCCCAGTGGGAGCCTGTGCCCTACTCACTGCACAACAGGTAATTATCACCACCAATTATCACCCTATAAGTGGTTTATTCAAATGAGAAAAATTGATATGTAGATTAGGTGTCGTGCATTTCTCTAGCCCATGCATGCACACATTTCTTACATACGTAGACATAAATGGCCACAGGTGCCACACACACACACACACACACACACACACACACACACACACACACCTCAGTGCTGGTAGTGTGTGAATGCTGCAGCACAGGGATGGGGACACAGACTCATTTTGACACAGGCAAATTAGGATGCAGAGGACGTCCTGCGGCTCCTTTTATTATGAACATATGCCATCACATCGGGGGGGTTGCCGTTTCTTAGCAGAGCATCAGCAGCACTGCAAAAATTATTGATCAAAATTAACGGTGCCATCCTCAGCCACCATTCCTTCTTGATCCGTCTTACAGTTTATGTGTTTCCTAATGCGACATATGAACTCTGCGTCTTCATTCTGATCTCAAAAGATCTTTCAATCTATTCCCGAGCTTCTTTCGTTTTAAGTCACTTATGGTTATTAGAATTAGGACGTGTGGAAGTGTAAGTGTGGTAATAATGAGGGAAAAAAATGTCAAGGCTCGGTCGTGATTTGATGACAATAGATAATTAATTATCTTCCCAGCTTGTTGGAAAACCTGTGTCCCTGCCAAGTAAGCTTTTGATGAACCCTGCATCTTGCAACAACTGGCTTTGACTCTCTGCTGTGCCCTGCATTAGCAGTCTATTGGCTGTAAGTAATGCCAAGTGTACTTCCCGGATTTGCTTATTTCACTTTCAGCTGCCCTTTAATGCGCTTTCGAATCTGAAACAGTTGCATTTAACATATCTATTTTCTAGACATATACCAGACAGCTTACATCTAGACCCTGAGACAGTAAATATGGATAATGCCTTGCATGTCCTAGGGGCAGGCTCTTTGCCCCTTGAATTATTCAGGTCCCTTTCCCGTTCAGCATCCTCAGGGGAGAACCCATAAAAAATCCTTACTCCAGGCTTGTCATAACGTTCTAGCACTGCAGGTTGGATTTGTATGAAACATTATCAGCAAGTGTTGGTCTGCTGGCACTAGACATGACCTTTTTTTTCTTTTTTCTTAAACGATCTAAAACCAGTTCACAGTTGCTAACAATTTTGTGGTTGAGAGATTGAAGTAAAGCCATTAGTCAAAGTCAGGGGGTAAAAAAAGTTACTGGCTGTTGTCTAGGCTGAGCCAATAGCAGGACACTGCTTGTAGGGAGGGGTGCAAACATGGATCAAGATACATTATACCACATAATAATACTACATTATTATGCTTCAAAGATATATACACTTCATATATATATATATATATATTTGTAATAGATACATTTGGCCGGATGATGAGCACTACTGATATTATTGACAGCCCACACTGTTAATCAATTAACTTCAAACTGAGCATGTGTCAGAAGGATTTGGTCTTTCAAAGAACCAATTTCAATCCTAATTTGTCTTTCTTTGCTCCGGACCAAAGAACTCAGGCTTACATCCAAGGATATATTGAGTCTGATTAATGAGTCAAAAAATGTTTAGCAGATTCAAGGATAACGGAGTTTAACATGCCTCTTTTGTCTTTGTATGGTTAAACTTTAAACCTTTTTTTATTTGATTCCTTGTCTCAGGAAAGGACATTTTCGTATCCAGCCAGATGGATTCTTAATTTTGTGATAAGTGTAGTTTTCTCATACGGGACCAACCTACCAATGTGTTTACTAGGATCTTTACTTCATTCTGTTTGGATGATGCAGGGGATTCTGACGGGACTGTCACAGACTGGTAGACAGGTCTTGCCAGCAGGATCTTTGCTGTTGTCCTCACTGTCTACTCAGAAGATAGAGGGCAGAGGACAGCAAAATATGTCCAGCTAGAACGAGCATTAGAAGGGCTACGGAGACTTTGTCGTCAGTCTTGAGGCCCTGGTGGTGGATCAGATAATGTTTGAATATCGTTTGTCCAAACAATTCTCCAGTAAGAAGTATTTTATATTATACTGGGAGTCCCAATGTTTTGAGAAAAGTTGTCGCTGTGGTGCGAGTATGCATATAGCAATTAGTCGTAATCATTTTTATTTCAAACCTTTACCTTGATTACCAATAATAAAGTATTATTTATTTTTTTGTAAATTTTTTGTAAATCTGATTAACCCTTACGTTGTGGTACATTTTTTTCCTTGTGTTCACGTCTTTGTGATGTCTCTTTTCCATGCTTTCCCATGCAGGAAGGTAGGCAGCTTATGTGAAGATCGGAAGGTTCTGCTAAGTACTGTTTTTAGTTCAGCTGTAATTTTTCTCTCGGCATGTCTTGCAATCACCACGAGAAATTTTTTTTGCACGGCATCAAATATCATTTGTGTTGGTTTTTAGAGAGATTTTTAATCCCACTTTGTTCCAGAGTAGCTATGGGAGCCAAATCCTTAATGAAGTATTCTGGACTAGATTATAGGGTAGCATTTGGAAATGCTTGTTTGCGTTTTTCTGAGCAACTCGCTCTTCATACTCAGCAGTGGGATTATTTTGTAAGTGCTGAAACAAACAGTGCTTACCTTTGACTTTATTTATATTCATTGTCTTCTTCACTGACGCAACAATGTGTCCGAACAACATCCGATAGCACACCATTTATTGTAGATTTGGGCTCCTCTGGTTGAGACCCATTTTTTGGATCAGGTAGGGCCATCATGCCAGTTTGCCAAAACTCCATGACTCATCTTGACACATTTAGGAACAGCTTGTGAGAACAAGCATTAGCAGAGATTTCTGCTATGGCTTCTAATTAATATAGAAAATGAATTGACATGATTAGGAAAAATTGGGGTGTGATTATTTTTGTCATTAAAAAAAGAAATACTGTGTTAACCTCTGATTTGATTTTTCGAAGGCAAGGGAAAGGTGACGGTAGTCAGGCCATACACGATATGATTTAGAGATGGTGGCACAGGTAATACGATTGGAGGCAGAGCTGGAAGTGACAGAGTTAAAGATGTTCTTTGGGAGTGTCGGGGATTGACAGGATTAGAAAAGGAGCAGATCACAGAAGCAACCCATTTTAGACATCTAGGAGACAAAGTACGAGAGGCCAGATTGAGATTGTTTGAGATAGCGGATATACTGATACAAGGTTGTTAGGTACGGAGCTCCCAGGGAGAAGAACATGGGGAAGACCAAAGAAGAGATGAAAGAGAATACACTTTTTTTTAGAGGAAGATGTAGAGGACAGGGCAAGATGGAAACAGATTTTCCGCTGTGGCGATCTTTTGACGGAACAGCCAAAAGTAGAGGAAGATCAGCGAGAGCTTCTAAATGATGTTTTTTCAACTATTTTCAATTAATTTCCAGGACCTTATAGCTGCTTCCACTACTCTATGCGGCCCACAGTGACAAATCTTTGATTCTGAAAAGTATTTTACATGGAAAAGTCTTAGAAGTGTGCTCTCAGGATAGTAAATTACAGTTGATTTGAAGATGACTCCGAGGAGATCCGATTGACCACGTTCTCTCGTCTCTTGTAACTGGCAGGGACGAAACTAATTAAAGCAGGTCTTCTCTCTGCAGTGCTTGCTAATAAACAGCTCATTGCCCCTATGACATTTATGTGTGCGCTGTGAGCTTCTGTTGTTTATGTGGACTACATTTCGTCAGTGTCACAGAGGAAGTTTTGCGTTTTCTTCAGTCACCAAGATTAAGAGCCGAAACAAGGTTTGCTGCAACTTTAAGGATAATAGAGTCAGGTTGACGATTATTCATCAATATGCAAATAGTTCACACCAGACTACAATAACCTGTGTACTGCATCTGTGGAGTTGATAAAATTAAAAGCAATATTGTTCAGTATGTTAAAAGAATTAGATGCAAATATAAGAGTGTTGTATGTAAAATTTGTTTTGGTTGTATTATTTTGCGATACAGGCAAAGTAGAAATGTTTTGGGCTTAAGCTGAAACACGATGAAGAGCTTTATAAGGTTTAAATGATCAAACTGCAGAGTGTGAGTGCAGAGGACAATGGTTAGCTGTGAGGCTAGGTGGGGGTAGATTGGCAGAAGTTGGGTAAGTCCTGTTGAGGAGCGGTGTTGGAGTTGGTGACTTTCCAAAATAGAAACTGACTAGGGTCTGGAGCTGAGCAGTAACAAGCAGAATACTGACGGAATGACAGCGGCTGACTGCCTGTGATTTGGAAAAGAGTAGAGTCGGAGCAGTTACAGAGCTGATGGAGGCGGGCAGGCTTGGGTCCGCAGCTGGGCTGAGTGAGTAGGCTGGCAATCCCACGACCGAGGGAACGAGGGAAAGATTGATAAGTGCTCATGTATCTCTCATGGTGGAATACTCACTGGAGCCAGACCCCCATATCCAGCCATTTAATCAATTTAAAACAAAACAAAAAATACTGCAAATGAAGTAAGACAATTCTGCTTGGCTAGAAAATCGTAAAACAACCATATAAATCTCCCCATTGGGAAACCATAATGCATCTCAAAACTCAGCATAACTGCCAAAATCTAAGAAACTTGTGTTCATTACTGGTAATAGACACTCAGGTTCTTAAGATCGTACATCTTTAAAACTGGGCCATGCTGTCATCCCCGACAGCAAGGGTTTATCCCCGAAAAGCCCCCAAGCCCCTGCATTGTAAGGATTCCTCAAATTCAATATGACTCATTACTAATCTCAAAAAGTCTATATTGACTCAACCTAACTATTTCTTTTAATTCTAAGATCCCATAGTAACTCAATAATGAAAATTTATACAGTTAACTATTTTATTTTATTTTTTATTTTCTGAGCTCATTAGAAAACAGGATAAATTCCTTGTATTAATTAATATGAGCTAAATTTAGACACAATCAAACTAAGGGAAGTGAAATACCAAAAACTGTTCTAAAACCCTCTGCCAGATGAGTTAAAATGATTTAATACAGTGTAATAATTTAGTTTATATACAGTATAAAAAAGCGCCAATGTGGACATAATTGGACAGGTGGTTGGGAACTAGCGGTCACAAAAGATTATGTTATTAAATTATGGTCTGAAAATTTGAGAGACAAGTTCCCTCTAATAGCAGAATATACAGCTAACCTTTCCCAAAGTCAATACAGTTCTTCCTCGCACTAAAGTCAATGGACATATAAAATTTTAATAAGATTCAAGAAACTGTTTATGAAATATCGTGTCAACGTGATCGATCTGCGGCACATTTGGCAACAATGACGATTCCATACGTTTTCATGGAAATAATCAATACTTTAGTTCCTTGGCTAAGCTGACTTTAAGAATATATACATTTATCTAATAGTCCTGTCTTAGCTGAAATATCTTAAGACACATTTTTCTCACTTATCCTATGCAGAAACAGAATCACTATCAAAGATATAAGGCTGTTTTTTTACCTTCAGGAAATTCTATTTTGCAGATTCTAGGAGGGCACAGTCCAAGAAAATATATATATTTTTACCCTCAACGTAAATAATAGGGTTAGAGCGCCGCGTGTCTCACCGGCATAAAAAAGCACAGACACACAGGAAGAACTCGGTTCCTGTACACGGTAATAGTCTTAGACAGTCATCATTAGCAGCAAACCGTACTGCTAAGCAGTAACCGGCAATGGAGCGCAGCTTGTTGTCTTCACTTAGCTCCATCAAAAGGAAGTAAGGAAAGTAAGAAAACAAGGAAATCATCTGCAAGGTCCGGCTGCTAGATCTCTGAGATATCTTCCCTAGAGAAAAAGACAGCCAATGTCAGATGGACTAAATGGTTTTCAGCTCAACCAGAGCTTTAGTTTTCTGAAACTAAGCCGAGTATGAAGCGCATACACTGTTGTTTCACTCTTTTTCTCAGATGACAAATCTGTCAAACATAATACATTATTAGAGTGAAAGCAAAGGCTTATCATGGATCAGGAAAGCAAATATCAAGCCAACACACATATAAACTAATCACATGAAAGTATGCAGACGTGAACAACAACTCTGCATAATCGGACTAATATTAACACAAACATTCAATTTCAAAAGAAAAGTTATAGTGTTAGCATATCTTTTTTAACTTAGACACAATTACATATTTAATATAAAATATTTAATTCAGGATTTGATGTGGATTGGTGGAGATTCAGTTCTTGATTTTATATTTTGATCATTAAGATATTCATTTTGCAGTTTAACATTAAAAGTAATCTATTTTGTATTTACAATGAAGGAAACTCCAGTACAAATAGGTTTTGTACCAAACTAACCCTGGCCCAGTCCCCCGGTACCCCAAGAGCCCCACAGTTAAAGCCTAGCATGAAACAAAATGTCCAACGCTTAAATTGACTAGTTAATGACCAAAAGGATCATTTGAGTTTACTTGCATAACTTGCCAGGGTAATGTTAACAATAAAAATGTGTATTGCAACCGTCTCTGTCCGTCCAGAACAATGATTGAAGTAGACACAATTGCTGCTGTGTGTTTGTTGTAGCTATAAATACACCTGAAAATCAAATGCTGTCATTTATGGGTTCAGAACTTTACCTGGCGGACCACTCAGACCGCTCTATCCGATATGCTTTTGCGTCACGCAAATTTCTCGGCCAAGTTGAAATTCGTCCACATCATTCACTAGCGGCTCATCTTTGTTTTTGTATGTAATCATGGACCACAAAAAAATTACACAAGCTTTGGTGTGAACGCAACTTAAGGATTACCAAAACCAACAATAGGTATAAGGAGGTGAGCTACAGAGATACCAGTTTGAAAAGTCTTGACCCCATTCTGCATCCACCTGAGGTACAGACTGGTGCCCCTCCAATGAGGGTTATCCAATGGAATTATTTAACCTTCAGAGAATTTTCTCAATATTTTCCCCATTTATGCACAAACAGATTTCCAAAAAACTCTTGAGGAGGGCTGGAAATGATATATTGATGGGAGTAGATGCTCAATCTAGTTGAAATACTTGAGATCTACAATTTAAAATCTGCCCATAGCGATTGTTAGGATGATCTTGTACCTCTCGGTTACGTAAAGTTGATGCAGGTCACCTTAAACTGTCATAATATGCGGGATAACCAGCTGATCTGATTGGTGGCTCATCCCTGTGCTCTTGCTCATGCCCCTTCAGTACTGTCCCCACAGGATTCCTGAAGACTTTACAGTTCAGTGGTCAGGGCTTGTTCATTGATTTGTGTCCTCCCCCATGCAGACACAAACTACAGGCATAGGGGATTGTCATAAGATGTCACATGGCGTTGCTGAGACGGTGAGTGAAGGGAGAAGAGATTGTCCGCACTGCAATGGAGTAGTGTGTCGAAAAATGTCGGTTTGAGGTGAAGTGAAGGAGAAATGACACTTTTAAGGCGGTAAAAACAAACGCAGTGCTGTAGAGCCTATACATTAATGGAAGCACTACTAGACTACTGAGTGCAAATGTTGTGCAACTAAACAACATTTGCACTGGGAAATTCATTAATCTGATGTAATTTGCAGGTTTCTTTATGGACTTTTTTTTTTTTTTATTGTTTTACCCTTGTTTTGTCCTTATGAACCACTTACTTTAGTGCTACTCTTTTGGCTTGGGCTAACCTGCATGAAAGACTAGGAGTCCTCTTCTTGGTAAAATTAAAGTTTAAGAAAACATGAAATGTATTATTATAAGCATGGATGAATCAACCCTTGCAAAACATGGCTGCAAGAGGTGCTTTTTGGCCATGCATGCATGTGTGTGTCATGCACAGCATTAAGCGATTGGATCCATAAATACTGCTATGAACTTGTGCAGCTGCCATGAAATGAGACAAAGAGGAAAAAAAGTGAAGGTGCAGATAATCCAAAAGATTCTCTCTCTCTTTCTCGCTCTCTCTCTCTCTCATATATGACATTTACCAAATCCTCTATGAATTGATGTGCCCTTAAGTGAGAAGTTTACAAAAATTCAGGATTGTAACTTGGGAATTTTAGAAGGGAACTAGAAGACAAGGTGTTCAATTATTAATAAATATTGTCCCTATAATTGTTATGGTATCTCTCCCTCGAGGGCTTGTTTCCTCTGCTCCTCTCTCTCCGCTTCACCGCTTTTAGTGTTTGAGTGTGTGCGCATCAAGGCATGGCTCATCCTTGTGGACGGCTGCCAACCTCCTCCAGCCACCTCAGCCAACCTGCCCAGCCAGTTTCTCAGACTGAGCTCTGCTTCAGATCACAGACCAGCCGCAAGTCTCAGCACCCTCCACTAACACCATATGCCTAAATTGCAATAAACTATTTAAAAACTTTTCCTGAGCCACTGTCTTGCTTTCCGGCACTGTAAAATCCCCAGGAATAATGATATAATACGTTTGTGAAAAATAAAAATGTCTAGCGACTGAAGAACTAATGGCTATGAATATGGGTCACTAGCACAACATCATGTTGTAATCGCTTCCAAATGATTTTAGCTGGTCACAGTAGTATAATTTAACAGTTTTGCTGTTAAATTATACAGTTATGCTCTACTAATATTTTATTATATTTTTAAGCCACGAAAATATAATAAAATAGATTTTGTGGGGTTTTTTTTAATGATTTTTCCTGAATTTTCAGCATCTGGCAAAATATGATTTATACAGTGTTTGAGGGTATTCACAAGACTGCAAAAGCTCCATGAATACAAAGGTCATGTTATGACTGTGAAAGTCAAAGCATGAATGCAAAAGTCATCACAGATGCAGAAGTCATAGCTTGAATATAAAAGCAACAACATGAATGCAAGGTCATAAACAAATGCAAAAGGGATTGCATTAAAAAAGGTAATTTGTGTCAATGTGAAAGTCACAGCATGAATTCAAAAGAGGCATACAATCTCTTTTGTACACAAAATTGAAAATTACCTCTAAATAAGAATAATCCAAAGCATAAATCACAAGTCAAGGTCCAGAAATTCATAAAATCAAATTAAGAGTCCAAACACAAATTTCACAGTCCAGCTCTTGAAGTAAATCCAAATGGACTCCAAAGTGGTTCT
The DNA here is from genome assembly GCA_037951165.1 of Lophius americanus. Classification (NCBI taxonomy): domain Eukaryota; kingdom Metazoa; phylum Chordata; class Actinopteri; order Lophiiformes; family Lophiidae; genus Lophius; species Lophius americanus. Next base: position 1,054,195 of record JBBDHG010000090.1, on the reverse strand, counting down.
TGGTGTGTGTGTGTGTGTTTGTGTTTTGGGAGGAGCAGTGTCTGTCCTTCAATGATGACTTTCTTTCAGTGGAGAAAATGTGGGGAGAGGAGAATGTCTCAAGTGTATTAGGAGGTGGATATCAAAGTGAGCTGGAGAGTGTGGCGGAAAAGAGGAAGTCAGGATAGTTCCCGAAGAGCAGGTCTTATCTGGTGTTGGTCCACCTACGACAGAGGACAGGTCATTCAACATCCAAGCGGGCCGGTTCCCTGGATTGGATCCAAGCTGCTCCGAGGACGAGAAATTCTTCCAGTGCTTTCTTTGTGGATCCAGATAGTCGTTGGAATCCAGCTAGTTCTTTGTCACTTAATATTGTCTCTTGTTATATGAATTTATCTTTGTTTGTATCTCCTCCATGCCAAGAAACTGGATTTCATGTATCTCTTCAGCAATTAGCTCTCACTTTTCTGTCTGCTGCAGTCTTCTCCTTCCTCTCCAGGTCACAGCTGTGCCTGATTTAGAATTACCCTTGCTCCTCTCTCCTCACTGGTTCAAGTGAAAAGTTACTCTGCTACACTAGCAAAAATGTAATTTACTGATATGCAGCAAATGCAAAAGTCACCGCTAAAATGCAAAAGCAACTGCACAAATACAAATTCACAACACAAATGGAAAAGAAACAACACAAATGCAAAGTCATACAACAAAAGCAAAAGTCCAAAATTATCTTTAGTTTTTAATATTACTTCTTACAATAACTGGAAGGTTAAGCAAATACAACGTTAACGCAATGTTTCACATTTACTTGTGTCACTAGTTATATTATATTAATGCCAGGTAACATTTGCATTTGTGTTTTGCATTCATGCCATGAACCGTCTCAGCCACCATAGTTTTACCCGGTGCAGGTGGAACAATCATCATGAGACCCGAGAATTTTAACAATGATTAAAATGGTTTACTTAAAGCGTTCAAACATTTTGTGAAACAATAACTGAACAGGAAGAACGTAGACAAAACTATTCTGTCTTTGAGCGGTCAACTCCTCTCTCTTCCACAGCTTCCATGTTTTACACATGCAGCTCAGATGAGCTCCACTGTGGACGCTCCAAGGTGAAGGTAGCATTAATAAACGAGAGGACGTCCTGTGATTTCTCATAAAGTGAGAGCAGGTTTATATCGGGGAAATAAAACGCCTGAATTACAGCAGCAGTCTCATGCCCTGCTGTCTGCAACCCTCGTCTAATCGCCCCGTACTATGGAGCATTATGCAGCTACAAATGACCAGCAAACAGTTGGTCGTTTAACAGGTGTGCTGCTCAGTACCACACGACAGAAACAGAGTTTGTGAGAGGACGAGTGCAGGATGGATGGAACACGTTAGTGAAGAGAAACAGGATGGCACAGAGCTGAAACAAAGTGAGTAGTTTTTGTGTGACTATGTGGCTCAGGACGCTTGTTTGGTTCAGGCAGGATATAGTAATATAGGTACCACACAGGAAATAAAATTCCGGAGGAGATCCCGGTGGTGTTTCTTTCATTATATCCCCGAAAAACGGGAGATATAATGGAATTGTCATCACCGCCGCTGTGGATCCCAATCTCACAATGATCAGAACAGTTAAAGAAAGCACATTATTATCTTATTTTTCCTCCGGGTGAGTGACATTGGCATTCAGGCGTTTTATTTTTATTCTCACACCCTTTTCTTGTATTTCAGTTGTAACTATAATAACATGATGATTGTCACTTTTCAATAAAATAAGACAGATTCACTTGTGTTGATTGAAGTGAGCTAAATTTGAACATAATTGGACTTATTGTTTGGGAAGTTACAGAGGAGAAACTGTGTTATCCAGAAAAAAAGGAAATATGCACTATTATAGTCATATTATATATATATACAAGAAAGAACTCCTTGGGTTGATCCATATGAGCCAATTTGGACACAATTGAATTTATGCTAGTGGATTATCCGTCGAAAGACTGTGTTTTTTTCTGTGTTTTTTTTCTGTGTTTTTTTCTAGTGATCGAAATGGTATAGGTTGATGCACTGTATTTATATAGCTCTTTTCTAATCTGCTCAACCCCAAAGTGCTTCAAAACACACACACACAACACAAGCTAGCATTCATCCATTCACAAAAAAATATTATATACAGTGATGACAGTGATGAAAAAATACAATTACTGTAAAAAATGACAAATATAAGTTAGATCCCCTCGAGGTGGTTCATTTGAAGTGGTTCACAGTTAGACCAAATTTGGTCTAACTGTTGGCCCAACAATTAGGAAGCTTTGTCCAAAAACAGTGCTTCTTGTGAAGAAGCACCCCCTCAGTGAGAGACATGATGGAACCAACGTTTGAGAAATGCTGGCCCTAGGAATCCTCGAGATACTGCTCTTATCTGGTGCAAATTTTTGGTTTCCAAAAAACAATAAAATCTTTTGCTAAAGTGCCACTGAAGTCTATGGAGGTACAAACTTTGAAAATAATGCATGAAATGGTTTTGAGTTATCACATTAACACAGAGGAGCAGTGACATGGACGCTGTGGCACATTCCATAATATCCCAAACTTTTCGGGTATGAAATTGTTATTCTCTAAAAGGTACAAAACCATGATGAAGGTCTTGTGAATGTTCAGTCCTGATGAACCTCAGTGTAGCGGTGTCCCATCTCCTCCAACCTAACTGCCACCCAGGTCTCGGGTGGCATCGTCGGGGGTCTTCAACCTGTCTATTAGGTGCTTGTCCTCATCCAGTAGTCACTCCTGCTTGCCAATCATGGAACAGCGTATTGCTTTAAAAAAATGGTTCTTCTCCCCCAGCAGCGCTTACTTGTGGCCATCATGGAAATGCTTATCCTCACCATCGCAGCCATCTGGCAAATCCTCAGGTTCCTTAGCCCTCTAGCTCCAAGTCTCAGAGGTCCTCCATCTATGATGCTGTCGCTCAAAAGAGATTGCCTCTGATCCTGAATGCAAAAAACAAAATGCTATATTATCACCTTCTGATCACAGTCTGGACACGTCTTCAGTTCATCATAGGTCCATCACATAAAGACAAACAACCGTTCGCCCTCACATTCTCATTGATAAGAATATGACAATGCAAAAATCTAATTGTGTAAAGAGAACATGGTTTAAGATAGTTATTGATTAGGGGTATTGTTTCGTTTTTTCCCGCTGATTCTGTATTTTGAAAATGACTAGTAATCAATTAAGAAAAAAAATGAGACGTTGAACAAAGTCTGGCTGTAAAAAAGGCAACAAGTCGTGTTTATTTCCTTGTGGTCGGCCGTGTGACTTTGTTTCACCTCTAGAACAAACTTCTGCTTGTAAAAATAAATCATTGTACAGCTAATGAGCAGATAAGTTCAAGTTTATGTGTTGAGGATTTTCACAGAAAGTGATGACACCACACTTTCAACAAGAAAAAGGAAATGGAAAATAGCTACTAAGAAATCCCGTATGGTCCAGAAGAGCTCATTAAGACAAACAGAATCGATAGCTGAGTTTGTTGATGGAAGCAAGAATGAGGAGTGGAGGAAGCCGCTCCGCCGGCTTTATATGGATCACTGCTTTAAGCCAGTTCTGACTTCTGGCACCTTTCACCACCTTCATGCTTAAAAATCCAACCCCAACCTTCCTCAACCTCTGTCCAAAGTCATGTTCTGCTATCTGAGCATATTGGGGGTGGGGGGGCTTTCATGTGCAGAGGATGTTGTTATCCACATTCCCCCCATTCCAATCCTTGCTGCATTTATTTTTTTATTTTTAGAAATCCCACTACACCTTCAGCTAACACGAGTTGTGTGGTGAACTGTAAAGTACAAAATAAATTGCTGTCAAAAAGAAAATACTCATAAACACTATTTTGGTAGAGGTTGTCTTCATTCTTAGGACTTTCCTTGTGATGTCTTGGAAAAACAAACTTTCAGGTTTAGTAAAAAGCTGTAAAAGAAAAATGTGAGAACCACGTCGCTAAATGTATTACAAACAAACCTGATAAGAATAAAAAAGGTGATCAAATGGGCATTTTGGTTCTCTCTACTTGTAATCTCTCACTGCTACACCTGCAGTGGCCTTATTTACCAGTGACATCAGCCTCAGGCTACATGCCATTTCAAATTATACAGCTCAGCAGGATGAGTGGCAAGTGAGCTGTGAACTCTATCAACTATAGGAGAGCAGGTCTAAGCTTCTTGCCTCAAGGTGAAAGTTGTGGACTTGTGTTTTTACGGTATCCTTCGATGCATTTTCTTTTTAGCTCTAAAGCTGGAACAAGTCAGAAAATGTTCTTTCGCCCTTACATACCAATGAACCACAGGCTTGTTCTTTCACTAAATGACAAAATGCGTTTTAACATTCATCACATGGGAGACAGCTTTCACATTTTCAACTGCTGGGGGTCAGATTGCTTCAAGTTTCATCATGTCCCGGCTTTCACCTTGACTGAGTCCCTTATGGGACCTGTAAAAACGGCTGCTTTCTGCTATAAATCATCTGCAGGAGTTGCAGGACCTGTCCATCATCTGTGTGCCTGTTTTATGGGATGACGTGTCTTTCTCCGTCTGCTCCCTCATCTGACATATCAGTCGCGTTTACCGCTCCAGTGCCTGCTCAGAAAGTACCCGCTGTCCACTTGAAAAAAAAGAGGCCGTAACTGTTTTGCATAAAGAGCAGCAGAGAAAGGGGAAAGGAGATGACAGGTTAGCGACAAGAAGGGCTGGGGGGTAAGAGAGGGTGATATTAGGAAAAAGAATAGGAAGTGGTACTTCTTAGATAAGGATTCTGTCACTCCTTGAATAAAGTACAAGCCTCTAGAGAACTTTGAGTGTGATGTGTTGGAGGTGAGAGAGGGAATCGGAGGGGGACAACACTTTAGTGCCTGCTCTCCGTGGAGTCATGAGGAAGACGTAGCAGCTTCTTTGACACTTCGGGTCATAGCGCAGCAGCCAGGGCCCAGCCTCACTCCTCCGTCAGCGCACTTTGCTTAAGATGGAACTCCACTCCATTAAGCTCATCCCACCTGTCAGTTCCAGTGCTAAAAGCATACCTTGGTGCCCCATTCCGACCATTAAACTGTAAACTATACTAAATCCCATGGATATTTACTGCCAAAGCAAAGCATTAAAGTTATATGGTCTCATATACAAAATGCTATATTATCACCTCTTGCCTAGAAAGCACACATAAAGGCTCGACCATGTGACTAAGTAGCTGGAGGATTGAGCTGTTGACCTCAGTCAACAGAATATGATGTAATAAACCTTCCCAGCACCATTTAGGGAAACTGAGGAAGTATGAGGAAAATGAAATCACATGTTAAAGCATCTTCCTCGTCTGTGTGGAGGAGTGTAGCTTAGAGGGTAGAGCATTTTTCCACTCTTTGCAGACTACACTTTGCAGTTTCCAGAAGTAAGACTCTCACCTGTAAAGGCTATTGTTTGAGTGTTATTGTGGATGGTACAATTCTAGTTCCATTCCATTCAAGTGGCACCATTCGTGGGAGCCTCTGATGCCAGTGAATGAATTTATGTACGTTTGAATTAGTGGTAATTTCATTGACAAACTAGGCGTATACTGTTGTTCCCGAGAGCTGGGGTATATCCGCAAAACTGCCCAATGGTCTGCGTTGTACAAGCCATTCCCCTGATCGAACACCTCAAATTATCCTTATTAGTATTCTTTTCTTTTTTGTTACCCGCTAGTGAGTAAACCATGAAGTGAAATATGGTATCTACACTATCAATCTCCTCGGGTTGATTTATATACACCAAAACTAAACTGGACTAAACTGGATCAACGGTTAGGAAGTTATGTTCTAAAAACAGTCTCTAATAAATAAGCTCCTTCTTTTGACAAAAGACTTATAGAGTAAAAATAAAATGTTTGCGTGATAGAACTCCTCGGGATGATTCATATGCACCAAATTTGTTGTGAAATAATGGCCCCAATTCCATCTGGAGATAAAGTTCCCCTATTGATGGAAATAAACAACTGACCTTTCTTAAAACCAACCCAGTTCTTCCTCGCACTAAGGTATATTTGGCCTTCAAATTTGAAAATAACCCTTGAAACGTATTAACGCGAAGGACCTGTGGCAGCTGATGCCACGATGACAATTCCATAATATCCCGACTTTTTGGGGATATAACTATGACTGTAGAATGTTTTTCAATCTTTTTTATTTCCTTGACAATGCTACTAAATCAATAAGCAATATTGCCAACAAAAACTAAAATTCTCTAAATCTAAAACTTTTCGAAAATGTATTTTTTTTGGTCCACAGCAATTTGTTTACTAATTACTGTGATCATTGGACAGTACATGCAGCAGTGCTGCTGAAGAGGTGTGATCCTCCTGTTAACCACTAGTCTGCCTCACTTGCTCTGAAAGGAATGTGGAGCATGAGCAAGTGTATCCCTAAAGATGGTAAACAATGCCTGGAAAAGGGAATTCCTTGAGGCCCCCAGCAGTCCTGAGGAGCAGATTGGTAGTCCGACATGGGTACGGGGCGAAAGACTAATGGAATCATATAGTAGCTGTGTCCCTCCAAGGCTCCCTCAGGATAGCTGGCGCTCAGAGTCTCACAGATTTATCTACTAAAGCAACTGATTATAGGTCCAGGAAAACAAATCTCCCCCTGAAAAGCTACATAAAAGTACGTTTGGGGTCAGGCACGGTTTAAACAAGAAATGCAAATTTGTATGCATCCCTTAAACTAAACAGACCAGACCCTTTCTGCAAAAACCAATGGGGACATTTATAATAAACTGTGATCTTGAAATACACTAACATGACAAGTTTTAAATGACTAAATATATCGAAAATGACCAGAATTTTGTCAAGCAAAGCTTGTATGAAACAAAACAGGATGAGGTTGACTTAATGTGATAAAATTCAAAATGGACATTTGACACATGACAATGTCTGGCTCAGTCAAGACCATTGATGCGGTACAAATCACATACCTCTGATTGCACATTGCTACATATTATACTATATTTAGTCAAATAGTGCATGCATTTTAAAAGTGTTATGTTTCATATCAAACACAGGAAATGACAATAATTCCTAAGTTTTGAACTGAGGAAGCCTCTTGCTTCAGATTCATACCATGACCTGGATGAGTGAATCAACAGTTTATCACGAATGTACTGTCCCTGAAAGGCCCCAATCCCCTGTGATGTACAAGCTATTCCCCTAACTGAAATCCTAAAATTAAATGTGAGGTTTTGTCAGGAAAAAAAAAAGTCTCCCTACTGAGTTAAATCTAAGCCATTATTACTAACGGTCAGGAAGTCGTAAAAAAAAAGCTCCTTCTAGTGAATAAGATATGGTTAGAATGAAACACTATATATACAAGAAAGGTATCTTTGAGTTAATTCTTAAGTTATTAAATTTACACTACATAATATTTGGTTGGCAAATTAAGTCCGAAAGAAAGTGTTTTTTTGTAAAAGAGCTGCCACTATTGAGTGAAATGTGAACTTATAGAATAAAATGTTACATATTAAAGATGTTCTCCTCAAGTCAATTCATACACACACAATTTGGACTAAATTGGACGAACGCTCACGAAGTGTTGTTCATGGAAAAACATCCTCATAATGAATGAAATATGAACTATTACAGTAAAATATTTTAGATTTAAAAAAAAGATCTGGCGCATCAATAGATATCAGCTAAACTCAATCAGAAGGCCTGAGAGTCTGAGTGTCAAAAACTTTCTCACAGACTAATTGTCATACATCATGTGGTAATAAATCATTCATCATTTCTTCATTCTCTTTCTGAGTAACGACGAAGGTTTCCTGACCCATAGTCCCTTTTGGGTCAACAATCTTAGGATACGGCCCACATAGGCCAAATATCTCGTAAACCTTGAGGAACAAGCTATCATCTATACGAAAGAAAAATTTAAGACATAAAAATCTCTTGATGCATACAATTTTTTACTTTGCTGTCATGTAATTACTTTTATATATTACGTAACCAACGTACTACAACTGCAGAGACACACATAGCATCCATCAAGGATGTACTATTACACAGAATGACATGATGCTGCATCACTAATAGATGCCACATATCTAAGGGGAACCCTCAGGAACTTTCAGAGAAGGCCAATCCTCAGCTTTTAAAATGTCATATTTAATTTCTTTCATTTAATCATTATCTCTTCTGACTCTAATTCTTGGCTTAATTTTTCTCTGAAGGTGAGAAATTTTTTTTCATCAGCAGAGAAAGGGTAACTGTCCTGAAAACATTAGAAAACTGATATCTTATCAGAGTTTTTTGGATTGTTGTTTTTAGGCAGAGAAAAGGTTAGAGCTGGCTCACTGTTAGGCAACGACCTCAACACCAGGAAGAAAAAGGTGTTTGGCTTATGTGTTTGTTGAGAAAGTGACAGGCCAGGACTCCTGGAGGGCTTATTTTTTTAAATTTACTTCTCATACACATGTTAACACGCCTGCTCTGAAACCGGTGGTTACGTATGGGAGAATGTGATTTGAGACAAAGTGCATCCTTGCATAACTGGCCTGTGGATAATAGTGTCACCAACCAAATGTGTTTGTGTGTACTTTACACAACTTGGGCTCATTCTGAATGGCTGCACGCAGACACTTTCCGTTCTGATAGTTCTATTATCATCATATTGTTATAATACATACCAGAAACATAATTGCTGACACATCCTAGATAGAAACACAACAGTTAGATGTCCAGGTGTTCCTGCTGCCGTGTAGGAGGACGTGGTCTAATTAGAGCTGCTATGAATGTTTGCAAATCTACTGCAGAGGATGGTCTCTAACGTACTAAACACTCCATCCTTATATGAGAAAATCTGTTCAGTAATTTGCTAAAATGAAGCAACATAAGTAGGAGATCTCAATTACTATAATGCAACATCTTTCCACTTCCTGTTTGGAACCAGAACGCCTTATAAATAAAACCATGAGGATCATGTTCAATGTATTAGTTCAGCATACCTGTGTTAAACCAACCTATGTTGTCTTTGGTTTATTTTTGCCCATTATGCTGCCTAATGATCGAGTCTATACAAATCCAAACTTTAAGTTGCTTCCAGATATGTCTTTTTGAAAAAATTCTGGAAAAGTTCTGACTGGTCGGTTCAAACGTCAGACAAGTCCACCGTAAGCCGAGCGTTATTTTGCTGTGTCTACTCTTACTTTGCAGGCCAAACTTCAAAGAGATTACTGTATATTTAAAGGATGTTGTCATATGCAAAGTCCAAAATCAGGATTAAATGGATGATTCAGTGACCAGAACAGTTCCTGATAATCAAGATATCAAAGTGCCTTATCTCTCACCGTGAGCAATAATTAACATATATTCAAACAATCGGTGTATTCTGCTTCTCCTTGCATATCATCACAAGTTATTAGCAAATTTGACAACTTATTGCATTTCCCAACCAGTTACACCCAAAATATCACTGAGCACTCAACTTCCTGGAGAGACTGACATGTTCATCTGTAATTGAAATCCAAAGGTTATTTTATCCTGGAAAAGATGTTATGGAATTGTCATCGCAGATGCCACGTCAGCCACCGCAGGGCATTTGTGTTAGCGCAACAACTCAATATATACTACTATATATTTACTATATATACCCAATATATAGTCAATATTTCTGACAGTAGGGGGACCATTAGCTAAAAATTGCCAGACCAGAAATTCTCAACCGTTCGTCCGATTTAGTCCAAACCTGGTCCATATGAATCGACTAGAGGATATCTATCTTTTATACATTGTGATTTACTCAAAAAGTTCATATTTTACTCATTAGGGGGAGCTTTTTATGAAATACACAGTTCTTCGGATATGACCTAAAAATTGGTTCTATTTAGTCCAAATTTGGTGCAAAGGAATAACCTTAAGGAGATCTGTCTTACTAATATCATTCGTTACTCTAGTAGTTTATATTTTACTCACTACTGGGAGCTTTTTAAAAAAATAAAAAACACTGTTTTCCTTACAAAAAACGACTGCGGACGTTTATTCTAACATTATTTCACATTTAATTTGAGGAGTTCAAGCAGTAGTATTGCTTGCAGGGGATTTTGGGCTCCGGCGGAAAAATACAATTTTGCTCTTATACCATATGTTCCAGCGCTGAACAAGAACATTGGACCAACTTCAATTGCATTTCCTGTACTGTGAGTTGACCTTTTTAAGCTTAAAATGCTCTAAAGGCCAACTCTCTTGGCCATTTCACAATAACCATGTCACAAAGTGGAGATAAATGTGGAAAAAAAGGCTTCTAATGTGAAAATGCACAACATTCTTTTGAGTGAAGCTGAAACATTGAAACAAGGGGGTGGTTTTTTTTTCTTAGCCGCTCTGCTAACGCTTTGTTTAACAACTTCAGGGCTTGTGGCTGGCTCTGTGTTGTTGTGCTGTCGAAGTGCTTTACCAGCATTAGCTTCTTGAAAATTGATATTTCCATTGTTAGTGTCTTAGAGGTTGTTCCGCCATAGCTTCTTTGTCCTTACAGTTTAAAACCGTAATTTAAAACATACATACTCAGATACTGGCTGGCTCGGCACTTTCACTAGTGTTAGTCGCTCTGCTAATGTCAGCCGCTTTGCTAATGTCAGCGGTTCTGCTAACGTCAGCTTAATGTTCCTCGGAGAGGGGGGGTTATTCAATTTGTATGTCTGGTTAAGTTTGTGGCGAACAATGTTTTCGGGTTTGTTCCGCAACAGTTTATTTTCCTCAAAAAAGGTTTTTTGTTTTCTGGGTAACATGCGAGATTTTTGGAGGCATGGTAGCCTAAGCATGTGCGCGTGCGACGTACGACGCATGCTTTTAACTGCCACGGAGTGAGGCTGCTCACCTGATAGCCGATTTCATCAAACTAGGTCACTTTTGTTATATTGTCACCCTCGCATACACAACATTTGAGTCTGAAATGTCTCCCGAGCCGCTCTTCTTCTGCTACATAGCCAATAGCAGTAACCAGTGATGGCGAGAGCTGTCTGCCATTCCACATTAAACTTTTTGCCTGTTTTGTGTATGCCATCCGAGAACTCAGAGTCGTCTACGTTTTGACATGCTTGTTAGTGCGAAAGCACTTGAACTCTCAAACTGGCAAGGCTAAGTTTGGAAGTGCACCAATTGAGACACAGCATCAAATGTCAAGTTTTCCACAGCCAGAGCTTTAATATAGAGCAGTGAAATGATGGTTCCACTGGAACTCCTCAGTAGGTTTTCTTTGTCAGGAAATAATGGACACCCTGCAGTGAATCAAAACTCAGATTTCAGATTGTGGTATGAACCTGTCCTGCCTCACAGTCTAAAGCTAGACTTTTTTTTTTATTTGCAAGAAAAGTTTAAATAGATGACTCTAGCACAATTACACACACCACTATATCAGAGTTTTTATTACAGGCCGCATAATTTATCTACATGTGGATTTTTTTACCATAGGTCAACTGGACTCCGGGCGAAAATGAGGATGAATCGCAAGAAAACATCCAGCTGATGTGGAAATACCACAATACTTCAACATTGCTTGCACCCACTTATACAGTCTTTTTAACTGAAAAGTTGGGGATATTATAGACTCGTTAACGCCGCGTCCACCATCACAGATCTTTCTTGTTAACCTGAAAAATGCGATGCCCACTAATGTGTAATCAAATTTTTGTGATAGTAATTATTTGTTTTGACCTCTTAAAAGATCAAAACTATTATTATTTATTTATTTATTTAGTCCTTATTTTTCTATGAAAATACGGGGTCTGTACTAGGAGAGCATAACTGCAGTATCTGTTGTTGATGTTAGATGTCAGTGTGAGACTACGAGTTACTATTGGTTTCTGAATTACATGTTGGTATTGCACCAACAATTCACAAGATTTATGGTTTGCGATAATCAAAGTCTAAACCATCAATATGATAGATGGTTTGAATGGAAAAAAAACTTGTTTTTTCAGCAAATATTGCCACGATTGACAAAATGGCGCAGGACTACTCTTTCCCTGTATTAGCAGAGATGTAAGCTAGGGCCACTGTTCTCCATAACTCTGACTATTGTAAATTACGGGTTCACTCCAATTTCGGTTGTGTTAGAAACTGTTCAAACAGAAAAGTTAAACTAATATATTGAGAAAATAATGTAGAGGTGTGTTGAAAATAGTGTATAAGATTGTAGTGTTTGTAAATGTTATAAAAACATGATGATAAAATGTGTCTTGAAGGACAAGCTGAGCAGTATTTAAAAATGCTGATTATTTGTCAAATGGTCATGGTGCAGCAGTGTTAAATGAACACAGTTGCGATAGACTGCAGAAACAATTCATGGTTGTCTGTCTCAGGACACATACAGCTGCTTGTGCGTACAGCATTCAGCCATTTGAGCATTCCTTTGTGTTACTGCAGCAACTTAAAAACTATGTCGTGAGAGGAAGGAGAAATATCCTTTATTGATCACATACAGTCATACACAGTAGAACATAGTGAAATGATTTCTCTGCATTAGACCCATCCCTGAGGGAGCAGATGGCGGCCCCTTTGAAGCACCAGGGGAGTTAGGGTCTCAGGGTCTTACTCATGGACCACTGAGCTAGAACCGCCCCCCGAGGTGACATCATCATGGATCAGTCATGGATTATTTCCATGACAAGTTTTATTCCCACATAGACCTTAGTGCGAGGAAGAACTTGATTCCTCCAGGGAATGGTTGTCTATACATATTTAATACATATGATTCGACTTTAGGAGATTTATTTTGTAAATATAATATTTTACATGGTATTCACTTTTTTAATGAAAACCACTGACTGACATAATTTTGACATTTTATTTGAGGATTTTAATCAGTGGAATTGATTTGCGGGGGATTTGGGGCTCTTCTGCGGTATACCACTGCTGTTGGGGACAACATTGTAGGTTTAGTTTATTTCGGTATTCATTTTTTGGGTTTGATGAATGTTCTGTATTGGGATGGTGTATTAACTTCATAAATGAGTAATTATATTGAATTATGTCTAACCACCTATTTATCTCCTTTGACCAACAACGAGTACGCTACAACATTGATTGCGCCAACTTCTTCTACAGTCTGGATTAAACTCTTCTAGTTTAATACTTGTTTTGCTATCATGATTAAACTGCAGAAGGGATATGTGTTGCTCCTTCCTCCCGGTCCGTAGCCTGAACCTCCTGGGGACAGGGCGGCAGCGTTTGGACAGACTGTGAGGAGAGATGATCTATTTATAGAACATATGGATGCTACACTGTATTGGAAGCACGGGGTCTTCAACTTTCAGAATCAGTCAGCCAGTTGTATTTTGGTCAAACAGTGTATTTCAACAATTACTTCTTTTTATTCTTCACGTATTAAAAATATATTCAACCAGAAATAACAGCAGATAAACACATGGATACAGAACAGTATAGGGAGAGGCAAAAGACAACAACCTAAATACTATAGGAAGCCCACAGCATAAGGAATGTGAAGTAAACAAAATTCCACACTGATATGGTTCCAGCTTAGAAACTTTATTATATATTTTATATAATAAAATCTAAACGTTTACAACCATAACTTATCAATAAAATCTGTAACTGTAAAAGCACAAAGTGTGAGTACATAACATATATACACACACACACATATATGTGTGTGTATGGATATGCAGCTTTACATTTATTTTGATATAAGTATTGAAATATCCACCTTGGTTGAACATATTTCATTAATCTGAATACATATTTTACACATAATTGATGTCATAGATAGTATAAATGTGATATTTGTTGTCCAAAGAGATAAACCTGACCTTCACATGTACGTGCCCACTTATCATCTTAGCGTCAGCAGGCACACAAATAACCATTTACATTGATTTAGGAAAAACAATTAACTATATGGCTTGCTTTTGCATTGTGGGGAAGAAGATTGAACACCTGGAGGAAACACAGCTAGACAGAAGTGGGAAATGTTCTGTCTATCAACTAAGAACTTTCTCGCTCTGAGGCGAAAGAGCTAACCTTTGCACCAATGTCATGAATCTATGTTCCTGCCTAAACATATCAACCAATACTAATGTAACTTGAAGTAAGACAACAATTTTTGCTTCATTTTGTTTCTGGACCTGCAGTGACCTTCAAGCACTGTTCAGGCCGACTTTAGCGAGGAAGAATGGGTAACACTTTACATTAAGACTCCCCTTTTTAGGATTTATAAATGGCTGGTACTCATTCTACTAACTAAGTTGTAATCGCTTTACAAATCATTAACAAGCTTTTATAACTCATTGGATATAAAGAGTATCAGAGACCCAACGCTCGCCCAACAAATACACTTATCAATACAACTACTTTTATATTGAAAAATAATGACCCACAAGGATAAATTGAAAGCTGTGTCATAAGCGATTAATGAATGTCAACTAATGGCTTATAAAGTAAGTGCAACTTAATTTAATAATCCAATTCTGAAGTATTTATAAAACCTATATAAAGTTCAGTGAAGTGAATTCATTCAATGGAGTTAATTCATGGCAAAAGTTTGCAAAAAAAAACGATACACGTTTTACAAATGTTCACGATTCACAACCAAAACAATTTGATTTTCAAATACAAAACCTGATTCACAAACTACTGCCTTACTTTTCACACAAACAAACCTGTTTTAAAAATGGGCTATGATTCACCAACAAATACTATGTGATTGGCAAAAAAAAACATGATTAACAAGCAACCACAGGCAAATCAGACAAACACCCAACATATGTGTAATATATCAGGTGTCGGAGACACCTACAGTCTTACAAGCACAAAAAAGTTATTTCCTTCATTAAAAGAAAAAAATTAAAATATTCCTGCAACAATCTTTCCTCGTGAATGTTTTGACTTGCAAACAAATGTCCTCGGATTTTCTCACACATGTAGTTCACCTGTTACAACAGTAAGTGTTGCTTCGCTATGAAATTACACTCCCATAAAAGTTATAGCAATTAAGTAATCTATGCTTTATTAATGGGAATTGGAAAACCATGAGCTGTTGAGGGATGTTACAAATCGAATTGCTTTATACGCACCAAAATTGGACTAAATCGGACCGACGGTTTAGAAATAATGGCCCAAAAACTTTTGGAGATAAAGCTCCCCCTAGTGTCAGAAATATATGACCAACATGAAAATGATCCATCACATAGTTTTTGAGCTATTAAGTTAACACGAAGGATCCTCGGTGGCGGCGATGGTGATTCCATAATATCCCAAACTTTTTGGAGATATAATTACCCTTCTTTTAAATTAATTTGTACTTTATTTTTTTTATTTCTTATAGTGTATTGCTGATAATGCAAATTGGAGGTGTGGAAGAAAGACAGGAAGAGACCACCTTGCATGGACAGATAGTGATGGATACCTGTTCACTGTTGACAGAGGGATTAAGTGAAGTTGGAGATTAATTTACCTTATAATTCAGCTGGGAAAAAAACGGCTGAGGGTCAGAGCTGCTGAACACGACAGAAGGTAATAATATTAAACAAGCGAGTGCCAACTCCTCTGTAGGTGCTGGCGATTTAACAAGCCAGCAATGCAATACATCCTGGACAGGTGTTCATTTAACTCTGGCATTTTTATCGGATGGCACTTTATTAAAACTGCGAAATACTGTACATTTCAACAGTATGCAGTCTGGTTCAAAAGCCTCCAACTATGGTCTCTGAAATCCTGTCAGGGTTGCATAAACACCTTACTGAAATAATTTATCACAAAGGATGTCATAAAGGTAAGGCATTTGTTGAAGGCCTCTGGCTTTGGATGGTATTAAATTGAGGACAGGTAATTTTCAACACACTGAGAGTGATTCAGCCTTGACATTTTTATGACATTGCCCAGAGCTTGAGTGTCTCTCAAAATAACTTCCTCCTAACACAGAAATTAAAAAACTACTGCCCAACCTCTTAAAACTCACCGAAAATCTGCCACTAATTTCAATGTTGGTATCCACTTTGAAAAGACATCAGCTTACAGACTTTTTTGGGTTTTCTGTTCGTTGCAAGTGAAGTAACATCGGAGTGGAATAATGGTTATTTTTACGGTCAGTTGATAAAATTCTGCCCTGCTCGCCATTTCTGGTACCTAACACCCCCCAAAGGTGACCCAGTCCTTATTGGATTTCTGTGATGGCAATCCAACATTGTACGCCGCTATTCGATCAGGCCAAGTGTCACTCTGTAAATATTCTAACCAATAAGAACTCACACACATTTCCCCTTAAAGGAAAATGATGAAGTGTATAAAACAAACTAAACTGACCCAATGGAACAACTTTTTTTTATTCATAATTACACAGCATATGTCACATTTAGAACATGGCTGATATTTTCTACCACACAAGAATGTGCAAACTGATCATACCGACATATAATGGAGTGTTTCTCAATACACAAACTGATGAAGGCTTTGAAACTGAGCCACAGATTTGTTTTTAACCGTTAATAGTTTTTACATCACATATGCTTATTCTGCTTTAACTCCTCCTTATAGTAAATTTTATTCTACTATGAACAGTGCTAGATTTTATGAAACACTGAGTATGCTTCATACCAGTATGTGGTTGTGTGTGCATGAACCTCCCCTTAGCGGGCATAGGTGGTATTTTGCATTCAAAATCCGATGCTGGGGTGAAAATCCTATTTCTGGCACATTTTGCGCTTGCTGGATGCAGCCGTGGTCGGCATGTGAGATGGACACAAGTCAGGGTCTGATCAATCCTGACTGAGTCGCCAGGGTGAGGTTGTCTGATCATTAAAAACATCTTACAGCCTCCTTAATCGTAACAAGTGACTCGTTTTTGGAGACAGCAGCATCTAAAAAGAGGATGTCATACAAGGTTTACATTTTCATCCACCAGCTTTATTTATCCTGAAAGTGTAACAAAAAGAAAAAAAATGGACTGGAGACCTTGCCACAAGGAACTGAAGAAGGGGAGCCACTGGGCCAACCACGCAATGGAATGTCACTCCCAGGGCTTTCCCCAGAGGTAAGGTAAATCCCAACGAAAGAAAACAGGAAAAACAGGACTACCAGTAGTTCCCACCCAAACTGTAAGAACAAACTAACATTAAAATCCCAGTAAACCCGCTGAGATGAACCAAAAACAAAACTGTAAATGACCAAAGTTAATAAGGGAAAGTTGAAAAAAGGTCCAGATCATGAGCTCAGTGCTGCTGCTGTGTGCTATGTGCTGTGTCTTCTTACGACTCGTCACTCTCAGCTCCTCCTCCTCCTCCTCCTCCTCCTCCTCCAACTGGGTAGGTGATTGCATCCGGGTGCTGCAGCAGGTAGAAAGGGGAGCACAGAGGGAGACAGACGCCAGGTCCCTATTTTTGCACTTGTGCACCTTAGCCCCTCTCTAGCACACTCTCGCTAAGAGGTGCAAGATCATAGGGTGCCCCAAATCTCTAGTTTTGTTCCAGGGGTGCTCTGTAGCGCCCTCATGCGCCCATAATGCACTCCTCCCACATCAGACCGCACTTAAGGCGATTACCCAGAATCCCTGTGTTGTTGTGACGTTAAAAATAGCTAACCTGTGGAGAATAAAAGATGTAGTTCAGACAGGCAGTACGGGAGGAGCGACATCTGACACCCAAAACATTAAAACCACTGAAAGTTTAGCGCCATGTTTCGTCTCCTTCGTGATGACTTATAAACACCTCTCCCAATTCTGAGCTTAAATCCTTCAGTCCCTGGAGCACTTACACCCCTAATTTTACATTTCCTCAATGTCACACATGTGCGCACCTGGACGAAGACCTTGGGGCGCAGTGCCAAAATTAAAATAAGACATGATAGTGGGAGTGTAATATGGCCACACACAACAAACCCGTAACTTTCTATTACGCTGGTTTCATCACTGAAGATGTGTTCAAGTGGCACAAGGTAGTGTATTTCAAAACAAAAGATAACTTTTGGAAAATGTTCGCATTTTTAAGATCCAATACATGGTCGTTTAAAAAATTCTACTTAAGCAAAATTTGGCTTAACCCATTGTCAAATCTTAGTACTATCCTTTCTCCAAAGCGACATGCTGAAGAAGAAGTTCAGCTGTTTTGAGCCCTAAAGGGACAAGATGAAAGAAATCAGCAGATTGGAGCCGACTTACACCCAAGCCATGACAAGTTATGTATTGCTTTTTATCAATACATAACATTGATGGTATATTCAGGCAGTTTCTTTTTTGATGGTTCTAGGCATTCACAACGATGTAGAAGAAGATGCAAAAACAGCCGTTGAAAGCCTCTACTGTTTCACATATTGACTCCATCTCCTTAAGAACAAGCAAGTTGTCATCCAGCTAAAAAGAGCAACTCAGAAATAAGACTTCCCAGTCAAGAAATTAATCAACACTTGATTAAGAGCCATCTGACAGACAGGGATGATACTTTTGAGTTATCCTTAATCTGAAAGGAAGCTGAGTCGAACGCAAAAAAGTAACCCTAATGTAGCTTCTCTTTCGACCTAACATCTAGTCTCGCCGTGAAAAACTTTCAGAAACGATACCATTTCATCAGTTAAACACTTTGTCCGCGTACCTGTCAGGGCGAGTGTGAGCCCATGATTGCCCTCTCCTCCGTCTCCAGCTCTGGAACACTGAGAGGGGTTGTCAGACGATGCAAAGAAAAATTCTACTAAAGGGTAAGCATTAGTGACAGAGGGCTGGAGCGCACCAGAGACAAGAAGAAAGAGGAAGAGAATGAACTTGCCAATGAGGTTATTAAAAGAAAGGAGCAATTCCAGTCTGACAAGAGAACAGCGAGGCGATGTGCAGGTGGGGGGAAGACGCCGAGACTGAGAGGCACTTCAAAGCAGGAATGGAAACTGATTCCCTTGACTTCATCCGTGCAAATAAAGTAAAACAACAATTTTTGCAAGCTTCACCAAAAAATAGGGAATAATTCTGTGCAGCATGCTCAGAGGAGCTTGTGAGGGAGGATGAACGTTTTTGCCGCAAAGCTGGGCATAAATTCCACAGTGAGATTTTTAGAGAATCACAACGCGGTTTGACAAACAAGACAAGAGCATCGGTGTGTAAAAGCAGCGTGTTTTTTCTGCCGTTAAACGGCCGTGGATAGCACCAACTGTCTAAAGAGCCCTTAAGGCGTAATATAATTTGAATCCGCTGATTAGTATGACCTTGGGAACCGTCTTCGTTCCACAGGGTAATGGACTGCAGCGGATGATTGGTGTTAAGTTTCGTCAACACTTGTCAAGTAAGTCTAGAATATGTTAATTAACTCATTGATTGAGGTGGGCGGTTCATTATAAAAGCAGAAGTTGAGGTCTCTGGTGTGGGAAGACAAAAAAAAACCCAAAAACTGCTGTGCATATCAATGGCTACATCAGTAGCGTCTGAGGTCCATATCCTCCTCTTCAAGGACACATTTAGTATCCCTTTCCCATGGAAAATATACTCAGAAATTAGACCAGCTGTGACAAGAGTGTTAGTGCCTCCTAAACTGTTGCATTAATTACTGGATATATGAAGCTCTTGGGGAAAGTCCAACAGGGAGTTTTGCTTTTGAACTCATTAAAAAATTGGGTTAAAGTTTCAGCTTCTCTTACTTATCCAAACATGAGCTTAGGCACGTCTGTCAGGCTCTATCAAGAACGTATCTGAACTATATGTTAATCAAAGGCTTCGGGATGCACACTGTTTGTCTCAGGAATGTCATGAGAGTACTGTGTAAAGGGTGCCATCTCTTATGTCATGTCAACAGGAAGCTCCTTTTTTTCATTTTTCCTCCCTCCATCTCATCCATTGCTCTTTTTTCCGCTCCGTCCTTGGATTGACACATCGCGTGGGGAGACGAGCCCCTGCGTAAAGGAAGGGGTAATTGAAAAGTGCAAAAAAACAAATCATTTCAATCAGATTCTGAAGGCTTTGTCCTCTCACTGTGCAAGCAAATGTGCAAATTGCAAAACAAAGCACGTCACATTTTGCATCAGATAACGGCAAAGAGGAAAATCAACCGACTTTGTGGGTCTGCTAGAAGGCTTCTTCGTCTTGTTTGTTTCTGTGTGTGAAAAAAGGGCACGAGCAAATCCAACGGAACCGTCAAGGATTCCTCTTTCAACTGCACCGTCGGGTCTTCTATTGTTGGAGGATGCCGTTTGTTGCTACTAAATCACGGCAAAACAGCGCTCACCATGCGCACGGCCATAATGAAGGCCTCTCAGATGTTTCAAATTGCTCAAGGTTACCATAACACTTAATTATAATTACATAAACAGACACCACTTTTATTTCTAGCTTCCAGAGACACTCATTTCAATGCTCTTTTAAAAAGGTTTTATGTGTTTACATTTACAGCTGAGCACAGCTCTTTTGTGACGAATTTGCAGTTTTTTTTTTCTTTTTGAAAATCATTTAAAGGTTAGGAGTTATTGAATTTTTAAGATGCCTTTAGTGAGTGATTTTGTTTTCTATGATTCCGGCCTGATCTTATTCTGAGCTGCAAGTAACATGCTCTGTAACATGCTCTGCTGCTGTAATATTGCAATTTCCCCATTGTGGGACTAATAAAGGCTATCTATCTATCTAAAAAAGTAGTCAGTATATGAGAACCAGAAAAATCAGATATCAACCAAGTGCATACACTGATCAGCCTTAACATTAAAACCACTTGCCTCATATTATGTAGGTTCATCATCAGAAACAGCTTCAACGTTGTCAGCAATTTGTGCTTTAGTTGCCCTTTTGTGGGATCGGACAACAGAGGGTAACCTTTGCACCCCACCTCCAATAATAGGTCTTCAATTACCCCGTCGCTGGTTCACTGGTTGTTCCGTCCTTCTTAACATTTTGGTAAGGCCTTACCACCTCAGACCCAACAAGACCAGAGGTTTTGGAAATGCTCCGACCTCGGTAGTGTGCCAACAGAATTTCACCCTCAAATCCTTACGCTTGCCCATTATTCCTGCTTCCAAAACATCAATTTAGAGGATAAAATCTTCACCTGCTGCCTAAGCTATCCCAACCGGTTCCGTAGTAACGAGATTATCAATGATATCCTGACTTAACTAGTCAGCGGTTATAATATTAAGACTAGTCTGGTGTGTGTGTATGCACTGCTGATGAAACTAAAAGTTACAATTCAATTTGTAAGACAGAAACGGTACCCAAAGTATTGAAAATACGACAACAAAGTGAGTTCTTAAGGGCTTTCCTTTACCAGAGATTAAAACATGTGACATAAAAAACTGAATTTTTAGAAAAGAAATAATGAACATAAAGTGCAGAAGCATTGTTAAATAATGGACAGAGAAAAAGCAAATTGGAGGCATAATACTTACCAATGTTTGTCAGGAAATATGAAGAAGTCATGCTCATAATGTCGGCCTCCAAACGTTTGATTGTGAGCCTTTTATAGTGCACACACAATGTGAGTCTCAGCTAGAAACAAAATATTTACAAATATGTACTTCGTAACCCTTCTCACACTAATGAGCTCAAAGCTGTCGCTGCGGCTGCTCCGCTTTGACGCACACAGTTAACAGGATGGTGGCGTAGATTAAAGGGAATGGGAAGGTATTATATGGCAAAAAAAATAAAAATACAAGCTTTTGCGTTGGCTTTGACCATCTGGGAGGAAAGTGAAAGGCTGGAAGCAGAACTCTGCAGCGCAGCACCAGCGCCATCTGTTGGAAGAGATAGGAAGAGGCCGCCTGTTAGTTTATTATGAAAAATACCAAATGGGAGGAAGTATCAGCTCATTATCTGTTTGATATATGAAAGTCTCCTATAGCAAATCCAATCATGTAATCACACCCCTGCTCAACACATGAGACTAAGATAAAGAACTTCCTCATGTGTATTTTTTTTATTAATTTCAACAAAGAGTGTTAAGTCCTCGTCTGCAACATAGCAGTGCTAATTAATACAGGATCAAACTGCCCACGATTATGAATCAATTCCAGCTGTCACAGTTTCACACAGGAGGATCCAAAACACGATGCTTTTTTGAATCGTGTATTTTCTCATGCATGCCGGACCCTCGTGGCCCAGCGGGGTAACGCTTTAGGGAATCTCAGATCCAGAGTAAGATACTACTGAAAAGCATTCCCGGGCCACAGGTTCTACAGGCACTGCTTGGTTGCTACTATCCTTGTAATACCTACAGATGACTTTACAGATTGTCTCTCTTGTCTCTTAAACTTCTAATATTGGTAAGTGTTTTATGCAATCCTGTGAGACCCTCAGGACAATGATGTCAGCTGACCTTTCAGGCAAAAAGTAGGTCCTGCTACACATGGTCCGAATGTTCAATTTGTCCAAATGCACAAAAATAATTACCTCAAACGTTCAGTAGGACTAACATAACATCAATATTATATTAACACTGTTACCCTCAAAGCCCTTTAATTTCCCTCAACTTTTAAAGTCAATATTGGTAGACTTTTTTACTCAGTTGATTTGAGTTTGCATGCTGTAGGACCTCTGTCTGTAACTAAAAATAACTTCATGGCAATCAAACGGTACTTAGTTATTATTATCCAATACCACAATGTAATATTTCATATCACTGTCTCAGTGTCATATATTTTTTGGGACGTTTGACAAGAGAGTTGTCGCATGAGCTCAGCAGGGACAGCGGTTATTTTGATCCTGTGGCGGTGAAAGAGATGCTTTCCTCATTTCATATTTCCTAAGTGTTTCACGATGTCGTAATTCAGGACCTGTCAGATTTATGGAAGGCGGCAAAGACCATAAATCCTTCCTGCTATCATTTGATATTCTCTTTATCTGAGCTTCTAGGAGATGATCAAGGTCAGGCTTATTATAATGTCACAGTTTCAGACAAACCTTTTTCCCTGCACAGAGAAGTAATAGGTGCAGGGGAAGTGCTCCCCGCTTCTGTGGCTGATGGATCTCGTAACCAGTGTCGCGTTCTGCAGCACATCAAGCTTGCATGGGTCAAAGTCAAATTATCAAGTCTGCATGCTGAATAAAGGCATCAGACGTCAACCGTCTCCTTCACTTTCCAGTGCAGGCTTACACTGCGATTGTACTGTCTGTCCCTCAAAATAATAATAACATGTTTATCCACGATAACTTATCTCGTTCGTAGAATAGAAACCATAAAGTGGATGGATTTATCCGGTTGAATGAGATGAATGTTGTGAAAAATCAACAACATTGTCAGGAAAGAAATCTTTCTTTGCACCACGCATTTCCTGCGCTTACTTGGTTTCATTTTTCATCCCCCTGTTGTCCTGTTGTGACGACCCTCTGCCCTGGTTGGAGTTGGAAAAGATCTTATGTGCTTTTGACATCACCAGACCCGGCTTGATTGTCAACCGTTTCCTTGAAAATCGCCACAGGCAATGTTTTTAAACTAGTCCTACGCTGTCGTCCCTGACAGTAAGGGCATATCGCTGAAAGTCCCCAATCTCTTTTGTTGTACAAGCAATCTCCCTGATTGAACCACTCAAACTAAATATAAAGTTGTTTCCACATTATTTTCAGTAATAATTGATATAAAAAGATAGATGTCGTCGGTGTCATCAAATTTCTGGTAAATTGGACGAGCGGTTTTATGGCCGAACACTTTTGGATAAAAATCTCCCCCTTGTGTCAGAAATAAATAAATGACCTTTCCCAAAATCAACTCAGTTCATCCTCGCACTAAAGTCTGTGGGTGTGCAAGGTTTGAAAGTGACCCATGACATTGTTTATAAAGTATGTCTGGAAAACAGTTTTTTTTTTTAAAGGTCTGCCTAGTGGGTAAAATGTGAACTTTTAGAGTAAAATATGACATAAAAAAGATAAAGCTCTTCAAATCGACTCAGAAGTATCAAATTTAACCAAAATGGACCAATGCCTGAGAACTTATGGCCCAAAGACGTTTGGATAAGAAGCTCCCCGTTTCATTAGAAATATACAACCAATATCTCCCAAAACCATCCAGTTCTTCCTCACAGTGAGGTCTATGAGGACATGTAATTTGAAAATGATCCATGAAATACCTTTTGAGTAATGTACAGAAAAAAGTGTTTTCATGAAATAAGCTCCTTCTAGTGAAATAAGTTCATGAACTTCTAGAGTGATATATATTAAAAAAGATGACTCTTACTAATTCCTTAATATCCCGACTTTTGGAGGATAATATAAACCCCAAACCGTGGATCGGTGCACCTCCGGCAGAGAGAGTGAGCTCACATTTGTGTAATCTGAAGGCGAATTAACGTAGGACTGCAGCGGTGGCAACAGTGTAAAAAATGACTCTGGTAGAAGTAAAGTCGAAGAATTGATTCTTATATTCAAGTTGAAAAAAAACGTAACCTTTTTATGGAAGTTTCTATAGGTTGATGTTTATACAAACCTAATTCAACTTCTCGTCCTTTAATTCTATTACTGCCATTCACAAACCATGTTTTTTATTAGTGATGACCATGATGACCACTCCACCATGAAGTCCAGTTCTTACTTCCACCAAGGAGGTAATATTTTTTTTCTTTTGTTTGTTTGTTTGTGAGCAAGAGAAAGGAAAAAAACTAAGGGACGAATTTGCAAGAAATTTTACCCAGAGATAGTTTGTAGGTAAATCCTAGATATCGTCACATTTTTGTGAGTCTCTGTGGGTCGCACAATTTAACATGAAGTAAGAAAATATTGATGACAAAAAATGCTTAATTATTAAATAAAAATAAAATTATTAACTCACTGAGTCTCAGTGGTATTTATTTAAATTAATTAAATTTAATTTAATTTAATTTAATTGTATATGATGTCATTCTGTAATATGCTCTTTGCTGCTGTAACCCGGCAATTTCCCCGTTGTGGGACTAATAAAGGTTTATCTTATCTTATCTTATTTATATATACGAGGTTATTACAGACAGATCTGTTATAACAGAGAAGATTCCGGCATGCCCAGCTGTGAATCTCATACGGAGATCTCGTCATTCAGATACAGCTGTACCGTTACATGCTTACAATGTCATGACCAGGACCCTCAGACAGAACAGCCCCTCCTCATCTGTCAGATAAAACATAATGGGGGCGATGGGAGTGGAGTGTGAAGCCGGTTGCAGCGGTGCCACCTTGTGGGGGAAGTGTTGCCTTGAGACTCAGTCACTTTCTGTTAGGTGTCGATTGATTACTTTAAACCGGATATACAGCATTATAAGATCAATCCAAACCCCCTCTTTGGCTCCAGTGCAGAACAATGATGGCTAGGATCACTACGTCTTTCTTATTTTTCCTCCTATGAAGAAACGACAAAATAGGTCTGTGGTGGAGCTGGGGGGTGGTGCTGGGGTCTCTGAGCAGAGGTGTGGAGGTGTAGAGCACAACAGAAAGAGGAGAGATCTGGCAATCAGTCATGAAATAGTGGACCGATGTGAATAAAATATGCCTAAAGAGATCTTATTGACTATACTTGATCACAATTATGTCTACCTTAGTTATGCTCTGATAATATGAGGAGCAGAAAGAAGGTATTTGAGTTAAAATGCAGGAAGTAAAAGTAAAAAGTTGTCAGAAAAATAAATATTCAAGTTAAATACATAAACTTGAAAAATCTCCGGCTTTCCTAAATCTATTCTGGACACTGAGTCGGGTAAATCGGTCCGACAAAGTAATGATTGTTCAGACATTTTATACAAAATATATTCTTTTAGTACAACCCAGTACATCAGGTGATGAGTGTCAGATTGTATTTTCTAACCCTCATAATGTAATGCATACATTATTTCAGCTCTACTCCTTTGAATAACCACCTGCATGGCTGCTGGGAAATAATGTTCACCACAGTTACTGGCCTCAAAGACAAAAATGACAACCTGCTGAAATCGGGCGATGTCTGTCCTCATCTTACTGAACATGGTTTTATTTTACATCCCTGGTGCAGCTTTTGTTAAGGACAAAACAAGCAATAGCAGATGTGCTGCATCTGTTGCCAGAGTTATCGCGTAATTCCTTGGAGGAAGGTTGTTCCAGAGTTAGTCTATAGCAGAGAAGAGAACACAGCAGGCTGCTGCGCTCTCTTCTGGTTAGTTTAAGAGAATTAAAAGACAGAGATGTGTTTATTTTCGCAGACAAAATCAGTTCAATAAACTAAGCCTATATGCTGTTGTCCCTGATAGCGAAGGTATATCCCCGAAAATTCCCCAATCCCCTGCAAGCAATTCTGCTAATCAAGCTCCTCAGATTAAATGTGACCCATTAATTATCTCAAACAGTCCGTATATGCTCAACCCTATGACTATTTCTATAAAGTAATCCATAGGCTCTAAGATTAGATCCCATAGTGACTCAGTTATGAAGAGTTAACTATTTTTGACCGAGCTCAAGAATAGAAAAGGGCAGATTGTCTTTTGTCAGAGCATATAAGCTATATTTAGACACAATTGGACTTTTGGACAATTGTAAAATTGGAACTATTACAGATAAAAAAATATGATGACAATATGCTGTCGATCGCCTTGAGGCCTTTCCCCGGTAAATTTGGCGGGCGTCGGCCATGTGGTTGGGAAGTAACAGTAAAAAAAACTGTGCTTAGCAAAAGAGCTCCCCTTGTGGGTGAAAGATGCATAATTTTAATCAAATGTGACAAATACGCTCTAGATCTACTTTTTTTGAGGTAGATTTGGACTATATCACACCAACGGTATGGAAGTTATAGTCGAAAATAAATGTGTTTTGGAAAAAATCTCCCCGTCAATTATGAACTATTAGAGTAAAATCTAACATACATATTGTAGATTCTCGTGTCGATTTATGTGCAACAAATCTGCATTAAATCGGTTGAGATGTTATGGCTGCGAAAACATTAAGACGTCGGAAATATGGCGGAAATATACAACGAACCTTTTCGAAAAGCAATCCTTCATCGCACCAAGGTCCCTGTGGGTATAAAAGTTGAGAATGACCCGTGAAATAGTTTTTGAGTTATCGCGTTACCACAAAGGATCTGCGGTGGATGAGGTGGTAATGACGATTCCATAATGTCAGTGACCTTTTTGGGGATGTAATTATTATTAAGAATCTACTGAACTATCTACCGATGTTTTACCGGCATTTTCAATAATACAAGGTTCCTTAATTGTCATTTTCTCGTAGCCAACAGAATTTAGAAGCGCTGTCTCAAACAGAGCATACTTTAGTTCCTATTAAGAGAATGAGACATCCATACATACCCTAAATATACTCACAAACAGAACAGAAAACATTGTCAGCTTATGCAAAGTGGAACAAAAAACAAGAAATACTAAAAGTTTAAAGACTTCCAAACTCTCCTACTTCCCTGTAAAATAAATAAATTAATAATGTTACATATAATTGACAGTAAAATATTGGAACCCGGAGTTTCCAGACCTTCACTATAAAAAAATATGCTTAAGGTAATTAGAGTATGCATATTTTGACAACCATGAAATAAAATCTTTATTATTTACATTCATAAGTATTTTTTTTTTTAAAGGATATATTTTAATATAAAACAATTTGCTTTACAAATATCATATCTCTATCCCTAGTCTTATCCTATTATTTTCCAGTGTATTAAGCATATTAAGTGTCAGATTGGAATAACCAGTACATTATATACTCACACTTCAGCAAATGTCAGCAAGTTACTGTACATATAGAAATATAAGTTTACTCTGAACATTATTCAATAAAAATGTACCATATATCTGTAGAAATTATGG
Source organism: Lophius americanus (assembly GCA_037951165.1). Taxonomy (NCBI): domain Eukaryota; kingdom Metazoa; phylum Chordata; class Actinopteri; order Lophiiformes; family Lophiidae; genus Lophius; species Lophius americanus. The sequence continues at coordinate 1,026,504 of JBBDHG010000090.1, read as the reverse complement.
CATGCTCTACCCAAATGATGAAATGTTTTATACAGTAGATTTTATTATATCTATAATATCTGTATTTTGCCCAGACATTACAAGGTAATTACATACTTATAAAAATATGGCATATTCCCCATAAAGTTAAAAACACATTTATTATCACAATAAGACTTAAACTTAAGCACTCTTTATTCTCTTCATCAACTATGGGTATTATAATATTTAGAATTCTGTGATACCAATACATGTTTTTTTACAGTGCAGGGCTGTAGTAAAGCATCTGTGTGTGTCTAGTTTGGGAGGCTAGAGTTTCAGGGGATCACGAAACCCACCATTTATGTATTTTACATGGGCACATTCTGAAAATGAATCCCATCCCACCTGGAAATAGATGAATTGTAAAATTAGCTGAGTTGAGAGTTGCGGGAATGGGTCTCTAATTAAACATTGTAGATGTAAAAACTAGTCTGCACATCTGTTTACAACCAAATACAAATGTTCAATCAATTGAAACCTGATCATTTAGTTTTTTTTACCCAGTCCTGTCTTTTCCAAACAGATTATTTGAGAGTGAAAAAGCTGAAATAATTTCCAGTTTAGAGCCAAAAATGCAAACATGGTAAATGCACGCAGACGTGTGAAGAGACTGACTAAAGAAAGCCTTGCCTCTATGAAGCTATTTAAAAGTTACAGATGATTTTTTTTAGGGGATACTTCTTTCTAAAAACATGATAAATAAGGGTAGTTCTCCACAAAACAAAAAAATCTACTACTAATGTCCGGACTGACTCCTCTATTCCGCTGTGTCCGCATTAATTGCACGCTTTCAGAAGGATCACACATTTACATGTTAAATAAATTAACCTACCCGGCAACAAAGCTTAAAGTTTTGGCTGAAGACTTTACCATCACAGCTAATTTAAGGTTTTGACTGCGCTGATGTAGCCGGGTTGAAATGCATTCCTCTACGCTTCAAAATTAGAATAAATTGGCTTTATCAACAGCTCATTAACAGGCTATTTGGTTGCATATAAAAGTGGACACTGTCGTCCTCACAGCTTTTTATTGCAGCGCACAAAACAATGGGCTCTGGTTTCTTTATCTTCTGACGTGAGGCAGAAAGATATCCTGCTCTACTGCGAGGCCTGTGGTTTTAGAGGATTGTACACTGAAAACCACAAGACAGCTGGCGTTTGAAAATGTTTTGTTTTTTTTCTTCTTATATCTCCCAACAGCTGTGAGTGGCAAGGGACTGTTTGTTCTCTTCAATGGTCACTAGATGACAGAGCCACTTTGTGGGCCGTACGCGGCGTAATTGGTCCCTGTCCTCTCCAGAAGGGACTGAGCTCCATTAAAGGGAAGATGAATGGCTGACAGGGGACAAGAGATCGTCCCTAATGTGGAAGATGTCCTGCTGCGGACAGGTGACTCTTAATTCGCCACAGAGAAAAAGTGATTTTAGATAATGGGTTTTTGAACTCGTCTGTATGCTCAGCTCTTCAAGAAGGGTGACGCTGGACACAGCCAGTAGATGGCATCACTGAATCGCTCCTGGATGACACACAAACATGGATTCATGCATCCATCATGTCATCCGGACTCTCTGTCGGAATTGTCTCAGGTTTTACTATGAAAATTAGATCTGTTTCAGGGAAACACAAAGTAAACAACAAAATATTCAAACATAAATATAGACATAAAGCAAACTGAGACATAAAGCAAAACTAAGATTTAAAAAAATGAAATAAAAACTATTTTTGCAAATTGCAAATGTCTTGGCATTATTTTAATGGTCACACCTTACAGCAACAACTTACTGGAACATTTTATAGCCTGAAACAACACCTCGAAATGCCCCCTCTTTAAAACTAAAGAGTTAAGAAGTTGTTTCTTTCATTTTCAGATCCATTTTATGACAAAAGGAGATCGTTCTTAAATGTATGGAGAAGAGAAGAGAAGAGAAGAGAAGAGAAGAGAAGAGAAGAGAAGAGAAGAGAAGAGAAGAGAAGAGATATGATAAGATGCAATGAATAAAGATGCGGTTAAGATAAAATGCAATGACAAAAGATGAAAATAGGAAAATCTATTATAAGGCATGATATGACAAGATGAGATCAGATATGATAAGATGAGATAAACATGAAAACATATGAGGTATGGTAAGAAAAGATAAGTTAAAAATATGGTAAGTTAAGGGGGATGACGCAACATGATATGATCAGATAACATAAGATCGGCGAGGACAAGATATTTTTTTCAGAAAAGATTTTTTGGACTGTTCTTCTAATGCATACAAAAAAATATAGGATAGGATAAGATAAGAATATATAAAAAGATAAGAATAAGAGCCATTGGAAGGAAATTCAGCATACGTGGACCTGAAGTCATCGTGCTGAGATGATACTGCACAGCTGCTCCTTCGTCATGTCCGGCAAATTATTCTAATCCTCTTTTGCGATTTTAGATTTCTTAATTTCTCCGGCAGTGTAATTGTCTGCTTTGAGAAATAACACGTTGTATAGTCATAAGATCGTGGGCCTGTCAGGCCCGGGCTTGAACCAGCTCAATGTTTTTTATGGCTTCATTCAGTCATCCGCAAGCCATCAATGAAAAGTGAGGGATTTATAGCATTCAATTTACACAAACACTGTGTCAGAATCCTTAAACAAGACGTCCTGACCTATGTTTTCATAAGCGTAAACATAAATGATGCATTTTCTTTTTTAAATAAATGGAGTCACTCCTATTAGGCAGCCCTCTTTAGCGAGTACAACTTAAAATCTAAACAAAACAAAAACCAAGAAAATACGAGACACAACTTTACACTTTTGAGTGATTTGCACTGGTCAAAAAAGTACATTTAGTTCGTCCTGAATTTGTAAATGTACATCACAGTCCAAACCGTGAAGAAAAAGAAAAAGAAATGAAATTGGTGGACACTCATACTCCAAGTTAATATCCCTTTAATGTCCTACTCAGCTGTTCGGGTGCGAGACAATTTTGAGTCAGCGTTTCTCACTGAAAAATGTGCTATTACACTTAACCTGTTTATAACATGACCCAGTGGCTGCATGTATATGCTAAACAGTAAGGGGTCCAATGGCGGAGCCCTGGGGAGCTTGACAGGTCAAAGGGGCCACCGAGGAGGAGGCATTAACCATGACTTTTGAGAAAGTTCTATTCAAAAAGTTGGATTTTTTTGGCATTTAAGCCTAAGGCGTCATATATGAGAACTTATTCAACTAAATTATGTATCTGGATCCAACCAAAAAAAGTCTAACAAGAGTCCGATAGTTTTCTAAAAACATGATTTACCAAATGGTTGAATTAATCTATTTGTTATCGTCTTTCTTCCATTATATACAACATTTCTTACAATAATTTTATAAGCCAGATTTCTTTCAGAGTTTAAAACATGAATTAATTTGTAAAATGATTTTTCATTTTTATGGAATGTTTAGATTGTCTAAAATATTGAATTAATAAATGCCCCAAATAATTTATAAGCAAGTAAGCAAGGAAAAAATGAGCGAGGAAATAGTTTTTCTTTTTTTTTTTTCTTCTTGACATTAAAGGGTAAATAAGGATATTTAATTCTATTAAACACAATTCAGTTTGACGGAAACTGTTGACATATATGGATTCAGAAAATTCAAAAAGATTTTTTTTTTAGTGTGGTCTAGCATGGATGTTCAAATAGAATAGTTTTACAATTTCTGCTATACTGTAAATGCATTTTTCTTCATCTTTATCTTTTTTTTTTTTCCATACATTTAACAGTAGTGTGAAGCAGATTAACGCCGTAATCATGTCTGCTGTCAGTTTAATTAGTTTAATTTGACAAATTCAGGAACAAGTTCAGCTCATTCCACACGAGAACACTGGCCGCACCAATAGTTGGCACCGCAAGCCTGTGCCACAGTCCCCCCCCCCCCCCAGCATTTGCCGATGCTATCACGCCCAGCCCTCCCCTTTTTGATCAGCGTCAAAGTGGCCGACGCCACTGTGTCGCATTCTGGAGATAGCTGCACATAGGGACGCTGTGATGTGCCACCTGGCCCTCGGCCCCGTTGGTCAGGAACTCTCCATGACCTCTCCATTAAAACTCGTTTGCCATTGAGGGCCATGTCAGGAAGGGTCTCTGAGGACCACTTGTGCACATTCTCCCCGTGATGAGGACAGAGCAGAGGGAGATTTGCCGACACCTTTTGGAGAAGCTTCGCCTGCCTCTTATTTTCCAGTGGGCTCACACAGCCGCCTGGCCCGAAGAACGACACAGTTGCAGATCAAAGATTGTCCGTTTGGTCCGGAGCCAACAGACCACTCTGTGTCTCCTCAGCCCATTACTAATAACTCTAAGCTGTGAGACTTCTTGGTGTTTGATTGATGCAATGCCAGGAAGATTCTGAAGAGAAAAATCGTTAAACATGTCAGAAAAAGACCCGATTTTACATTAGATCATTTATTTTTTTTATTTTTAAAAAAAACGGTAAAACTTAAAGTTCAGTGTAAACAAGGCTGTGCAATCTACAATAATGTACTGCAGAGTAACACACAGCACAGTATGTATCATTTCACAGTAGAACACTGTGTACTCAGTACAGATAAAAACATTAGTCAGAGAAAACGGTGAAACCAACAGTAATAAAGTCACTACTGTAGAAGGTGATAGAGAGGAATAATCTACTGTCCACATTTTGAGGTAATCGAACACGGCCTGTAGAAAATTGCTTACTGAATCGGATAAATATCACAGTAAGGAGTAATATTCACACAAATCACAATAACCAATAATTTACAGTAGAAAGTTATCAAAATTCACAATTATGCACCGTTCAAAATTAGAAATGAAGCAACACTGTACCTCACAAAATCGCACCAACTGGTAATACCCTGTAGTTAATAGGAGTAAAGGATAGCGCACTGTAAAAATCACAGTTACTGACCAAGTGCTGAAGAAAACTCCCAATAGCCAATAATGTATTGTACAAAATTCACAGTGACCAACTATGTACTGTATTAAATCGAAAGAAGCAACAACGTATTATAAAAACCAAAACGATCAAGAATGTGCAGTAGAAAATCACAGTAAGCAATAATGTATTGTAGAAAATTAAACGTAATCAATAAAGTACTGTAAAAAAAAAATTAACCTGAGAATGTATTGAAGAAAATAACAGTGAGCAACAATGTACAGTAAAAATTTTAAGGAATACATAATGTACTGTCAAAGTACATTAAATCACTTTAAGCAATTGTAACCAGTATTAAATTCATAGTATCTAACAATAAACCTTAGAAAATCATAGTTACTGATAATGTAATATAGAGAATTACATTAAAACACCTGATACTGTAATAAACTAATCTATTATATAATTGTAGCTAAACTGTAGAGTACAGTAAAGGATACACAATTGGTACCGGAATCAACGGCTGCCAGTTAATAACTGTGATTTGTTTTTACAGTGACTCACTTGTCAATTGCTACTAGTAAATTACTGTGAATTTCGCAGTGAGCTTTTTAACAGTGCTGTAAACGCATGTTTCCCTAATGTCAAAAGTGGTTTCATATTTCAGGAAAATGAAGCGCTATTTATGTTTTATTACATTTTCACCCGACGCCCTGCTCCCATTGTGTTCCCTTAGACTAAATTAATAACACTGTTATTACACGCCTACATGCTTCACTGCTCTTTGGTCAAGCTATATTAGATGTCCCTGGATGTCTTTACCCTCACTTCAAATCAGGTCCTCAACATGGTGGGGACTTGAACGTGCCAACAGGTGTTTGCTTTGTTTTCCACATTCGATCGGCGAACCTAGACCTCCTCTAGTCCCAGACACAGCATTTACACCCACAACAACATGTGGTATTAGACCTCACATGTCGTCCACACCATGTTTGTCTGAGCACTCCTCTACAAAATGATAATATTTGTCCAAAGAGCTGAGACTAAATGCTAGAAAGCCCCAGACACTTGGTCCGACTCGTTGGAAAGACACTGTCTCCACCTGTTGCAGGTCAGGGGCTAATGCTCTAAGGTCAAAGGTTGTTTCCACAAGGCTGGTTTGGAACTCCTGCTTTCTCGGCTTCTGGCAGTTCCCACCCTTGGTGTTGAATGTTTTAATCAACAGTTGACACCAATTGATGAGATGGACTGAGTCGGCTTGAAAAAAGACATTGTCTAAAGAATAATTACAATTAGAATCATAAATCATTTCAGACTCTTGAACGTAACTGTTTTCCATTGTGCAATTGTTTTTGAAGATACGTATGATATCGGAAAAACTAAATGCCACCCCGGTGGACATCACCCAGTTTGTTTAAACCCTTGAGCTTAGCTGCAGTGTCAATTGTGGCCAAGACAATGTGAGTTGGCAGAACAGCAGATAAGTGAACCACATTAGAGCAAAACCAACTGTTGCGTGATTATCCGGCTCCCAAAGTGCAGCACTATGTTGAACAGAGCCATGTAATGAGCAGATAACTAGGCCATCATATAACACATCCCCAAATACCATTGACTTGTAAGGCTCGTTTTGATGGTACCAGGGATGTATGCCGCATTTAGCCACATTTAACTCCGGGATTGTACACCTCAGAGGATTCAGAGGTATGATCAGAGGCTAATTAGCTTGAAAAACAATAGCTCCCTGATCACCCTTCCATTGTGCTCCCCAGCATTGTGCGGCGGATCTGATTACAAACTTGTGATAAACAAGGAGCTAAATTAGATGTGCAGTTGTTGCCATTGTCCCCGATTTCTGATACCCCTGCGTCCTTTGTATGCGGTATGTACGAGCCAGAGCGGACAAGCTTGAAAGCGTCTCTGGTCCCTGATGGAGTATAAATGTATGTTAACTGACAGAGAGGGAGAGCTGATACAGTTGCTTTGCTCTCTGCGGTCACCTTGTTCTGCCAAGGCCTAAGGTAATTAAGCCCATGAATGCAGTCCAAGTAGTGGGCAGCTTAAGACAGAATATTAATGTAGCTTTGATGGATGGAATCAAAAGTGATTTCTTGCGGCAGAGCGTGGGTTTAGAGCCAGCTGGTCCTGGGTCAGAGAGCTAAAAGGTGGGCACATGGACGTACGCCTTCTCAGACTCTGCCGATAAAGCGCAATTGATTAATGCCTTCCAATTAGTGAAACATTAAAAGCCACGTATTCTGAGTAACAACTTAATGCATTTAGGGCATTTCTTGCTTTCCCCGGCCGATACAGAAAAGGGTGACTCGGTTTGCGTGAAATCTAAACTTGGCAAGTTTCCATCACATTAACTACCACGTGTGTGGAGTGTTGATTCCTAATGGTTCAGCTTTAGAAACAGGAATGTAGAGAGCATTTATATATAAAGACAGCCAACAATGTGAACTTAGATTATCCTTTTTTTTAAACAGGTAACAGGTGTTTCAAGTGAACAAATAAGTGCCATATCCATATCCAGATCATGGCATCGTGACACTGAAAAAAGATACTTAAGACGGACTTGTTAAACATTTAGAGAGGTACATACACAGATGATCCATAACATTATAACCACTGACGGGTGAAATCGGATTAACATTGATTATCTTGATACCATGGCACCTGACATTGACTGGTATGTATTCAGCAGCAAGAAAACACTGTGCTTTGAGTTGGAGTCAGGAAAAAGTAGGGGTGAATAAGGATCTAAGTGAGTTTCAATTGTGTTGTCCGTGCAACTGAGTAAGAGTATCGCCAGAACTGCAGGTCTGCAGGTGTTCATACCTGCAAAAGTGGTCTGGAAGGTCATCAGGTTGATCAGTCAAAGAGCCCAGGGTTCATTTATGTATGTGGGTAGCAATGGCGGCTACTGTATGTTGCAAGTTCTTATGAAAAGAAGGTGTCAGAACACACTGCGCACCGCGGAGCTATTTCAACAGCAAAAAGGAGACCAACACACTATTGGACGCTTGATTTTAATGTTATGGCTGATCAGTGTGAGGGTTAATTCTGACATAAGCTCAGTTGACACAGGATTAGAATATGTAATTTACTAACAGTATTTTTCCTCAACCAATACTAAACAGATATCTCATCACATGCATCTTACTACTTCAATACTGTTTTGTGATTCTAGATGTCTTGATTTCCCCTGAAGCAATTTTCTCATCTTGGTCAATAACATATTTTCTATTATGATTTCTGACAACCTCTAAAACTAAGGTAATAAAAAAAACATTAGCGTGGCGTAGTAGATTTCTTAATTTCACCTGCGGCAAACTTTTCCAGTTGACAAAAAGAAACAAGTTCTGATTTGGCAACCCATAAAACTAAGGCAATAAAAACATTAGCATCGCATGAGTCTTCCTGTTTTCATGATTAATGTTGAAATCTTTCGCCTTTCGCGCCCGGGCTTGAATCAGTTTGATGTTTCTATAGCAGTAAAACATTTCCAAGTAAGAACAGCTGTGTTAATTATCTCACATTTACTTTTCAGGCCTTTCAGTGAACAGCTAACGTTGCTTCAAATGCAACTTGGATACCTTTGAAATGAGCCCTGAGGTCCCTTGCTGTTGCAGGATTGTGCTGAATATGATTGTTTTTCTCTCCGACACAATCGCTTTATTTTAAATAACAAGCACCCTTTTCTTTCCCCCCTATGTGCAGCCCACGTTGCTCTTCCCCATGGTACGTGCAGGAGCCAGAGAATATGTCCTTGTTACAGACCAGGCAGGGTCTTTTATGGTCTTGTAACAAGAAGCCCTGCGCTGAGACAAACCCTGGCCTGCCTGTCAGAAAGCCTTAGACTTTCTCAAGGGAAGAAGCAGCAGGAGCAAAAGGGCAAAAATCAAACCTGGAGTATGGTGCTAGCGTATGTACTAATAGTGGCATCCAAATCTCCAGAGGGCACAGGGATGTATTTTCTGACCAGACCCAATGCCAGATTTGTAGGGTAATAGATAATGAATTGCTTCTATGATATCATATTTTAGGTATAAACAATTACCTTTTACTTCACATCAAAAATCCCCGCCACGACATGAGACGGAATAGCTGTTACAAGATAATATTATAGGAGATATTCTTATAATATGACGGAGTGTAATTGATCATGTCCCCGAGGCTCTCCGCTGTCTGAGCTTAAGATGAGACAGGGTCAAGGCCATGGACAACTGCAAGGCGCTCGTTAAGTGTTGGAGGCTCGTGCCGCTGGGACCCCTGAGCCATGTCTGGCATCCTGCTCGAGCAGGCCCCCTACAGCATGCCTGGGGGGTCCTGTCCCATGTCCCACTCATTGGTTGCCGCCGTCATATTATGTCTAGGTCTCTCCACACTCCGAGCTCAAGAGGCTCTTGATTGTATAGAAACCAAAAATAAACAAATCAACAAAACAAAAGGGGAATGGTGGACAAAGAGCGCGGGCTGCATTGGATGGACGGGATTTTCCATCTGTTTGGAGCTGTCAGTCTTTGGGCTTTGGAATGATTCCACTCCCCAACACTTAACCACACACCCTGTGTATAGCTCTGACACCGTCAGCTGAACTCTGAGCTTGTAGTGACTTTACTGTGATGATACTCAATAACAGACAGAGAGGAGCATGCATTGGATCACAATTATCCTAATTGTCTGGTTACATGAGACCCCCCCGCTGGTGACTCACATTTAATTTTTTGAACGTAATACAAGTTCAGATGTGTCATTGTTTTAGCGTGCTTGTTTGGATTCTATGTTTAACATACGCGGATGAAGATTTAACCCCCCTCCTTGTTTCTTATGTTTAGCATATGTATCTCATACTAAAATTTATGAATGGTTTAAATGGTTTAAAAATATATGTATACATCAATTGAAGAAAAAGGTTGTCTAATACTTACCGGGCCTTTGTGGAAAAGTGTTTTATCCTATTTACAACTAAATAACAAAATAACTTCCAGACAGCATTTATAACTGTTTGCAAGCCTGACTAAACATATTGATTTCTTTTCTGCAAGCCCTGCTCAAATCAAGTGCTGAGATACAGAGTGCATTTTTATATGAGGAAGTTCCATAGGTCTCACCTGTAGCACATTATGCCTAAATCAACAGAAGTCACAATTGACCCGCCAAAATTCCCCCAAAAACTAGGGACAGTCCTACAAGGAAGGGAAGAACTGAAGTCACAAAAGGTTTAAAGAAACAACTGGGGAACTGCAGGCCTCTCCCACTCTGATAGAAGCCTGTGGTGATTAGTGGGTCCACTATTAGAACTACCTCAAAATGGCAACAATGTGAAATTGGTGAGGTGAAAACCCCTGATGACTCAGAAGAACATGAAGGCTCATCTGAATCTGGCCACAGAACACGTTACGTGTTATGATATGGACCAGTGGTATGAAACTCAATCAAACTCCACAACGACGGACAGACAGCACTCCCATTGGCCATCTTTCATCTGAGGTATTATGACAATTTCATTCTTATTTTATGTACTAATTTTATAAAATTATGAACAATCCAAGGGAATAGGAAATAATCCAATTACTGATAAATTCAAAATAGATAAGCATAACATATTTTTAAATTTTTTTTTTTTTACATATTTCTATGTATATTCCTTATCAGCAGTGTTTCACTGAATCATTTCCATTAGAAAGATTTTATTCACAGACATTAACAAAAGCCAGAAAAAATTGCATATTATATCTTTCAAATTACAAGTTACATCAAAAATCAATCGGTTTTTATTTACCCGTATCAACAAAAAGGCAATTCTAAGTAAATATAGTTAAATCGCCGGCTCAATTTCTTTCTTCTGCCTCAATAAAACCTTAAAAGTAGACCGTTGCTCTTAATATCTGTTACGGCAGTCAGGAGCAGTAGCGCCTCAGAAAACATTAAAGTGTAAGAAAAGCCCACAGCTGCATTTCTGTACAAAATAGATTAAATGGAATTAGAATAAATAGATAAACAGCTGGACCCAAAAGTGAGAAACCAAGACTGAAGAAGTATTTAACTGGGCGGTGGCGTGAGTATGTAGTTCGCCGGCTGACTTCTCGGCCTGGTGTATCTGTGTATCCATTGATCTGTAATATCTGTGTTTGGCCACAATTGTTGCTGCTGACGGTGGTCAAGTACATTGTTAAAAAAAGAAAACATATACAATATAAAATGAGTTGCTCTAAATATTTTAATTTAGTTTCTTGCCTAAAGTTGGCCTGAATAGATTATTATGTTGGGAAAAGGTGACATTTGTAGTTGGACCTTAATCAAAACTTTATCTTGTGCACATTTTTTAAAATATGAAATTATATTGATAAAACAGTTGGTGAAACTGTAAGTGAGTTTCTTCAAAATGTGAGTTTGAGTTGGTCTCAGAACAAAAATTCTAGTGCAGTGAGTTGCCTTGAAATTCTAAATTGTTTCTTCTCTTTTGTTTAGCTATTTAAATAAATAGTTTTTTCCTTTATTTAATAAATTATCTTTTTAAAACTCAAAACTAATTTAAACTATTTCTTTAAATTTTCCAAAGGATGTGAATGAGATTGTGACTGTTTCTTTTTGTGTCTGTTTCAGTAGAGGAGGAAATCCATGACGTACTTGTATTTCTTTCAATTCTGCTACAAAAAAAATAATTCTAGTCCGTGACCTGATTATAAAGGTTTTCATGTCATTGTGGGACCTGTTCCTGAGAGACAGCTGTGTTGTGACTGTATCCATGGACCCGGAAGAAAATGTTAAATCTTCATGTAATGGTTGTAAACCTCGGTACAAGAACCATGCCAATGAAAAATGTGTCTTTTGGTGCAGCTTTATGTCCCTCATTCTGCAGATTATTTAAACACAATATTTTGTCATTGCTGGACAAAAACATGGATTTGCAACTTTTCTTTAAGGGTCAGCATATTTTTATTATATACTGGGTGGTCATGCACGAGTAATCACAGCGTGGTTGCACAGATGATGGATGGCTTTACTTTGAATATTCCGTTAAATCATCTTCATCCAGCAGAGGTCGGCTCCGTGGGCACACAAGACATAAAACAAAATGGGGTCAATTTAGCATTATTAATGGCATTGGTAACGATTCTAAAGTTTCCAAGAGCAGGGATGGTAAATATCCCTCAATAAAAAGGCAGTCTGTACACAGCTATGTTGTAAATAATGTGTTTCCTATGTGTATATTTGACAGGAAGCTATCAAGGGAAGGGAAGATTTACCGTCTCTGCCACAGAATCAGAAACTGTGCATGAACTTCAGAGAATTTCGGTTTTCATAGCAGCCAACCATCTGCAAAGAGGATATAAAGCCCCAAATAAATCAACGACTTATTGTGACGGTTGATCACCGCGCAGAGATGCTCTCAGGTCACCCTCCTGCCTCAGCTGGATGCTGTAAAGAGTGCGGAATCTTTAATGAATAGCTATCTTGTCATTTCTTACCGACGCAGCACACCTGGTAAAAAAAAACACGCCCACTCATTCTACAGGCCTGCCATTAATGGACACCTGCTGTCTGTTGTTGTTGAGGTGACTCAAGTGCATGACATCAATCGAGGGCGTTAGGAATTAATGAGAAAAGGAAAGGAAGACATCCTGGCAGTTGGAACATTAACATCTGGCCGTAGATTTTCAACATTACAGAAGAATGAGCGCATCGCAAATTGTGCTTCTGATGACAGTTATCAGCGCAGATGATTTGTGTCACGGCGGACAAGTGGTTATTTATAACGTTGTTGACAATCGATTAATACACAATGGATCCAGTATTTGAATGCAGAGCTGTTGAGCGATGAGGGTTTGGCCTTTAATGCTCTTTAGCTGTTATGACCTTTACCGCTGCTTAAACTTTTTTATTGCTGGTGACGAACCTAATAATCAACAAGTTTTTGAAATGAGGAAAGAGCCAATAAAGCTGCAATGGGTAGGCATCAACCAACACATTTTAGCCCATTGAATTTCGAGCACCGATATAGCCCGTAAAGTGCGTCTATAAATTCCTCATTCATCGCACTAGAAGTAACAGGCTAATAACACACCTGTCAATCATCGGGACCAGACACAAGGGCACGCCAAGAGCACAAGGTCAATTGTCAACTGTCTCCCACAAGCCTAGAGTGAGGGGGTTTAATTTTAGTATTATGCACTTGAATTTCTGGTTATATTTCAAGGTTTTAGAAATGATAGACGCTTTAGGAAGCTTCATCTGAGTTCATTGTGTTCTGGAACAAAGTCAGCCTTTCATAAGCCCAAAAGGTTGTGCTTAAATTCCAAACCCACAAAGAAAGTTATGGGAATTCACTTCAACTATATCACTTTAAATATATTCACTATAAATACCTGCTGAAAGAATCTCTAAATGAAAAAAAGTTTAGTTTAAAAGAGAAATAACAGGAGTGCTACAGGTGTTAGGTGATTCTTGTTCTTGCTCTGTGAAATGATATCGATAGTACACATGCTGCACAGAACATCAATGTGACCAAAGACAGACAGACAACCACCTTCAGTGGGTAATTAAACGTTTTAATGTCAAAACCCAATGTTGGCTTAACATTATCCTCCAACTTTGGAAAGAGATTGGATTTTACATGAAAATAAAATTTTCTGAGGTGGAAATTCTGGTCAGCCAACGTTTTTAATACTGTAAAATCATCTTCATTAATGATGTGTTATAACTCTGTTCAATTACCCCCATCAGACCGGTGAAATAATGAATATACACTCTAGTTGAGTCGAGTTTATAGGACTTGATTTTCCAATCCCGTAAAATAATCCACAGTTCCGTGATGTCTAGCGAGTGCCGGCAGGGATAATTGCTTCATTGGGGTCATCAAATAGGTACGTTCCTTCACCTCACGTGGTTGCTGGTAGAGCTCCTTCCTTCCAGGATACTTGAGGACCTGGTTACGCCTCCAGGGACAGCAACCTTGAGCCTGACTTGTTTGCAGCCAGGGAGGATGTGCCTTAGTATTGCTGGGGTTTGGCAGAGAGGCCAAGATGAATCTTCTCCAAAACCGCTGATTTAGGTTATGAGGAGTGGGAAGCACATTATAGGTGGTTCTAATGAAGAAACTAATTCTTCTTCATACCCTCTCCCAGAAATCCTTCCTGGAAAGTTTTCAATGTTTCAATGTTTCCCAGCTTGTCCAATGGCCTTGCTTGGCCTGTGAAACCGCCCAAGCCCATCGCGTTGCCTCCTCTTGCTGCAGGACCTAATCTACCAGCAGCTTCTTTCTCTGAACAGATGTTGCTTTGTACCATGTAGATCGCCCTGTCTGCACCTGACCCGCGACTTCTCGGACACTGAGAGCGGATTTGGCATCTTGTACAGCCCCGGATGTTGTCCTCTTCCTCCCAGTTGCAAGTCTTGGAGCCCCTGCTCGAATCCTGAGACTCAGTCAGGGTCATGTCAAGCCTCACCTTAGTGCATTTATACTCTTCAGGGAGGCTCTCGATAGGCAGTTCCAGAGCACCTTTTCCATACAAGCAGATACTGCTAAGGCAGCCTGGGAGTCCAAGCCATTTCTTTATGTATGAACTGATTCTTGTCAAGATTTTTGACTTTGGTTATGGGGATTTCATAGCTTGTTAGAGGCCACATCAGACGAGGAATGAGTCCAAACGGCAGACACCACAGATTCAGATTACTTCGGAGTGGAGTCTTGTCTTTGCTACCAAGGCCTTTGATGGTTTCTACACGCAGCTGATTGCTCTGTTCTGAGTCGTTGAGGCATGCATGAAACCACCACCTCAGGCTCTTGATTGATGTGCCCGACACCATTGGAATGGGTGTTCCATCGATGTGGAATCTACAATCTGCAAGTTTTCCTTTGATAATAGATATACTTCTGCACTTTTGGGGTTTGAACTTCACCACTGCCCACGTTACATTGAAATAAAGTTTTTCCAGCAGTCCCTTGGTACATGGTTGAGGTCAGAGTGGTCAATTCGTCCATGTAGGCACGAAATGGAGATAACCATTATCCAGACTGCTGTCGTTCTCCTTCATTCTCGAATTACCAGTTCCATTGCCATAGTGAAAGCTAGAGGTGAGAGAGCAGACCCTGCTATCGTTCCTACTTCCAATGATTGCCATGATTTAGTGTACTTTGATGTTGTTAGGCAGAATTGTAGATCATGAAGTAGGAAGTAGTTTCTGACCAGATTTGTGATGGTCAATGGCATCTGAAAAAACTTGAAGACAGTCCAGAGGAGAATGCTAGACAGAGCCAAAGGATTTAACTAGGTCCAGAAACAGGACATGCAGATCTCTTCCTTACCTTTTTGCAGCTTGCATCTATGCTTATGTGTTCTAAGCAGCCAAAAAACCCTGGTATCCCAACTTCCTGTATCGATGTGTCAATCAGATTGTTTTGTTTCAGGTAGGTTGTTATCCTTCGAGCAAAGATGCTAAAGAAGATCTTTCCTTCAATATATATGTGCAATATATTAAATATCCATACTAGAACAATATATTATAATGTTTACAATCTGTTATTCTTGAAAGTATTTTCTTGTCATTCAGTACTTTACTCATTTGTTTAAATATTTAAATTCTCTGATACATTTTTAAGTATTAATTGACAATTTGAATTTGGGCTGAAAACTGTGAACATTATTCTTTTTAGAAACATACTTCTTACATGTTTTTTTTGCACACATTTGTAAATTGTATAATTTGTATTTCTGCATATTTTGAATAAACATTGCTGTTTTTTATGCAATTTTGTCCTGTCTTTCTTTGTCTGCTGCTGTGGCACCGGAATTTCTCCTTAGGGGTGTCAATTAAGTCCTATCTGTTTATCTAAATAATCCTCCATTGTTGGACAGACCAAGGATTTTAAATAGAAATTGATATTGTGTTGATGTCAAAAGACAATGTTAGCTGATCATCTGATCATCCTTTTCTGTGGCCACTGAAGGTTTCTGAAGGCCCAGATGATTTTATGCAAGAGTTCGGGTCCTCTTATTGGCCGTTCAGCCAATATTTGGTTTTGACATCAAAACATTTTCAATTCCAACAAAAACCTTGAAAGTGTGAATATTCTGAAAACAAATGCATAAAATTAAAGAAACGGCACAAGGAAGGACAATAATGATTGTGTCCCATGGGCGTGGTGTGTCATTTATCACATTTACAGGACTTTTGTTGACTTTTATTTGCACATAAACCGTATTTCACTGTTTTATTAGCAGTCGACACCTTCAAGCTCCTGCAAGGCTCCGTCACCTGCCCATGAAGGGCTGCTGATACCACACAGGTGCTTCGTGAAGAGAAATGGTCCTTGAAGCAACCACTTATGCCTCGGCTTGATCATCACAGCAGAGTGGAACAATGGCTCCACCACATCCTTCTCAGCCCACTCAACTGATGGGTAACTGGAGTCGCCTTGAGAGGAGCCCCGTGCAGCGTTATCAGGGGTGGGAAGGGGGTGTGAACAGCGGCAGAGATGCCTCCGAGGTCAAGCCTTTAATAATGATTACAAACTGGAGCTGGCTGCTGGAGCGACAGGCTGCAGCTGTGGGCCGGCCAGCCTTTGAAGTGTTCCCCGCCTGTTGCAGAGTCCCAGGCCCCCTCGCATGAGGAGACGCTGGAACTATGTGGCTGCCTGTGGGAAAGAATGTCGTGCGACGCCAGGGTGACGGAGCACAGAATGGCGTAGGGAGGACGGCTCGACTGGTCCTGCAAGTGGGCTTTGGGTCGAACGTCTGGGACCACTGTGGATGGCACAGTGAGATGAGGGAGAGGGAGCAGGGATGTGTGCATGTGCTGCTGTGGTCCTTTGTCTGCGTTCTTTGGTTACACACAGACTCAGAAGTTCCATACGTTAGTGCCAAAAAAACACACAAACTTTGCTCGTGACAGACACTCTGGCTGCATTGCAGTCACTGCAATTTCTATGTTCCCATGCAGACTACATCAGAAACATTGGGCTTTTTTGTTTCTCTTTACAAAAACAATCTAAGGATTGGACGTTGGTAGGACACAATGACATTACAAAACAAGACGTTTTACATTATTCCTATATTATAACTCATTAATTACTCTGTAGTTAATGTGTAATAATTATCTAGTGGTTAATGTGTTATACGTTTCAGTTCGGTGTGAAGATTTTGATGTGAATATGGATAAAGGGACAGAGCTAGGGTTTTTTTTTTTACATTTTTTAACTTAACAAGGCTATTCAGACTGTTTTGTCATTGGATTACCATGACACAGCGTGAGAAGTTGGGTCATGTGCCACGGAAGAAATCAGCAAATGTTTTGATCCACTTCAAGTATTGTTCTACGTGAATTACGATCAAAATAATCATGACACCTAGGTCATACAAAATTTTCCGGGAGTCGAGTTTTGTAGTCATATTGTGAAGGTCAAATTATAACGTAATGTGCCCTGTACTCTCCAAACTCTAACCTCTTTTCAAACCTGCCATGGTTAAAACAGTCACACTGTTTGAATGCATAAATCACTATTTGAGCCAGTTGCACAACAACATTAAATAAAATGATATGGGAAGACAAAGTCAATCTTAATTTTTTCAGTAAAAACATGTACCTAGCCCTTCCCACTCCCTAAACAGTATAAGTGTCAAATCACTTGGCACTAAACAAAGAAACAGAATTAAAATTTGATTGCATTTACAAAGGCAAAAATCACACAGGCTGGACACAGAAAACATCAGATGACTTGAACTCTTCTAACATAATTTATAGCTTTCAACAGGGAGACAAAACGGAAACCTTTTAACCTCCGTTGCGAAATGTTTCTAATATAAAGTCGGTAGAAGAGATTTATGGCTGATCTACTTAATTACTACCTGCCAATGATTCTACGGGTGAATTATTACACACACAGAGTTCCAAGCCAAATCAAGGCAACATGACAAATTATTACTTCGTGCACAAAATGGGCAATGGCTTGAAGAATACCATGATTTGGTGGAGCGATCATGTGGATGAGGAAGTAAGCAATTATTTAATTGTTTGATTGTTGCCCAATTGGGTCTGGGACATTGCAATTGATTTAATTCATAGATACTTTGGCATAAAACAGGCCTCCACACAGCAGCAAGAGTTTACATAGTGCATTGACGTTCACCCCTGAGTAACTAGTGATTAAAGGAAGTATTATTTTTCAGAATAAATCAGTAAATGTAATGTTTTTACAAAGTCTTCCATTACATAAAAGGAAGTTTAAAACATTTTTAAGTATTGAGAAAGGTGTATAAATTCAATGAAAAGGCATATTAACATAAATGATGGAGGCAAATGACAGATTGGCGTATCTCAGGCACATGATTCCAAAGAATGCGCCCGCATATTTTATTGAAGTGTTTGTATTTATGTAGGAAAAATTCAACATCCGTCAATTTAAATGAGCTCTTGCAAAATGCTGTCTGTGCATTCAAACACCTATCAATCAGTTTGATGGCGGAGGCAGGTTGTGTTTCGGGTTCAGCAGAACATCATTTACTTGTATGTGTCTTAAAATAAACAGTTTTCCAGTTTGCATATGCCCCGAAATAACAACCAGTATGCTTTTGAACATTTATGATCACACTGAAGTCTTCAAAGGTAATTTGAATATTTTACATGTTTATTTAACATATCAAAACCAAGTAGCGCATTTTAAGCATTTTTTTCTAGTCAAATTGCTCCATCAACAGCTTCCTGTTGTATAAAGTCTTGAGGATGAATAAACATGATATCACCCAAGCTACACACAGATATAAAAATAATATGTTTTTCCTCCTTCAAGAAACAGGAGCAGCAACGAGTGCAGCCCCGTCATGACATCATCCATTCCATAACAATGATCCATTGTGTTGCATGGGCTTCTGCTCTCTGGCATGGGGGTCCATATTTTTTATTTGGCATTTTATAGCTGTTAGATCACAGCAACTCAGTACCATACTCAAAGGTGGCCACTTGCTGATAGTCCGCTGCAAGAGAGCGCCAGGAGATGGAGGGTGGGGGTTAAAGAGGGATCCACATTGTTGAGGGAAAGTGAGAGTGCTAGAGGGAGGCATGAGAGAGAAAATGAGACCACCATGGCTAACATAAGTCCTGGGTTTGAGCTCCGTCCCTCTGATGCAGAGCCGGGCCTTTCATCTCCCTTACTAGGATTTCCATCCTATTTCCCCTCGACAGACGCGTAATTGCTAAATGACAGTGAATCAAAATGGCTTAATACGCTGCAAAACCCTGGCTTCCCCGTAAAGGAAATCCTTCGCTGCCTCTTATGCTATGGTCATTTGAAATAGAATTTCACAAGGGGTATCCAGGAAGTTTTGAGGTCAGTGTGGATTTCAAAATAATGGGTGCAATGCTGGTGCGATGTCACACTTTGTCCATGAATATCCACTTATTGCAGCTAGAAAATCAAAAGCTGCTGTGCTAAAGCAGATATTGAGTATCTAAAAAGGCTGATATCACTTTGCGCGAGTTCTGAATTCCAACCCATAGGGAATTTAGGTTTCATCACGTCGCACAGATTATTTTCTTGTATTGATTTTCTCATTTTGCGTGAGAAACAAGAAAACAGAAGAAGCGGTTGTGGATGAGGAAATGCATGGGAAGATGCCCGATATGCATCGCACCGCTAAGACAAAGGAGCTATGTGTGTTCTGACAACTTTCTAGTACAACCAGCATTACAGTTTTTCGGCAATCTTTGTTAAAGCAGCTCTTACGTAGGATCGGAGAACAACAGCCTCCGTTGAGCCTTGAGCACCCATTACCCTTTAACAAGCTCGTCTGCTGTCCTTCCTTTGACCAAATTTGGTACCTACTAACCTGGGCAGAGCAGGAAAACCCAACAAAGTCTGCAGTTCTGGAGATGCTCTAACCCAATCGTCTTGCTATCAAAATTCTACCCTTGTCAAATTCGTTCAGATCTTAAGCCTCCAACACATTAACTTCTCAGAGAAAATGTTCACTTTAGGTATCCTAACCAGATATGAGCCACAGTAAAATAGGATCAATGTAATTCCGACTTCACCTTTCAGCGGCTATGATTTTTTGGCTCATAAGTGTAAATATAATATAATAATTTAGTATAATAATATAGATATAACACAAGTCCAAATGCCACTATCTGTGTTTTAGGGTACAGTATGGTGCTGGAGAGTAGTGTGTAGAGCTGTGGTCACCATGATGGGTGATGGACCGGTTGTACAAGCAATCCCCCTGATTGAACACTTAAAATTAGATATGAAGTCATATGCAAACATTTTCATTAAAAAAAAAGCTCTTCGATGTGAATAAAATGTGATTTAGTATACTAAAATATGATTTCTTCATAATAGATCTAATAATATGCACCAAAATTTTGACTAAATCGGACCAATGCTTGACAATTTATGGCCGGAAACTTTTGTTGCAAAGTGGAAAATGGACTGTACTTATATATAGACTTATGCCCACTTATATATATATATAGCGCTTTCTAGTCTACCCGACAACTCAAAGCGCTTTTACAACATGATCCAGCATTCACCCATTCAAAATGATGATAGAGGCTGCCATGCAAGGTGTCACATGCTCAATAGGAGCAGTGACCATTCACACCATGATTCACACACCAATGAAACCAATGGAACGGCCATTGGGGTTCAGTATCTTGCTCAAGGACACTTTGACATGTGGACCCATGAGCCAGGAATTGAACCACTGGCCATCAGATAAGTGGACAAAACTTAAGGCTTCCACTAGTGTCAAACCTATACTTGTGATCTTCCCAAAATCAATCAGCTCAATGTATGTATAAAATATGAAAATGATCCTTTAAATATTTTTTGCATTATGTCCGGAAAACAGTTTTTTCGTAAAAAATAAATAAATAAATATAAGACTAAATAGAATGGTTAGGGAGTTATATCCGAAAAACGTGTTTTTCATAAAAAGCTCCCCCTGTTGAGTAAAATATTATTTATTAGAGTAAATCACAATGTATGAAAGATAAATATCCTTGAGCCCTAAGGTTCATCTGTATCTAAAATTTGAAAATGATCCATGATATGGTTTTTGAGTTATAGCTCTAACATGCGGCAACGGCGGCGACTATGATCCATATGATCCCCAACTTTTCAGGGATATAAGAAGCTCCCCTAGTGAGTAAAATATAAACTATTAGATAATTAATATGGTCCTGTTTTGATAAAAACTTGATGTAATCATAATGATTTGAAAACCATTTCACTCAGAAGCAGATTGGAAGAAGTTTGATTGGACGTGTAAACTCCTCACACAAGCAGAGAATCCAGGCAAGGCTACTTTTTTCATTTGACTCACGAGAGGCTATGAAATCGGCCTGATTCTCCTGCAGTGTGAGTCCAGCTTAAGTTAACCCTCAACACTAATAACTGCATTTTATTGGGGAAGAAATCTGCCAATTAAATACATTTTACCATCTCGAATAAAGCTTGTATTTGTATCAGTGTGATGGAAATGCTCGTAGTTAAGTTCTCTCCGAATGAAATATGAAGGCAAGCAGAGGAAATTTTGACTATGTGGTGTTTGGAGGGAACAAAATCCGTCTGAGATTTGCAGCAGTGGCCAGTTGGGCCAACTGGAGAATAGCTGCAAAGCCCCCCCATCAGCATGAAAACTAGACAAAAATAGATTCTTTGATTGCTACTGCCAAGCAAACGGTGGAAAAGAAATATGGAGTCAACAAAGAAAAGTCAAACATTTTACTTATTAGACCTTTTAAAGGTTCTTTCTTTCTTTCCTTCCTCCCTCCTTTCTTTTTACAGGTGCACACTCAAGCTGTCAGATGTCTGTTCAATACATTTTTCGGAAATAGTCCAAGACTCAGGCCCATATATTTTACTGTGATCTACTGAAGGCCATTACTTCAACATAATTGAAAAGCAAACACACATCAATGCAGATTAATAGCTAGCTTAATGCTATTACAGCCATAACATGTCCCCCTGTTCAGATATTTTTAAGTGCCCTGCTGCACCGCCCCCAAACCCAGCTTTTTACGACCGGCTTCATAAATGAAACCATTCTCTGAAAATGTGCCTATGTCCTCTCCTGTGACCAATAATAGCCCCCGGCCTGATTGAGTTTGCCATAATGTAATTTGGATATTAGTCTGGGTTAGCTACGTATGCATTGGCAGAACTCTCGTCTCTATGTTCAGTTCAACCACACGACTTTCGGATAATGTTTCCCATTACCACCATTAATATCAGAGGCTTTAAATGCTGCAGAGTCTGTGACCAACCAGTTATACTGGTTACCTGGCACGTCTGTCTGTTGACGTAAAACCTTGCTTATTATAAAATCCATGCATGGTTTTTAAGTGTCTCCTTAGTAACTTTGAGTGTTTGGTAAGACACTGATGAGGATTGTCCTTATGTCAGAGGCGAGGAGTGACTTTATATGGTTGGTATTTGATAGAGAAGTCACTCCAAGGATGTTTGAGAAGGTAGCGATTGAAGACAATCAGGGTTGAACCTTGCAGCTTTAAAATGAATATAATGAGCAGCAGACGAGCCATTTTAACCGTTTGGAGCAGCCACATATTTATTATATCCCTGATAAGTCTGGGATATTATGTAGTCATTATGAATGAGTGACATAGACTTAAGTGTGAGGAAGAACAGGATTGATTTTGGGAAAGGTTGGTTGGATATTTCTGTCACTAGGGACGCTATACTTCCACCAGCTTTCGGATAATAATTCATCAACCATTGGTCTGATTTAGTCCAGCTTTGGTGCATATGAATTGACTTAGGGAGATATATAGCTTCTATGAATCGTATACTTACTGTATTAGTTCATATTTTACCCGCAACGGGAGCTTTTTTTACAAAAAATGCAATGTTTTAGACATCACGTCCAAACTGTTGGTGTTTTTAGTCATAATATAGTGCATATGAATCAACTGGAGGACATCTATCTAGCATATACAGTGTATCCTACTTTTTCCTAATAGTTCATATTTTACTCAATAGTTGTAGCTGGGGTTTTTTTTAAACAAAATACGTTTTTTTTCCAAACATAACTTCCTAACCATTCATCACATTTAGTCCAAACCTGATGCACGTGAATTAACCCGATGATAACTATCTTATATATACCATATTTTACACTGATAGATTATATTTACTCACTAAGGGTGTTTGCTTTGTTTTGTTTTGGGGTTTTTTGCGTAAAAAACATCGAAAATGTGAGACTTTTGCAGTAATCTGAAATTAGAATGCTGATTCTGAGATTTCTGAAACCGTGCTTTTTTTTTGGTTGCAAAATCAACAGTTCCACCAACGTGACTCCTCTGATGTGTTTTTCAAGGTTGGTAGTAAGTCAACCTCTTAAAAGTTTGACAATGACCAACTTCTATGAGAGGGGCAGATACTTCTAACAGGCATAGTACTTTAGAAAAAAAAAAATGCATGCATGTAAACACAAAGTGGGGCTTTGTCATTTTTAAACTGCCACTTGAAATACAATTAAGAAGGCTGTCACTGTCATCACTACTGTTCTTGCACCTGCAGGAATTCACATAAAAGTTATGAAAAATATATTCTTGAATGTGTCATACATTGGTTGTAACCTTGTTGATTGATTTAATGACGTGACGACAGATTGATTTATTTTTGTCTTCGCCCTACTTTAAAATTCTCCAATTCTAAAGTTCTCTATTGCACATAAAGCAACGCCCCTTTGTGGTAACATCCAGCAGGGCAATGATTGGACAGAGCGGAAATGAGTTTAGACCATACTAGAACCAACAGAGATTGTAGAATATGTGCTTCCCCCGTAGTTTGTCCTGATTTTGGATACAATATTCCGAATCTTGTTTGGGTAAACGAGGAGGACAACATGTCAGCTGTCAAAAATATAGAGACAAATCAGAGGAAAGATTTTCCACCACCTTCCCCGACTTATCTCATACTTCTGTCTCCCCCTTAGTCTCGATAAATCCAACAACTGTCCCGTTTCACCTGCTGCAGAGTTACCCCCAAGAAATACAAAAGCTTCCATCCAGATCTTGTCGCTCTATGAACTACTTAACCTACTATTACATCATTCCTGCTGGATGAGCGCCAGACAGCACTTGGCTGCCTGCCAACAGACTTTCTGTTTGTCTTTCTTTCTTTTTTTTAACACCGTACTCGGATGCAAACAGTTCTTTATTTTTGTTACCACTGTGCATTTCAGAGTCCGATGGCCCACCAGGTTCGGCCCCCCGTCGCTGACAGCCTGTCAGTTCCCCATGCGAGTTTGACAGGTTGTCTTTTATTTATGCCACCGCTCACTACGTGTGTGCAAGTTGAGAGACAGATGGACATATGGAATACCAGATTCTCTGCTGAATGGTGAATTGTACGTCTCTCTAAGTAAGCCCTGCAGGAGAATGCACGCTGAAAGATGCCCTCCTCCTTATCAGTCAATGGGCATAAGTCTATCAGCAGCTATGGCCTGGAGGTAGGGCTCTGTTTTGTAACTGTTATGAATAGGTGCTTTTCTTGCTTCCTTTTCCTTGAACGATCTGCCCCAGGGCAAATACTGATGTCTTTGCTTGAACTTAACAGAACTCTTGAGAGCCTGGGACTTATAGGGAATCAAACCTATACTGCTTAGTGAGAGATCCTAAGCCCACGAGTTGCTTAAGCTTTCTAAAATTCCAATCGTAAATACGGTAGTTCCTCAAATATTGAGGAGCGTCACATATTCCAAAAATTTCAAAGCTTTTCCTGGCTCAACAATGGATTCAACAATTAAAAGTTTATGGACTTGGTCTATAGCAGTACGTTTGGACTGGGCCTACGCCTCTGATGGACGTTAGAAGAGGACATATATTTGATCATTTTCTTTTAAAATGAGAGCTAACTGTACAAACCCAGTTTGTATTGCCATTGATTTCGCTCAGGAATTTTCTTTTGCAATGAAAAAGATTGTAGGATAGCAATATCATTAAATGCTGTGACTAAATAAGAAATGACATTCCTGAGAATGACTCATCAGACCATACGCTTTTCAGAAGAATGCATTCTTAATAATAACCACTTTTTATCAGATAATGATCATTTTAATGTGAAAAATAAGTGAACTAAGAATAAAACCCCCACATCCAGTGACAATCGTTTACACTAACACAAACACACACATGCACACACACACATGGGCACATATTCACCATTAGGGGAATATAGTTATGAATGTATTGTTGATATAGGTATGTGTCTTTGAATGTACATTTATGCATAACTAGACATATTTATTTATATATAATTGCAGTTATTGTTGTTTTTGCTGCGTTTCTTGTAGATGTTTGTTCCACTATAATGTGGCCCCCTTCCTTGTTCCCCCGACCCCCTTTTGTGTTCCTCCCCTTCTTCCCAAATTCTTTCTCCCATGCCCCCGAGCCCTATTCTCGGTCCGGTCTCCTCATCGACTTATAAAGCCATAATAATAACAAATAAAATGCAGTTCACGTAACTGGAGGAGTAAGAAAGACTCTTCTTTGCAGACTAAAATCTCTTTGTTACTGGAAGGCAGCTAGATCTACATTCTGCATGCCGGGGAAGCCTGACAGGACAGGTTGACGGGAAAAAATAAATAAATAAAATAACTAAATATTGGTTTAGGCTCTACAAGGTTGACTGATTGACATGATGTTTCGGAAAAGACAAACGTTTGTATTGACAAAAATAATATACTTCTTTTCTAAAATGTACTAAATATACTATAATTCAAATTACATAAACAAAAAACACCAAAGAGTCTAACTATAGTAAAACAAATAATGATCTTTGACACAGGTTTAAGAATGAAATTAAATACTAGCTGACAAAAATAAATCAAGGTCGTAGTCAGTGAAAAACAACCTTAAGTCCTTCATTCAAATGACTGAAATCCCTAGAAGAACAGCAGTAATTCCAGGATAATGTACTCAAAATGTTATTATTTTGAAGTGAAAATAGGCTGTTCTATTAAGATGTTTTATAAAATAAGATTATTACTGTTGCAAAACTTTATAAATAACACGTCAATGAATGCATATGATACATTATGTATCCCACAAATGAATGCACTGAATCTGCAAAGACAATTCAGCTGTCAGTTGTAATGAAATAATATTCACCAATTACCCATAATATTAAAACCACATGCTTAATATTATGTAAGGCTCTCTGATCCACCAAAATACCAGAACCACCATTTTTTTCCCATTAACTTGCGATGTCCAATTCACTCAGATCCTTATGCTGGCCCATATTTCCTGCTTCCAACACGTCAACCTTAGGAAGAGAATGTTGTCCTAGCTGGTTATTATTTCACAAACACTTACAGATGCCATTTTAAAGACATAATCAATGTTTCTGTGAGTGGTTGTTATGTTATGGCTGATAAGTACATTCCTCACTTGCATGTAATCGTTTTTCTTGTCGGGGAAAATTCAACACATTTAGATCAAACTTTTCAAATGTGAATGAATGAGGACTTACTGAACTCCGAAGATTATGAATTTCCTTCAACTACATACGTTATTAGCCTACTTTACTATGATGAAGCTATTTAATGATAATTAATGCGCATGTTGAATGAGGTTCAGTCTCTTCTGTAGCGCAATGAAACAGCATGATGTCCAAGGATCAATCTGTCAACAATAGTTTTATCAAACCTACCGTTCTAAACATTATCCTTTAATGCTGTATTCAGCGTGGTTCCAGTTAATCTCCCTTCTGTGCACACAGGCTGCATGAGGCAAAACAAATACTATTCATTGTTTGGATGAGGACGTGACGGTTTTTTCTTTTTTTTCTCTGTGTTATTCTGCAGTTCATATTTGTAGGTTCTTGCAGCTTGTCAAGAGAGACCTTCTGCTGGTGAGGGAAATTTTGATCTTGATTGCTATGATTCTGGTGCGCTGCTGCTTAGCAACAACTCCTAAATTCCCCTTCATCCTTTGACCTATTTGTCAGAGAATATTAAAAGGACTGACATATATTGATAGCATAGGATTTGATCCTGTGAATTATCTGGGGGAAATTGGCATCACAGTGACAGTGGAAAATAACACTGAGTGATGGAAAAAAGAAAACAGCGAATCCCTCTTGTAAAAGACAACCTCTAATTCACCTGGCGAGAAAGAAGCCGAGCGTGTCCGGTCCTGAGGATCAATGCCAATGCAGTGATCTAACCTGTTTGATTGAGTGCTTGAAAAACAGTTTATACTTCATGATGGATTGCCTGGAGGCATCGCATCTCAAAATCAAGACAGCTCAGTTTCTTGTGGCTCTTTGATAATCTCTGCAGATATCTGGGGAATTCATTCCAGTAGGTGACTACTGTTGAATTCAAACCAGTAAAAGCTGAGATTCTTGGGGATATTGTGAAGCTCAATCTCTCTACAATGAAAAGCAACGCATCATTTTCCAAGGATGATTTACAAACCTGCACATTCACACCCTATCAAAGCCGTTCCTTATGTGTTGACAGCCATGCCCAAGTGCCAAGCCTCATACAGATGTACATACTCCCTGCTTGTGTAATTGCGCTTTAATTTATAGACACGAAAAGCCTTGTGGGCAAAAGTCAAGCTGCAAAACCAGGCCGTGAGGGATTTTATGTATGGGCAACAGAACATTTCTCATATACAGTACAAATCTCAACAACTTTGGATGATTGATGCTTCTGTTCTTGTCAAAGGAGGATAAAAAGTATGCTATTACTAGAAGACAGGTGTCTACATCCCCACGGATTCTGAAATTAATTTTTGGACTTTCTCTGTGGCTTGCGGGGCTCAAAGACTTTGTCCCACGTTCTCAGACACATGTCTTATGGTGTTGAATGGTGGGGGCTCACCTGGAGGGTCAAACAGGAGTACCACAAAGTGATCTCCCTGAACTAGAGCTCAGATGTTTTAGAGAAACCTTTGGAGTCTGCAGTCACATTTGCATGAACGTAATGTTTTTTGAGCACATCATCTCTATGAGCTGACAAATATTTCCTCACTTTAACATACAGTGTTGACATTCTGAGTTCCTTAGCTGAATTTTCTGTTCTATGATTGTTATTTGATTTGTTATAAAAACTTCTTAATTGAATTAAACTTTAAAGAGAGAACAGAATGACCTCAAACACGTGTAAACGGTTTATTAAATCTCCGAAAAGTTGGGGATATGATGGAGCCGTCATTCCGGCAGTCACCACAGGTCCCTCGCGTGAACGGCATTACTCATAAATCATTTCATGGATCATTTTCAAATGTCGTACCCACATAAGCCTTTGAACAAGGAAGACCTGGACCGATTTAACGAAAAATGTGTGGTCATTTTCCAACACTAAGGTGAGCTTTATCTCAAAAGGTTTTTATATAATTTCTCATCCATTATTGAAAATATAGGTCCATATTTGGCCCATATGAATCGAGTTGAAGAGATGTGCTGTTTATATTACATTTCCACCTAATAGTTTATATTTTACTCACTAGATTTTTTATTGATTCTTTAAATATCCCTGTTCTCAGCCGTAACTTCCCAATTGTTGGTCTGAATTGGTCAAACTTTGGTGCTTAAGAATCGACTCAATGATATATATCTTCTATGCATCACTTTTTACTCTAATAACTCATATTTTACACACTAGGAGGAGCTTCTTACGGAAAAAAACACTGTTTATCGAACATAACGTCGATTAACAGTGGACTTAACTAACGCTGTTCCGATTTAGTTCAAATTGGGTCAATATGAATTAATTTGAGTGATGTCTTTTATATTGATCATGTTTGGAAAACAAATTTCTACAGGCATTACAAAGGAGAAAAAAGAAAAGTAAATAAAGGTTGGAATTTTTTTAATGATCTTTAAGATCATTCATTCAGTTTCTGTTCAGGATGGCAGCTGGATACTATGCCAACTGACTCAACCACTGGGCTGACACATAGAGGCAAACAATTCACGCTCACCCCTACAAGCAATTTTAAAGTCACCCGCTCACCTTCACTGCTTGTTTTTGTACTGTGGGAGGAAGCCCTACTACCTGGAGAGAACCCACACAAAGGGCAAGGGCAGACGCAAATTTTAACCTGGAACCTTCTTGTGATTGTATCGCAGTGCCTGCCAATTACAACTTCCTTTTCTTTTTGCCACTACTGTCATTCACTATAGACTCTTTACTGCGCTCTTGTGGACGTCTTGATTCATGTAAGTCTATGAGCACTCACAGATACAACATGTGAAGCGGATGAATAAGGTTAGGGTTAGCATCAGAGAAAGCGCTGGCGTGATGGTAGACTCCAGAAGGTCTGGCCTTTCTAGTATGCGGTATGGTGAGTCTGTTTGAATTTTGATCCTGATGAATCAAAATATATAGTTTGGTGATTTGAAAGGAACTATGTCTTGTCAAACTTTGCTGAATCAAATGCAAAAAAGCTTAAGTGAGCAGTGCTGTGCTTAGTTATTTCATCTGCCATTGTAGTGCCTGCTGGAGTCAAAGCTCCTTCTGAGGGACACACCTGGGCCTTTAAGAGACTTGTCAACGATTCACAAGTAGAGCCCGGGACTCTCTAGGGACCCTCTCTCCTCTGAATTGCTTTATTAGTGCTTCTGCAGTCATTCCAGCATCTCTTAAATGGAGCGACACTTAGAAGTGCGATGAAGTAACGCAGGGCCCATTAGCTCATTTCGCAGCACGGCACCATACCGCTGGTGCTGAGTGATATTACCAGCAGCTGGGCTGACAGCATCCAGCCCACATAAAGTTAGAGGCTATAATATGACCATGAAAAGCCAGCGGCAGAAGTCCTCTCTGTATATGAACTTCAGGCAAAACAACTCAATAAAACACCTGACATTTTATAAATGAGTAATCAAGTCATAATAACCGTTCAGAGATGTATTGTTCTGATGTTCTTCTTTTCTTTAAAGCTTACTGCCTGCATTTATAGAACGTATTTGTGTCCTTTAAATAAATAGCATGTGGTATTTGTGAGGATATTTTTATGATAACTGTAATCATGCTATCCTTTGTCATCTGAGACCTGTTTGAACTTTATCTCATACTCGACTCTGCCAATGTGTGTCATCCAAAGCTGGAACCAATCAGGTCATCAGGATTAGGATTTTTTTCTTCTATTCATTTATGCAATTTAAAATATGCTGAGCCATAGCTATCTATCGCTCAATCTCATTATTTAACTATATTTAGTTTATATTGAGAGTAAATCTCTTCTTCAGATAATAATAAAATGCTATTATTTTCCTAATCTTCATTTTAAAACCTAAATAACTGCAGGACAATGAACGCTACTTTCGTTCAGCTAAAGCCCCTCGACCCAAATTACCCGAGATTACCAAAGTCTTATGAATATTTGCTATTGTTCTTTTCATCTTCATTTCACAACCTAAATAGCTGCGGTATAATTAATGTTACTTCACTTCAGCTCAAGCCCTCAGAGTTTGCTTGTTCTTGGGGCAAAGATGGTCTTTGGACGAACTTAAAAATGCCACGTAAACGCTCAGAACGGCGCTTCAACGCGTCGCCACGGTGTGACATCACTGCTCCAAATAAATTCTAATTTTATTTGATATCGTTTTAAATGCTGCGACACAAGTAATGTGTCTGAAATTTACTCTCCTCCAGGATACGCCTAAACCTAGCTCTACATTTTTCATGCAAACATCCGTCCGGTAGTTGTTCTTAAACCTTGTTTAAGGGTAGACAAATGTACTAAAGTAAAAACCTTTTCCTTTGGCGGATGTTACAAACAAGTAGCAGCTGACGAGACTGTGTAACACTAAATGTGCAGCACGCAGCATGAATGTGGCTGGAGGAGTGTGTATGGCGTTCAGTGTTTACCTGTTGCCGCTCAAGCGTCAAGGCTGTCTTTTCATGTACATTCCAAAGCTCCGGGCATCAAGAGGAGCGATGCTTTACAGGATACTGCGGTCCCTGTGTTTGAATTAAGCATGTGACAGGGTGTGTGCAGGTATGTTTATTGAGGAATGTCCCCAGTCTTCTTAGTCAAGGGGAGTTGCACCGAAACCGGAGAGCAAGTATCACCTCTGGCGAGCAGTGATATGGAAAGGTCATGGTTAAGAACAGATACCTCACGTTCACTTTCTTCTTATACTTTGAACTTGTCCGTAATCCGCCGCAGCATTTCGCGCGGAAATTAAAGTTGAGCATTCACTTTCTCCGCCGCTTCCAGTGTTCACATATTTGCAAATCTTTAGCTTTCGAAAGGTCAAATGAAGCTATTTTCTTTCCACGTTCCATTAAAGCAGTAATTATAATTTATGGCTGTGACAGGTATTCATAATTCTCGTTAAAAGTCAGTAGAAGACACCTGCCAGAGGAAAAGCCATTATGGCTAACCAATCATTTGTGTAATGCTTCACCTAGGGGTACAATGGGGTACTGCAGGGGCTACTTTTCTTCAAGGTCAGTTTAAAAAATATCAGTCATGCATGATTTATAAGATAATTTGACTAGATACTAGGTTAAACTGAAAAAAAGTATAACTTATTCCATTGCCAGTTAAAGCTGCCTGAACACCGTTGTTGTTTGCAAAGGTTATCATATCATGATGGCCAAAAGAGTTCATCATCAATCTAGTAATCTGCTGCAAATATTTGTGGCATGAAAGTGTTTCCGATCAATGTTGCTCTTACATAAATCAGATAACTCTATCTAAATCTAGATTGAATGATGTCGGGTTGAAGTCTTTCCTACCAATAAAGTATCGCGCTCAACAGAGGATACAGGGCTGAAGAAATAATTCAGAGGCAGTACGTTTGTGAGAGAAGTTTGTTCTGCATTAGTGCCAACGCCTATCGCCTTTACTTATCCCTTAATGGCCACACCTAAAGAAAGGAAAAGTTAATTCTTTGCATATTTTATTTTTTTGTGAAATTTATTGATTTGATATCTTAGACAAAGAAATTTTGGTCGAGTATGTTTTTAAATATGAAAAACATGTGTCATGATAAAATTTTGTATTAAATGAAAAAATAGTCACTTTTAATCAGATTAGCTTAACCTTTTGCAAAGGCATGTTTTTAGGAACTATTTGATCCTCGTTGGACCTTTTGTGGTTGTATCAAATTGCAAAATTCTGTTCAGTGAGCCGTCAAATTATCAAATATGCCCCAAAGAATCTCACTTAATAAATATGACTTTCTCACAAGCCGATGTTAATGCTTTCCCCTGTTTGATCCCGTTTTACCTGTTGTGACCCCCAGGCCCTATCCTTGGTCCCTTAATCTTAAGGGGGCACTTTTTAACATTCTAAACATGTTCAGGTATATTTTTCAATAAAAAATAGTGACTCAAAACAGGACATTAAAGGGTTCAAATGAAAATGTTTATGAATGAGCATAATAATCATGTTGTTAGGTTGGAAAAGCAGAGAAGGGTTATCTTCTCCGCTATCTTTTGTCAATTGCTTGAAGATGTCTTGAGTCACCATGTGGCAGGAATGCATTTCAGATGCATGGTGCATGACGTACATAAACTGATCTTGGAGAGATATTGCATTGTTTAATTTGTGCTTCCAGTCCGATCATCCGCAAAACCTTTCAGTGCATGCACAAAGTAGACTGAATAACAACGCCATCAGTAATACTTCAGACAAAAGTATCTGTACTCGAAAAACTGGAGTGTCAATGTCTCAAGCTAAGACCAAAATGGAACTGGTTCAAATGAAGAATAAAATTCGATCTATTTCAAACTTATGTCACTTTTTCTTTTTTCTTAACAACTAATAAATAGTGATATAATTCTACTGGTGACGAAATAACATTTCAATAAAAAAATGGGGTTTTAAAAGCTGCTTAGTTAGTTATTTGGTTGGTAAATTAGTTAGTTTATTCCTTTTTCCATAGCCTTTCAAACACCGTACAAAAAATATTCTTAAATATTCATAAGCTGTCGCTTTTTCATAAGAAGTCAACTCCATAAAAGAAAGAAAGGGATGACGAGAATCTCCACAGAGTAAAACTTTGAGCTCCAACAAATTCATATAGCTGCTGTGGTTGCCTGAAAAACATCACTAATGATGATATAATCATTATTATTAAGAATATGATGATTTTTTTTATCAGGTTTGACTGTTAGCAGGATTACTTAAAAAAGATGACATTTTGTTGGGCAAGATATAAAAACTTCATCAAAATGGTCATAAACACACTTAAATGTATAATCTGGATCCAGAAGGTAAACGATTATTTGCAGGTATTTCACGCTGGATGATACTTGGCCTGGCATCTCTTGTGAAACGGGCTCTCCGTGCTTCAGTGACTGAGTCCTGTCCCCTCAGGCAGATTTACACCCAGAGTGTTTTCTGTTTTGTTTCCAGTTTCTTAGCAACTGCAGGCTGTTTTCTTAATGTTACCTGTCCTGTTTGTCTCCTGACGAGCATGGTAAACTGTCTTATGTTATTTATGACTGAAAGTGTGTTTTTGCGAACAATGTAACTTGTTGTATCTCCGTTCCTGGTGAAGAAGGAGCTTTTGTGTGTTTGCTGTAAGAACATCACTTCCAGAACGTTTAAAATGCCAATCCCGTAGTGTACACACTACAAATGCGCTCGTACAGCAGCAGTGGTTTGCTTTCAGGTAATTGCAGCATTAGAGTTAACATATGCCTTGTAATTTGGTATTTTTATGAGCGTTAACATTGAAGTAACTGTCTAGCATCCTTTAATTTCATCTTATCAAAACAGAGTAAAAAGCACAGCAGTGATCTGACAGACAAGCTGTGATTTAACCGCAGTGCATTAACGCTACACCACTACATGCTTTCTAAATCAATCTTGCCATGACTAAAGGGTTGTCATTGTCTGTGTAAATGCATCGATTGAGTTTTTTGCAAGAGTTAGGTGCGGTCATGCTAAAGCTGACTTATCTGCGCTCTGACCTGGGAAAGCAGTGGGTTGTGACCGACGATTATCCCTCCTGATCCTTTAATGATGTGATTGTTTTTGTATAAATCTCAAATCTTAGTCGGCCGTTCCCGTAAATCTCTGGGTGAGCAAGTTTTCACCCATTGAGAAATGAATTTAAAGTCGTATGTTGTTTTTAGACAGCATTACATCAGACGCAAAGCGTTCCAGGTGTGTCAGGATAGTTTGTACCGTAATGTAATTCAGACAAAAACTACTTTTTCTTTTATTTCCAAAAGGTGCAGGCATTGCTAGAGCTTTGCACGTTCCACCTGCATGGCAGCGGCACTTTTAAGAGACGCAGTTCATTAAGGTTCCACGCTCTTCCTCTCTTCCATTACCGCAGCATTAGCAGTCGTTTGCACAGTTATCCATGTAAATAACTCCCATTTTTATTAACTTTCTTGACACTGTTTTCTTTGAATTGAATATTTTATGGTCCACTTTTTCAAGATAATTGCATCTAAGTGAACTTTATGCTCATGGCTGGTTGTAAAGTGCTTGCGGGGACAATTAAGAGCCTCCTGGGCCGTACACACACATATTCATGTTCTCTTGGAGAAATCTATTGCCAGAGTATGAAGTCATGTTATAAAATTTGAAACACATTTCACATTTGCTGCATTAAAGTCAACTTTGGAAGAGATACAAGAAAGGTTAAAACAATATAGAATTCCTTATTCCTTTTTTTTTTTTAATACAGCCTTTTAAAATATACAGAATGTATCCTAAATGGAGTCTGAGCTATACCCTTCCACGCGGCTGTATGACAACAGGTGCGGCCCACTGTCTCCTCTGGTGCATATAATAGCTGCTCTCTGGCTGGGATTCTCAGAGGCACCATAATCCAGCCCTAATCTCCCTGTAATTCAGGGAGGATTGGGTTCTTCAGATGAGCAAGTGGAAACCTTTTTCTACTGTGAGAGAGCTGAGTGCATCTATATTGGCCCCACATAAAAACTAGCGCAGGTTTTTTTTCTTTTATCCATGTAGGAGAATACATCCAAATTCCACATTCCATTTGGTTCTAAAAACAACCGCTGTGTTTTCATTCAGTAGCAAGGATTAACATTTAAATACTCATTTACTATATATTACTTTTGGATTGGCTGTAAACTGTGTCTCCGCTGGTGTTGGAGTCCAGCACATCTGCATTGCAGCCCAACAAAATCCTTGTGTCTCCAGAGTGGCACATAAATGTAATGCTTCATTCAGTCAAATAAATGTCATCCGTGGACATAATTTATCGAGAAAGATTACATTTCTCTAAACAGATTTGCTGCTGCACATTATGTACTACCGACATGGCAACGGTTTCGCTAAAAACAGAACTTTTTCTTGAGCTTATTAAAAAAGTCATTCATGAAACAAGATTGTGGAAATGATTCCTTCTATTCACAGATGCACAAAGACGACTAAAAATGTTCTTTTTAATGCAAGCCAGGCCAGCAGCTTTACAAAACTAGGATTACGCTGTGGTCCTCGAAAGCAAAGGTATATCCTCAAAAAGTCCCAAATCCCATGTGTTGTACAAGTAATCCCCCAGATTGAACTCCACAAAATTAAATGTGAAGTTAATGTTCACAGTATTTATTTGTAATAAAAAAGGTTTCTTTAATGGGCTAAATATGAACTATTAGAGTTAAGTGTGATATTTACGAAATGGATCTAGTCGAGTTGATCAATACGTACCAAATTTGGAGTAAATTGGAAATTATGGCCCTGAAAACTTTTTGAGATAAAGATCACCCTAGTGTTGGAAATATACAACCTACAGTTCCCAAAATCAATCAAGTTCTTCCTCGCACTAAGGTTGCCTAAGGCTGCGTTCCTTAATATCGCTGACTTATCTGGGGTAAAGAACTGCTGTGTTGTTTCATGTGATTGGTGAGCCAAAGACAAAAAAACACAACAAAAGATTTATTCTATTCTATAATCAACACCACAGAATCACACACCCGAGGGTTATTCCAGAAAGTGGCTTTTAGTGAAGACAAGATCTTTATGTTCAGTGTTCTAGAAAGAAGGATAAACTCAGCTTGGAAACTTTCTTTGTTAACCATCTCCAACATTACCGCACACCGTGGAAGTTATGAGCAAAGTCTCGTTCTGCATTGTTCTCCGGTTTCTTGCAAAGAACCATCTTCCTCTGAAGACAGAGGCAAACAGTATGGAGAGCGGGAAGTGAAAGTGTCCCTTGCACATTTTAACGTCTACTCCACAGTTTTGTCCCGGACTCTGTCGGGAGACACCTATTAGGCTAATCAAATAAAAGTTGTGCAGCATTGCAGGTTACTGATGTAGAGATCATTCCGTTAAAGAAAAATGATAATATTTAAAATCATTTCATGATAAAGTCACTCTTGGAAAAATGCAATCTAAATTTGTAGGGCTTCACCAATCTGATAGATTGATGGAACATATGTCCAAGTCACTGCTCCTTCAGCGAATGGAGACTATGTGTCTTTATATTACATTTATTAAATATATATAAAGACTAAATGGATGTGTAAAATGACTATAAAAAGCATCACCAATGGAGCTACGATACTATAATTCATAACAGCAACTGGTGTAACAAAAAGGTCGCCATAATTCAACCCAATTGGGATAATGTCCGAAAGATAGGGCACAGTCAGGGATACAAACCAAGAACCTTCTTGTTTTAAGGTTGTAAATGAGCTGCAGTTTGAGTTTGCCACGGCTCAAAGCGCTTTTTAACACAAACCAGCGTTCAAGCTGCAGGAAATCTAAAACAAACAACGGGAGAGTGTTGGGTTCTGTATCTCTCAAGAAAGCATCGATATGTAGACAGCAGGAACTGGGTTTCAAACCACTGACGTCCCAACGAGAAGACAGCCGCTCTACCTGTTTTGGGCGATATTGGTAACCACCCCACCCCAATGTTGCCATCTCCTATGAAAAAGGAGTGTAAGAAACGCTACCTTCAGAACTGCTTATAAAACATACATACATACATACATACATACATACATACATACATACATACATACATACATAATTACATGTTATTATCCTCCCTTTTTGCACATGCTCACGCTCCCTATATTAAAATAGTCAATTAAAGTGACAGCAACACCTGTTGGCTACCAAGCAGTGTGACTTAATTGACAATAATCCTGATCAACATCAAATTTGGTGACAACATTTGCCAAGCATGGAGGGTGACAAGTCATTGAAGGTTTTTTCCTCAACATAACGTCGGGGTTAAGCGCCATGAAACTTGCCATTTAACCCGTGTGCTAAAAAGCAACGCTTGCATGCTCAGCCCGTTACCGTCAGCTTCTGTCTTATATGTCTCTATCCTCATTGATCTAGTTCTATGGTTTGTGCGCACTCTATCTCATATGCTCTGCCTAGTCCTTACAGAGTCATTGGCCACCACCACCAGTATCCAGACTTTTAAGAGGGGAAATTCCAAGCGGCTGTTCATGGCAGAGACTCTCTGTCTGTAATGAACCATTAATCTTTTCTTAATTCTAGGTCTTATATGACTGAAATAGAGTTACAAATTTGAGTTTTCCGTTCCAGAAAGATTGGGTCACTAACCATGGTAAGTTTCAATTTGAAGTTGGATTAACTTTCTCTTTGAGGATTTCACAGGAAACATTAAAAAAAAAAAAAAAAAAGGGAGAAAAGTAAGCCACAGAAATATGTATTAAACTCAAATCCTGTTTGAACCATTGACAGTGTTTGCGTCTTTGGGAGTTCATAGCCTCGTCTTAAGGGTAACATTTGAGAAATCAATCTTTCTACTGTGAAGCATGAACGCTTATCATATTTCTCACAGAGAGGGGTGATTGCGTTGACTTTTCAGAATTTACAACGGCCATGCTTGTCACATTTGACAGGCCAGTGTGCAACTGTGGTCAACCTCCAGAGAAAATAGTGAGAATTCTCCTCGATCTTCAGGCCCTGGTAGTGTATATATCTGTCCCCTCCGTAACCTCTGGAGGCTGTTTAAGAATATTCCATTTGTTTGCACAAATCTGTGTTGTCGTTTTGGATCCATCCTCACGTTGAGGAATAAATGCTCAACTGTATGTTTGACTTCCTGGGAGTGTGTCAATAAATAGTTACAAATGACTGCTGACTGAACAGGATGCTTTCTGCTGACATGTGTCACAGTGTTATCAGTTCCACTCACTCTAAGCACTAAGCTCACCCAGCAGGTTGCTGTCAACACACAAGTGCTCAAACCAATCTCAACCAACAAAACACACACACACACACGTACACATACACACACACACAGACAGAGAAAAGCCAGGATTACTGCTGGCGAGGTAAGAACATCATGACCGACTGAGCAATCACATACATGTGCCAACAATTTCCTTTCACCTGGGGACAAAGGAGAGGGGGTGGAAAAAAAATTTGGAGGATGATGGGGGGGAGATACCAATTGTTTATTTATACGGAACATCTTTTTTGATGGAAACGGGGCAGGAGAAAAAAAGCTTTTATTTCCCTCTGTACTGCAGAGATGATGGATTTATTGTCTCAATAAAAAAGATTTTGTAACAAGCATCCCCGTCTAATAGCTATTGAGAAACTAATGACCTCGTGAGATGGAAATCAGCTTGTGTTTTCCATTGTGAGATCGTGGGAGGTCTCCAAATTCACTTTGTGCTTTTAATCTAATTAAGAAAACTAGAATGTATATGTGCACTGTGCCAGAGGAGTCTGCAACAGCTTTGTTTCGTAGTGACTCTAATGCTTCTTTTATAAATGACTGCTGAGATCTTTTCTGATAGAGCTGCGGGGGAGAAAAAAAAAAATCCTATAAAGACGTTTAATAAATTCTTGACTTAAATTGCTGGAATGGACCGGCAAAACAAAATCAGAAACAAGAAGGACTTCTCTACGGTGAAGAAAATTGCGGAAAGAGTTAAGTGACAGTGATGACAGTTACTGGAAAACAGAGAAGTGTTTCTGGTGTATCAGGTGTTTTTCAATGTGTGTGTTGGCTGCTGATATGTTTGGGTAACCCTGCATACAGTCAACAACCTACAATGAACCTCAGCAAACCCAGAAGCATGTGAAAAGTGCATGCACCGGAGCCTGAGCACATGTACGTCCAGTGCACTCATGCACGGGAGAATGTTAACAGCTCTGGTCCTTTGCAGGTACATTCTCTCTGCAGCGTTATGTTGCACATGCACCGTATACTGCCCTGGTATTAAAGGCTGAGTAAATCATTTATGTCTCACAGATGCCAAAGACTGCTTCCTTTGTGCGTGGCCGCTCAAGCAAACATAAATTTACCCGTTGTGCTTTGAGCCAATGTGGATAAAGGTAGCAACCATTAGTTTCCATTCAACGGCGTGGCTGAACAATAGGCTTGTTGTTTCTTGCCTTCTACTGACTCTCCCTGAATTCCAGTTGAAATGATGATGCCTTGCTGTTGACAGCACTTCATAGGATGTCACTGAGAACATTACAACATCACTAGAGAATAAACAATGTCCTCTCCAAAGTAGGCCTTTGTGCTGTGACACCTGCAGTACCGAATAACTCTTAACTTGAACATCTTGTTAATCTTAGTATGGCCCACTCCATTATTGCACAATGAGTAATACTTATATATGGAAGCAGCCGTGTTTGATGGCTTTTATAAGAGCCTCATTTCCACAAAACTAATTCCAAATAAATCAATAAAAAAAATATCCAAAAGAAGCAACTGAATCCTAAACAATGGCTATTTGTGACTGTCCTAATATTTTTAAAGGATTAGTGGATATCCCTGGAGTATTAAGGCATCCTTGCTGTCATAACAGTGCTCCATTTCTTCACCACAGAGAAGGAAAACTGAGGCGGTGTCACCATCTCAGTAATTTAATACCACACTGCAGAAAAGGCACACAAAAGGTCTTAAAAATAATGTTAAGAAAATGAAGAAATATGAACTTTTAGAGTAAAATATCATAAATACTAGATAGACCTCCTCAAGTTAATTCATATTCACCAACTTTTGACTAAATTGGACCAGTGGCTAGAAAGTTATGTCCAAATAAAACTCTTTTCAAAAAATTCCATTTGCACCAAATTTGGACTAAATGAGCCCAACTGTTGAGAAATCATGACCGTAAACTTTTGGCGATAAAGTCCCCCCTGGTGAAGCAAATATGCAACTGGCCTTTTCAAAAAACCAATCCAGTTCTTTCTCGGTCAGTGGGTCAATGTGAGTTAATGTGAGTTCAAATTAGCAATTGATCCATGAAATTGATACATTTTTCATGGATATAATAACTGAGTTTTCGTTGTTTATTATAAGAACAACATTTATCTTGTTTTACAGACAGATATGGTCTTAAACTGAATAGACGTCATGGGTAGTTTTCAATATTCTAACCAATGCCATTGACTTACCTGTCGAATGTTTTAATTGAATATAAGGAAACTGAAAATAAATGTTGTTTTCTTTCTGGTGTGACTGCTTTGACATTGCATGGAGTGGAAAATCAGTGGATTCATTCGACAAGGGATATGGAAGTTATTGCATTACAGAGAACTATGTCTATTTTCTAATTTTTTATCATTTTTCTGCACCTTTTTCATGTCGGTACATAGTCTTCAAAAAACAACTATTTAGCTTTACATTGATTTGGTTACCATATCATTGTCTCTTTAAATTTGTATTAAAGTTATTTGACTTTATTTGTAGTTTTGCAAAAGCAATGAAAGTGATTCATTTGTTTAGAGTAATGCATTTTATAGTGGCTTGTGTGGTGTGTCACAGTACACCACGTTCGGTATGTCACAAATTCCTGTATAATGTTCAATATCAACAGCATACCAGGCTGACATTGGTATGATATAGACAACACAGATAAAACCGAGGAAATTGGTCAGAATCATTAGGGTCCCATGAAATTCTGGGCCAGCTATCTCCGAAAAAGACGAATTACGGGTGCTAAGTTGTGTCTTTGCACCTCAGATATGATCAAATCAATTAAGCTTCAACACCACAAATCAACGTGAATTAAGCTTAAAGCAGTGGAAAAAGCATTTTCTTTTCAGACTGGCTGAAACTCGACCCGGTCCGAGGCGAGGAAGGGTCAAAGCAGTGCTTACATAACCACGTCTGACAAGCTGACCTCTGACACGAGCTGCCTGCTGCTCCAAACGTTGGGTGACAGGCAAGACTAAGAAAACACTCTCCTCTACACCTTTCTGTTGTTTTTTATCCCGTTCTTCTGTCCACCGTGAAATCAGTTTACCTCACTGCCAAGAAATGTCACTCGGTTGGATTTTTGTGTGTGTGAGTGTGTGCGTGTCTCACTGTTTGTGTGTGTTCACATTTGAGGGCCTTAAGGGTCATCGGTCTCTGCCATCCTCTTTCTTCCGTCTCACTTCCCAGAATGCCATAGTTCATGAGAGGACTGAGGATTAGAGAAAGTGTCCTCTCAGATGACTCGTCCATCTGTCCCCAGGATCGAGTTATAAGGAGTTGTGATATTGGGCCGATTCATTTCAATCAACAGCAGATCCAATTCAAATAAGCCCCTCAACTGCAAAGAAAATCCCCCCTGAGACTCCGTTACCATGTTCCTCTGGTGGAGGAAAAAAAAACACAGGGAACTTTCTTCGGTCCCGTTTGTTCTTTCATTGGGTGATCAACACGCTCGGCTTTTCTTTCGCTTCATCGTTCCCAAACCTAATAATAAGGTCATTTTCATCATTACTTCATTTGTCGTTTCCTTTTATTTTTTGCCTCCAGTTTAGTCTCTAATCAGGAAGCACCTTGTTCCTTTTATTGTGGGGACTGCATCATTAACACCCACACTACAGGAAAGAAAAACATCTTCAATGCCTAATTCATTTTGTTTTTGCATTTACAGTGATTATGCCTTTTAACAGACGCAAGCGGTTAATTATCATTAACCGCTTTGATCTTCTAAAATGGAGCTGGCTTGAGTCTGACCTTTGACCGTTTTTCCTGATTTTGCTCCGCTATGACAGTATAATGGTCCATAAAACCACTACTACATGTTTCACTCTTTCACATATTTACACTATCTGTGAATGTAAAATAAGTTGGGATTATTGATCCCTTTTCCTCTTCATCAGGAATGATTATTTTCAATCTTATTTTACTCCAGTCAGCCATAGCATTAGGATCAGTGGCAGAATAAGTTAGAATGCCATTGATTGTCTTGTTACAAAGCCACCTGTCAGTGGCTGGGATGTATTAGACAGCAAGGGAACATTTTGTCCTTGAAGTTGATGTGTTGAAGGCAGGAAAGTTGGGAATGCAAGATCTGAGCCACTTTTTACAACAAAATTACGGAACTAAGACAATTGAGTCAGAGCATCTGAGCATCTGCAGGACTTGCTGAGTGTTCCAGGTCTGAAGGGGATTAATTCCTATAGAAAGGACAAAGGGGAAACTGGCTACAAGGTCCTTAGTGGGCATGGAAAGCAACGGTTGGCCCTTGTTGTCCGCTCCCACTGAAGAGCTACTATAGCACACATTGCTGGGAAAGTTGGTGCTGGTTCTGATAAGAAGAAGTGAGCAAACACTGTGCATAATATTTTGCAGGGCAAAAGGGGCACTTGCACAAAATGATGGCATGTGGGTTTAATGTTATGGCATTTCTGTGCTACCACTGAGGCTAAAAGCTTCATGCCACGTGTGACGATCCAGGACTTCAGCCCCGTTTTCACAACAAAAAATCTCTCCTTTGCAGCAGAAGTATGAAAAGGTTCAGTCATCACACATAAATATTATGAGAATGATGCTCTCACACACAGATCTGCAAAACTGCAAAAATGATTGATAGTGCTGTGGTATCACCTGCATGATATTGTGAAGGTCCGCTTTGGACTCCAAAAAAGATCTGCAATGCACTGTGTGTGTGTCTTGCATAACCAGCATTTTCTTTTTTAACAATTTGTGCTACAGTAGCACTTCTGTGAGGATCGGACAAGAAAGGCAAGCCTTGAACATGAGCTTCAACAAATAAACTTTGAGAAAAGAGGTGTTCACTTGCTGCCCGATATACAGTATATCCCTTCACTCACATGCAACAAGATAATCAATGATAGTGACTTCATCTGTCAGTGGTTAGAATGTTATGGCTTATCAATATATGCTGGGGGAGCTTGAGAAACTCGTATTTGTTCACCTACGTATGAACAGGCCGGGTTTGAAAATGAGTGAACACGAAAGGTTGAAAACAGCTGAGCAGTGGACCAAAATACTTTTAATACTACTTAAATCTAAGTAGTAGATTTCTTAATCATAAGAAATCTTATAATTGCAGTGTTGTCACAGGCTGGATTGTGCTTTTTTTATCAGAGGTATGTTTTTCTTTCACTGGCTGTTCCTTTGGCACCTGCTGACGCTACAATAATGACTGTCTTTCTGTCAGTTAACACACAGAAAAGACAGTCATCTGTTTTTGGTCTGGGACCAAAAACACACCAACATATCTGTTCCATCTGCCATACCCTTGTGTCTCATCACCTATAAGTACTTATGAAATGATCAATATTCTCTGATGGCTCAGAGCCTTTTCCTTTTGCTTCACTGGGAGAAATTGTTGTTTTGTGCAGTCAGCCCCGGGGCAAAGAGAGCTCACCTTGTCAGGGCGAAGGACGGATATACCTCCCCCTCTTCCTCAGCGAACTGCTCCGCTTATCTTTTTTTCTACCATCTCTTACAATTTTCCAACTCGTGAGCATGTATGTGTGTGTGTGCGTATCTGTGTGTGTGGGTGTCTGTGTAAGAGTCACTAAGTGTGTGTGCATTTCGGGCGTTGCACTTACCCTGTGTGCATGGCGCCTTGCCAGGTTTAGGGAGATAACATCTTGAAGGAAGCATTACAGTGTTGCATCTTCACTTAAAATTGCACAAATGTTTATAGCAACTAGCGCCAAAACAGGTGGAGTGGGATGAACCCTTGGCAGTCGAGCTGGTCTTGTTCTTCATTTAGTTGTGGTTTCTGATACCTTATGCTGATACCTTATGACAGCTAATCAAGAGTAATTGACTCACCTGAGCACGTCCCCTATAAAGATGTTTTTGTCTTCTGCAGAA
Source organism: Lophius americanus (assembly GCA_037951165.1). Lineage (NCBI taxonomy): Eukaryota > Metazoa > Chordata > Actinopteri > Lophiiformes > Lophiidae > Lophius > Lophius americanus. The sequence goes on along the minus strand of JBBDHG010000090.1, from coordinate 982,599 downwards.
AAAGGACTGAATGCGCATTACAAACGTACTTCTGCGTGAAACTGCACCCTGTAAATTGCAACAAATTGTAAGTTAGAATTATTATAATGGGGTTATTATTGTTATTTCAGCCGTTTCCTTCTCACTTGCGCGTGTCTGACAGATAGCCCTTTGAGTAATGATTCCTATTGTGGGACATCTAAACGCGGGCAATTTTGCCGGAGTTTCCCACAAAAACTAATCATGTCAACCTCTGCCCATCATTTGTACCTCACACCCCAGCACAATGTGGTGTATTTTTCTTTGAATAACCCACAGATGAGTCATGCGTACATCTGCCTCACGTGTAGCAGCTTGTATGTGTCTTCGCCATAAGCACAGCTGTTGCAGCAAAGTCTTAAAACAGCCCTCGTTCTATTATCTCACTGGGAAACAATGAATAATTTCAAATTTACATGCCACGGTACGATTAAAAAGTACAAACTGTTCATTTAATGGCAACACCACATGGGACCGAGCCGCGTGCACGCTTCACCCCTGGAGCTGACTGCTGACCCCTGGCTGCTCCCTGACATCAGCCAAGGCAGAGAAGCGGAGAGAGCCCCTTCACGGGATCGCTGACGTGCTTTGCTGTCAGAGCAGTTGACAGAGAAGAGGCTAAATATGTTGTGAAAATAGAAGCTCCTCGCAGCTTGCCAATCACCGAAACCCATCCTCAAGTGGAAATATTTGGAGGGATCGCTCACCCGAGCTCACTGCCTGCCTGTCAGGCCAACACAACACAATTTGAGTAAATCCACACACACTTTTCTCCAAGGCAGGAATGTGTTCATTCCCACTCATTGACAAAAAAAATGATGATTCTTTCAGCATAGGAAATAGTTCTGGCATGACTTTGTGCCAAAAAGAAGTCTTAAGAGTACATTTTCTACCCTGTCTCAAAGGTTATGTTCATATTACCGTGCTGAGGTGCATGAAATGTGTTTTTTTTTTATCTTAAAATGACACAAATTTTGCAGGTGAGATTTGAGCCACTATGACTCCGCTCTTGTTACAAGTCATATATCAGATTTAGTTTTATTGATAGGTTCTTACCTGGGCGTATCCGTCGTCTGGAATCGCGTGCATGAGCGCAGTGATAAGTATTTGCACAAGTCATATGCAACTCAAACAACTGCAGAAAAAAAAAATCCTATTTCCTTAACATAGTCCCGCATTTGTAAAAGTATGTGGTTGCTGCACGAATTCAGTCCAAAATTGTTGCAATCCATCAGAGGAGATCTATTTTGTTTATATCATATTTTGATCAGTTGAGGGAGCATGTTAATGAAACAGACCTAACTCAATACTATGTCATAGATCATTTTTCCGATTTTATACCCACCTAGACCAACAACTTCTTAATCGTTAGTCCAATGAAGTCCATATTTGGCAAATATGAATCGACTTGAAGAGATCTATCTTTTTATATATTATATTTCATTCCAATAGTTTATATTTTATTCCTTTGTGTTTTTCAGAATTTATTATCAGTGTTTTTCAGGCTTGACTTTCTAATTGTTGGTCCGATTTAGTCCAACTTTGGTGAGTGTGGAGCCACAGGATCTATCTATCTATATACATACATAGTTTACTTACAGGGGGAGCTGTCTTTACGAAAAACAATGTATTTTGGACCTAACGTTGAGGAGTTACATCTAGGGGATTACTTGTACAAAACATGGGATATGGGACTTTCTGGTGATATACCCCTGCTGTCGGGGACGGCAGTGTACTACTTATGAATGTAAACCCTCAAACAGATAGCCAAATCTGGTATGAGCTAAAAAATCTAAATTGAAAAATGTGCATCCTAATTGGAACATTACCAAAGATGAGAAAACCATAAGTAGAAAAAGTCTGTAACCAAGAAAGTTCATTAGAGGGCAAGATAGATAAGCGCACATAATGATAGAGATGAACACACACTTCTCCTCGGTTTGCTTCTTTTTATTTGAGTTGGGCCCAGACTTATGAAATGAGCTTTCAACAAATACCTAATTGCCCAGTTATTCTGCCACTCAGTTGATCCCACATTACACAGGCGGCACTGTCGCACATTTCCTTGGCTTTTACAGCAGCTCCTTCTATCAACTCACATCTGGGTGTAAATTGTGGATTACAATCCGACTGAGCTCAGTTTTGAATGTAGTGAAGTGCATTAGCGCATTAGAAGCTGCTGCTGAGCGTGAGGAAAAACCCTGAGAGAAGGACCTGGAGGGGAGGGAAGGGATGGAGTATAAATACACATGGCATTAGAAGTTAAGACATTAAAAGAGCAAAGTCTGTAGGTAAAAGGTTATATTTTCACTTTGGATTATTAAATTGACTTGCTACAATGTAAAAGCTGTCAGACTTAACTTTTCATGACATACAGTAGGTTATCGTATCTATGGACGATTTGGTGCCGGCTGTGCATATTTGCTCTCGTAAGCCATTCTCTCTATCCGAAGGGTCTGAAGGGTTTAATTTGGTACTGTCGAACAAAGAAACAAAGAGCGCCATAAAGCTCCCTGTCTAAAATGGTAAATGAGAGCAAATCTCTCAAAGGCCAGACCAGGTCACGGCAGAACAAAAAAAAAAAAAAAAAAAACAGCGGGCTTTTCTGGGTTTTGTATGGCTGCCATGCACTCAGCTGTGCCGGAGAATGACTTATGATCACAATGAGAAACTCTGCCGGTGCCAACCACCCACACAGCTCTTCTCTCACTTTGGAGATTTCGCACCAGTTGTAGCAGCTAGTTAGAAATATGTCGTAAATAAAAATATTGTCCGAAGAACAGGTAGCGAATAAACATCCGACTCTTCTTACTTTCTACTTTCTTCTATATTTTGATGAATGGAGTTGGACTAAAACAACTGAATGAACTTGTCGGGTGATGGGATAAAGACAGAAGGTTGGAGTATAAACGTAGAACTAAGAACAAATGTTTTTTTACCAACTGAAGTACTTGAGTTTTTTTGCATCTGTATTTTACTTGAGTATTCCTCAAAAATCAGCTATGTTATGGAATTTTCATCACCAGCGCCGAACATCCTCTGTGTCATAGTCCACATTTTACTCACTAAAGGAAGCTTTTTTTTTGTAACTTAACATTTAATTTTTGGAGCTCAATCAGGGGGATTGCTTGTAATATGCAGTGGATTGGGGGCTTTTCGGGGATAAATCCTTGCTGTCAGTGGAGGACATGAATCAAACATTAAAGAAAAAACAATCCATGGTGTATCCATCAGAGAATGTCTTGCATGAAGGACAGACAAAGATGACAGATGTAAAACACATGCGAGGACTTAACAGACAAGTAACATATTCAAGAGAATGACCTCCGAGAGAAGATGTGTTATTTTCTATTCCCGTTGTTTTTATTTGTGTTAAGTTAATGGTCATTCCCGCCATATTCATCCTTTGTTTGTGAATGACAATTGAAGTTGAAATGTAAGTCATAATTCCTTACATCGATATAATCTTAATAAGACATGATTTTCGGTGAGGTTTGACTAATACCATCAGTTGTTCTGGCTCAGCAGATCCATCAGCCGCTACCAACAGTGTCAGCGGAGCACCAAAGTCCTTTCGACAGTCTAATTACCACAATCATCTGTTGTAATAAAAAATGATCTTCACTTCATTGACTTGTCTCTTCAGGTTATGACTACAGTTTTATTTTTTTCTGACACTGTTTCTTCCTCCGTGCTTTTGTCACCACTGTCAGATGCACCGGGAGTTGGTTATAAGTCCCCTTACAAGATCTCAAACACAAACATCAGGCACGTTGAGAATAATCTTCATGATTGTTCCAAATTAGCAAAAACCGGTTCAGACCGTTTAAACCTAGACTGATGGTTTTTGCTTACTTCTAGAAGTGTAATGCGAAACAAACGTCCTCTGCAAGAATTCAAGTGATTCTGCGTGTTAGATGTTGTCTTTTATAAATTCTACATCTCCCTACAGCTACAGGAAAATGCATGATGGTCACTAATTTGCACAGGATGTGAGAAATTAGAACAGTTATTGAAACTTCCTTCAATTGCAAAACGCATCATGATTACTATGGAACTACAGGTTCTTCTTCATCTTTCAGCTATCTCCCTTCGGGGTCGCCACACAGGATCATCTGTTTCCATCCACAGTACTGTCATCCACAGTACCGTCAGTACTCTGCATGTTAACATCCCAGTGACTGTATTTGCTCACCTGAGCCACGACCGATCAGATTTGGAAATCAGTTTCCGTTCTGTTTATTGATTTGGTATAGGGTTTACGTTGGATGCACTATCTGAAGCAATCCTACCCATCTATTTGGCATTGGGACCAGCAATGGAAGTACATTAATTTGCGACCCCTTTCTGGCATTAACAGAATTTCTGTTTAGTTGTTTTCGCTTGCAGCACAGTGGGGAACAGGTAAGCAGTGTTGCTTCACTATGAGTGCGTTGGTGTTGTGTGTATGGCGTTTGCATGTTCTCTGGAGGCTCACATGGGTTTTCTCAAGGTACGCCAGCTTCTTCCAGAGTCCAAAAACAAGCAGTATACGTGACTTTGTTGTCTACGTAATGACCTTCTGCTGAACTGCCCTCCCCCAATGTCAGTTCCTGCATCCCCACCACCCAACTCAAGTTAAGTGGTTACAGAGAATGGACTGACAGATGGTTTTCATTCAAAAATGATGTACCCCAATGACTGCCTGAAATTGAGCTAAAGCAGAACTGTGAACAGTATGTATGGCAGTTTATTCCTGTTATCTAAAAATGATTTGTGCTGTCACAAGACTTTAAAGTTCACGCTCAGGTCACACAATGATAGCTGAGCATTGCATATTTAAACCATTGGCAGGTAATTTGTTGGCGCTAGTTCAAATCAAAAGGCGTGGATGCTCCAAGAACTGAAGGTGAATCATTACTGGAAGAGGCACGGAGAGAAAGAACAAAGCATATTACTGATAACTATCTATGACGTGTAAACAATCAAGGAGCAGAGGAGAATGTAAATGGCCTACTTTTGTAACTAATTACGAGTAAAGGCTTTAAGCCACCTCAGAAAGTGATGCGTCTGTGACTCTGAGAGGGGGTTGCAATGATTTGGGCATTGCACTACATGGTAGCTCCTGGGAAAATCTGAACTGACAGGTCAATTACCGCCCATCTCCTCAGCAGGCAGATATACACCCCTAAGCAGGGGATGATGACTTCCATAACAAGCCCCTCAAGATCCCTGCAGAAACACACACACACACACACACACACACACACACACATGCTCACTGGTTGATTTATGAGCTAGAGAGGCCTGAAGGTGGGAGGCAGTGTCATCGTCTCCCAGACATGTTGGCCAGCGGATGAGCTATCAAAAGAAGACAGGGAGGCGGGCAGCACTGTAATTATTGCACTAAATACATTAGGCTGAAAGATCCCATAGTACATCAACGGGGAAAGCACCGGGAGAGGTTTTGGGCACTTAAGTCCTAAAGCATCTGTGTTAAGGATGATTGTGTAATGACAGAAGAGATCGGCATAAAGTCCGATTCATAAGGACACGACAACACGTCGGTGCTCCTCTGAGTTGTTTTCCCGGATGTTTTCTTTTTATTTGAGATGCTGATTGTGAAATAGGTCTGTATATATGCCAGTCAGCCATAACATTATAACCACTTACGGCTGAAGTGGACAGGCGTCAGCCCTATAAACAGAAAGCTTTGATGCAGCTCTCAGTTCTTTCAGCGTCTTCTTTAACTTTTATTCAGTAATTTAGTAAAGTAGCTAAAGTAGCTCCTAGAATCTGATATTATTTTTTTCTGTCCATGAAACATGATCTGTGTCAAAAAAAAAACAGGGTAATGTTTTACCTTAAAATTTGGGGGACACAACAACATATAAGTACATTTTGGTATTTAAAATATCATCACATTGGAGAATAAAAGAAAATAAATTGAGAAATGCTCTTATTTCACAAATAAATGTTTGCATTTTGAACTACTTGTATTTATTATTATAAGTTATTTATTATAAGTTCAAAACCATCATTTTTGATTTAATATGAAGTAAAATATTTGTTTTACCAATTGAAAAGTCTACGGTCATACAAAGTAGCATAAAGACCATCTATAAACTTTTACTTTGTAACAACTAAATTCTTTCAGATGGAATCAACAAACTTTTATTGTATAATAACAAGAATAATGTTTTTTCTTTAAAAAAAAAAAAAAGTTCAATACTACTTTCAGTTTCTGATTGAGCGCCCGACTATAATCTTTAATTATAAACTAATCTCATAATCTTTCATACATCCACCTTTTGTGTGCTATTATCGAATGAAACTGAAATAACTATGAAGTTTTTCACTTTAATAATGGCATGAATATTATTTTTAAAATTTTTAAGCTTTGTTAGGACATATTATAATATCACCTATTGTTATCAATTATAAAAATGAATAAAATGCAAATATAAGTGAGTCATAGGATCATATGAAATCAAAATAACATTTAATTCAGAGGAATGTTTCTCATTTTGCCCGAGTTCAACTACTACTGTAGAATCCTTGAGAATCCAACCGATCTGAACAGAACATTCTGATGAATAAGCAATACCGTCTGTATTACCTTTAAAATCCTCACCAAGAAAAAAAAAGCCGTGGAAATATTATTTATTTGTATATCTTATTCCTTTGGGACATTTATTTAAAATCTTAGACACTCTACATTTACCACAACATGACAAATTGATTGGTGAGGCATTTTTGTAAACAGCAGAAAATGAGAGTTGGAATGAAAAGTAATCATTTTAAATTTATAATTTAATTGGATTAGCTCAACCTTTTGGTAAATCATGTTCTTAGAAAACTATTTGAACCCTATTCGACTTTTTTAGGTCCATCAAGTTAAAATAATTCTGTTTAGTAAGTCCTAACATGATTAATATAGGAAAAAAAAAAACTTTCAAAGAGGACTCAGGCCCCTTTCACCTGCTGTGTCCCTCATGGCTCTATCCTTGGCCCCTTACTCTTTAGCATTTGCATCCTGCCACTGGGTCATAATATAAACAAGTTCAGTCAAGTGGCTCACATTTTTCGATAAAAAGTAGTATCAAAATGTGTTCGTCGAAACAGTTGAGCAAGACAGTCAAGCGTTAAAGAAATGAGTATCTTAGATAAATAAGACATCAATATCAATTCATCAAGTCAATTGCAAAAATGAAACTGGATTAAACTAAACCTGTGTTATCTGCTAGAAATCGAATGCTCTTTTTTTCTGAATTATTCAGGTAATCCTCTACTTATTTGGGAAAAAAAATCTCATGAATGTATTACAATCTCTATGCTATTGATGCAAACTAATTCAGGGCACTTTAATAATCTTCTCAAAAATTACCTGAAAAATACTGCGGCACTCCTTGGACTGCTTGTTTGAGCACATGGAGAAAACAACTAATATTTCTGACTTAGGGAAATTATGCTGACAACAGCTGGCATATCCAGTAGTTGTGCCTTTGTAATAAATGCTGTTAATTCAGAATTGGCCTTGATGCTTTGCAGGCTTATGAAGAATGAGCCTCGGCTCAGCCTCGCCACCTGGTTGAAGTTAATTAAACAAAAGCCTGTGGAGCAGCTACGGTGCTTCCATGTTAATTGCAGGAACATTTCCAAACATTTTCTGAGAAAACAGTGGCTGTTTGACTGGCAGGCAGGGCGGCAGGTCTGCAGGATGTTGCAAGTCTCCACAGGCTGAAGAGCTCTGCTGGGCTAATTGTTGTGTGGCGAGGACAACACTGGCAGCCTAATTGGGGAGCCTGTTATTTTCTCATAGGTCCAAGTTCACCCATGGGTCACTGGAGTGGAGTGGTGTCACCCTCAGTCAACCTTTCCTCACCCACCCACTAAGACATCCGTCGCACACCTTCAACTGTCAGCTTAGCGTACGCTCAGGTAGTTAGCAGGGGCAGACCGAGGGGTGGAGTGGGTGGTGTTTCACCCTCGTTTGTGTCACAACAGAGGAAGTTATTTCTAAATGTTGAGTGCCGGAGCAACAGCAGGGCTTACCTAAGTCAACAAAGGCGGATGCTTTCTACAGTGTGCACAAAGTTGCTCTTTGTCTTCAATACCAGTGGAAGAAAAGCAGTCATGATCGGCGATGGCATGAGGATCACCTCCCCTCAGAGGAGCATGTGGAAGGCATGCGACTGACTGTAGCCATTGTTAGAGTTGAGCAACGTGTGTGCTGAAGTCATTTTTGCTTACTCGATTATATATATATATATATATATATATATATATATATATATATATATATATATATTCATAACTATACTTAAATTATCAGAGGCTGAAAAGAATAGAATAGAAATTCTGTGCAGTTATTATGCTGGTGTATCAAATAAAATCCAGGTCGACTACATAGAACTTATATTAAGTCCAAAAGAAAAATGTCACACTTTGCTTTCAATATAGTGAAGAAGAGAGTGAGGCGTCACCATTACAAACAAAAGCAAGGAAAACAATGGCATAATGAAAACAATAACATAGATGAAGTTATGAAATACGCATTGACTTAGAAAGTAGATAAGGAATGTAGGTCAGTGCACATCAGATAAGTGAGTCGATCATCAGGTTGCATAGATAAGAAATGTCAAACATTTCAAAACAGATCATAACCAAGATTAGAGTGAAATGGACAAAGAATCAAAAAGTGACATTTACTCTGGACAATTAAAACTCTACTCCTTACTAAGATGATCTTCTGGTAGAGTAGTGGGACAGGGTGAAAGGGTGCTACTAGAACGTGTCTGGTCTGCCTTTTGTTTCTGCATCAAGATAACATAGAACAGGTCAAAGCAGTGTCTTTGTAGCCTACGTAGATCCTTTACGCGATAACTCAAAACCTTCTTCAGTGATCATTTTCAAATTGTACAACTGCATAGACCAAGTCAACTGATTTTCGGAATATGTCAGTTGAATATTTCTAACCGTAGGGGGAGCAATAACTCCAAAAGTTTTTGGACATAACTTCCGTTGGTCCGACTTTAGTCAAAATTTTGTGGATATGATATTTATATTTTTCTCAGTAGGTAGAGCTTTTTTGTTCTTATTTTTGACAAAAGCAGGTTTCCTGATATAACTTCCTACCAATTGTGCCCATTTAGTTCAAATTTTACTCTAATAGTTCATATTTTACTCAGTAGGGGGACCTTTATTTTTACTTTTTTACAAAACAAACACTTTATTGCACAGGCAATCACCCTGATTGATCCCCTCAAATTAAATCTGAATTTATGTCCTAAAACAGAATTTTTGTGTAAAATTAAATGTGAAAATATGAACTATTAGAATAAAAAAAAGATTTAAACAGGAAAGATCTCCACCAGTCGATTCATGTGCACATGTCCAGTTTGGACTACTTTGACTAATTTAAAATTCTGAAAACACTTTGAGATACAGCCCCCCTGTATTAAAGATATAAAACTCAGCTTTCCCAAAATCAATGCAGCTCTTCCTTGCACCAAGGTCTATGTGGGTATAAAATTTGCTGATTAAAATTATGCATGGACAGATTGTGCGTTATTGTATTTATATCAAGGAATAGTGGTGGCGGAGGCAGGGGCAGCAGTGAAGATTGCATAATTTCCTTTTTAGGGATAAAATTTACTTAAAATTCCATGATATGTTGTCGTGAAAAAAAAAAAACTTCCGCCGTATTTTTCCAAATAGATATCTTTATTTTCAGTAATCGGCTGGTCTCCTGAGTCACCGTGAGGCGAACATAAATGCCTTTTAGATGCATCTTTTATCTATGAAGTTCACCATATCGGATCAACTGATCCTGAAGAAATACACCATTTCTCAGCAGACCCGAATGGACTTACCGTCCTGCCTGCACAAAGTTGACATACTAAGGGCTACTTTGAATTTCAAGGTCAATCATACTTCCAAGAAGTATAGGCGCTTGTGCTGCTGAAGGCATATGAAGCATGCTGAGATTGTTTACACAAGGCGTTAAAGCACAGTGCACATTACTCAATGCTAACCCGCACTGTTTACTTTACAGACCATCCATGTCCGGCCAGCCACTGAAAATACACTTTAGACTGTTACTCACTCGCTCGCGGCTGCAGAGGAGCCCTTAGGATTGCTGCGCAGATAAAAAGATAAATGTCACAAGCCAGAGCGCTTAAACGCTTTGTTCTCTTGAATATGATGAATGGCAAACTTGAACTCGGCATAATACATCTTCAGAAACGTCCTAAGTAATTGATCCGCCTGAAAATCAACCTTCCAGGACAACTGTAACTGCTTGATTTACACAAACTCAGTAGGACGTATGTCTGAGAATGGTTTTAATCGTTATAAAAAAGGATATCATCTGTATCCCCAGAGTCACACCAGTGCAAACAAGCTGAATATTTTGATCAACTTCGGCTCGTATATGAGAGATAAATAGATATAAATGTATAATTTAAGGTTTAAAACAGACGACTTGTATCTATAGAAGAGAAAAGCAAAATAACACCAAGTGGAATTTCAAAGTTGTTTTATTAGGTGCATTTAAATACATGAACACAAACTTGTATATAGTAAAAATGCTAAATAAAAACCGCAAACAAGCTTAGCAAACAAGCATTATTTACATCCCAAAAATACTGCACTCTCTATTTGGTAATAACAAATAAAAATAAATCTGTATAATTTAAAAGTGGAACCTTTAGTTACAAATGGTGGCCAGAGGAGCGTAGACACAGGAAGAGGTGAGTGACTGGCAGTTGAAGGCAGCGTTTTGTTAATGCATGTCGAACGTACTGATTGTGGTGCTCATGCGAAGCCTGCGGGCAGAAAACATCATAAACGTTCAGCATTTGCCTTGCATCTTTGGCACAAGCGCTGATTTACGCCCTTTCTGACATCTGGAGGATCTTTGTGGCCTCGTGACTGAGAGCAGCGTCATCCTGGCTCTCGTTTGGGCATAACAAAAAAAAAGAAGATCGGAAACGGAAACAGTAACAATATACATATAAACTATCTTAATCCAATTCAAAACAGTAGTTAAAAATACTGTTTTACATATATATATATATATACATATATACATATATATATATATATGTATATATATATATCCAAAAGACCATATATTTTATACTTTATACACATTTCTACAGTATGATACAGTGCATGGCTTGGCAGAAATATTGATTTTCAGGTTGATAAAAAATAAAAATGCAAGCTCTACTGACCAAAGGAAAAAAATAAATGAACACACACAACTTAAACAGCTTCAGAACTCCAATCCAAACACACAAGTGTTCTTTTAGTCTTCAGCGCTTTTAATCAAAAATCAGTGTAGAAAATATACTTGCATTTGATAGATACTTTATCAACACTTACAAAGCTTTCCTCTGAGACTGACAAGGCACTCTAGCCATTAAATATTCTAGGTTCTGGCAGTGAAGTGTTTTATAAAACATGGATACACAAACACAGTACAGTAAGGCAAATCTGGATATTCTGGCACACGTATGATGTGAGGCACCCGTCGGCATCGCCGCTGTGTGTAATGCACAATAAGGTGATGCCTGATTCATGTTCTTATTTGATTGACCTGCCTGGATTTGACAGATTTTCACTCCGTATACCAAGGATCGATATTAAAAAGGCCAGCATTTAATCCGTAGGGGAGACTGGGGATGGTTTTAACACCACTTATGAGTCCAATAACATAATATCTTTATTGCGTTAACTGATCATTAACTAAAGTGTTTATTAGTTACTAGTATTTACTAAATACGTACAATTGAAGGTATGATGCAGCGGTCCATTTAGTCAGCTTTCCATTTAGCACCAGTAAGAACAGTGGGTTGCAGCTGGCTGTCATTGGAACTTCTGGTGGTGCTATTAGGGGGGGCTCAGAGTCCGCCAACATGCCAAACTCTGTAGCTAGTCACACTTTGACCATTTACTGTCGCCCATCTTTCAGAGATTTGAGACATTAGCCATGCATGCTAACAAGCAGCTGCATTGATGTGTTAGTTAGGAGGTCCCGGTAGATAGCTATGTACATCCTTGCAGTCCAGTTCTGGAACTGAATTACAGAACCAAAAATTTAGGTATTTGTTTCTACCTATTACTTTGGCTTGTGTTCTAATTACATCCCTGAAAATTAGGGATATCATGGAATCGTCATCGCTGCGGTCAGTGTCCGCTGTTCAAATTGTATTCCCACATAGACCTTGGTGCGAGGAAGAACGGAATTGATATCAAGAAAGGTCTGTTGCATATTTCTGAAACAACCCATATGAATCGACTAGAGGAGATTAATCCTATTTATCATTGCATGCAATTTCTACGGAGAAAACACTCACTTTGAGGTTATGTTAATATTTGACCCAGAATCTATTTGCTTCAGATTCATACTATTTCAGATAAAATCATTCCACATATATTAGATTCGTTTGTAGTTTCTCATAGAAAATATGATTAACTTTCCCCCTGCTAATTCCAAACTATTCAGCTATTACAGCTAGTTCTACAATGGCTGAAATGGGTGTGGTGAGCAGCAGCACATCAGTGTTAGGACCATACCTGGTCTCCCCTACATGAACTATCTGCTCATTTTAGCTCTTTCTATGGTACATTTTTTCAATCAATAACACAAAAAAATAAAAGGCTAAATTAGATAAAAGTGGATGCTACCAATATGTTTCCAGTCAAATATTTAAAGCAAGTGGCTTTCAACACCACACAGGCTTTTTACAGTGATCCTGAGGCACTATTTTGTTTCAGGTTGGCGTTAGTCTTTGGCTGCTTTGTTGTGGCTTAGCTGGCTGCGTGAGTCTCTGAGGGAATCAGCAGCGGAAGCTCTTGCTCAGATCCTTCCATTGCTGCGAGTGCGTTGTAAGTGTCTGAACTGAGGTCTTGGAGTTCAAGCCGAGACTCCTGTTCTCCCCCGTCAGCCAACGCCGTATGCTCTGCCTCCCTCTTCATCCTCTCCTCAGCCTCTGCCTTCATTCTTCGCTCTTCTGCCTCTATTTCCTCCGTGGTGGGGATGGAGTTCTTCTTGGGTCTTCCCTTGGGTTTAGTCGGGGCCTCGTGACCTCCTTTGAGCACCTAGAGTAGCACACAGACCATATTAGTGGACTCCTCTGGTAATAAATGGTAGCAGCAGTCAAAGGCAATGCCTTCTATTATAGTAATTAAGAGAAGATGTATTGCTGTTTGAGGCCCCTTGTGCTCTCATTCATCTTTAACGATTTCAGGTCTTCCTTGTTCTCTTCTTGTTGACCCTTCTACAAAAGTGTTTGCACTCACTGTCGTCATCGTCGGTCAGGGGTCACACCACTCCCTCTCTTCCTGCCATTCTGCTACCTACCAATTTCTATTCTGACTATTACAGCGCAGCTCAGCCTTACATAGTGAGAAGTAAAATATAGAGGAAGAGGTGGTGTTTTTATGAGGGACCATAAAGAATAAAACTGTATTTTTTCCCTTTGTCTTGCCAAAAATCATAATTCCTTGACCTGCCAGTCTGCACTGGGGTGCTGTCTCTTACCATTTTCTTCCACTTCATACGTCTGTTTTGGTACCATGTCTTCACCTGGAGCTGTGTGAGTCCAAGAGACTGGGCCAGGTCTAACCTGTAGAGTCAAAAGGAAAAAAATGCACATTAGATGGAGTTTCTGTGTGCTTTTTGTATCACATCCTGTTCGATAGCTCTACTGGACTCCTTTGGATTTTTTTAGTATCCACTATCTCACATGATCTCAGAAGCCAAACCGGGTAGGGCCTGGTTAGAACCTGGATGGGAGATCTTCCCTCCATGTTTTTGTGATTTTAAAAGGAGCAGTACCACCGGGAATCACCGGGGGCAGTATTGTCATTATTCAAACAAGACTTGAAAAATTTCTCCGGACTTTTTCCTTCTGCTTTGTATTTCTGTTGTTCCCTTTCGCGGAAGATCAGTTTCAATCCCTAGTAACTACAGCCAGGAGAACTGCTGGCTAACAGCACCAGTGATGGTTTCTGTGAACGCGGGCTGTAGTGGATCCGGATTGGAAATCAGTTTCGTGTTCCGCATAATGATTTGGCAGAGGTTTAACGCCGGGGGCCCTTCCTGACGCATCCCTCCCCATTTATCTGGGCTTTGAACAGGCACGATTGGTACATCATCAGAACCTAACCTCTGAATTTACGTCGTTGAAACTCATCACCGCCATCTCGCGGACGCATCGATGACGATGTGAAGGACTTTTTGAAGTATGTCAACATTGATGTATCTACCGCCATTCATAAAGCGGAGTATAAATGAGTCTTAAGAATGAATTTGAACTTGCATAACTGGATAAAGATTTTTTATAATTCATTAGGGATTACAAGTACCCCTTGCTGTACCCTTGGGCTGCCCCCATTTGAGAATTATTGCTTTGACCTTCAATACTATATATCATTCTATTGACATGGTTTACAAATCACTTTAATCGCTTTTTCCAAAACCATCAGAAAGAATCTCCGTTCTTTCTTCTCTAACTGACAGTAAATTATAAAAATGATAAGTCTCTTTGACACTGATTGCAGTTGCAACTATACGTGATGAGGGGTTGTTGGCATTGGACGCTTCAATTAAGTATAAAACATCTTTCATTCACTTAACTGGCTCTTTGAATCTCACTTCAAAGCCACTGGAGTTTGATGCTGTACACAGGCAGGTCAGGAAACGCTACTCGAAACATTTGTACCTAGATCGGTAATCCAATTACAGCCCTTGCAGCGGGACAATTGGTGCTGTTGGAGGAAATTCTGAATGCATCCACCACATGTGTTGATCCATGACTAATAGGGCTATTGGTTGGGGTGTAACGTGATACCTCAGGAAGGGACAGATAAAGTGAACAAGGCATCCACTTGTGAAGGAAAGGAGGGTTATCTGGCTTTTTAGAAAGGAGATTTCCTCTGCTCTTCTCAAAATTTTTAACAGTCACATGAAGGGGGTCTCTCCCCCCCCCTGGCCCCAGTGAAAGGAACCGACTTTCATTTGATGGTGAAAGAGGAAGCCCAGACAGAGTCTAAACGTTTTAGGGCGTGTGTTTGTTGGTGTGTGTGTGTGAGTGTTTGTGAGCTTCAAAAAACACCAGGCACTCAGGCAATCAAGCTGTCTGTTAAACCAAACGATCCTTCCTAACCCAATGTAAGCAAGTTCAACTACAGAAGACAAGAGAAGGTAATTGCAGCAAAAAAAAAAATCACCCTGCTCATTTATGGTCATTAGGCTAAATAGAAAGAAACCACAGACTGTCAATCATAGAAATACTATTTAAGTTCCTCACTCCGGGGCCCTGCAAGGCCTCCGTTTTGTTCCGTTCACCATTAACTTTGACAAGATAATCTAGGGTGCAACCTAAAAGCTGTAAATAATAAGGCTGACTACGTTGAGGCTTTTCGGTGGACTAATTATTATTATTATTATTATTATTATAAGCTGCAATAAAGTGTTATTGCTCTATGGTATAAACAATTACAAGTCAATTAAATGATTTTTTGCTGGTCCCTTCTGCCCTCATAGTTAAGAATACAGAGGTCCCAAACCAATAAAAGTGAGAGAGTCTATTTAAGGTACCGTCGGGATCATAACAAACCAAAGTGGGGGGCTAGGCTCATCTTTGAAGTCAGGCTTTAAAGGGAGATTTTCTCTGTTGATGTTTCTCCAGCAGCTGGGTATTTAATTAATTTTCAGTGTCAGAATTGGATATTTTGACAGGACATAGTATTTTGGCAAAGCAATAAGTGAGGGAGGTTGGTTTTGATCTCTAAGTTGCGCTCAGCTCCGGGGCTTCTGCTTGAAATGAAGTATGGCACTTTTTTCCAAGGGCTCCGGGCAAGCCAAGATGCGATATAATTAATGATGCATCATGGGAGTTTTCCCTCGTGGACGGGATGTAAATGGAATGAGGAATCTTGTTTGTTGCAAATAAGCTTTCTGTTCAGAATAGATGTGGTAAGCAGATATGTTGCCACAAAGCAAGAAAAACTTAGTTCCAAATTAGAACGAAATGTAAAGTATTGGGTACCATGAAAGAATAATTTCTAAACATAACACTTTACTCACAGTACCAAAAGCCTATATCAACGCACGAGCTTCTCTTTTTGTTTGGACACAAGCCTGATTGGCGAACATTAAAAGGATGTGACAGATAGACCAGGGTCAAAGGGGTGTTTTCATTTTTTAAGAAAAGGTTTCTCATCAAAACTTCCCATATTTTTCAGACTAACAATCTTAAAGTGACTTACTCAACTGTGAAGTTGAGCACATCTTGAGTCACTATTTCTTATTGAACTTTACTTAACCTGTTCATAATATGACCTGGTGGCACCTTGTGTAAGCTAAAGGCTAAGGGCCCATGGATGGAGCTCTGGGGGACACCACAGGTCAAATGGGCCACTGAGGAGGAGGCAATAACCATGACTATTGAGAAGGTCCTATTCGATAACTAGGATTCTATTGGACATATTAAAGCAGGTGAGGTCTTACTATAAAGAATTATGTAACTTGATACAACCAGAAAAGTCTAATAAGGATCAAATAGTTTAGCAAAGTAGGAAAATTGTTTTCCATGAAGTACAAAATTGTATTATTCAACTATATCATAAAAATGTTTTTAAAAAAATGTTACTGTTTATAAACATGCTTGAGCCAAAGCTATATTATTTTATATTACATTTGTGCAAGATTTGAGTGTCAAAGATATCTAATTAGTAAATGCCCCAAAAACATAAAATATACAAACATGACCTAATAGTATGAAATAACTTTTTCATTGTTTTTTTACTACTGCTACTACTACTCACTAATTAATTGTGTGATTCCTGGTTAGAATTGTTGATTTCTCCCTTTTATATTTCCTATAGAATTATTTTTGTTTTCTTCTATTTCCTTTTGGTGTTTTAATTGTCATCACAGCATCATATCTGGTGAATAAAGATGGAGGTTTTCTGCTCTGGAAAAACTAAAATTGTCTTTCTGGAACAACTACCAGTTAGTTGCTGTAACTTCTCTGGTCTGATCTTTATCTAACTTTATCTAAAGGTTTTTGATACATATGTCTGTCTTCAGAATGTCAGAGATTACAAACATCTAATCTCCACTTGAGGCAGTTTCTCCAGCTCCGAGATCCGTGATGTGCATGTTGGGGAAAGATTTTTTTTATTGATATACTCTGCAATAAATATGGAAAAGTTGCCCAGAGGCTCAATATAAAAGCAGGCTTACAATAAAACATGGAAGTACCGTCTAACCCGATGTCAGGTCCCAAAAACGACCCACATAATGGAGTTTAGAACGCTGATACTTACGCGTAGATGACTGTAGAGAGCTAAATGTTCTTGCCATACACCTGCACGTGTGTGAAGTGATTGGCAATAAATCATTATAATTAATTTCATTCTGCTTATGTTGGCCGCTCTCCCTGTTTTCTTGAATAAGGCAGTGGTTGTTGAGCTTTTTCTGCCGTTCCAGAGCTCAGGGTTAAAACGTTATTCTTGTCTCAACTGGAATGATGACGTAATACACAGGCTTCGTAAAATTCACATTATATGAGACAATCCCCACAGGATAAATCAAAAAAATTATGACGGGAGGTTAACCATTGCTTGAAGATGTGGTTCTGTGAAAGTGCATGACTCTGAGTGTTCTACACTTTCGCCTTGTGCTCTATTTCAGGTATTCACGTCATCTTAATTTCAAAAGGGTTAAGAGGCGCTTTTCGTGTTTTTTCTAACTTTAACACTTTAATAGTTTGCTTCGTCCAACTTTATCACAAACTTTTTTTGCTTAGGTTAGAACATGGAGGATTTATTCTCTTCACGCTTTCTTGTGCTGCATCACGCTCTCAATGTGTGTGTGTGTGTGTGTGTGTGTGTGTCCTAATTAATTTGAACCCATTTAATCCACACATCAGATCTTACACAACACCTCAAACCAATAAGGTTTTCTATCCTAGCTAGGGATGAAAAAAGATACCTCAGATCCGTCAGTAGTACCACGTACCTCAAAGTATCCGTTACATTGGCATCAGTATAGACATGAGGTGGCAGTGATGAAACAAACAACAACAAACATGGTAATGGTAGCGACATGTAGTGGAAGAGGGTTTGTTTGTTTTTTTTAAACCTATTTCATTTTTTTTCCTTCTTAGTACTGTGATTGGATTTCGACTACACCGGTTCAACCGGCCCAGGAAGTAGAGCATTCATCCACTCATTGGAAGGTCTGTCTACACGTCCAAGTGTCCTCGAGAAAAGTACTGCTCCTGATGGCTCTTTCATTGTTGTATGGATGATTGCATGAATGAATGAATAGGTGAAGTTTGGCCTGTCTGCTAACTGTGCTGTAACTAAAATAGTGTCGTCAAATGCATGAAAAGGCTTGTGTTGTAGTGGTGCTGGTATCGGACAAGATGGCCTGGTGGATTCAGCAGTCAGGTCTTACGCCGATGAAACATGTTCAAGACTTGTAGGTTTGCCATTATTTTGGATACTAATGACATTTGCTACAGCGAAAATAAAAAGATTCTAACGCCAAGTAATTATTATTTGTTTTAATATGGCTTATTGAATTGATTTTAATATTTTATTGAATACTACATCCATTCATAATTAATTTTAAAATGCACTGGCCTTGAAATTAAGTGAATTTATATAACAATAATAGGCCATAAGAAAAGAAATGTGACAATTAAACGTCCACAGATAGTTCTGCCTATGCATGTGCAGACCTGCCGTAACCTTCTTCTATTTAGATGCTTGGCAGCATGAAGGCGTGACGGTTGGCACTGTCAATACACAGAGAGAAGGTTTTATGTTCGAATCCCAACCTTAGGCCTTTCTATATGGAGTTTGAATGTTCTCTCTGTGTTTTTGTGGGTGTTCCATTCTCTAGTCCCAAAACATGCAATACGGGTGAACCGGAGAGTCGGAATTGAAGCACTATTATAAATCTAGTTTAAAATCAACCAAAACATAATAAGTTATATATAACTTGTAAAGTAGAGTATATACGGGAAAAGCCCGATTCATATGCACCCAAATTGGACTAAATTGGACCAACAATTGTGAAATTATTCCGAAGTCTTTTGGAGACAAAACTCCCCCTAGTGTCAGAAATATAAAACTGACCTTTCCCAAAATCAATCCAGTTCTTCCTCGCACTAAGGTCTATGTGGGTACAACACTTGAAAGTGATTCATGAAATAATTCCTGAATTATCGCGTTAACACTAACAAGGATGAGCAGTGGCGATGACGGTTACACTTTTTGGGGATATAAATATCCCGTGTTTTCAATACTTGTCTTTCAGGTAGATATTCGATGAGGTCGCATAGGGAACCAATATGATGTGAGTTTCTCAGCCGTACTGACCTATCAGGGGTGGACAGGTACTTTTGCTTCTGGAACTTCTTCTCCAGGCCCATCAGCTGCACTTCGGTGAAGATGGTGCGACTGCGGCGGGGCTTCTTCAGGCGAGGCGTGCTGCGCTCCGTGTCCGACTCGCTGCTGATGCTGAGGGGGGTCTGGCTCGGCGAGGACTCAGAGCCGCGCGGGTGCTGGGGGGAGAGCAGGGGCAGGTGCGAGGAGGGAATCCCACCTGGAGATGACCCCTGCGAGAGGTGGGGGGGCTGCCGCGTGACCACAGAAAGCAGAGGGTAGGCACGTAGTGACGAGGAGCCTGGAGGAGCAGAGACGATACGTCAGACGACAGAAATAGAGAAACGGCAGTTCAAAGAAATAAAAAGAAAAATAGCGAAAGTGAGTTTTTAGTGAGCTCTTATGTTCCTCTGGTTGTAGCGTTATCGACCGCCTGTAATTACTAAGACAGGTTCATTTTTAATTGCTGTGTTTGCTGTGAAAAGTGTTTTGCTTCTGACCCTCCGCTTGACGAGGGGCTGTGACCCCAATGACGCAGACTGTGTTTTACACCGCTCCTCTGAACTTCTGAAAAGAATGATTATTTTTTCAGAGATTGTTAAAGACTCACTGGCTTAAAAATGAACCCGGCAGCTTGATGCACATCCAGACACAGAATGTGCATGAATAAAACTGCTACAACTTAATAAAACACTGTTCAGCTCATCCCGTTCATCTCTCTCCACGCGACTGTGTAGAGTCCAATACGCTGTTATAACATCCTAACGAGAAAGAAGGTATCACTTTTCTTCTACTGTGGGGAAAAAAAAGATCTTTCAAAGGGTTTTGACGGTTTTGTTTGGGTAGAACTCTTAAAACTAGCATAAACATCAAGCCACTGAAACACTAATTAAAAACTTAAGAAATATGAGCAAGTTTTGCTCCGAACAAAAAGTAAAAACTACGAATGAAGAGAGACTTACTTAAAATGAGTATTTCAGCCTCTTGATGGATATCATTTTATCAAACTACATTGTAATCTAAAATTTATATTTTGTCATAATAATACAAATAAGTGATTTGGTCTCAATTAAGGAACCAGAATTTAAAAAAAAGTTTGCATTTTTGTATTAAAAAAAGAAAGAACTGAACTAGAAAGCTGCTTCCCTGAAGGATCTTCATCACACATTCTTCATCGTCTCAATCACCAAAGGATTACAGATCAATGATTAACCGTTTGAGAGGTAAATTTCTACTACTGCACATTTTCTATATTTGTCATGTGTGTGAGTCAATGCTGCACCTCCAGTCAAGTTTTGGTTTATACATGCTGGTGACTTCCTTTAATAGTAACACTGTGAAAAGTGGAAGCAGCAGCAAAAAGATTAGGTGAATAATTGTTAATCTGTGTCATATCAGAAGATTCTTGCATTGAGAATTTCTTAGGGTGGTCTCACTCTTAAAAAGGATATCTGCTGGCATATTATGCAAATCATTGGGGAACCCTGAGTTAGATTTAGCTCAATATTCGCTGGATTATCTTATTCAGACAATAAAATCTATATTCTCTTCAAGCTAATGCAAAAAATGTTTGACAAGATTGTTTTTCTCTCTTTGACAAAGAATTGGTTGTTTAACATTTTAGCAGCTGGACGCCAGAATCCATTAAACGTTGCACAACGTCGGAGGCCGTTGGAGGAAACGGCAGGTCAAGCAAAGTCGATCTGATATCGGTCTGAATAATCCTCACTGCTTCAAATATAAAAATCAACCCCTTCCTCAAAATTTACAAGCCGGCTGAGCGCAGCGCCGACCGCAATGCACGGGCTGATAAGCGGCGGCAAAATGGACAAGGGGGATTATGGGAGCAGAAGTGGAAGATATAAAGGAGGATAAAAGGCTGGAGCGGAGCAGAGAAAATGGGAGGTTGTAACACACCAACGCGCACAGCATTTGTTTTTCTGGCTGTCTGTGGTGGTAGATCGGTCTCCTTTCTATCCTCCTCGGCCTCAGCAGGCAGCCCAGACCAGTTTAGGAGATTCACATAAAGTCAGCCTTGGATATTTTGCTGCTGCTCTTTGATTTTTTTTTCCCCTTCTACTTTATTGCCTTACAAAATGAGACATATCGGCACTCACAAAAGTCTAAAGTTACAGGATAATAAGACATGCAGTCAAATGCATACATGCCCACAGACACACACAGACACACACACACACACACACACACACACAGAGGAAGAACAAATCCACAATAAACCTCACTATTAGATGTAAGTCAAGCGTGAGGCGCAGAAGTACTGCATACAAGCATGCAGGCAGACAGTTACAGTTGCTCCGTGAGAGACAGACAGGCACACTCACACACACTCACACACACTCACACACACATATATACACCAGACACTGCCTTGGGTTCATCATGACATCATGGTGAGGCGCTGAGGTCATAACTAATCCTCCAATGTGAGATTGCAGCTATTGCACGGGTCTAGACAAGAAGACCGCTTGGCTCTCTCTCTCTCTCTCTCTCTCCCTCTCCCTCTCCATTTATGTCTATCTTTCGTTTATCTGCAAATCGTTTCAATACGTTGTGATATCATGTATTTTTTAACTTCACATATTTTTGAATTGGGATTGATGGTATGGTAGAAAGCAAACTCACTTTTGTCATTTGGCGTTTTTGACTTTCTGTTTCTGTCTTATTTTTCTTACCTAAAAAGGAATCAATCGATTCCAGAAGCTAATATTGAGGTTAAATCAGAAAAAGCAGTGACCCTAAGATTAAGGTAAGCACTGTAAGAAAACGGGGGGGGGGAAATCGCTCATTTACTGCAGCTGTGGTTGCCAGAACATTGCCCTAAAAACATGATGACCGTTTATAAGAGCTTACAGTAAATTACCATAAAGAATCATGTCAACCTGTTTATAGTTACATTGTAAATTACATGAAATTAAAGCAAATTACAACAAATTCAGACTTCTGCATCGAAGAAATGCACATTATTTACGAAATATATACCATGTTTAGCTTCTTATTACTGTAGAAATGTATTGTATGGTATTGTCTCGCTAAATGGATAAAGTTTGTTATATAAAGTTTTCACACCAGCGGAATTTCCCATTTAGTTGAATAGTACTTTCACAGTAATTACTTACTTTTAACGTTATGTTTTTTTTTTTCATAACGGACCTTTATGTTTTCTGAATTTTTTATCCAATTGGCAGATTTTCTTTTTTATAATTCATTTTTTGAGGAATATTTGGATTCTCTCAAGTTAGGCTTTTTGCAACGTGAAAAGATAGGAAAGAAATCTACTCAGTTTGTCTCCCCCTCTATGAAGGAAATCCCTTCTCAACAGAGTTACAAGTTGTGTCCAAACAGTCGCTCAGAGAGCGGCGGGGAATAGAGAGGAGAGGGAGGGGAAATTCAGCTCTGGTGCTGACTTTCCATTGACAGCAAATCCAACTCAGTGACACGTTGTTGACAAGAGCCAGTGTCCTGTCAATAGTCTACAAATAAACTGTTTGAGTAGCTGCGAGAGCGCAGCGCACACTGATACTCCTGCTAATCACAGTTGGAATACCAAGAGCACAAGTGCTTATGGGTAACCATTACAGAAGACAAGCCCGCTAAGAATAGATCAAGAGGAATCGTGTGTTCAGCATTCCTTTTAATACCAACAATCTTATTTATTGGGTGTGCAGTTTTCATGACCTAATTGTTCCTAAAGTAAGACAGTTTGGAATACGCCCTGATTGGCATCAAGCGAAGAAGGGGGTTCTATTTTTCAGCTTTTAGAAGGAACAGTGTTGCCCGGACCAGCCTGCTTCTTATCTTACCATCTACACTTCTCTCATACTGTTTTGTCAATGAGATGCTGAAAGGAATGATTCATTGCCTCGCTATGACAAGCGTACGTGAGTTCTTGCACATGTTTTTAGGGTAACTGCTCTCTTAAGTGTTTTTCTCCTTCCTCGCCCTTTGAGCGGAGATCAAACTTCTTCAAGGTGGGAAGGGAAGAACGCCAGCTTCCTTATCTGTCACAACTCACTGCTTTAATTAAAACTGTTCACTTTCCAGACATGTGATATTGGAGCAGTGTGATGCCGGCTACGCACCGAAAGAGGTCGAGAGCATCCTGTCGAGTTCTCCAGTTGAAGCCGCACGCCTATAAAAGTTGGTTACATTAACCATCTGGAGTCTGAAGTCACGCTGGCACGAAGCATAAAGCATACATGTCAGGTCTTACAGCGGACCGCTAAGTCTTATGGATTTTCTGCATTTCAGTCTCTACAGTCGTTTTACAGATTTCTTGGGGGAAAAACAAGTGGCTGCCCATAATCCAGCGGAAACAGCAGTTGATTTAGATGCCAGGGACGCGAGCTTGAGATCTACGGGTCCGCCTTTATTTGACAAGTTCTTTCATTCTCACAGTAGTTGAGTTGTCGTTCAAACTTTTCCTGCCATGGTTTGTTTCCTACAGGTTTGGGAAAATTTGTAGGATTTTCCCCTCCCTACGTATTTTCCTGCATGTTTTCTGAAAAATGAAGGATACAGACGAAATGGGGCAGTACCAACAGTAACCACTGGGGGCAGTGTGTCCATGAAGGAGGAGTTGTCAAAAGTCAATGGACACAACAAAGAACATACAATTTCTATCTTAATTAATTAATTAATTGACACTAATTGCGATGTATTTAATGATTTCGCCATGCGCCTCGCTGCCTCCAGGTTTATCACATCCTGCTCAACCGTCATTAGGCCGCAGGGAGTATGTTTGAAATGTAACCTTTTCATTTATTGTATTTCAAATAATGGAGTAAATGGAGTATAGTAGCAGGAATGTGGTATCTTTTTATCAGCACATCACCACGCGGCTGTTTCTTCACTTTAATATAATGAATTAACTTGCTAACAACATGCTGGATTTGTCATTAAAAATATATGCTCAAAGGCAATTTTTTAATAAAGAAAAGAAAAGGAAAAAGCAATAACATGATAAAAATAAGGAAATTAAGACATTGGTTAAATTGAAACAAATTTATATTTATCTTTAAGAGGTATTAATGTGTAGGATGCACTACAAAAAATGGGATTTCAATAAATTAAATAAACCTTGTTTCTGGAAATTGATCTGCTTTTTATTGGGAGGGGTTGTCTAGAAAGACAAATGATCCTATCGAGCATGTTTTGAAAAGTACTACCTAGTTTTGTCTTAATAACATGCTCTAGCTAATTTTCAGCTAGAGTTAAACAACACGAGACCTTTAGATTTACAAATAGTTCTTTATTTCAGCTCAATCAAGAGACTAAGTTGCTTATATTAATTAAATAACTGTTTTCATTGCTTGTAACAAACATTAAGGAATACATACCAACATACTATATATATATATAATATGTAAAATATTTTACAATGCAGATTTTTTTTTTCCCATACAGGACAATTTTGAACTTTTAATGGCAATTTACTTACTACTTTATTTCTTTTAACTTGTTTTTTAAATCATTTTGATGGTTTTATTTTCACTCATTCATTCAAGTTTTATTGCATTAGTGCTGCTCAGCTTCATGGATTGCTGCCAAACAAAATTTTGTCGTGTAGCAAAATGCAATGACAATAAAGAATTCTGTCCATCATATTAAATTATATTTAAGAATATTGGTCTTCTTTCTAATAAGGCTGTTTTTGCAGCTTGGAGTCGGTTATTAATGATAGGACTGGGCCTGGAACCTCAGGCTGCTTACATAAGAATAAAAATTTAAAAAAACATCCAGTTTTCTGAAAGGTTTAGGTGAGAGTAAGGAAACCAACCAGTGGTCATTGGGTTTTGAGGATTAAGGTTCTCAGACTCCAGAGGGACCTGAGCGTTATTAATACTATTTAATATAAAAATGAACTCACACATCCAAAATCAGCCTGTGGCATAAACCACTTTTAGAACTGATATATCACTGATCCCTTATGGAGATAAACAAATGTGATGGCAGTGACTGCCTGAAATCACAGGTTGTCAAAGATCTTCTTTAGCTGGAGATTTACATGTTGCCTTTGTGTGTGTGCATACCTGTCTCTATTGACAAGGGTGTTGACAGGGGCGTAATCAACCATCTCAAACCGGCTTTATACTTAATGGCAGACTTTATTGTCTGCAGCAGATTAGGATTTAAGATCGGGTGAAAACCCTTTTACCACTTGGATTTGGTCTTTAAGCTCCAACCAGCAGAAAAGCGGGGAGCAGCGGCACTCACACACACACATCGCAGCCCTTCTCTGTTTTTATTTTTCATCGTGCTGTCAGGTGAGATTACACAACAGTTGATCTTAATCTCTCTCACCTCTTCCAGAAAACACCGCTAAAAGCCCTGCCCTGGGTCCCGCTGAGAGATTGGCCTCCAAATGAAATATTGTAACCTCCCATTACGTCCTGAACTATTCAGCACCCGGGTTTGTTCTCGCTGATCCCGCTGTAACTGATGGGGAATTAATACCACAAGTATTAGTCACTTTTGCAGCACCGAATGATTCTCCTTCTTTGATTTCAGTTAAAATTAAACTGCGGCCCACTGTAGTATCACTGCACAATCTGCAGCAGGAAGGATTATGTTGGTATGTTTGGGTGTAACACCAGCGAGAAACTATAAAAGAAGCAGCAAATTAAGTTGTTATCAACTCCTTCAGGCAACATTATTAGCATCACTGTCTTTCAGCGGCCTCAGCTGGCTGCAGCGAGTTATAGCATCCCTTTCTTTGCACAATGAAGATGTCAACTTCCACGGTTCTGAGGCCACGCAGGGGCCAGTGGCCTGTGTTTGGACCGGTGAGCCTGCCAGTGTCTATATCAAGACCTAAAAGCCATTGATGTTGGAGAATATACTATGTCTCACACCCGCGCTGCCACAAATACATGGTGGGCAAAGTGTTCTGATATGCAAGGCAGGTTACAGACGGCTACCATCCTCTAACACAGCGACCCATATCAAAGGGATGAGGGAACCGCTCTCTCTATTTTTATCCAGACGAAGCTGTCATCATCAAATTGCAGTGGCTATTATTTCAGACTTTGGAGTAATTATCCTAATGGTTACTAGAGTGCATGTAGCCTCCGAGTTGTTTGGATACATCTGGAATTTACAAATAAGAATCATCACTTGGCAAGGGTTGTTTTCTTGTTTTGACAACTTGAGGTTCGCCACCTGAGCTTATTCCTTCTAATTCTAAACAGTAAAAATCTGTCAGTGCTGGCGATCACGTCGAGATCCTGATGCACCGTCAAGAGGAGGATGTGTAGTCCTCAGCAAGTTACTGTATTAATGTATTGGAAATGATTTATTATGAATTATTACGTATTTTTCTATTTCACAGTAGAAAACTGTACATTCAGTCAGAAAAAAAAAAGTCTAATTAAGGGACTATCGGGAAAATAACAGTAATATCTCACTACTGTAAAGGATCAATGAAACATATAGAATACTGTTGTGATATACAGTAAATCATTGCAAATGACCTATAATGTATAAAATCACAGTCACCAATGATTTACATATAAGGGATTATCGTGAATTACCACATACCGTAGAGATTTACTTCAAATTATCACATACCACTGAATATAAGCGACAACATAAAATACCGCGGTAAATTACAGGAAGCTATCACGTAGGCCACTGTAGAAAACACAGTAAACTATCACGTACTGTAGAAAATCACAGTGAATTATCACATGTTAAGAGAATGACAGGAGCCGAACACATGCAGTAGATAATTACTGTCAATGATCATATACTGCGGTGAATTAGAGGAAGTTTTCACGTAGGTTACTGTAGAAAGCCACAGTAAATGATCACATACGGCAGAAAGCGACAGTAAATGTCCACATACTGTAGAGAAGCACAGGAACTGAACATATACTGCACTATGATCATCTACCCTAGTGAATTACAGTAATTGATCGGGTGCTGAGGAGAATTACAGTAAATGAAGGAAATGATACTTTTCATGGCCTGGTGTAGAAAAAGGTTCTGAAGACAGTGACAGTGATGGTTCAAAGGAAGCTTCCTCCTAACGTTTCCTTCTATGTCAATCAAGAGAAATCGTAATCTACAGTGTTGTATTACTAATGACTCTAAACGTTTTTTCCACTTTGTTAAAGGTCATGCAGGATCCAGTCCATCATCAGCTCGTTTTATTCTGGAGAGCTTCTTTAAAAAATATATATATACCTATGAAATATGATCAGATTAAATGAGACTAAAAGTTGGAGCTTATGGGTTTCTGAGTTGTTGTATTTTTTTTTAATAAATGCCTCACTGCCTCCTCTCTGACTTTGACAGTAGCCTGTGTTTAAGTCATTAATCAGCTCGCGCCAAACAAAAGCCCTGAATCATCACTCGCATTCACTCACTGACATTGCATGTCTCTGATTTTCAACACTTAACACTTGGCTTCAGATATTCAGGATAAAATCCAGAGTGGAAGAGGTCAAATTGGAGGAAGGATTAAGATGTTAATTTAATTATCGAATAAAAACATCCTACGTAAACCCTGACATTGAAGTGGAGGAGGTGAATCGTGAGGGTTGATTTCACGGGATATAATCTTATAAATAGGAGTATTTAATGTTATAAATAGGACTATTCCCAGCTGCATACGCCTGCTCAAGAACAACTTTATTGCGCTGCATAAATGTTAAAGCACCAGAACAGTCGCTCCAGCGCGTGCGTGCGACATGGTTCAACTATTAGAAACTTTTTGCAAAAGAAACTCTTCTTTAAAGAAGAAAATAATAGCAATAATACAGCAATGACAACAACCTTATTTTGACATATTAACATCTGAATTTTTCCCGGAATTGATTGCACTGGGTTTATTATTGGATTTCTTACAAGAGGGATTCTTACCCGAACATGAGTGGAGAGGCTTTGGTCGAACAACGAGCGACGGACACACGGAGTAGAGAGAAAGTTTCTCAAAATAATCACAGGTCTCCTTTGAGAGGATCTCGTCGATCATGAAAGTCTTGTAGCGCCGCCTGACAGCCTTCAGCTGCCCGAGGGAGGAGAGCCTCAGCTCGGCCTGACAGTGCATGATCGGTCGCTGCGTGCGCCGCGCGCTCTGTTTCGATGATCGATACTGTTCGTTCACCGGTGAGTGAAGCAATGCAGGTCTAGCCACGTGGAAATGTGACTGTCGTGGTTCACGCGTTCGAGAGGCTCATTGTCTTTCGGCGCACAGCTCTGGTTCTCCTGAAGTGTCGCGCTGTAGATGAGGAGCGTCTGACTTTGAGGAGAAGCGCCGCGCGACAGTTGTGATGATCTGACGGGGCGCTCACACCCACCGCTATATAAACCATCCCTGTACACATCTCTGCTGCTGCTCAATCTCTCCCTCCCTCCCTCCCTCCCTCCCTATCTACCTCTCTCTGTAACAAATACATTCACCTACACTCACACACACACACACACACACACACTCCCCCCCGCCCCGTCTCTCTCTCTCTCTCTCTCTCTCTCTCTCTCTCTCTCTCTCTCTGATACACACAGCACTCAACAAAAATATTCTCTAATCATTATACCATCTGGAAATTCCGCTATAAAAGTTTATTCGTCAATATTGGCAAGTTTTTTCCAACTTATTTTTTCATTATTTGCTTAATTTATAAAACATACCATAATTCCAAAAATGGTTGTGAGGTAAAAGGGTCCGAAGTTAATTTCTTTCTTTTCTGACCACCAACATTTTAATAGAACTTTATTTAGGGGTTTTTTAAATTCAACAATATGTGTGACGTCCCTGTCCCTTATAGTCCATTATAAAAATAAAACAGCCTTTCTTGTTTCTCTTTCTTTCTTTCTTTCTTTCAATCGTTCTTTCAGTTTATTTTCTTTTGTAAACAAACAAACATTTCGAGAAGGCCTATAAAGGTTTTAAGTGATTTCTTTTAAACGTTTATCATTTTTCCAATCATTATTTATAAGAAAGCAAAATAATATAATTAGTATTATTATTGAACGAGAACAATAATAATGTTAGTAATAATAATGAACTGATATTATAACATAATAATGATAATAATAATAATAATAATATTAAAAATAATGTATCGCAAATGGACGATTTTCTCTTTTAAAGTGTTGATTCGGAAACAAGTAATGAAAGCCTTCTTATGGAGGAGCAGCTGGTCGGAGGTCAGGCCAGTCTTCATTGACTTAGTCCTCAAACTAAATCATAAGATTATTTATTATTCATCGGGATGCTGGTTGTGCGAGCGCGCGCACGGCACGAGCGTGTGCTGGGAGAGAGAACAAATGAGACTAACTGCCTCATGAACGTCTCTCATATATCACCCCGCGAAACAAGACCACGACTCCAGTCCTAGTCAGGCACCGGGGCGGTTTGGATTTTGAAAATAAAAATCAGTGACTTCGTCCGATCAGGCAAAGGAAGGTTCGATTCCCAGCTGAGCTGCAGGCTGATGATGATGATGATGATGATGATGATGATGATGCCATTAATATGAGGAAGCAGCTCACGTTCCTCTGAAAAAGGCCCACTCTGTCCACATTCTACTCGAAACCCTGACTCATTTCTGCAGAGCTGTATTTTACACCTTTAATCGCGCTCAGCGTCTAATTTATTCTCATTTTTCATCCGTTTATTCGTTCCGGATCTCCGGTAGAAAAAAGACTCACACTGAGGGAGAGAGTTTAGGACAAACATAGAGGACAACGAATGGAAACACAATAAAATGACAAAAGAATACATCTCCGGCTCAACATACTGTGCATGGGTGGGCAATAAGGAACGATTAAAAACAATAAGAACCACACAAACAATTAAAAAATATAATGTGGATGAACAATTAAAACAATAAATCAATTAAAATGTAAAAGCAAATGACTAACAATGTCTTTTAGCGAGACTCGGATTTTACACTGGAAACTTCATCACTGAGGAAGTTCTGTTGGAGGAGCTGCACGAAACAAAACAAAAAAACATTTACTTTCAGACACGGTACGAACTTTTGTCACCTGCAGGGGAGCCATGTCTGCGGACCGGTACCGTGACAGGACAACAGAGCAGGGCTGGGAGGGAGAGAGAGAGAGAGAGAGAGATACAGACAGAGCGAGAGAGAGAGACAGCGAGAGAGATAGAGAGACAAAAAGAGAGAGAGGGAGAGAGAGAGAGAGAGAGAGAGAGAGAGAGAGAGACAGAGAGACAGAGAGAGAGAGAGGCAGCACCTGTAAAACTTTATTTTTATAGGTTTTTTATATGTTTTTTTAATGTTTAATGATTTATTTTTTGGGTTTATTTACCGAACAGAATCGCATTTCCTTTTTTTATTCCAAGTGGCAGGGATGATGGAAATAAAATGTAATATCCATCGATTACATTTCTATTCAGCTGGAGGGAGAAAGCAAAAAAAACAAACTTCACAGCAAAGTCTTCTGAATCCGTCTGATCTCATGTTGTCTGTCAGCAGAACTGAAAATGAATCCCTGAGATCCTACTGAGATGTCGGTCAGCTGATGGACATCAAATATAATGAGAGGAATGCGGGCTCTTTAAAAATGGCCCAAATTGTTTCTACAGATGTCCTTATTTGCATTTGATGCCACTTCATACTTTCGATCTTCTACAACCCAGAGGGGAAACCTGCACAGCGTTTGTCCAGCAGCTGTTACTTGACAGATTTTATACCCTTGCTGTTAAAAAAAAATAGAATAAAATAAAAACACAAAATTGACTGAGGGTTGGAAAAAGAAGACCAACTTCTTCAGATTCAAAAACTGCCTCAAAAAGACAAAGGAAGCTTTAAACAGGCTGATTTTAGGAAAAGAGGACTTTTTTAGATAGAAGGGGTTCTCACAGGACAGTGGATTTAATTAACAGCATATAAAGTTCTTAATGTCGCCTCGATCTTTAACCTCTAATGCAGCATTATTATTATTATTTTTATTGTGAAACTATAAAAATCTCTTACAATAGTTAAACATTGAGAAGGATTATTTTACTGCACAAATTAAATGTATTATTATTATTATTATTATTATTATTAATGAGTCATTCTACTTTCTATCCTTTACATTTTGCTGTAATTGTATACTTTTATTTGAGTAAAGCTTTGAAGGCAAGACTTTTACTTTACTGGAATAAATGATCTGAGAGTTTATCCTCCACTGACAAAAAAGAGTAATATTTACTACACTTTAATTGTGTAGGAAAATTAGTTTTTGTAAAATCTTTATATTTCAGCTTAAAAAAAAAAGAAAACCTTCTTCTGAGGTAAAAGGGCATTTTTCTGTAGGCTGCCATAAAATCACCGATTGATATGCTGTTGTTTTCTATTACAGCCATTTACAACATTTCAGTCACATAAACATATTAAAGAGGATGTGGGGAGTCGGTGTAAACCAGAATGGTGAAGAATTAGCCATGCTGGGTGAAGCGCACACATGCATGTGTCACTCAAAGAAAACCAAGAAAAAGAATACACAATTTACGGAGGACAGAGACTTCGGTGTGGGATTTTTTTTTTATATATATATATGCAAGTACACAAAGAAATGGCAAACAAAATGATTTTCACGCAAGCCACATTTGCATTCTAAATTTAGGCTTATTGGCCGTTTGAACAAATGTATACATTTTCCTTATTTTAGTTTATAGGTGTTTATCAGACCTCACAAACCAAAACATTAGAAAACCTCTCATTGAATAGTTAGTTGGATTACATTGAAGATTTTTGACTTAACCCTTTAATGTGCGGCTCCACTGTTTTGGTCGAGCACATTTTGGGTTTCCATTTCTAACTGAATATGTGACTGCGCCTGTTGATAATAGGACACAGTGGTAGCGTGTATATGCTAAAGAGTAAGGGGCCAATGACAGAGCCCTGGAGTACACCACAGGTTGTTTTTTGGCCTGTTAAAGAACGTGAGGACTCACTAAACAGAATCACGTAGCTCGATGCAACCAAAAAAGTCTAATACGGGTTAAATGGTTTACTAAAAACATGTTTTTATCAAAAGTATACTATTTTCTATTTAATAAATTATTTCATCATGAAATACTTTTAGGTCAGATTTTTTTTTTATTATTTAAAATCTTGCTTGACAAAAGAATTTGCCATGTTATGGTAAATTTAGTGTGTCTAAGATATAAAATCGATAAACACTCCAAATAAAGAAAATATGAAAAGAAATCATTTTTAATTAATTAATTTTCCCATTAAAGTGTGAACCATAATGCCAATTGATATATACATTTAACAATTTATGAATATCAAATACATAAGCTGAATAGTTAATTATTTTTGACACGTCTTAGGATCGTGGAGGGTCTTCAGTTTCTGTCATATTTTCTTTACAGAAATATAGCAGGTATCCATAACAAGTTCTTAAAGTAACACCTGTTCAGAATTCTAAGTAATGCTAATCCACCCCCACATCACCTGATTACATCCTAAATAACTCCACATATATGCATACATTTTTATTCTTCCACGGAACCAAAAATTGTCACCCTTTAAAAGAGGCCTGTGTTTTGCGTCACAGCGGCACCAATGAACTCAGAAACCCGTGGCTCTGCCAAGACCCAGAGAGCCAAGGCCGCAGGTATCATGACACTCGTGGGCTGCTTTGCGGGGCTACCACAGAGGGCGGGTGGTGTTTGCAAGTGGATCATTTCAAGAGACACGCTTCTATATAAGTCCACACAGCAGCAGCTACCGCACGGCCTTCTAATCCGCCGGCCGCAGAGCAGGAGACGCCTGGAAGATCAACCAATTAAAAGAGCTATGCCGCAGCCAGGAGCATAATAAGGGCCTTCCTTGCACTGACACCCAACAGAGGATACTCTCTATTAGAGCGATTTGAGAGAATCAGGATGCAATGTGACACTAGGCAGATCACATTACACTTAGCCCCGCACGGAGGGTGAAAATGCAACTCCACTTTTGGACAGCGAGGTTTAAAGTCGTGGGGAGCCGCTGTTAGCCGCATAAACACTTTCGGAAAGGGTAGATTATGACCTCAACGAGGACATTAAGGGATTTGATCGCCACTTTGCTGTAAGCAAGCCCCAACAGTTACACCGGGGCATCAATGCCGAGAGGCTGAACGCAACATGAGACGCTCAGGATCAAAGTGTTGCTAATTCTGGGATGGGACAATGGACTGCTCCTTTCACATCTGTAAGTGGACGGAAACGTGTGCCATTTATTAAATGGTGCTAAGACTCCTCTGATAAAAGAGAAGCAGATACGGCTGCATTCAACAAGTCCACTTAATTGCGTGCTGTAAAGTGAAGAGGGTGGGTGCGAGTCCTGTGTAAGACTGGAAAGCATCCTAAATAGAAAGGTCAAACGTAGGAGCTGATCATGTGGCTCAGTTAAATTTAACATCTTAATTGGTTCAATAAAAGGGATGCATGTGGCGCCACCTGTAGATTAGCTCCTAACCCAATGTACAAGCCTATTAGTTACACGTGGGCCATTTATAGGTGCACATAAGGCCATGTGTGCACGTATAATGGCATGTAGCACCATCGTACAATGGCTCACTTACTCGCATACACAAAGAGCTTGAAATAGCGGCCGTGATGAAGAGCCGAGACCCGAGCATGGATGAAAGACAATGCGACAATGAAATGAGACGAGCTTTATATAGCAATGAAAACATTCATCTTTAAAACAGTTTCTTACAGACTGAGAATTTAAAAAGTAAAATAAAATAAAGCCCATTTTAATAAAGAGCAGAGTCAATATCCAAACATTAAGAAAGGGCGGGGCCCCGTTGTGGTAAAAATGGTGCTGGTGGAATCTTTAGCTAAAAAACATCAGTTGCATTTTGCTTCTTTTTTTTTTCATTAAATTACCTGAAGAGTTTTGGAGCACCATTTCAATACTACTTACAAAACTTGCCAATGTTCAAAATCTTTTTTTTTCCAATACGTTTTCTTCTTCACAAAATCAGCATCACTTCCCCCCCCCACCCCAACCCCTCCTGCTCTAGGTACAACGGAAATTCTTCACATGGCATTATTGCGACATCAGTGAGAAAAGATCCTACTGAATAAGAGTATAAATTTAAAAAAATGCCTTAAAAGTCAACAAAAATAGCCATTAAATGTCCAGATTCGTAGGATCCTGTACAAACAACCTGAGTGTCATGTCAATCTGTCGACGTGATTCGTCTTTCTTTTTTCTTTTCTTTTTTTGTCATTGGGGGTCCCGCTTGTGTGAAGAATAGTCTTTAAAGAAGTCCATCAGGTATCTCAGTACCTTCGCCATCTATTATCCTGGTAGCCGTGGCCGCTTGCCCTGTTGTCCTGATGTCTGCCGTCACCTCTGCCATCGTGACGGCCGCCGCTCCGGTCTTTCTGGTGATAGTTGTCCCGGCTGTAACCGTGTTGCTGATGACGACCTGAGCTTTGTTCGTCCGCGTAACGCTGATTTCTGCCACTGTTGTTCATCGGGGTCGGCGGACGCTGATAGGGGGTGTTGCTGTGTTGCCTCGAGCCGCCTCGGCCAGAGTTTCCGCCTGCAGACAGCTGCCTTTGCAGCGGCTTGGTGAAGGTGCCGTTCAACTGCTCAAGCTGCTGCATGTGAACCTGCCACATCACGTTGTTCATCTTTCAAGAAAAGATAAGCAGGTTAACGGTGCGGCTAAAAAGCTTGCTTGTTTAGAGTAGAGATTTCTCCATATGTCACAAAGTAACAGCAGCAAAACTTAACAGACCAGCGAAAAACAGTTTGACCAACTTCCCCCCCCCTCCTTAATAAAATAATAATAATAATAATAATATTAAATAGGACTTACTCCATAATGTTGGAACAAAGGCGACCTGAGAACACACTAGGGCTGCAAATAAAGACTATTTTGATGGTCAATTATTGAAACGAATAATCGACTAATTAATCAGATCTTTTTTTCTCTTGGTTAAATAAAAGTTAAATAAAAATAAATACCTAAATGGACCTTATTTTTCTATAAACTTTTGCGTTTAGCTTTAAGTTGTTATAGGCACATACATAACAATTAAAACAATATAAATAATTTTCTCTTTCCAAAATGTATTTTAATGAACTTTACTGCTTTTATAACAGACCGTTAAACCAAACAGGTTGGTCACGTCACTGCTGATACAAAAGGTAAATTAAATGTTTAAATGAATAATATAAAAATACATGAATAAAAATATAAAGCAGTTTTTCTGTTATCAAATCAAACATCCATTTAAATTAAGGAAAATAACCAGGGTTAGAAAAAAACCCAATTAGTGCTTCGTGAATTCTGTTGTGAATAACTACATCAGGATAAATCGATAGCCATTGGATGCAGCCCATGTCGGACACGCCCACACGCAGAGATGTGCATTCGACAGGCAGATACACATTTTCAGCAGTAATGTGAAACTTCTCATTGAGAAATGTAATTTGTATGATGTGAACTAGGGTCACATTTGTAATGTGAAGATTATCATCCCGATTTTATAAGTGTTACTCTCGACGTCTTTAAAAATTCACTATATATCAAAAGTCTTGTTAAACCTAACAGAAGCGTTAAGTACATGACCTTTAACTTTGAGCTACAAAGAGGAGTCTTCATCGTCTACAGAGCCGACGTCCCTCCGCTTCAATGCTCCTGCATTACTGACATGTTTCACACGTCTTTTAATATTTTTTAATAATTTTGGAGTTGACAACGTTTATGGGCCGTCTGAGGGAGAAATGCTCACACAACTTGGATGTTTTCTGTCGAAATGGTGTTACCATGGTGCTAATGTTTACCTCCTTAACACGCGTCAGAGGCAGTGTCCGATGACGTCACAGACTAATCGACTATTAAATTCCGTGACCACTAATTTCATAATTGATTTTATCGACCCTAGTACACACAAGAGTTTTTAATGACAACTGCATTTAGTGACTCCAACAGGTTATTTAAAACCAACTGGGCTGGTCGGAAAAAGTATTTTCCACTTTCATAGAAACAAACAAAATGAAAAACATAAAAATACACAACTATGAAATCAAAAGATATCCCAAAAGACATGAGTAAGAAGGTGATTAAACTACATCAGTCTGGGAAGGATTACAAATAGAGGTCTAATCATTGCCGTTTTCTTGGGCGGATTCCTGTCACCAATTTTTTATAAAGTCTGACCTTTTTGCTTCTTAAAACTGGGTATGTTCCTCGGGGTGATTCATTTTTAAATGTCTGATTAAGTTTGTTGTCCCTAACATTTTCCGGATTTTTCTTTTCTTCCCGGAGTAAGATTTCCAAGCTGGCGTGGTGTTTGTAGCCACGTTAGCTTGTGCTTGGTGCGTGTGAACGGCACATGCTTGTGACCGGCACAAAGTCAGCCATACTGAAACTATTTGGCCAAACAAATGGAGGAGGCTTGAGACGATAGTGAA
This sequence comes from Lophius americanus, assembly GCA_037951165.1. Classification (NCBI taxonomy): domain Eukaryota; kingdom Metazoa; phylum Chordata; class Actinopteri; order Lophiiformes; family Lophiidae; genus Lophius; species Lophius americanus. The sequence goes on along the minus strand of JBBDHG010000090.1, from coordinate 945,781 downwards.
CCTTTCCAGAAATGGCTGACCTTCCAAAGTTCCTCCAAGAGCACAGTGAAGCTTTATTCAATAAGTCTCAAATCATCCAAAGAAAACATCCAAGGAACTGTAGGACTCTTTCACCGCAAAAAACATCAGTGTTCATTTATCCACTATTTGAGATGCACTGTACAAAAATGGCGTTCATAGGTAGGTGGCTCTGCTAACCCGGAAGAACATGAAGGCTTGTCTAAATGTTGCTCTAACACACTTTTTACGATCCGCAGAGATTTTGGGAAAATATTCTATGAACTGATGAGTTGAACGTTTAACAGCTTCGAAGACAGGAGTTCCGTTACACACAGCAGTCCACCAAAGCAGAACTAGAGCTACCGTAAAGCACGGAGGTTGCAACTTAATATTTGCTGCTTCAGGACCAGGACAACTTTCCATCATGAAGGGAAAGGTGAATTCTGCTCTCACGGAGCAGATTCTGAAGAGGAATTCCAGGTCTTCAGTCGGTGAGCTGAAGCTAAAGCATATATGGGTCATGCTGTAATGATCAATTATCCAAAGCAGAGGAGTGGGTAAGTCCACCTCTGAATGATTCATTGGTGATAAAATTAAAGGTTTACAGTGGCCTAGTCAAAGTCCAGACCTGAACCCCATTGAGATGCTGTGGTGGGACCTGAAAAGAGCAGTTTATCAATGTGGCAGCACTAAAGCACTTCTGATAAGAAAATTGGGACAAATTCCACCACAGCAATCTCAGAGACTGATCTCCAGTGGTCTACAACTATCGATTATGGTCAGCTGGTGAGTTACTTAATATGGTGATCTTTAGGAGAACTGGTGCCTTCTTACATAAGATTTCCATTTAAAAAAAAATTATTTTGTTGTCACTCAGGTTTCTTTTGCTTTATACCAATTTTTTTTTGGATGATCTGACTGTTTATCTATCAGATGAGCGTCTGAACGTTTTCTCTTAGATGGCTACCTGCGGAACCTGTGCAATCTGGGATTATCATATGAAATGCGCTAAAAATAAAGAAATAAAAGTTACCATGGCATGCTTCTGCAAATTATCGGGATTTGAAAAGGACCGCTGCATTTGTGGCGCTGGAGTATACTGTTGAGAGCTGAAATGGTTCGGGCTCCTGCAAGAGAAAAAGAAATCATTGTCAAATATTTCATTTTGGAAAATGAAGAGCATTGTATCTAATATTGTCATGTGAGCATCCCACCCATTTCTGCAAAACCCATGTCTCACACCTCAAATTTGTGATCGTTTAAACAAACATTAAAACAGGTCTAAGCAATTATTTAACATTATTTTCTCCTCTTTTGCATTGATAGGAAGATCATGTGGGTCAAGATTTTGGAGGATCTTCATGAAAAATATGGATGGGTGAAATCCACACAGAAATAAAAGATGACAGCACATGGTGCCTGAACCAGCAATAGAAATCATTCACATGCAATCCATCCCACCAAATCAGGTCATTCATTCCAATGCTGGATCAATTGAAAAATGCTCTACATAATGGTAAGTCGTCAAATTGTTTACCTAATGTCTTCATTTCGTCACAAATTTTCAGTTATCAAGTGTGGACCTAACTATACGATGGAATAGCTCATCAAAAGAGCACAAACAAACATGTTGAAATCATTTGATCATTGATTCTTGGGTCACCTTTGCCTCCGAAAACTAGGACTACGCTGTCGTCTCTGACAGCAAAGGCATGTCATACGCATGTATTGTAAAAAAACACTAATTGTTGACATTTTACTGACTAGAGTAAAACATGATATATACTAAATAGATCTCCTTGAGTTGATTCATATATCATGCTATACATGTGGACTAAATCTGACCAACAGTTGAGGATTTATGGCAAGAAAAATTTTGAGTATGAAGTTCTCCTTAGTTATCGTGTTAACACAGAGGATCGATGGTGGCAGCCATGACATTTCCATACCCCTGACTTTTCAGGTATGTATACAGTATATATATTCTAAGAAAGGTTGCAATTATAGGTGTATTGTTTTTAGTGTAACCATAAAGTAAACCTAACAGAAAATAAGTGGTTCTAAGTATTCAAAAGGTTTTTTCTTCTTTGGTCAAAACATGAGGAAGTACATCAACTTCCTCTGAGTGGAATTAGAGTATGATATAGTCTGATGGGAATATCAAATTGATATCAAGAAACATTATATCATATTGTTATGGAACTTGGCATCAACACTTACTCAAATTACTCTAGCTGTCATTATCTTTGGATCACGTACGGGGAGTAGGACGGAAGAAGGATAAATAATAAGATTATTACTCTCATAAATAGAGTTCTCTTATTTATATAATGATAAACAAATAAAGATAAATAGGATCCATTGGCTCCTAAACCAAAAACGTATTTAGGGGCCACTATAATAAAAACCCTGGCATTTTTGTATTTTTTACTGTCACCATGCTTGTTCACTGTTTCTTTTTTTAAATGATTTGAAAATAGCGAATTCTGATTTAAATAGTGAACTGAGGATATATATATATTTTTTTAAACTGTGGGGGGTGAACCGCAGACATTCTACGAGGGTCCGGGGCCATAATCCTCTGTAAAAAAATGTTGTACCTTTTAAAAATGATATGCATCAATCTGGTGCACTTTGAGAGTCTGTTCATCTTACAAGATCTCACTCTAGTAATGTTTATAGACTAACCATACCAATCAGTCATTTTCATACTTATTTAAACAGCAGCTCTTGTTCCTTATTTGTTTAAGATGAAACATATTGCCAAAGGTAAATGAATTGAGCAAGAAAATGTAATTACATTACTAAGTCTTTATCAGTTTTCCACGTGAAGTGTGAAAAGCTTTTTTGTAGGTTTTAACTCCAGGCCTAATATGTTCAAGCGGCCGAACAAAAACCTAATACTAAGAGTAATTTTGTCAGGTAACAAGGAGATGATTTCATGCAGAGCCTTGTGTTTATGCAAATGAAGACCAGTCCAATCCCATTACATACAAAATCCTGTGCCAGTAATCCAGTGTCTATGAATAAGGCACAGCTAAGACCATGAAAATCTTACATATTTAATAATATTCAATAAGGCAGAAGCTTTTTTGGGAATTAATTTAACACAAAGACACACATTTACACGGACAGAGTCAGTCTGGTTTCAATTCCAAACACACAGTAGTGCCATGTCTCCAGATTATTTAAGTTGCCCTACAGTATAGAAAAAAACAGTTAAATGTTTGAGCTTCACTATGTGGAATGATGTATGAGCAGAGTGCGACACTATAAGACTGTTTTCCCGTTCAGACTTTCCAGTACATTAATTTATTTGCGGTGGCCTTCAACATACCCATTTTCTATTTTTGAACTATATGTCACCCTCTCAATCTCCCATCATGCGTATCCCATAAATATTTTTACTTGGGTGGGCAGGCCAGGTATATTATCACCTGCCCGGGAGCCATACCAGTGGAAAATGTCAAAGAGTACTGTATGAACACATATATTTAACTCATTTTTCGCAGTTCAATATATATATATTTTTTAATCTGTCGGAAAACAGCACCTTGCATGTTTGAGTTACTAGTAGAGAAACTCCAATCATTATATCCTTACCATTTATGCCAAAATGGCATGTTTTACACATAAAAGGAAGAAAGACAAAATATGGCACAACTTTAAAGGATGAATGTGGCAAAAAAATAACAAAAAAAACCAACAGATTTTTATATGTGCCTCAATAAGTCTCTAACTACTGTCACACCAGGTCAACGGAACACAACTACACTCTACCCTGCATCAGACTTGAATGTATTCAATAAATTCTCAAATTTTTATTTAGGCTTAGGGATAAGTTGTAACTGATGTATGACGGATTTACTTCATATAAAAATCCAAAAAAACAAATATAGATTGAAGTTGTTTGTGTCATCTTTGCCCAAACAGATGGATACAAGCTTAAAAATACAATGGAGCTATAGTTGCTAAGCCAGCGGCCGTTCAAGAGCAGCTAGTAGTTCCACTGATGCTTCCTACACGTTTGCAATGTTCTTACCTTTGGCCGTGAGGATTTGGGGTGTTTGCTGACAGTGAACTCCGTGAGTTTCCTGGACTGTTGCTGTGGCTGCTCCCTGTCATTGGATAGATGGAACAAATCGCAACATATTAGTCAAGAAAAAAAAAAACGTTTGTGCTTATTGTATTTTTTTCTTTATAGTCTGTTATGGATTTCATTTAATTTTTTTTATGTCCTGCGTTATATTCCATGTCCCTTTTGTTATAGAGGTTATGATTATGAAGGTCTCATTACCCAAACAAACCATCATATTTTCCCCGTTTTCCTCCCAAGTCAATTGTTCCAGGAGAATCAAGTGTTAAATACTATTGACAAAGATACCAGGAGTGCAGTTCGTCCGAAGGCAATATTTAGTAATTGTCTTTTTACTCGCTGCCAGCAACATCTTTAGGAGGTTGTCATCTTTGCTTAACCTGTCTGGGCTAGAGGAATTTGAATGACACACTGATAGAGAAACCCAAGGTCTTTCAGACCAATGTTATTATTGCAATACTAGAAGACATGGACATTTCTCCACAATTCCTCCAGCAGCAAAAGGGAATCAAAGTTTGTTTAGATTTATGTTTGAGAGTAATAAAATAAAAAGGGGGATCATGCTTTTCCAGCAGAAGTCTCTCCTGGTCTGGGATTTGCTGAAGGGTGACTGTTTCCCTGGCTTTCAGCCACATACCTCCAGTTATTTCAATGCACATTTATTTTTCCACATAGTCCGTTGTGTCCTTGTTCAGAGATGTGAATACCGTGGAACTAACTTACTTCTAAGACCTCTATTACTCTCTGAGTTATAAGCATCTATAAATATGTGAATAACAATGGTTGGGTCTCTTCGGTTAAGACCTTTTGCCCTCATAAAATAATCATGGGGCTGTAAATTCTCATAAAAATCCATCCCAACCAAACCATATGACTGTCATAAATGATCAAAACTCTTAAGTTCCCATTTTTTTATAAAACATCTTGCATAGATATGATACCAGAATAAACCCAAAGTCTATATCTACGATCTTATGAGGCCAGTGCAAATTCAGGGTCAAAGGGTTGTCTTCGAAGCAACGTGTAACCCCTCTATGGATGTGGAGATATTCAATCACTCCCACATTTACTCAGTGCCTAATATTCCCTGCTTTGCCCACAAAACCAAACACGATTGTTTTGGGTTGTCTAATAATGAGAACTCTCCTTTCCAACTAGGCTACATAAGATGAGTTGCACCAGTATACAAGCGGTCTCAACTGAGCTGATAATAATCCCTTAAGGATGGGAGGGCCATGACCCACCCCCTCTTCTCTGGCAGCTGAAGGGTAGAGAATTTCACCCTGGGTCTCTTTTTATCCCAGATAAATAGTGAGATATGCTTATTCCATTTTGTGACTGGTCTTTCTTAAGTATATTGGATGACAGCACTGTTTAAGTTTGGACATGTCTTTCCATTGAAGTCTCAAATGACTTAAGTCTTTTGGTTGTAATTGTATAAACTGTTGTGGCGTTTGAAATAACACAAATCATAATTTATAAATCCTACAACTCTTCTTTAGTAGCTGCGGAATCGTAATCTTGGAAAGAATTAGTAACTAAATGAAAAAAAAATGTTTTGAGAAAATACAAATCTCGAGTTAAGTACAAGTACTGATGGTGAAGAGTGAAGGCAAAGTACCTTTTTTTCCCCCGCGTATCATGTTGACATATGCACTGGCAGGAAATAAATAACAATATCTTCCAAATAAAAAGTCAATGGACACTGCCAAAAATAGCAGACCTTATTTGACAACAGATAAAACTAATAACATTAAAATTAGTAGTACACTCCAAACAAATGTGTGCATAAGCAGAAGTTCAATCTCTCTAGCATTTTATGCTTCAAAAACAATCAAGTTTATGAGCAAAAAACAAAACAAAAGCTGTTGCACAAGAATAAGTCTTAATCTAGGTCTCAGAGGGTTAATATCTTTTAGGGAATTCTTTGGTAATTAACCTGATAACAATACATGATGGAACAAACTGCAGCATATTAACGTTTTCTAGCAGTGAAACATTAGATTAATATGCCCTAAGTAATGTTTGTGTATGACAAATTGTTAAAACAATCAACACGCTCACATCAACATAACTATGCAACTAGCTGTTGTCATAATTTGAAACATTCCTATTTCTCTGTGAAATGAAGCGAATTATGAGCAATAGCAAACCATTATAATATACCATACACAATATTATGTGCAATAATAATACTTGGTGTGCACTATTACAACAATCCTGCTACTGTGTGCAACCTTTAATCATGTTTGTGCATTTTATTTTTATCAGTATATCGGTTTATATTGATTTGTCAGAGCACAATATGAATCACAGTTCCATTCTGCGGACTACTTTTCTGGTGGATCTATGTACCTTTTGTTTAATCGATTTCCGTTTCAGAGATGGATGTTGAAAGACAAAAATCAAGTATTTTGGGTTTTTTTAAAGATACAAAAAAAGAAGGAAAAGGGCAATTTTTCCTTTTCTTGACCAAAAAGGATGAGACAAACGAAGTGTTGCCTTTTTTTTGTAATAATAATATTATTTTGAGATTACATGTTGTCATTTACGTGGGCATGTCGGGGTTTATGAGAGCAAGAGAGAGCAGCACTTTTCTCAACAGCAGTGGCTTATTTCAAAGCAATATGAATAAATCAGAGGTTAATTCTCAGCTCTAGTGATTGGTCTTTCCATGGTCATTTACTCTTATTATCAAATATATCAGAGTTAATCTGACTGTAACCACTGATACACACACCGATCATCTATAACATCCGCACCAGTTATGCGTTCTAATGGTGTCGTTGATTGTTGTTTATTGTTCTTAAGCAGCATGAGAAATGTACAGCTGCAACCTGCCTGGGATTTTTCTAACCCTAAACAAGTGGTCTTTGTCTAATCAGTTTCAGTCAGGGTGATGTGGTAGGTGTGTTGGGTGGCCACTGTCAATCTGCTGATCCACCAGAACTTAAAATATTGTTTCATCTCGATGCATACAACTAAATTGATCCATTGTTATGGAACCATATGCACATTCAAAGATAGTAATGCAGACAAGAATAATACGTAGAACTGAGAATGAGGATTAAATTGATCTTGAAATTTTCATAGAACTGATAACATCACCTACCTCCACATCAAGAATTTCAATGTACCTGTGCCACCAGTACTTGTGCAAATGTAAAAAAAATAAAACTGAATATTTAGTGATTGACAGAATGCAAAACGCCTCATCATACCTCATTATTTACTATGTCTAATGTCGTGAATAAAGATAACTGCCTTTTTTTTGTTGTAAAAGACAATTTCAAATGGTTTCAATCTTTCGTATTCAAATTCGAAAATGAAACTCAGGCCATTGTTTCCCAACCATTTCGCACATGAAAATGAAAAACGCCTTTTTTTTCATATCAAGTAACCCTCATTTTTCAATATCTGTTACTGAAAAGAAAGTGGAAATCATAAAAAAGGTACACAATCGCTGGTGGATAGCCTGAATTTAAAAATATTAACAGAGGTTACTCACCTGATCTGAACTGTACGTGAATAGTTCGCCCAAAAATCGAGGTCCCGTTGAGGAGTTGCATTGCATACGGTACGGACACTTCGTCTTTGTATACGGCGAACCCAAATGTTTTCTGTTTCCCATCCGTGTCTTTGGGGATTTTGGTTTTGACAAGAGGCCCTGCCTGCAACAACAACATAATAGTATATATTTAAACAATACTGTACAATCGGTACTACAGCTAAGGATTAGCTTAACAGACGTTAGCTGACGAAAATGACTAAAGTCACTCTTTAATATTGCCCAGGACCTGTTAACGATAACCTTCAGCACAAAATACTCGTGAATACACGAATTGCTTACTTTAAACAAGGTTATCACAAAATGACTTAACGGTGTTTTTGTCTAATTCATCTCGGTAGCATTTTCTGCTAACTGGCTAACGTTAGCAACAACAGTACCTGCACGAACAGTTCGAACAAAAGCTCCTCCGTCACTCGTGAGTCTAAATTTCTTATGAACAGCGTCCGGTCCGTTTCATGCTCTATTCCCATTGTATTTGACTAAATTATAGCACGGCCCGAGTGACACGGCTGGCAAATTCAATATTAAATCACGCAAGTCTAAATTTATGTGGAAGGCCTGAGAAGACGTAAGTGAAGTGTCGTAAGTGTTGAGCTTCCATCGCAGTCCTTACTTTACGGCACATGGTTTATGTTGCTGCGGAAACGGGCATTGACCAACATCCTGGTGAAAAGAAGACGTTTACAAGCCACATATCTTTGCAGACATGAGACACTAATTATGTATCCGTCTCCTTCGCTTTAACAACTGGCTTTATTTTGTATGAATAGCGTCATTCAGAGCTTTATATGTCCGATGCAAGCTACTGTTGTCCTTTGCTACTGTTCACTGCTACTGGCTATTGAAAAAAGGAGAAATAGTAAGGTCAGTAAGCACAAGAGCACATATACTTAAAGTATTCATTCACCGAAAATCCATTTTGAAAATCGTTTAGTAAAATATAGCTTGGAGAATCGGAAATCACATGTAATAAATATTTGAACAAAAATAGCATTACAATATCGTTTGTACAAAATATGACTTTTCCCCCAGCCAAAATCGTTGGACCTCCCTTTATGAAAATTTTAATCATTAGATTGCATGGTTAATCGTAAATGTATTTTTGTTTTACCGAGTATAGTAGGGAGGTTTATGCCAATGTTCTACACCATATAAATCCAACGAAAAAGAGAGATTTAAAAATGATATTGAATATCCCTGATTAAGTGTCATTTATATGATAAGACTATTTCTGATTTATTTTATAGATATTGGTGTAGTAGAGTTATTGTATTGGATATTCAGGTTTTTTATTCAAAGACCAATGGGACAATACATTAAATACTAGGAGGGAATCTTTGTTTTATTATAATAACTAGAGGTAAAGATACTGTTTTTTGTGCATTTTTCAGGGAATTCTATATTCCTAAAGGGAAATGGAAAGACTCCAGATGCAAGTCTATCTATCTGTGTCTGTTTGTGTGTCTGTGTGCGTGCGTGTAGATACACTGCTCCACACCGAATGTAAGGGTGTCACTGGACCCGTCCTCCCAATAAGTTCCATGTTCTGTGGTCTTTCATTCTTTTAATCATCAGCCTCCATCGTCATCACTACATCAGTCTAAGGGGAAATTAGTTTCTACATTTGCCAAATAATTCTCTTGTGTTTCTTTGACTGCCTGGCTGTTCCAACCTGATACGGTTTTCTCTCACTGTACTGCTCTCTCTGATTGGATCAGTGACTCAAGCAACTTGGAACCAAGTGCTTCTCGGCTGGCAACATCATTGAGTGTGGAGGTCAAAGCAAGCAGTGTGAGAGGCTTGACTTCCATCACAATCAGACGTGACTCACTGTGTCTTTTCTACATTATAATTAGATCCATTTAAACTCTAATGATTTGCTCCTTCATGCCTGGGGGACATCCTCATAGATTCTGGACTGGCAAAGCTCAAAGGATAAATAGTATTCAGCTCAAATAGTATCAATTTGAGGACTATATTGCCTTCATTTTGTTTTCTGAGAGACCCAAGTGGACTGCAGTGACCATAGGATCCATGATATCCATGATAGCTGCAGTTTCCCTCTCATTTAATAAACACAGCAATTAACAGCAGCATCTTAGCCAGTGTAATTTCTTGCAGGACATTTGCTCTCGTGGATAGTTGTTAAAAAATGACAAATGTGATGTACTGGCTCTTTCCCACAAAATGCTTATGATTCAGAATTGCCCAAGATTGCAGTAGAAGCAGTAAAAAAAAAAAAAAGCCTAAACCATAAAACCACACCTGCAGTAGACGATTTGATGACTAAAAACCCTTGAATCTATTTTTGGTTCCTACATTGCCATTACCCCATACATCTTCCTGATGTATTTCTTCCACCTTTTTATAACTATTGGATGAAATTCAAGAGAGCACTGTGAAAAAGTGGAAGGCATACAGTTTGGAAGAGGTGTTGGAGGATGAATGTGTAACACTCTCAACACTGCTCACAGGAACTGACTGAATACAACATCCTATTTTGTTAATAAATGAGAACTTTTCAAAATCAATTAAACTGTTTAAGAACAAGTGTTTCGTTCCATGACTTAAAACACTGAGCCATACTGAAGGGTCTGAAAAGTAGCAGTAGATGGCAGCATTGATCCAATGATCAAGGTTAGGCGGGTACTGGCCCTCTTCTCAGTGGAGACGGTGAACAGTTGCTATGCACTATGGAAGAAAAATGTTGTTTCTATTTTTTATGCAGAAAGTTGAATCCAATTTGATGCCAATATCCCCTTAATGTGCCACCTTCAGTCTGTAGCCCTCTTTCAGGCTCCTCCTGATATTAAAGGTTTGATCATCAACAGCATTGGACGCTGTGAGGTCTTTGCTGCAGCTATATATCTTGTTTCCCCCCTGGACTGAAATCCTCCACGTTAAATTGAGACGGATGAGTTGCTTGGATTGTACATTAAAAAAGATATCCGTACAAGTTTAAGATGCACATGGGCGTTCAGCTCCTCATGTTTAACTCACAGAATTTCTCAACTTTAACTAAATGATCAGAAACATTATCACCCAGAACGCTGTTACGCTATTAATATGTCCGGAAACAATTAACGCCAAAGCAGAAAGACATCGCGCTAATTTTATAGCAGTTACATAAACCATTATAGAGCTAAGTTTTAAATAGTGGTATGCACTGTAGCTCTAAAGAAAACGCATTTTCCACTTCCTGACACTAATAGAAGTGCATCAATTTATGTTTTATGGTCTCTTTACTTGATTTCGGCACATTGAACTGGGATGTTTGTTTTAATTAATAGAGGAAGAAGCAGGGGAAGAGATTAAACGCTCAAGGGCAAGACGGTTGCCAGTGAGCATTCATCGAGGGGAGACGTGATAGGGCAGGACCCTAGAAACGGGCCGCCACCACCTGCTCTTGCTTTGGTCAGATCTGGATGAATTCCTATGGCAGTTTATTCAAGGCTAATGAAACAAGGCCACACACAGACACACACATTGTGTTCTCACTTCCAATAATGACCTCTGGCCTGCAGGGTTTGACGTGTGTGTGCAGTGATTGACTTGTGGAGCCACACATCTTTCTCCTTCACCAGCGTCCACACTCGCTCGAGGCTACAACCTCCACCCGCCACACCCTTCTCTCTCTTTGGCCCCTGTTTATTATTATTCATAATTCATGTGGAATGAAGTGATCCAGGATCATTAAACACACATGAATATTTGGAGGATGAAAGTCGAATTAAGCCATCACTCCTTGGCAGGGTGTGATGTCACAGAATAGCCTTCCGTTGAATACACCCAGTGCAGAGTTTAATGGCCTGTACCTTTTATAAGTGCTACTCTGCGCTTATCCTTCAACAAACCCCCATCTGGAGACAATCTACCGCTATTGGATGGACTCAATTACAAGGGTGTGTATTTGAGTGGTACTTATAGTGTAAGTGGCAATATGTGAATCAATCATACTTAATTCATCAAAGCAGCAGAGCCACATTTATACTGGGTGTCATTTATTATTCAGCACTTTGGACTATAACCTCGCTTTTAAATTCTTGAGCAAGTGGAATGTACATACTGCATATAGAATTTCTCTCCAACAACATTCAATACTAAGTGTAGTCTATATGTAGTATATATATATGTTATAGGACTGTATAGTACCAGTGGTGGAAAGTAACCAAGTACATTTATTCAAGCGCTCTACCTCAGTACAAGTTTGAAGTATGTCATTTGCTTATCTGCATTTTATGTAGTGTTCTACTTCTTCAGCACTAAATCTCAGAGAACCACTGTTCTCTCTACTGGACGGTTAAGCCCTAAGATGGCTGCACTTATTAGATATTTTTCCAGATTATATTTTCACACCATTCCTGTCCATCAAACAGCATGCTCATGGCTGTTAAAATGTATCGGACCCGATTCTATTTTCTTCTATTTTCTTGTGTGTCTCATACTGAACTGTGTCAGATTTTCAAACAACAATGTTTCAGTCAGAGAAGACAAAATAAAGAAAAGAAGAAGGATTTATTCCAACAGACAGTGTATGGTAATGAGTCTATTAGAAAAGTCTTTGGAGCTCGGACTCTTATGGAAATTGTGATGGAAGGCTCTCGGTCCTGAGCGGCAGCATGGATACCCCCTCTGGTGTCTGGATAGTGGTGGTGATTGCGGATAACTCTGCAGATGCTGATGGATCTCCGAGGAATGGGTGGAGCTGGGAAAGTGCGGAGGACATGCAAAACTGTATTATGCCAGAACTAGCTGGATGGAGAACGAGTCATATTTAAAGATAACAGCTGATTGTGACGGGTTAAACATGCAGGTGTGACAGTTATTGGATGGATTAGGCTACCTGAATGGGTGCAGCTGATCTCAATTAATGCACCAGACTGTGGAGCAGGAAATGAGATTGAGTATGTGAGAAAGGTGAAGATAAAAGAGTGCTATGAGCAGGAACTTTAGCCCTAATGTGCAAGAGGATAGTCTTTCTGATTGTACTTTCGCTAGATCTCTATTTAACTCAAGAGAAAGGCAACAAGGGGTATAAACAACAGACAAGTTTTAAATACTTATCATAACAACATGCAATTTGGATGATGGTGGCTCAGTTGGTAGAGCGGTTGTCCACTTATCTGAAGGTCGGTGGTTCGATCCACGGGCCACCTGTTGAAGCGTCTTTTGGTAAGATACTGAACCCAAAGTTGCTCCCAGTGGCTGTTCCATCAGTGTGTGGATGATGGGGTGAATGGTTACTGCTCCAGATGAGCATATGGCACCATGGATGGCAGCCTCTATCATCACTGTATGAATGTTTGTGTGAACGGGTGAATGATGGCTCACAATGTAAAGCGCTTTTAGTGGTAGAGCAGACTAGAAACACGCTATATAATTACAGTCCATCTCTTGGGCCATATAGGTTATCTAATACCAACTCGGCCTGTTTGAAATAAGTATTTGCCAACTTTGAGAGGACGAATCGAAACTGCGATAATAACTGGTTGCAGTTGGACTAGACACTCCCAGACCAGATCACTACCAGCCCTGTTCATCCCATCATCACCTAAATAGAACCATTTTGTGGGAAAAGCTATTTTTTAAGGCTCTTGTACTGTCGACATCCCCAGTGAGACACATTATCTACAGATGGAGACGACGGGGAACAATAAAGAACCTCCCCAGCAGTAGTTGACCATCCAGAATTTCCCCAAGAGCAAAGCAAACGCTCATTTGGGAAGTCACATAAAATCCAATGAAAACATCCCAGGACCAGTAAGCCTCTGTCACATCAATAAAGGTCAGAGTTCATGGTTCCACTGTTCAAAAGACACTGCTTACCCTGAGGAACATTAAGGTTCTTCTGACCCTTTGACAGAACAAGCCTTGATGACCCAGATGTTTCATCTGCTGTAAACTAAACACGGCATATTACAAAATGAACATTATACCTGTACATTCAAGCATGGAGGAGGCAGTGCGATGTCTTGGGGATTGTTTGCCGCTTCAGGGCCGGGAAGACTTGCCATAATTGAGGGTGATGTGAATTCTGCTCTTTACCGGAAAATTATGGACTGTTCATCAGTTTGTGAGCACAAGCTCAAATGCAACTAGGTCATGCTGCAAGACGTTGGTGTTGGTGAATGGCTCAGAAGGAATAACATTAAAGCTGTGGAAGGTCCTATTGAGTGAATGTGGAGTCAAAGTCTGGACCTGAACCTCATTGAGATGCTGTGGGGGGACCTTTGAAAGAGCGGTTTTACGTGGCTGTATTATTGCAGTTCTGCAAAGAGGAGTTTGCTAAAATTCCTCCAAAGTGATGCCAGAGAGACTGATCCCAAGTTCTCTTGAGTCTTTGCAGTTGCAGTAGCTGCTGCTGCAGGTGGCACAACGAGATATTATATTATTATTATTATTATAGTATATATTATTATTATTATATACACAACAGTGCTGCGAGGATCATGATGAGAGTTCGTAAACACAAACACATCACCACCGTTCTTCATTCCCTCCATTGGCTTCCCATCTCCACCAGGATTGATTATAAGATCTCTCTCCTCACTCACCAGTGCATCAATGGCAACACCCCCCACTACCTAAAAGAACTACTCACCCCACTGACCTCAACACGATCCCTCCGTTCTACCCACTCATACCGCCTCCTCCTTCCCCGTCTAAGCTCAGCACCATGGGTGATCGGGCCTTCTGTTCTGCTGCCCCTCGTCTGTGGGATTCCCTCCCTCACCATCTGAGGGCTGAGTAAAATGTGAACAATTGGATTTAAATATGATATATAGAAGATAGACCTCCTTGAGTCGAATCGTATGCACCAAATTTGGACTAAATCAAACAAACGGTTGAGAAAATTCTGGCTTGAAAACTTTTGGAGATAAAGTTCCTCCTAGTGTCAGAAATATTTAACCAACCTTTCCCAAAACCACTCCAGTTATTCCTCGCACTAAGGTAGAAGTGGTTATGAAATTTGAAAATGATGCATTAAGTAGGTTTTGGGTTAAAAAACATGAAGGATATGCGACGGACGCATTGCCACCCACACAAGTGTGGTAAATCCCACATTATCATCATGGCTATAATGATAATATAGACAGACTAGGATGATACTGTAGATTAAAATGACATTGACCTTTGACTTCTAGAGCTAAAAATGCGACACCATTCACATTGACGCAGCAGCAATATCAATCCTAAAACAATGGTTAAACGCTAACGGACGACATTTGCTTCTTTTATTTTCATACTATAAGTAGATATTGCTGATCACCCAAACTTTTACATCTTTGCAGGCTCTGTGGTATGTGTATTTTAACTGATGTAAAGGACCTTTATGCTTCTTCTACCACTATCACAGCAAAGAAGTGTATTGCAGCAGAAGAATAGCTAAGGTGCAGAGAATCAGTCACACAACCGCATTACTCATCCTTTCCCCAGCAGAATCAAGATAGTTTCTAATCAATCAATTCCCAATGGTTTGCTTAAAATATGAAGTGTACGACTTAAGGGAAATGTTCTGTCCTCACTTTTGAGACACACAGCTGATGAAGTGACTCTCTGGCACACACACACACACACACAAAGGGACAAGAGCTCATCGCTGGCAGCATGCCACCTCATTTCAGCACCATCCTAAACCAAACGGATGAGCAAATCTTCTGAGGGATGTCCGAGCCGCTTTGTTTCTTCTCACTTTTCTCACATGCTTGTTATCTCAATATCGTTTATGCATGTTACGCCTCCCTGACATGCTAAGGGCTTATTTGACAGCGAATGCCCTCTTCTTTCCTTAACTGGCACAGGCACACACACACACACACACACACACACACACACATTAGGGGGGAGATCCATCCTGTTGCGACAGTGCTGCAGTGCTGAGTAGCAGTACCAGAGAAAAAGAGTGGGATGTTTGGCATCAGCCCCACACCACAAAATGGACTGCAGCAGGGCATCCCAAACCCTTTTTTCTTTTTCCATCACCTCACTCAAACAGCACCGCCTTATTCCCCGGATTAGAGAGGATGGCCACTGTCTGATATTAACTTACAATGTGTGGTTAAAGAGCATGGAAAGGAGCATCGGTTGCAATAAAAAGAATTCGGGACATTCTTTGTATCCCTGAACCTCACTCCACCCTGCTAAGTGTTTCCAAAAGAGAGGTGTCAGCACATTTCAGACGGCCACGCTCACCCCTGATTCCTGCCTGTTGTGGAGCCCCTTGCCAGATGTGCCATATGGAAGGTGTTTTATAGCAGGGGAGTAGAGGAGAAATGGCTGTCCTAGAGGAATCATTAGGAAATGGATCCCCACAGTATAAAGCTCATCACATCATGAATCTCCACACTCTGTGAATCTCCAGTTCCTCTCCTCTCCACTTCTCTGCTGCTGCTGCTGCTGCTGCTGCTGCTGCTGCTGCTGCTGCTGCTGCTGCTGCTGCTGCTGCTGCTGCTGCTGCTGCTGCTGCTGCTGCTGCTTTTAAACGCCTCAAACACCTTCAGAGAAGATAATGAGCTCTGTCGAAAAATCAGACTGCTTCTCATTTCCCTCTTTCAAAAGTAAGCTTTTGCCGCCCCCCCCCCCCCCCCACACTTCATTATAATCAACACTGGAGTGTCCCATATTTCTGCTGCCGAGCAGAACATGCCCTCAGAGACAGCCAATATTTTTGCTCATAACCTATAACTCCAAGCTGAACCCCCCAAAGAAGAAAGTTTTGCCTTTGAAGATTCTCATCACTATGGTAATCAGCTGATCATAGGATCTTATACCAACTCCTTGTGATGCAAATGTTTACTTGGCATGCAGAACCTCCAGATTGGAATTCTCCTCTAGTTTGTAGTCGAGTTCAGTCGAGCAATCTCACCGCCGTGGCTGATGTAATTTCACAGAGGAGATTACAATTTATGGTTAAAAAAAATCCTGGAGCCACACAGGCTGCTATCTTTAATGTGAGCACATGGAAGAAAATGAAAAAATGGGGTTAAAAATGACCATTTAGACGAGATAGCACAACCTCTCCCAAAAAGGAGGAGATAGCTCAAATGACTAGTTAGTAACTGTGACAGCTCAAGGTGTCATCATCCTTGTATTTTAAGTGGGGTTAGAAAAGTTTCATATAAACCATGCATGGCTGCCACACAGAAAGTGGACAATGTTATGCTTGTGGTTGAAAAAAATTCATAGATGCAAATGAAATAAGATTCCATTTAGACTTGAAATTTCTTTAATAAGCTGCCAGGGTCTGCATTGAGCACACATTTAAAAAGTATCTTTTACTATGTGAATATTATACTGTTCTTATATTTCACATTCACAGTAAGCTCTCTTAAGACCTCAGAGATGTGGTTTTTTCCTCCTCACCCCTAACCCTGGGCCTTTATCTTCACTGTCAGGGGAAAGCAAATTACTTCAAACTCATACATGAGTGTCTCCAGGCAGCGCTGTGTTTACTGCAGAGGAGGAGAAAAAGTTCAAGAGGAGTTAGACGTGGCACGACGGGACCATGATATGTCCATTGAAGGCTGTTCCAAGGGTTTAGATCTGTCATTGTCACAACTAATGCTTACTGTACTGGCTCGGGGGTTTTTCTGCACAGTTGTTGAGCATCTGACTTGACACTCAACAAATGCTTTCATGAAGGCCGAGAATTGTAGATAAGCAAAGAAGCAACAACAGAAGAAGTTGCCTGGCAGATGTGTTGACTACATTAACTCTTTTTCCAATTTCACATTTGGTAGCATTCTATATTATGGACAGCTCTATAATCATTTTTAACAACTGTAGCCTAATTAGTCAACCACAAAAGTCTCACTTGTCTACTCTGCAGTCAATTTCGTAGGACTCCTAAGGTGATCTGCAATTTGCCTGATTCATTTGCCTAAATCCATATAGAAGCAGGTTTAAAACGCTCCGAATTAGCTTAAACAGATCACGATAGCTTAGCAAAATAGATTTTTGCTCTGAAATGATGTTACAAGATTAGTTAGCGCTAGCCATAAGTGACATTGTAGCTTGTGTTACATGAACATGCATGTTGCTACAAGCTTACTGATGGTGAGCGATTATAAATTAGCAGCACTGTGCACGTTATGGGATGTGGAATAGTCCATTGTCCTGCTTAACCTTTAATCAAGTTAGTGAATGTTGTAGAGGTTCTTTTTGCGTTAACCATTATTAACTGGTAGCCAGTGTTAGCATGTCTATTAGCAGGAAGTGGGTTCGTAGGTCTCACTAGTAGCACGCTATGCCAGAATTAAGAATAGTTTGAAGAGGAGGTGGTTGAAATACATCAGTCCGGGAAGGATTGCAACATTATATCTAAGGTTCTGGGACTCAACAGATACACAGTCAGTCACATTATTGTCACAATCTGGCTGAATTCATGTGACAAAGAGGGAAACAACGCATAGTCAGTACATTAATATGTTTAATAAGTAATAAAAGAGTATTAATATGAAAGAGGATGTGTCTATCAGTCAGTCAGTTTGTAAGCCATGTATGTGTGAGTGAGTAGAAACAACAACAGAAGATAATCTACATAAGACAATACAAACTAATGATCCAACGTTCAGCAGGCCAGGGGGAGAGAGTGGAGAATGCTGGAAGTCTGCTTTATAATCTTAACCAGATGTGTGGCATCTCAAATCGGGCTTCAACTCCATCCACCAATTGCCTGGAACAAAAGTAAAAACACGGCTAACAAGCAAGGAAACGATAGATCAACCCTAGGGCTGTTATTAACTGCCAATGGAGAAGACCTGGAATAAGTGAACCTTCCCAGAACTGGCTGACATTCCGAAATTCCTCCCAAGAGCTCCGCGAAGAGCATGAAGGTTCATTCAGGATGTCACAAAAAATCTAAAGAAAACATCCAAGGAACTGCAGGCCTCGCTCATATAGATTAGGCTCTGTGCTTATGACATTAATGTCAGAATTGCGATATGAAAGCCACTGCTAACCCAGAAGAGCATTAAGGCTTGTCTGAATTTCGCAAAAAGTGACCCTTTATGACCCTCAGCATATGGAAGTATATTCTAGGGACTGATGAGCTGAAAGTTGAAATGTTCAGAAGGTTTCATATGAATGGTTTCACAGAATTCCACTAAGATGCTATAATACCTCCAGTCAAGCATGGAGATACTGTGTGGTGTTGCGGGATGCTTCAGTGCACAAAGTAGCGCTAGATACACACAAAAAAATGTGTTACTAAATGTCAGAAATGCTTCTAGATCTTTCCTTCAAGGCCAGTTTGAGCATCTATTCGGCTTTCATGGATGACTACGACACTCCAGGCGACCCTCCAGGCCCAAGGCCTGAGTCTTGTAAGAGCAAGACAAATGTCACAGAGGCAGAGAAAGAGGCTGATAATTTATGCTCATAATCTTTCAAACATTGCCTCGGGATATCCAAATTTAAGGATAGTTCATAAAAGCTATTCATAAATCAATTTCTAAGTTTATGTGTAAAGTTATTTGGAATAAAATACAAATGAGGACTTTCTTTTAATATGATTTATAAAGGTAGTACGACACTGTAAAAAAAAAAAAAAAAAGTAGAAAATGGATCGGAATAATAGTTATAGTTATGTCAAATCAGCATTTTTCATACAAAAACTTCCCCTGGAGAGTAAAATATGAAATGAAGATCTCCTAGATTAGATGCATAAAATCTTTTGTGTATATATATATATATATATATATATATATATATATATATATATATATATACGGAAGTCAGTTTTCTGTATATATATATATATATATATACATACAGAAAACTGACTTCCAGTCCATCACAAGTTTCCCACCTCGTATATGAGGTTAAACATGGTGAAGCTTTGTCAGACACAAGTGAGCAGTGGTTCTGCACACACTCGGACAGAGACAGGACATTCCATTGACATGCCGTCCTGCTTTCCTCACTAATGCATGCAACAATGCATCAGTTGGCTGTCCCACCAGATTAAAGGAAAGAACCGGGGATTTTCCAGAAATAGCACGTGTATCACCAATCTCACCAGCTGCTTCATGCTCCACCCAGGGACATCATAGTCCATCAATCTTTCAACAATATATTGATGGGATGTCCACATGAATTTGTCTGACAGGCGTTGGCGTTCTATGAAATATTTATTTCATATCCTCTGTCTGGTTGTCAGGTGCAATTCCTGCGCCCCTGGCTGCAAAATAGCAGAGGTTCACACATTAAGATGATAATGTTGATGGAATGCTGAAAAGCCAGAAGTGTATCGATGGTAAAGACCTATTTATGCTGAGTGTAGAGTGAGGAGAAATGAAAAGAAAGTCACATTGTAATGTGGGCTAGATGGTGACCTGATTAGTAGAGGGATTGAATTATTTAGTTTCACAATCAATCCAAAGCATTTATATTGTTGAGAAGTTGATTCCTACAAACTAACTCATGGTTTAGCGGAAACCCAACCATGTGTCTGTGAGTGACGCTATGAACCTGTTGTCTAACCTCACAGTCCTTGAGCACCAGATAACACACCGGACACGCAGCTCAGCTGTTAACTGAGCAGTGTCAACAAATATTTCATTTTCTTTTTATATCCCCGAGAAGTCGGGGCTGTTCGGGGAAATTTTCATTGCCTCGTCCACCATCACGATCCTTCATTTTAATACGATAACTCCAAAACTTTCACACGCAACTTCTTCAAATTTTACAAACACATAGACCTTGGTGCGAGGAAGAACTGGATTGCTGTTGGGAGAGGTTGGTTCTGTATTTCTGACACTGGGGGGGGGGCTTTATCTCCATTATTTCGCACAATCATTTCTCAACCACGGGTGAGATTTGGTGCCTATGAATGGACTGGAGGAGATCTATCTCGACTATATCATATTTTACTGAGATGGTTCATATTTTTCTCACTGGGGGAGATTTCTTGGGAAATATCCTGCGGACAATCTTCACATTTAATTGAAGTGTTCAATCAGGGGTTTGCTCGTACAATACAGGGGATTGGGGACTTTTCGGGGATACACCCTTGCTGTTGGGGATTACAGCACAGGTCTAATTTATAGACGGAGTCAGAGCTAAATGTGTGGTCCTTAAACTGGTGCGTCAAAAGCAAGTACATTTGCAATCTCACTCTATGTTTTCTTCAAAGTGACAGCAATGTAACTCACTCGGATGAAGCGTCAAGGTTACTCCCTGGTTTGGTGCCTCCTATTTAAAATCTGTCAGAAAGTAAATAAATTATGTTCATCAATCCGTGCAGGGAGTACAAGAAAAATGCTGTTGGGTGTGATTACGGCAGTAGTTACAGGAAGGAATCGGAGGATCGATGGCGGTGTTCCTTATGTGGCTCTAATAGCAAAACGCGCCTTCACTTTATGGGCGTGTATTCCATGTTTGCATATCAGCACAGGAGAATGTGGAGACGGCAGATTTATTGTATAATATTTTACCAAGACTCTGGACAAAGTCATAAACTGCGGCATGGGCGTACATCAGAAAACAGCTGTAAGGAAGTGGAGGAGAAAAAATTCAATGGATGGAACCGATTGAAATTCAAATCCAGTATATTCAGAGGAGTAGTCAGAAGAATTAACAGATTCTAATGATGTGGGGCCAATCGCACACCGATGCGTAATTCATCAGTGGGGCAGTGGGGTCAGGAAAGTGTCAGAGGCAACTACAGTGCTACTTAAGAATGAAAACAACCCCTCACATTGATATATTCCATTATTATGGAATATATCAATGTGGGGGGGGGGGGGTTGGAAACCGCCACAACTCACATCTGCTCTCAATGTTTTATTCCATTATGATGCAGGAATGAGATAAACGAGATGTTTGGGAGGTCAAAGATCACAAGCACTGAAATCAATATTGCTATCTACACAGCAGCCCAGTGACTAAATTACGTAAGGGGACAAACGTGTAGTTTAAGTCTGGAAGAAATCTGTCTTAAACTGAAGTGAAATGACAATATTAGCATTAAAATTAGAGAAATGTAGTCATTGATATGTGGCAACCTTTCTGTGTGTTTACTTTTACTAATAAGATAAACACTATTTGCCTTCTTATGAATTTTCATTTATAAAACTCACCTCTGGAAAATAACGGTGAACCCTTCAACTATTCCATCCCACACAACCGTCACTGGGGGAGAGATTCTTATTATGGCATTTTAATAATTTCCATCTGGCTAATGAGGGCTCTCTCACACTCCATGCCTAGAAGCACACTTGTTTGTATTGTTGCATTTTATCACTTGGTTAAATGTTAATTGGGTTTGCCTTATCATTTGCACCGAGTTGATGTCTCACTCAAAGGATTTCTCCCAAATTAGCTTTCAGGGTCTCTGCAGGTGTTGCAATTCCGCTCACACTGCTAGGCTGCCGCCCTAATGATCTGTCTGTTGATTTTGGAGCAATAAATGGAATTGACCTGAATAATCATCAGTCATCATCATCATTCTAGTGAGATCACTAACGTTTTCCAAGAACATGACACTTTATCCCGTAATGTAATTGTTGCAACACTTGCGGCTCACAACTGCACTCTTCTGCCTACATGCATCCAATTCCCCCATTAGGTACTTGCCGTTTAACATAATCAATGGATTGCAATTTCACAACCCTTCTATCTCATCAAATTGTAATTGCTCCAAAGTTTTTCTCCTACAGCCAGATTAGCATATGCTAATCCTACCAGGGTGATTCTAATTGGATGGACAGATACGGAATGATAAAAGCATTTGACTGGGGCGTGAAGATGCTGAATGATGGCTCGGCTTGAAATCTTTGGTCGTTTTATGACAACTAGGCTGCAATAAAATTCCATTTTTCATTCTAATGATTATTCTGGCCTTAGGGGCGGCATTAAATCTGTCAAAAGACCGATGAACATTGGCAAGATTGTGAACATGTGCATGAGTAAGATTTTATTGCATCATTGGCTTCATAAATACTTCATGAATTTTGTTTACTTGGATCATAATTAATCTGCAAAGGAAAAGGCTCCAGAGTGTTCATTAGGATCCGAAATGATGGATTTAAAATAGAATTTCACTCAAAAATGGATTTGGCATCATTCTTTATAGCGTATTGAACAGAAATACACAGATTTCTTACGAAGCTTGAACACGTTTTGTCATGCTTTGGGGTTTAGATCAGTCAAGTACTTTTTTATTTAGTCATTTCTTTGCTCTTGTCTCGTGCTTTTCCTTGTCATTTATTGTCATCTTTTGATCATTTTCTCTCTTTCCGTTTCAACTCATCTGCGTTTCACCTGTATTTTCACGAGTTTCCTTTCCTAACAAAAATTGTGAACTTTGATTGTGGTTTGTCTTTTCGTTCACATTGCGTCGATGTTTATATGAATCAACTTAAAATACCACTAATAATTCTGAAAATGAATTATTTATATAGCACTTAAGTGAACAAGGTTGGAAAGTGATTCACAAAATACATGAGAATAACACAATCCAAATAAAAACATAATGTTACAGTATAAAACAGAGGACCATAAAACAGCACAAGTATTTGTAAATCCAATCATGCGGAAGAAAAAGCTTTCCTGTAAATATGTTTACGGGAAATATCTTTTGAGCAATAATTTAAAAACAGGTGTTGTTTTGGCGAGCCTGATATGATCAGTCGGGGAATACCATACTCTAGGGGCTCTGATGGCGAGAGCTCAATCACCCTTGGTCACCAGCCTTATGACTACTGACATTGGGAGTTAAAAGCTCTGTGTATAAGTTGGTGCCATAACAAAAAGTTAATAAAAGAATCTAGGAATCAATTCTAAATTTGCCTGTCAACCAATGAAAGGAGAGGCAAGAACAAGGGTGATACAGGACCTGCGATTGGTCTTCGTTTAAATCCGTGTAGCCGGGTTCTGAACCAGCTGGGGCCCAGCTATTTAGGATTGACTTAGGTATGTGAGCAATCCATTACAATAGTCCAGGCATGTCAAGACGAAGCAGACCTGATTTAGGTGATATGTGATCAACTGGATTTACTTAGATTAGTGACATGTGGTTTAAAGGTCAGTATAGAGTTGAATGCGATGACTTTGTTGCTATCGGACCAACATACGGTTGCAATTATTTTGCTAGGTGATTAGGGCCAGGAGATATTTCATCATTACTCAGACAACTAATATTAACCGGTCTAAAAGAAGATCTGCGGAGGCATATAAAGGGGAAAACATATAGGACCAAGAATAGATCCTTGTGGGACTCCACACACCAGGGAAGATTATCCCATCAGCATGAAAACTGGCAACATGTTGATGTTGTTAAAACTGTGATGATGTGGCCATACTTTGGCGTGATAGAAACATGTGGAAAAATCAGCAAGAAAAATGAAGAAACCTTATCAAGTTTCAATAGTTAGTCCAGGGCCACTCTGAGTTGCAAACCCGGTTCAGTGTCTAACCAAACTCAACCTGGTTTTAGTGTGCATTTCCTGTTTGCCGTTTACATTTTTGTTTTGTTTTTACACGGGCGCTTATAGTGATTCTGCAGTGTTGATTGTAGAACGTTAAGCCGCCAACTAATCGCCCTGCTTCCATACTGTAATAAATGAGTCAGTTGTTTCAACTTTTTTTGTTGATCAGTGTGCACGAGGATAATTTATACAATACAGTCAAATGAATTTGCCCCATTTTCAAAACAAAGGGAAAGCTTTATACTTTAAGGAAAATCTTGTAATGTAACAGTTTTGCTGTTGACATGTAAATTGGGCCTTTGTTCCGTTGCATCCTCCAAGTGTCTGATTCTCTTCTGTACTTTTTGTATTTTTCCTCATCACATCGTTTATGTTTCATAATTGTCGTCTTCTAGCACCTACATATCATCCAAAAAAACAATAAAATTCTGAGTTTTGTTTGGTTTTGTATATCAGCATTTGGGTCCTATACTTTCCATTTTAGCTGAGGGTTTTATTATTTCCAAATGAGGGTTTCTTTTTTGTCTTTTCTTTTTTTACTGGTTTGAAGTGGGCTGGAAAAACTTAGTGACAGATACAATATAATGATTGAGGGATACTGTACAGAATAATCCTTTCAGTTGCAGTAACAAGAAATGATACAATAATTTTGGCCTTATCCTTTAAATAGCACCATAAATGAGATATCACAACATTTATTTTGTTGGGAATAATGATCAGGTAACACTTTATTCACCTTCATTCATAAGCACTACACTAAATGTATGGTAGCCCGGTGTTACAATGATAGTGGAAGGTTTAATGACTGGCAGGGAGAGGCGTTGTTGGAAAAGAGCTGCCCTGAGCGTTGCCTAAATCACGCTCAGGGCGATGATCATGTGACTGAGGCAGAAGGGGCACTGCAGTAACAGCAGTTGGTAATTACCACTGTATCAGCAACATGTCCTCTGTATCGTCTATTTCATTAGCTACGCATCCGCTACCAATATAAAGCAGGGTGAGCATTATTACTTTCTCCCCTCCCCTCTTCTTTTCTTTCATTACTTCGCTTCTGATAAGAGTTAATAAGCTGTGGGTGAAGAATACGGTATAGTTATTAATATATAGTACAGTTTGTGTCTGTGCCAGACATGATGTAAGTTCTACTATGTGTGTGTGTGCGTCTGTGTTTAAAACATATTTCATAAAATGGTGTAAATTATAGATGTTTTCTGGTGGGGTAAATCATTCATTCGCATTAATGTTTGTTAGATAAAGCCTCCTGGTTATATTACTCCCGCGGTGGATAGGTTAAAAGCAGTCTGCAGTTATGTTTTGAAAGCCTTTCTCTTCCCCTCATCCTTCTCTTGATCTCTTTCCCACTCCCTCATGAAAGTGCAAATGGACCCTTTTTACTTTTTACAGGAAGACAGGGCAGAAAGTTTTCTTCTTTCATTAAGGCTTCCCCAAGGAGCAGCGCTGCTACCTGAAATATGAGTACATTGGATAGCCGCAAGCAAAATCCCACTTTCATGCAACAGTGGAGGAAATAACACACATGTACAAAGTATGAATAAAAACAGAAATGCAAATGTAGAGGTGCATGAATATGTGTAGGTTTCCGCTTGTTCATACAGAACCACAAACACTCACAGAACCTTGTGGGAAGGTTCTCTGTTGTTCCAAGTCCTCCCCATCTGTAAGTACATCTTTAATGTCCTGCTCAACTGTTTGGTTTTTTTTGCATTTTGGAACATGTGAGGACTTACTTAACTAACTTGTAACTTGATACAACCAAAATAGGTGAAAGTTTTTTAGTGATCAGGCCTGAGTTTGTCTTTTCTAGCTGCAACTAGATATTCATACAATGTGGTAGTTTTTGGATTGTGTTTGAAGATCCAGCACAGTTCATATTATATAGATGCAAAAGCAGATGACAACAGGATAAAGTCAATACCTTTTCATAGCACTGTATGAGATTCAGGCAGAGATTACTACCTCTGAGGATTTCCACAGAATCCAAAACGCATTGGTTCATTTGCTCCTTTGTTATGAAATAATGTATTTTCTGAATGGACTAAATAGCGACAATCAGCTAAGTGTGTCGTGAATATTAATGTCAGTTATGGACGTTAGCTCAAATACTCTATGTCTATGGTCTACATCCAAAGCAGAGCCTACCTTTGGACTTTCAGAACTTGCGGACATTAGCAAAACAAATCTAAATAAAAACAAGGGTGTATTTTCATGTTCTCTAGAAGCGCAATCATCATGTTTACCCCTCAGAATTGGCTCTTGAGTGCAGCAACATCTCAACATATCAAGTGCAAATTAAGCCTTCTGAGAATCCTCATTAACATGACGGACTAATGGGATTAGAATATTATTCAAAACTAGTAACTAAACTGTTGTACCTGACAGCAAGGGTATATTCCCCAAAAGAGCCCCCAATCCCTTAATTTGTACAAGAAATCCCCCTGATTGAATTCCTCAAATTATGTGAAATTATGTCTGAAAAACTTGGTTTGAAAAAGCTCCATCTTTTCATCAAAATATGAAATACTGGAGTAAAAGATGACATTTACAAGATAAATCTCCTCCAGTCAATTTATATGCACCACAAATGGACGGAATCGGACCAACGGTTGAGATATTCTACCCCCAAATCTTTGGAGATAAAGCTCCCCCTAATGTCAGCAATATTCAACCAACCTTTCCCCAAATCACTCCAGTTCTTCCTTGCACTAAGATCAAAGTGGGTATGATAATTGGAAAATGTTCCATGAAACGGTTTTGTATTAACACAAAGGATCAGTGGCGGTGGTGATGACATTCCATATTTTTCGAGATATCCATTCCCAGAGTATTTCACCAGCTGTATCTGCGTACAGCAATATGGTGACATCCGCTAGAACTGATTGCATGTGAGAGTCAGAGTGCGAAGTAAAGGAGGGGAGGAGGAGATGGATTGGTGTATAGTAGTGGAGTACCCCTCCCCTTCATCATCATTTCTCCCAACGTTGGATAAATCATCCTCATCCAATTATGAGAAAGTCTGTAGTCTAGATTACGTGGTTTTACCGCGGGGCAGGGAAGAGATCATTCTCACGGACGTCTTCCGTCCTGAATGAGAGTTTGATTCCCCTGGAGCTTCAACGGGGCAAGTCCTTTTAATTAATGGGGCTCCACGAATTGGTTCAGCTATGCAAAATGCTAAATGTTTTTTTTAATGGATTGTCTCTTTCTCAGCAAACAGACACCCCCTCCAACCTCTCACCGGCACTACCAACCTAATTATCTCTCTCGCAGTTGGTGACAACTATGGTTCATTTTGCCTCTTCTGAGGGGACAGCTTGATAGTTTGGGTAGAGAGTTTATTCAATTGCTCTATAACTTTTAAACCAAAAAAATGTTATATTTGCGGTACACATTTCATACACCTACTACAGATATAATAGAGAAAATAAATCATATATGTACGAAAAGGAGCAGGAAGAAGCAAAAGCTTATAAATTCCAACCCCATATTCAACTGTTGATTGTAACCTACATATTAAGCAGTTATACACAGATTTTGTCATATGTACACCAATTATTTGCAATAGTACAACTAATCAAAAAATGTACTAATCCATACTAGAAAAACCTCAATATACTAAACAGTCTCAATCCTAGTTCTATTCACAACCTCTCACCTTATTATCACCTATCTCAATACAGTCATAATAACAGCCCACTCTCAAAATCAATTATCTTATGATCTACTGTGATCGTTTCAATCCTCCCTTCATCTCACTAAAATAAAGACAATATATCAAAGTATAATAATAATTGATGCTCTATTTATCCTGAGGGAAATTCACTTACCTGCATTTGGCCCATTCCTTAGGGAGCAGTTCCTGTGTTGCTACACACCAGCAGCATATTGGATTAAGGGTCTTACTCAAGGACCCTACATGTACACTAGCTGGGACTCCAGTTACTGCCTGATCCTCTGATTGCACGGAGGAACGCTCTACCCACTGAGCTACATCCACGCATTTGTAATACTCACCGCTATTATACTTGTCTTATACTGACAAGTATGCAAAAAAAGTCCCAGTATGTTTGGACTTCATAATTGCAAGTATACTTATGTAATCACAAAGTGGGCAAATATAGTATTAGTACATAAAAGTATACTGCTGGTGCAATGATACTAGTATGCACACAACATAAAGTGCACTCAAGTATACACAACATAATCAACTTATGGTACAACTCTTCTTTGTGAGGGGTGTCTGTGTTCCAAGTTGATAGACTGATGCCTGATGTCCAATGCAATCTGGCAATAGAACAGCGTTTATATCAGGTCCCAAAATATACATTTGTATTGTTCATGGAGGAATGGAAGCCAAGGCATGACAGGGATTACACATTCCACACAGTCCTCATTCACCTGGCAACTGGTGGATTTGTCCTGGGTGGAGGAAAGACAGTCTAATGTGGGCTAGTGTCTGGTGGAGGGTTAGAAAAATGTCCCTGTGAGAGAACAGACTGTTGTCACAAAAGAGAAACTTTCGCAGCTCTGAAAATTCAGTAAGAGAAATATTGTAAGATCTGAACGATGTATAACTTCCTGTCGCTCCAAAAGCACATTGTTGGAGCCATTTGACGCACAAGCTTGGAGGTATCCCCTGTGGATGAACCTGCAAGGCCTTTCTGAATCCTTCAGATGACACATCAGGAGACAAAATGATTGTTCGTTAGCACATCCGGACATCAAAAGGACTGTGCATTAAAGTCGTAACCAGCAAACGATACAGGTTTCAAAGAGAGGATTCACGCTCTAAATCTTCTTAGAGAGCTCATCAACCTATGAAAGAGTTATTAATATCCCAGCTGTCAGACCGGAAAGTAGGGACAGCAGCCAGCCTGGCACTGTCTCACCAATTCACCAAATGACCTTTTAGTTGACCTTGAACTTTGAACTTATATCATGAAGACTTAACACATGTATTAACCTTAATGCAAAAGGTTCCCCTTAGGTGTGTGTCAGAGAAAACCAACAAATGGTGAATTGTTGGATTTCAGGTGGTTTCTGATGTGATATAAAAAAACAAAAAGCAGAGGGGTTGAGCGAGAATCCTGCCTGCACAGCAGATAGTTTACCCTCGCGAAACCTTGATAACCCCTCGACCCTCCCTTCTACTCCCTCCCTCCAGCAAGCACCGTCACCAACTCACCCCTTTCCACCTCTTTCCCTCCCCCAACCACTGGTCCCCACGGCTACCATTTGTGAATTCATCTCTGCCCCCACAGTCCTGCTCAGCTGTCACATCGCATCTTGCACACCCAGACAGTCAACGATAACAGTGTTAGGGCTTTTCATATTCCGTACGCCCAGTTTCCATCACCCACTATACCGACATGCAATGTTACCCACAGTCTTTCAGCAATATTAACCCAATCCTTACCTTCACGCCAACCCATGTTCAGAGTGACACGATGTTTAGTTCTCCGTCTCTCTCTTAATCATTTTTTGGTGTTTCCTTCGGGAGGTTTTTAGGAACAATGGCGTCAACCAAACAACACTGGAGTAGGTACACAATACAGCCCACTAAGAGGGGCATCATCTGTAATTAGTGTCATCAAAGACAAAATATCCCCTTTATTGTCCTGCTCAGCTGTTTTGTTGGGCTCATTTTTAGTCTCTATTTTATTCAAAAAAGTGTTGAATGAACCTGTTTATAATATGACAATTTAAATTTACCAAATTTAAATTGTCATTTAATTGTGGCAGCATGCTTATGCTAAAGAGTAATGGGCTAAGATAAAAACCCTGGGGGTCACCACAGTTCAAAGGGGGCATTAACCATGCCTGTCAAGAAAGTTGTATTTGATAAGTTGGATCTCTTTTGGCATATTAAAGCCTGTGAGGACTTACTAAACAGAATTATGTAACTTGATACAACCAAAAAAGGTCAATTATATTTGTAAAAACATACTTAACAAGAGGTTCAGCTAATCTAATTAAAATGAACTATTGCTATTATAGTACATAATTTTTTCATCACATAGAATTGGAGATCAGTCTTTTTCTTTTTTCTTTATATATGCATGCACTTTATTCCCGTATTTTAACTTAGATGTGTATTTTTTGTGTATATGTATGTGTATATGTAGGTGTACGTATTTATATATGTCTTATTATATAGTATGTCTTACTTTTTAGTCACCTTTAGAATACCTGAATGCTGGTATGCTAATAAAGTTTCCTATATATCTATAAGTATGAAATAATACAAGACTGATTTATTTATTTTCTTATCATTTAAAAACATAAAAGACAAAAAAAAATTGTCATGTTTTGGTAAATTTAAATTGTCCAAGATATTAAATTAATGAAATCCCCCAGAGAAATAAAATATGACATTTTTTCCTTTGTGACTACATGAAAGGGATCATTTGAAATACAGCACAATTATTTGGCGATATACTAGTAAGTTTTCTAAATGTGAAAAAATATATAAATGAGCTCTTTCAACAAACCATCCTCGAAGCTTTCCAGTTTAACCCATTTGCCGTTCCAATAAAATTTAGGGGCCCCAGGATGTAGAAATATTCAAATAAATGTTGCAAAGATTGCACATACATGTAAAATGGAGAAGTTTGTGTGTTTTCTGTTGTTTGATATCTTGCCAAATGATACATTGGATTAGTACAAAGTGTTCAAGAGCGATATAACATGAGGTGACAGCTGAAGGGACCTCTGATACATCCAACCGGATTTTCCCTTCCAGAAATCTGCTTGTTTTTGAAACATTCTTTTTTGATATGATATCATGACATGGTTGGAACCAATGGAGAATTGTCTTCTGTCCTATGCTTTCATTACTATGCCCTCCCCCCCAAAGAAATACACCATTGCTTCTTAAAGGTGGTGACTGCCAGGACTCTCCATCTATATTTTGCATCTGCAGGACTGTCCGTTCTGCTCCCTGAAAAAGGATTTAAATATATGCATGCTGGAATTAAAACAGCCCCTCAAACTGTAGTGAAACAGTGTCAGAGGTTAGATTATCAAAGCTAGAGATTAATTTTTTACATAATTAGTTAAAGTATTATCATTACTGTGTTATAAGTGGGCTCTAACACCCTTTAAGAAAATGTTAAAGAAGCTAATTACTCGACTTCCATATTTCATTAAAAAAAAGTGAGCTGCGGTATGAAGATAAATGGATATGTGCAAACGTTAAACTTCATTAAAATACCATTTTGCACCAAGCCAACTGGTTACACTACAGATTTCACGTACATTGTAATTCTCAGAGCTGTTTTTTTCTTTTTGTATAATTATCATTTACATTTTCAGTACCATAAGTCTTGCACTGATGAAACTATTCAGACAACAGAGAAAAATAGTGTCAATCACCCGATGAGTCCTCAGACATTTCTGTTGAATTGTTGACGGTAGACATTTGGATTTCACACAGCTCAGGCCGAGGATGCCGGAAGAAATAATAACCACCTATAATCACCTTCCATCGCAATAAAAAAAAAAAAAAATTACAACCGTGGCCTACTTACAGATATGATGAATTATCAATGAATGCGTAAAAGCAACCATTCCGGATCACATCACCAAATTCAGTGGCACACCTAAAAACACGTTATACACCAGGGAATCCATTAGATTCCATGTATCATGCTTCGGCTTGTCCATGCATGAACAGTACACATACTATGTATGAAGGTACAAGCAGCAATGATAACAACTCATGCAGGATAAAAAAGTGAGTCAGAAAAGTCCTCGTCTTTTTTCTGCATGTACCATGTGCCACATAGTGGGGGTGGTGCTGATAGAGATAGACAGCCAACAGGGCCACTACCTGAGAACCTACATGTCTCTGAAAGAAAGGGGGTCCGCTCCCTCAAAACAAGGACTGAGAGGTTGACCCATACAGAAAAAACTGAACTCTAAACATCGTTCCTACAAACTGATGGTAAGAAGTAATCAAGGAAGGAAGATTTAAACTTTTCAGCAGATCTCATTGCACGTCCGGACATTTTATGCACACGGTATTAAATTCTTCCTTTTAACCTGCTCTGCTCATTGAATTTTGCGTCTATGGACAGGTAAGGTTTTTCTTCGTCTTTCGGCTGCTCACTTTCAGGGTTGCCCCGGTGGATCACCTGTTTTCATCCATAGGTGGGTACCCTGCTGGCTAACCGTACCAGTGACGGTATTCGTTAACCAGGGCCAAAACCGATCCGGCTCAGAAATCAGTTCTGTGTTCTGCATATGGATAAATAATAATAAATAATTTATTCAATATAAAATTGACGAATAAAATGATTGCAGTTGTTACTATGTGGGGGTAATCTTTGATTAAACACAACGAAAATACCAATATTTTTATTCTTGACTGATTTTCTCTGGATAAAAAATAATATATAATATCATTTTCATAAAGTACACCAGGAAAAATGATTTACCCAGGAACTCTTTGATAAGCATTTCATTACATTTGATGTGAGTAAATGGATGTTGTTGGAAAGTATCAGATGGAATCTCCATTTGGCACATTTGAATAGCCATTGTACCCAAAATGTACCAGAAAGGGAATTTTGAGCTGAAAGAGGGCTTCAAAATACAACCTATATCAAATATAGAGAGTTATTTGCACATTCTACTACCTTTGGCTTGGACATTAACATTGTTTATTAAAATCTAGCATTGTGCCCCGTAACACAAGAAAAAATGCTAAAATAATGCTTTTAAATTGTTGGTATGCCTGCAAACTATGGCGTCTTATACTCAGCTGCCAATGTCCCATTTTGCACCCGTTAGTCATAAAAAATGGGATATGAGCGAGAGAATATCAAAAACTTCTAATCACAAACCTTGGGGACCTGTGCTCTAATGGAAGACAGAATTTAGGGCAGGAGACAGGAGAATGGGCTTAGCTAGAGGAAAGGAAATGTTTTCTGAGAGCTGGACAAATGCATTGTAGAGAGTGCAGCATGGGGACAAGATGCCTAGTGGGAAATGTCAAAGTAGAGGGAGAGAGCTTGTGAAAGTTTGACAGAAAGCAGAGGAAGGAAGAGGAAGGAAGGTGGAACAAACTAAGAAACGTCTGTTTAATGTACTGCTGAAGAAGACAAAAGACGAGAGCAGGAAATATGTTTCATCCTCGCTGTTTGTTGTGATTTCTTGTGAAATTTGGCAGAAACTTTGGACCGTTATAGAACTATTTCACGGTCTAGCTCAACAGTAAGAATAATCTTCTCCCTCCATATGTACAGATGAAATTAGTTAAATTATGTATTTTTACAGGATTTTTAAATTTTTTTAGGGAAAACTATTTGCATCAGAAAAAAAATAAATAGCAAGTTTACTAGGAGTATGTGCTAAAACCTTCAAAGAGTAGCAGCTGTGATGGTGGGCCATGTCTTACAGGCTGTGTCTCAAACATTTTCTGGCACTTAAACATAACTGTATCTTTAAAATTCACCTGTTTTAGAAAAATGTTTCCTCAGCAAAGGAAATGTGGATAATGAGCTAAGGATTTCACATAGTGTCCAAAAATATAGTTAATTCTTTAAGTAGAAGACCCAACACTCTAGAGAGAAAAGAGAGGTGTTTTTTCTTTTCTCCAAATTACAAATTAATTTTGTCATTAAATTCAGAGACACAACTGTGACTCCGTGATAGAGAGGCTTCAAAAGCAAATTTGAGGCTGGAGTCTGTCAAATGCATTAAATGGGTGACTGTGCTCAAGCATAAATCCATTTGTTTGAAAGTCTGTGGTTCAATCCCTGGTACTCGGTTGTCTCAAGAAAATCTAAATCTACTACCAAAAGGAAAATATGAACTATTCGAGTAAGATATGACAGATAGATCTCCCTCGAGTGGACTCGTATGAACTTAATTTGAGTAAGTCTGACCAGAGGTCGAGAAATGATGGCCCGAAAATGTTTAAATATAAACTCCTTGTGGGCTTAGGAACATACAATCCAGTTCTTCCTCGCACTATGATGGATGTGGGTCTAAAATTTGAAAATGACCGATGAAATTGTTTTTGTTCTTCCCCTTTTATTCCACCCTTGTTCTGTACAAATACAATGATAATGAGTCCAACAGAGGTGAATCAGACAAATGTATAAATGCGAGACTAGCACACCGGGATGTGATGTTTTGACCACATATTAAGTGTGAGGCCCACGATTGGAAGACTTTAAATTAGAGCAAAAGTGCAACATTGAGGATTTCCTTAACCTCATTAGTCAATTATTTTTTTCACCATGTTAATCCAACGTTGAAAAAGAACTGTTTTGCGCTGCTGTGCAATACCTCAAACCTTTTTTTGCTAGCGACTCCAAGACCGGTGTGTCGCTATTTTGGTTTGTTCAGTGTAAACAAACAAAGGTGTCGTGGAGAGAGAAGGATCTTTCTTGCTACACTACTGTGTTGTGGAATCACTGTTACAAAGGGACAACGTGTTCAATAGCAGAGACTTACCTTTTTAAATTCAGTCGCTATTAACGTCGCTACAAATGCGATAAACATCACTATCAATGATATAAACGTCGCTATAAGTGCTTTAAACATCACTATCAATGATATAATCGTCGCTATAAGTGCTTTAAACATCACTGCTGGCAGCATTAACATCGGTATAAATGCGATAAACATCAGTATGAATGATATAAACGTCACTATAAACGCAATGAACATCACTATGAACGTTCATTTTCATATTGACAGCATGCTGCACGTGACGTCTTTGTTATTGCTCTTTTCTGCTTGGGGGTCAGTTTAGGAATTTTGCTCTTACTGGAGTTTTATATGGGACACATTTTAAAAGTAGTGTGAGCAGCTACAAAAAAAAGGAAAAAATCTGAATTGGGCATTAAGACTGGCAGGGTGACTTAGCCTCTGTTGGTCCTGTGAAAAAATAGCAGAATAGATCTCACGTTTTTCCCAATAGGTGGGTTTACACAGACAGCCTGATTCCGATTAGATTCGGAAAAGACGTCTATTCGGAAAGAAAAGGCTGCATGTAAATACCCCTTTCAGAATGATAAAAACGTTTACGAATTAGATTTCATTCCCTTGCAAGGAGGTAGTCAAAATCCTTTTGAAAGCCTTTCCGATTGCGAGTCGCTGCATGTAAACGCTGTGTCAGAAACCTTGCTGTTTGAGTTGTATCTGCGCATGTGTAGCGTTGTGATGTTACGGCGTGATGTACGTTTTTTTCAGCAACGCAATGCATTTTAAATACGGCGACTTCAAAAGAGTACCCGTCTGCATCGGAAAGTGATTTATTCATTGCAACTTTGAAATATTTTAACATTTTTGGACGGATAGATGGGCGAAAATTCACTTCTTTGTCATATTCTTCTTCTGGGCGCTTGTTGGCGGTCGGCACTGAGCACACCAAAGCATTATCGCCACCTTATGAACGGCAATGTGGATCGTCAGCGCATTTGTGAAAGCGTTTCCGATTAGGTGAGTCGATGCATGTAAACACCGGGTCGGAAAAGATCACAAGTATGTAAACAGGCGACCGACATTGCAAATCGGAAAACTTTTATTCGGAAAAGAGAAAAGTGTCCAATGTAAACACACCTAGTGGCAGCTAGAACAGGTTCCAATCCGGAAACCCAAAGCCCACTTACTCTCCCAATGCTCCCCCAACCCTGCAAAAAAGTTAGCAAAGACCCAAGGAAGCTTTGGAAACATAAAGAAATTGAGCATTCAGAGTTTCCGGCTCCAAAACTCCCTTATTTTCACTGACGTAAGATGTACGAACTGACATGTTACGTTTTGACTGACAACCACATCACCTGACAGCACAGGACGGCTATTTGACAGAAGCCCAGAATATAGCCCTCACAACCAAGCTAGATGTTGTTGGTTTTGGAACAAATGCACTATTTCAGAGATAAAGTCCCACAAACAGTATGAATAAAAGTTGTCATTGTAAATAAAAGCCCGGATCCACTGAACCATTGCTTGTGTTGTGTCCTCCTCCGCTGATATTCATTTTTGCTGACAGCCCCTTTTCAAAAGCCCTTTGTAACCCATTCCCCTGGGCATTTGTTTGTAGCACGTCAAAGGAAGGTCCCTCTCCCTCAATCAGCCTTCCTGACGCAGATGTGCAAGTTTTCAAATGTCACAAAAGCATGTCGCGTCAATCACCTGCCCCATTCAGCGCCACGATAAGGGAAAAAGTTGAGCATAAGAGGAAAAGGCAAACATAAATACAGGGTCGCTCGACTTGAGTGACTAACTCGGCTTATTACTGAACCGCGCAAAGCTGACAAATAAATAAAAAAAGGAGATGAAAACAAAGTCGGCTGGGTCTTCAATTTCACGCAAGACTGCTTTGCATCATTGCTGTCGATCCCTATAATAAAGAGCCTCTGCGTTCTGAATAGTGATTACTTCCTTGTTCAATGTGTCACACAGCTCATATGTAGGTGCTCAAACGATTCTTCACACACAGCAGGCGGTGCCTCAAACCTGACATCAATTCAGTCACACGAGGACACCTCGGTGTTTGTTTAGCCATGCGTCTGTATATTTGTTTGTTCCCAAGCACATCTTAAGCATGTAGGGGACTTTACGTGCAGGTCACCTGCGATAGATTAAATAGGGAGCCGTAGAAGCTGGTGTCTTTCTGTTTCACCTCTCTTTGTCTGTGCTTTTGGAATCAACCGAGACACCTGTCACATGAACAGCCCTCAAGGGTTCCGCAGCCAAGTCAGAAAAACAGAAGGAGAAACAAAAAGAAAATCAGGCCATCAAGGATGCTTGTCACGCCAGCAGGCAGGTCGCCCAACATTGGCCCTGTGAATGTGAATGTGATCAATATCAGGCTGAGGTTGAAGAAAGATACACGAGCACACATGTTCCTGGAGACACCGCTATCTGCACTCTTCGATTACCATAACTCACTTATTCACGTGCCAGCGGGAAAAATGTCCCGCGTCAGCATTTTGCTGCTGGTCCGTGTTCGCCATTAAGCTTTTGATTGCATTATGGGACACAAGCGTGATTGATGCAAGCAGGGAAAAGGGTTATGCTGCAGAGACAAGACAGTACGCCCACTCCAATCAATCAATCCGTCCACAGGTTAATCATTTCGATCACTGCGTAAAAGACTAGATCGAAGAAATGCTGGAGATAAATTGAAATATGTCGGGGAAACTATAAATGAAAAAAATACAGTAGAAAATCTGCGTCAAAGGTCTCGCTATAATGAAAAATGTGGGCTGATGTTGAAAAGCGACTGTGAGCAAAACCCACAAAGCCTTGTTCCAAATGTCTTCGTATTTAGCACACTAGGGGGAGCTTTTTTACAAAATACCCTGTTTTTTCAGACATAACTGCATAACCGTTGGTCGGATGTAGGCCACATTGGCGTACATGAATCAGCTTGAGAAGATCTATATTTTCTATATCTATCTATATTTCAATCTTATAGTACAAAATGTATGCACAAGAGGGAGCTCTTTACAAAAGACCCTGTTCTCCGGATAATAACTTCTAAAACCCTTGGTCCGATTTAGTCCAAATTTGGTGCAGATAATTTGACTCGAGGAGATCTAATTTGTTTATATCATATTTTACTCCACTAGGGGGATTTTTTTTTACTGTATGAAATAAGATATTTTTTGGACATAACTTCCTAACTGTTGGTCTGATTTAGTCTAGCTTGGTAATGGTAAACATGAATAACTTTGAGGACACTTGTCTTGCATTTATAATATTTTACTTTAACAGTTTATTTCTGTATCACTAGTTGAGCTTTGTTTTGTTTTTTTACGGTTTTGGATATAACGTCATGACAAATTTCAGGAGTTCAATCGGGGGATTGTTTGTGCACAACGCAGGAGATAGGGGCTTTCTGGGATATACCCTAGCTGTCGGGGACGACAGCGTAGGCCTAGTTTTGCACTGATGCCTCGGTTGTTATAGATTGAGGACACTGTAGCACAAAGGGTCTCTGACTGTTGACTTCATTAGAAGTAAAGCAAAGAAAAAGCCCGTGTGGTGTATATTTGAACCCTGAGTGCCGACAACCATGCCGTTGCTGCTTCGGTTAAGTTGGGCTTTACTTTAAGTTATTCAAATATTAATGAAGAAAGTTTGCTCAATTTGGCCCAGTAACATTTCTTTATAGATTTACATATGCCATCATTAACAGCCAGCATTAATTGGTCATACATACATGCACCGTGGACATAAGGTAGCAAACTGAAACTAGCATTAATGTTATCAATTTCCACGGTCGATGTAACATTTAAGTAAATATACCTTTCTATAAACGGCAGTAGGTGGCGCTGTGTGATTTCATGCTTTGTCCCCGCTGTTTGATTATCTTACACCATCCCGTCATCCCATATGAATCTGTTCCTTCTTAAGATCAACTATGTTAGCTTAATTGTTGATAAATATACTGAATGTTTTAGGGAAGGAATTATGGATGTAAAGCAGCTATGAAGACGAGACACTTGTAGTTGTCCTGTTTGTTGTCATTTTCTTTTAATAATAATAATGACCAATCATTTATTTATCAAATGTTATACAGTACATACAGTACAATGTCGTGAAATTTATCTCTGCATTCAACCCGTCCCTGCGGGAGCAGTGGGCGGTCCCTCTGAATCAACCAGGGAGCTGAGGTTTCAGGGTCTTGCTCAAGAACCCACGGCTTGTTGCTTGGGGGCTAGGATTGAACCCTTGTCTCGGGGTTGAGGGACATCTGTTTCACCCATTGCGCTAAAGCCCCCCTCCAAGGATACCCAATGTGTTTGTTGGACTGACTGAGAGAACTGATTCATGTACATAGGCGCAACTGGAACCGCTGGAAATCCGTTTGGTGCGTAAATAAGACTCAGGATCTGGAATCTCTTTGGAGATGCTCTCCATTTATTATCTGGCAAAATGAAAGATCTGCGCTTCAATGAACAAGCTGACAATCCCGTCAAGCTTTTCACTAAATAAAATTAGAAGGGGACTGTTGGGACATTAGTGTTATGTTTCAGTTCAAAATACAGGACCCAAATGCAAACACACACACAAAATAATAAGGGGAATACAACCTTACACTAACAATAATCAAAGCAATAATAAAACAGAACAGAACCATGAGAAGTTAGCTTTTTCATCAGTTACCCCAGCAATTTCATGATTCAAAAATATGTCTGAACATGAGAAATGAATAGCCTTACATGTTCCATGACAAAAATACACATCTAACCAACAGAAATAAAAGTATGTCAATGGATGATAAGCTAAAGTAAAACAGGGAAGCACTAACTTCTCCCCTGAGGGGAAAAAAAGGGGCACGGTTGAGTGATAAAACAATATATATAAGGGGTACCCAAAAAAAGAAATAAGGATGGCATTTTGACATGTCTTACAAACTAAACAAAGAACAGCTGGAGGTCCAAACAATCATGTAAACAAAAATAGAACCCAATTAATAACATTTTTTGTTATTATAACTGAACCAGTAACACAAAGTATCGGGGAAATCGACATGTAGCATAATTAATATATTACAAAAATGATAAAAAAAAAAAATAATCTGCTGTGTGAGATTCTTTTGAGAAAGCTTTCACATGAACACATGATGCGATGGTGCCTCAGGATAGAACTGCACTTTAAGAAATAATCTCCTGTAAGGATGTCTACCAATAACCCCCTTATAAAATCATTAATTCATAGCCTGAACAACTGAGTATTGAGTAATTACTACTAAAATATGGCATCTGCCCTTTGCATTGGGTCGCAGTGCTGAGTCTGAGTATTGCTCTGCGTTATAATTGCCTATGCCGGCTCCTCAGGGCAGGATCTGCCCACGATGACCACGACTGATGACTTGATTGTGCTGCTCTTTCAATCTGCGTTTCAGCTTCTTAGATCAAACATAGGGACTACGTCCATATCACATCTGATTACATCATATATATGCCTGATGCACGGTTGCTCCTGCTCTCTCGTGATAGCTCTGTCATATCCTCTTAACGTTGCCATTTAATTCACTCCGGTGCTCCGGCTCTCGCCGGTCCATCTCGCTTTCGCTCTTACAGCTTCAGCTAATCATGAAGAAAGTCGTCGCCTCCTTTGGCGGGATTTGTCACATTCTCGGTCAATCTCATAATATGATTCGTTCCTGTCTAAGCGGTTTCATTCTCCAGTTAGAGATAAAACAACTAGCCGATGTTTTCGACCCAACCGGAAGCGTTCTGTTGGATGGATTTTGTGTAATGAGTGAGAACTGCATGTCAATTGGTTCCAGCAAATTAGCAGTGGAGACAAAGAGCTGATTTACTGGCCTGATGTAATCCACGGGTCCTCTAAGTAATAATAATAATAATAATAATACATTTAATTTATAACGCACTTTACATTTGGATCAAATCTCAAAGTGCTAAAGGTAAAACCAGATAAAATCATCAATAAAAAATATAATAATAACTATAAAAACATGATCAAAAAGCAGCAATGTTAATTAAAAGTTATAGGTTCTGCTAAAACCGAAAGTTTATGTACATTTTTAAATGTGTCAGTCGTTTGTGGAGCCCTCAGATGGTCAGGGAGGGCATTCCACAGACGAGGGGCAGCAGAACAGAAGGCCTGATCACCCATGGTGCTGAGCTTAGTCCGGGGAAGGAGG
Organism: Lophius americanus; assembly: GCA_037951165.1. Classification (NCBI taxonomy): domain Eukaryota; kingdom Metazoa; phylum Chordata; class Actinopteri; order Lophiiformes; family Lophiidae; genus Lophius; species Lophius americanus. The sequence goes on along the minus strand of JBBDHG010000090.1, from coordinate 905,030 downwards.
AGGCAGTATGAGTGGGTAGAACGGAGGGATCGTGTTGTCTAAGTGTTGTCTAAGTGCCAATCTAATGGACCGAACACACATATACACACACAAAAACATTTCACAATAAGTCAGAGGGGATCAAGTCCATGGATATAGTCCGTTCTTGCTAAAACATATCTCACTCCTTGTGAAATTCTACCGATTGCTGTCACCACTACAGCTTGAATACTCTGGGAAAAATGGACTTTCAAAATATTAGAATGTGCCTGAGCCAAAGCTCAAGGGAAGAAATGTGTCCATTAATAATTCATGGTCACACAATCAGAGGAAGACAGGTTGTCAGTTACAAGATTTTTTTTCCTCAGTGTAAAAATGCAGGATAGTCATTGCTGCAAGGGAGGGCAACTCTGCGCTTATTCTCACTTCCATTCTTTTCTCACCTTTCGCCATTTTATTCCCTGATGGGCTGTCTTACCAAACAATTTTTTTGGCGCCTTAGGAAGATTTGGTGGCTGACAGGGTCATTTCTAACCGTCTGGACTTTCTCCTTAAACAACACCCACAACAAGGAAATATTCCAATAATAGGCCGTGTGCCCATCATATCATATTTCCTGCAAGCTGATGATGCCTGGCACCTCTGTTGACAAGTGTAGACTCAATATGCCCCAATCCCCAGCCCTGACAACATCCTGAAAATCCTGGACACCGTGTGTTCAAAACCGCTTCAGTCATCCCCGAGATCCCGGACGGGATCTGGGTTGGTTGGACATTTTCACGGATCTGTAACAGACTCTACACTCAATAAAATTATATTATTTTATTGTACATACAATAACATGCCACCAATCGTCTAGTATTTAAGATGTATGAATTTTAATTACATGTAAAATTGAATTCAGATTAGATAATGTTGACTTAAATAAAGTAATAAACCTTATGATTTATATTTGTAAGTAAAGCTGGAGTGAAATAAGTAAAACTGGGATTTATACAATTGTTCTGATAAATGTTTTTGTCTTTTAAATACTTAATAAACAGTTTCATATATTTATTATCAATACATCAAATTTTGTTTAATATAATGTATATATAATTATATTCAGAATGAATATATATATATATATATATATATATATATATATATATATATATATAAAGCACTTTGAGATTTGATCCAAATGTAAAGTGCATTATAAATTAAATGTATTATTATTATTATACATCTTATGTCTTTAAAAAACTTAATAACAAGGTTTATGTGATAAACTGAACCTACTCAAAATGCATCTGATGAACGGACTTTTTGTTTTTAATAAATCTGATTACATTTTCTTCTTTAAGTATATCTTTGCTCTCTTCACCACAAAGGTACAAAACAGCAGCGGCTGTCAGACATCTGACATCATCTCCAAGATAAATCCAAGATGGCGGGGCGTCTAGACGCAGCGGCCCGGCGATCTTCCAGTTTTTTCCCCACTTTTATCTGCTGTTATATTTTGATGCTTTATGTTGACTCTATGCAATTTTAATACATACAGTTTCAATATATGGTTCTTTTTAAATAAATTAAAAGGATGCAGTTACTTAATATTTAACTATGCCACGATTCATTTGTTTGAGTCAAGGAGTTCCTTTTTGCAGCACTTTTTTTCACATGAGACAAACGGAAAGCTTTCAGAGAAAGAATCAATAGGAAAGTATATGCGGAGGGTCACAAAACTGATTTCCTTTTTAGTGCTTGCTTTTTTATGGAATATTAGATCATCATTTTGAAAAATGATCTGGTTATATTTAGACTGTTAGATACTAAACAGAGGGACAGACATGGGAAAACCACTTTTATGCTGTTTTTTTTCTTACTGAGACCATTTGATGAAATGTGGCAAAGCCTATAAAGCGCTGTTTGATAAATAATCATCTATAATGATGGCAGGTTGCAAGTAGACACAAACACCGGGTGATGCTCATATTCTACATCCAGTCCACATTTGCCCTGAATGACTGGCTCAGATAGGTTCCGCTGCGGTGAGATTGTGGTCTGTTACCGGATTGTTGTTGAGTTAATGAAGGCAATCTTCAGGGGGAAACCACTGATCTTCCATTTATTCCCACTGATGCCTTTCGCTAAATCTTAAGAGGCAGCAATCCTATCAGAAAGAAGAATGTAGCGTAGCAGAGGGCAACCTACGTGGCCACCAGTAAAACGCAAGTTTCATCTCCAATTATGATCTTCGCTTTCCTCTTGATTGTGGTCCCCACCCCCCGCATGGCATTTCACTTGTTTTAGCAGCATAAAGTAAGTGGCTCAGTTATAGCTCTGGAGGGTTTAAGGGGGGTGGGTGTGGCCAGAACTGCCTCGAATAGTCGAAGGAAGAAAAGACAAATGAGGGAGAAAAAAATATATAGTATTGTTCTTTGTGCCTGAACTTAAATCAAGATCTCTCCAAATCCAAGAGTCAGCATATGACCCCCATTTTTGATTCCTTGGTTCATGTGTCAGAGAAAAAAATACTTTCTGAGCCTGGATATGTAGTAAAAAAAAAATGGTACAGCTCTGGGATGGTGAACCCTTCTAGCACATTTTGAATTTATTAATCTTCCATGCACTCAAACATCTCATGTGCATCTCCCACCCTCCGGGGATTGAACCACACCCATAAGAAACCTTAACCCAGAATCCTTTTGGGTTCAGTCCGTTCGAATAGTATGTTGAAGCGAAGAAACATTTGCCAGGTCATAGAGGCGAAGCTACGCTGAAAAAAAAATCCAAACTGTGATATATATATGGTAAGGGTGGCCAGAGGATATTGATACAAGATAAAATCTGATTTCTTTGCAAGGAACAGAAATATTGAATTGAAGAAATTTAGGGAGCCTCCCTTTTGAGGGTTTCCAGGCACGTCCAACTGGGAGGAGGTCCCAGTGGAGACCCATCATTTTCCAGAGAATTCCACCAGATAGTGCCATTAGGGATGTCATGATTACAGTTTACTGTATACTGTATACACAACAGTATACTATTCAACATGTCCACATTTAATTGAATTGTATATAATGTTATTCTGTATTCTGCTGCTGTAACCCTGCAAATTTCCCCGTTGTGGGACTAATAAAGGTTTATCTTATCACTCTTTTTTTTCCCAATGAACTGCTGATTAAATTCACTGATTACTTAAGTCATGGTATAATAGAATGGAACTCTCTCCCCCGTCTAGAGTCACGTGTGTCTGTGCGATCAAACTGTGAGCAGCAAATTAATGCGTGGAAATATGTAACTGAAACTCCAGAGTTCTATCTACCAAAGAAATGGAACCGGTCGTCTGTGTGCAAAGATAATTCTGGATATCTATAACAATAGCGGTTGTTGTAAATGATGAATATCTAACAACACCATGGGTCTACCATGTCCCAACGTCTTCAGGATAATCATCCATCAAGATATTTAGGTCAGACACACGCCTGTCAGCCATATTATTATAACCACTGACACATGTAGTGAAGAACAATGATTATCTGCTCATCATGGTGCCTGTTAATTGGTGGATATATACAGCTGCAGGTCAGCATTTTGCCCTGAGGATGATGAGTTGGAAAATCTGAATCAGTGAAAGGACCATGATTGTTATGTTTACTTTTCAGGACCCAAATGCAAACAACTGGTAAAATCGCAATATGAACAAAAATATAGTTTAATAGAAAATTGTCTGATTTACATAACTGGCACACTCTACAGTAAGAAGCACATTTATGGCTCCAAAAGTAAGGCACAAAAAATAAAAAATAAATTATTAAACAAATTATGATCCAAAGCTAGAAAGTAACTAATAATGCTCTACAATACCAAAGTGCCAAATAATCAACCATGAGAAAAACAAAACACACACAGAGAGAGAGAGAGAGAGAGAGAGAGAGAGAGAGAGAGAGAGAGAGAGAGAGAGAGAGAGAGAGAGAGAGAGAGAGAGAGAGAGAGAGAGAGAGAGAGAGAGAGAGAGAGAGAGAGAGAGAGAGAGGAAGGAAGGCAGGAGGAAGGAAGGAAGGAAGGCACTCAAACATCCGGCAGAGTTTAGTATAAGTTATGCACATCAACATATGAAAACAAAAGTGAAATCCTTCTTTTCGCAGCAATACTTCAGCTTTTTAAAAGAGCATCATGGGATTTAACATGCCTCTAAGTTCTCTTCCTTTTCTGCAACTGCTTTTATTCCTTTCAGCTCTTACTGCTCTGTGAGGGACATCGTTCATCACCATCTAAAGCAAAAAGAGACCAAAATAAACAGCCATGTTTTCCTCACCACAGGCAGATCTCACAGGACACCTCCGTAACAGATGTCCAGGGATTTCCCCGTTTCAGCGGAACACACAGGCTGTTTTTGTTTGTGAATTTGTTTCATTTCCCCGGAACATGTCAACTGTTTTTAAACAAGACTGCGCTGAAATGCTGAGAGAGCGATCTGGACAAAACATGCAAGATACTGCAAGTTCTCGGTTCTGACAGCAGGTGATGTGTGCCATCGCTGCAGGTTTCTACTGCAGTTTGGCTTTATCTTATCCTCTTATACTGAATATATTGCATGAATGGAACAATTTCAAGGATTGTGTATATTCTATATGACATAAATCAATTTGCTTGATATGCACAAACTTTAATTCAGGTTTAATTAGGGAATCCATGTTGACACAAGGTAATTTCCAATTACATTAGGATTAAATCAGCAACATTATAAGTATTTAAATAAGCCAATTTATATTATTATTGTCCTCACAAAGAAAAAAAAAGTATTCTTTGCAGATTTTATTTGGGGGGTTTATTAATTCAGTATCTAAGACATTCCAAATTAAACATAAAATGACTAATTGTTTGGTCAAGCATGTTTTTAAATAGGAAAACAAAATCGGATTTGTAAAATTATTGAATTACCATTTATTTTTCATGGAAAATAGTCCATTTGAATTAGATTAGTTCAACCTTATTAAACGTTTTTGGTAGTATCAATTTAGATATTTCTGTTTTGTAAGTTCTCGCATGCTTTTGTGTGTAAAAAAAAATAAAAATCTTTGTTATCAAATAAGACTTCTCAAGAGCCATTATTAATGCCTCCTCTGTGGCCCGTGGTGTTCTGCAGGGCGCCACCCCTGGCACCTTAGCCTTTAGCATACATGTGCCGCCACTGGTTCATACTTCAATCAGGTTAAGTCAAGTGCCAAACGTTTTACAATAAGAAATAGTGACTCAAATTGTGCTCAACAAAACACTTGAGCAAGACCTTAAAGGATTAAGGTTTGGGTCATTGGCAATGACATGAAAATTAAGCTGACATACATTTTCTGACGGTTTCGTGAAACCGACAAACCCACACAATAAGTGTGGGTTCACTAGCCAGGAATTAAACCCAAAACCTCATTGCTGTGGAGAAACTGAGTCACCCCTGTCAGATTTAGTGATTTGCGAATTACAAATCACTCTAGAGAAAGCTACTTTCTCTAGAGGTTTCTTAAGAGCCTATGATCTTCTCACATGTCAATCATACACCGTAATGGCAAACGCAGCCAGAGGCTGGAAGTGACAATGTTTCCGCAACTTTTTCCACAATGGTTCTACCCACTTTTGAACATTGGAAAATTCCCACAAAAATATGTTGGGTTATTTTGAATGCACTCTCTAACGTTAAAGTGGGGAAAATTTCCATTTATTCTTTATAGACATAAAAAGACTTTATTTGTCATTCAAATCTAAAGCATACAGTGTTCATAAGAAGGAAAATACGTTGCATTATCTCGGAAACTCTTTAAAATAGTGCGGCAACAAGTGTACCTAAAGTTTACTCGGTGAAATAAACAGTTTAAAGTTTTAAAAGCTATAGAAAATAAATAAAATACTTTAATTGCACATGTGTATTGTAAATAGTCATAATGGAGCAGTCCTTTATAGTGTGTATTGGTCTGTATGTATGGGTCGTATGTCTCATGCTTGTAGAAAGAAGCTGTTATTGAACCTGGCTGTTCTGCTCCGAAGACTACGGAACCTCTTTTCTGAGGTCCACAGCGAGAACAGTCCATGGTGGGGGTTGGAGGGGGTCTCTGCTGGTGTTCTTAGCACTGGTCAGGCAGCGTTTTGTTGCAGCGACCTGAATGGGTGGATGTGAAGCCCCGATGATTTTCTCCGCTGTCCTCAACACCCTCTGCAGGAACTTGCAGTCAGCGGCACTGCAGGCTGCTGACCAGACAGAGATGCCGCTGGTCAGTATGCTCTCTATAGTGTGCCTGTAGAAGGTGGTGAGAATGGGGGAAGGGAGGGGTGCTCTCCTCATCCTGTGCAGAAAGCTCATGCGCCGCTGAGCTTTTTTTCTGATAGCTCTAATGTGATGGGACCAGGTCTGAGTTTCTGATATCTGCACTCCCAGGACTCTCTCTGATATCTGCTGACTCTCTCCACTGCTGTGTCATTAATGAGGAGTGGTGTGTGACTGGGCTGGCTCCTCCTGAAGTTGATGATGATCTCACTTTGTATTGTCGACATTCAGGGCCGGGTCGTTGGTTTTACACCAGTCCAGCAGATGTTTCACCTCCTCTCTGTAGGCCAGGTCGTTTTCATCCTGAATGAGGCCCACTACTGTCGTGCCATCCACAAACTTCATGATGTGGTTAGTAGAACACCTGGAAGAGCTGTCATGGGTCATCAGGGTGAACAGACGTTTTCAGGACGCAGCCCCGAGGGGAGCCAGTGCTCATGGAGATGACACTGAGGTCTGTGCGGGAAGATGGCGCCAGTGTGTGTGGCCTGCCGTCCTCCGCTGTCAGTATTGTTTGTACTTTTATTGTTTCTGAGTCTTGTCACAACCCATGTCAACTCTCTGCTGGCTTATGATCGCTTCACATTGCTTAATATTCGACTATATGTGGACACTTTGGTAAAGTACGATCCAAATGAGCAGACATCTTTTCTCTCAGTTTTCGGGAATACCAGCTCACCTTTTCCGCACCGAGGCTCCTCCACCCCGGAGGGAACGTCAACGTCAGCTTTGAACTTAGTATGTTTGAGCTGGGTCCTTGTCTCCCGGTACTGTGTGCCGTGATATACCGGCCTCCCAAATACATCAAAGATTTTATAAGATAAGATGATTAGATTATTAGATAGATAATAAGATTATTAATGATTTCTCTGATTTCCGGGCTGGAATTATGCCAAAATATGACCAGGTTTTAATTGTCGGGATTTTAATGTCCATGTCTGTTGTCTTGCTAAGCCGCCGGCGAAAGACTGTTTAAATCTTCTTGATGCTTTTAATCTTGTACAGTCTGTTACTGGTCCCACACAAGAACAGGGGCACACGCTGGACTTGGTTTTAACGCGTTAATGTTGAAATTTGTGATGCTGCCTTCTCAGATCACATGCCTGTTTTATTTGAGGTCACTCTTTTCCGTCACGACGTTAAACCGTGCGTCAAAAAATTCTGGACGTTGTCGACCCACTTAAAACCAGGCATAACAAACCTAAATCTGAGCCCTGGCTGAATGACACGACTCGTGCTGCCAGTCGTGGGCGCAGGACAGCAGAGCGCAAGTGGAAGAAGGATAAGCTGCAGGTGTCTTATGAAATGATGAAAGAAAGCTGGAGAAGATATCAGAGGACTGTTAAATCTACAAAGACCCAATATTTCTCTGATACTATTTCAAATAATCGTCACGAACCTCGTGTTCTTTTTAAAACAATTAATTCTATCCTTACGCCCCGGCCTGCTTGTCTGGAGGCGTCCACTGAGGCTTGTGAGAACTTTCTCTACTTTTTTGTGGACAAGGTTGCCACAGTGAGGAATAACATCTCCCTGCCTTCATTTGAATTAACTGTCTCCATCACATGCTCTGCTGTCTGTGATCAATTTGAGTCTGTGTCTCTTTCTTCTTTAACGGAAATTACTGCAAAACTTAAACCTGCAGGCTGTCCCAAAGACGTTGTCCCACCTCGCCTTTCCAAAGAGGTTTGGGGAGCTATTGGTTCAGCTATCCTGCTTTAAACAAGCGGCGGTACAACCACTAATTAAAAAAGCCAGTTTGGACAGCTCCATTCTTCCAAACTTTAAGCTGATCTCTAAACTCCCGTTCATGTCCAAAGTTTTAGAAAAGACTGTTACAGTCTTTTTCAAACAAACATGGCATTCTTGAGGTCTTCCAGTCGGGTTTTTAAGCCCTGCACAGCACAGAATCTGCCCTGCTCGGCTGCAGCTGCACTGGTATTCTTGATTCTATGCATATCATAGCGTTTTAGTAGTCTGCTGATGGTCTTTTCTAGGATTATTTTGCCGTTGGCTTGTAGTTGGCGGCTAGAATCGCTCTATAAGCATTTTTTTAAAGTTGTTGCAAGACCGCTGGTCATTTGGCTTCCTGATGTATTGATAAGAATTAATTCTGAGAAGAGGTGCTTTAACTACTCCAAGTTCCTATGCAAACTATTTATGTGCTCTTCCTAACACACACCTATTAACCTTTTTGTTTCACTTAATTGAATTTGTAAATGATTCTCTTCTGAAGGCAGCCCAGAGATAAATTCTCCACACTGGAGAGGTAATAGTCTATCGACGGAGGAGCATTAGGCTCGTGCGAGAATTTGAAGGGGAAGGGTAATGATAAATGCTGCATACGCACACCCTCACATAATCTCTCATACTCTGAGGACTGCTGTCTTAGTAGAAAGAGAGACAGGCAGGCAGAAAGACAGTTGACAACATCCCAGACCTGAGGGGATTTGCAGAAATTGGAAACTCTGAGTTTGTTAAGCCTAAAATGAGAAAAAAAAATCCAGGATTCCTGTTTCAGAAAGCGAGGTGAGTTCAACTCTGAGTCAGTAACCATGGTACCTTCTTTAGGCTTTGATAGTCCTCGTGCACTATTTTAACTCGGAGTTGATTGAACCACTTCAGATCAGCTGTTATGGAAACGTTTTGCCATCTTGCCAGAAGAAAAAAAAAATCAGAATCATGTTATAACGCGGGGGAGGGGTTCTGAACTGTTTCCAAATGAACTGTGTGATTCCTCCAGCGGGGTCTGGAGCTTTCGAGAATTAACAATGTATTTGTATTTCAGTTTCAGCAGCTTTCCCGTGCGCTCAGAGCCCGTCTTTCAATATAAGAATTGTTCAATATCATCCCACCACCTTTTCAAACAATATTCAGAGAAAATGCAGTAAAACTGATAGATACATTCACTCAGCAGCAATTTTTTCCAACTCCGAGGTTTTCTTTCCTTCTCTGATGAGAGGATGCGTTTTCCTCGTTTTTTCTAAATACAGTATCCATCCAACATAGCGTCTAATGTTTGCCATGATGAATCACAGTATCTGAGCTCCATTGATGAGGGTTTTTAATCGTTCTCTTGCACAATTTAACTCAGTTTAAAAACTCAGATCACCTGTTCTGGAACCGAAAAATAAAGTTTTTCTCATTTCAAGGTTGATCAACCCAGAGCTCAGAGTTAAACTTTTTCAGTTTGTTAAACCTGCTGCCTAGAATACACCACTGGCCTCTTGCTGAAACACTGATGCTGTTATTGTGCATTAATACCCAAACCGCTGTTGCTGTAAGATAAAATCTTAAAAAGCTACTTATTACTTAGATAAGTAGATGGCTTTCTAAATCTGAACTATATAATACAATTAGACTCAGAGGTCTTTTCTGTAGTAGTCAGTATCTAGGTTTGAGGTTCCAGATTATGAATCTACAATTGCCTTCAACCACAAGAATGATACCAACTAAATATTTTATGTAAAGACCTCTGCCGCCAATCAAATTCCCAAACCTGTCCCATGCTTCAGCAGGATCCTGTCAATAGCTCAACCTGATTTTGGTAGGCCTTCAACCTCGTCCTCGGCCAATTCCCGAAAAGCCCCAATCCCCTGCAACTCCTCAAATTAAAGATGAAGCTATGTCTGAAAAAAAGTGTTTTACTTTCAAAAAATGATTGAAATATGATAAAGACAAGATATAACTCCTGGAGTCAGTTCATATTCACCAAATTTGGACACAATCTGACCAACGGTTAGGACGTTATATCTGGAAAACAGTGTTGTTCCCTGAAAAAAACTACCCTAATTCATAAAATATAAACTATTAAGATAAAAAAGGATGTATACAAGATAGATTTCCTCAAGTTGATTCACATGCACCAAATTTAGACTAAATTGGACCAACTATAAGGAAAACAGAGTTTTTCACAAAAAGTTCCCCTCTAGTGAGTGAAAATGAACTATTAGAGTAAAATATGACTTATGCGGTAGTAAACCTAAATATGCCTTTTGCTTCTAAGTTAATATACCTTAACCCTTTAAGTTTTAACCAGGTGGAATTAAAGCGGTTTAAGGCTATGGGTTTCCATGCGATTTTCTAGTAGAGTCAACCAATTTAGTATAAGAGTAGCTTCTGTTGCAGCTTAAGAGCGGAACCTCAACAGCTGCTATATTTCTCACAATCCCCACACCCAGAACCACTATTGGTTAAATGTGGATCTTTGTGAGTGCATTGATGGTCTTGTGTTATATGCGGCCCAGCTTTCCAGCTACTAGCACAGTCCTAAAGACTTATATTTACCTCCCCTTTGATGTAATTAAGGTATCCGTCCACTGGGACGTTAAAATAAGCCAACCCCCTCTGAAATGCTGCTAATTGAGACCACGTCTTCCTCTTCAAAGGTCACACATTGCTCTTCCCCCCCTTGGGTTAGTGTACTCCCGCGCCGCCATCAAATCATCACCCTTCATGAATTGGTATCATCAGCGGGATTGCAGTATGTCCACTAAACCCTAATACCTCTGGGTCATATTCACAGGCATGATTGTCCTTGGGTCGGTGTTCTTAAAACGGTAGTACCTTTTTCTTTGTTTAAGATTATCCCTTTCCCACACTTAGCACACACCGGCTCCACTCTATTTTCCTCTCAATAACTCTACCCCCCACTGGCAAGAGCGCTTGCTTTTTTCCTCACATTGCTTTCAGCAGACTAATTACAATAACTACACCTGCGGGATCCATTTTTTGCTCTGACACGTTGGGTAATAGAGAGCAGCAATTAGCTGTTGTGATTCATTGTTCACTTTACTGCAGACTTGATGGCCGTTTGCTCAATCTGCCGGATGGGAGGAAGTTCTCACACAAACAATCCCTGTAAGATTCTCTTCTTTTTTTTTTAGTGCAAGCATCAGTTCTTCTTCTTCTCCAAGTCCTGCATGCATCATTCTCCATCAAAACCCTCCACCTTCAAGTCCTCTCTCGTCAGATCCGTGTATTTTCTCTTTGACCTTCCTCGTTTTCTCCTGCCTGGTGGCTCAACATGCTTCTCCCCAATCTTTCAGCTCTTTTCTGGACGTGTACCCAGTCCGACCTCCCCCACCTTCTCAACAATCCGTTCAATACGAGACGTACTTCTAATGACCTCATCGTAGTTACGATCCACCCTCATCACTCCCACTGTGAACCTCTGTAATCTCCGCTCCGTCACAACCAACTCCACCCAATTTGTTATGGCCACTGTTTCCAAACCGTACACTAAACAGTAGCTGTTCTCCCCTATAGTCTTAAACGCCATCCCCTTCACTCTTTCCGGACCTTTCTGTCACACATCCCTCGTGACACTCTTTTCCAAGAGTGTTATAATCCTTGCATCTTCACTGTACCACCTACTGCCACTATTAGAATTCTAAAAGTGAAGTCAATTCTTGATTTTTCGTTTAAAGATTTAAAAATGAAATACACGGCATTTTTCCTTATCGTTAAAAAGGAATTCTATAAATTGTAACAAGTTAATCAAGGCTTCTCACTTCATCTCTTAGTGGTGATAATGTAATGGCTGATTAGTGTATTCACATTGCAGTATATGGCGGCGTTTAGCACTAGCTTAAGGGTGAGCTGCTTGTGCACTAGTTATTCCTCGTTTTAGATTAGTTTGTACGAAGGAGAATTCATAGGGGACAAAAATGAGGAGGAAGTCTTTACTTTGGAAACGTTGTTTTGTTCTGTAGGCCTCCAGCCACGCTTTATCATAGGAATCCATATTTGGACTTCATTCTCGATATGCAGAATAAAAAAAATCGTTCTCCTCTGATTTAGTCAGACTTTCTTCTCGACATTTCAACCTTATTCTCAACATTTCAATTTTTTTCGCGTAATTTCAACTTTTTTTTTTCTTCTTCTTATGCATGGCTCTAATACTCCTTTGTAATTTTGGGAATTTAGGTTTAGGGGAAATATTTCTGCTTCAGGATTACGAGAGTATTTCAAAAGGAAGTTAGGTGGGGATCCGTTTGTTTTTTTGGTCTTCGTTCACGCTGAAGTCAAGATTCACCTGTAAATATGTTTTATCTGTATAAAAATTTGCAAATAGGCAAAAAACAGTTCACTTTTTATACATAATAAATTGCAACCTACCTTTCCTAAAATAAATCCAGCTTTCCTTGCATGAAGGCCTTTATCAGTATCAAATCTGAAAGTTATCCATTAGATCGTTTTTGATACATATGCAGCAGCGGAGGCTAAGATGATGATGTCATGATGTCCCCGACTTTTCGGTGACATAAAAATTTCCACATATTTAAAAAAGGGTTTTATTTTCATTTATTTTATTCGAATATGAAAATAAAAAATCAATCCAGATGAAAACAACACATTTAAAATGTGGGGGTTGTTTGTCACATTGGCCTTATTTCACCCTGAAATGAAACTTCAACTTGGAAATATTGAGTTCTGTCTGTTTAACAAATCTGTAAATAGCATTTCACTTTGTGGTAAGTCACACATTTCTCATTATTGCCATGTTTCGTCCTCCCACACCTCTACACGGGGGAGAAACAGCATGAGAGCACAGAAGTCTCAAAATGTAATCTCATCACTGGTCAGGTTATAAATCTCACAACACCTCTTAGATCAAGCGGAGCACAAAACGATCAATGGGTACGATGTACTGTGTGTACAAATGAGTAAAGGAGCACATAAATTAAATCTTTAACCTCCTATTAATAATGAATCAGTACAGTCTCAGCATGTGGCAGCACATACAGACAGGGTCTACCTGTGAGTGACACCTGCCAGCAAATCATCTCTCTGTGTCCCCAACTGGGCAGATCCTTCGATCTCTCCTTCCTTTGTCATTTAAAATCAAGGGCGTAGAAAAAAAAAATCAATGCCCCTTTATTGTGCCTCTGCATCCTCTAATAGAAGAGGTGGTTTGCTGAGTGCCTGGTAGAAGAAGAAAACACAGGGAGGGGAGGGGCTCGTGATGATATCAGCAAGAAATCAATACAGTAGTGGTTATAAAATTAATAGCAATGTCACTTAGTGAAATATGCTGGAATTTCCACTCTCCACTGTTTCCTGGACGGTCTTGATCTGAAAGAATGAGATGCTCACCTTTTCAATTGCAGCCTTGGAATGATGAAAGAGAACATTTAATTATCAAATTCACAGGGAGTAATAGTTTTGTAGCTGTTTTTTAAAGAGTGACAAAATATTAAAGCCGTTTCTAAAGCGCGCTAAGTGAAATAAATGCAACACACTGTATTGTGCTTAAACGCATCATACATACAGCCAAGACACTGAAGTCAGTAGAGCAGCTTTTATGGCACGCAAGAGCAGCAACACACACACACACACACAGCCAGAATCGCTTATTGCCATAAATCCATCAAGTTTTACATTTGTAGATGGAAAACAAGAGCGTATACCATAAAGCCTATGAAAGAGAAAGAAACGTACCAACTGTCTATCCTCCTCAGCCAAATCATCAGCCTAATCCTATTATACTAACGTTAATAATGACCATATAGAACTACACTGTAAACTTTATTAGATGGTATTACTAAAAAATGTAAAAAAAAAAAAAGGAAAGAGAAAATTTCTTCGCATTGCTTGCTTAAATTTATTCATTTAAAATTACTTAGACATTCTAGATTTGCCTTAAAATGACAGATCCTAGGGTCAAGCATACTTTTAAACCGTAAAAAGAAAATCTGACTTAATAGCCAATTTAAATTAGCTTAGCTCAACATTTTGAGAAAGCATTTTATTACAAAACTATTTGACCCTTATAAGAATGTTTTGTCCTATTGAATTACAAGATTCTGGTTTATTAAGGTCAAACATGCTGTAATATACTAAAGAAATGCTACTTATGGAATTGGACTTTCTCAAAAGCCGTGGGTAATACCTCCTCCTCTGTGGCCCCTTTGACATGTGGTGTCCCCCATGGCTCCTTCCCCACCCCACATGATCTTTAGCATATACATGCTGCCACTGGGTCAAATTATACACAGGTAACGTTTTGCAATAACAAATGGAGTCTCAAAATGTGCTCAACCAAACGGTTTAGCAGGATATTAAAGTCTATACATAAGTCCACAAACTGAATGCCTTCAAATTCCTAAGTACAGTGGATCATTAATTGTACATTGTTAAAGCTAAACAAAGGTTTTCAACTTTAACAAAATATAATAATTCATTTTCAGTCCATCAAGCTTCCTTTTAGTAAAGTCATCAATCTCAAGTATTTAACATTATTATATATACACAGCTGTGGTTTTAAAGGTACTTCCTGTGTGAAGAGTGCACATGATCTTTATTCTTTAGTCACTATTCTAAACTAGTTCTGACAGAACTTTTGCCTCATACTGTATGCTTGTGGGGAAAGTAGAGATTGACGTAACAGGATTAGTCACTCACCTAATATAGCGCTAGGCAGGTACCTACTTTTCATCTCCAAAATTTAAATTCTCCAGCGCCCAAGGACATCAGCTGCCCTGTTAAAATCTCCATCTGTCCAGTCCCATCTGTGTAGAAACATGTTTTTTTTGCTCTCTACTTGCTCAAAGGTGAACTTGATCAAGGTGAGCGACTGACTGCACACGTCTGTATTTAACAGTTGAGCAAAGGATTTTTTTTTTGATAAAAGACATCAGTGCGATTCTTCTGACATAGAGGTTTAATGTTGAACTTGTCACGATGAGGTTAAATGAAGATTGTTCATCCTGCATGGACTGAGAGATGCATGACAGGTCAGCACACGGGGATACTGTGCAATTTGCGTAGGGAATGTGCTGAGAAGACAAAGTACTATAGGACTTTATTCTAATATCCAACATGAGAAAGCTCATCCAATATTCCACCTAAAGTCATACTTCCACTGAGTCAGCATTACGACCGCTTTAATTCAACTGACTAATCAAGTCATGCTGCTTCATCATCAAGCACATGTGTCGAAGCGGGGGGGAGCAGCTGAAACACGACAAGACTGTGTAAAATGAAACCGCACCACCCTCAACTTTCAACAGTACATTTCTTAGAGTGTCCCTGACACGTCAGCGTGTCACTCAACTCTTCATGCCTCTTGTCACATTCAATTGTGTCAAAATGCTAAACAGACCCGTTCAAACTTTTCCTCTTCTTCTTCACTCTACTGCTTAGGATTAGGAGTCAACATAGTGGAGGCTCATCTACATTGCAACATTACAACATTAGGCCTACGCTGTCGTTCCCCAACTGTAAAGGGTATATACCCCAAAAATCCTCCAGAATGAACTCCTCTATGTAAGATTATATTCTATTTTTCTCATATGCTGTATTTTTGCTATTGTAATCTTTAACATTCTATGGCACAATAATTGCCTTCGGGATCAACAAAGTTCTATATTAACCATCCCCGGATCCCCATTTACTTCCATCATTCTACACTTATAACCTCAAAGGCAAATTGCATAGCATTTCCTGTCCATCTATTCTATATCTTTCATCCTGTTATCATTTGAGCCTCACTTTGTGACATCAGAGGCCAACTGTATAGAACCTGTTATCATATACTGCTTGATCTCCCCCGTATCCTCCTCTTGCTCAGATGAAGGGTTAATAGCCTAAAGGTTGGCAGAAGTTGGAATAAAGACCTTACATATAGGTGAAACTGATATCTATCTACTTGCACAGGCGGATTTTTGTAAGTGCCGGAATTTTTATCTCTTTTTATGCTCAACACACAACATGCTACCACAGGAGGAAATACGCATCCACTTCAACTATTCTTCTATCTTATCTTATCTTATGCAGCTGCACTAAACCAGATATGCAAGAAGGTTGAGTCGAAATTCCACCGCACTTTTTGGAGTTTTTGGAAGTGTTTGGTTGCAGTTGTTGGTGGTTTAAGTATTGAATGACCCTTTTGTTTTATTAAATAAAACTAGGACCCAAAAGCAAGGGTATATCCCCGAAAAAAGACCCCAATCCCCTGCGTTGTAAAAACATTCTCTCTGATTGAACTCCTTAAGGTAGAAGTGAAGATATGGCCGAAAAAAACTTGTTAGTTTCATTAAAAAACTACCGTCAGTGAGAAACATATGAACTACTAGTGTAAAATATGATATATAAAAGATATATCTCCTCAAGCCGATTCATATGCACCAAATCTGGATGGAATTGGGCCAACGGTTGAAAAATTGTGGCCTGAAAACTTTGGAGATAAAGCTCTCCCAGTGTCTGGAATACACAGCTTACCTTTCCCAAAATCACTCCAGTTCCTCTTCACACAAATGTAAACGGTATTAATTCATTCATCATCCGTATTTCTTGTTCAGGGAACATCTGGAGTCTATCGCAACTGACGTTGAGCGACAGGCGGGGTCACCCTGGACAAGTCGCCAGTTCATCACAGGGCCGATACACTGAGACGGACAACCACTCACACTCACACTCACTCCAGTTGAAAACGCTCCATGAAATAGTTTTTTTGAGTTTTCGCGGTAACATGCAGGATCTGCGGCAAACGCAGAGATGTAACGGCATCAGGGATGACTTTCCCATAGTGTCCCAGAATTTTTGGGGATATAATAATAACATATTGTATTGTATATAAAATACTAATAATGAACGATTATTATAATTTCTGTTAGTATTAAAATGATTTGTTATTATCATCTTTACTGGAAAATTTAGACAGCCAGGCTTGGTTTGGACTTCTCAGTGGAATCTGTTTTTCAGGAAGTAAAGTTTCAAGCCCCACAGAGGAACTAACTTGAGCCTGGCAGCTCTGCAAAAGGGAGCTTTATTTTTAGTAGCTAAACAACAGGAAGGAGAAAAGGAGGCCAACTCTACCTGGCAATATATGTAGGAATGATGACACCGGCTCAGTGGAGTGTAAGCGCAGCATGGAGGGGTTGGTTCAGTTTGATAAGGTGAACACTGTTGGGGGAAAGTAAGTTAAAGAGAAAACAGACAATGGTGCAATGACTGAGACAGGAAAGGACTCTAGTGAGAAACTTCCTCTGAAGATCAGCCAATGGAATGAACCACAGGACCCGAAATGGAGGGGATAGATTACTCAGTAAAAATCATGCAGACGCACATACATTTTGGCTCCCAACCATTCTTCTTGTCTATATCCATTGAAGTCCTTATTCTGGACTGCAGGGCGTCCCTATAGGAGAGACGGCACTGGCAACAGATCACAGATATTTTACATAATTGGCTTATCCACTCAGAGGATTTAAATGTTGTTGTGTCCTCATGATACGTGTGTGTTTATTGTTAGTTTACAATAAGCTAAGGGAATATATATATATGAAGGACTTAGTATTTTGGAAAATGTGTATTTATTTAATACTTAAATAAATGTTTGTGATTACGCATTATATCATATAGCATTGTCCTATAATAAGATATGCCATAAAAAGCAGTGGCTCCAGGATTTTCTTTCCTCCATTTATTTTTATTCCGTAACATTAGAACATAGGAGATATTTAGGAGATTGATAGTTATGAGTGTGGGCCACTTGGTCCAGATAAAAACCAGAACAAAATATTTAAAAAAGCGCAGAAAAACCTGACCTCCTTGGTTTTAAGTGACAAACTAATAACTGATTTCATATAGAAATGTTTACGTATTGCAAATCCAGTAACCTTAATATATGGTGACAGGGTTACAAGTCGAAATTTGGATAAGGCTTGATAAGTAATAAGATTAAAGTCAAGCCTTGGTGGAGACTCTCTCATTATTATTTTACTATTATTTGGAGAAATAATATCAAATAATTAAGTGGTGGCTTTAGTTGTGATTAAGCCCTCTTCCAGTCTTGTATGAGTTGCTTTCCTTCTACCTCTTCCTCATAATGGCCTTGCATACAGTCAAGTGCTCTGTGCCGACAGCTCTCAGTAGAGGCACATGACCCGTATAGTGAAATCTCAAACTTGGCTCAGTCTCACACTGGTGGTACTGCATCCTGGAGATAACTGCTCTTCTCAGTGAGTTCTGCTTTTCAGCGATTTGTTCAGGTACCAGAAACCAGTGAATTTGATGCCTTTTCTTATAACAAGCTGAAGAGCTTGTGCCCGCAGGGTTTGGGATTCTCTCTGGCATTCTTTTGGTCCTCTTGTTGTTTCTTTCTTAAGTTAGTGTATGAAGTCATCTGAAATGCTACCAGCTACATCAGTATTCACCTGAATGGAAAACACAGAATATACTCTCTGTGAACTGTTAGCTTCTTGTTTGCTATCCATTGTGCATATAAGAGAGAAATTAATTGGATCCTGGTTTTGAAGTCTTTGAGGTCTGTCAGAGGGAGAATGGTAAATTCAGTTTGACACTCAGCAGCCTGCGATGAGTAAACAGACAGCAAATTATGCCTGCTCTCAATCCTGAATAAGTGCAGGAGGAAAACATTGTCCTATTCCATATTTAATCTTGTTGTATTCCCTCTGAACTACCTTCACTAACCTCTGCTGGAACCACCTCCACCCGATCAACCCTTGAAGTACTGCCAGCACTTAAAATGCAAATACTGTATTAGTCCATACGCCGTAGTAGCCTATTTAAGAGGAATGTTTGTAGATAGAGATTACTATATAGTTCAACACGCATTGCGTGTGTTAACTTGGCTTACCTGGCGATGCTGCAGGAGAAAGCCTTCTTTTCTTTTCAGTTCAACGGGCCGAATGGGGAATGAATCAGGTTCCACATCCTTCAGTGACGCACAACGCCATGATCACACAGCAACCGGAATTCCGATTCCTCACCTGTCAGGATTTTCTCAGCGGGATGTGCAGTTCAGGGGGGGAAACAAATGCCACCCCTCATGAACACCTTTCATGTTACCTTTCATCAAGTATGACAACCATTAGTGGTTAAATCCAGTTAGGGGCAATAAAAAAGAATGACAGGAATGTGATCACTGGGAGCTATCACCTCCACTGATGTGTCTGAAATATGCAAAAGAAGAAGAAGAAGGTGGTGGATCTGGACTAGGTTCAGCCTCGCATTAAGGAAGTAGACCTCAGTTACTAAGATGTCAAGGAAACAGCTTGATTGTAGAAGCCAGCAGATGGTAGGTGAAGCAAGGAACACAGAAAATCTGTATGTAGCTGCACGCAGCAGTGATGTAAGGATACTTTCACAACTACCTCGGTTGGTCAAGACATTTGATAGTTTTGGTTTTATCGAGACCAATACTGCAGGCGTGAAACCTCCTTTGGATCGAGAACATGTTAGATCAGAATGGTGTAGATGTTGGATGGTGTACGTTTGAGGATCTGAGCATAGAACCGAGGCATGATGAATGCCTAGGTTGTTAGACCAGAGGTGTGGGGGGGGCTGGCAGGTCTGATTCATAGAGGCCGTGAAACTCAAGAAAAAGATGTTGGGTGCAGGATCCATGTAATAGGGCATTCTGGAGGCAACCAGGGTCATATTCTGCAAGCCAGGCCATAACTACCATTGAGTTCACCCAGCTCTGGACCACAATCATTTTTCCAGGATGCCTAGAGAACTCCACTCTGGTTCTGCAACAATATTGAAGATGACACACTTCCTAATTTGAATAACGTTGTCATGCTTGTGACTGTGTGCGTGGATTGAAAAATATTTTCCTGAACTCCTTGCACCATGTGTAAAGAATCAATGGAAAATTATTGTGCTCATTTTTGTCATATTTTGTTCAGCCACCAAAATAGCCTATTGGTCATATTATTGGCCTGTTAAAAACAGCTTCATAGGCCAAGAATGACAAGAATTGTAAATGTGTAAGGAGAGGATAATGGTCCTCTTACTGCAACATAACAGCACAAGATTTTATGCATAACAGTATGAGGATAATTTGTTTTGCCGAACCAGTGCAAAAAAAAAATATAGGGTGGGGCTTCAACAAAAGTGTGTAAAAACACCTCGTGAAAGGTTCCCCCAAAGACCGTTACTCATCAGATTAATGGGACAGGAAGTCAGTGATCAGGGGTTTCTGTAACTGGCCATGCTGTATGTAAAGCCCTACGGACGTGAAGCTTGCCAGAACGTTGAGCCACTTGCAGAAGTGGTTGTTCACTCGCCTGTCGACTCCTTCCATTGATCATCATCGGTACTTCACAGATTGTCAGTAGCCACATGAGTCTTGATAGAAGATTTTTTTAGACCTTTAATTTTTCCATTGTTTTCATAACGCAAACCTTTGAAATTCTTACCTTTCACCATATAGGGGACTTCAAGCAGAGATTAATTCCTAACTATAGTTAAATCTTACATTTCTGGTAATCACTGGAATAGACTCCATAATAAAGCACAGGACACACAGTTATTGAATTCATTCCATCATGATCATATTATCGCAGGTATTTTTTCATTTGAAATACGTTTGATGGACCTGAAACAGGTAAGTAAATGTGTAAGGATTCAAAGATAAGATGTCTTGTCCCATAGTGGGGATGTTTCGTTGTTAATTGCAGCAAAGAGCAAAATGTTAAAGTAAACGTTAAACTACAAAAGTTAGGCGCATGGTAGAAGAAAATAAGTGCAGAATGATATACAGTATGACATCAGGGTCTTGCACACTATTAGTTATACTATATACAGCTTTCATCTACAGAGTAGGTATACTGTTTACATGACAGTTATCACACAGAGGTATATTGAACAGGTGGTCAGGATGTAGCACCGGGTTAGTGCACACTATTACTGCATAACATTGATGGATAGATAGAGCCAGTTGGACAGAAAGAGAACCCCCTTTTCATCCTCTCCTTAAACTTTTCTCATTTACCAAACTAGCTGTCAAATAAATTGCTACAACTTTTTATGAGAATATGGATTATCACTATAGACTGACTCACATTCAATGAAACACAAAAAAGTAAAGTTTTCGGAATGTGCACCTGCAGCTTAGAGAAATGTTCTTGTTGCCCGTTTATCATAAATTGTGAGGTATTTAGGTACGTTTGAGACCGGAAGCTGGACTGAATGTGATTGGTAGTAATTATCTTATATTATGGAGAAAGATTGGGATTTAATAAGTGCTTACTTCTCCCCACTCTTTGTCAGATATGTGCACTTTATTATCTTGTTTTCTGATCTGTACGACCATTTTTATTTACTTCATACATGTTCGAAATCAATAAATCATTAGAGTATTTGTATTTATTTTTAATCTTGTTTTATTTCACTCTAAGCTGCTGTTGCTCTGGTTTGATTAGGTAGGTCCAGATTCATACAGCCAATCAACTGACAGCTGGTTTCTGTAAAACTGCAAAAACACAGCACCTAGCATCGACCAACAGATTAAAGGAAACAGATAGATATTTAGGTATTAATATTTCCTCCAGGCCTTCAGACCTGACATGACTAAACCACATCCCAATTCTCAAATGGATCATTCATCGGAAGAGTCACAACAATTAAAATAAAGGCCCTCCCGAAAAATTTAATATGTTTTTCAATTATTCCAACTCAACCATCTTCAGTCTGGTTTAAGGCCCAAGGGTGGATTACAACTACCAAACTTTTCACATTACTTTGTTGCCAACTGAGCGCAATATATCATAAAATAGATCAAACCCAACCCACACGACCACTCATGGATTGATGTAGAACAAACATTCTGCATGAAATCCCAATGTCCGACCTGCCATTCATCAGTCCCACTGCAAACGTCATAGCTGCTTTAAAAGCATTAACATAAAGTCCTCCCTTACAGCCTGGTTGGATTTTCTCAAGAAAACTATGTCTTCATTTATTCCGTGCAAACTCACACCAATCTGGAACAATCTGGACATCCTACAAAACAAAAAAAATGCTTAATTTCTCGTTTTGGTATGAAAAATTTATAGCCATCTGGAACATATCATCATCCAAGGTACTAACTTCACTCCATTTGAAGAACTGTTGACAAAATATGGAATCAGCAGTATCCCCCCGAGCCCCCTTTCCCCTGGGCACTGCATAGCAGCCAGATCCTCATTGCCGAGGCAGCTGGACAGGACAGGATAAAAAAAACGCATCAAAAAACAAAAGAACCAGCAGTCCTCCATCGTCTCCGGGGTCAGACTAGTTCAACTGGGGACTTCCAAAATGTTGCATTTTGACAAAGCCGTCTCCACTGTGGGAGACTGCTGAGCTGTGTTTTTCCCACAGCCCAAAAATATTCAATACAGGTGAAGGTGCATCTAAAATACCTGTAGGAGTGAATGAGAGCGTGACTGGTTGGCTGGCTCTACGCGTGGGTCCTGTGGTGAACTGGTGACTAATCAAGGTTGTACCCCGGCCCTCGCCCAGGCCCAGCTTGGATGGGCTCCAGTCCCCGCAACCTAGAACAGGATAAGCCGTTAATGAATGAATGAATTTATGTAACGGTCAGAGACAGACAGAAAAAGTGAAATTACAAAACACAACATAAAAGGAATAATAATGGGCCCACGTTTCCACAGAGTGCTTTGCCACCTTTCAACGTCAGCGCTCTAGATGGCTTTGTTTTAATTTTATTTTAAAGGCTGCAAAAACTAGAAATTTTGTCAAAATGTTATTATCTTCAGGATATGCCATAAAACCTACTTCTGAGCAAAATTCCATGCAATTATGTCCAATAGTTTTCCTGTAATATTGTTAATTGATAAACGCACAGGGATGAAAACATAACCATCTTTGGTCATGTGTTGTGAGAGCTTTTCAGCCATTACTGATGTGTTGACGCATTACCAGGGTAATGCAAGTTAGACAGTGACAGTGTTCCATATTTATATGGTCTTCAAGAAGAATCTACCACAGTCATGGTTACACAAGGAAGACGGGAGGAGTGAAATTACATTGCTTCAAAAAACACAATTCAACACTTGAAATGAGTCATTTTGGACTCGTGTTGGTTATAAACATGTAGTTACTACTCTATTATTATATTTTTCAGTGTGAGCCGCATCAGATCCACACAAATGCATTGTGGGGGATCACTCGGATTGGCTGGTTAAGTCGGTATGTCACAAAAAGGAAAGCTAACTTAGCGCAAACACTAAGTTTAAGGCAGATTCCGAATCACCGATTCCGAATGAAGATGATTTTCTAGAGAGTCTTTATTGTCATTCCTTGCTGTCAGTTAACACATTTTTTTGCTCTCTACATTCATGTCTGGTGAACAGGAGCAGCAAACAGACAAGCTGGTGTTCACAGAAATATCAATTTATGTTTGCCTATAGTTGATTTTTTTTAAATTGCAATATCAGTTGATGGGTTTAATTCATAACAGCCAGAGGATGTAGAAGATATTACATTTTCACCACCGATCTGCCGCTTCTCAGCCATCCTCATCCGCCGCAAGGGTGTCACCTCCACCGCAGTACACCCTCGCTTCAGCACTCCCATCGCCGCTGGCAGGTAGGCTTTGTGTCTCATTGAATGCAAACATCTCACCTCGCTTGAGGTCCAACATTCTTTTGGGAAAATGCATTAATTTTGTCAGCCTAAGTCTTCCCTCTCCCTAATGTGAGTAAAATAGCGTGTGAAGAGAATGTCACTGCAGTATTCAAATTGTCCAACCTCAGAATGTCAAAGGATATGACATTTGGTGAATTTGTCGTGGTCTTCGGGATTTATCCAGACATTATCAGCACCGTGTAATCCTGAGAGAAGGTTCGAATTGGATTCATATTTAGCTCTCATCGCCGATCTCCATATTTAATATCACAAAGCGTTTGCCAGCAAAGCGGCGCTATACATAGCATCTAATACCTGGCTGAATTGCGCAATTTTCCTTTCAGGACTATTAGTCCTGTAAGTGGGCAGATCTCAAGCCATTTTATGCCTTACCTGTGGAAACTTAGGACAATCTGCTCCTCTCTTCCTTCGGGTCCCATTTCATCAGTCAAGCGGAGAAAAGGCAATTTAAATGAAAATGTCTGCACTTGATCCAATTGTACGTTTCTCCACCGTTTTTCTCCAGCGGCTGCAAAGACGCACATCCGACGTCCGTGTGACCATGTAGATTTCGCCAGTCTCTTTCCAGTGGTCAGACATATTAAGAAGTCATCCATCCACTCCATTAAATATATCAGCTCTTGCATATGAAGTATCTGCTAATCCTGACAGTGTCTTTGTTGATCACATGCTCACGGGGGTTTAGGGTAGGGGTGACATCCAGCCTGGCGTCCTCATTTGTCTGTAATAGTCTTCAGTCAGCCATGACGAAGCCCGATGCATTGTCCAAGCTCCTCAAAAAAGAGCTAGTCAATTATATGAAATCGGTTGATTCAGTTCAGCCCTTTTCACTTTATTTCGCACAAGTCCTTTAGGTTTAGCAACACCCAAATACTCCAAAAAGAAGAAGCTTATATTCAACCTCTCTGCCCCACGTTCTGGTCCGACCTCTAGTATCAATAGCCTTATCCCTCCCGAGCCGTTTTCTCTCCACTACTCCACGGTGGACAAAGCAATTAAATTAATTATGTTAGCTGGAGCCTGGCCCTCCAAAGCCGACATCACTGACGCTTTCAAATTCGTCCCCATACATCCCTCTCAATGGCATTTCTTCTGCATAAAATGGGAATCCAAATTCTATTTTGCAGTTCGCCCAGCTTTTGGATGCAAAAGCAGCCCTGCCATCTTCAACCTGATAGCCGAGGTTTTCTCCTCCTTTCTCCTTAATAGAGTCCGATTTCCTGCTGATCGATCCCCCACACAACAGCACGGGCTCATCTTTAAACCAAATTGAAACGTTGATCCCCCAGTAAGGGATCCCCTTTCAGTGCGCTCATCCAGCCAAGCAATCATGCCGTTCATGAGATTAATTACGTAGCATTCACAAAAAATTTCATCATAACTACTCACCACGTGGCGAGGCCTTTCTAACGCTGTTGCTGATTCTCTATGCCGTTTCAAATTTCAGAAATTCAAGACTTTTTGCCCGGAAGGCATTGCAAAGAACAAGGCCCTCCACTCCCGATGGAAGACTGCAGATCACTCTGCATAGGTTACTGTTATGTTTAAGGAAAGGTGTTTTTTCTTCCTACATCGATGCACTTTTAGATTGCTCTTTCCTGTTGGCTTTTTATGGGTTTCTAAGAAGCAGTGAATTTACCAACTCTTCAAATTTTTTCACTCTGACCAAAGATTTTACCTTCTCAGATTTAACCTTTCACCTCGATTTTTACAGGCTGCCTCTTAAACCCTCTAAATTTGGAGGAGTTTACTCAATATCCAAGGCCGGCATAGACTGAGTTTTGCCCCTAAGAATCCATGCTTAATTTCCTAAGCATGGAAGCATGAATCATGCCTCCTCTGGCTCCTAATGCCCCACTGTTTACCCAACAAGACGCAAAACCGAAATGTAGAAAAACATTGGTTTAGTCAACAGTTAGCCTCGAGTTTTCAAAAGTGCAATATGTCTCCAAAAAACTGTTCGGGACACTCATTCAGGATAGGCTCAGCAACCTCTGCAGCCTAACAAGGTCTCTAAGCAACTCTTCAGCATATGGGTCATTGGTCCTTGTCAGCCACGCCTCCTATGTGCCTCAATTCTAGAAGCTCAAAGAATCTTAAACTCTTTGAGCTTTTACCTAAAAATGCAGCGTTTACCTGCATTTACCTAATGCATGGTAAACAGTATCTGC
This sequence comes from Lophius americanus, assembly GCA_037951165.1. Taxonomy (NCBI): domain Eukaryota; kingdom Metazoa; phylum Chordata; class Actinopteri; order Lophiiformes; family Lophiidae; genus Lophius; species Lophius americanus. The sequence continues at coordinate 879,182 of JBBDHG010000090.1, read as the reverse complement.
ATATCACTGGTGGTTGTTGTCAGCTGATGAGGTATCTGCTGTATCCATCCCCACACATTGTTTCAGCTTAAGTAAATGAAAATGTTTTTAATCTATTTAAAAAAATTAAATAAATAAATAAAAACCATGCAGCAGCAAAGTTTATCATGCCTGTTATTCAGCTCCTTAGGCTGTTCGACAGGTAACTTAACACTTCTTCTTGGGGAGAGGTCTATATATTCTGCTGCGGCTAGGAAAAGAACACTCAGCATGATCAGGGCGCCCCGCCGAGTCTGAGCGCCAAAGACTTTATTCATCATTTTGCACATTGTTAAAGAAAATATCCATCCTTCAATATACGATTGTGAATCCAGACCTCTGCAACTCGTCTGCTAACCAGAAACAAAAGGAGGGAGCACATTAGTACAGTTTTAGCTACTCTAAACTCGTTACTGTGACACACCGGATTGACTTTGAGGTTACATACAAAGAGATGGACGGAGAAGGACCCAGTTGCATCGCTGCCTCTCTGGTAAAATCTATTTCCCGTAGAACTCCTCCAGGATTATTAGATATTCCTAATAACAACCAGAAAAAAATTGGAGTTGCATCTTTTCTTAGCTGTGCTCGAAAGTTATGGAACATACTTCCCTGATATATCAGGGAGGCTAGCTCAGTGCATGTTTTCAAAGGACAGCTAAAAATATTTCTATTTGCGTCAGCCTATAACCAATTCTTGTAATTGCCCGTTCCCCTGCATTTTTTTTCAAATGCTCTCAAGTTTTATGTTTTTACAGTTTAATAGCATTCTATGTATTATATTTGCTTTTTGAATGCATATTTCAACATGTTTTTTATCTCGCAAAATATTTTTTTTAAACTTAATTTAAACTATTGTAAAGTAATTTGGGCTGCATTTCCTGTATGAAAGGTGGCTTACAAATAAAGTTATTATTATTATTAAGTGATAATGATGAAAAGTGCAGAAACCACTTTAATGTTCAAAGAGCGACCTACCTATGAACTGATGTAAGGAAAAGCAAGTAGAGAGAGAAACTGGGGTAACCTGAGGGTTTAAAGAAGCAACAAAGTGTTTCTAACTACAAGTTCAGTTATCTGCAAGTACAAGAAGCATTTGTAGTGAGTGGATTAGTAGGATGTTGCTGGAGTTCACTCACTCATATGAAACACAACAACAACAGAAACGAAGCACATGTATGTCACAAAGTCAGCCATGATTCTAGATTGTGTTCTCCAGTTTGGCTGGACTAGTGTCTGCTGTTCTCCCCAGCCTCTTTGTGTCCGTGAGGACACTTCACGGATGCTGTGCACCTCCTTGTCTCCGTTTCTGATTACCCACCTGCAACCCATCAAGCCGGATCACTCTCACCTGCCTGCTGTTTGCTCCCCAACCAATGGACTCCAGCTGTTATCCCACACAATAGCCCCCTGGCCATTGATCCACATCCTCAACCTTTGAACCAGATCCCAAACCTTTACCATAAATTGTAATGTAACTATCTTAAAAAGCTTGCTACCTCTGGAGCACATTGGCACAGATGTCCTCCAGAGGTAACCATTGTCCATATAAAAGGAGTCATTTTGGATTTTCCTCAGCTGACTTCACCGATTCTCCTTATTATGTATCCATTCCAGTCATTAGTTGGGTTTACATGGACAACCGTACTCTGAATAGATTTGGAAAAGACACAAAATCGGAGGAAAATGCTGCATGTAAAAGTCCCTTTCCAGTGAGATTCCCCTCTTTTTCAAGGAGTTAGTCTGTCCATTCTGAAAGCCTTTCCGATAGCCAGTCGATGCATGTAAAAAAACCTCTCTCTCTCTCTCTCTGTGTTTGAGTTGTTATTGCGCATGCCCAGCGTCGTGACGTAATTCTCTGTTAGAACTTTTTCAGTGCACGCACCTGGCCGCGATGTATTCTAAATATGGAGACTACAAAACAGTAACGGTTTACGTACGGAAAAACATTAAATCATCGCAGCTTTGAAAGGGTTTAACATAGTTGTACGATTATGTGGACGACAAGTCACTTCCACGCTTGCCCACTTTGTCGTATTCCTCTTCTGGGCACTTGTTGGCGGTGGCCACCCAGTTCACCGTAGCATTATGGCCACCTTATGAGCTGGGGTGTGGATCGTCTGCACATGTCAGAAAGCTGTTTCCGATAGGATGGGTTGATGAATGTCAACACCGGGTCATAAAAGATCATAGGTCACTTAAACAGGCAACCGGAAAAGTTTAATTCGGATAGCAGAACATTGTCCCATCTAAACCAAACTATTGTGTTTGATTCAATTTTGTTATTGTGAGATTTATCCCTAAATTACCGGCGTCTTCAAAGTTTTCCAGCAATTTTGAATTTGTTTATCGCTTCGGTCTATCACGGCTGACTTTGCCTCACAGCAAGAATGTGTGAGGCAGTTCAGAGGTTTGAATCCAGCTGTGTCATCCTTTCTATTTGAAGTTTGCGTGTTCTTTCAGCGGAGTGACTGTGTGCGTGGGTTCTCTACATGTACTCCGGCATCCTCTCACAGTCCAAAAACATAACACAGGTGAATAGGCAACTCTAATTTGTCCCTAGAAGTGAATGTGGGCATGAATAGTTGTCCGTCTTTCTCTGCCGGCCCTGTGGTGAACTGGCGACTTGTCAAAGGGTATCTCACCCGACGTCAGCTGGGTTAGGCTCCAGCCAAGCGACCCATGAATGGATTGTAATGTGTGAACTGTTTTTTCAATTGAATATTTGTGGATTGATTGTTTGCTTCAGTCCGTCGGTCTCATGTGGTTTGGCAGGTGAAATACATATTAAATGTCATATGAAAGTGTGTAAACCTTATTGGCATTTAGTGCTAATTGAAATCTTGGCAATTGGTAATGCATGTAGATTGTGATCACTCGCCTGGGTGTCTGGGTGCTACGGGTGAAAGACTCCTTAGTCCTTGAGCACCTTTTCAAAGGTTCCAGGACGTACCAGTGTGTTGATTAGTGTAGGGGGACATGTTTTAATGCATGTTATTATTCTTCAGTGCTGAGTAAGCATTATAATATTTTCCAAGTTCGAGATACATATAAAAGAGTTGGTGCAATTTAATAAATGTGTTTGTTAGTGTATATTGTTGTCTGTTATTTTTTTTATATTTTGTCATATTAGTCTTGCCTATATTGTGGTGCGTTCCAACATCCCATCCAGCTTAATTAAAGGCTGTCAGAATGTGTTCATTACAGCAACGCAAACACAATTCAACTGCCAGTGGTTTCAATGTATTTTTTTAATGGATTGGATTGTTTTGTGGGGAAAAAAAATAACCACTCGGCGGGACTGCACCAAACCCTCTGCTTCAACCTTCCTCTAAGTCCCTCTGCTGCTACACGGTCAATCTGACACGGATGATGAATGAAATGAAATGAATTTTCACAAAATCCACATGTAAATATACAGTCACAGCGCCACATGCTGGCAACATAAATATGCCTCAGTTGAACAATGTCATTTGAATATTAAAATAAAAAATTTAAGTGATTAGCAGCACAGTAGCTGCCACACAGGACCCAATGGGCGCCTGCGTGCGAGGCCCCCCCGAGTACAAGTTAAACTTAAGCTCACATATTCAGTGACTCAGAAAGGATCAGCCAGACTCCGATCAGAATTGACAGGGAGATTCAGCGATGGAAGGTAAAGGACGAAGCTCAGACAGTGCTAGAATCGACTGAAAAAGAAAGATTGGACCTCGTGGACCTGCAATACTGCCCCGAAATAAACTATTATTTCCATTTCCCTCACCCTACCACCTGTTCACGTGCGAGGTCATCTTCTGCAGTGAGGCGATTATAGACCTGGCCAGGATCAAACATGGGAAATGACTCACAAGGACTTGAAAGAGGGACTGCATTGGATTTTGATGGAAAGGAAACCTCTCGGCTCATTAATCCTTCATACATTGCCCATTTCAACAATCAACAAGACTTAAAATTGACAAACGAGGTGTTTTTTTCATTTCGAGATCAAATATGGATGAGAAATTTTAAATTGGTTTTATTTTCATTTTCTAATTTGATGACGAGGGGAAAGAAACGGTTGAAGAAACAGAGGAAAAAATGGTTTGTTTTTTAGTTTTCTGAGACCGGTGTGGTCCTAAAAAAGGGAACGACAGTAGGACATTCAGCGCTGTCAATCATCACTTTATTCCTTAACTGCAGTAGTTTATTTCAAAGCAACAACAAGAAGTTAGGGGTACAGTCTAAGCTCTTCTTACTGGTTCTGTCTGCATAACTTTCTACGGTCTTTATTCTTAGTATGACCTCCGCCAGCAGAGCTGAAATCGAAGTTCTGACTGCTGACACACCCACCGGTCAGCCAAGATATGAAGACCAGTTGATGGTTCCAATATTGTGGTTGATTGTTGTATATTCTACACAACTGGAAACTGATGTTATTCTCCAAACTGGTACGTGTTCCATAATAACTGATGGATTTTGCTACATGCCATCCTATCGGAACAATTGCAGACTGGCGGCTGCTACCAGACATTCATACTGCATGAACCCTCCTGAAGATGATGTGAGACTAGTGGTTTAGAGTTATAAAGATTCCAGGTGGGAGTGGACTCCACACTCCACCAGAACATTTCTCATGCTGCTGTATGGGGACATGGACCACCCTAAAATGCGATGTGATAGATCCAGCATTATGTATGCCATCTTTTACTGTTTAGACTGGCTAACAAGTTGTTTTAGTCTTCATTTTGTATTCAAATGAGCCAGGGACTGGTTGCAATGTTGTGGCTGATTGGTATGTGTATTCATGGGTGTGATCAAGATTAACCTGATTTCAGAGCTGCTAATGTGTTTCCTATTTGTCATAATCTCTAAGTAGCACCGCTTTCACATGGTGGGCCTGTGAATGACAACATCCGGTCCCAGAACATGAAACTACGAACCCTGATTTCGCTTCTGTCTGCTCATGATATTATTTTTTCATAATCAATGTAGAAAAATTAAAATCAAACCATTTTTCAAATTTTCCTCATCCCTATTTTATCTTGAAAAGGAAAAAAAAAATTCATTTTTGATTTCTGTATCCCAAAATGAGGAAATCTAATTACCACTTGTTTAAAATTTTCGTTTCAGAAACAAAATACCAAAACATACAGGCGCCTGAACCCCTCTGTAGGAAGATTGGATTTTGGACCTCTGCATTTTCAAACCCTGCGTACCGCCATAACTGTACGGCTTGTTTGGAGACAGGAAGCAGGTGTGTTGAGGATCAGCCCACGCCGCAAGGTGCTGCCTCACCCATAGGAACACAAATGGGAGGAAAGCACAGAAGGAGAGAGAGAGAGGATCAAAAATCATACTGATTGCTTTGACAAAAGATGATGGTCATTGTTCGGATCAAACTGAACCATGTCTATTTGTTTTATTAAACCATTTGTTTATAGTGGGAAAGCACTTTTTTTTGGGTTGTTGGGACCAGCTAAAAGAAATCATTGCAGGCTACCATCGCCAATAAATATAAGACGCAGCATTCAATATGGTCCAAAACAGAAATCAGAACTCAACTGGAAAAGACAAAATCCCTGTCAAAGACAGCTTGTGAACTTTAATCCAATCATTTATTCTTACTCTTCAAGTCAACGTTCATTTATCCCACCTTTTAATGTACACAGCAATGTAGTACTAAGACTAGACACTAGTGTAAACAATCATTTGTTAAACCTGAAATAAATCATGAAACATGAGATAGAGAATGTTAGCATTTGATATGGGCAGTAAAACATCAATGCATCACTCATTTCATCCTTTTGCCCCAGCAGATCAAAGAATCCTGATTTTGATGTTATTTCTTTGTCAGAAACACGGATACGGACAAATAAAAATGCTGTAACTTTAACTTACTGTTTGTGAAGGTAAGAGAGGGACGAGATCCGAGAGACATGCCCAAGGGACGAGGTAGGTAGAGTCCACGTAGATAACGACGACAGGGTGTGTGTGTCAAATTAAGTTCTTAAGTGTACTCGCAAAATTGTATGTGACACCAGAACTAACCTCATCGAAGGTACACATTGTATGAAAAAACCCAAACCTTGTTTCAGACTGTCAAATGTGGAAAAATAAAGTGCCCAGAAGACTTTATTCAGTTCATTTCTAAATTCTTGTGAAGAGGGTTCTTTGATTTTATTGTATTTCAATTTATAGGAAATCATTAGCCTTTTAGAATAGAAAACTTAACCAGAGCGCACATTGTGCTTGAACTACACAATCCTTTCATTTTCTTCATCAAATAATATCGGCAGCTTCCTAGACTGTGACTGAAATGCAAATGAGTTTGCTCTCCGACTCTCATGTTCCCGTGTTGATTTCTGGTTTTCCAGCGAGTACTTTGAGGCAAATTTAGGTCACGACTTGCAAAGTGTTTTTTGTAAATGCCATCCCCTTTAGCCAGTCGCTGAGCCACAATAAATACAGCTTGGCTGAATTAACATTTTTTTAAAGGACAGCCTGGAGATTTTGGTGTACTGCTCCTCAAATGACAAGAGCATGGACGGAGACGAGTTCTCTGCCTGGATCCATTGTAATGTCAAATATGACGAAGAGCACTTGGAAAGACTCTTTGTCTAAACACACTCACTCACACTCACTGAAGTGAAAGCGGTTCACTCGGCTGCTTGCAGGCCAGGGCGCATCACAGACGGGCTTTAATTAGTTTCTAGGTTCTGTGTTACAATATTCAGTGTCTATATTTGGATTGTGAAAGGCTTACTTCTCAGATTTGTTCCGCAGTTTAACTTGGCCATTAATGTTTGGCTCTGGTGACTGGCCACATTTTGGGCTACGGGGTAAATGACATGCAAAAAATGACTTCCGAGCCACAGCAGCGTGTCGTTGATGGCTTTTACACTTGACCCTTTTTTCCATTACAGAATTTGACGGAGCAAGCATTTAATATTCTGCTACTATTCTGGGCCCTTCAAAAATCCAATTAGGCACCCAAATTTTCTGGATTATGACATAACCGTTTGGGATTTAAATTAGCTTGGTTGAGTCTTTGTGGAAGAATTGATATTTTAGGGGATGAAAAATCTGTGTTATCTGTAATAACACAGACATTAAATAAAGCATTGATTTCCTATCACTTGCAATCAGATAATAAGATTGTCCTTAAGTACAATGTTTTCTGCATAAAACAACATCTTTATGCTATTTGGCATTTTGTTAACATGAAATGCAACATTGTTTTTTGGGCCTGAAAGCAAACATTTGAATGGGCTCCAGAGAGCAATCTGGTGAAAATGCCACCAGTACCACCATGTAAACTGACAAATCACACTCAATTAGGAGAGAGAGCATAGTCAGTAAAGACGGACATTTATTGAAACAGATGGTTTGTGATAATTAGTCCATATATCTGCCCTGACCTGCAGCAAGTATGAGAATATCCAATCTTGGAGTCAGGATAGTGGTGGTGGTGGCCGTTGACTCTGCTGAAACTACAGATGGGAGGAGGCTGAGGGCGCACAAACCAGCATTGTGAAAGAGGTAAATTAATGGAGAGAATCAGACTTTCAAAAAAGGGAGACATATGACAATGATAATAATGTAGATGTGGCCGACTGATGCGCCCAGCTGATTCCTCAGGCTGTGAAGTGGGCCGTTAAGACTGAGCGAAAGATTAGAATGATAGCTCAAGTTTGCAAATGGCTGGTATTCCCGAAAGGAACTTTAATGACACGGCCCTTCTTCTGTCATGGTGATTACATTTTCATCCTAGTAGCCATGTATTGACTAAACCAAAGAAATATCAGGCAGGCATGTGATATTATTCTGTGGTGTTGGTTTGGAAAAGTTACGCCGACAACTTCCGGTCTTGCCTGAACGCTATAACATTTTCAGTTTTAATGGATCCAGGCGCATTAGGATCGTTTTGTCAAAATCACAAAATTAATGTGTACATTTCTTAAAGGGCAAAAAAAACAAAAAAACAACAACTTAGTTTTGACATTTCCATCGTCATATAATGGTACTAAGAGACAAAATAGGAAAGGGTTTGTTATTTTTACCTTTCTAAGATCAGGGGCCATCCAGCACACATAATGGATAGAATACACAATGGATAATTTAATTCCAGGCTCAGTTTAACCTGACTTATTCTTTAAGTAGTAATATTTGAGGAGTAACATTAGCATGCTTTAAGAAATACAGATTTAGTGTTCTTAAGAATTTAATAAACCAAATTCTATGGCAATTCAGTTGATAATTGCCACATTTTTCTTTATTGCAGCAGTAACGAGTAACATCAACAACAAACTGACAAGTGAGGCAGAGACGCACAGACTATATACACTGAGGATAACGAGACAATGAGACACAGTTGGCGAGGGGAACACAGGTGGACATGCTTGACAATCACGCATGAGGAGAATAGGAGGAAGACAGGAGAAAAGATCATGTGTGAAAATACACAGACTAGACTAGGACATGAGGGATAAGAAATAAAACACACAAACACTAAACACTAAGTAAAAAAAGTGGTAAAATATACCACAGAGAAGAAATACAGGAAGTATGAAGTGAACAGAACCACATGGATAAACACTTTCAAAATAAAAAACAGGAAACGTGGTACAGGATGATGAAAATTAACCTTCAAAATAAACAAGAGAACCAAAATAGAATAAACCAAGAAAAAACAATTGGAAATAAACTGACAGCACAGATCCATGACAGAATGCTCCTCCAGGAATTAAAGCTTGGAGTGAATGGCGTTCACACTTAGGTATTGAAAATATTCATTGTTTTTAATGGGTTTCACAGCCCTGCAGGGTCACTGACATATTTTGAACCACTGCTAATAATGTACAGTTCTAAAAAAAAAGGGTCATCTTCAATCAGTATTGTTATATATTGGACTCCATCCGGTTGTGTTTAATCCAGTTTTAACTGTGTGAACCCAAACTGTGTTATGAGCCCGTAACATTTGCCTTGCTGTTATATGAATGTAAAACATTTTTATGACGGTTGTCATACAAATGAGACCTATATTTAAAATTGAGGAAATTTGTGCGAGTAAGTGGGAAAAATCAGCGTCAGTAAATTTTTTTATGTTTAACAGAAATCATTAATATTAACATTTTAATGCCATCCAGAAACATCTAATAATTTTTCTAACAATCATCTAATTGTAGTTGAGGTTTATTCTCGTGTCTGCTACTCTTCATGTTGCACGCTCAGTCAAACTATCTCAATCATGGTGGCACACACACTGTTGATTTTACATTATAAAATTGTATATGCTATCTTTGCCTTCAAGTAATTCCTTCAGACATATTTGTGAAGGGAGTGGGAGCAAATATGACCCACATCATAACCCTCTGCATTCATGACAACCGTACCCATTCAATTTACACCTTCAGGTTTTTATTCTGCAACCTTACCGCTTCGAAATTGCCAAGGCAAATGACAAATTGGGAATCAAAATGCAGATGACTCTATGTTGTTCTATTTTCTTCTGTGGGCCCGAATGAAGCCCACCTAGAAGTCTGAGATGCTCCATTGTCTCGGTATTTATGTCCCATCATTTTTTCTCTGCCACATTCTTGGTAATTGGATTGCAGAATCATCAAATACAATCATTTTTACATGGAAATAAAGTTTTAGCCAGAAAAGGCAGGAAGTGCAGTTCCTCAATCACAACCCTCACGTCCATGTGCCATTCAGATACTTCTCCCCACACATTGTGTATTTACCATTCACAAACAGCTAGTGACAGAGGATATCTCGCCACAGTGGCCAGATATGGAAAGTCTCTGGGAACAATGTTCAGCCTGATCAGGGCCAGGATGATCTGCAAGTATAATGGTTCTGGCCTACATGGGCTTATCCAAAGTAAATGAAGTATTTAATAAATTTAAAAAAAAACTATTTAGCAATTCACCATTGTGTAGGGAAGCATCCATCATATGTTGGAATATCCCCTCCTGGCCTTGTGTATTTGGCCGTGGCGTGGTTGCCAAAGCAGTACTTTGAAATGGACGTAATCACAGTTGTTGTACTGGATGTTCAACCAAGTAGGTGACCTGGACATCTGATGGCTTCCTGCTCAAGCTTTTCTACCAGAGGGCTTTCTTGGACTGGGTTTTCATATTCAACCAGGCTCAAGGTGAATTCTTACTCTTTGTGTTTTATGGGATGTCTGGGATGTATTCTTGTTCGCTGTGGACAAGCAAGCGATTTATCACCATGCCATATTTGCCATACTCTCCATATACTTAATTTCAGTCTGCTGGAGCTCATTAAACAGGGCTAAGGGACTGAATGAAGTGAGCAGTATGTCCTGAGGATCAAGCTTGTCTTCCAACAGAATTACCATAACCTGGCACATCTATCCTGTAGGCATGCTGCCCTGCCTCTCTCCAGTCTGTTTGCAGCTGCCCGGAGTTATGTATGTATATTTGCTATTATTAGGATGAGCTGCTGGATGGGATAGAGTAGAGCCAGGGAGGACAGCTATTTTTAACAGCTGGTGCTTGGCCTTGATCATTGTTTTGTCCTCACTCTTCATCCTTCATATTAGAACACTCTAACTACTCTTTAGCACCATTACAAGTTCTACCACATTGTGGCTTGGTGTCAAAACTTCCCCTTTGTCCCCGTCCAGGTCAATGCCTTGATAAATCACAGTGTCGTCCTCTTCCGCTTTTTTTTTTAATGTCCCACTTTAAACAAATAGACACAGGAGTTTGCAACATAAAGCAAGCAATGTAAGACCTACGACTTATCGTACAAAGTCGTACACGGTACGACTTTTGAGTCATGGCCGTTTGATTTCAACTGACCCTGTACGAATCAAACTTCTGCGGAAGCTCACGATTGGTAAGTTCCCACTGTCTGACCCGACAAGCACCTGCAGTCTGTTGTCGCAATCTACAATTGTGCATAAAGTTATGTTTTAGAGCTTGGAGGCAGAAAAAAAGTTTTTTTGTTAGAAATAAGCTGTCACGATTATTTTTTGCGATCCTGTTTGCCCAAAACGTCCTTTTTTATAGAGTTGCAGGCGTATATGGACTCGCAGGTGTCTAGAACACAAAAGAAAGTATTGCGGGCCTACTTTGCATAGAGACTTGGAGCTAAATAAGCTACGTTTGACTGTATGGAGTGTTAATTTTATAGAAAGCGCCGCACTGACAGCTGTGAACCTCTCTAATTCGTCCTTTCCTTTCATATTAAAACACACAGCCCTTTCTTTGTGACTATTTAATACTTATTATTGTTAAGGCTAATAAAGAACCCAAGTTGCAGACAACAGACAGAGGGCGGGCTTTAACATGTTTATTTACAACAATTCTTTTGTGGCTAGCGAGGGGTCCGACAGCGGAGCAGGAAAGGGGCTTGAGAGTTCAGACAGGTGGAATGAAAACCGGAGCAGAGGGAGCGTGATTGTAGATCTGTGTTACCAAGGTCCAGAGCCGCGGAGCCAGGATCTGTGATCTTCAGGAGCTGTACATGTGTCACGTCTGCGGGCGGAGGAAGATATCAGGTCTTAGCAAGTCTTTACAAAAACTGACTTTCCGGATTAATGAGCTCATCTACTGACAGTAACAGGGTTTACGATCGGGCAGGTTGGTGCCGTTGAAACCAATTCTTTATAGCCACAAAGATTGAAGATAGAAGACAGCTGGCCATCCGACTCCACACACCAGAAACCGCTCCTGAAATGAAGACTTTGCACACATCCACACATCACATACATCCACACACGCTTCTCACAGAGGGCCTTACAATTATTTTTATTATTACAACACATCGTGTCGCCATGACAACTAAGACGCTCCGCCACTACTCAAAGGCACAGTGAGAGAAGATGGAGCTGATTTCTGCTCTCTACCAGTAAATTATGGAGGGGAATGTCAGTTCATCTGAGTTGAAGCACAATAACAACCAGGTCATGCAGCGAGGAAACAATCCAAAGTAGAAGAGTGAGTTCACCTCTGACTAAGAAGGAATACAATTAAAAGTTGTGAGATGGCCTAGTTAATGTTCAGACCTGAACTCCACTGAGATGCTGTGGTGGGACCTGAAGAGAGCAGTTCATACTCAAAAACCCTCCATTGTGGCTGCATGGCAGCAGATCTGCAAAGTGGGCAAAAATTCCACCACAGCAATTTCAAAGACTGATCTCCGGTTATCTGTGGCATTTGGTTGCCGTTGGTTTTAAGTTCAGTGGGGGTGTTACTTTTTTCATGGGGTAAACCTTTTGACTCATTGAATAAAATAATTAAAATATTTGTTTGAAACAGTTTAGTATGAAATCCATGTAAAAATAAAAGAACTCAGGAAATTATCTTTTTTCATAGCACAGTAGAAATAGATCACACATGGCATAGCGGTGATAATTTTGAGATGTTTTTATTAATTCGACTCAGTCAGTGGTATATTAATGAACTGCTGAGACAAGTTTTCTGGATCGTCCTTGGTGGAGCTAAGCAAAACTCCATTCATAAAGTCAGTGACATGCAGGAGTCCTCCATGACTTTGCAGCACTAACGCAGGAGAGACAACTCCTCCTGCTCTACTTTGCAAGAACTGCAAGTTGAGACCCACTTTCTTTAAAATGTGTGTTTGCGGTTTTGTTTAACTGCCATTGCCGTTTAAAAACTGTTTTCTTGTGACTATTCCTTTCCATCCTGCATAAAGACTAGAAACACGTGCTGTAGGAAAAAAAAAAAAATTGTTTCCATCATTTCCGCCTCAGAGCGGATCATTATCAACCACTTTAAAATAATCAGATAAGATCATCTCTTGATTGCTTTCATTATAGCAAAGACGTGATATGATTATATCACCTTTTAAATACATCATTGCAGTCAATGAGAGAACTGTGGGACTGCGTTTCCATTCTACCCATTCATCGGCAAGAAAAAGAGGAAAGCTCTGACTGTTCTCCATCCGTGGTTATTTTCGGTTCTAAATGTGACAGGTATAATTATGGCAGCTATATGGCATTTTCTTATCTTCATTTTGATGGCAGGATAGAGGTCATTCCACGCGCCATGCTCAACACTGCAGTTAACGGTGTTGTCAAGGCTACCGCATGAAGGATGTGATCCTGGTGCTGAACATATAATTTTCTGGTTCCATTTTTAAAGCTGCGACCGCAGCTTCATGCATATCCCAACGTATTTCTCTTTTCAGTTTTATATTTCTTATTATAATCCCACAATTGTGGTTCTGATGATTCAATTGCTCAAAAATGTCGTTGTGGACGCTCTGCAGCACAAAGCAGAGATTTTTATCATGCCCGAAGGCACGCGAGTCAAAGACAGCTATCAGGCACACCAGAGCACTGAGTCAAATCAGAGAAAGGAAAAATCAGGGTCATGAAAGGGGCTGTAGATGGAGGTGCAGAAAATGAGAAGACAGAGAAGCACAGCTGGATTTGAGTGACAACTTGAGTGGTTCCTCCTGGAATGGCAGCACAGTCCCGGAGCATGGGCCGAATGAACTGGTGTGTAGACAATCATACAATAGGGTAGAATCTTTTATCTTTAAACTCACTTAAGTTCCTTGTTAAGCTTGTTTAATGAACACTTGCGTAAGAAGCAATTGATACAGTTCTGTTATGCACATACAGCGCAGCAGCTGACCCTAGTGGTGCCGACCAGGTCAGTCATGCATAAATGGCAACTATATCCAGAGGGTATGTTGTGTAGAAAAAGAATAAAAAAAAAACCTCCTTTAACCTTATCTAATCAGTGCGCACTCACTATAACATTTTATAAATTGTATACAATATTAGCCTGATGCTTATACCAGTTTAATATATTAATACTGAGTATTATTAAGTACATATACTCCATATGTTGTATAAATGCTATTCACTTCTTCTGCTACCAAATCAAAACTCTTCCTCAAATGAAAGGTGAATACAGAGCAGGATTTTTCTGTGGTATGTGTCCATTTCAGAAATACTTGAGGAATTGATTCCTTTTTCTCATCTGCAGCAGCTCGGTTCTGCAGATGAATGTAATGAGCTCGGTGAGATTTAGTGGGTGGCCATCCTGACTAAAGCATAGTGACAGCTGCATGCTAGGTTGTAATTTCTTTCTTAAAAAAAAAACACTTTTGTGTCAAAACTCATTACTCATGATAGCGTGTCGAAACAGTATTTCACTGCTAAGAAAACAGAAATAAAGCACAAAACCTCCAGACTCAAAAACCAGTCTACGTGGTTTCATGAAAACCAATTGGGTAATTTTAGTTTAACCCAGCTAATAGACAGGCATAGATTGAAACAACAGACCAACTCTGGCAAAACATAACGTCCTTGGCAGACGTAATAGATGGAATAAAATACAATTTCATCCTAATTTGGAAACATAATATAGTCAGAGAACTGTAGACTCCCGATGACACAGTACCAGATTTAACATCTCAGACCAGAATTAAGAGATTCATGAGATCAGTCTTTGACTGCTTTGGCTTATGTTGTGCTAAAGCCAGGCCTGGAAACCTTGATTCATTGCGCAATATATTATCAGAGAGAGATTTTATTATTTTTTTAATTACATCTCACAATTAAAATGAACATTAAAACCTATATCTCTCACCCGCCAATTACAGAAGTGCTCATAAGCTAATCAGAGCGCAGTATTTGTATATTACAGCAAGAACGAAAGAAGAAGACGTCCTTAGGTTGAACTCTTTCAGGACCGCAGCCGTAATAGGCTTAAAATAACAGTGGTTAAAATTGAAACCAATGCCATCTCAGAGTCACAGTAAACTTATTATATAGTACCAAAGAATTTCTCAGAAGAGTCCCGAAGCTTAACCTACCAGTACCCTATCAACCTACCAGTACCCTATCAACCTACCAGTACCCTATCAACCTACCAGTACCCTATCAACCTACCAGTACCCTATCAACCTACCAGTACCCTATCAACACCCTAGCAGTATTATTTCATCTGTTCATTATTTCCAAACCACCAAAGCCAAAGAACACAACATAAAATAGCATAAAAAAGATGTGTAATCATTCAGCATCATCTGTATCCTTGGATATAATTTTTCTTTTTTGTTCTGTCAGGATAGACATGTAAATGAAATAAAGATGTTTATAACAACAGATCATATGTGATTAGTAGTTTGTCGAGAAGGCTTTTATCAATTAGAAGGTTCAGGGAGACTGAGATCAAAGGTTATCTGCCCGGTGCAGCAGCTAGATAAGAGTCCCTGTTGGAGTCGGGGCACAGGTGGTGGTTGTGGCTGAAGACTCTAATGGAGCTGATGAATGATGAAGCTGATGTATCTGCACAGATTAGGTGGTGAAGGCGAAATGCAGGTCACATGCAAAAGCAGCAGGAATGGACTAAAGGTACGGAGAGAGCCTAACATCTTGTTGCCATCTTTTCAAATATGACTAACAACCAAATGTTTGCTGTCTTCCCCGGCAGGTAGGGTATATCTCCGAAAAGTCCCCAATCTACTGCGTTTTCTAAGCAATCCCTGGCGGAAATCCTTAATTGTGAAGTTATGTCCAAAACAAGGTTTCTCCTAAAGAAAGCCCTCCTTGTGAGTAAAATATAATATACAAACAAAATAGATTTCCTCGAGTCCATTCTAATTTGTTACACATTTGGACTAAATGAAACCAATGGTTGAAAAATGTTTTAAGCTAAAATCAACCCAATTCTTCCTCACACTAAGGACTGTGCATATAAAATTGGACAATAATAAATGAAACCCGCTAGAGGGTAAAATATGAGCTATTAGCGTATATCACGATGTATACATTAATATATCTCCTTGACTCAATTCTTATGCACCAAATTTCGACTAAATGGGACCCTTGTGTCAGAACTATACGAATAAATGAACATGATTCATAGAACGTTTTTTGGGTTATGTACATAAGAAAGTGTTCTGTGAAAAAAGCCTCTCCTAGACAGAAAAATACAAACTAGTAAAGTAAAATACTATATTTACAAGATACAGCTCCTTGTGTGGATTAAAATGCACAAAATCTGGACTAAATCAGACCAATGGTTGAGAAATGATAGCCTGACAATTTCGGAGATAATGATCCCGCTAGTATCAGAAATATACAACCGAAATCTCCGACAAAGCGCCGCAGTTGTTCCTCTCACTAAGAATCACAAAATGTGCCTTGCTTTACGAGAGGTGATTTAATTTACAAGCGTTTTTTTTGCTCGTACCACGGATTTTTACCGATACGAGCGAGTACCTGTACCTCGTAGGAAACGTGATGTATACGAGCGCTCTGCTTCGGTTTACGAGCATCCTGTTTGAACAAGTTGAGGACGCGAACGTGGGCTTCCTTTCTTCGCCCAAAGACTAGTATTAAAAAACATATGCCGGGTTTCATATCATTTATCATTTTTATTTGTTAGTAAAATTACTTTTACTGTGTATAAATTAATGGAAAATGGAAAATGATTTTTAGATGAATATTTTTGGGATATGGAACGAAATAATAAAATTTCTATTCATTTGAATGGGGAAATTTGTTTCGGTTTACGAGATTTTTGATTTTTCGAGCAAGCTCTCGGAACGAATTAAGCTTGTAAACGGAGGTACCACTCTATGCCCGACTTTTGGGGGATATAATGAAGTTGTGTCATAGTGCTGTGTGACATACAGGTAACAAAAGCCAATATCTCTACTGTCAGCTCACAATACCAGGAAATGAAGACTCAGAATGCATGAAAGGTGTCCATGACAGGATGGTATGAGAAATAATCTATGGTCCAAAGTATTGTCTTTCAGACTGAACTGTTACTGGACTTTCGTTTCCTTTATGCATTGTTATAAATACTGTGGGATATTTATGGTTGAATTCTCAATTACAGCAGTTACTCACTATATATACTCTGTGTACTCAGATTACCTTTAACATTCAGTCAGTGACTCAAGTAGTCGGGTAGCCAGGAACTGCAACTTCTGGAGAAACTGCAGCTTGATGCACTGGATTATTCCTCCAAAAGGGAAAAAAGAGTTGTCAGCAGGTACGTCAGGCTGGGTCATCTTCTATTTTTATTAGTAGACCGGGATAAAGTTAGTAAAAAAAAAAAGGAATGATTTATTTGTAATTGGAAGCTCATTTCGACTTATTCTGAACCGAAACTGTTCGATCCCTGATGAAAGGTTGAGGTTAGTTGTTGAAATGCATTAAATACACCGCCTTTTTCAAGCATTTTGGGTGAACTTACAATGGCCTCAAAACATGGGTGAAAAATGGGTGAAGTGGAAGGATCTTCTGTGCAGCCATTGTTATTTTCGTCCATTGGAGGCCACTGTTGAAACATTGTGATGAAAATGGCAGTCTTTGCAGAAACCACCCCGCCCCCTCTGTATATGAAAGACTCGTTCTATGCCTGTTTGACTAGATTGTTTGCATTTACACACATATATGTCATTGTAGAATACTATGAGTACCCAGACGACTTATTCAAAACACTCCATATGTGGAATGTGAAAAGCTGGATACCTCACGATCAATGGCTGACATCTTGAGCACGAAGCAGAAGGGGAGGGGCTTACTAGACTTTTAGTTATTGCGCAGTGGCAATGTTTGATATGATGAAATAAACTTTGCCAAGTCAGGTTTGTCGCATAGGAAAGAGGGGATTGAAACAAACATTAAAGGAATTCCTGCACACCTAACTTGCAGAATTAATTGTATCCCCAAAATGTGGATATTATGGAATCTTTATCGATGCTGCATCCATGTCCACTGCGTCCGCGCGGCAGATCCTTTGTGCTAATTGAGAAACTATTTAATGGGTCATTTACTAATCTTATACCTACATTGACCTTGGTTGGAGTAAGAACTGGATTGATTTTGGGATAATCTGACAATAGGGGGCATTTATCTCCAAAAGTTTCTGGGCGATAACGTCTCTTTATCTGAGGTCAACCAAATAAAAGACCTGATTGTGAGTAATTTGTCCTCCTTAACTTTAAGACTTGAGATAGGCTAACTTTTTTAATTATTTGGGATAACTTCGTAAACGTTGGTCCGATTTTGCCCAAATTTAGTGTATCTGAATCGACTCGAAGATATCCATCTTGTACATGTCATATGTTACTATTAGAGTAACATATGACATGTAGGAAAAACACCATGGACATAGCTCCACATTTCCATGGAGTTCCATCAGGGGAATTGCTACAATGCAGGGGGTTGGGGACTATTTGGGCACATACCCTTGCTGTCAGTGTCCAACAGCATAGACATTGTTTTATTCTGATGTTTTTGTAATAAACCCTCATCAAGCCTGATGAATATGTGTGCACAAGTTTGAGGTCAATGAAGTGTACCAGGACCCAACCCTTTGCTCCTTCTGGGTTGAAGGACCCCAAAGGAACAGAAAAAAAGAGAGGATATCCTTGAAGGCTGAACTGGAAGCACCTGAAATTCTTGTTTAAAGCAGGGGACATTTCATCGTTTCATCCTAAAGGCTTTCTCAGTTGGATTTAATAACATTACCTGGATGAATGAAAAATCTGCACAAACAACAAGAGAAGAAGAAGAGACTAAAGCCAGGAGGAGGCTGTAATACACCTAAAAAAAGCTCAACTGCTGTTCAGCACCAAGGAAGAAAAACGCGGGAGTAGAAAAAGTTGTACCATCTTGTTTTATATGCAGTGGATCTGATTTTACATCAGCCAGCCAGGACAAGATACTAGCTGGAAGCCAGGAAGAGAGGGCAGTGATTTGGCAAACCACTGTCAACCAATCATACAGAGAGGGAGAGATAAAGAGACAAAACAACCTGAGGGTCCCAGTCCGGGAGGGGGACCCTCTTGGCGACCTGTTTTCCAGGTTAAAGCCAAGCCAAGGTTACATCTATTTCCAATATGCCCATTTTAAGACAGCGGATGTGTCGATTACTGATTACCAACACAGCATCGCAGAAAATTGAAGCTGCGAAAATCCAAAATTTTGTGTTTTTCGGCTGTTTGCGTTGTGTTATATACTCTATAAAATATCCACATCTACTCTTGGCCATACATTGAAATTGTAGGTAACCGTGCTGCACGATAAATTGACTATATCTTTCTTGTGAATGCGCCATTAATTCCGCTCGAAAAGTACTTAGATGTGAAATCGCATCAATTCTGTTGAAGGACTTTTGTGTATTTTTTGTGCACTTCAGTACATGAAAATTGCACACTATGTATAGAGAGTTAAAGTAATATCTATTTAGAGTCAGCGGCAGGGCATCCCTGAGGACTCTGGTTTGACTCTGTGATTGATTCCGCTGGCCACATCTCTGGAGTGTTTGCATCAAATCAAGCATGATAGTTTCCTTAGCTTGTGCCACCTGATTTTAACATGATTGACATATGAGGTCCACCAAGGCTCCTTTATCATATTCATTATCTATAATTTCGGAAATCACACATGCGGAGCTGAGCCTCTACCTCACATGCAGAGGAATGGTTCCTCATACCTTTTGTCTCTTGTAAATGTTAGTGTTGTATGGAACTACTCTCATCATGACATGTCCTATCTGAGCTGTATCCGGGTGGTCACATGGCGAGATCCCATCAAGAAAATTTAGGAGGACCATGAATGCAGTTGTCTGCGAGGAAGGAGACAGAGAATCAAGATAGACATTAGAGCCGCGCCCCCAAGGCTTAAACTGAAGTTATTTGATTTACCCTAAATGTCTGTTCTGGATGAAGCCCGAATGTTTGTTACTAACAGCTGTGATTTAATCCCAAGGAGGAAGGAGGGAATCTGTAGAGATATTTTTTTTTTAGATGTTGTTGATAAATGAAACTGGTACCCAGCCTGAAAGGCGAGATGGAGACTTTTCCATACAGCCAGAGAGGTGATAAACTGATGCAATAATAACCAGAAATTAACTTTTCGTCTGTGTATTGGTTGCCCCGCATTTGATCATCTATTGCAGCAACACCTAATCCCTCAACAAAACCAGATTTGATGTGATTTGGTTTTGTTAATCTGTCAAACTCTTTCGTGGAAACTAGGCGTATGCTGTTGTTCCGGACAGCAAGGGGTATATCCCCGAAAATTCCCCAATCCCCGGAAAAGTACAAGCAATTCCCTGGTTGAACTCCTTAGACTAAATGGGAAGTTATGTCTACAGTGTTTTTGTAAAAAAAAAAAGAAAAAGCTACCCAAAGTATGTATTGGAATAAAGTAGAGTAAAATATAATATAAAGAAGATATATATCCTTGAGTTGACGCATACGCACCAAATTTGACTATAAAAGACCAACGGTTAGTAAGTTATGTTTTTTGGAAATGTACAAGATGCCCATCAAGCATCAACCTCAAGTTCATTCATATGATACAAATTTGGAGTAAATCGGATCAAAGTTTGAGGGATTATTATCTCAAACTTTTGAAGGTAAAGCTCCCCCTAGTGTCAGATATATACAACTGACCTTTCACAAAAGCAATCCAGTTCTTCCACGCATTCAATACTATAGGGATATAAAATTTGAAAAAGATCCATGAAGTCATTTTGAGTTATGTCCGGAAAACAGTATTTTACATAAGAACGCTCCACATGCACTAAATGTGGACTAAAATGGACAAATGTTTGAGAAATTATGGTCTGAAAACGTGGAGAGGAAGCTCCTCCCAGTGTCAGAAAAATATGACCCACCATTCTCAAAATCAAGATGGTTCTTTCCCACACTGAGGTAATGTAAATGGTAAATGTAAAATTTGAAAATAATCCATTTAATAGTTTGTGAGTTATTGCGTTATTGAGAATCTGCAGCGGCTGGAGAAACCTACGGACCGTCATATTTACTTTGTGCATGTTTGTGCCATTTCAGATGCTGCCTTGTGAGACCTGAATCCGTGAAACACCCATTTGGACATCTCATGAATGGACAGACCTACTG
Source organism: Lophius americanus (assembly GCA_037951165.1). NCBI lineage: Eukaryota > Metazoa > Chordata > Actinopteri > Lophiiformes > Lophiidae > Lophius > Lophius americanus. Next base: position 858,278 of record JBBDHG010000090.1, on the reverse strand, counting down.
ATTGATTGGTGTTCGTGTGTAAATCCTGGTAACCATCACATTCCTAAAATCCTCTCAGCATGATTAGGTCCTTCCCACTGAGGATGCTTATAGACTGTCAACACATATTAGAGCTAAGGCAAACGGTGTGTGTTATTTTTATAGTTCCATCACCTCATTGAGGCTATGTCACTGCGGAGAGGACTTAGTTTCAGAGAAGGAAAGATTTTTATGGAGCATCACAGATCTTTCATCTGAGGAACCCAGGTTCAGTTAGGCACGGTGGAGCGTTGTGATTATCCGTATCTAAAGATACCCCTGCACAGATAGAGTTATGTGTGTGTGTGTGTGTGTGAGATGGTTTCTCATTGGTTTTTGCTTGAACCTTTCATTTCTTTGCATTCTGTCTAGGTAGGACTTGTCAAAGAAATGATCTTGCTTCACTCGTCACTGCATCAGTCACACCTCAGCCCATAGCAGCTCTGGAAAATTGCTAAGGCTGTAGAATAGATTAGCCACCAGCTCTGGACATGGAATTGCCTGTGACCAATTCAGGCTTTTTTTTTCGTCTTGAGAAATTAAATGTCATACGAAAAATTGTATGCATTATATATTTTTTGTTCCAATTTCTATAAAACAAACCAATTACATCACCAAACTCTCTATATGTCTCTATATATCACTCTATATGTGGGTGTGTATATGTATGTATGTATGTAAATATATATGTGTGTGTGTGTGTGTGTGTGTGTGTGTGTGTGTGTGTGTGTGTGTGTGTGTATATGAATGTATGTATATATGTATATATATATGTGTGGTTACATACACATGTGTAAAAGTGCTTATGTGTATAAATACGTCAAATCATATGTATGTGAACGTTAGGTATGGAGCACGTACTTCATGTTATTGGATTCAGTGAAAATCAAGAATATCTTCTGCCTTGCACATTCTGCGAAACTGTGGAATCCCATCCAATACAAGAAGGTTCCAGGTTCAACTCCACCTAGAAACCACTGGACTTCTTGTGTTGGGTTAACATGTTCTCTGTATGTTTGTGTGGGTTCTCTTTGGGTTACCCATCTTCCTCTAACTGTCCAGACTTTATTTAGGTCAAATATCAGCTCCTATCAAATATCCCACTTTACTCTTAAAGTTCACATTTTTCTCACTAGAGGGAGCTATTTTACGAAAATCACTGGTTTCCAGACATTTCATGGATCATATACAAACTTTATACCCACATAAACTTTGATTTTAACTTTGATATAACATGATTTTGTCAAAGATTTGTTGTATATTTCCTACAGTGGGGGGATGCTTTATTGTCAAAGGTTTTCCGGACATAATTCCGCAACAGTTTATTATTGTTTAGTCCAGATTTGGTGCATATGGATCAACTCGAGGAGATCCGTCTTCATATTTTAATCTAATAGTTCGGAATTTACTCAAAGGTTTTTTTTTCTCTTCTTTTTCTTCTATTCCTTTCATTGGCAATCAGGGAGATTGCTTGTACAACAAATGGGATTTGGGACTTTTCAGGAATATACCCTTCCTTTTGGGGCCTACAGCGTCGGTCTAATACAGAAAATGAATGCATGGAAGATCTGATTTACCCAAGCCCAAAAAAGTGTTCAGAATACTCAATACTACCACTGTAGTCAGAACCCCTCGGACATACTCAATACAAATCAACACATCCCAAATGCATAAATGTGTCAGATCACCAATGTGACCCCCTTCCTAGTATTCAGGCAAACACACACAATCATGTGCATATGATCATACCTTTAAGCCCACCAAACCTAATAACACACGGCTTCACTGAAAAAAAAAACTTCATATGAGGAAAACGCAGTCATGGCAATAACACTACTGATGCACTTGGGAAACTTCTACTAGTGAGAAGTTTCCCATCAAACAATAAATGGTGACACATAATGAGTTATCTCAATGCCTGCATGTCTTTCTTGGACAAGCATATATTGGACAAACATAGAGGGCTTTAAACAAGGCCCACACGGTTGTTCCCGGACCGCAAGGGTATAACCCTGAAAACCCCCCATTCCCTGTGACAACAGACAATTTAATGGAACCCCTCAAATTAAATGTGAAGGTATGTCAGTGTTGGAGAAGCTCCCCCATGTGAGTAAAATATGAACATTCAGAGTTAAATATATACTTAAGTTAGATCTCCCCGAGTCGATTCATGTGCACCAAATACAGACTGAGTTGATTCAACGTTTTTTTACTAAAGCTCCCCCGTAGTGTTGGAAATATACAACCGACCTTTCCCAAAATCAATCCAGTTCCTCCCCCACCAAGAACTATGTGGGTATAAAATTAGAAAATTATCCCAAAAACAACGTTTGAGTTATCGCATTAACACGAAGGGTCAGCAGCGGATGCAGGGACACATGCGGCATCGGAGGCGATGAGGACGATTCCATAATATCCTTAACTTTTCAGCGATAAAAATGAATCCCAGAAAATCACGCAGCCCCTCCACATTTACTGGACTTCAATCAAGAAGTTGCAACCAATCACAGCGACACAGAATGTAACTATTAACCTGAGTCAAAGTTGTGTTGCCTCAGCTTTCATGTTACCAATGACGATGTGTGTGTGACCTCAGGAGATTAATTAACATAAAGAAATACTAATATTTTAAACTTCCAATGAACTCATTAATCAGAGCCTAATGCGATCAACACAACTCAATATTTGAATCATAAGCTACCACTCTTAAATGTTTTAGTTGTACGTGTAATTCTTTCTATGACTCCCCCCCTCTCCTAAATTCTGTAATTTTAAGCCGCTTTGGTACAAACAACCCTTTCAAAATTGCAATCAAGCATTTGACCCTGCCGGCGCTGCTGGTCCAGAGGTTATTGAGAAGCAACAATTAAATGGAACAGATTTGTTCAAAAGCTCATTAACATCACAGAAGAAGCCTTCTCCTTTCCAGACATAGAATCAGTGGCTCTGTGCTGACGGCATAGGAAGCTCGGTTTTATTTTTATACTTCCACCTCAGTCAAGTGCAGATTTACTTAGATAATTACCTCCCAAGCAGTCTGGATATTCAGCGTGAGATCGAGGGTAATTCTTAAAAATGCCCTATGGTCCTACCCTCAAACTCTTTATCAAGGGCCTGCTCATTTCCTCGAGTGATGAATAGGGATGTGTGGAAGATGGATGCCCTCTAGCTACACCCACAACTGACATACAATAGGATGCAGAGCTTTCGCTGATTTACACCAGCTCTCTGCCACCATATGGCACGCATCAGTCATTTCCAGGATTATCAGAATGGAGACCACATCATCAGGAATAGGGCAAGAGTCCTAATTGATGTTCTTTGGATTTCACGGAGGTGAAGGGGAAAGAGTGGTTTTAAAATCAACCAAATCAAATAAGCTTTCAGCCCCCCCCCCCCCGGCGTCCGTCACTGATTCCTCAATCAAGCTTGCCTTGTTTGTTTACTAAACGAAAATGGCCTCAGCAAGCTCTCCATCCTGTGTCGATAAACCCGAAGGGGCATAGCGATCAATTACAAAGAAGGCATTCAATTTGCGGGAGGCTAATCAGCTAATTTGCTTGGTTCTATGCGGTATCCTACGCTCCCCAAAAAGACAACACAAAGATGAAGATTTCTTTTTCATTTTATTTCACACAGGTTAAATGTTGCCGGAGGGGATGAGTTGCAGATGTCTCAAGTTCTGCTACTCTGAATGGAGAAGCCAGAGGGAGGTGAGGAAAAAAGGTTTTAATTTATTATACTTCTATCCATTGTATAATAAGGCGGCGACATCAGGAATAGCTTAATGCTGCGTTCGCTCACAATGAGTGCAACTAATTTTCATGTGCCTCTACTCAACTCTGTGAAAGTGGTTGGAGTAAACGTTCTCTATTCTCCAGCGCACCATGTTAAGCCAGGCAAGCAGCGCTGCATGACACACTGAATACGATGTTAATTCAATGGGTTGTTTGTATTTTACTCACACTACTATAACCATAACATTAATTATTTCTGCATTTTCCTCCCATCATGATCAAAACTAGAAAATGCGATCGATGAAGAAATTGCTGGTGTAAATGCTGGATGTTGAAGGGCTGATTTGAATTTTTAATGAAAGAGGAAGAATTCGAAGAAGCAGGGGTAAGATTAAGAATTTGGAAGATTCTGAATGAGAAAGGAATAAGGATTAAAAAAAAGTGGAATAAATGATCAATGCATGAAAGATGTCGAATATCTGCAGTTTTACTGAAAAAGCTGAAGCCAGTCTGCAATGCTGACTTTAATTTGAATGAGTTAGAATCTGGACAAATATGTGTAAGATTAAGAAAAGGAGGAAGGTTGAAGAGTCACATGAGTAGTAGTTGAATAGAATGTATAAAATAAGTTTAACAGGTTATAATGTTGTGGCAGACATGAGTGTGTAGGTCCCCCGTCAGTCATAATATTACCAATGGCACTAATATAGTTCTAATGTTTTGGCTGTTGTGCGTTTGTAGGTAACAAAGTTATTGCTAGTCTAGGACTGACATGTGGAATCCCTGAACTGATAGGCTTTCACGTCACACAAACTTCTCAAATGCCCTGCCTCAGATTTGGCATCTACTCCTGGCATAGCATCTGCATTGTGCGAAATCCCACCTCTCTTCAGTGAGAATGCACTATAAAAACACTCCATTTCATTTAACCGTGGGGTGTATAAATGATTCATGGAGTCATTTGTTGTTTTTTTGTTTTAATCTTAAGTAAGAGAATCTATTTATTTTGAGACTTTATTGTATGATTTGAGCTCTCAGGTAACATCTTGATCTCTTGGCCTAAAAAAAAAAAAAAAAAGGTCAAACATCCTGTTCTAGGCAAATATTTATTTGATTTTTCTTTTCTTTCAGTGTGGTGGACAACGGCAGGAGACATCTTTTTTCTTGAATCTGCTTGAGTGGAAAATGCCAGAACATGGGGAAAACATTATTTTTCTAATGCAGCATGCAATGTGGGGGGAATGTTATTCAAATACGATCGATCCGTTCGTATTTGAATAACGACTCTAAGTCCGACTCTCTGGCAATATTACCCCTCTAGAAGGCAGAGTCGTGTGATTTCAGATTAACAACCATCAGTCTACTCCATTTACTCTTCTTTTATTTGAGGGATTCATACATTCACTCGTTCAATCATTCGACACTTCAGTATATTTGTTTTTACCCCTGATGAAACTAGTTCTGCTGCCGGGTTTGACCAACTGAACCACCCTGCCTGTAATTAGAGCACGATAACTGGGTTTTAAACCCCAACGCATCCAGCCTCTTGTTCTGATGGAAGAGGCTCATGAATAAATTGCGGCCGACCATCCACTTCTGAACTCCAGACGAGCGCTGCGCTCTCTCAGGAGTGTGGAACAGGAGATGTCAGGAAGTTGTCTCTATAATAGATTAGAACTAATAACAATGGTTGATAACTGAACATGTGACCACCTCCACCAATGAGTTTCTGTTTTTACCTTGATGTTTCTGTTTGAGTGACTGTTCACATGATTACGGAAAAATCGTGGATTTATTTCCATGAGGATTTATTTACCCAGAGTTAAAAACATATGTGTTTTTAAGGTAAAAAAAAACACATATTACTGTTGACATTTGAATTTTCTTCTTTTTACAGCATTCCCTACTGCCAAAGTTACAAATAGGTTTCAATTCACTGTAATAATATGTGATGAACTCTGTAACTGTAAACAGGTGACATTATATCTGTTTGTTTTTTTTAAATGGAAATATACCATAATGTCTTTATGGTAAAATTCTTATTATTTCTAAATCAATTTCAATACATCAACAATTTTTGTTTTTACAGTGCATGATAAGATCACATAGTATAAAAAAGTGAAACGTCATATTGGAAAGAACTCTTCAAATGTCTTCCAAAAAACCATTTTTCGCCATGATTTTACATTCCAAACACCTAAAGTATAAATAATTAACAATAAACTGCAAATAAATATTTGTCCATTACTGGTGTTCAGATCTGCAGCTTTAAAGACAAATATTAGACACTGTAAAAAGAGAATTGTTGGTGGGTTGGGGAAAAAAAACAAAACATAATTAATTTAGTATTCTCACCTTATTTAAATTAAGTGTTATTTAGTGTAAAATTTGTTTGTTACCATTGAAGAAATTTAATTTTTTTTTTTTAAAGTGCAACAGTCTTCTATTCGATTGTAGATTTAAACATTTGTGTGATAATACATGGAGCCTCGAGCAGAAGTAAAAATGAGTGAAGTAGCTTCTGTGTTGAAGTCATGCATGTAGGATGTGATGCAAAGGAACAATCACTTCAGTCATCTGTTTATTTCCATACCAGTAGCCTCCACGCTAAAACGCTGTTTAAAACATTCCTGACCGGCTGCTTCTGTGGGATTTTTTCTGTTTGTTTAAAGGCACGCTGAATTAATGAACATTGACCTGGACTACATTTATTTTAGTGGTTTAAGAAGGAGCTGACAGTTTGAATGTTTGGATGTCAGGCTGGAGGAGGGAGGGAGTTTTACGGTGGACCCATAAACAGACATCCCATTTAGATCAATAAGCCGAGTGGCCACTGCTGCCTTGAGACGCTGGCCATAAATCTGCGCTGGTCGCCCTCATCCTCATTAAATTATAAAGGATCTGCGAGCCGTGAAATACTAACAGCGAAGCATCAAACTGCTTCTAAAAATAGCCAGGCCTAAACAAAAGAGTTTTTTTTTCTCCCCTGCCTGCATATTCATATTGTTACTCAAAAATCCTTTTAACTACCCACTTCTCTCACTCCCGTGGGTCAGGAAAGAGACGTAGCCAGAACCGGGCAGCATGGCACGCATGAGTGTCTGAAGGGTGTCAACAAAACACGAACACGTCCCTGTGATGTCACCATGAGGGAGCTACAGCTGTTCTGGCGGATGGGAACATTCGGCGAGGCATTCCATCTCTGCCGGGAGGTCCAATGTGCATCTTGTTGCTCCAATTTAAATTGCAAATCCACTTAAAGTACATAAGTCGGGAGCGCTCCCGGCTAAAATGCAAGCCGTGTTGGGTTGTGAAGATTTAAAAAAAAAAAAAAATCATAGACCTGGCACTTAGGAGGATTAGATTTTCATGCACTAAAAAGCAAGGGTGAGTCCCGACATATCGCCATCCACTCCCCCAAAATAAGCTGCCAAACACATCCGATGTCCAACGAGTCACAGAACTCCTCCCACACAGTTGTTTCAAAACAAACCTTCAGAGCCTCTTCGGTGTCTTGGGACCATATCCGCACTGTGCGGGTCACGGCTGGTCGCCTGTGTACGATGGGTTTGTACACAGGCTGGAGATGAACCAGATTGTGGTCCTATCTTCTCGTGAAATACCATGAAATACTAAATTTCATCATGAAATTATTTTTAAGTCCGATTTTTTTTAACTGTTTAAAGAAATGCTTCACCAAAGAATTTGTCATTTGATGGTAAACGTCGTGTCTTAGGTAAAAAAGATTTATACATTACATTTTCTTCTTGGTGAGGACATTAAATGGTTGATATTGTAGTTCTCTCTGTTGCAAGGCGGGTCCTCCAGAGATACAGCCTGCTTGTTTTTCCAGCACTTCCCCATTGATGTTGGACTGGATTGAGATGTCGGGAATTTGGTCTAAAATCCACCCTTTGATCTAATTGCTGTGGTACTTAGAAGGTTTTTATAGCACTTGGTCTGTCGAATATTTGGGGCGATGGTACGTGTTAAAGTAACGTCCACATGAATGGCAGAAACCATGGTTTCCTCTGCAGAACATTTCCCAAAGCATCTCACAACCCTCATGGTTCTTCTTCCCATAATGCATCCTGGTGCCATTTCTCTACTACATAAGTAATGCACACACGTCTGGAAATCCAAATGATGTCAAAGACAACGTGACCCGGTCAGGCCAGTACACATAGTCCACTAGTGTAGCCAGTCCTCCACTGCTCAGTGGTTCAGGTCTGATATTGATTGATTATGCCAGATTTTGGCAGATTCAGCAGTGACAGGGGTCAGCACGGACCCCTGAGTGGTCTACAGTTACGTAGGTCAAAATGCAGCGAGCAGCGATTTCCTGGTCTGACACCGTCCTATCTGGACTACCACACTACTCTCTCAGAAAGGTGTGCTACAGTAGCTCCTCTGTGGGTCTGGACAAGCCTTGGCTTCTCAAACGTGGTTTACATGGACCCCTTTATTCTGAATGAAATCAGAGTAAATACCTAATGAGAAAGGAAAAGCTTCATGCGAACAACCCGTTTCTAATGAGAGTGCCCTTTACAATTGAAATACAGGAAGCATTTAAAGATGTAGATCACAGCACATTTTGTTTTTGATACAAACTCTGAAAAAAAAGTATATAAGAAATAAAGTAGGAAAGAATGACCTCTACAAAAAGTCCAAGGAAACTGTCAGAATATGGGACAGACTGAAACTGTTAACATTTTAAGTAAGCGCTGGGAAAAATTTGAAGATGCAGATTATAAGAATAAATCCCAGAACAACAAAAAGTTGATGAAAACCACCAACTTTACTTTATATGCAACAATAAATTAAATAATTAAAGAGGAGGAAGACGTCTGTTAAGGTCTCTGTCCATCGGTGGATCTGGTTTTTCAGGATGAGGAGTTTCTGCTTTGATGTTAGTTTGTATGTTAATGTAAACGTAAAATTTCTGATGTGGTTACGGCACAATACAGCCTCCCTAATATCGTAATGCTTGGTAACGTCATAATGACGTAACTTTAATCACAGTAAAGCCACTCCGAGGTACCGACAAGGCTTTGATGTGATCGTATTTTCCTTTCTCTCTCCCTCGTGTCTCCAGTGTGCTATGGGAGTAAACATGAATTATCATGGGTAGACGCCCACCCTGTAACGGATGTTAGCCGTTAGCATGAGACCGAAGTATTTACCGCGGGAGTTCTCGCATGTTATCACGATAGCAGCGTACATTTCCCCCTTTGCTAACGGCGATGCTGACTGTGACGTCATCAACTCGGTGACTAGCAGGCTGCAGACACAGAACCCACAGGCTCTCCTCCTTATCTCTGGTGACTTCAACCATGCCCCCCATCCTCCACACCGCCCAATTTCAACTAGTATGTCACATGCTGCACTGGGACAATAGGACACTGGACTTGTTTTATGCCAACACCAAGGAGGCATACACATCATCACCCCCCCGCCGAGAAAATCAGACCACAATCTGGTTCGTCTCCAGCCTGTGTACAAACCCATCCCACACAGGCAACCAGCCGTGACCCTCACATTGCGGAATTGGTCCCAAGAGACTGAAGAAGCTCTGAAGGTTTGTTTTGACACAACTGTGTGGGAGGAGTTCTGTGGGACATCGATAACCTTACAGACTGCATCACGGACTATATCACCTTCTGTGTGGAACACCGTACCCACCGGGAATGTGCGATGTTTCTTCAATAACAAACCCTGGACATAAAGTTCCTCCTGAAGGAGAAGAAGAGGAACTTTAGGTCAGGAAACAAGGAGGAGCTGAAGGTTGTGCAGAAGGAACTGAGGAGGAAGATCAGAGAGGGGAAGAACTCCTACAGGAAGAAGATGGAGGACCAGCTGCAGCAGAACAACATCAGTGGTGTTTGGAGAGGCCTTTAAACCAAATCAGGCTTCAAGGGGCCAAACTCCCACTGAGACTCCCACTACACTGAACTCCCAGCCACGTCCCACTGCTCTACCTAACACCCCCCCCCCCCCCCCCCAACACACAGCCCCCCTGCAACAGTCTGTCCCTCACAACACCCCAGGTGAGGAACCAGTTAAGTAGGATCAAGATGAGGAAGGCTACCTGAAGGCCTGCGCAGACCAGCTGTATGGGATTGTGGAGCACGTCTCCAATATGAGCCTTAAGCTGGGGAAAGTACCACTCCAGTGGAAAACCTCCTGTGTGGTACCCTGTCCCCAAGACGCTGTACCCCAAGGACTTCTACAGCTACAGGCCGGTGGCATTAACATCCCACCTGATGAAGACATTGGAACAACTGCTCCATGGTCATTTCCGCCCGCTGGTCCGCCTGTCGATGGACCCCGGGGTGGACTACGCCTTCATCTTCCTGCTGCACCGAGTTCTTTCTCACCTGGGAAAGCCTGGAAGCACCGTGAGGATCAAGTTCTTCGATTTCTCCAGTGCTTTCAACACCATCCAGCCCACGCTTCTGAGAGACAAACTGGAACTGACCGGAGTGAATGAGCACCTCGCATCCTGGATCCTAAACTACCTGACCAACCGTCCACACTATGTGAGGACTCGGGACTGAGTGTTGGACGTGGTTGACTGTAGTACGGGGGCCCCACGGGGAACGGTCCTGGCTCCGTTCCTCTTCACGTTCTACACTGCAGACTTCTCCTACAACTCACTCACGTGTTACCTGCAGAAGTCTTCAGATGACTCCGCAATCGTCGGAGAACTGACGCAGGACTTCATGCACTGGTGCCAGTGGAACCACCTCCGGATCAACGCAGGTAAGACCAAGGAACTGCTGGTGGACTTCTGCAGGCACCCCCCTCCCCCCACACCGGTGAACATCCAGGGAATGGACATTGAGTTGGTTACATCTTACAAATACCTTGATGTTCACCTGAACAATAAACTGGACTGGAGCACAACACCATGGCACTTTATAAAAAGGGACAGAGCCGACAGTATCTTCTGAGGAGACTGAGGTCTTTTGGAGTGCAGGGGGCGCTCCTGAAGACGTTCTATGACTCTGCGGTGGCATCAGCCTTCTATTAAGGAGTGGTTTGCTGGGGCAGCAGCATCTCAGCTGCTGACAGGAGGAAACTGGACAAACTTATCAGGAAGGCCAGCTCGGTCCTGGGATGTCCTCTGGACCCAGTGCAGGAGGTGGGAGACCGCAGAATGATGGCCAAGCTGTCATCTCTCCGGGACAAAATCTCCCTTGCATGGTCCATGCAGGACATCATCTCTGCACTGGAGAGCTCCTTCAGTGACAGGCTCCTTCACCCCAAGTGTGTGAAGGAGCGATATCGCCGATCTTTCCTTCCTGCAGCAGTCAGACCATTTAACCAGCACTGCTAGTAACACACACACACACGCACACGCACGCACACACACGCACGCCTCACTTGCAATATTAGAAAGTATAATTTTCAACATATCCACTTTTCAAACTGCACATGTAATTCAATTTAATATAATGTCATTCTGTTATATTGATCTGTGTGCTCTTTGCTGCTGTAACCCTGCAATTTCCCCGTTGTGGGACTAATAAAGGTTTATCTTATCTTACCTTTTGATAAAACTACTCATCTATTGGGCGCCTTTTCCAATCGTCATACAGCTGTTTACAGCTGTTCTGACTGATGTTTCTGTACATGTGAAAACCATTTCCCATTAGATCAGTGCTCATGTAAACAGTCAAACATAAATATTCTCTCAATGATTTCAATTGGGAAGAAGAAAAGTGTCCATGTAAACCCAGCGAATGAGTTAGGGTCTGTCTTTGGTTGACATCCACCGCAGACCAAAGACACCTAACAAAACTTTTAGTATTTGGGTTCATCTGACCCAGACATCTGGCTATCACAGTTTGATTAGTGTCCGATTTCTTCAAAAATGTACCTAAACTAATATTTAAGATAGAAGTATTTTAATGAATGTACTTGGATTACATAATTTTAACTTAAATAAACAAATAAACTTTATGAGATTCCCATTTGTAAGTGAAGCATAAAAAAGTTGATTCATGCAATTGTTTATGCGTTTTAAATACTTAATATACCGTTTTATGTATTCATAATCATTGAATCAAACTTGTATCATTTAATGTAAATATGCACATTATGTTCGCAGTGAATACATGCAAACGTCTTTGAAATACTTGATATCAAGGTTTATGCAATACCCTGAATATTCTCAATCAATGTAATGATCTTATTTATTTTCATTTCTTAAAAAATCCAAATAATTGTTTTTTAAATAGATCTTTGTTCTGTTTACCAGAAACGTACAAAAACAGTTTTGGCAGCAAGACCTCTGACGTAATTTCCCCTGCAAACGTGTAATTCCCTGAAAATGATATGTAAACCAATCTCTTAAACTTTAAGCAAATGAATCATGCTTGTTCTAAAGCCAGAAATATTTAAACCTTTTTCATACTTTTCGACTAATGAAATTTAATTGTACTCTTAATTAACAGATGAATTGTAGTTATTAGAAATTTGAATACATGCATTTTCAAAATCTGATTATTTAGATAAAATTAAATAGAATAGATAATCACATAATATTTAACTATGCCATGATTGATGTGTTTTCGGGGTGTATGCTGGTCTGTTTACTCTCATAACAAAACATCGACTTCGAGCTATAGTTGATCATTCTCACCCACCGAGATGTCCAATGGTAATAATGTTTTCCCCGTCACCTGTAATAAGTTGTAATGTTACGCCTGAGTGGTAAAATGAACATCACGCGTTTCTCCTAATGGCCTCAAATTCATTTCACAATTAGTCATCTGTTTTCAGCGCAGTGAGAAATGGTGTGCTCTCGTTGAAACTGATAAGGGAGAAGGAGCAGTTTCCACACTGGTGACTTTTAGAGGCCCAGTGGTATAAATATCAACCATCTGTGAGGCCATCTGCATTGGTGTGCTACATCATGCAGCAAGGCCAAACCACCAAACGCAGACACGTTGCCTCCCATGGCACAATTAACATTGCATGCAAGACAAGTAACCGTTCCCTGAATTGTTGCTATTAACCGTGGATCGATCACATGTCATGTTTTTTGCTGTCTGTTCATACAGAGGAAAAGTGAGGTCATCTTGAAAAGGAGCAATCATCATAACCTCGGATCTGTATGATGCATTGTGCAGCTGCGTACTTTACCCTGCCTCCAAATCTCATCTTACTGTGGAGAGGCCTGCGCTTCAGGGAGGAAAATTGAACATCGATGCAATATATGTTGGCTAACAGGTGAGATTTCAATCCATTTTTTTTCTTTTATCTGAACTTTGATTACAGTGGGGCGAGGCGGATTGCGGCAGAAAGCATGTCTGTTACAAGCAGCAATCCATCATCGCTTGACAGCTAATATTGCAGCAGTTTAGAGTACTTTTCTGCTTTTGTACTTCACTGCGGGGGCGTCCGTGTACTGTCGTCTGCACAGATGGGTTGCAACGAGACGCTGACCTTTGTATATTCAGCTGGAAACGCAAACACAAACAGAGCAACGTAAGCGCAGAGTGGGATTGCTAACAACATTCCCGACCGCACACGACTGAAGACATCGTCTAGTCGTGTTTTCTACAGTAGGACAGAAATAGAATAGAAAGATCAAATTTGGACGTTACAGCAGCTCCAACCTCAGTAAAGTGACAATAGAAGACATTCCAGAAATATGAACGTGTGTATACATAAATAGACATTTAAATAAAGTTAAACGAGGTATAAATATGCCAAAAAAAAGACTCCAAAGTCCAGGAAAAAGCAGGTCTAAATTAAAAGAGTCCAGTGCTGTTGGGCAATCGGTGGGTGTGTGGTTATTTTGAGGTAGATGAATGTTTGAAGACACAACACAGACTTACAGTGAGCTTTTTTTAATGTCCACGCAACATCTGGAGCTGCATGAGTGTGTATTTTTATTGTAGGAAGGTCTCTGAGGACGGGAATACGTTTCTGTGTGCTGGTATTGTGCAAAAGAGAAAATGGGATTGAGTATGAGTGAGTCTGCTTGTGCTTGAAAGACATTGTTTCAAGCTATACAGTCATTGGAACGGAATGGAATGGAGCAGGGCTGGGGCTGGAGAGATGGCCCCTTGAGGGGTAAAGAGAGAGAGGGGGGCCACAGGGGAGTGGAAATCCTTCTGTTATTTGTATAGATTGTTGGAGACACAGAAGAGGTGGAATCATTTGTCTCAGGGTCTGAGAGCACCCTTCAGCAACAGCAGCACCCACTTTTTCGCTGTTTGTTTACAAAAGTGAGACCAAAGCACATACGTGCGTTTCTGAAACGGTCAGAGTCACATTTACTAATATATGAACCCGATAGAGAAGCTTAAATTTACCATTTATTTGCCAGCTTGCACACTGACCGTTGGTTGAGTTTCATATCAGAAGTCTTTACACACATAGTAGGTAAGGTACATATTTGGCCAAAGAAGAACGTTAAATTTGTATCGGCTCAGGGAAAGAACTTGAAATCATTGAAAAGAGAAATTATACAAAATGTTAAATATGGTATTTTCTGTTAAACATAAAGTTTATCATTACGCCTCTTACAGTCTTTGTTTTAAAAAAATTTACAGTTTTAGAAAAAAAAAAGATTTAATAAAATAAGACAAAATGATACGCTCATTTTTAAAATGTAATCAATCAATTTTCCTAGGGTGGCTTGGATATGCAATCTTGCATTTTTGCAGTCAAAGCAAAGCATAAAAAAATGGACAACTGTAGTGAACTGGACTGATATTTTTTCGCTGTGTAGAAAAAGAGAAACACCAGAACAAGCATAAACCAGTGGGCTCAGTACGCCCCCTTCAGTGAGGCAGAGGTACTGCTGCCTCACCTCCTGCTTTTTCATTATGGTTTTATGTCAGATCGAAATGATTAAATATAAATAATAAAAGTGATAAAAGTGTCAACAAACATTACATCGGTTACAAACAGTGAGAAAGACAAAGGTAAACCAGTTTGTGAGGGACTGTGAAATCTGAGATGAGACTCAGCTCATAGCTGCCACACCTCTCTATTTGAACAGGAAATACACAAATTCAGCGATTTCAATTCTAAAAAACGAATGAAATGATTGGAATCATACAGAAATTACTTTTATAGCACATATCAGAAGACAAATATTAATATCTATTTCATTTCATCATTTGTTTTTGTTTTGTTCTCCCCTGACCGCACAACCATGAACCATTGGGCTCCTGTAAAATGACTCAACCCAAAGCAAGTGATAGGAAACATCTGTTCACAGTAATGATGACGATATTGCAAATCGTCATCTGTCATCGATGAAGTCGTCACAGCCAAATCTAAACCTACCATGCCTCCAGTCTTAACTTGGCCAAGCCCGAACGGCTCTCTGGAAGCTCCGGTAACTGCGGGGCCGTTTTGACTCAATGTAGCCTTCATTTTGAGCTACAAGCCCACTCATTTCCTACCGAAAGGTCCAAAGTGGCATTCATAATCTCACACCTCTCGGGACGTGCAGAGGTCTGGAATTCCCAGGTGTGCCAGTCGCAGCAGGATTTTACTGACCCTCTGAGTAAGATTTTTGACCACACCGCTCCCGGTCCAGAAGCCGCAAGAGTTCTGGCCGGTCTGAAACAGGGATGTTGCCGGGTCACCGACTAAGCCCTTGAGTTCCGTACCCTAGCAGCGGACAGTTGATGGAACTCCGCCTCTCTCCGCGATACTTTCCTTCTGGGACTCTCGGGCACAATCAAAGATCTGATCAGCTCCTTCCAAGTCCTCTCACGCTGACTTGGACTCTGATCGCCATGGTCACACGGATCGATAACCGGCTTCATGAAAGACGGAGGGAGAAAGATCGACTCTGCACGGGTTCTTCCTCGCAGCTTGCTTCCAGAGCTCCACAGCCTCGGTACTCTCCTCCACCCCCTGCTGTTTCGGAGGAGTTCATGCAAGTCAGCCTTGCCAGATTTTCCCCGGAGGAGAGACAGCGTCGCCTTCTGGAGGGACGGTGAGTTTACTGTGCTCAACTGGGTTATTTCTTAGCCCGCTGCCAATTGAAGGAAAATGGGTCTCCAAGGATGAAGAGACTGGTGAGTTGGAATATATCCTCTGAATTGTCACGATCTTTAACTCTGGTTCAGATAATTGTGTCCGCCCAGACTTTGTCATATCGAGCTTTTGTGGATTCTGGAGCCGACGAGAGCTTCATGGACTGGAGTATAGCCAAGAGACTGGGTCTCAAAGTATCCACTCTACCCAAGCCTCTGGAGGCCAGTGCTCTTGATGGCCGGTTCTTATACCGGATTACTCATCGCACGCTACCACTCCATCTCTTGGTAGCAGGTAATCACAGAGAAGTCATCTGTTTCCCCCTCATTGACTCTCCTACTCATGCCATCATTCTCGGGTTACCATGGTTAAAGAAGCATAATCCCCACATTGACTGGAGTACTGGAGAGATACTCTCTTGGGGTAGGAACTGCTTAATGTCCTTCAGTAGACCATCTATCTCCCAGCTCTGTCAGCCTCCTTCTCAGGTCACCATGGCTGAGAACCTCCCAGCCAGGATGGCCGGGGCCGCAGTCAACCCATTTCCAGAGCCAACTGACCTTAGCCTGCTTAACATCCCCTTGTGTTACTGGGACCTAGAAGAAGTATTCAGCAAGACAAGAGCTGACTCGTTGCCACCTCACCGGACCTATGATTGCTGAATTGACCTCCTGCCAGGAACCTCACCACCAAAGAGTATGCTATACTCTCTCTCAGCCCCGGAAAGGGAGGCCATGCAGACCTACATAAGTGATTCCCTGTCAGCAGGTATCATTCCACCATCCTCATCAACTGCCGGGGCAGGGTTTTTCTTTGTCTCTAAGAAGGACAAGATCCCGCGTACCTGCATTGATTTCAGAGGATTAAATGACATCACCATTAAGAACAGGTACCCCCTTCCGTTACTCTAGTCTGCGTTTGAGTTATTAAAGGATGCCAAGATCTTTACCAAGCTTGACCTTAGAAATGCTAATCACCTTGTAAGGATAAGGCAGGGGGACGAATGGAAGACTGCTTTTAACACGCCTACGGGCCACTATGAGTATTTAGTGATGCCTTTTTGACTTTCGAATGCCCCAGCTGTGTTTCAAGCCCTTGTGAATGACGTACTCAAAGATATGCTCAACTCATTCGTGTTTGTGTACTTGGATGATATCCTCCTTTTTTCTCCGGATGAGAGGAGTCATGTTCAACATGACCGCCAGGTTCTCCAGCGCCTTCTCCACCATCAGTTGTTTGTCAATGCAGAGAAATGCAAGTTCCATGCAGCTTCCATCTGGTTCCTTGGAGTCGTGGTATCTCCTAACAAGGTGCAGATGGACCCATCTAAGGTCAGTGCGTTGGTCAATTGGCCCATGCCCACCAGCCTTAAGCTGGTGCAGCGTTTTCTGGGTTATGCAAATTTTGAATAGACGTTTTATCCGCAATTTCAGCTCAGTAGACGCTCCCCTGCATGCCTTAACTTCTCCTCATGTAAAGATTCAGTGGATTTCTCAGGCGGAGCAGGCAGAGCAGGCACTTAAACAGAGGTTTACCTCAGCTCCCATTCTCACAATTCCTGATCCAAACTTGCAGTTTATGGTGGAAGTGGATGCATCCTGTCACAATGGTCACCAGAGGATGGAAAGCTTCATCCCTGTGCCTACCTGTCCCGTAAACTGTGACCCACCGAGAGGAATTATGACATTGGGGACAGAACTGCTGGCGATGAAGACGACCCTTGAGGAATGGCGCCATTGGCTGGAAGGGTCAGAGCAACCATTCCTAGTCTGGACGGATCACAAGAATCTGTAATACATCCGTGCAGCTAAGCGGCTCAACGCCAGGCAGGCCAGTTGAGCCTTATTTTTCAATAGATTCAACTTTGTTATCTCATTCCGTCCAGGTTCCAAGAACATTAAACCTGATGCTCTCCCTCGGCTATATGACCCTGATCCAGTTTCTAGGATCCCCTCGCCCTTGTTGCCACCGTCATGCATCATCGGGGCAGTAACATGGGGCATAGAGAGGAGAGTTAAAGAGGCGGGTAAGAAGATTCCAGTGCCCGAGGGTTGTCCTCCAAAACGGCTGTTTGTCCCGGCATTGCTACGATCTCAGGTCATCAACTGGGCAAATACCTCCCTCCTTTCATGCCATCCGGGGGTCTGTAGGACCTTATTTGTCATCCGACAGTGTTTCTGGTGGGACTCCATGACCAAGGAGGTGGAGGAGTATGTCGCTGCTCCTCCACCAGCTACATACTGGTTGACAGAAATCTCCTTGGCGCCATCTCCGTCTAGGAGACGGCGGAGGTAATGTTGTCCCATGTGTTCCGTCTCCATGATTTTCCTAGGGATGTGGTGTCAGACCGGGGACCATAGTTTGTCTCCAAATTCTGGAGGGCATTCTGTTCACTGCTGGGAGCCAGAGTCAGCCTCTCTTCTGGTTAACACCCTCAGTCTAATGGCCAAACTGAACGCCTTAGTCAGGAATTGGAGACTGGACTTTGTTGTCTCTCAGAACCCAGCTTCATGGAGCAAGCACCTCATCTGGGTAGAGTATGCACACAACACATTACCCAGATCATCATCTGGTCTCTCCCCCTTCCAGTGTGCCTATGGTTATCAACCACCACTCTTCCCTGACCTAGAGAGAGAGGTCAGTGTCCCCTCTGCCCATGCTCTCATTCGCCGCTGCTGCCGGATTTTGGGCAGGGGCCCGTAAGGTGTTTTAATTTGAAGTAGCACTCGTTGCAAGAGAACAGCAGATCGGCGCAGAATTCCCACGGCCATCTACCGTCCAGGACAAAGAGTATGGCTCTCCACACAGAATCTGCCGCTACGTGTGGAGTCACGGAAGCTGGCTCCCCCGCTTCGTGGGACCTTTCTCCATCTCTAAAGTGGTTGATCCTGCAGCGGTAAGTTTAAAGCTTCCTTGTACCATAAGAATTCACCCCACTTTCCATGTTTCTCGTGTTAAACCAGTGAAGGAGAGTTCCTTGGTTCCTGCCTCCAAATGCCCACCATCCCCCCGGCTTGTTGATGGAGGTCCAGTGTACACCGTTAAACGATTGCAGGTTGTTCATCAGAGGGGACGGGGACATCAGTACCTGGTTTATTGGGAGGGATACGGGCCAGAAGAGAGATCCTGGGTTTCGGCCAGCAATATCCTCGATTCCTCCCTAATCAGGGATTTCTACAAACATAAGGACAGGATGTCCAGTGCCGTCCCTTGAGGGGGGGTACTGTCATGCTTTGTAATTAGTTTCGTTTTCATATTGTTTACTCATTGCTTCTCTCTGATTGTCAAAACCTGCGTCTTGTTAAAACCCTGCCTCAGTGTTGGATCCTAATTGCGGTGCCAGCTTGACAAGCTCTTGCCTTTTGACAAATGCATCACATTAAGTTCATTAGTTTAAATATGTTATGTGTGCAATCCAAATACATGTCAATTTTATATGTAATTAAAATACATAAATATATTTTGTTGTGGGTGAGTGTAAAGGAGGTGGCTTAATTGATTAAAAAGGAAAACCAATCATCCTATCATAATAAGGATTTTACACTTGCAAACAATAATAGTATTGGTAATCAATTAACAGATTGATTTTTGGAATGAATGATTAATTGTTTGATTTTGAAAATGTAGAAAGACATTCACACAATGCTATTAAAATTGTGTGTTATGTCCAAACCTCAAAAATACAAGCAAATCTTCATTCTTTTTTGAAATTCATCAACAGTTTTGCTCTTCAAATTAGTCAAAGGTTTCCCACTTAACAGTCCAGGAATCAATGAATTGATGGATAGAGCATTAAGTGTTTTTTTTTTTTTTTTTTTAGTAAAAAGTTGCCCCCTAGTGAGTTAAATATGAACTACTAGGGTAAAATATGAGATGTACAAGATAGTTCTCCTGGATTTGATTCAAACTTGGACTTAAATTTAACTTAAAGTTATATACTATACAATTGGCCTTATATATTTACTTATACAAGTTGTATATATATTTACACAGACAACACAAAGATATATGGGTATTCTATATATAGCCATATATCTGTATAACCCATACACATTCATACATAGTGAAGGCAGTTCTGAACATGTTTTTCAGAACGTATTAAATATTAAATGAATTGGTATAAAATCATGCAGCATGAAATTAATATCACAATCAAACTACAGTATATTTAATTATGAACCTGGTAGAAAACACTCTCAGAATGGATTCACAGCTCATTCCAGATATGTCAACAGTTTCAAACAATTTGAGATGTGTTAGACATAATTCAATAAATTAAATAAGATGGAAAATATCGGACCAACATGATTGTTTTCGGTATTAACAGCTAAACAAGCTGAACCGTATGCTATTATTTTTGATGTACTTAACTGTGTTCTCTCTTTTCTTTATGAACTAGTCTGGGCGAAATTTTGTCAAAACTTTTCAGTTGTGTCAAATTATTCAACCACTTTGTTGGTCAGACGAGTCTTAATTTTAAGTGGCGGCCGCTACAGTTTAAGAAGCTAACACAAATCTATTAATCACATGTGGTTAGAGTTTAGAAAGAAAAAAATATTGATGATATATTTTATTTATATCTCTATATTTTTATCTGCACATTATCTGCTGTTATACTTTGAAGCTGCTGTGTATTATTATTTTTTGCCTAAACTAGAGCTGCCAAACGGTGTTTCGTTGTTTTTAATACAAAGACAAAAAAAGCTATTCTATTGTATTCTGAACGTAAAAATAAAAGATATCAGATATTAAAATAATCAACTCAGTGAACTAACGCAAACGTGAAACCGCTGTCACAATTGTAAATCAATGTAAAATACTGAAGAAACTCAATTATGTGCATATTATTTGTCATTAAGTCACTTTGACTTCAGTTAAATGAGAAGGAATCTTGCCTGCAACCCCAAACCAGAGGACAACCTTCCTCTGAACGAGCCGTGCAGTGTTTGTTTCAGGATGCTGTGTAATAGAACTTCAGACTCTAGAGGTCTCCATCCTTCAGCATCCCCTCATCATCCACCTAGTCCTCCTCTTCCTCCTCCCCCTCCTCCTCCTCCTCTCTAGCATTTTGTGCAGCGGAGGAGGGCAGGAAAGGAGGAGAGACTGCTGAGGTGGAGACTGAGGGGACAAGTCCCACGCCGCAGCCAGACAGCCGTGGAACTTTGATTTTACGCCAAGTAGCCTGATGAGAATGACGATGATGAAGAGAAGGAGCCACGTTTCCTCTTCTTCCTCTTCTTCTCAGGAGGCTTAGACATGTCGGGCGTGCGCAACATATGATGATGTCCTTGGACCCACGCGCTCTAGCCAGATATATTTGTGCGTGATTTGGCTGATGGTGTCTTCACTCGGGTCCGCTGCATGGCTCTGAGCGCATTGTTTCCAGCTCCGCCGCATGTGGGATTTCCAGCCGTGATGTCTGCAACATTTCGCTCTTTGTTTCTGGGTAAGTCACTTTGCATTCCTGCGGAGGATGGACTAGCTGATGTTTCCAAACGTGTCCCTCCGCTTTCCGCGGCTGTCGCTCATTTGTCCACCGAGGTATTTTTTTAAAACACCTTTTTCTTTTGTTGAACAGGGTGGCAATTGTTTTCTTTGCGTGGATTTGGAATGATGTCAGGACGTGTGTAATTATTTATTTGATTTTGATCTCGTCTACAGTCGCTCCCGCACAGACGCGCATTTTGGTCAGGAAATATCCGCACAATGATAAGTCAACCTTGATATTCGGATATTTGTTCCACTTGGATGACTTGTGGAAAAATTAAAAAGGAAGAAAAGTTCCAAACCCCTCCCTTCCAAATCCTATTGGAATGGGAATCGATCGCTACTTATTCTTCATAACGGGAGTGCTGCATCGTTTGACAAAGGAAGGAAAAAAAAAATCCAAAATTGTACTCCTATAACAACCACTCAGGTTTTATTTCTTTTTAATATAACCTTTATTTAACCAGACTAAGAGCACTGCTATGACTATCCTTGCCAAGACAGGCAGCAGTGTTGCAAACTCGCAGATGTACGTCACTAATCAGAAAAAAATGATTACAAAAAAAAAAATCATCCATATTTGTCAAAAGTCTTCCGCATCAGGAACCAAAAAGGGCTTGAATCAATCAAAAACATCTACAGCCAGATCCTCCTGCAGCCCAGTGGTCTAAGATGGCTTTTCTCAGTTCTCTGCTGCTCAGGTCATTTCTCAACTTCTTCCAAGCATAGGGGGCAGCAGATTTTATGCAAATTAAGTATGAACGTCAAGGACAGACAATAGGAATAAGTCCTGGGTGGGAGGACAACGATTCCAGTGCTTCTTTCAGGATATAGGATGGACGCAGCCTTATAAATATGAATAATAAAAATATAGCTGTCCAACTCAGTCTTACAGCCAGCATGCGTTTGTTTGGAAATTAAAAATGTAATAATAATTTGAGTATTCATCTTGAAATTGAACGTTTATCTCTTACTGTCATAAACGACGGCTATAATTGATATTGTATTCCCTCTACTGCTGATGCCAGTACCAACACTCGACATTCTATTACAGTAAAGTGATAGGCTCTGCTGTAAAGTCAAGGTTTCAGAGTGTTTGTTTAATTCCACTGTGACTGGAAGTGAGACACTGATTGTGAAATATGACTTCCAGTAAGAGGTTTCACACCCGCTACAGCTGTCCCATCACCTGCAGTGGAATTTTCCCTCCCTGGGTGTAACTGGGGATAAAACAGCTTTACCTAGCGTGGAGTTTAGTCTATGAATAGTTACGCTGGTGCTTAGGATGAAAATATTTGGAGAGTTAAAATAAGATTAGTGGAATGAACATATGATGGATAGGGTGGCTCATTCCTTTGGTTTGGAACCATATGTCGTGGTTCTGGAGAAAATCAGAAGACTCCTTTGTGTTCTATGTTTCACTCAATTAGTTTGGAAGCATAGCTGCTTGCTGTTGATTTAGGCAGTGGGTCTTATTCTTGCCGACGCACAAGAGGGCGTTATCTTCATCTGCCTCTAGTTACTGTACTGACCTCTCAATAGAGTACCCTGCCCTTTGCCCAGTGCATTCTGGGAAAGGCTCCAGTCCCATGTGACCCTGTATAAGATAAGCTGCATATGGAATGGAAAGATGAAGATGTGGCCCTGCGTACGAGCTGACTTGTTGAGGCTCTTTCAACCAGAGAATCGACAGTGTGAGGTCGGCGGTGGTGCTCACTGATCCTGGACCGTATGAAGGAGCTGACCTGCATCACAACAGATATTACACTTTGATTTCTTTTTCACGTGTTTGAAGTTAAAGATTTGTGACTAATTGTGATTAATGTACATTCTATGGACATACACTGAGCAGCCATAACATTACAGCACCATTAAGTGGAGTGAACAACATTGATTATGTGTGTGTGTGTGTGTGTGTGTGTGTGTGTGTGTGTGGGGGGGGGGTTATGTTATGCACCACATTGAAGATGATCTGCGTTAGACAGGAAAAAATGGGCAAGCGTTGGAAAGGAGCCAAACTGTGATGGAAAGATGATCGGGCCAGAGCATCTACAGACCTGCTGGTCTAATAGTTTTCCTGGTCAGCATTAGTTGTTACTACCCAGAATGGGTGTTAGGATGGACGACTGGTTAACCGGCGATAGCGTCATGAGCACCCAAGATGCTTGTGTCGTCAGATTCTTTTGAAGAGCTGCTGTAGCACAGACTGCTGAAAAAGCTCATGCTGGTTCTGATAGAAAGGCTTCAGAACAAGCTTGCTGTGCATGGAGCTGCAGAGGTCAGAGTTCCCAGGCTGTCGCCTGTCCACTGACAAGAGTGTCCACTATGGGCACAACAGCCTTGGAGCTGGACCACAGAGCAAAAGAAAAAGGTGGCCTGGTCAGGTGAATCACGTCGTGTGGACAACCGGGTGCATGTGTGTCCCTGACCTGGGGAAGAGATCCCTGCTGGATGCAGAATGGGAAGAAGACAAACATGGGGGGGGGGTCTGCAACGATGTTTAGGTATGGCAGGATCCCAAAGCAGCAGATCTCTACACGTACTTGGATTCCCTAATTGGCTTCCACGTCTTTCAGCTGAATAATGTCTATCGACGCTGCAAAAACGCTTCATGAATGGTTGATGAACAAAATCACCATCATCGAGCTCAGTGTGGATTTTGCCCTTGAAATTGATCCATTTGAGTGTTCATGCTGCACCAAGAAAGAATTCAGATCCATGGAAACCTCAGCTCACAACTTCTAATACTTCAGGGATCTCCTCCTAACATACTGGTGTCAGATACCACAGCACACCTTCAGAGGTCTTGTGGAGTCCAGGCCTCGACGGGTCAGAGCTGATAAAATGGGGACGTTTACAATATCATGTTAGGGCTCTGCTGGGATGTTTTGCTAATTTTCCGTTTGCTCATTCAAGCACAAAATGTACTAATCCCTAAAAAATGTTTCGTAGTAATGCTTTACAAAAAGACTCCCCTTATTAAGGATTTATAAATGACTTGTACATAATTCATTAATTAGGTTGTAAACACTTTACAAATCATTAATAAGCTGCTATAACTCATTAGAGTTATCAGAGACCCGATGCCTATTGACTTATGTTTACAACCTAATTTGTAACCTAATTATAAAACCATTTTTAAAAATCCTTTATAAAAGGTATTGTTTTTTGCTTATTGTAAAGTAGTACCATTTTATTTCTCTTTTTTTAACCACATAATATCTTCAATGTAAAAATTCAAGTGCATTTTTATGCTTAGATTTATGTAGATTTTTTTCTGTTAAGCACCAGGGTACCTTCTGTGACCTATAAAAGACTACAGAATCTTATCACAACAGTCAAACCACATGCAATATTGACACTTATTGACAGATTTAGATTTCTTGTTGTTTCCATGGGGAGGTATTTTTTTCCCTCTTTGCCCGTTTTTTCAAAATATATGACTATTTAAAACAATTTGTTCATCTGAATATTATCTTTATAGGGTGGGCCTTCAGTAAAGTAGCCGTGCAGGTCACGCGTCTTCCAAGCACTAGAAAATATCTACTGGTCCGCCAAAATGGCTGACTAAGCAGATATGAATACATGTCGCCACTGTGCCATAACGGACAGAAAATGTCTTAAAGTCGTTGCCAGGATTAATTCAAGAGCAACACTGATGCCAAGCAAAGTGTGAAAGTGTCTTTTTTATTATAAAACAATCAATAATCATTAATAGGGGCTCATTTCCTTTTTATGTGACTGTGGTCCCTCAAGTCCTCAGCATCCTTCATGTAATATGTGCTTAGAGATGTAATATGTGATCTTCACATTTCAGATAAGTTGCACCATTAATTGCCACGGAGTCTTCCTCGGCTTCCGTCTGCGGGTCGGATAATACAAAGTAAGAAAGGGCGCAAGGTCAAATACAGTAACGCAGTAAGAGTGCGATTCGTTCAACCAGGTATAAAGGAGGCCGGTGATGGATGGCTTATCTCCCCTCGTGTCAGGATTGAATTATTCTGAATGAGGGGAATTTGAAAATGACTGTCCAAGAAGTAATAACATGTGCGAGAAATGTAATTGGAAAGAAAGCGCAGTTTTAACGCGGTATCCAAACCTCAGTCAGTTCATTCGAGCGTCGGCTTATGAGACGACGCAACAGTGAGCGATCATGAGAACCCGGCCGTGTGTACATGCGTACACTCATGTGCACAACAGTGAGGAAGATGGCAGCGCCTGTGAACAGCACCCATGCTAGCGCTGGATGTAGATAAAGAGAGCAGTGGCTCCAAACAGAAATTCTGTCCCCATTCTATATTTAGCATGTCTGCCGGGGTAGGCAGAGGATCTCTGAAATGTGAAGATGACAGGATCCTCCTGAGCCAGAGGTTATAAAGTGACATCTTGATGTGTTTGAGCCCGAAACACGCACCCACACACATCCAGCCACCGACTTCTGACATTTCTCCAGAGCCAGAGACATTTCCATATTTGACGTGTAGCTACGATGCA
Source organism: Lophius americanus (assembly GCA_037951165.1). NCBI lineage: Eukaryota > Metazoa > Chordata > Actinopteri > Lophiiformes > Lophiidae > Lophius > Lophius americanus. The sequence continues at coordinate 832,530 of JBBDHG010000090.1, read as the reverse complement.
TTAAGGCTCGGGTTTGATCTCCTTTTGAGACGCGGTAGTCTTCGGCGTTATCGTGCAGGCAACCCTGTGCTCCCAGCGTTAAAAATATTTGTTTTTAAGAGTGTGTGTTGAATTTGGCACATGGGCTTTGTGGGAGCATACATGACATCTAAAGCATTTGTCACATTTGTGGTGTTCTGCTCAGAGAGCAGATTTCACATTGTAAACCCATAAATGACTCTCACATGACATCTGATTGAACTAATTTAGCCTGTTAATTCAACAAACATGACGCAGGGATGTTAACACTTTGCATATTTTCACACATCGGCTGAGTGAAAGGAAGTTAATTCACTAAACACAAGCCTGAAAGGATAATTGAATATAATGAATAAAAAAAATCTGACACCATCTGCACTTGACTTTGAAATAATTTTCCACCTTGGAGAGTAACTCCAAAAATCAACAAATTCTATTAAGAACTAGTTGCAGCTTGATAAAACACACCTCAACCTGATTCAATCACATCATAACTTGCAAAGACCATTTTAAAAGTACGATATTGACTCAAACGTTGAACCCTTCCGAATGCAACGTGTCCCATTACGTCTGTTGTAAACTGAATCATCCCGCAAAATGAAGACTATTAATGTCAGAATGGATGTGGCATTGGAATGCTGTGGGCTTCTTTCGCTATTTTCAGGGTCAGGAGGAATGAACGTAATTGGGAGGGGACATAAATTCAGCTCTCTACCGGAAAATTCTGAAGGAAAATGTCAGGCCATCAGTCTGTGAGTTGAATCTCAAGTGCTACTGGGTCACGGAGCAGGACATTGATCCCAAGCAGAAAACTAAGTCCATCTCTGAATGGCAAAAAAAAAAACTAAATAAAATTAAGGTTTTGCAATGGCTTAATCAAAGTGAACCTCATCGAGATGCAGCTCATGCGGACAAACGCTCCGGTGTGGCTTCAGTAGCGCATTTTGTCAAGAAAACCGATCTCCAGTTATCAACGGTTTCAGTCGCTGTAAAAGGAGGCACAACTAGCTGTTAATGTTGGGGGCAGATGGTTCTTCATGTTGGGGATTTGGGTGTGGAATAATCTAAATGAAAGTTATAATTCAACACTTAAATGGTGTATATACTCCAAAATTCAAATTCGGTAAATTTGGCTGTCCAGCACTAGGGTATACACTACAAAACAGAAAATTACGAACAATAAGTAGTGCAATGCTCTGGTTCCTTTAAACCTTTCATGCCTGGCTCAACTTTTTGGAAACATTTTGAGTTTCTATTTCTTACCGAAAAACTTGCACCACCTGACTGAACCGGTTTATAATATGACCCAGTGGAAGAACAAGGGGCCAAAGATGGAGCCTTGGGAAACACCACAGGTCAAAGGGGCCACAGAGGAGGAGGCTATTTGATAAGTATAACTATTTGGCATATTAAAGCGTGTGAGGACTTACGAAAAAGAATTATGTAACTTGACACAATTAGAAAAAATAATAAGGTTCAAATAAGTTACTTAAAACATGATTTACCTAAGGATTAAACTAATTCATGGAAAATAGGCTATTTTCCATGAAGTGCAACATATTATTAAAATTATTTATCAATTAGATTTTATTATGAATGACTAAAAAGATGCTTTACCAAACGATTTGTCTTTTTCAGGCAAACTAGAAGATATTAGAAATATGCACAGAAATACGATTCTTTTTCGCTTTTCTTTTAAAAAAAAATACTCTATTGCAATGTATTTTTGAAATGACACAATCAACTTTTACATACAAAGAGTAAAGAATATTTTAATTTATTTTTGCCACTCATTCAAATTCAATTATTAAGACTGCTAATGCATTATTAAGTCTGGATTACAAAATATAATTGAGAGTAAAAATCATCAAGTGACTGAAAAGAAAGAAAAAATAAACTAGAAGAATAAAAATAATTTAATAAACAAATGTAACGGAAGGCGAGGGATTTCTCTTACTTCCATCTACGATGCAAGTAAGAGAAATTTAGAGAAAGCAAACACATTTCCAACTGCATTACTCGAAGCACAAGAAACTAAATCTGAATTTCTCAGCAAAGGCACAGCGGTCTGAAACACAAAACCTCATCCAAGGTTGATTCAAGAAGCCGATAGACGAGCACAAAGGTCCGGCCGTCCTCAAAACATTGACCCATATCATTAACAAGCACCGATTTGCCTTCCAAGCACTTTCTCCCTGAAGTGTGGGCCTTTGAATGACAGCGTGCTTCCCTGAATAACAAGCCGTCCTCTTTTGTACCTGAGGGATTCTTCATGTTTCATTGATTGTAATGCTTTTAGTCAGAAGGTCTTTCTTTTCTCTCGCAGCGAGCTGGACGCTTCACGTCTCATGAGAGTGTGTGTAGGTGAAGGAGTACCATTATGTGCTGTGAGTACTTTTGTTCCTAGTAGTAGGGGATCAAGGCGGGTTGTATTTTTATGGCAGCTAAAGGCGCCCGAAATAAGAACAGCAGTCACACTGGCCGACTGAATGGAGACCTTCCTGAATTCCTTTCTTCAATAATTCTTTGTTTGAAACTGTCATTTGTTCAGCACGCTGGTATTTTGGAAGCTTTTCTGTACAGGTCTTTTTTTTTATATTTCACTTCCATCTTGTAAAATGCGAGACACATGCTTTGACAGAGCTGGGTCTGTGCCGTGCCCTGACCTATAAACCCTCCCCCTTTGAATCCTTCACTGGGAAAATTACTTCCAGATTATTTTGGAACATACGAACAGGAACTGTCTATTTCATTTTATTTGTAATCTTTGACAGATGTTCTGGAGAGGCTCACATCCACTTTAACTGGAGCCACATGTGGGACCACCACATGATTTTACAGTACCGGCCAGTTCACTCTAATACCGGGCACAAAAATTCAACACGGATAAGACACACTTATATAACAACGACTGGCTGTCTTAAAAACAATTCTCAACTCGGAATAAAGAGAGGACATCTTTAATGTAGGAGCAGGATTTCTTTTGAGGTGGAGCTTGTTACCGAACGGATCAACACGGATCTGCTGCTGGGATGAGGGAAATTAATTAGATGGCGCATTTAATCTTCGACATATGAACGGAAACTCTGGGGTATTTTAATTCTGAGCCATATATTCCAATTTAATTGGGTGCAGATTTTTACAAAGAAGAAAAATAGTGATGTCATTCCAGTATAATTAAAACATTAAAACAGTCCATGGTAATGCAAAGTTCTCTTTTGGAGAAGGAATGTATGTCAACTTCAACCACTTATTTCCATCACTCATTATGTTGTCAAGTGTCTGACAACACAGAGAGGATCCTACAGAACTACAAATCTGTCTGTTTACCCCAGTGACTAGAAAAAAAAACAGTACAATAATACTGTTTCTCTGAAGTTTCAATTTTCCCGTTGTTCCAGTTTCTCTGTAGTTTCACACTAGAATCTAGATAAGTTAGTTAGCTTGCTAGTTTGATAGTTGGTTTTTTGGATTGTTAGTTAGCCAATTAGCTAGCTCGAGGCTTTAGTCTTAGAAAGCGACTTTATTCTCCGTGTGCGATAGTTTCCAGCCATTAAAGTATTTTGGTCATATAATTATGTCTCCAAAAATCAAGGATACTTTAAAATCACGTCAAAATGTGCGTCACTACGTGATGCGGTAGACGCCATCACGTCTACCGCAGAAGATCCTTCATCTTAATGCGATAACCCAAGAGCTATTTTTTGGATACATTCTGAAATTCTATACCCACATAGATCTTAGTACGAGAAAGAACTGGACTTATTTTGGGAAAGGTTGGTTTTATATTTCCGACACCCGGGGGGAATATTTACAATGTTTCCGGGTCGTCATTTCTCAACAGTTGGACCGATTTTGTCTAAATTTGGTTTCTTATGAATTGCGGGGAGGACATATATCTTGGATATATAATTTTTCTTCTAATTTCTCATATTTTACCCCCCAGGGGGAGCTTTTTCTTTTTTTTTAAGGAAAACCATGTATTTGGAAATGCCTTCACATATAATTTTAGAAGTTCAAACATAGGGGATTGCTTGTACAATGCAGGGGATGTGGGACTTTTTTGGCGATGTACCCTTACTTTTAGGAATGAAAGTGCAGGATTAGTTTCCCTTTGGGTCTAAAAAACTGTTATCTTAAGTTACCGTAACACAAAAAAGTAACAGTTGACTTTGTCCCAGTTCTCTTGAGTTCATAAAGTCAAAAGAATATAAGATGATTCACCAAAGAGGAAAACAAAAATAATCAAACTGTATGAGTTTTATTAACACAAAAGAAAGCAAAAACCTTTTAGTACTCAACATTTTCAAATAAACAATTCATTAGGCTGCCACAATCGATTTCAACTGATGATGATTCGAGCATGTAGAGATTTACGGATCTTTGATTTTATCACATTTAGTACCAGTTACGTTGTTTTCAAACAAGTTTATATTATTACAATATTCAAATGTTATTAGTTTGTGTGAACTCAAAGGAAAGCAATAGTTACCTCTTATTCAGGATTATAAATCAATAGTTACCTCTTATTCAGGATTATAAATCAATAGTTACCTCTTAATCAGGATTATAAATCAGTCGAAATTCTAAAGAAACAACAACAGAAAGAAGTTTTCACTCCTCATTTGGGTCGTGTTAACGGAGCAGTTTCTCCGAACCAGTATTGATGGTTTTAGTCCCTGAAGTCATATGAGTGGTCCTTCTTGAATCTTCGCCTGTTTCTCTGTCAGCAATTAAAGTCATGACTTGCACATGTGCTTTGATCTGCACAGAGACACCGGCGATGATGTTTATGAAGATGGACCAAGTTAGGACTGTTCCTCCTTGAGAAGCAAGATTTCTTACAAACTTGTAATAAACAAATGCCCATAGTATGATAACCATTTAATTATATACGTCGCTGTACGATGAAACCTCTTAACTTGCAAGAATGTAACCGACTAGTAATTTTAAGCGAAGCTGTGTTTCTAACACTCGCTGCCCAGGAAACCTTGAAACAATTTGATGCATTGTAAATCAACCGGGATGATGCTATTCAGCCAATCAAATCTTTGCATTCACATAATTGTTGGAAACAAGCCTGTGAGTAAGGTAAAGATACATAGACTGGGCGCAAAAACAACAGCTGGAAAATGAGTGAGTCAAACTGAAGTTATTCCTCGTGGCGTGTTCTAAAAAGAGAGAGAGAGAGAAAGTACAAACAGACCTTTTAATCGAGAATGGACTCAGTGGAATAAAATGGGTACACTCATTTTCATTCCTCCTGCGGGCAGTTTTAAAAACCGTCTTTTATCTAAGACCATGGCAAATTTTAAAAGCAACAACTTGATAGGGACAATTCCAGAACATCATTAGAGCAAACAAACCCACAATCCCTTCTCACATCCAGACTGAGGTCCCTGAAGAAACTCCTCACACGGCCCAGAGGTTTTGCATGTTCCGTGTTTAACGCTTTGATGTTCAGCAGATGAATTATTAGTCAAAGATTAGCAGAAAAATAACCAGCAACAGTTTTTATGATTAAAATAACGACTTAGGTCATTTATTAACAACATAGAATTTCAAAGGGGAGGATTTGCTATTTGTTGTTATTCGTTACATTTTTTGGGGGTTTGGGCATTTGGTCAGACAAAACAAGCCGAGATATTCAATCTCGCACTCTGGGCAAACAAATTATAAAAAGAATGGTCATATGACGCAAAATGCAGAATCATGCGAAATACAAATGACTTAAAATCAACTGTTCCTAATCTAATAAAAGGCTGACCTTCATTGCCTCAGTTATATGCTAATCGAATGCTGCATTTGTCACTGCTTCCAGTAATCTCTGCAACGTGGGCCGTTCCCTCTAATAGGAGGATTTCTGCCTTATTTGGAGGAGCGAATAAGCAAGAAAGTCAATGGAGGAATGCAATTACAGCTCTCTATTTGTGATTCAGAAAAATGTGAAGTGACTGGATGCTTGTGAACATACATATTTTAATCAACGTCTATGATTGTTTTATGCGAGCGGCGAGGAGATCAAAGAGCGAGCAGCGCGCTGAGATAAACGCTGACGGTGTTGGTGAGGTGGAGCATGGAATTGTCTCCCATTCATTCATTCACCCCACTAAAGGTCTCTCCTGATATTAATTCATCGCTGCTATTGACATTTCTTGAAAATATGATTCCTTCCATCAGCAGGAGAGTGCTCTTCAGCTCCGAGTGCAAAGGTGATCGAAATTCATACACCTACAGAAATGTCATTTAAAGTGATTTGTTTATCAGTGCCGGGGGCTGAGATGCTCTGGTTTTAGATCTTGCATCCCCGCCACGGTGCCTTCAAGTGTTTATGCAGAGAAAACTGGCAGTGCACAATAAAGATGGCATGCTTGTCTTCTTGAAGTAGAAACATGCTTTTGATCTATGTTCTGTCGCTGAAATGAAGTGGTTCTCCGTTTTGTGGTGCAGGTGCTCCATCCAGCCATAATATTATAACTGCTCACCTGATAATACTGTCTATACCCCAAGCATGGACTCCACAAGAACTGTGAAGCAGATCCTCAATCTGTCTTATTTGTCTAGTGTATTCGACAGACCGCCTGATTGGAGTGAGATCGGGGAAACTTGGAGACCAAGTCAACACCTTGAACCCATTAGGTGGGTTTCCATGGGATACTTTTCTCTTTCATGAATTAAACCTTTCCGAATTGCAATGTCTGTCGCCTGTTCACATGACTTGTGATCTTGTCCGACCCGGTGTTTACATGCATCGACTCACCTAATCGGAAATGCTTTCAGACATCCACAGACGATCCAAACTCCAGTTCATAAGGTTGCAATAACGCTTCAGCGAGTTGGGTACCAACCGCCAACATCCTTCCAGAAAATGAATACGACAAACGGAAGTGCCCGGAAGTGACTTCTCACCAAACTAACCGTCCGAATATGTTACACTATTTCAAAGTTAGATTGAATAAATCACTCTCCGACCCAGACCGGTACTTTGAAGTCGCCATATTTAAAATGCGTTGCGGCGCTGAAAAACCCAGCGGAGCATTACGTCATGTTGCTGGGCATAAGCTAATACAACTCAGACAGAAAGCTTCTACGATACAGCCTTAACATGCAGCGACTGACAATCGGAAAGGCTTTCCCACAGGACATAGAGTACCTGGTTGCAAAGGAATGAAATCTAATTCGGAAAGGTTCTTTCCATTCGGAGAGGGGTCTTTACTCTGCTGAAGAGGCCAATGGCATTGGAGAATACCATTTCCATCAAGTTGCTTGCTTGCTCTGGCAGGACCCAAAGTTTCCCAGCAGAACAAATATCCTCAAACTGCGTCTGCGCACGCGACTGGCCTCACCGCGGCACTCTCTTTAAATACAAATTGTTTTCATGATTTTTTTATTTCATGACATTATTTTATTCCTGCAGCGAAGACAAATATACCAAACTGTAAAAAGAGAACTGCTGGTGATTTAGAAAGACTCTATCCACTTGTGACATAGTTAAATTAAGTATTTACAACTGAAATTAATAAGTTAGACCCAAAAATGCATTATTAAATTTCGGTTACTAGATAATGTTTTTGTGTAATTTCTTTAGGTCCATCAAGAGTTTTCTTTTAAGAGTGCATAAAGTGATATTCCAGATCTGAAAATTCTTCCAAACTCTTAAAGTACTTCCAACTTGAATTGAATCTCAATGATACCTGATGACCTGTTCCTGTGTTACCGAAGAACAGATTCTTTTTTTTTAGTGCGAGATAACCCATGTGAATCACAAAGAAAAGGATTTTTAACCTTTATATTGTGTATTCCGGTCCTGTGCTCGTGCCAAAATCTTTGAATGTTCTTCCACTCTACATTGTATCAGCTGCACATGAAAGATTGCAAATGAGGAAAATCAAGTGCACCAAATAATTGCAAGCCAGGCGAGTTTTTATTTCCCCCCCAAACTCCACCTTTTCCAATGAGAGTTGACTGAATGAACGGGGGGAAATGTTCCACGTCGCCCTGTTTAGACGCCTGCTGTTCCTTTCAATTTGAAACAATTTATTAGCCCAGCAAGCAAGACACACCATTAGGTGTTTTGAACCTGCATGCTCCATTGTCTCACTTCATTTCCTTTTTTGCTTGCCAGTCTTCCCGGAAGTGTTAGTGACTTTAATCAGCGGAGGGCCTTCTGCCCTTCAAACATTTATCTTCAGCCGTTTTTGGTCGTCACCATGCGAGCTGGAAAGACCTAAAGATGGATAGTGTTTGGAGAAGAGGGAGTTCGGTGGTCATTGATTAGAGTGGTGCCCTTTATTATAAGGGCATTGAGGCATTTGTTCAATTTCGATCCGTACCGTCCGAGAGGAAGAAAGCTTTATAGAATAAAAAAAGATTGTGACTTTAAAGTAGGCTTACTGTAACTGCAAATAAAAGTTTCGGAATGACATTTAAAGCTCCATAGGATATACAAGCTGGTGAATTAATTACATACTTGCGTCACGAAAACCATGAGGCAGATGCATCGTTAGAAGAAATGGTGAAAGAATAGACATAAATCTACAATAAAGCTGTAGACAAATCTGGTATTTTACAGATTATTCTTGAATTATTATTATGAAAGTAAGAGGGGTCCATCCCTACATTTTTCGGTCATCACTTACTGGGTGCAGGGGGTGGGGAATGGGGCTTATCCAAGCTGACATCGTCCAGAGGTCCGGTATTCCATCACACTTACCCACCTACCTACTACAGGTGGATTCGAACCCTCAAGGATTAGTTGCTCATCACCTCCCTAGATTTTGGGAGGTGATGATATGCGGGGAGTGATGAGGTCGGAGCCTAGATGCAAAACTAATGCTTTGTCATGGTAAAAAACAATAATAAGCTGGGTTTTCTGACTGAAATGAATTAAGAAAAATACTGTAGGAGGTATCTTGTGTTCCGTCTGAAGAAAATGAAAAAAACTATCTAATTTTTCTTTAATGGATTACATATTAGTTGACAGATTAAGGTTTGTGGAATATAGAAAATCACTGAAAACCCTTAGTTTCAGCAAAATTACGACTTCTTTTTACAATGCGCCAGAGTACAGGACTGACTGACAACCGATAATAAAGTATGGACATAAGTCACTGCACTTTTCTGTAATGAATTGTTGAATTCCTACCACAATGACAGTCACCTGATCCTTCAAAGAGCACAACAAAATCATTTTAAACTGAGAATGAATTGTTCTGTTCTCCACAAATTGTAATGTTGATGAATGCGTTACATCGTTCACCTGAGAGTTTGAGGCCAAAAGGTTTGTTTCCACTGGAGATGGCCTTCGGGAGCTTAGGCTGTTGTCAAAATACAGTTTATAAAGCAATTACTGAGCAGCTTTTCCCCTCTCGTGCTTCCGCTTTTTCCCCCTTTCCCAGCAAAGCGCTTCAAAACAGATGGTACCACCACCTTTATTTTTTCCGACTCGTTAGACTTCACTCGTTGATGAAATCCAGCCTTTACGCTATACTGCCCATGCAGATATGTAGCTCCGAGCAGCCTCTACCATAAAGCGCCCAACATTAGAGGTCTAATAATGTTATCTATATTATTTAAGGTTATTTATATCTTACATCCCTGCATGCTGTTCTCATTTCCTACATGGAAGGCAGCACTTACTTTTCGGTTTTTCCCTTCTTACTGTCAGGCTATAGCTCTGAAACGCTTTCAGCATCTCCAGGTTATTGGTGCTCATGTAGTTCAGACAGTGAACAAGTGTATCTCAGAGCGTACCTAACTGATGCCAACTACTTTCCAATGCTAGGTTGCAGCTCATTCAGCGAAGATAAAGGCATATTTAGTGCATTTTTTAGCAATGAACTAATTTTCCTGCTTACTGTTACGTACTAATTATGTTTCCTGCCCAACCTGACCCATGATGTTTAACTGTAAATCACTGGATCTCTAGTAAAGAGACCGACAGACAGGGTTTGGGAGTGTACTTAAACTGTCACACTTTGAATGAAATTGTCATAAAGTGGTTGCCGGATGAGGATGGGAATGTTTTGGAGTGAATAAATGGTGCAGCAGTGAATGAAAGTAGGGCTAACCTCTAGTTTAACGTCTCTTTATAGATTAATAAACGTTAGGCTTTTGCTCTCAGCAGCGGACATACGTTTTATTTTCTGTGTCTCCCTTTAAGAGGGGAATCAAGAGTGTTAGCGTTTGGCTTGGTTTGTTGTCTGGGGTCCAAGATGCTGTGCAAGAGGAAATAGCAGAGATTGTAAATTCAAGCTCTTAATATAATTAAACTTGGCATAATGACTTTGGCTTCTAGATGAGTCCACACTTAGAAAAGACAGCTTTGAGAGTTACTGCACAGCAAGCTATGTTTTGCTTCTGAATAAGAAATAATCAAGGTTAGGAAGTGCAATGTGCAGACAAAAAAAATAAAAATAAAATGCATATTTCTTTTGATTATGGTGCAAATCTTAAACCTCTGGTCTCTGACCCGTCATGCCAGAAAAAAAACGTTTTACTATTTAGGAGAGAAAAATGCTGTTTACTCTATTAACCTTTCCTCGCTGTTGCACTCTTGACATTGAACAAAGCGGAAGAGGCCGTCTCCAGGCTGGCCCTTTTGGTAATGAGGCAATTAAGTCTATCCTACCTCCAGCAAAGAGAGCTCCAGCAAAGGATACACATGTGGACTAAAACTACTACTTTCTGAATAGCACAGACCCTGAATCTCATTTGTTTATGCTTCAAAAGTCTCACCAGAACATCTCAGGAGGAAGTAATACAGATAAAATTATACTCAGAATCATATTTCGCAAGGGTCTAAACTTCCGACAACCTCATACATGTTTCATTTATTACTGTCTGTGGGTGTTGTTGACTTTAGTATTTACTGTGTTTCTACATGTTATGAGTTATTCATGCAGCTAAAAGAATTCTTAGTGGTTGACAGGCCAGCGGTCCAGGAGAGACATTTACACTGGGGTGGAGTAAGGCTGAGAAATTAGTCAAAAATAGTCAAAAATCCACATTAAAAGCTGCTCTCATCTTACACTTATAATGCCGCTAGCTTTTGTACTGTCCCGGAACACATCATGTTCAGTCATTTGCCACCATCTTGTCCAACTAGTACCCGTTGGTGTATGCACAGTGGTACACAGCGTTGGGTTGACAAATAGGTCTCAACCCGAAGACCTTTTACCCAAACTAATCTTGTGTCCTTGAGGACATTTTGGCTTCAGCGAAGATGACACCAAATGAAGAGGAAATAAATGCAAAACGCACAATTACAATGGTATATACCCGAAAAGCCCACAATCCCTGTGTTGTAAAAGCAATTTCCCTGATTGACTTCCTCGAATTAAATGTGAAACTATGTCCAAAATACAGTGTTTTTCGTAAAAGAATCCCCTGGTGATTAAAATTGAAAAGAATTAGAGCAAAATATACAGGATAGGTCTCCTCCAGTCAATTCATATGTCCCCAAATTTGAACTAAATAGAAAGAGAGAAATAAGAAATTATGGCCTGAAAATATTTAAAGATAAATCTCCCCCTAGTGTTAGAATACAATATACTACCGAACTTTCCCCAAATCAATTCAGTTCTTCCTCCCACTAAGATCTATAGGGACATTAACACTGAAAATGATCAAATTGTTTTTAACATAACAAGCCAAGGATCTGCGGCGGACGCGATTACAATTCAAAAATATCCCGACTTTATGGGAATACGAAGATCACGCTGCTAAGTATGAGGAGTTCAAGGATGAACAAAAGAGGGAGACAGTAATACAAAATAGTGGATATTTTGGTAGCTGGGTTTGTGGGAGATGGAGCTGCCAGGCAGGAGAAGATGGAAACAAGTGATTCACTGTGATGACCCCTAAAGGGAACAGCTGATAATCGGAGAAGAGGAAGAGGGCACAATAAGGAAATGATTCAAGCAGATGTAGCGTAGTTGGATTAAGCATCTAAAGACCAAAAATCCTGCTGAGCTAAAATCTGCTTGTTGCTGTGCAGCTACGTATGATCTCCAGTCAAGCAGGACGGTGTAGCCATATTTTGTCTTTTCTCTGCCCTGTTTTGACAGTGAATGGAGCCTACACTGACACTACCTGATCATCACAATTCACAAATGTTCCCACAGGTCCTGAGACAAATGCATCTGCCTGGGATCTGTGGAGAACAGGCACAAATACAAGAACTCCTACAGTGGATCTTAATACTACAGTCCGTTTCAGATAACTTAATAGACAGTAAAGGAAAAAAAGAAAGATTGTTCACCATCATTGAGGTCAAGTCTTTATGATTCAAAGTCATAATTGCCCAACCTTAGGGTGGAGCTCTGATCTCAGAACCTAAAGGCCTCTGAAAAAGTTCTGCCTCTTCCTCCCTAATAGTATAGAAAACCAGGAGATCAGTCAATTGTGCCATGTGTGACATAGCGGGAGAATGTTGACTGTTGTTGAGAATGTTGTGTGAGCGATGTTTTGGAATCGCGGTTGGGTTAAGCGCTCTCCAGGATGTCGTTTGTTGCTGTGAAGTGCTCTGATCGTCTGCATTCATTAAAAAACCTTTTGAACCACTTAAGTGAGATAGCATTTCACAAGCTTCCCTTTTGCCTAGTGACTGGTGGCTACGAACAGCTGACTGGATGGCCGACCAAAAGGGCCAGCATTAAGGCCTAAGTTAATGTGTTTAAGGGATGCACAATTCTAACGAGTGATAACGTCCGGCTTACGGCCGCTCAGAGGGGATTAGTTGTCTGTCTTCAAGCTAAGGCTTAACCATCATATTCTTTTTTTTTTTTCCCTCCTCCATCTATCCTGCCTGGTAATGAATCGCCACTGTTTCCTGACAAAAGGCATGAAAAGAAACGTCTCACTCGGCGGGGATTGAAGACTCTTGCTCATTAGCTGAGGAGAGGTCTACCGAAGCAGAAAGGGAAGATGTCCGGACAGATTTGCTTGAAATCAATCCCCGTCTTTTGAAGCTTCCTCTACAATATGTGGTTGCCACAACTATTCAACTGAAATTCATAGGAGTCTATGTAAACAGGCAAAAAAAAAAAAGGTGCGCTTAGGCGACAGACACATGTAAAAAGCATCCAGGAGAAAGGCAGACGCATTCAACTGCAGCTCTCGTGTGCAGGTTTCACTGTCCACTTGAACATATTTGCCTTTGCCATGACCGGATCAATATTGAGAGATTACCTCTGCTCCGTGTGAGGCACGGATACCTCTGAAGTGGCGGGACCGGAGGATGACAGAGCTGACGGTTTTCAGTTACAGGACTCTGAAGATGCATTTTTGGAAGGACGCCAGCAAAAAGTGCAGAGTTAGCAACGGGCTGCACCGGCAACTGCATGAATGCTCCCTACTGGCTAAGATCACTGACATTGGATAGGCATGTTCATGCTTTACTGTAAAGTATAGTGAGAAAAACCCCCACAATCACACGCCTGCAATCCTCTTCATCTCATTCTTGACATAATACTTTGGATCCACATGCACTTCAGATGGAACTTTATGATAAAATTTCACTCAGAATTGATTTTTTTCATTCAATATTTCGTTCACATAGCGCAGCAGCATAAGAAAGAGGAAGACTTGTTGTATGTGAGCTGATATCTCATATTTGATATTTTCCATTGCGATAAGCCTCAGTAATGACTAACTTTTGGTTTCCTGCTTACTATTACGTACATGGGGAAATGCCGTCATGCTGTCTGGTAACAATTCTATGCAGGATCTCTGGGAGATTGTGACACAGGGTCACACATGTTTTTGATTATTAATTGAAGCCATTGTGTTGAAATGCAGAGCTTGTCTTGCAACCTAGTTTCAGCTCTCTATTCAGACACATGCTTCTCCACACCACATTCATATATAAACACCTACTACAATTGGTCCCATGAAAACGAGATTCTATATTAGGGGTCAAAGCCCACGTCGTTATGCAATAACCTAAAAGGCCATTATACGGTTTCCTGGTCCATCCGTCTGAATGAGACGATCTCCATTTCCTCAGATCGAACATTTTAGGATTCTATCTTGTATAATGGCTCAAGTTTCAATTGTCGTCTGCACAAAGAGAGTCTTTCCAGTAACAGGAGCGTCTCGATACAGATCTTCTATTTTTACATTTTGATTTCTGCTGTACTTCACATGTAGTATGGCCTATAGTTTTTTTTTTTTTTTTTTTAATCACATCTGTCACAGTGCAGTATAAGTTATTAGAGGGTGGAAAGAGAAATGTTTTTTTTAGACCCAACCAAATCTTGTTTTTATGGCCACTGTTTGTATACATGGCACTGGATTGCACTAGAAGCATGAATGATGTTTCACTAGCCTCACCAGTATGGTCATTAATCCTAATATTTAGACTGCAGCCACTATCCACTCCCAGCCATAGCTTGACTACGAGCAATCATAGCCATACACCCTTGTGTACTCTGCCGCAGGAAAACCGCTAGAAGCACCAAAGCTCAGTTCATCAATCTAAGAGCTCAGATATTCTTTTTTCTCCAACACTGTGTTGCAGTGTTTTACATGAACGCCCTCCCTTCATTCCTAAGGGAATCTGTTTATGAGCCCTTTCTCTTAGTATACTGTCCCAATCCCCTAGCCTTCTTATGATACGAGGGGTCTGAGCGGACGCAGTACGTACAGCTTTCTGCCTCGGGGTCTTGATGGATGGCCACTCAGAGATACTCGCCTCGCTCATCAGAGACTAGCCATATTTCTCCTTCATTACCCGTGCAGACCAGCATCTTCATGACGACTGTCAGGGATACTGCTTTCTGTGAGCTCAGCACAGCCGAGGAATAGTATTTGATTAGGTGTAATGGAATTAAAGTAATCTTATTCCAAAAAGATGACATCTGTAATCTGTTGCATTTACTGTAACTATGCAGCAATTAGATCACAAATGGTTATGATGCTTCAGATTTATTGGATTGCTAAATACAACTGTGGCATGTAAATGATCTATCTATCTATCTATGGAGCTATGTAGCTATCTACCGAGCTATAAGGCTATCTGGTTGGTTCTCTGCTTAGACTCATGTCCCTTTTTTCTGTATGGACTCAGATCTCAGATTGAAATTAAAGGCCTCCTCATCGTTGCGCATAAATGCACAGATTCCAAAGGAATCCTATACCCTTTGAAAGCAAACGCAGTCCGGGGGGTTGTTGCGTAGCTATAAGGACTATCATAAGGAAGATCACGAGATCATTTACCACAAACAATCAACGTAAGTCAAACCAGTTTCAGCCAGTCTTACAAACAAGACTTTAGTGCCTCAGGGTGATTTTTTTTATTGACAAAGGCGCATTCATGTTTTCATTTGCATTAAACATGTGAGCAGCGTTAAGGTTTTGCCAAGTGGGGGAAAATTAGAATGTCCCATCACGAGTATGCCATACAGGAAATCAGCAGGTCCAGCATCATCGGTTAGAATTCCCCGCAGGTATTCAGAATTCTCAGTAAATGGCTTTCAGTGTAATTCTTCCTCATAGCTGGTGTCACATTGAATGGTGGGCTGGTTGGAGTTGGTGGGACATGTAGGGGGATGGATGATATGTTGAGGTTGACTATTAGCTACATTATGACCCAAGGGCCTTATTGGAGGCTGCTGCTCGGTCATAGAAGGAATAAGTGCTGCAAGGCGCTCTGCATGGTAATGCGCTGCTGATTTTGGGTCAGAGAAATGAGTGGAAAGAGAGTGCGAGAGAGAGCGAGAGAGAGCGAGAGAGAGACAGAGAGACAGAGGGGGAGAGAGAGATCGAGAGAGAGAGAGGAGCTGCCATTGATCTTGTGGCATTAGCCTGGACTGCAATCATAATGAAGCCAGTGCTGTGCGCTGTATTTGTGTGTGTGTGTTTGTGTACGTGTGTCTATAAATGACAACCTCTGTAAATATCTGCATCTGGAGTGTTTATATCCTGGTGATTAATTATAACTCATGTGAACACAAATAAATCACTCAAAGCATGTTTGCACAGCAATGTGTGTGTCCCCAGAAGGCTTTTGTGAGAATATTTGTAGTATGTGTGTATTTCATTGGCGCAGGTGTGTGTGTGTGTATGGGTGTATCTCTACATACCTTTAGTAAGATGTTGCAGGGTATGCATTATCACCATGTGAGCGCATGATGCGTATTTTCCGTACTGACTTGGATGTCACGGAGAAACGTGAATGTGTGTGTGTGTGTGTGTACACAGTGATGAAGAGGGAAAGGCTGCTTGGCGACTCATACATCATTTTTCCCCTGGCCTGCGTTGCCCTCAGAGGAGCGCTGCGCTGTCACTGTGACATTGGGCTCATTTTGGTGTAGAAAAATGGTGCATCTGCACCCCGCCCCCCCCCCCCCCCCCCTTCTCCCCCTCCCTCCAGCCAGCCAACCATCCAGCTTAGACTCTGCAGTAACAATAGCTCTAATAGTCTCAGACTCTTTCCCCCGCCATCACCTTTACACGCCATATCCATGGGGACATGACTAATCAGATGCAGCAGCTGAATGATAGGGCGCCTCGTTTCCCCACAACCGTTCAGTGAAGCTACTTCAGGTGCGTTGTCCTCTACGATGACCCTCCCTACACCAAACCCAAGTTAGATAACCTTGGAAAGGGTGGAGGAGGGGAATTAAAGGAAGACAGAAGACCACGTTACGAGCACCTCATCTTCTATCGGCCCTGTCCTACATCTCCCCCTCACTGGTAATGTCAAGGGTGAGTCAGCATGAGCTATAGCAGCAAAGTAGTCCAATGGGTCAACGGACGCCCACCTCTAAAGAGACAATGCCATCGTCATGCCGCCTCATGACTCAATGTGTTGTATGCGTCATTCAGCTCTCTTCACTGATTGGCCGTTGCAGGGAAGAACTAGCACCTATTTGCAGCAACCCACTGCGACTGATAGGTGTAATGGGCGAGAGGGACGGCAGCATAATATAGGAAAGATGCTGGTATGGGTTGTTCCGTATTAGTGTGTGGCTGCAGCACAGGCCTGATGCAACACACAGTATGACTTCCTCTCTCACCAAGACATAGCAACAGTGTGTGTGTGGTAGAGCTGCACAAAATGACTTAATGACTTTAATCTCAATGTCGGTTTAGGCCTCACACAATTAACGAAACATAATCGAGTGATACTAAGATTTAAGATGACACTGCTCTTCAAAGCAAATCAAGAGCTCCCTAAACTGCCTGGCCAATCACAGCTGTGCACTGTCACCAAAGTGCCTTTGGAAATAAAGGTTCCTGCATGCAGTGTTACAATAAGAGTAAAACTAATAAACCAAATGCTTGAACTGAAGATTAAATGTCTGGTGGAGCAGAGGCTGAGAAGCATGTCTCTCGGGGAATATTATCAATCACCGTTTGAAATCTGAAGCGGCGTTTAATTTCTAATCGGCGTACCTTCACTACATACGTCGATGAGCCTTGGAAACCACATAGCCCGTCACCAGTTCAGTTGAGAGGTAGAACGGATCAAACAAACTGCACATGTGCACAATGAACCTATGGTTCTGGGTACTTCACACTGCAGGAAAAATCTGGCCCAGGTCTAATTTTTTGTTCATATTGGACTTTTCATGGAAACAACATGGAATTTGATCTTTTCCTGTTGCAACTTGGGCCACGTCGATATGGGTTCCTAATTCACGTCTGAATTTTTGCAATGCAAGCTCAGTCTAAACCGACTTTTTCATCTTCCATCGGTATTGTTCACAAAGCTATGCCGGTGGGAGTAGCCTTTCACCTGTAAACTTCAGCATAAACATTACTATTGACACTATAAATATCACTATAAATGAAAGCATTCCAACTGACTTTAGAAGCTTCCGTTTTGCATCCGTATTGACCTGTATGTGGTCGTAATGTTATGGCTGAATAATATATTAATCCATGGTTATAAAAATAGAGAGGGACAGAGAACTGATTGAAAAGAACAGGGAGAGACTAGGAGAGGCAAAGTATTTTTGGGGGATTGTTTACTACTCGCCGGAATATCTGCTTCATCCTCTGTATCTCCATGTCCGTAGCTAAAACAGTTGCTAATCGTTCCTGCCACTTTACACCCGGAAAACACGACTTTATTGTCAAACATATGCCGATGCACTATGGGCACATACAATTCTCCCCGTGGAAGCGACTGATCAAAGATAATCCCTCCTCCTGACAAAAGTAAAAACCACACGATGGACAGCCCCAGTCCATCACCGAACCCTCTTCAACACATTCCCCATCTAAAATAACAGAGCTGCAAACATCCTGTTAAGACATGCGAGCTTGATGATTGATTGTTCAGCCTTTTCTGTCACTGGAGGTCAATTACCATCTCTCCTCTCCTACTGGAGATCTTGTTTCCTCCATTTGCCCAAAGCAGAGTGCCTGGTGACCTTATATTCCCATCCGACCTCACCTTTCTCATAATTCAGGCTGAAAGTCAACATCTGTTTTTAATTTGCATGACCTTGTGGACGTAGACGACCTATCGAGCTGCTTGCACGGTGGCTCACCTGTATTGTCTTTCATGCAGCCCAGAGAATAACTTCCTTCCTGCGGAGGAGATCAATAATACAGCATGGGCCTGAAGAAATACTATGCCATTTCCTTCGGAATAATGACAGGAATGGTGGAGAATGTATGCCAGCCAGCATGGAATCAATAGCCCTGATGTAAATGTACCCTTTTCCTTTCCTGTTTCAGTGAAGGTATTGTGGGTTTCATTCACATCCTTATACACTGGAAGTAGATTCATATCTGAGAAAACTACACTGAAACCATTTACTGCGTAAGCTTACAAATACCATCTGTGTTCGTTTGCATATCGCAGTCAAGCATTATAATGCATTGCTACACGGACTCTTATCGCTCCCTCTCGCGGTGAAGGAATGGTGAATAGCACATTTCAATCATTCTGTCACGGGAGAACTATAATCTATTTCCTTTGCATGGCGTATGTCCTTCCACTTCTAACTAATCCTTATTATGCTACGGAAGCGAAGGTCATTGTCAAAGCCGAGGGGTGATTAAGTTAATCCACTTGTTTTCTGAATCCGATTTACCTCATTTTCCAAACTAGGGAACAATGTTCCAGCACAAAGACATCAAGATGATAGCGCGACATGCATTAAGGAGGAGGTTCCCTACACTGGAAAGGCTTCAATTATCCGTCTACATCATCTGCATCCAATCTGTTCTATCAGTGGATGTATAATGACTGTATAGTCGAAGCTATCTTACATGCAGGCAGCGGGAGGGGAAGTGAGAGGAGAGCACAAGAGTTAAAAGTGGCTCATTCGCAGACAGATCTGTGTCGCTGCACTATAAGCCACTAGCGGAGCCAGGCACAGTGCCCTGGTAAGAAGGAGCCCCATGCTGCGGCCGGCCAGCCTCAGCGAGTTACGCAGTGCAGTAGGATACAGTCGACTTCATTAACAAGTCCCTCCCTTCAAAGGAATAGGTTATTTACTACTGCATCGGTCTAGGACAGATGCTGCTGGGATGATGTTCTGTAGACACTGCACAAGACGGGAGTGTGTGTGTTTCAGGGACAAGGTAGTCAGCAAGAAAGGCTGAACATTTATTCTATACAGTGGATGCACATAGCCATTCAAATACATACCTGAGTGAGAGAACATTGATTGGTAGGTTTTGTGATCAGCCCTGCTTCTTTATTTCTCAGTGTGTCCGTTTGTTTGTCCACAAGAGAAAAAGAATAATAATAGCCTAATCAAAATGGGAATACATGGCCTTTTTTTATACTGTAATCATAATGGGGATACGGGTTACAGTACAGTAACAGAGCTGTAGAGACATGGCTCTGCCCCCAATATGAGTCATTTAAATGGATTTCACATATCTATAAGTCCTAAGAAGTTGTAGCTATAACTTCCCCCTGCAGCTGCCTCAATCTGGTGCCTCTTATTCATTTAAAATAATGTTTATTTCCGTTCTCTTCAGTTGAGAACTCAAATTGGTAGCTTTCCCAGTCCGTACATCAGATCTCACAGACAGCCGGATGTAGTTTAATGTCAAGGGAAATATATTAAAGGCATGGGACAGTAGAAGGGACAAATTATAATAAAAAGAATAAATAAAACCGACATCTTACACTTCATATTGTTTGTTATACCTTTACAACATAATATATAATCGTATAACAATTTCAAAATATATTTTACATTTGAAATGAGATTGTTATGTTACTACTCTATTAATATATATATTTATAAGCACATAACACTGATCAATTCACCCAACAAGCATGCTTCTTTAAATATTTTTATCTTATATTGATGAGATTTTGATAACAAATAACAAACGTAGAGGAAATATTAAGGACATTATTATATTTTATATTTTTATATGACAAATACTTAATACGGATGATAAATGAATTCATCCATGTTTCCAGGGTCAATGAGTTAGGGGGTATTGCTTAATTTGACAAGAGGCAGATCGGAAAAAAGTAACACCATCAACCTGGGAACAATAATACAAAATATTATGATCTCCCCATGGTGATACAAAAAGTACCGTAAGCAGGAACGTATTGTGCACTTTAATGAAAGGGACCTTTTTCTTCTCTCTCTCTCTTTTCCAAACTCCAAGAGAAATTGATTAAAGGCCTCTTACGGTACAATGCGTGTTGTGCAACAACACAACAATGTCATCATAGCGATCTTCTGGATTCGGGAGGCTGTTCTGTCCCAACGTTCCTCACCCCCTGATAAACAGCTATTACAGGATTTTATTTTTCACATTGTGTTGAAGTTCTTTTCTTTTCTTTATGTGCTTTCTGCAACTCTGCTCTCATACAGGACATCAAATGTCAACGCAAACACAATTGCCCATCCATGATAATGTGTCATATGTGTGTGTTCATCTGTATGTCATGCATGTCTGCAGTTATGAATATTTTTTTTATAGATTTATTAGTGTTCATGCCTTTCGGTGCATTAGCATAACCATTAGTGTCTCCCTGTCCGATCTGATCACTCCCCTGTCTTGTCATCCTGTTCCATGTGAGCTGATATTAGTTGTAGTGGGAGTAATCACTCGTCTCCCTAACGCAGATATAGTCCCATGGCGTGACCAGAAACTCAATACAAAGCAAAAGCCAATGAGCCACATGGTGCAGCACATCAACTACAACATACAGTGCCCAGAATACCAGAAGTATTGGCACTGTTTAAGAAAATGATTAAAATACGATGCAAAAATGGTCGTTATGGTCTAAACCCATGATCTTTAATTCCAATTATTCACAAAAATCTAACCTCTTACTCAATTAGAGGTTAGATTTTGTCAAAGTAATAGCCCCGATTCTCCGTCTTTGGTTTGTGATGAGGTTTGAGACACATGGAGAAGATCTGAGACCGTTTCTCCGTACAGAAACTCTCCAATTCCTTCAGATTCTGAGGTCGTTGTGGTCGGTGTTTGTGGACTCTCCGATGCAGCACAACCCACAGATGTTCTGTGGGGTTTAGTTAAGGTGACTGGGATGGCCATGGCAAATCCTTTACTGTATGTTCTCTCAACAATTCTTGGGTCTATTCAGAGTTCTGCTTCAGATCGTTGTCCTGCTCAAGGCTCCAACCACGGAACCACTTTCACTTTCCTGGCAGATGCTTTCAGGTTATTTTTTTTCGCAGTATCCACTGGTATTTGATTTCCATGGTACCATGTCTTTTATTTAAGATGTCAGGGATATTTGGATGGAATAAAGCTCCACGGTATCGGAAATCCATCAGCATACTTCCCAGTGGGTATGATGTGCTTTTCTCTGTGGCTTTCTGTCGTGCTATGCCACATCCATTTTAGATGTTTGTTGTCAAAAAGCTTTTTGTCAGCTTTGTCTAACCTTTGACCTTGTTCCATTGACATTCCCAGTGGTGTTTGGCAAACTGTAGCCTTTTCACATTGTGTGTGGATGACAGCAGAAGCTTTCTTTCTTGCTACCCTTCCAAAAAGTTTGTGTTTGTGTAGATGCTGTCTGAAGGTGGTTGGGAAGATTCTCTAGCTGATGCTTAAGAGTTCTGTCGATCGAACCATCCTCCTCAGAAGTTGTGGGGTCAGTTTGCAGTCACGTCCTCTCCGCGAATGATTAGTCCCGTCTCTGTTAACCTCCTAATTATTGATCTGAACTGTTGAAACAGAAATATTTTTGAACAAGCCAAATTGGCTCCTATGCCATAATTGTGAGCTGTGCATAAATTTATATAGCTCATTTATCCAGAGAAAGTGAAGTCAGATTAACATTAATTATCTCGTTACTTATTGCACCTGCCAGTAGATGGGATATTTCAGGCACTTTTGCTCTCAAAGGTTATTTGTTGGAAGCAGGGAAATGATCTGAGTGATAAATACAAATGATGGTGGCAATGCTGGTAATGCATCAGAACATCTCCAAACAGGGCCATTGGGTGCCCAAAGCTCAGTGATTTGCCTCTTGGGAGCGAAGACTAGTGCATGTTGTCTGATATGACAAAACCGCCACTTTACACAATATTAGAAATTACTATCCTGGTGGAAAAGCAGTGAATTGCAAAAGTGTTTTAGTGACAAAGAGAGGACCTACAAGATATCAGAATGGTGTTTCTGGAGTGCCATGCCAGACAGACGGGTGGAAACATCAATCATGTCTGAAGGTGGAGACACGGCTTTGATAATCATTGTTATGCCTTTGTCTGTTGGACAACTTCATGCACTTTTGCTACTTTAATGATTGTTTGCACATTATGGAAAAATTTGAGGGATTTTCAATACAAGTTATCGCAGGTGAGCATATTTGGAGATCTAGCAAGGCTCCAGATTTAATTGCATGTTGTTAGTGTGAGGTGAAAATGGTAAGAAAGAGACAGACAATGAATAGGCAGTCATAGACGGAGAAGTGAGAAGAAAGGAAGAGCGCTGGAATTAGGGTAGAGAAATAAATACAGAAAATGTTAAAAAGGAAAAAATGAGGCACATGTGCGAAAGAGCAGATGTTTAAGGGTGTTTAGCAGATCTTGTTGTGAAGCTCTCAGTCAGTCATAATAAACATTTCTAGCCCACAATTAAAAACACCTGGAGCCCCTCCATCACTTGTTAAGTCAAGCTTATAATGATTGGGGGGCGCCACTCCAAACCCAACAGCTCTAGATGTGTGTGTGACTGTTTTTCATCTCTTTCCTATCTGTCAGTTTTGTAAATTATGGTATGGCTGAGCCAGAATGAGACCCTTTCATAGCCAGGACAAACACTACAATACACATTTCAAAAACACTCCGTATTATTTTACTGTTGTGTCTAGATTTACATTTTATTCGATGATGGTGGTTTATTGGCTCAGATTCCTTTCGAGCGTTCCCCTCAGAGACACCCACATTCTTTCCCCAAAAGATTTTGATCATTAAGTTATCATCCCCTGATGTAAATCATTCAATCCCACGCTGGAACATAATACATATAACTTTACGAAAAAACAATTTTCGGTGTGGAAATACATAAATGGAACACTTTTTGGAGGAAAAGTTGCATCAAATCCCAAAGAAGATCTGTATTTTGAAATCTTGACAATCCGTGCTTAGAAGTGAACAGCAGACAGAGATTACGTAATCCACTACCAATAAAAAAGGGTCTTTTTCAAAGCCTGATGAGAATAAAATAATATTTTTGAGTGTTAAATTGGATATCTAGAAAAGTCTGACTTATAAAATAATGTACAGGAGTAGGAGAAGTTTGTGGAACAACTGAGAAGAATCTAACTACACTGTTTAAATGAACCCTTTAATGTCCTCACCGAGACAAAAAAAAATAGATACAGAAAAAATATTACACTGCTTATTTTTATCACTTTGGGATATTTATTAATTGATTATGTGAGAGACTTTAAATGTACCATGAAATGGGGAAAAAAGTAGGTCTTAAAAAATCATTTCATGCTGAAATTTTATATTTCATGGAAAATAGTCAATTTTGATTAAATTAGCTCAACCATTTGGTAAAATCTGTTTTTAGAAAATGATTTGACCCTTATTAGACTTTTTGTGTTTGTATAAAGTTATATATTTCTGTTTAATAAGCCCTCATATGTTTTACTATGCAAAATATAAACCTTAATTATGGGATAGGACATACCATTAATGTCTTCTCCTTGGTGACCCTTTGAACTGTGGTGTCTCCCAGGGCTTCATCCTTGGCCCCTTACTGTTTACAATATGACCCAGTGGCAACATGTATATGCTAAACCGATTCAGTCATGTGGCACACATTGTTAAAAATGTGCTCCACTAAACAGTTGAGCAGGACATTTAAGAGCTAAGAGGAGGTAAATGATCCTTGAGGTTTGAATAATTAATGTTACCAGCTTTGGCTTTGGATTGTGAGTATTATGGAGCAGCTTACACAAGCTGTGTTTGTCTATGCAGTTGAGCCCAAAAGCTTAGCTCTGAAATTCCTCATAAAATACAACACACTTTTATTTTCTCTGACTTGCTCTGCCCCTTTTGGCGAATCAAATCTGCTAAACAAACCCTTTGAACCCTTGCTGACTTAGGCTCGTTTAGACGAGAGAGCAGAGGGAAAAATCAATCCTAAGATGTAGGAGTCGCACCAATCTAAATATTTTATCACCTCCAATTCTCCGAGATGGCTGAGTCTGAAGAAGCAAAGTGGGAACTTTAGCTGAACTACTGTTTCTTGAAAAATCGTCACTGCTGTGTCGACTATGATGAAGACCGAAAATGATAATTATGGACCACTTCATTAGAGAAAAAAAGCATCTGCCACGGACAGCTGAATTAGAGCCCATTTTCCTGCGTTACTGTTTTCTGGTTGTTACCGTTTGTGATGAAGCAGCACTAGTTGTGGCCAGTTTGGGAGCCGATCCTTATCACCCAGGTTCTCATGGCTTTTGCTAATATGGTGCTCTTGATGGAAGTTTCTGCAGAGCAGGAAGCACGACACATTGACGATAAAGGGCCTTAATGTTTTAAAGTGCTAAACCCTGTCTTCCCACACATCCTGACGGGCTATTATAGTTTATGTTAATTAGCTTGTTTAACATCCCGCCTGACCTCTTTTGGTCTGTCTAATATGTGAATCTTTGAATCCTGCTAATGATGAAAGTAGCACAGGTACTTAGATTAGGGAGAACACCAATTGCTGATATTCCATGCACTTTGGATTTCTTTCCATTTCATGGGATTATGATGGAATTTGTTCACCTATTCCCTTACCTTGCATCTGTCTGGGATCCCGGCTGTCCAGCTACATCAGCATCTAGTTTGAGACTTTGCCTTTCCCAATGAATTATCTCTTTCCTCGCCATGGGAGCTGGAATGCAATGATCCATTTGAGCAAGAGAGACGACTCCCCCGTTACTGTCAGATTGATCTTCCCCTCCCTCTCACGACCACGTTGGTCATACATGGGATAGTATGGAGCCAGTGAAAGACTGCACACAATAGCACAGCCCTAAATGGGTCAATTGTGTACATTTCTGAAGTTACGCCTGCATTCTAATCAAGCCAGACACCATTTGAAAGGGTTCCATGTACAACACTATCACCGCCCGAGAAATACAAAGAAAAAACAGCAAAGCCTAAGACTTAAGTGAGAGATCAACCGCTAGTGGACCATTAATGACAGGCCTCACAGGGTAACAGAGTGGGGTTTGTTCTGTTTAACTCTTGCCTGTCTCTATAGAAGGAGAGAAACAGGGAGTCTGTAAAACTGGAGGAATGTGCTGTTTTGTATCAAGATGACAGGCAGACATTTACTACAGTGATGCTAAAGCTTTTACAGCCATATTGGCATGAAGCCTGTCTCTAAGTTGGGCTTACGCTGTACGACTTTAGAGTTGTGGCTGTTTCATTTCAATTCATACTCATGTCGGAGCCACTGGAATACTTCAATTTCCACGTGGGGATTAATAAAGTTTGTTCAATTCTATATTTTTCATACAGTCCGAACAAATCGTCTGCGGAAACTTACCATTAGTGTGCTCACACTTTAAAGCCTGTCAGCTAACGCAGCCTGTTGTCACCACTGACAATTGCCAATAACGTTTGGTTGGACAGCTCCGAGCCACAAATATGTTTTTTTGCTAGCAACATGCTATCAAAAGAGAATTGACCTGCCCGAAAAAATAAAAAATTCTATCCTTTGTGCGTAACCTCTTTAAGACAAGAGGTTCAACAGTAAAACTGGTTCATTATGCAGAGTGATTTTGAGGTAAGCTAGCTAAGTTTGACTGCAAAGAGTGATAACTTGACAGCTAACAGTACTCTGACAGCTAAGAATCTTTCTTCATTGTCCCTACATTTCAGTCGCTACCAGCCACAAACTGCACTGTCTACATGATGGCTATTTGTTTTTTATGAACCATATGTTGCGTCTTGTCCTCATGGTAATTTCAACGCTCAGTAGCCACTTCAGAGAGCAACAGTGGGATTAAAAAGACTCTTACATCTGCCAATCGTGTCGCGGCCCGCTTCAAGTTTGTGAAAGCTTGAGTCCCTGACCAAAATGTACGAAAAACACTCGATATTCAGATGGTCAGCCGGGACCTGCTAAATGGCAATGGCAACCCCTGAACACTGCTCAACAAACAACGCCTGACGAGCCCTGACAGTTGGTCCAATGGTCTTGAGGCTCATGATCGGGCTAAAAAAGTACAGTGTACGTTCAGCTTATGCGGTTTGATTCCACATCAAATGCATCTTTGCTCAACAGGCCACTTTTTGTCACATTTATCACCTGACGATTATGTCTCTACTATTAGATACTGTATCAACATGCTAAACACAAAAACATGTCAGGTTATTTGTGCACTTCTTAGGGAGAGCTTTATGGTTACAGATAGTATGGACGAAACAGAACAGTACCGCTGCAATTCATAATTTAAGAAGGAAACAATTAATGGCCAGGTACTCAAAGAAGAAGAAATATGAAAAGTGAAATAGTTAAAGAAGATTTTCTTTAAAATGCTGATAGGCCGCCACCAAGTACACCTTTTCTTCCGTCTTTTTCACTTTTTATTTAATTAAGTATGTTATCACGACCATCTCTACAGTTGCCTCTTATTGATGTCAAAACGTTGGACTTTTCACTGCCACTGCACAAGGCTGACATTCAAGGACTGTTGTAGCGGATGTATATATTTTCCAATGTAGGTGGAGTATAACAGAGCCAAAGGTTAGGGATCATGTTGGTTTGCTCCAAGTAATGAAATTTCTGCATTCAAACAGTCATTGAGATGGGAACCAGGCATTGAGAAGAAACCAAGTAAGGCCCTATAGGTGCACCAGCTAAGCATATGTGACACCGTTTCCAGGAAGTTCTCTGGATGCTATTGATTCTGACACCTCGGCTCCACTCCATCTGCTTAGCTGCTAATTTGCTAATCACAATGAAGCTGCTAACAATCCAGAGAGCACAAGAGGAAATGAGACGAAACTTGATGAAAGCAATTGCAAATCATCTGGTATGCAATCAGCATGTTTTGTTAGTGCCGGGTTTATTTTCTGCATTATAAATTAAATGTATTATTATTATTATTACCAGATTTTTTTCACTGTTAATCGATTCTTCTGAAGACTGAGTTTTATTCATGTTGAAATAATCTAGCTCCATATACCGTCCTTATTAAAACAATGAAATATATAATGGCTCTTTATGCAATTAATCAGCACATCTTTCATACTGAATGGTTTTTGTAATAGGAAACGTTAAGTCACTGAGCTCAGAGAATCTTGTGAAAGCCTTGTTGGATTCTCTAAATGAAAGGCCAGGGGGATGGAGGAATCTGTTTCCTTGGGCAATGATGGGCTTGGCTTGGATGGGTTTGTAGACAGATGTTTGTATTCATGCAGGGATTCTGGTGAGGCCGGTCCTTCTTGTGCTGCTCGCTGCGATATGTATAAAAGCTTGAGTGTCGCAGCAGCCCTCAAATATTTTTGGCACCATGGGTATGTTTGTTAAACTGTTTCAGCGATTTTTCTCTCCCCTTTTTAACCTTTATAATAATGAAAACGTCAATACATCTCTTCCTGAATACCAAAAGATATGACGCTGCATTATTACAGGGTGTTAGAGGCTTATCTAATTAACAGTCTGCTTGGAATAAGGGAATGGAAAGAGGGATGTCACTGTAATCAAACTAATTAGCAATCACTGTCTCGACTGCTGAATTGACATCCGGTGTATTTTTGCAATCATCTAAGCAAAATCTTGCTAATTGCATCCTCCATCTCAAACTTCAGATCCAGCTGTGAGCGGCATTTAACCAAAAATGGTCTGCCAGCTCTTGTAAAGAGACAAATAGATATATTAGGAAGACAGATGGAATGAAGGTCTGTGTCCTCTGCTTACATTTATCTTGGAAATATGTCCGCTCTGAAGGTTTCTGGCTCCTCCGGGCCCCGTGGTTATTTCATCCTGGGTTTATGGTGCAGCATTTCGCTAACTTGTCACTATCCGGCTTAAGGGGTCATCCAGAGGGCTTGATCGCTGACCTTCCAGGTCTAAACAGCCACAGTTCGACCACCTCGCCGCCCACCATATTGATGAAGGATGGGCCTGTTAGTGACACTGGGAGCAGCCATGCGTCCCTGAGGCTGATTAAAATACAGGTTGAAGGGCATTATTTACTGCATGGCCTTTGCGTGTGTTGTGCGTTCTGCTCATGTGTGCATGCACCTCAAGGACTCTGGTCCCGGCCGTCTCCTGGCCTCGTCACAGCCCAACCCCCACCACCCGTCACCCAGCCCTGTAATGGATCATGTGAGGGAATGGGAAGGAAAGGAGGGCCAAGATGGCTGTCACTTCTTTCCTGCTGGATGTGTCACCTATTTATTCTTTGTGAGGAGCTGGTTGAAGGTTGAAGGCTGCTGACATACACTCAGACCATGATACGCCAAAACGTGTCTATATACTAAGTGTGTGTGCGTGTGTGTGTGTGCTCATGATGAAATGTGTGGCCTATTAGAAGACTGTTTGCACGTGCGTGTGTGTGAGAGCACCTTAGACGACATTGCGGCTGATGGCTTGTCACTGATAGTGGCCCCGTCGTGAAACGAAGGTCAAAGTACTCTCTGGATTCCATCCTGCCCTCTCATTGGAGTTCTGCTGTATCTGTCAACTAATGAGACAGAAGAAGGGAGTGAGGGAAACAGCAAGTACATGAGCGAGATTGTGTACAGAAAAAAGGGGGTGGGGGGGGGGCAGTTAATTAATGAGAGGAGGAAAGCTGAAAAAAAACACCACTAGAGAGACAAGGAATGGAGTCAGGAGGTGGATTAAACCAAATGTGCAAGAACACCAGAACGAGGACAGAAGTTAAAAAAAAAACAAGTGGGAAACAAATGCTGCAAAAATGGGACGTCAGAGAGAAGCAGAGCTGAACTCACCAGAAAAGAGTAGACGACTGGGACAAGGAGATTTAAGTAAGGAATCACTTCACCTCTATTCTCCAGTTGATCAGCCATAACGTTATAATCAGCTACCTAATTTTGTCTAGGTCACCAAATGTTCACAGACCTCGATAGGTATGTTTGTTGTGGTATCTGGCATAACATGTTAGCAGCAGATCCTTAAGGTCCTCCTAACTGTGGGGTCAGGCATCCATGGCTCAGATTGTTTATATTCACTTCACCAATGGTTATATTCTTATGAATAATCAAGTTTTTCCAC
This sequence comes from Lophius americanus, assembly GCA_037951165.1. NCBI lineage: Eukaryota > Metazoa > Chordata > Actinopteri > Lophiiformes > Lophiidae > Lophius > Lophius americanus. Next base: position 802,845 of record JBBDHG010000090.1, on the reverse strand, counting down.
AGAGCAGCAGAGAGATGTTTGAAAACTGTGTGGGAGTAATCTGCTTTCACGCTGAACACACCAAGGGGTCCTATCCTATCTCCTGTACTTCCAGCTGTCCTTGTGTTGTTCTGTGTTCAACTCATTGTCTTTCTGTGTGACTCCTTTCTTGATTTCTTCTCCCCACCCAAGTCCTTTAGTTCCAGACAGCGCCTTGAGGCCACCGTTCTCAGGAATGATGGATTGGGTCGAGGGTGCGTGGAAACAGAAGGGGGTTGCAGAGCACTGCAGTGTGGCATGACTGATGGGAACATGCATTATTTTCCTTGTGGAATCAGCCATAACGGGCCAGAAAATGGTATATTGGCAGTTCCGGCTAAAAAGCACCTGCAGCACAGAGAAAGGGGAGACTTTTTTTAACGGTCATTTCATAAACCTGAGTCGTGACCTGCTATTTCTATCAGTGAGTGTTCGCTCGTGGCAGCAACTGAAGAGGATATTGGCAGACGTTCAAGCCGCATTGGCTTCGTGACGGTTTTCAAAGCAACCCCCGTTCTCAACACACTTCAAAGCTGTTAGCGTGTCCGTAAAAGGCTGTCTGGCTGAGACACTATCCAGTGACTCACCGCCACCATGGGAGTCACCCCACACCCACTTGCCTCACTGTCATACATCATACATAAGCAATTCTTTGGGGAGTCTCACTGTTTTGTTTTTCCTTCTCCTGGGTGAACTCATGAGGTGGAGACTTGTGGAGTCATTTACAAAATGGTCATAAACATCCACTCAGATGCTACTGCAAAGCTTTTAAGTCAGGCCATAATGTTTTAACTAAAAATCAATATTCTAGACTGTGAATTTCCTGCAACCGGCTGAAAAAAATGTCTGTAAATGCCCCTTCCATTACACTGTGTCTGTCGTGCTGTGTATATGTACTGTAGCCCCGGCCCGACTCATTCATTTATAATGAGTCAGTTATGACTCCCCTGAGTCATGATGGAGACTAGAGTCTTAGTGCTCACTCAACCAGAACCTCCTGTTGGAACAGTAAGGCAGTGTGAGCTGCTAAAAATTGTTTATAACACATGAATAGGACTATACAGCAGTGATAAGGTGATTACAAGGAGGCTCAAAATTACAGTCGGAACCCATGAAGAATGAGGTGTCTTGTCTATCTTAACAATATAAGATATCTTTGCACAGGTTAAAAAACGTTCTAACATTTAAGATGTTTATGTAGAAAATTACTTTATCTAAATACAGGTGTAACTTTTAAACTGGGTTTAGTTGAATGTGTTAATTCACGTGCTGATCCTGATCCACATAATTTATCATCAAGCATGTTTCAAAAAACATTAAAAAACAAAACAATAAAACCCCCAGAAATCTATTAAAAATAGGGTAAAACAAAACTTTTCTTATTATTCTGAGCATTAAGTAAGAATAAAGTCAGGATTTTGAGAGAAAGTCAAGATAAAATAATTTCCTGTGACCCTAATCCTCTTCCATATATCCCTATACAATGTCTTTTCTATTTTATTGTGTTATTTTGACCGACTCCATGTTTCTAATGAATTTAAGCCTTCGACATCGACTCTTGTGTTTAGTTGTTGACACACACACTACACACTGCTGCTACACACAGAGTCAATGTGGATCTTGTTGAAGTCCCACTGGTGTTTGAGTGAAACAACGGAGGCTTTGTAAACGGAAGAAGCTGGTGCCAAATATTTAAACCTAAACACTGTGAGAGCGCACTTCATCCCCTTTGTCTCGCCTTGTGATCTTTGATTGTTTCATCTTTTCCTCCATCTGGATCTGCTCTCTGTCAAATTCCAGGTTTCCCTCTGTTCTGGGTCCCTTTCCCGCTCTCTCCTTTATTCCACTTCCTCAAACCTATCCATTATCAATCTAGCCCTGCTCTGTATCCCTGTCCCTCCCTCCTGCCTTTCAACTCACTCCTCATCCTCTGAACTAGCTGGGCTGCAGAGACACAGAGCCTGAGGACAGAATGTCACAAAGTAACCTCCCATGAAAGGCAATGGGTCGCCACCATGCCTGTATAAGGCCAGATGAGTGGCCACTGTCGTGTGCTGGTGTGAGTGTCTGTTTATGTATGGCTGTTTGAGTAAATTTACTCGCCTCTGTGTCGCTTTGACATTGCGCTCGACTGTGTGTGTGTGTGTATGCATGCGTGTGTGCTTGCGCTTACTTGAGTACATGTCAATTCAGCCTGTGCTCGGATCTCTGTGTGACTGAAACCCAGCAGCAGGCTGACGTGTGCCGTGAACCCAAAGGGACCAAAAGGGTTCTGCGCTCTCTCAGCTAATCCAAACAAAGCTCACGCCGAGCCAGAACGAGGAATGTCTCCACTGTCGGTCGTAGACACATGGGGTCAACCAGGATAAGTGTGGGGGTGGGCAGTTAGTGCTTGTCTTTGTTTATGCACACTTGAGCCAGGGACAGAGAACAACTTTGTATTTTATTCTCAGTTTTTTCGTGGGTGCACATGCAGTTGGGTGTGTGCATGTGTGTGTGTGTTTGCCTCCATGCAGCTCAGTATTCCCACTCTTTACTTGAGTCAAAGTGCTGCTTTAACTCGCAGCAGCCTCTCGGTGGGCAGGTTATTCTTATCTCCAGACTTACCTGATTTCCACGTATAGTCAAAGGGAGATGATAAATTTGCCCTTGCGGGAACATATTCAGTCTGCATGACAATAATACACAAAGGACTTCAAGGGAAAAGAAAATTTCGTTACCATATTCACACGCTAACGGGGCACACACACCGCTGCACTTTTAACTCTCTCGCTACCTTTCTTCATGCCTTAAGTACTTCACCTAAGATGCTTAGCTCTATATTCAATAAATAGTCTGTTTATTTCCTGAATTTCAAAGACCCCAGACACTATTTGTTTTTCCCGTTCCAGTTACATTTGTGTACCACATTGCATTGTAGCACCTTCTACAGATTCCCCTTGTATTTTACATTTCTAACCACTTTCAGTGAATCTGCAGTTTCTTTGGGTTGAAATACAGTCCCGTTTTTGGAATCTTGACTTTTTCCCTGATCCGGGGGGTATCGTTAACCGCATCATAAATAGAGCTATTTAATTTCTTTCCAGTGAAGTAAGGTGGCATGGTGAGTGCCAGTGAGGTTTGAAATAATGATTCTTGTCTTTTCTTTTAGTGAACTTGATCACGATGAACTGAAGAGAGATTTTAATGTTGCAGTTGGTAAAAAATGCACAGAATGTGAAATTAATGTTAGTTTAGTTGTCAGAGATTAACAGATTGAGAAATATGCCAAAAAAAAACCTATGGTTCGTATTGCTGATACAGCTACATTAGCATGCTAATCAATTAGCCCAGAGCCGCCCTGTCTACTGCTGATGCTATTTTGTAAAACTCGGCTTATGCTGTCATCCCCGAAAAAAATCCTAAATTCCCTACATTGTACAATGTGATCCAATTTGCGGCGGTGATGACAATTCCATAATATCCCGACTTTTTGGGGATATAATGACAAAAAAAATGTATTCATTTCTAATGGCTGTAGCCTGAAAACCCCCCGTTGTTTCAGCTATGGAAGGTGGAGGATGGATATAAGCGGTGAGTTTAGGTTTCATAAGCTCTCTTAGTTTTTTGCCTAATAGGTAACAAACATCTTTACGTAGATTTGTCTTACTTGCTGAAAAAATACAACGGTGCATAATCAGACTTAAACTTTATCTGTTAAACAAATGAACTCATAATTAAACCTAAGTCAGTATTTAAATATGACAGTAAATAAAATTCAAGCATTATGCACATTTGTTTTGGGAGAAACAACTTTTAAGTACTCTGCCACGTGAATATGTTCCATGTGTTCTTTTGTCCATTTTTTCATGAATCTCTCACTTCGTTGCAACTTCATCTTTCATCACTTCATCATTTCTTGTCCCCATCTGCTGAGTTTCTCATACCCAGACTCGAGGCTAGTCTACAGAACAATCTCCTTCCTACTCCATACCCTATCACTAAACTTTCCTTGGATACTGTGGTGATAAGCTGTCCCTATCATTTTGGACTAATCCGCAATTTCTGGCTATGCTTTTAAATGACCTCTTTAATGTATTTACCCAAATTAAGTCGATTAAAACTGACGAAACGCGGCCAGACCTCTTCCTTTTGAAGATGTACAAAGCCTGAATTAGAAAAACCTCTGATAGCCGCTTGCCTTTGAGGAAATGCAAAGCATGTGAGCGAACAATGGGGAGCTCACTTTACAGCAGCATGCCTGGAGCACCACTGTGGTCAAGAGGCTATTGTGAGGCCGCGGGTCTGGCACAAGTGGAGACACCCTTCGCACACATTAGTGTCACTCCGGTCGAAGGGGAGAAAATGATGGCAAGGAGTGTGACGCCTGGTATCCCGCCTTGTGACACAGTTCATGTGTGTGTGTTTGCACATAATGAGTGTTGGGAGCCAAAGGTTTGCAAGGAGAGAATGGTACCCCTCTTGGATCCAGTATGCATTTCTTAAAATTATTTTATGGATTCAATCAGTCTGACCAGAAACTGTGAACTTAGAAGTTGTGTTCTTGAAGGTTTCATTCCATGCTTTTTGTGTTCTTGAATGTTTCATTCCATGCTTTTTGTGAGCTGTGGTGTCAGTGAGATTGAGGCAGCAAATGAGCAAATGTATCACTCCGATTCATGCGTGCTAAGACTCATTAGCCAATGACTTGAAGGCATCCACAGCTACTGTGATTCTCGACTTCACATGACATCACACCCTGTCTCCCTCCCACAGACCATTCTCCATCACTTTCTTATTGAAAAGTCCCCAATCTCCTGCGTTATACAAACAATCCTCCTGCTTGAACACCTCAAATTAAATTTAAAGTTATGTCCAAATACAGTGTTGTTTGCAAGTAAACGCTCCCCCTGCTGAGTATGATGTGAACAGTTAGAGCAAAACATGATCTATATCAGAAAGATATCCTCGAGTCAAATCGTATAAACCAAATTTCGACCTAATCCGACGAACAGTTGAGAAATTATGGCCCGATCTCTTCTGGAGATAAAGCCCCTTCTCGTGTGAAAATATGCAATTAACCTTTGCCAAAATCAATCCCGTTCTTCCTTGCATTAAGGTCTATATGGGTATGAACTTTTCAACTGATCGATTAAATGATAATTGATTCATCACATTACTCAAAGGATCTGCTGCACTGTCGATTCCATAACATTCCAGACTTGTTTTAGATAAAATAAATGCACAGATTATAGTTCAATCAATTCTATTTGTTATTATTATTTGTATCCCATCGCTTTCATGCTACTGTATAATCCTGTTTATTGCATTTTTTTGACCTGCTGAAGGTTTTTTTTTTATCTGAAAGTGTTAAGTGAAAGTACACTGTAAAAAGGGAATTGTTTTATTGTAAGTAATCTTTCAGTGCATGATTGGAACCCAAAAACATAAAAAATTGAAATTCCAGCTTAGGAAATTCTTCTTATGTTTTTTGACAAAACCTTTTCCACGGAGCTGACAATCATAACAAATCTGAAATTATTTTATTCTTGCAGTGTTTTAAGACAAATATTACAATTACTTACTTACTATTACACTGTACAAAGATCATTTTTGATCACTGTAAAAATAAAAATAATAAAATAAAAAAAACAACAATAATTAAATCAAGTATTTTCAATTTAAATTTTAGATTTAATAATACGTACTTTAATTGTGTTTTACCAGTGACGAGGGAATATGTTTTCAGTGTAATTAGTTTGACCTATCACGTGTGTGTGTTTGTTACTGTTTGTGTGTTACTGTGTGTTTGTGTGTGTGTGTATACCCAAACAGGATTTATTTACAGTCATGTCAATGGTATGCAATGCCACTCCAATCCAAATTGTGACACTCCAATCCATTTTAGCTCCCTGCCTAATGTAATACAACCATTTCATGGACAGGACAATTTAAAGCCAGTGATATTCAGGTCTGGGTGGCATTACAAATAAATTTCGCTAAAACTTAGTGACATTACGGCACCGGCCGGCCAGCTGGTCTTCACTGACCGTCTTTAATTTACTGGTGAAGAATGCAGCACTGTGTACGGGAGTCGCCGGTGGGAACTCCATGGCAATGCGCAGCCCTTCAAATGTCATTAGGCATTTTCTTTGTGCTTTAAGCATTTGAGATGATCTACATAAAGAGTATAGGGTAGGTGGGGGATTAAAGAGGAGGTAGACAACCTTCCTCTACACGTGATTGGAATTCAAATCACCTTTATTACTGAGGACGTTAACACGTTAGATCCATTTGTAATGCGTGTTTTTAATGCATAACATCACCCCACACGTGCTTGCGAGCGTATTCCGTAATGATATGCGTACTGCATGTAAGAAAAGTGAATAGCACATTGTTACTGTATGGATGGAAATATGTGATCTATTCAGAATGGGCGAGCTAATAGAGTAAGGGAGTCCCCCCCCAACCACCCTGCTGTAATGCCGATGTTAGTCCCACCCCTCAGCCATTTGCATTATTGTGGGATAGGAATAAGACTGCAACAAAGGGCATCTCTGGGACGAAGGACATTGGGGCTTGAAGGTCGCACCATGGAGTCAGCAGCACATTGCTTAGGGCAGCATTACTCTCCCACACAAGTGTGTGTGTGTGCATGTGTGTTCACCAATCTGCTAGGTATGCATTATAAGGACTGTGTATGTGTGTGTGTCTACATGGCAAGTCCGCGTATGTGCTTCTACAAGTTAATTAGGTATGGATGGACTATCTACTGAGGATATCAGAGGAGAAGAGGACATTGGACATGCTTCCAAACCCCTTGCTCCGAGCTGAGTTCTTCTTCTCATTAAACATTACAGGAGTCGTCTTCCTGACCCGTACTCTCGCACAAAGAGTCTTTATCGGGAAACGACACTCCCCTGATGGACATACCATACTATGCTGTCATGCACTGTATGGATACACATGTGCAGACTAGCAGTAGCGCCACATGTCAGGTGGAACAAAATCTCCCGTCTCCTGGACTGACCCCTTCTTCTGTGCCCCTATTAGCCTGGCCTCTCATGCAGAGCCACAAGTGTCACATCCAATTATTGGAAGCCACCACTAATAGAAATATATATGGTGAAGATGAGAGAGAGAAGCTTTTCTCGCTCGCTTTCTCTCATTTTCCCCTCAGCTAACAGATTAGTACCTAATCCACCAGGGATAAAGGGAGATAAATTGCTTCAGATTGGCTACATTGAGATAAATAAACATGCCTGTTGCAAACGGACAGAAGACACATTTTATCAAGTTCTTTCATTTCAGTTTTAGCATTAAGATACCTCTACCCTTTTGTGATTATTGAATGGTCTGTGGAATAATTCCACACGTTTTCCAGTGCAGCTTCACTTTCTTCAGGAGATTCCTAAGCACAGATGAAAATACAATTAGTTAGATCAGTTCCTGAGCAAAAAAAAAAAAAAAAAAAAAAAAAAGGAAAAAGAAAGGCTTCTTCAAACAAGGAAGTAAAGTAAATTTCTCAATTCAACGATTATTTGTTTCCAGCAGCTTTGGTTATTCATTTTTCTTTTTGTGGCCTGCGGCATCATCTTGATCTCAGCAGGGTTGTTCGTTCTCAGACTCTGATCCTGCTTCAGAAAGAATGAGTTGTTCGGGGTGTAATGGGTCGACATGTGGCACACAGAACCAAAGCTAAGATGACTGAACAGTTTCTTCTTCATTTCTCGGGGTAGAGCCCTCTCATCGTCCTGGCATTGGTCCAGCCATGCATGGCACAGGCATTACGTACTCTTGGCTGAGCAGGCTTCATTAAGTGGCAAAAATTATAGTTTTGCAACAATGATTGTTTGTGTGCGAGTTCTTTACGATGCCGAGTAAGACGAATAAAATAGATGATGATGATGGTTTAGGATTGGGCATTGACTGCGCTAACCTGTTCCAACAGGATTAAAGCCTCTCATGAACAGACGAAACTCATCATTCTGAACATTAAAAACCACCTGCATAATATCGTGTACGTAAGTCTACCAAAACATGCCTGTGATCCGTCTATGTTACGATCCTGACGCTTGCCTGTTTTTCATGCTTCCAGCACATCAACTTTGAAAACAAAATGTTTGCTTACTTACACATCCCACCCACTGAGAGGAGCCTTTCTCACTAAATATATATTCTTCTGACCTCAGATGTCAGTGGTTATAATTTTATGCTCATTGGTGTTGAATGGGGCTTGAAACTAACGCTGTCATCGGTGACGGCACAACCACACCAGCACTCTATCAATCCCATCTCCTGTGTTCATCAAGCTGCACAACCAATACTAGTTGTCTGCTTGATTGTATTCCAATCTTTGTAATAAACTACATCAATTCTGTCGTCTCCAACAGTAAGGGTATATCGCCAAAAAGTTCCCAATTCCATGCGTTGTACAAGCAATCTCCCTGATTGAACTCCTCTAATTCTATATGAAAAACGCTGTTATGGACATAACTTCATAAGAAATGAAGTTTATGCAGAATTGCATAAAATAAAATTTGATATTGTCTCAACTCATCTCATATGCATCAAATTTGAACTAAATTGGACCAACAGTTAGGAAGTTATGTCCAAAAAAAATTGTTTTTTTTTGTAATTAAACAGACAAACAAAAAATATGATATTCAAGGAAAATTTAAACTGACAAATATCCAAATGGTCCTGTGTGTTGGCCAGCTAGATTTAAATTTTTCATTTAATTAAATTCTCATTCATTAAAGTTTTCAGAAATTGTTGGATATTGTCAAGAAATATTTGATGTCCACATTCTTATTCTGATTCTTATAGCGCCATCAAAAGAGATGGTAAGGAGACGGCCTGGTGTAACATTTGAGCCTGAACATGTTGGAAAACTACTTCTTCAGTCTAAAAACGATCAGAATTATTTCCCTACTGGAACAACTGCCTTGCCAAAACACTGGGGCGGTCTATGCTATTCGCACGAACTACAACAACCAAGTGAAATTTGCCGGACCACACCAGAACATGCCTCAGCTTGTGGGTAACTAACTGTGGGTTCGGCACTGCTGTCATTTAGCCAATTCTGAAGTACTATTGTGGCAGACAATCGTCTATTATAGCCACTCAGCGCTCTAAAATATGATTCTGGAAACATTTTAAATCAAAAGTTTGATTTTTTCTCAGCCTCCTTTCATCATTCATTTATTCATTAAGAAATTGACATCTTCCTGTTTGTTCAGGCCTCATTCCAGTTGATAAAATGCCTCTATTCGAATAAACTGGACACTTAATGAAGGTCAACGCTCTTCATCTGACTGCTATACTCTCTGTACGTCTTCATCTGACTGCTATACTCTCTGTACGTCTTCATCTGACTGCTATACTCTCTGTACTTCTTCATCTGACTGCTATACTCTCTGTACGTCTTCATCTGACTGCTATACTCTCTGTACTTCTTCATCTGACTGCTATACTCTCTGTACTTCTTCATCTGACTGCTATACTCTCTGTACGTCTTCATCTGACTGCTATACTCTCTGTACTTCTTCATCTGACTGCTATACTCTCTGTACTTCTTCATCTGACTGCTATACTCTCTGTACTTCTTCATCTGACTGCTATACTCTCTGTACTTCTTCATCTGACTGCTATACTCTCTGTACTTCTTCATCTGACTGCTATACTCTCTGTACTTCTTCATCTGACTGCTATACTCTCTGTACGTCTTCATCTGACTGCTATACTCTCTGTACGTCTTCATCTGACTGCTATACTCTCTGTACGTCTTCATCTGACTGCTATACTCTCTGTACTTCTTCATCTGACTGCTATACTCTCTGTACGTCTTCATCTGACCGCTATACTCTCTGTACGTCTTCATCTGACTGCTATACTCTCTGTACTTCTTTATCTGACTGCTATACTCTCTGTACTTCTGCACGGTCTCCACAGACACGAGCTGCGGTTGGAATAACAGTGAAAATGTGCAAGCAAAGGTTAACATTGCTCTTTTGCATGCTCTATTTTCACTGTGATGATACAACGCTGGTTGAACATGAGCAATGTTTACTTATAAGAATACATCTGGCGCCGCCCAGACAGACTGATGGGACCTGCAATTTCCAACTGCAATTTAACTGTGCCAGAATGCGCATTAAAGTTTCAGTTTGCAGCGAGGCCTTTCTGACATCAGCATGCATTAACCAGGTCGTTGTCCACAGTTGGTCAGTAGGATTTATCCAGCAGACACAAAATTAATTTGTCAGCAAAAGACAGAGGCAGACATATTTGGAGGGAAATGTTTGTGTGACGGCCGAGACACGCTTCTTTACTTATTTGTTGGAATGGCGAAAAAATGGAGTCGGATGAAGGACGTGTTTTCCTGGAATGAGTTGAATGTTCTCAGATGTGCGCCGCATAAAACTTTCACTGGTCAGATGCTGTTCTTAACCTTTGCGGGAGGATCAAAAATGCCAGAGAGCAAAATGTCTTTCATTAATCTCAAGACCAAAGCTCCTTGCATCAGCACAACCTACAGAGCGCAGGCAAAAAGGGAATTTACAAACTTTTAGAGAAAAAAATAGCAGCAGGCTGAGCTCTTCCCACATCTAATACAGCACACTGCCTAAACCGTCTACCTCCTGCACCTTGTTCTTTTTTAATTAGTAAGAGAAAACTTGACTGAGGACTGATGCATAAAGGGACAAAGCACTTAGCGTGTCTGGCCCTAACTAAGAATCCAGAAATAAATCCATTTATTGCTCTCTCCTGGGTGTGCATTCTCAGGCCTAAAAGAAGCACGCTGTTGTTTACGGCTTTAGCTGCCACACTCTCTAGACTACCCAAGCTTAAGCTAGGTGGCCAAATGTGAAAAGAACTGTGGGATGTGAATTAGCATAATATACAAAAAGATGGAGCTCAAAGGGTAGAACCCTAGAGGAAGCGATTTCTGTGAAGCAAAAATTTAAGTCCATTTGCCCCTCTCTCAAGTCAACGCCATATCCTCAGATAGACCTCATACACATTCATCCTAATGTTTAATTCACCTGAAAGTTGAGCGCAGGGCATGTTTTCCTTGCTCCGCGCCCCTCTTTCTCCATCTCCCTGTGGCGATGTCACAGGGGATTAAGTCACAGACGCCGAGGGTTCTGTTTATGATTCGTTTGGATAGAGGCTGGAGCCGCTGGTACCAACAGGGTAGGCAGCTAGACGACTACTTCCCCAGCTCCACCGCTCTTCTGTCTGTTAACAGGAAATTGGACGCTAAGAAATGTCTAATGTCCCCCATCGAGCTGACGTACAGGGAGAATGCTTGAAAAATCCCATCACACATTTTAGAATGACGTAAATCTAAATGAAGTAGGTCTGAGTGAGCTGCGCTGTTTTATGAAGCGGATCATTGGTTAGATTACGACAACAAGTCCTGAGTATCAATCATAGACAATATCATTTTTACATCCTCCCAATCAATTAACCCATTAGTGCCACATAAGAACGCGAGTTTCTCGGGGTCATGACCTCACTGATAACTGTGCAAAAAAATACATATTTCTTATATGTAAAAAAAAATAAAAAATTTATTGTGTTTTTCTCCATCAGCTCTGCTTGAACTTTATTTTAGTTTCCTGATCTAAAGTTTGCTGTCATTATTGCTGAAGTAACTACTCTTTCCTGCTAACTGTGTGTAGGAGCCATTGAGCTGGTTAACAGTTTTATGATAGACAAAATACTGTTGTTCTAACTTGCTTATAAAGCCCCATAAGCCATGCAGCTAACAATAGCTATAAGCCTACTTTGGATGCCAGGAGCCAAAGTTTCATACGTATTATATTTTCAAACATTTTCGGAGAGCTGGCCGATCTGAGAATGAATTAGTACCACTTGAAATTGTTGGTGACGGCGTGTTTAATGGCCTTAAAAGGGCAACACCATGTAGACCTTTACTTCACTTTTCCTGTTCATTTTTTTACTTGGTACATTATAACAACCTCCGCTACTGCTAGGAGATTTCTGTTTACATGATGGCCTAGCATATTGAGCATTTTATTTGTTAGTATAAATCTCAGTCAATAACCATGAAAAATCACTCCTTGCATCCAATTCATAGAAAACATTAAAATGTACAGTCACGAATAGTATTCGGCATTCGGCATGGATGCAGATAACGATGGGAAATTTACATTACACCTGCCTCTTAATGATAAGCCATAACATTAAAAATACGGACTTAATTTGGTGTGGGTCCCATTTTTGCCAACAAAATGTCCTTGTGATGTGTCATAGGGTTTTACAGTTTTTATCAAAACCTGTGCTACAGTAGCTAGTAGTGGGGTCGGCAAACGTAGACTAGCCAATGCTAGGAAAGCTTTGGGCCCCCATGACCTTATCGCCGGTACACCCGTTGTCCTATATTCCAGCAATTTGCTCGGTACCGACTAAGCAGACCGGGAACATTTAGCGAGGGTTACTGTGGCCCTCTTCTCTAATTTGCCACTTATCAAAGTTACCCAAAGCCTTATCCTTGTCCTTTTACGGCTTCCAATTCTACAACTTGGAGGACAAAATATTAATTTACTGACTTATAATTACAAATAAATACAGTACAACATTCATATAAGCAATTCATTTGAACCAACCAATCAAAATGCATGTGATTAATTTGTGAAAAATTAGATTTTTTTTATTTTTATTGAGTGGCCCAAATCACCATCATCAATTGTTTTCAAGTGTTGTTTTCACAACGCTTCCATGCCTCAGTATTTCGGGAGGATCCAAAAAGGCAATGTGTTACCCTCACTGATGACATTTAAGTCTCCTTCAATCCAGTCTGCGAGCTAATTACATGCCAGATTTCTAACAACCTGTGTGAGTAGTTTAACCGCTGTAATAGTGTGCATGTGTGTTGTGGTGAGGCTTTTAATAAGCCGTCTCGCAGTATGTTTGCCACGCACCGTGTTAAAGGTTAGCTAGAAGCACATGTTCAACCACAAAATAAGCTAATATTGTGTTGGGAGTTTTCTGTTGGTCCACTTCTGCTAGTGTCTCTCGGTTCCAAGGAATATAGATGTGTTATTAGAGACAAACAAGCGTAGAACAGCGTTGCTTCTTCATCGCTGCACTGCTGTCCATCCAGCTGACACACTGTAGCCATTCAGCTGGACTCACTGTCTTCTTTTAATTGTGCTTTTAATTAACTTGTGCGTCTAGCCTTCGACTTGTCAGAGGATGCCCGAGCATGTCATTTAGCAAAAAGTAATGAGATTAACCTCTCATTGGCCAAGCAAATGTAGATTAAACACTATGGCCAAATTAAATGAGTTGGGCTTTATTAACTGGTGTGTACAGGCAGGCGGCAGGCAGGCGAGCCACAACTGTCTCAGCAGTAACATAGCTAAAATGTCAGGGGGATAGAGGGGAGTGTGTTTGGCATGGAGTGGCGAGTGTGGCCGACCAGCTGCATGGGAAGAAAAGTGAGAACAGCCAGGGCTGGAAAATAGTACGAAATTCTCCGTCTCTGCTTCGCTATCTCAGGAGAGGTGGCTGCAGACGGTCGATGAAAACGGGCCGCTAATCAGTCAGTCACACATGTGCGAAGCTCCACGCACACATCCCGGCTCCCAGACTCCTCCCCTGTCCCGTTCTCTTGCTGTACCCATTAACTCAGACAGACGCCACTGACACTCTCTTCCTCCATCTGCCCACATGCATGCGCGTGATGACATGACCTCCAGCATATAGACAGTGGGCGGCGAGCATGCTAAATGGTCATGGCATGAAGAAACAACATGTGGCATGTTAAGCTGAGCCGTCTCCCTCTCCCTCTCTCAGTTCAAGTGTTTTCTGGAATTGGAATTCTTCCAAAGTTTGCAGCATTGCTCAACACTGATTGTAATATCTGCGGACACAAATATGAACATGGTGCCTCAGAGGTCTTAAAAAGAATCCTATCCTCAAAGTATTTGGCCTCGTTCTAGACATGCACATTGCAACTTGAATGAAAACCATATTACTCGTTATACACGATTTATGTATCAGCAATATTCCACATGATCCCCAGAACTGTTAAGAGACTCTTGATTCTCCAAGGGGGGATTATTCTATTAAGAATTTCTCTAAAATATCAAATGTCAGTATCCAGTAGGGTTTTTTTACTCACTGGGATCTACATCACATTCTCTATATGATGCTAATGATTCTTGCTCCACAATTCTTGCCGTTTGTCTTCATTTCCTTTGGCACATCAGTTAACATTTTTCTTGCCAGTGGCCTACTTTATACCTCCTCAATCGCTTTACACCCCCCCACTCTCCGCCCCCATGCATGTGCACATAATGCAAGGTGACAGGTTCCTCCTTTTTTATTATTGAAGTCATGTTCATATGATTATAATGATTTTATTTGATCTATATACATTTGGAATCTGTATGCTTACTCAAGGAAACCTTTACCAGGCCAGTGTGAGCTGAGGCTTTAGATGTGACCTTCGGACCATCTCCTCCTCCACCCCCAGTGTATCACTGCAAACAAATGTCCTTTTCTAGCGGAAAGAAGCTGCCGTGGTTCAGCTAGTGCCGCACCTCGTTTTAATCAGGCTTGGGGGAGTGAAATATGGGCTTGGCAAGCATGCTTTACCCAACCTCCATTCATCTGGTTTCAATCTTCCCTCCACCCTGGGATGTGGCCGCGTGGGCATTCCTTTTCTAGACATCGGGGAGGGGGTGGGAAGAAATGGTTCTGAGCTGCATAAAGGGCAAGCAAACTTGTTGTTTGGTGGAATGTGTGCGTCCTCAGACACGACAACTCTGGCGGCTATTAAAAATCTGCATAGTGCTAACTTATTTGGATGGTGATGCTCTGCTATTACAAACAAAAGGAAATATGACAATGGGGACTTTAGAACTATGTGGTTTTTCACACTTAACTTGTCTGAACTCGTCAAGATGTCTGTTCTCTTTCAAGTTAAAAACAATCAAACAACTTAAAAGTATGTACTGCCTGACGGAAGATAGTATGTACTGCCTAAAGGAAGATAAAGTATTTAAATCCCACAATAAGTCTGGGAGGTTATGGAATCATCATTTAGACCTTAGCGTGAAGAAGAACTGCATTGATTTTCGGGAAAGGTTGGTTGTATATTTCCGACTACAGGAGATCTATATTCTCTTCATATTATATTTTACTCTAATAGTTCATATTTTACTAACTGGGGTTGAGATTTTTCAAGAATAACGTTTTATGGCCATAGCTTCCTAACCCTTCGTCCTCTTTAGTCTAAATGTGGTTAATATAATCGACTCGAGAGATCTATCTTCTTTACTTTAGACGATCATATTTCACTCACAAGGTGGAGCTTGGAGGAGTTCAATCAGGGGAACTGCTTGTAAAATGCAGTGGGTTGGGGGCTTTTGGGATACCACAGCATAAACTAAGTTCTTATAGGTACTCTTCTTTTTCTTGCGCTAGATATCGGAATACACTTTAGGTGTATACTCTGCGGGTATGGTTTTGTGCAGAAGGTGAAAAAGGTTAGTGTGCTGCATGAACTGGCTTAGCTAATCTTACAGACAGATGGTAGTTTGGTCCATTAGCTCTCCTAAAGGAGCCTAAGTGAGGCCTTTCCTGGAAGCGTTGCATTCGCTGTTGACCTCCATGGCCATTATGCCTCTGTCAGCTGCCTCACCAGTCAACACCTTTCAGCATACAGCTGCCAAAACAGACATGGCATATGCTCACCTCTGGGGAAATGGCGGCGATCGACGTGTCCTTCCTTGTCAGGGGCTTGGATGGATAGCGTACCTCTTAGTCCTTTGCAGCTACAGCATCAGCAGCTACACTTTGAGCAGCTGTAATAATAGCATCCACTCATAAGAGGATAAAGTGTAGGCTGCTTTGTTATTTTCCGCTCAACCGCTCAAGTAAATGATATGTCAGATGCATTCCATAGGACTGGTGACATCGCGAATATGTCATCGACGCAGCATGCTAGAAGAGACGGGGTTAGCCTCCCGTCTGTTTTCAATTAGCTGATGAATGTACAATGTGGGAGCTGCTCTGTTGTTTTCACTTCCTATCCTCCTGTGGATCTGGCAAAGTCAATCACCATCATCACTGAGAGAGGTGAACTCTTCCACTTTAGACGGAGTCAAATATTCACAGTGACCTAAATACTGGAAGTAAATCGCTGTGTGCGCAGAGACCAGGGAGACCAGACATCGCGTTTGTAGTGCATCCAGAATCCCCACCTCACCCTGACTATGTAGCACTAACATATTCAGAACGTGTCTTACAATGCTCCTAAAAGCGAAGCCAATTATAGCACCACCTCCAGGTTTGTTTACCTCCAATTCCCTTTGCTCCACACACAGCCAAAGTTAACCATGGAGCCCACTGTGGCTTTTATTGTCTCCCCACAAGTTGTAAAATGCTTTTTTGAAACACTGCTGGAGTATTGGATTGCATTTAATAAAAGGCAGGGGTACCGCACTTTGTAGTGCATGAGGTATATAGTATTAGAAGTTCTCATACACTATAGTGGAGCATCCATCATCAGGGATCGCCTGGGCGACCGCGATACATTCCACTTCCTGTGGTCGTACACCTAGTCAGCTCAATTTTAAATCTAATAGACCAAAAAAGTTGCAGATTTCAGCAAAATGGACATGGCAGCACAAACACTTATTAAGTATTGATCTGCTGAGGTCAGTGCCCATGTCCAGGCACTCCAACAATGTGAAAGGAATTCGTTCACACGTTTGCAAGACACAAATAGAGATTACACCGCATAAATAACTGGGGAAATTGAGAAGCTTTTTGCCTCCAACAGAGACCTGTGCCCATAGTTGCATGATCGACCAGGAGAGAGAGGAGAAAAGGCTTTGTATTTGTGCGCTGTAAGCATCCTGGCTGTTTATATCATAGGAAGCACATCTGTTCACAATGCAGCAGGAGAGCTTTAAGTTAATCAGCAGCAGGCAAACCTGTCCTCCACAGTGCTTTAATGCATGGAGCTCATCTTGTTCCTCGCTGCAACATCTGTCAGGCATGCAGGCCAAAACAATGCCTTCCACTGTCTCCTAGATTGTGCTGTCTGAACCCTTTCTGGAGGTACCTGTGAATAAAACGCCCTTTTGCCAAATAGATGAGACATAAGCTCTGCACTGGGACAACGCTTGTTGAATATGGAGGAATAGGAAAAATGTTCTTTGCGGCAGTGCAGGGAGTGTTTTCCTTGGGAGGAAAAACTGTTTTTTTTTTCGTTCAAAGCAAATACAGTACATCAAACTGAATTTGGACTTGTTTGCCTTTTACGGCCTGAACTGCTGACTTGCTGCTTTGAAACCAAGCAATCACATTTTCTTCAGGCTTCGACACATGTTAGTTAGAATGAGTCTCAGCAAAACGTTGCTGGGAACTGCAGAAAAAGCACTTCATTCTCGAGCACATGTCTCGACGTGTCAGAGGATTTACTCTCCTCTGTCCTGAGGTGAATGTCTTTTCTCAGTGGGAGACATCGGTATTATTCTAAGGCTGTGTGCTCATGCAGCAGGGAGGATGCGCCCTTTGCAAACACACCTTCAGTAACCTTGGTGATAAGTTTCGACAAGGCTCTGTCCTCTCTTTGCTGCAGTCCAGTTCTTTGGGCTACAGGGCTGGAGATGCTTCTGCTGAACAAAGTCAATATGCACAACATGCTGGTCTATTAAGGCCAGATGTTGGGAGGGTCCACTGCTGCAGCCAAATGCTGAGGTCACAGTCCAGGCCCCTTTGAGCTGAAGTGTGTTAGCGGTGTAAAACTTTAAAAAAAAAAAAACGGTTACATTTGGATTTTGTTCCATTTGCACATGGTAAAGGGTGTAAATCTTCCTTGAAAGGTGTTTTAAAGGCCCCTTGTAACCAGACGCACATCAAACTTCTTGATATCAAAATTAAAATGTGAACAAAAGACAAAATACAATCTAAACACAGTAAGACAAAACATTAAACAACTAGAAAAATCACTTAGCCTGCAAACATCCTCTAAGAAACAATAGTAACTTAGGTTAGGGAACCTAACCCTTTTTTTTTTCCATTAATGTCTGAGTTATTGCCAGCCTCTAAATCAACCTTCTACTCCAACAAACTCTCTCGGCATCTCTCAAGTACTCTGCAACCGGGCTTCTGTTGCACTTTCCACTTCAGTGTCTCTGTACAACCCTCTGAGTCCCCGGCTCTACCCCCCAATACAATCCAAGGAACTCTTGAAACTGAGCCCTTAGGCCCACACCCAAATAAACATCAAAGGAATCAAAGGTACAAGGGGCAGCAATAACCATGTTGTGATGTCACAAACGGCTTATTATCATTTACTTTTTTTAAATGCTGTGAAACACATGAAATCACCAAACAAAGGAAAAACAACAGACAAATGCACACTAGTGATACTCCCTTCTTCTTTGGCAGAGGTAAAAATAAAATCCAACACCAAGATAATGGAACAATACAAATGCTATGAAAAACAAAAACAGGCAAACATGGAAATACATAATAGCCCCACAGACTCTTGACGTCATACAACATGAAAATGAATCATTCATAGATTATAGAAAAGCATTAATGTCAGTGATAGCATTACAAAGTAAAGTTGTAAAAGATAAATTAAGATATACCTTTATAAGTCCCACAACAGGGACATTTCAAATCCATGTTAAGATTGCAAATATATTTATGAAGTGTTAATTACAGAGGTAGAGATAGAGCAAAGTGTTCTGTATAAATAATTGCATCTTAATATTTACTAGATGATTATAATTACAGTAGTGACAATGGATAC
Source organism: Lophius americanus (assembly GCA_037951165.1). Taxonomy (NCBI): domain Eukaryota; kingdom Metazoa; phylum Chordata; class Actinopteri; order Lophiiformes; family Lophiidae; genus Lophius; species Lophius americanus. Next base: position 784,037 of record JBBDHG010000090.1, on the reverse strand, counting down.
ACAACTGCAAAAACAGGGTGTCTTCATATAACAATCCACATTCATGGGTGCCATCATTCATCAGGAGAAGCCTCCACATGTCGATTCACACACTTCCCACTGAAAACTGATATTATGGAGGACTGGGATACAGTGGTATCCCAGGAGAACTGTTACGACTGATCCATCCATACCGTCATTTTCAAATGATGGAACAGGGAATATCCACATATTTCTATATTTTTCAAGTACTTGGGTTTTTAACTCAACCCTAGTACGAATTCTTCTGAAGCCAACAGAAGCAAAACACTCCCAGACATCACATTGTGTGCCATTACCCTCTGATTACTGGAGCCGTTTGTTCATCTCAAAATACATTATTTGCTCTTAAAAACGAGTCTCTGATTGTCTCTACGGATCATTTACCTACGTCAATAAACTGACTAACTGTAGATTTATAAAAATTTGGATAGTCTCGCCTTGTGAGCGCCTCATTGCTTTTCCTATCAGCTTGTGTATCAATCATTTCTCATTCACCCTCTTTACTGGTGTTGCCACATTTCTCAAAATGACCGTCCTATTGGCTCCTTTATTATTTATGTATGTTGTTTCATATTTGCTTTTGTTTAATCTGTTTGAAATAAAGAATTGAAATGAAAAATAATATAACACTGTACACTACAGTATGATTAACATACTGTTTCTAAATCTGTGTAGCACCTGATACTGTAACAATATCTTATATGCATATGATATTTTATATCTGATATCTTTAAAGCAAAACACAAAAGGATGCAGAAGCAAAAAAGCCTTAATGTGGGTGTCAGGAGGTTAGATAATTATATCCCTCCCAAAAATTTTGCGATATTATGGAATCATCATTGCTGGCGCCACATTAACAGATCCTAAGTTTTAATGCAATGACTCAAAACCTACTTTATGGATCATTTTTAAATTTTATAACCACATAGACCTTAGTGCGAGGAAGAACTGGACTGATTTTGAGAAAGGTCGGTTCCAACTCTAGGGAGAGCTTATTCTCCGAAGGTTTTCGGGCTATAATTTCTTAACCATTGGTTTGATTTAGTCCGAACTTGGTGCATATTTATCGATTTAAGGAGATATCATAAATTACTGTAATTATATAGAATTTACTGACCCAAGTCAGTTTCATTTACAAAAATCCCTTTTTCAGATATAACTTTCATTTGATTCGAGGTGTTCAAGGGGTTGCTTGTATAACGCAGTGGACTGGGGACTTTCCGGGATATACCCTTGCTGTCAGAGATAACAGCGTAGATCTAGTTTTTTTTGTTATCAAATCAAACAGACAGCGAGTTTTTTGTACAGCTAGGGAATGAAAGAGTGCTGGTCTGGTTCATTATGAGAAACTGTTCTCTTTACTGTTGAGGGGAAGTCAGAGGATTTAGTGAGTTGTTTCCGTTGCATCTTGGACAGCGTCACTCGTGAGCGTGGTTGATGCCACCTGATGCAATGTGGATCAGTGTAAGTGTAAAGCACTGTAAGCAGGTTTTACCGGCTCGCCCTCCCTCGAGGAATGGTCTTATTGTTTTTTTTTCATCTGCTCCCTTATTTTGCTGAGAGAACGAGCAACATGCTTTTGAGGAATTATAGGTGCCTGTGGTGAAACTAATTTTGGTTTAAATTTTTGGGATAAGTCAGCGGGATGGTGTCCCTTTTGTGACAGCAATGAAACCGCCATGAAAGGGATACTTATGAACGCAATAAGAGCATCATAAACTGAACGTTTATTCCAGAGTGGTAGATTATTCAGGCCTCGGTTGTATTTCAGTGTCCTTAACCTGTTCCCATTGGTGCTCTTTTCTCATTGGTTCTCCCCTCCAGGTTCAAGAGATTGCTGTGGAAATGATTCCATTCCTTCGTAATCTCTCAAACCCATCCATTACTCACCTCAAGTTCCATTTAACTTACTCCATAAAATAACCTTAGTGTAACAAATGATAGAGATACAGAATGAAACGGTTGCAAAGTTGCTAGTTATGTGCTACTGCTAATTCTAAATACTTCTTATTTGTTCCTCACCCTTTTCTTTACTCATTTCTTGACAATAAATTAATTAACCTAATTGTAAAGTACCAACAAACTCTTCGTGTCAGCAGAAGGTAGTGTAAATCGCTGGGCTTGAGGCGAGGAGGATTATGGGATTTTACCCCTTCAAAGAACCAGCTTCCTGTCGGGGAAGAAATAACCACTTTGATTTTCACAGAAGCAATACATTCATGGGTTGGACCTTGAAACTACAAGGAGTCTACTGTAGTGTATCATATGCAAAACATGTGTTTTAATGGGGCGTGATTTGAGGAGACTTACTCCATAAGAAGCTGCAATTAAAAAGGGAGCTGTGGCAGGAGCAATAAAGCCTTAATGGGGATTGTTTTTTCAAACACTCGGTTTGCAAGGACAACTGGAGGCGGCCTTCTGTCTGGAGAGATGTCTGCAGAACTTTGGGCGTAAAAGCAGGTCTGCTTTTGAAACTCCTTAAAGATATCAGGAGAGAACTTCCTATCAATGAATCTCTGTCCCAAATTGGTTATATTTATAATATCTACCTCCGGCATTTGAATCATCGATTCAGGTCACAGCAGACAGCTGTACTCTTGGTGGGGGCTGCAGTTCACAGTGTCTCATCAGTCCTACGATCCTCTCAGCAACTCAGCTAAAAACAAACTTCACGTCAGCAACAACAGTGGTGGAATTGTCTTCAGAGTTGCCATGTCAGATTTTATTCTTGACATGAAAAAAAAATTGAATATTTTAGAGAATTGTATGAAGGTCATCTCAGATTTTATGAGGCTGGAAGCAGAGTTTGATTCAGGGGATCCCCACCACAAATACAGAGGAGTAATAACACTTGATCGTCTACTCATTGTAAGGCTAAGACAGTTATTACCAATCATATTACTTGTATCTTTGTTGCTTATATCACACAAATCCCAGCCTGACATCTTTTACGGTCCTTAATTTACAGAGAAGTCTGGAGTTTATTTTAATATTTAAAGCTATACAGCAGTATGAACACAAATGCACAATGTTCTTTAATTTCCTTAAAATGTACCCCAACATTTGACTTTCTCCTTAAAATCTGTTTTAATCAGCTTCTCTGGAGGTACAGTCCTGTGAGACAACAAAAAAAGATGTGTACATGTGAATGAGACACTAAATCTTAACAGCAACCAAAAGATGATTCTTAGTATAAAAAAAAAAATGCTGCTATTCATCTTAAGGAAAAGAACAACGCAAAATCCCTCTTACTGTCCAAAAAAACAAAAATCCTGCATGCACTTACTAAATTAACCTTGACCCAGGCCACAAATATCTCAAGGATCAATATTTGTTTATTTATTTGTTTGCCCATTAGCCGACACTAAGGCTGAAGCTACTCTTCATGCGGTTTACATATATTAAAACAAGTCACATAAACTGTGCAGTAAGTCTCAACGAAAAGGATCTCCCTGAATAAAAATCAAATACAAATCTTAAAAACATCACAATACATTAAATTTGTGTCATGTTTCATGATGAACATTGAGGTGATTCTTAATGTGTATTTTAAAAAAGGTCCAGTGTGTAACATTTAGGGGTATCTTTTTGAACAAATCAAATGTAATATTCATAACTATGATAAGAAAAATAAATTTAATTTTCTTTAATGTTTATTTGGAAAAAGCGCTTTTTATCTACATGGAGCTGGTCCATATGGAGGCTTCCATCTTCATACAGACATCTGGAGAGGTTTAACCATTTTAATTTGATACTGTGTATCGACAAATTGAGGATCTTACTTGTTATTTAAAGCAAGTAAAAGACACAAAGCACCAAGCCTTACCGTCAAAGCTAAATTGAAGACACATTAAATGTTTAGATGTAGAATCCTCTGGCAGCCTGGAGATTCCACTCGGCTCTGCGCCGCCAGCCTCCTTCCCAGGAATCGCACCGGGTGGAGACTGGCGGCATTGGCTATGAGTTTCAGAGCGCCCCATGGATCATGGGCTGACAGTGTATCTACCCTCCAAAAAAGTCTGCCGAGGTGATTTCAGCAGGTGAACTGAATGGACCTCACCAAAAACAAGTGCTGGTACTTTTCCTGCTCAAATTTCCTCTGCTGTAGCGCTCCGGGTCGGTTAAGGAAAAATTAAGTTAGACAAGGTTGGGGAGAGCGATCACAGAGCCTCCGCCCAGTCAAATTAAACACCCTTAAAGATCAACACACTGCATGCCTTGTGTGTTTTTGTTAGTTGATGTAATGAAACTCAATAGATTGCATACCGACCAATCCTCGACTTCGAGCCATGAGAGAGTGGCTCGCATATTAGCGCACATTGTCCCATCAGTTCTAACTAATGAGAGCCAAAACTTAACAATAGCTACAGGATAAAGAGGTGAGCTGCACGCACGAAACACCAGCCAACCAGATGACTCGCAAACCATGTGTAGGGTCTCACCAATCAAGGGGGAAAGCAGAAGAGGGAAGGGACAGGAGACACAACCAAGTCCGTTAAAAAAATTGAACTTTTACAAAAAGGCTTAGATATTCCACTGGCTGCTGTTGTAAAAATATATAAATCAGGATATCCTTTGGAGACTCTTCCAGTGCTCTTTTGGGCCACCTAATGGTGCTTAGTTTATGCCCATGGCCAGCTCTGAGGGGTCATAGCCCAAAAGTTCCTCCTTCTCCTGCTTTGAATCCTATTCGTTAAAATCCTTAAATTGACAGAAGATAAGCAGTTGATGATTGCTACATTTGCCTCGCGCAGTAAAGCTATAGACATTACCCAACCGTGACTTGAATGCCTGAGCGTGTGTGCCTGTTCAGAGATGGATTCCAAATGAAATGTTTACTGTCAGCGAGAGATAGCCCCTCGCATATCTGTTAGGTAGGCAGCAATGGAAATGCCTTGCTCACATAAAGTGTGCATCATTCACGCCGTCACTCACACAAATCTACATAAAATGTAACATGTAGTCTATATGCAACAAAACAGCATCAATGCACTGAACAGCAAGCAGAAATGAACCTCCAGTCTTTTCTGCATCTGTTCACCTGTGTCTGAAAACACCTTTGTGATGGCATAATCCATCCTCCACACCAGTGACTTACAATGAGTGTTCAAAATAAGGCATTGCACCATTTCTCCACCTCTCCCTATTTTTCAGTGTCTTTTTTCTCCCACAGTCCATCTCTCTCTTGCTGCCTTCACCCTTTTCTGATCTGCTGTGTTTGAGCACCAGGGGTCATAAGATTTGGACATTGCAAAGACCCAACCCAGGCCAATGTGCTGACTGAAGGGATATGGGGCTTGACTGGGGCAGTGTGAACGATCCAGGCCTGTCTTGTTTGACCGTCCATCTCTCTGGCCACACTATAATAAGATTGCAGGACTCTTTTAGGCGGTTTTACTGGAGCACAACTACCCCTAGGGCCTTGTCATAGAAATGGTCTCCTCCATATTTCACATGAGCCTCTTCCATCTATAGCTCTCATTCTGCCTTTGTCAAGCATGCCTTCTTCATCTTTTCACAAAATATCTCTGAAACTTTTGTGTTGGCTCACACTTCCTCTCCTAGGTCATGATATGCATCTTTCCTTTCTGTCTGTTTAGAAACCGAGCCTAGACCCAAATGGCAGCAGCATGAGGCTGAGCAAAAGGGAGCAGAGAGAAGCAGACACAATGACAGAGAATGAGATGGCCTTCGATATGGCACCATCTAACTTGTCACAAGTCCTCTCCTCTTTAATCGCTCGCTCAAGATGCCCATGTTTATTCAGGAAATTCAACAGACGGAGCTATTTTTCATCCAGTGTACATAGCTGCAGAGCGCTGTGCGTGTCATAGTTTATGTTGACACAAAGGATGAGGTCCTGCAGTCCAGCCATCCCAGCTGAGCACACTGTGCTGATTGAGGCCAATCCAAATGCAAGCACAAACTCATATTCAGGCTTATTTCCAGACCTCCCATTCCTGATATATAAAAGCCGCTGTGAAAAGTTACTGAGTGAAGAGAAGCAAATGCACAGCAGTCAGTACCCAAAAATTTAAGACAATTTCCTATTTGTCACAGATTTAGCAATTCTGTCATATCTTCCAGGACACTCAAATCCTCATTGATGATCACTGAGGCCCAGTATTGATGCCAACAATTCCATAATTAGTGAGCGCATACTAGTTTCTCACTGAAGGTCAAATGTAAAGGAAACTTGTTGAATCAAGTAATCTTATTCCTTCGGTCACTTTGGCTTTCCCTTATCTAGCTTTCAAGGAAACTCTACATTTACAGAGCCAGCATTTGAAGCAGAGGAAAATTAAGTCGGAGGTTGGAGGTGAGAAATGAAGTAGGGAGTTCTTATCAGGCCTGCTACAGAGTGTCGGGTTGAGCCCCAGGGTGCTGATGAATGTGGGAGCGCTGATTGCACAGGCCAGCCTGAGGAGCTGAGGGGAAACAGTGGGCACTGGTCTCCCAGAAGACTCCACACCACCATCATACATTAACTTGCACCATTAGGTTCAACCAACAGCGCCCACACGGTCGGACCATTCTTCCTCTTGAAATTCCTTGACAAATCTCTCTGCTTCTATTCTGATACCCACACTTAGACCAGCGCTGAACCTTCAAGATGAGTAAGCCTGGATATATAGTATTGAAAAGCCAAAACCATCAGTGTACCAGATGTGTCCCTTGATACAAGTAAATTCACCTATTTTATCTCTTTCTATATATCTGTTCAACTCATAAATTCCAATAGGAAACCTAAAACCTGGTTGATAGTGAGTAACCTAAACTTCAGTTTTAATGCAGAAAGTAGAAAGACATTCAAAACTTCTTAAATCCATCAGATGTTATCCGTATCGGAGAGGTTGCTCGTTTGAGGCTAGCCTTAACCCATGCGTCCTGCATCAGCACTGACTCATTGGTTTCTCAGCACAGAGCTGACATTTTGATTGGCACAAAGGTCACATATGGGACCGGGTGTTGGCTCCTCTGAGGTTGGACCAGTCAACAAGTGGACAGGCGTCCGGCGAGTGCTGATGCATTTGCAGGCTACATTTGGCCTCCTGTGGTACACTTGACAGCATGCGATTGTGTCTGCGGAGCACAAAGGCATTCTTTCATAGACAAACTCTGGAGTGAATCACTCAGCTGCATACATAACACCTGTGATGTTTATTTAATATATGCAAAAAAAGAAAAAAAGAAAAGAAAAGGAAATACTGAGTCGCCAAGCTATTAAGCAGCCTCTAATGAATACGAGATGTAACAATATTTACACAACCTGTACGTTCGTGCATGATTCCAAATGAACATCTGCTGCCTGGATAGTTTCATTTTAAGCACTCAGAATCCCTTGGAGCTATTGGCTCAATATTCAATCAAATTAAAAGGCGAGTAGTTAAGTTAAATGTTGTAGAGCCAAAAATATATGTCACATTTGAGTACATAAAGTTTGTGGTGCTGTCCATTATTGTTCAGTCCAGGTGGAGTGGGTTTGATTGTCGCAGCAGAGCACCAGTCCCTCTTAAAACACACAAACCAAAACCATCACTACATTCAGCAAGCCGCTGTGACGCCTCTAGGTAAATCCAGTCAAACCGCCAGTCTGTCCAGCAGCCTCCAATAAATTAGTCTTGCTGCTCCCCCTGCTGAGACACAGGCTCGACAGTCTAGCTGGACCCAAAAGGCACTCACATGTGCACACACTTCTAATTAGCGTTACTTTTTACTGCAACTCAACATCCTCACTGAGTCAACTCTGGGATTTTGCGGTGTGTGCATAATAATGACTGCGTGTTCCATTTACAATACGGTCAGAAAGGGGTTCTGTTTTGTCTTCTTTGTCAAATGTGAGAGGGAATTTTTTTACGATTTGAGAATTTTAACAATTTAAGAAGCTCAATGGCCGTGTCCCTTCAGTGTCATAGCAGACATGGCCCTGGAAGCTCACATTGTTGCCTCACAAGAAGGTTGTGTGTTCAATCCATCTGAGGACCAGCTGTCAGAGGATTTTGCATATTCTACGCGTCTGCGTTTGTTTTCTGGTGGTACTTCAGCTTCCTCCTACAGTTTTAAACAGACAATGCAATGTCAATGAATGCGTGACACTAATTATAGGCATGAATTTGAGCATTATGGTTATTTTGTCTCAGTCCGATGATCATCTGGGGATTCATCTAGTTTGTACCCCGGTGTCAGCTGGGATAGACTCAAGGACCTTGTGACCCGACATTGTTTCAGTGGTTTCAGAACATGGACCGGTGAGTGGACGCGTTGGAAGTGTCAGAAGCGTTGTCCCATGTCTTCCCTGGCTACAACTCCCCAAAGCTGTTGCTGTGAATAAAAACTTGCTCTTTGACCTTGTCAGAAGGTGTTAACAAAAAGATCCTCATAATACTTCTGACCTCCTGTACCAAATTCCATTTCCTGTACAAAGGAACCATGCGAGTCCAGATTTATCTCAGCATCTGTCAGATACTGATTGGGATTCTGGATCATATCTCACTGCTTCATCCCATCTTCATTTCCTCTATCAACATGATTTTGCTTCCTATGAGCAGCATCTGTCTCTTGTCTAATGTTCGGATCGAGTTTATGTCTCCATGTGACAACTCTCTACCTCTTTTTCTCTTCTTCAGTTCTATTCAGCCTGCTGTCAGTGGGTGCCCAGACGGAGATGAAGAAGGTCGTCGGGGACAATGCCACTTTACCATGTCACCATCAGTTCCCATCATCCAGCTCTCTTGACATCGAGTGGTTACTCCAGAAACCAAACTCCAAACAGAAAGTGGTGAGATGAGATTTTTTTTTTTTTTGTGGTTTGTTTGTTCTTTATCAGGTGATTCAATTTTTCATGTCAAACATTATCAAATTCTTTTTTTTGTACATATGGAGTATATGATATTCTTAGCAAGTGTGTAAATAGACGTAAACATAGCAGCAAATAAATGCATTCATCAATAAATAAGAAAAACACAGATGCTGTGTTCGCTGTAGGACTCTTAGTCCAGCAGGTAACATTTCTTCTTTTGTCATCTGGTTTGTCAGCACATAAGCTTGAAGACGTGATACACTTTGATTTGATTTCCGTCCTCTTTAACGGCATAAAGTAGAACTGTTTAATGCTACAGAATATAAATAAGGACAAATTAAAAACACTTTGGATTTCAATCTTTGCCCTGAAGGTTTTGTCTTTGCAAGAGGACTTTCAAATGATGAGACTGTTAAAACAAACCTGTCTACATCTATATCTGCTCACTCCAGCCTTCCTCATTCTTAAATCTGCAGCGTATCACTGCTCAATTGGAATCTCGATCATCGCCAACATGAACTGTAATAGTTGCACTTTATGCCAAAGCTCAAAGCAACTTCTAATTGAAGTGACTCAAAAACGATTAATATTGTGATTAATCCCAAAGTCTTCGGTATATTCCATATAATTTGCGCTTTACCATAACTAACATCAACTTGAAGAAATGGAATGTTTTTCAGGAAGATAGAACTTGCTAAATCATGCTAAATGTAGCTAGGAGGAGAAGCAGCATCGCTGCAGCTTTTCTCCTTTAAACAACTTCAGCAGAGCTTTTTGGTTCTTTAGAGATTTTACTGTATGTTGCATCTCCAACACATAACTGATGTGAGACCATCTGCTCCTCTGAGGTCTGAGGGGGGTACAATATCTCCAAAATGTAAGCTCATGGAATAAAGAGTCCATGCTGCATCTCTGTCACTCCAAAGTCCTCCTGTTTTCTTTGAAAGTTATACTTTGAAGATTTATCTTCCCAATTAGCGTATCAGCATCTGTTACTCTCTGCCTTTTAAATTGTTTACCTATAAAGTAGGGTCGCAACGGCTCACAAAACTCAGTTTGCATCGAATCACAGTTTGAGAGTCGTGAATTTGATCTTTTTTAGGAGCAAAAAAAAGGAAAAAAAAATGTTTGTATAGAATGTCAAAATAAAGTCAAAACTCAAATGTTAAGCAGCTGTAAGTTTATCTTGTCCTCATTCACTTGGATCATTTTACAATTTGGATTGTTTCCTGCTCATCTTGCACAATCTTCTGTAGAGAGTAGATAGTGTTTGATCCACAGTGTTAGATGTCTATTATATATTTATATATATATATTTCAAATCCTGCTATTATGTTTTCTACATGTTATGTACTGTATCTCTATAGTGTTCCACCAGGATGCCCAGTAAAAAAAAAATGTAACCGTTTAATCTGTCCTAATTTGATTTCATTCAAAGTATTCATTGTATTGAAGTGGACAGTCTGGTATTTATGGGGTGCACGAATGGAGAACGTGTGCATGTTGACTTTATAAGTTGCCGAACATAAAAACCTAAACTAGGACTACGCCGTGTTCCACAGCAGGGCGATATCTCCGAAAAGTCGTGGTCTAGCAATCCCCCTGACTGAAAACCTCAATTTAAATGTTAAGTTATGTCCAAAAAAAAACAGTTTTTCTTAAAGGGCTCCCCCTAGTGAATAAAATATGAACTATTAGAGTAAAACACACATCTATACTAGATACTTATCAAGTTGATTTGGATTCACCAAATCAGACTAAATTGAACCAACCCGTGAGAAATATGGCCCTGAAGATTTTCTTCCACGTGCAAGAAACATACAACGGATCTTTCCACAACTTCCAATTCAGTTCTTCTGCACACTAAGGTCTATGTGGGTATAAAATTTGATTGACATTTGATTTTTTGCATTAATGTGAAGGATCTGCTGATCCAAATTAGAATGGATGGAGCCTGTCGGAGGAGCAGAGCCGGGTTTGATTGCAGCCTGGCCTTCAGTAACACCTGGGCACCACGGGTGTTCTTGTCACCCAATCTACCACCTGAAGAGAGACGCAGGTTAATGATTTTACACCGTGGACTAACCCAGCGGTCATAACAGCAGCAGCAACAAACATCCAGTAGATTTGATAATACGTTTTACAGGTTCTGCTTTTATGCCATGGTTAGAAGTTGATGTTGCGTCTCGGCCTCCGACCCTTACACTTCACCGGGGCTGATGCAGCTGCAAACCTGGGACCATACTTGATATAGCTAGTGTCGTGCCGGGGTCTCCTTGCACAATTTCTCCGGAACCGAACAGTTTTGTTAACCACCGTTCTTATATCATTTGCACATTTAACAGAGAAGCCTAAACGCTCCCCTAATTGTGATCTAAAAGACACAGGAGACTAGGTTATGTCGCTTCTAATGTATGTATCTTATAAAGTACAACATCATTTACAAGATACCCAAAACTTAAAAAACACTGGATTCAGGGAACCCAAGGAAGCAGCACCAAGGAGTAAAGTCGCAAACATGAGTGGGGACGCAGAAACGTTGACAAGTTTAACAAACGATCTGACGAGGACAGAGAAGAAGACAGACTTAAACACAAAGAGTAACCAGGACAATAAGAAACAGGTGAGAAGATTCAACAATCAAGGAGGACACACAAGGAGACAGCACACACACACACACACACACACACAGGAGAGAAAAATGTGGAGCAGATACTAAAGGGAGTCAGAAGTTAACAGTGAAATAAATCTTCAAAACAAAACCGGGTTTAAAACCTACAACTGATAATAATTATATTAATACAAAATAAACGTAAGAGAACAGAACCACAACAGAACTTGCACCGACATGTAGGTAATTATTACTTTAAGGAATAAACGCCTATATTTCCCACTATGTAATGGTTATATTCTGCAGTTTATATCCGTGCAGATTATGGATCAACTATGCTCTGGAGTCGTAATGTTTCTCTGATCAGAACCGATTCTCGATTTTAATGTCCAGCTGTTCAAAAAAAAAAAAAAAAAAGTTCTCCAAACTCAATTTCCATCTGAAAGTTCTATTCTAAACTTCACGTAATCATATTCTCCAGCCTTAAAAAGCAGTGCTATAGTTCCTTTTCCCTGAGTAAAGCGACCGGATGAAAAGTCTGAAAACGCTTCTGACTTGGTTTTGTGTCTCACAGCCTCTGATGGTATTTCCCTCTCCGTTCACTTCCTTTGAATCATTGCCTTTTCTTACCCGCGTTGAAGGTAGTGTCTAATAAGAGACAAATCTCTCCAGCCTTCTGTGGGAAGAAAGAGATTTCCTCCCTCTATGGAAGTCATTTGTTCATTCTGTGTTGTGTAGGCAGGGAAGCGTAACGCCATGGGAAAAAAAAGAGAAGTGGCGGCGAAACAGGGGGCCAAGAATTGAGAGAAACGGGGAAAAACAAGTGTCTCACGCTCTGATGAATCAAAGGGGGGGCTGAAACGTTGCAATGAATATTTAACTGGAAGATAACATTGAAGACGCCATTAATTAAAATCAAAGGTCTGAAAATTTGATTAGGGAAGAGACTGCGCCCGTAGCTGAATGAATAAATCATGCTTTTGTTCTGAGGGGAAGAGCATCCTGTCAACATTTAGCCTCTCTTATCAAATGCACGGCCTACGTGTGTGGAGGACGCGGGTGGTGTAAAAAAATGATTTCCTTAGAGATGGACATTAACGATGTCCCTCCACATCTACATTACACTGACCTGCCATAACATTAAGACTACTAGTAGAGAAAGTCAGCAACATTGTGTTCTTACCTTGGCACCTGGAAGTGGATGTGATGCATCAGGCAGCGAGTGAACACAACACGAACGTCATCAATGACACGTCACAGGGGGAAAATGCAGCATGTAGGCAGACATACGCTGTAGTGTAGTGTGGAAACAGGTCAATAATTCTGACATCTAAATCTGGCAAATTACATCATTAAATGAGTTTATCAGAGGCCTGTGACGGTGATTTTATTTTTATTTGAGTTATTTATGGGAATTCAAGACAATTTCGATAAGATACCATAAAAAGTTGGGTTGAGCTTCAAATATTTACCGACCTTAGCTTTAAGTATTTTCTTACACATCAAAAAATAATCTTGCTAGCGGACAGAAATTAATATTTTATATCTTAAATTTTTTATGCAGTGATTTGTGTGGTGGGGTAGAACTGGGGAAGTAGAAATTTACAATTTGTGTTACAGTTTTACCAGTCCCAAGTCTATACAAGCTGCACCTCTGACAGAAAGAGTAGGTGATGTGCAGATACTTATTGTTGCTGACCGTCTGCGTCATCGCTCACATAACAGCAGCTTCCTGTGTAGAGTGCCGACCTTTTCCATCAGACTTGCAGTTTGTCGATTTGTCTCAGGATTTGTGTGTGTCACACATTTTGTACCGTTAATTTCCAAAATAAAATAACTTTTAAACGTATTTCTAAATGTGTGATATTATTTTTCCAAATTCTGATCTTGTAAATTTTGTTTTTAATTTAGTTTTTTTTTTTTTATCTATTTGTAAGGCAACCTCCGGACCGTCATAAATCTCTTATTTATTCAGAAAAGCTATAAAAAAAGGAAATGATTCTCTATCTGCATGTATTAAGAATAAACAAATGATGTCTTCTCACACATTTACTTTCTTTTATTAGCCTATTCCTCTTTTAAACCAGGCTTACCATATTGGCTTCATGCATTCAGATTATACTGAAACATAACCGTAAATAAAAAATACTCATGCACATGTTGCGTAGGCTCCAATCTTATTTAGTGAATGTCCAGCGTTCATGAAGGCAGCAGAAGTGTGCCCATCGGCAGATGCTTTGTAAAATATGGCCCACTTTGAGTAGGTGCCAGGGCCGCCTCGCTCAGTGCCTACGGCACAGTAACGTGTGACTGATGAATTCATAGAGTTTTTACCACAGCTCATGTCGGCGAGGACGCCAGACGTTGTGTATTACTTTTGTGCATCCATGTGCGTGTACATGGCCAGTGGTCACCTGTGATCGTAACAGGTTTCCCAGTTTCTTGGGCGCTGATGGGCTGTGGCACTGGCATTTAGCGGCCCCCCCATCTGCATGCTTTCACTCGCCCCGAGTAATAGGCCACTGTGACAGCTGTGTTGCTTCTTTTTTTTTTATTTTGTTGAGTGAGAGAGAAAGGAAAAAAGTGGGGAGAGTCGAGATAAGCAATGTGTTTCTTATGGTTTGTTTTTGAAAGTTCTAAAATGATAAATGCGTAGCGGTGCCCTTGAGGATTGTTTTATTGGGCTCAGTGTCTCTGCATACTCATGTTCAACAATCAACAATAACATCCAAAACAGACTTAAGTAAATAGAATCAAATATGCACAATAAAAATAAAAAACAAATAAAACATTTCTCATGGCTAGAGATTGTACCTTGGGAACAGTTTTGAACAAAGCATAATATTACGCTGTTCACAAGTGTTGCAGATAATATATTTTGGAGACCAGGAAATGTTTGAACAACGTGAAATGTTTTGAAAAGAAATGTTTCAGGTTTCGGGCCCCTGCTATGTCTATATCATCGTTTGTTCATTATGTTGCGTGAAGGAAGGCGCTGATGAGTTTTTGATACTGTAAGGTCTACATTTAATTATGAATATGCTTATTTTTTTATATGCTGATATTTACACGTATTGCTATTTTGAAGCACTTTGCATTGTTTTGTTTTTTTATATGAAGTCTGCAGCACAAGTAAATATTCTTTTATTACATTTTGGTTCCCTATCAAAAGGCCCCCAAACTTCTTTTGGACCACGCACCAACTTAATATTGATATTATTGACAATGACCTTCTGGACCAGCAAATTGTGTCACGAATGCAGCCCATTTACTCTACAGTAGCTGTTCTTTGGGGTTGCACCCTGCAAACCACGCCATCACAATTTGGTCCTCCTTAAAGTCATTCAGATCTTACATTTGCCCCTTTTTCCTGCTCCCAACATCAACCTCAGAACAAAATGTTCATGGGTGCTGCAGAGTCCCTGGAATAGTTCCTCACACCTAACTAGTCAGTTCATATTGCTTAAAGGCACTAACAAGGGTGGGAACTGCAGACAAGTTTAGCAAACCATCTGACAAGGACAGAGGAAGACACAGACTTAAATACACAGTAACACGAGTAACGAGGACAATAAGAAACAGGTGAGCGCCAGACACAGGTGACAACACTCAGCAATCAAGGAGGAGATAGAGGAAGCAGGCCTGACCCACATACACACACAGTAGAGATGGAAGGAAGTGAACCAACATTGAAAAGGTTCAAGGAAATAAATGAACCTTCAAAAATATAATACATAATACAGCATGTGAGTAATAATAATGTTCCAACCAGAACAGAATAAACCAGAACAGAACCATGACTGATGAATGCCCCACTTGACGCAACACTCCCAATATATCCGGGATTGTGAACACTCTGTGTTTTGGTCACTTGCGGTCAAGAAGTAACAGAAACAAAATCCAGAGACCGCAAATCCAGGTGACTGTATGTCTGTCAGGATTAAAAAAAGGTTTCTCCAAAGACATATTCGCTGTGTCACGAGGGGGAACTTTATTTTTATTCTTTACTGGACAAAACTTTGCATTTAATTTGAGGTCAATCAAAGGAATTGCTTGTACAACGAAAGGGATTAGGGGCGTTTCGGGGATATACCCTTGCCGTCAGGGACAACAGTGTATACTAGAAATAGTATAATGCACCCAGGATAGTTTATTTTAATCGGTATTGCTCCAAAATTTCATCCAAAAACATGAAACAACTGCTACTGCTGCTTCACCAGGAAAACCAAAAAAAAAAATACCGAAATGAAAACATTTTTCTGCCATATTCCGAAAGGGCCATTTAGGGCTATTTTTGTCTGTCCATACATACATCAGGGTATAGTCTATTCTCATTACTTCACAAACTGCTGGACACAATTTAAAGGTCTGTATCTAATTACTGGTTACTCAAATTGTATTTTTATCCACATTTTATTTTATTTTTTTACCAACAAGTTAGTCTGCAACTACGGCAGGTTAATATCTATCCTCATTTTGAGTTAGAATATAAAAGCTGCTGCAATGTGAGAGTCATATGTAGTGCAAACAATAAAATTGGAAATTACAGTACGTGCTTGTGTGACAATAGAGATGATAAGACATCAAGGTAAGCTTCAGCTGACGCTTTAAATAGTTCCTGTGTCCAGGCATAGCAAGAAAGATTCGGGACACTTGCAGGGCGGAGGCAATTTACACCCAATTTACACCCGCCTCAAAGTCAAGCCTGCTCATATATTTTGGACTTTATGAGAGAAATTAGTCCATCAGGAAACTACTCAACTACTTAATATGTTTTTTAGATGTAGTATTGTCCAACTGGACGCAAATGTAATGATACATTTGGAGATTAAAGGTCGTAACTTTTTTCATAAATGCTTTCACATATATCCGCTTTGTTGTTTGTAATGTTTTTTTATATATAAAAACTCTAGAAAGAGTTAAGAGATAACAGCACTTAAAGATAAAGAGCTATAGAACTCAGGCAGGATACTAGCAGTCCTGTAAATCTATCTTTTTCTTCCTGAAGTGCTCATTAAAAAGCAAATGTGAATAATATAAACCTAAAGTGCTGGTGTTTTCTTTTTTCATTTTTAAGTTTTTTTTCAACAGCTTCGAGAGGAAATAGGAAACTTTTTTAAAAGGACAAAGGCAAGTGAAGTGCCAGTGGGACAGCTGTGACTGGATCAAATCCTCAATGCAGCGCCGCAAAAACAGGCCTATAAGAAAGAGGCAAGATAAATCTGCCATTGGGACAAACCGCATTTTATTGGCTAGAATTCATTGAAGTGGAGCAGAGGAAAGACCGTAGTGGGCCTAAATCAGACAACAAAAAGCCAGAATTTATGGAGTAGACTTACTTAAAATGGGCTTTTTAGTCCCCTGATTGAGCCAAGTTTAATAATATATACCGCAATCAAAAAAAAAAAGAGAGACAGAAAAATAATACACTATAAGATACACTTTTTTCAAACTCCATCATTTTCCTGTAATCAGTAATGACGCCATTGAGGATGCCAGGAGTCATCTAACTTTGGGCCTTCACCACAGCACGGATAACAAGCATGTTGTTTTACCCTATTGGCTGATGTTTTTGCTCAAAACGGAACAATTTGATTTTCATTAAGACTATTTGGCTTCTATGCCGGATTCAATGTTAGAGGCCGGGCTGTAGTTCTCTTAATACTAATAATCAGAAATATGAAGCAACATCTCTCACTAACAACTTAATTAAAGTAGGTGATTTAACTTGATTTCGTTGAACTCTGAAATTTAAACGTTTTGGAAGGTTTTTTTGGGAGGGGGGGGTTTAATACAATTTTTGTATTTTTTATGCAATTCATTTACTAATTCTAGCTAAGTATTTATTATCTTATTTCTTGACTCTTATTTTTAAACATTGTATAGAAGGAAGCATTTCGAGGTGCCATTTAGAACAGCAAATAAATAAGGTCTAATTTGTGGATTCTGAAAATGCAAACATTTGAAAATGGCTCCTAGAGTGTAATCCTTGGAAAATGCCTCCATTTCTGTCTTTATGTAAATTGAGAAAATGTAATTCTTATGAAAACTGCAACAATATGACCCCTCTTTGCGTGAGTACTGGGCTACAAATGCAAAAAGAACATCAGACTATCAAGTTTTGATTGCGCTTCAGACTCTGCTGAGGTGATTTTATGCACCTCCATTGTGGTAAGTGGAGACGATAATGTAGGAAAACGGCATGGATATGTTGACAGAACCTAAGTGTCTCTCTCTCTCTCTCTCTTTTCTCTCTCTTTTTTAAATATTAATGGCTAGCATCGCCTCAAAAACATTAGAATTAGAATTTCATGTAGACGGATATATGCCTGCCAACTGAATGCCTAAATGTAACTCTCTTCAACTCGTCTAGATCATTACCTTCTTTGGAGGCCAGGTGTACACCAATGAGGCGACAGGCAGTGAGGCCAACCGTCTGTCCTTTGCCGGGGAGTACCTGAGCGGAGACGCCTCCCTGCTGATCAGCGACCTGCTGCTGACCGACTCTGGGGAGTACAAATGTAAAGTCAAGACTGGCGGAAAGTACCACTGGAGCCAGGTCAACCTCATTGTGCTGGGTGAGTTTTGTCAGACACATTGCAACACACAACCACACACACACACATTTTCTCCACTGGGTTATGATGAGACCCAAAGTCATTTGTGCATACACACACATGCAGACCCAATCACTGGATCATTAGCCTGGCACATTTCCTCCGCCATGCTGACTGACCTAATGATTCAATTAGATTCAGACGGGGTGATTTGATTTCACTCGTGCTGTTTGGGTTCGTTTGGATCGGTTTGTTGATGAGGTGAAACCAGAAAGATACGGTTGGGTTCGGAGGCGCATAGAAGTGATTGATTGATGTAAGGGTTGTCTTACATTGACAATCATCGAGGTAAATTCCATAAAGACGTTTGGCACAGGGTAATATATCTGTGTCCTCTGTCAAACTACTGGGAAAGCAGACGAGAGACCCCGCTCTAAGTTTGAGGGACATCCTGTAATGAAATTTAGTTGTTGATAATGACATTGAAAAAGTCATCTGTCATCAATCTAACTACTGTTGAGCTACTTAGGAAAATTATTTTACCAGTTATGTCTTTGCTCCCACAACTATGGAAAAGTCTGTTTAAGCCTCATAAGCCACAGCGGAGTTATCACTAAGTATTTTATCCCCCTTTTTTCCCATTATTGTTGTTTTCCTCATTTCCCAATATACGGATAATGGCTTATCAACTGGCTCAGTCATAATATGTGTCTCTGCCAGAAAATCTCAAATAGCTAAACAATTCTGAAGGACAGACAGCAAAATGGGAGCAGCCATAACACAGAAGCCAGCTCCAGTCCGGCAGGAGGAGCCGGGACCGTTCTCAATGTCAGAAAAGCAGGCGATTTATTTAAACATCACGGGAGATTAGTCCAACCCGAGGTTATTGGTTTTCTAATGGAACAGTCTGTTAATCCTCTCGCTCTCCTCTCTCTTGCATAAAGACATTTCAGAGAGTTAGTGCCTCGATTTTTACAAATTGCCCTCAGCTTTGTGGTGACACTTTCGATTTTGAGAAAGACGAACATTTGCATTTTTTTCCCTCTGGCTTAACATTATTAGAGAATAGCTTAGCAGCTGAGCTGGTAGCAGGCATAGCATGAGACAGCCCGAGTGTGTGTGGATGTGCACGGCAGGGTTTTTGCCAGCCTCCGGTGTACGTTTTGTTAGCTCAACAATTCCTAGATGCCAGCACTGTTATTTCTTTTGTGTGTGGATTTGTTTCTGTGGATTTCTGACTTAGAGTCTGTGTTATTATAGTGTGTGTGTGTGTGTGTGTGTGTGCGTGTATGCGCCCCAGCCAAATGCTCTTTTATGCCGTAAGACCTTTCTAGCCCTGAGAGAGCTGCGAGACGTAAAGGGATGGGCTGTGGGAAAAAGCAGACAAAGGCAGATACACAAATATCTTGCTTTGTAAATCACCTTTTACTAACTCACTACATTTTGCTGTTACGCTGCAACTTTGCTGCAGCAAGCTACCGCCAAACACGCTGAAGGCGACAATGCTAATACGACAGCGGAGAAAAATAGATGATTAAATTTAGCTCAGCACTGATCTAAAAATATGCCTCTTGAGAGGGAAGAAAATAGTGTGCTATTTTCATGCCTTTACAGCTCTGCAGAGCCTCTCGGCGTTGATCTAAACACAGCAGCTGCACAGAGCCGAGCAGGAGACTGCTATACCGCGCTGTGCCTCCAGCTGCTGGACAACAACCAAAACCTTTGGAGAACATATTATCACAGGCGTACACAACCGCCAGCTATGAAGTCACACTGATCCATTGCTTATCCCAATTTGCTCTGTGTGTTTGAAATGCTCTGTTATCAGCTAGACAGCCCTCAGAGAGTCTAAACCTTCACCAAGGCCGCTCATTATGTCCATTTCACCTAAAAGTGCTAGTACCACAATAGTTTCACCCTCATAATATGTTTTTTGAGGATATCCGGCACTTTCAAAGTCAAATTTGGCACCTACCTGAATGAATGGTGTTTAAGCTACAAATTGATATGTTAATATCTTTTATTCCGGTCTTTATTTAACCAAAGTGAGAGTTGTGTCTGTATTCTCAGCAAAAAGTCCGACACCTTTTTGAGTGGATGTTGGATTCAGCCAAGGTCGTTCCTTGTCCTCGATTTTGTCCCTTATAATCATGGAAAGGAGGTGAGCAGAGTGTCCGATATCTGCTGTTTGCAGATGATGTGGTCCTGTTAGCTTCATCAGTCCGTGACCTCCAGCTTGTACTGGAGTGGTTTGCAGGCGAGTATGAAGCGGCTAGTATGAGAGGGTGAGTTGTTCTCCAGTGATGGGAAAGTTGACCAGGAGATGGACAGTTGTTTCAGTGCCGCACCAACAGTTTCTGTGCAGCATCACCAGTTTCAGTGCAGCATCAGCAGTATGGCAGACGATGTTTCGGTCAGTTGTAGTTAAAAAAGAGTTGAGTCGTAAGGCACAGCTCTCAATTAGACGGTTCATCTGCGTTCCATCCCTCACCTATGGTCATGAGCTCTTTGTACTGACCGAAAGAATGAGGTCAAAGATACAAGCAGCTGAAATTACAGCCTTCGTAAGGTGGCTGGGCTCAGCCTTAGAGAAAAGTGAAGAGCTCAAACAACCGGAGGTGGCTCAGAGTGCAGCCAATGCTCCTTCATGTCGAAAGGAGCCACTTGAGGTGGTTGGGCATTTGATTAGGATGCCACCTGGATGCCTCACTGTGGAGATTTTGGATGGAATATCTCTTTAGTGTCCATGAAATCCACTGTTTACATAGTGGATTGACAGTTAAACTACAGACAGAACACTCAGAAGATAATATTACAACAGATAATGCAAAGGAATGAGGCCAAACAAACGTAAGGCAGAGGTGAATTACTGTAAAACAATAAGACAAAAAAGAGGCAAAATGTGCAGAATATAAAAGAAGAAGATAGAGATTGAAAAAGTTGAAATGACAGGTAAGAAATAGAAAATGAGAATGAAAATAGTGAAGCAATTAAAAGGTTTTTAAAAAAGACGGCATTTCATCCCGAAGTAAAATCCACAGAAACCAAAAAGATGCAAAATAGATCACTGATTTACTTTTTTGAAGTCTGCCAGGCCGAGTCTGATTTTTGCCGATTCTGATTTTTTTTCTTTAGAGGTTTTAAAATCATAAAGAGTATTATTTTTGAGTGCTCTTATTTTTATGATTATACTGAAGTATAACTGGTCGATTTCTTGAAACTTGCTTCATTCTTTGGGGTGGTTAAATTTGAAGTGTGTGATTAAGTTCATTGTACCGAATGCTTTCGGGACTCTTCCATTTCAGCGTCTATTGTCTTTACGTATTAAAACTGTATATACAGCAGGGGGGCGGCACGATGCGCAGTGGTTAGCGTTGCTGCCTCAATGCAAGAAGGTACCGGGAACAAATCCACCTCTGCCGGCCTTTCTGCGTGGAGTTGGCTTTTCTCCCTTCGTCTGCGTGGGTTCCCTCCAGGAACTCCGGCTTCTTCCCACAGTCCAAAGAACATGCAATACAGGAGGATTTGTGACACTAAATTGCCCCTAGGAGTGAGTGTGAGTGGTTGTAGGTCTACACGTGTCAGTCCCGAGACTCGTCTTGGGTCTACCCCAGGTATCGCCCGATGTCAGCTGGGATAGGCTCCAGCCCCCCGCGACCCTGAACAGGATAAGCGGCTAATAATGAATTAGTTGATTAATATACAGCAGGGTCATAGCTGGCTCTGAGTTCCCAGTAGCCTTAACCAATCTGAGCCTGGCCCAAACCCAGCAGACCTTCTGTTTTTTATGTACGAACCTGACAAAATAGTTTTTAAACTGTCACACAACCATCGTTACTGCTCAACTGTTTACCCAGATTACTCATGTTGGCAGACTAAATGACCAAAATAAATGACTTTTTTCTGTTAGCTCCATGGCTACCAGCAGACCTCGCAGTAAGCGCTAAGTTGGTGCATAGCGTGGGCAAGCTAAAGCTGAGTTAACTCTTAGCATCTCCCATGATCCCCCAAGCCACGGATACCCAATACCCATAAGGTCCCGCCCTTAAAAAAGCCAGGCTTTGCTGTTCATAAGATAAGCTGCAGCTGAGCTAACAAGTTTTGCTGCTGATTATATTATGAATTAAAATGCTGCAGAATCTCCGTACTTCAGAAATGAGACTCCCTCACAACTCACCACCTCTTCTGGACAATTGGCTAAACAGGTATTAATTACACAATTCCTCATTTTAATATTTCCTCCTCTTACATATTTATATTCACATATTACACTGTGTGCAATACCTTGTGACTGCCGATGCAGTCAGATTATTCATTCATCACTTTAGTCACTTTATTTGCACTCTATAATATTCCTACACCTGCAAAGTCTAGCCGCTCTTAATCTGCATACTGTAATTTCCTGCTGCCTGTCTGCGTCAGGCATCCATCGCAATACTGTCATCCCGTCGTTACTGTTGACGTCTTGTTGTATCTCTGGGTCATTTTAGATCGCTGGATGTCTGAGTCCTCTGTTGTTGCATTGTTGGAAGGTCTTAGAAAAAACGTCTGGTTCATCTTTACACTGTGTATGTGTTGAGTTGAGTTTATACATCGGATTGAGATAGCAGTCTTCTTCACAATTAATCACAATAATCAAGGTAACATTTCAATGCTTGCATTGCAGACTTGAAAATTTTGAGTAGATCTTCATTCAGCAGTGTGTTAAAGAACTATACTTTCACAGTTGTATTAAAATGCCTCTGAATCTCTTGTGTTCTTACAGTCAAACCTTCCAAGCCCAGGTGCTGGATGGATGGCAAACTCCTGGAGGGCAGTGATGTTAAGCTGAGCTGCAAGTCCAGCGACGGTTCTGAGCCCATCAGCTACAAGTGGGAGCGACTGCTGGACAAAGGCAAGAGTCTGGGCAAACTGCCAAACCTGGCACTGATAGGTAAGGAGGATAATTGGCACTGCACTGACACGCTGATTCACTGCTCAAAGCCCCTGCAGAGAGCGCAGCCATGAAGATTAATTTTCATAGTAGTGATTTTTATAGACTGCATTTATCCGAGGAAGAGGTTTGCTGAGCAATCCTTCTTTCTTTTATCTCATATCAACTTTAAACATTCTGAAACACCTGCCAGTGAAACCACATTCTCACAGTTCCACTCCAAACACCAGTCTTTATTCCCGATGCTTTACATTAGACAACTCAGTTGCGGTTTTCTGTTATAGGTACTTCGTTTGAGGGGTTCCCACCTGCATGCATTCAAATACAAATATTTGTGCTCTACGCTCTTTATCATTACAGAACAGGGCTTTTGTGGCCTCCCCGAGAGCAAGGGTATGTCCCCAATCCCCTGCGTTGTACAAGCAATCCCCCAGATTGACCTCCTCAAAAATTAAAATTGAGGTTGTCCCCATTTTTTTTGAGCTCCACAAATTAAGTTAATAAGAGCTATTCTATTTGAGTAAAATATGATGATTACATTATAGATGTCATTGAGTTGATTCATATTAACTAAATTTGGACTAAATTGGGCCGATGGTTAAGAATTTATGTTGTTTTTTGTCAAAAGTTCCCCATAGTAAGTAAAATAATTAATTATCAGAGTAAAACACGGTGAATAGAATATAGAGCTCCTCGAGTCGATTCAAGTGCACCAAATGGACTAAATTGGACCAGTGGTGGCGAAGTTATAGCCCGAAAACTTTTGGAGATTGCGCTCCCCCCTATGTTGGAAATATACAGCGGACCTTTTCGAACTCAATCCATTTGTTTCTAATTAAACCACCCACTCTTCAGGGATATCATTATTATAATTTTGCATCACTATGGGAATTCCTGACGTCAAGACTGATTACAAACCAAATGGACAGATACAAGCAGAAAAGACGATCCCTTGGTGACTCCATCACACACGACAGATAAAACAAGACTAAACCAAGAAAGGCAAATAAATTAACCACAAAGAAAATACACTTTATCAGTGACAGAGATGTAACGTTGTTGTTGAGTTTCTATTATTTGAGCGAATGTCAGACCCTGTACCTTTCACTTTCCACTTGAGTAAAGATCCAATACTTCTTAATTTATCAGTATAAACCCAAGTAACTGTACTTCTAGTTAACCAAAGAACATGTGCAGTTTTTACACCTATTTTTTTATTTTTTTTTATTTCAATTAAGATATGCAACAGCCCTGTAATATCTTGTATCGCTCCACTGGAATGGCTTATATAAGGATCAAGATGCTGAACTGTATACCAACCAGCCATAACATTATAACCAACCAGTAGCACTTTCTTTTGCAGTGATGTCCTGTTTTCTGACACCTTTCTATCAGAACTACTATTAACCTTTTTCACCAATTTTTGCTACAGTAGTTCCTCCGTGGGACCTGTGAGGGAACACAGTCTAGCCTTTGCCCTTTCCATTTGCATTTATTGAGAATTGGGAACCCATGGTCCTGTCACCAGTTCACAAGTACTTACATAATCAACTTTGATAGTCTCTAACCGCTGACAACTGAGTAGTCCTGCCGTTTTGGAGATACTCTGACCCAGTCGTCTTCTGATAACAATGTGTTGTAACAATCATTTTTCCTGCTTCTAATGTCAAGACAAATTATAATTTGCTGCCTAGTACTATATTTCCCGCCCACTTTGTCAGGGGTTTTAATGTTATGGCTGAAAAGTGCATTTGATTGATACCTGAATGAATGAGCTTAGTTTGATCTGAGCGTTTTGTTATTTTCCAACTAAATTTGATAGCATAAGGCTCATTGGCTCAGCAGTCACCCCGAGGCGCACTTCATTCACATAGCATGGATTCTGGCGTCCCTCTTGGATCACAGCCAGGCGTAATCCACCATGAAATAATAACAGAGGCATATAATAGCAGAAAATCTATTGCTTGAGCAATTCCCTCTCTGTGTATCTTCTATACCGACATAAACAGCCCAGCTGCAAAAGTCTTTCATTTTTTTTTCTCTCTGCATGCCTGTAGTCTGTGATTGCACATTCCCTGACAAAAATCTTCAAATGAATGACCGCCACAAACAACACCTGTTCAGACTAATTAGTTTTCATTGGACAATAACACACAGTGTCAGCAAGCATTATTTATGGGTTTGATGTAAGGTAATATCACATGAATGTCTTTGGGTGGGGATGACTAAACACCCCATGGGACTGCGGGGTTTCGTCGCTCTGTCTCAGAGATGTTCCTACTACTCAAGTTCTCCTGAGTGCAATGAGCCTCCTCCTTAAATAAACACTCCATCAATGTCTCCCCGTCTCTCAGGCTTATTTCTGTCCTTTTTCTGCCATTATATTCATTGCCTGTGCTGCGAACATTATTAATTGAGGAAAAAAAGTGCAGGCGTTGGCCTTGCATGTCACTATATCTTACACACAACACTCAAGACACAAGAGTTATTTAGAATATATGCACTGTTTTTGATCCCTAGATCTCAAGAATCCAGAAATTGTGACCCTGAGGAATCTCACCATGGACAGCGCAGGTGCCTACAGGTGCACAGCGAGCAATGACGTCGGAGAGGAAAACTGCACCGTTGAGGTCACAATGCAGCGTGAGTTTTGGGACAGAAGTGAATGTCGACCACGCACCAAGCTGCCACTCTGATTGATGGTTGTTGTTTCAAACCGCAGCTGGAAACACATTTATTCCACTCCCTGCCTCTCCGTCTACCTCCCATTTCCTCCCAGTGCTCAAACACCATAGAGACAGCACTAAACCTAAACTGGTGACTACTGGTCACCACCTATGCTCCAACAGTTATGTTTCACTGTTAAGAAACAGTTACGTTTCACACACACATTTCCTGAGAGGCAGTCAGGCTCACGATCAAAGAGAATGGCACCCAGCAGTTTGAACTGAAATTGAATTTGGGATGGATTTCATTGTCGCTGATGTATTTCTAGTAAAGGATGTAAATAGAAATAGTAATAAGAATATGAATAATATGTGACAGGAAGTGACTCCAGCTTTCATCTTTCATCACTTTCTCCTCTCTGTTCACAGATGTGAGGGATGTAGGTAGGGTAGCAGGTGCAGTGGTGGGAATATCCTTAGGTGTCATCATTGTCATATTAATCATCTGGCTCGTCTTCCGGAAGAAAGAGAAAAAGAAGTACGAGGAGGAGGAAACCCCAAATGAGATCAGGTTTGCTGATCGTCTTTATCTCTGGGACGGGGACTGATTTTGTTCCATTTTGCACTGTTTTGTTCTGTCGATTTACCAAAATGCATGTGTGTGTGTTGGGGGGGAGGCAAGAATCAGACCAGATCCAAAAAGAATATGAAATTTACAAAATTAGTTGAATCACTACCTACATTTAAAAAGCACACACAGAACACTGAGAATTTAACTCATGTTGTTTGCATGAGAGCCAACCATCACAGCGTTGGCAGCAAAGACTGTCTCCGTTGTGATTAGTTGAGTAGATTAAGTTCATAGTACATCTGCTTTAGCTGCAGATCAACTAAACACTGATCTTAGCTCATATCTGTGCTTTAACCTGTGTGTGTTAGCAAGCCCCACTTCAGCCATAACCAGTTTAACTGTAGCTATTATGGGAAAGTGACTGATGGACGCAGCTTACTCCGCTGTACGACTGGATGTGTGTTGTGTCTGCCTGTGAGCCTGTCAATGAGTGTGTCTAAAAATAAAAACAGCTAGGAGGTCAAGTGTTCATCGATTATCTTTAAAGAGCCATCTTTTCTCACCTCTGTCTGTGTGTGTTTGTGTCTGTGAGTGAGTGTGTGTTTGTCTGTGTGTGCGTGTGTGTGCGTGCATGTGTGGGGCCTCATAGCTAAAGGATCCCACTGCTGCTCGGTCGTGGCTCTAAAGCCTGCATGCACTGGTGGACCGCTGATGACACGTGTAAAAAGTGAAACACTTTTTGTCAGCGCACATTTACTGATGTAACAATGAATAATAGCGTAGATGAGGGGCAGCTTCGACTGAATAATGTAGATGTGATGAAGCGTTTTTCAGTTTTGAAGAGTCTGAGCCTCTCCTATAATGTGCACAAGCAGACCGCAGCCGCTTCAGAGGAGTCTCTTAGGTACGGATTCAGGCCCAATCTCCAGGCGCTTTCCAAATGTAATTTTTTTCTCCTCCCAAGAGTTATAAAAACTTCTCAGCTGTGTCTGAGAATCAGCCAAGAAGTTTCTATTTCTGACTCTGTAGAGAATAGTTTGTCCTAAATCAAAGCAGTGATATTACCTGGTGACTTAACAATTCACACACCCTGGTGACCCGGATACAGTGATGTATAAGAACTTCAAAGATCCTCTGCAACGTTAAGTTACAATCACAGCTTAAATTATCTGACTCTCTGGGATTCATGCTGCTGCCAATTTGGAATTCTTTTTGCCTTGCAGTTTCAAGTTTTTCTTTGCTGTTTTGTACATTTTCCAATTCTCTTCTTTCATGAGAGCAGAATTATAAAAAAGTTTTCATTGTGTTGCAGCAAAAAACATTTTTCCCTTCAACAATTGTATATGGGGAATTAGCGATTTCATATTGGATTCTTCCATACAGAACCCAGAGGCTTTGGGGTATTCCATGAATAACACAAGGTCCCCACATTATGTATATCGGCAAAAAATACCCAATTCCTTACGTTGTACGTTGAATCTCCCTGACTGAACTCCTCAACTAAGATTTGACGTTATGTCCGAAGAATAGTTCTATCACAAAAAAACTCCCCTAGTGAGTAAAATATGAAAAATACAAGATAGGTCTCCTCAAGTCAGTTCATATGCACCACATTTGAACAAAAGAGAGATAAAGAGACACAGCTCCTCCTAGTGATGAAAAGATAAAACCGACCTTTCCCAAAATCAATCCTATTCTTCGTCATAGTAAGGTCTTTAAGTGTATAAAATTCAAAAATGACTCCTTAAATAGTTTTTGAGTTATCTTGTTAAGAACAAGGATCTAAAAACTACTTTTTAAAAAAAATCCTCCTTATGTGAGTAAAATATGAACTCACTAGAGGGGAGTGTGGATCCAAGGATAGATAAATCTCTCCGTCAATTAATATGCACCAAACTTGGACTGATCGGAGTAACAGCTACCAAATTCTGAGCCAAAAATGTTTGGAGATATAACTCCCACTTCTTTTCGGGAATAGAAATTGTGCTTTCATAGTTGGCGAGCAGTGTTTCCTCTTATCTGGGTTTTCGAAGTACAGTTTATTTTATTTTCTATAAAAGGGACATTCTTTTTCATTGTTTAGTTTTATGTGTGTTTTTGTTTTGTTTCAATCACAGGGAGGATGCTGAGGCTCCAAAGGCCAAGCTGGTGAAACCCAACTCCCTGTCCTCATCCCGTTCTGGCAGCTCACGCTCCGGTGCCTCCTCCACCCAGTCCATGGTGCACAACAGCACTCAGCGTGGCCCCCGCCCGCGCCCACCGGCTGTCACAGCTCTCAAGGAAAATGGACAGCCCCCCGGCTTTCCCCATTCCCCACCTGCTTACAATTCAGTGGTGCCCCCCAAGACCCCCGAGCCCCCTGCCACTCCCAAATACAGCTCCAGGAACATATCTGGACCCACACCCCCAACCCTTATGGTCCCTGCGCAGACCAAGGCCTTTCAGACTGTGTAGGACTGAGAGCCAGTCCCCTCCTACAGCCTTGTGAGACTCCCAACCCGGCCTAGCACCCCCCCACCCCCCCAGAACTCTTCCATAAACAAAGAAATGCAACTACTTAAAAGGATGTTATTAAGATAGTTAACACTCAAAGTCCAAAAGTACTTGTAATGAATGCATACTTAAAAAAAGGAGAATGGGACATGTTTGCCCCCTACTGAATTACAAGAAACAGCAGAACAAAAGAATATTGAAGACCCGAGATGCAACATTGTTTGTTTATCATGCCTGAAGACAGAACTTGTTTCCTTCTTTCTGCTTTGGAAGGCACAGGGGAACCACGTGTGCAGCAAGGTGGAAGTAGCCCCCTTGTAGAGCGTTTATTTATATATCAAATCAAAGGGTAAGGCATGCAATTGAGAATACCAGGCAAAGAATACCATCTAGATGGTAAATTAGATTCAAATTATCTGGTCCACGACATCCTGCTCCCCCTCAAGCGTGACGCCCCCTATGCACCCCATGGGCCGGGCCCATAATGCCCATCCCTGTGGACAGATCCGGTGCATCATCTGCCTCGTTGCTCTTGGTGTTTTGTTCTCTAATACTGGACCGTATGAAAATCCATTAGTCCAGAAAATGACTCTGCTGACTCTGCTCTCGCAATCAGCAGGGAAACTTCAGGTACAAGGATGTAGCAGTGACAATTGAGTCAAATCAATGGAGTTGTCCACCCAACCCCAACCCCCACCCTCCCACTATCATCTCCTTACGTTCTTCTCTGTTACTGAATATCTTCCCTAAATAATCACATAGTATATATTAGACCTATAGCAATCCAATACTTTAAATATAGGGGATAAGCATCTATAAGAGCAGCTGGACGTTTCCTTTGAGGTTGTTTCTGTTCTCATGTGTCTCCTCTCTCTGGGCGGGCTGGAACGGGTGACAGACAACCATGTGTCCATTCATCTACATGAAGAAGTGCCACCAATCCCTCGGATGGGTTATTATTGTTGCTTTTTCTTACTCTTGTGTTTACCAGCTACATTTCTGAACTAAAACCAAAATCAGTCACCATGAATGTGTGATGTACAAAGATGGTGAATTCCAATTATTTTCTTTCTTTTTTTAGCTTTCTTTAAGGCGCTGAATCAATATTTGAGCTAAGGCACAAAGAATTTGATGTTCAATTTTACAGTTGCTGTGACTGAATGAAGGGAGAGAGGAGAATGATTCTCCGACTGTATAGAAAGGGTGTGTATGGTATTACGGTCAGTACTCTCCCTGGATCCATAACAATGAAGTCGCCCTCGATTGCTGTCTCGCTGAATCGCCGGGCCCCTGCTGGGTTAGTGGTCGAGCCGCGCTAGCCAATCCTCAGTTTTCACATCCGCAGACAGACCCAGTGCCGTTTGATTGAAAGTATCTGAAAAAATAGGACAAGTAGCCTATCTAGTGTGCCTTTGCAATCCCTCTTCCTTTTGATGATTTCTTTCTCTGTCCTTATCTTCAGCACACCAGTGGTTAAGTCTCTGTTCACATCCAGCTCTGAGGGTCAGCAGTAGCAAACGCTGTGAGATACAACATCACTAGCTCGCCCTCGTTACAGACGCAGCCTAGGGAGGGCCAAGCAGAGTGAATTATCCATGGTGAGAAAGCAATCCCACGCCAGGGGACAATGTACTGTACATTGTGTAATCAGCCTGTTTTATATTGTACATAAAGATAGATATACGCACATGATGTCATTTAATTTATTAATAAGGGTGAATTGAGGGTAGATACACCCCTTACAAATGAGTCATTTGAGACCCCAGAAGTGAATTTAAACTGTGTTTTTTTGTACAGATGTTGTGCGAACAAGTCAAGCCCCCTATTCTGATTTCTAGTGTTGATATGATATTTAATATGAAACAGAAATTAAATTATGCAAATGCTGTCGTCTTCCAAGGCAAAAACCCCTTTACAACTACCAGCCAAGTCCTATACTTTTAGTCAATTGGCAGATTGCCATGAAACTTTCTGAAAACATTCATACCATCAAAGGAGATAAGCTGTTTTCTATTTTATTAAAGCTATGACCTTTATCTCAGGATGTATAAGAATTCAAGCTCCACTATTGGTTGAAAGAGCAATAAATGATCAGTTTTTCTCAAAATTTTTAATCGCAGCCTGTATTGAATACAGCTATTTTCTCATATCCTGTAGTGACGCTTTAAACCGATCAGCCATATTATTAAAACCAGATACATGATATTGCGCAATTCCTCTTTTTGCTGCCAAAACAGCTCTGTGTGTTGCGACAACTTACTATCAGAACTCACATTACCCTTTTCAGCAATTTGTGCTACAGTGGGTACCCATGACAAAAGATATTCCCACATTGGAGTTGTTCAGTTCCTTATGCTTGCCCTTTTTCCTACTTGCATCACATCAAGTGAAGTTAAAAAATCCCAACGTCAGGAAAAATTACAGAGAGAGAGATAAAGCATACAGAGGGTGTGAACCTCGGCACAACAGGTACAGTACCCTAGGGTATGAATGAATCCATGTAAATTTCTCCGTTAATGTCTAAGATATTGCCAGCCTCTAAATCTACTGACAAGTCAACAACAACAAATTCTCTTAATGTCTCTCAAATACTCTGTAGCTGGTCGTCTCCTGCGCCTTCCACTTCAGCATCTCTGTTCAGCCCTCTGAGGGGAAGAAAAGAAAAAGAACAAATAGCCACATTGTGATGTCACTAAGGGGTTATTATTTGATTTGATTTGATTTTGAATCCTGCGGAACAAGTAACATCATCAAAAGTTAATCACTTCAAGGATATGGCAAAACCTATATCTGTTTGACATTTCATGCAAATCCGTCCTGTACTCTCTCTGTAATCTTGCTCACAAACAAACAAACATATGCACATAAGTGACAGCATAAACTCCGTGGCGGATTTAAATATCTAACTGTCAGACCATTGAAAAGATGATCAATATTATTCTGACTTTGGCTGGTACATACGGATGATCGTTGTAATGTTGTTTAATTATAAAACCAAATTGTGACACTAAAGATCCATCCCACAAATTTAACTCAAACTCAAACAATTTTGACACCCCACATCCGTCTGAAAACACATACGGTTCGAATTCACATTCCGGGTTAGACATCTGACGAAACTGTAAGGAGAAGATACTTAGAAATAATGCCTTTTATATTCTACTAGTTACAGCGGTTCATATTTGAGCAGGGAAGCTACCGTGTGTGCGTGCGTGTATGTGCGTGTGTGCATGCGTGCATGTTTGTTGAATGTGTGTGAGTGCGTATGTGTGGGTGTGTGCATGTAAATTCAGTATAAGCCCTTGGGCCACACCCACACATTCTCATGTTAGCCATTCAATGAGCGAGAAGGATCCAGTCAGGCAAAGTGACCTCTATCCTAATTGGTATGACTGCATACTGGCCGTGTTTACTTGAGTATTCACTGATTATCTGCCTATTGCACTTGGCTTCACAGACGGCAGTCATGTTTTTGCTCGTGGGTGTGATGTCTCGAGACAAAGCACGTCCATAATTCAATAGTCACTATTACCAGCTTTGGAGGCTCCTTGTACAACCCCTCTCCTTGCTATCGCTGTCTCTGTGCATAAAACACACTCAGCCCTGGGTGTACTGATGGCATCTCAAGGCACACACAATACAAACAGATAAAACTTGTATATACACACATAGAAACTAGTGGTACAATCAGGTGCACTGGGAAACACAGGTGTGTGTGCTGCATATACGGTTACAGTTGCACACATGCACACTCAAACACACATGCTGTTTGCACAGACTGAAGCGCAAAACAGCCATCATAGTCATTTCTGCTCCTTCAGAATGAATTTGATGGATCGAATGTCTCAAGGTGTTGGAACCAGGATACTGAGTGCAGCACAGGAAGGGATACGCTGCATCACCCAAGGGACAACGGCACACACACATGCTGAATGCAGATTTACGAAAAAAGAGCAAATGTATGAAAAACATGTGCATGCAAACAAACATGCACTTAGAAGAGCAAGCACTGTTATGTATTTTAACAACGTGGATAGACTTCTTTTATTCATGGGAATCAGTGAGAGTAATACTGGGAACGATAACAGGATTGATATTGAGCTGTGGCTGCAGGCCCTTGCCATTAGAATTCTCTCCACTACAGATGGAAGTATAGCAGTGGAGGTGCAGCATGTGATGCAAGTCTTCCTGCTGTTAAATTCCTCCAATCTTTTTTGATTTGCTTTCCAGCAACTGCAAGTCTCAGGTGGCAGATTCCAAAGTTTATGAGCCCTTCTCCTCTCATGTGTGAAGCTTTGTGGCCTGACAAACAGGCGCTCTTTCAAACAACTGAATTTTAAGGGGCTTTTGTCAGCTTAGTCGAGAGAGTGGAGGAGGAGCACCACAGCTATTCTTTACACCAGTATCCATCAGCACTAGATCTGTCTTATTATCAATACTCAAAGGTGAAGAAAACATGGAATCATTCATGGTTATCAAATGACAGGATGGTGAATCTCATGTAGCCACGATGTTGTTGTTTTTTGTTCTATTAAACACTTTGGTTTTTGATGAAAGCTCAGATTTTGAGGTTTCGCCTCGTGTATCAGTATAGGGGAATGTGATGAACTGTTAGATGTGAGAGCGGAGCAGGAGGAGCTTCAAGAAGAAGAAGAGCAGAGGTACCTGCATGTCATAGGAGATTGAGCAGACGAACGGGAATGCTTTGCTTTGATGTAACATAACTGTATCGGCTAAAAATAGTTCAAAAAAACAAAACAAAACAAAAAAAAATTACAACTGTAAATATATTCACAGAAAATTTTATGAGGCTTTATTTTTGTCTTCTTTATTTTGAATTTATCCTCCATGTACTTTGCACTTTTTTGAGTGTGGAATCTGTGTGGTCGGCTGTTTCTCCCGACTCCATTGTTTCGAGGTCAGAGGGAGACAACCTCAGCGCGGCGTCACTTAAGGGAAATGTACGACACTATTATTTTACTTTTATCTCATCTGTTTTTCTGCCGTGGCTTCTATTTGGTTTTGTAAAACAGTACGGAATAATTTTCTTTGTTTGTTCGTTTGATTGATGGAAACAATCCATGTAAATATCACAAGTAAAAAAATGTATATTTTTACGACTTCTGAGTTATTACTCTTTCATTTGCAAATAAAATATTCAATGACAACTTAACTGCTGTTGTGCCGTCTTCATTTCGTCTTAGTTTTAATAGGAACTGCCTCGTTCCTATTAAAACTCTTTACTCAGTATGGTACTGTACATTAATGTTGTAAATATGTGATGATAAGTGAAACTACACATCAAAAAGCATTTTAAAAAAAAGTAATAAAACACAATAATAGATTCCTCACTCATCTTCAGCAGCAGCTCAGAGGCCACTGGCCATGGTGACGTAGTAATAAGACATTGTGATGAGATCGCAGAAGGAAGGAGGAAAAGCAGAAGAACAACATGTGAGCGAAAGACAGGTTCCACCGAGATTTGAACTCGGATCACTGGATTCAAAGTCCAGAGTGCTAACCATTACACCATGGAACCACCTCTTGACCTACTCCACTATCGTCATTTCAAATAATAGACTCCTCTCCCGAAAGCTCTGGACATCAAACTGTGTGAGTGTGTCGTAGCAAATAAAACTTGTTTTGTTCTCTTGGAGGAGTTTTGGAAGGTCGCCTGGTCCCTACGGTCCCAATATAATATTTTCTCCATTTGTAAATATTATGTCTCGCTGGGAATCTGTGGTATTCCAGAGCCTTAGAAAAAGCTCCCACATCGTCATCTTCGTTATCTCTAATGGAACTTCTTTTGACTTTGGCACAGTGTGCGGCTGGTGAGACCTACTACCCGACTTCCTGCATCTGGAAATTGTCCATTTACTTAATTGGACAGGGCTAGTGATGATAATGTCAGGGTGTGTCTTGTATCGCTACAACGAGTCATTAAAGCTAAATAAACAAAACATTCTTCCATTTTGTGTTTAATCGGATCACCTTTGTTATAATTATGTTACATTTAGTTGGAATAACCAAAACAGTTTAGTTTATGATTGACACCAGACACCAATATTTTTTTTTATAGCCATGGATTAATGTGTATTTCATATTTATTTTTTTCATTATTATTTTTCTATTTAGCATGACCAGATTGCGCCCCCCCCCCCCTAATCTTTATTTGTAGCCTTTCAGCATATACTTTTATAGTGCTAGTACTTTCATTGGGCTGTTACATTTGTCTTCTAGCTCCCCATCATCATCATCATCGTCTTTGCAGATACAAATACATCCCAATGTCATCGGCCTTAGCAGGGTCATCGGCCAGTACCACCAGTCTCTGGACTCCAAGAGGGGTAGTTCTTACTGCCACTCTTGTCAAATGCCCTTCAATCACAGTCTTCCTGAAGAATGTAATCGACAAAGCCTTAATACAGGCTTACTGTTGTATTCCATCTGAAGCAGTAAACTGAAATAAACAATTTTCTTTATTTCATTCACTTGACTCTCCTGCTTTAACGAATAATTTCCTGATATGTGGTCTTACAGGGACTCACACTGTCACCTGTAGGGTCCCCCAGGGATCAGTTCCTGGCCCCATTCTCTTCCTACTGTACATGCTCCCCCTTGGCCATGTCATCAGTCGATATGGACTCCATAATTCCATTGCAATGCTGATGATACGCAAATCTACATAAAAACTGACACATGTTCCTCCGCAGCTACTCCATTCTCATTGTCATCTTCATCATCTACCCTGTTAACTCTCTCGCTTGTCTGGAGGAGATAAAGGTGTTTATGAAAAATAACCGTCTCTAGTTAAACAGCTTGCAATAGCAAATAACAGAAACAATTTCAATTGGCACCCCACATCAGACCGAGTCTTCCTCGATAACCAGCATTACTTTCTCTGGTAACGACATTCCCCTCTCTTCATCCATCACCAACCTCGGTGTAAGATTTGACCCTCAACTAACTTTTGAATCACACAACAAACACATATGCAATATCTCCTTTCACCATGATCGAGTTCTGTTCTGCTGCCCCTAGTCTGTGGAATGCCCTCCCTGACCATCTGAGGGCTCCACAGACAACTGAGACTTTTAAAAAAGGACTTAAAACTTTCCTTTTTAGCAGAACCTATAACTTTTAATTTACATTGCTTCTTTTTGGTCATATTTTGATATAATTATTATTATACTTTTTATTGATGCTTTTATCTGCTTTTACCTTGTAGCACTTTGAGATTTTATCCAAATGTAAAGTGCGTTATAAATTAAATGTGTTATTATTATTATTATTAATATTATTATTACAGTGACTGTTGATGTAGAAAATGGGCAGGGGAATCTTTCTTCTCTTCCCCTTCAGCAGTGTATCTTGAAAGCCAACCTTGCTATGTTACACTCACCCATGACAACAAGGTCAGATACATCTATTGACCTGTCAGTCTCTTATTGACTGACATTCATCTCTTCCCTTTGAAAACTTCTTCTCAGGTTGGTTATCTATTGAGCTGCCAAGATGCAGTGTCTGTGTCTGTGTGTTGGAGATGGAATAAATCTCCTTGAATCAGCTATGCAATAATAGAATAACCAGTGTGTCCCCAACATCTGCTTGTGAAGGAGTTGCTAGATCTACATCTTTTCAACGCACGACATTCAGATTAAGCACAATCAAATTTTCAAGGCAATATCACATTTCTCCATTCGCTGGTTCATGCTGCTCTCGCTCATTGTTTCACACGATTAGTCGTCTGTGATGACACTGTCATAAAGCCATCTCCCTTCTATGCACACACGTGGAAACACAACCGCACACACACACACACCCACACAAAATCTTATCAATTAACGCATATGCTGTATGGAAATCATTCAGTTATGGCATTGGACTTCATAAACATTTATTATGATGATTTCAATCTCCCAAAGATTATTATACCTTTTCAAACGATACCTAAAAATTACTCACATATGAGCCTAGTTGAGTTATATCATTAGTGTTGAAAAACATCTACCGGCATTATGTGTCACGTTATGTGTTAAGTAACCAGACCTAACCCCAAAACTTTGTGTCAATTTGTTTTTATCTCAAATAAAAAATACCTCTGCTTTAAGCTGCCTTTAATTAATGGCCAACCCTATTTTGCTCGTGGTCTCTCAAAATCTGCAAAGTAAATAGAGTTTAATGCCTTCACAATTGAATATCAATTTCATAATAGACCCCCCTGGTATCGATTGAGGGTCTCTTGTTATCTGTAATTTGCACATGCTTCGCAAAGGATGAGAGAAACCATTACTAACCCAATATACATCATCAGATAAAACAGGCTGATAAAAATCTCATTAATATTTCTGGCTCATTTCGTCAACTGTCACTCAAACGTATGGGGACGGAACAAATTGTGTGTCATCTTCATCGAACTCTTGATTATATTTTCCTCCATGCATTGACCTTAACACTAATCACTCTCAATCAATCAATATCTAATGTTGTGGGTTCCTACGTATAATATAGTTTTGTTCATCAAAGAAAAAATAAATTAAATGCACAGCGCACAGTTAAATATTGCTCGATGGAAAATATTAAAGTTATCCTCTCAATGGGTTCTCGGTGAGTACAGGTAATGTACATGAGTGGCTTTGCCTAAAGCTCCCTCTGGTGGAACTTAATACAGTTTGTGTTCCAAATGTAAGAACAATGTTATTATAATTAGTATAATATAGTTGAGTAAATATCTTACTGTTTGCGATGCAATAAAAAGAATAAAAGCTAATCTGAGTAGAAACACGGTGGTGATTGCAATAAATCCCTTTCTACCATTTTGATTAATTCTGTGGACTCCTACCGGTGTTTTGTGTCTTTGCACTCATTATCTCTGGGTAATGAACATTCCTCTGTTACACACATGCAAAGCATATTTCACTTTGACAAATACGTTAATTATAGGGCTTCTATAAATTTATCCAGTGAGGTTAATAGGATGCTATTTTTGACATTTTTGGGCTGCTGCTATTCGACTTTGAAAAGCTGAGTTGCCTGCAGACAGACTGTGGAAAAATAACCATGTGGTTCCATGTGATGGGTTCAGTTATGATGAATGCTCCAATGACATCCCTTACAAATACGTATGGCTGAGAAAACCTACTGCTTAAGCGCAACAATGGAGATGCGTTTCATTCAGAGCTAATCATGCCTGTTGAGGATGACTCACCTTTTCTGCTTTGTGAACAAAAAAAATGCAGAAGCATCAAGCGCCCGATGTGCAAACATAAATTTTAATCTGAAAGCTATTAGTCCATCTATTTGAAAAATGAGGCTATTTGAAAAATGAGGCAATTAATGGTTGAGTATGTTTTAATGGAGTAAGCAAGTAAAAATAAGTGTTGGCGAAATTAGAAAAAGCTAATCGTATACTCTCCAGAGTTAAATCGATCAGCTGTGGAGTTCACCTTCACACGCTTCATGTACTTACAGGTATTTGTTTACAAGGCGTCGGTCTAAAAATGTTGAATATGTTGTCCATTAAGGGTACAGCTTGCATTATTAGACAGACTAACAGAAATGAGCCAATCAGTCTCGCCAGGAGGTTGTACCCAAAACTGCCTTGAGGGACTCACCAGTATTATTGGTTTCATATCAGTGCCTCCCTTTTTCATGATTGATACATAAAGAAAAGTCTAATTTGACGTGTATGAGAATGTTTCTACATAACAACCATTTAAAATGGGATGCGGCCTGTAAAGAAGAGGTTTTCAAGGGCGGCATCAAGCCCAAACAGAATGTTTCAACTACCAACCAGGGGAAAAGTCGGCATCATGTTATCTACTTATCGAAGGCCGATTGTTCGACCCTCGACCCCTGCAGTCGAGAAGTCTAAATGTTTATGATAAAGATACTAAACACCAAGTTGCTCCTGATGACTGCTCTGGCGTATGAATGTAAATGGTTCTGGTTCCCAATGAGCAGGTGGCACCTTTTATTTGATTCATCAAGCAGATTAGAACCGTTCAGGTACAGTACATTTAAAGTTTCTGCTCTTTTCCTCCATGTCCTGTCCCGAAAGAAGAGTATCAGGTCCATTCCCACGACAAACAACCTCATATACCCCACTGCAATACAATTCATCTTCCTCATCTTTGGTGGCAGGGATCTCTGTGACCATCTGCTGGGCTTTCCTTTTCTGAGAGCCTTGGCCAATTTTTGCTGCCAGTTTGTGTTGTCGATGTCTCTCTTTCCTTTGCTGGCTGGAGTGGGCTTTTTGGAATGACAAATGAGATGGTCCATATGTTTTCTTGGTTAGATGCAAAACATAAAAGCCATTCTGAATATAAGTGTATGCAAGGACACCAAAGCCGCTGATAGAAATCTCAAATTAAATGTGAGGGTTTATCTGAAAAACAGTATTTTTTTTAAAAAAGAAAAAAAGAAGCTCCCCCTACTGAGTATAGTATGAACTATTCGAGTAAAATCTGATTTATAAAAGATAGATTTCCTGGAGAGAAGGGTTTTTTTGTAAAAAGAAATAAAAAAAAAAGATCCCTTAGGGACTAAAATATAATACATACAAGACAGATGGCCATAAGTAGATTTATATGCACAAGGTTTTGACCAAATCTGACCAATGGTAGAAAAATGATGGCCCAAAAACTTTTATAGATAAAGCTCCTACTAGTGTAGGAAATATATATAGCCAAGCTTTCCCAAAATAAATGCATTTTCTCCTCAAACTAAGGTAAATGTGGGTATAGATTTCATCATTTTGAAAATGTTCAATAAAATAGATTTTGAGTAACTGTATTAAAATGAAGAATGATGATTCCATTACACTCCCAATTTCCAGGTCACATAATATATTCCTCTTATAAGCAGATTTTTAGAAGTATAAACTGCCCTAATAACAGTTGAAGAACCAAGTCATATATTAACTTTCTCAATTAAGTGAGAGTTCTTTCAAGGTCACATGCAGGTCCCTAGGCTCTGCTTTGACACAGTTCCAAATAGATTCAACCGCCGCAGATACATTATTAGTACAGCTTGGTTGGAGCAGACTTTTAAAACTTGGTTGACAGGATGAGACCAGGTCATGGCTTTTGGACATCTCATCCCTCAGTTGAGGCTGGAGGAGCCGGCAGAGGACGAGACATTCGGGAGCGTCACCCTGCTTCCTTTCTGGCACGGGAAGCCAAATTCTCCCAGCAGTGACAGAAGTTGGCACAAGTAAGGTTTCTGCAGAAGCTGTCTGAGGAGCTTAGGCATTAAGGGAGGAGGGAAAGTTATGAAATTGTGATTTTAGTCAGGTGATTTGAAATTAATTTAAATTTACATTACAAGAATATAGCTGTAGCCTTACATATATGGACAAATATTGAATAATTCCCCATGATAATCCATTTAAAACCTGCAATGAATCTGTTGTCCACACTTGAATTTAATATTGCATGAGTATAGCGAGTCTTAGTCACTTGTCAGTTGTGCAAGCTTGTCCCAGGTGAATAATTTGAGGTTTTGTATAATGCTGGTGTCAGCCCTTCTGGCAGTCTCTGTGCAAGTAGAACACCAAAAATGTCACTGCAATCCTGACAGGTTCTTGAGCAAAATTTGCTGCTGTTTCTTCTTCTGGGCTTGTTATAAATCTGCATCATTATTTTGCATTGCCTGTAATTGTATTTGCTTGTCACTGACCAAATGATGATTTGATTCACAAATCAAATCAAAATGTGACAAATTGACTCATTTAAATCAGTGTTTATGCAGCTTCTCACGTGGATGATATTTAAAGAGTGTAATACTAACTAATATAAAGCTCTGATAAACAAAACTTTGCTTAACTGCTCATCATCAGGAAAAAAATGTGAATGTTTGCTGCCAGATGGTGAATGTAAGGTTAAAACAAGTGACAGGCGAAGTCAGAATATCACACATAATCTCATTAAAGTAGAACCTGTCATGCAGTGGGTGGGATATATAACATGGCAAGGGTACATTTTATCCTGAAGTCGATGTTTGGAAGCAGAAAACAATGCACAGGTGTAAAGATCTGTGCATCTAAGCTAGACAACTGGATCGGGGCATCTCCAGTACCGGAGTGGTCTGAACAGGTTGGTATCGTCCAAAAGTGGTTTCAAGAAGGACAACTGGTGGACCAGCGACAGGCTGTTGGGATCCCAAGGCTTTGTTTTTGTTAATATAAACCTTTTAACTTATAATGTTTTCAACAAGAAAAAATAATCTGTGGAAAACATTTTTTTGCATAGATCATTCAATTCATTAATTTAATACCATAGACATTGTAAATTTACCACAAAATGACAAATGATTTGGTTAAACTTGTTTTAAGACAGTTAGAATTGACTTCTGACCTAAAATACTCTATTTTAATTCAAAAATGTCACCGTTACTGCCTTTATTATGAAGTGAAATCTCCATTTTGGTAGATTATGATTTATTAAAGTGTTGGACCCTTAATTGCGACTTCTTTTTTTGGGGGAGGGGTATTTCAAGTTACATGATTTTGTTTGGTAAGTCATCTCATATGCTCTACAAAAAATGTAATCAGCGCATAATTCCTTAATTTACAAGGTTAAAAACAACAACAACAATGCTTATATAAAGGTAACACAACTTGGATTATTACAAAGACATGTCTGAAAATGAAAAAAAAAATCATGTTAGTGTGAGCCTTCAAAATGTGGGCTGTCATATAAATGTGAAAATATGTGTAGTCACCATGGGCGCATTTGGTACACAGTACAATTTTATTTAACAATAATCTCTTGTTTGGACTTTGGCAAGATGTTGAGAAATAACCAAACAAACTGTCATCTTTAGATAAGGTTTATGAGCCTTGACTATTGCAGGATGTAACAACAAGACTACGGTGCGAGAGATTGCTGTGAAACTGCAAGACATGCCTGCTAGTTGCTATGGTAGCTGCCACCCGGGACAGTTAAGATCTAATTGGGGCTTTGTCTAATATGAAAACTGGCTGTTAGCAGCCACAGTGGTATGATGATTAGGCATCCATCCCTTCCTCTGTTGAGCAGTTATCAACCCCTCCGATGGCAGGAATCTTGTGATTCTCTGGGTTGAAATGATGCACGCAAACTGTGCCAGAGCCAGATTACACAGCTCAGTTAGGGTTAGAGTACTAAGGGGCATCTGTCTAATGATGCAGCCTCTGCAGAGAGGTTCTGGGCTGAAACAAATTGTGAGAAATGCCAAATACCCTGACTGTGGTGAAAACACACCAGGGCAGATTCTGCCGTGATGAGCATCTTCAGTGTCTCGTCAGCTGCTCCACATCCCCGCTTTGTGCCTGGATATAGCACACTCTGAAAATGTTAATGTTTCATGAGGGTATAACTGGTGTCACTCATTTGTCAGGTGTCCAAACTTGTAATTTTATGGTTTATTTAGTTGGTGCCATCCCCTCTGGCTGCGTCTGTGCCGGCTTGACGCTGCAGTCCTGACAGCTTTCTGAGCTACGCCGCTGAAATCTGACGTTATTCATCACTGAATCTTTTTTTCTTTTTTTCTCTCTTTGACGTCGTTCACCAGATGATGACATGGTTCACACGTCAAATCCTAACAACAAAAACCATCTCAGTCAGTGTCAGTGCAGCCTCTCGCTCACATGATATTAAGGGAAGCTGTAACTTCTGCTCGCCGCACACACTACAGGTTCGGTCAGCAGGAATTTTACTGCCTGTTGATTGAATTGCTTTCAAGGAAGCACTAATAAAAAATGAATCTAGTCCAGCCTGTAACGCTTCTCCTCGGCTGGCATCAGTCCAAATGGATCAGTACGGATGTTTATTTTACCTCGACTGCTTATTTCTAATCAGCAGAGCTACAAGTTCTCTGCAGCAAACCTTGATGTCAGACTCTAGCTGCTGGGATACGGATGACAGGGATGGAGAGGACCGACAAAAGAGCTAAAGAAAGATTACGGAAATGTCATAATATGTGATAATAAGGAGAAGTAAGGAGTTGCTGCAATGCCAAATATTCAAACACATAAGATGCAACCATATGACCCCATAGTTGACCCCTTGGCTGAACTACAGATGCGCAGCGACAGTCAACAAAGTAAAACGCTGAATGATGAGATGGAGTAACTGTAGTGAAGAAGAGGCAGTGAATCAGAGAAATCAAGTCTTATTCCAATGAAACATAAACACATCTGTTGATGGATTTGGTGCGAATCCAGCGTAAGTGAGTTGAGACAGCAGTACAGCATGATGGCGTTCTCTTCATGGAGCCGTCACCTTGTCTGAGCATTTGCTCAAAAGCTGACACTATCAATGATCCCAAGTAA
Source organism: Lophius americanus (assembly GCA_037951165.1). Lineage (NCBI taxonomy): Eukaryota > Metazoa > Chordata > Actinopteri > Lophiiformes > Lophiidae > Lophius > Lophius americanus. The sequence goes on along the minus strand of JBBDHG010000090.1, from coordinate 741,071 downwards.
TAATAAAAAAAATTAAAAAAATGTGCTTGCACCTGATGCTTGGAGTCTGTCCTCACATCAAAAGCTGACATCACACCGGTTAATTAATTGGTATCAGAATTAGGGACACGGGACTATAAAAAGGATAGTCTTCGACTCCCTAATTTTCAGAATCATCACTTGGCTGCTCAAATGCGATTTGTCTCTTATTTCTTATAAAAGCCCAATGCCCCCTGTTGGGCTTTAATTGGAATGCAGGGTCTTAAAGAGAGAACATCTGGGGATTTCATCTACAAACGGGCTCCAAAGACCATAAACCGTCAAACTGACAACCCTGTTTTGATACAAGACTCTTGGACTAACAAGAAACCTCTCAACAAAAACACCTTTGAGACAGAAAGAACTCATCCCAATGACTGTGGATAACAAGACTCTGGAAAGCTGGCACCAGATAGGGATTCATCATTTGGAGGACTACTATGAAAATGAATTGTTGATGTCCTTTGAGGACCTAAGTAGGAAGTATGACTTGTCCATTACCTGACCTTATCTACAAGTAAGATCCTTTTTTCTTCAAACCACTCTGGGACCCAAAATGGCTTTACATGAGCTCAGTGATATAGAATAGTTGCTTCATGAAGAAAAAGTATTGAGTTTCTTATCAAAAGAATACTCTCCTTTAATGGATAAAACTGTAAAGCCTGGATTAAACAAATCTAGGGGCACCTGAGAGTCCGACTCGGATGTAACGATTGATACAGAGCTTTGGTCCAAATTATGTCAAAAAAGTGTGTCTGTCACTTTTAATTCCAGATATAGATTGGTTCATTATAAGTTGGTTCATTATAAGTTTCTTCACCAACTCTACATTACACCACAGAAAAGACAAATATACTCCTAAAATATCAAATTTGTGTGAAGATTTTAGAACTAGCGCTGTGCATTGCCAGAAAATGTATTACAATGTCATGGAAGTCAGACTCCCAACTCCCAATTGCTAAATGGTTATAGAAATGAGTAGCTGCCTACCACCAGAAAAAAATGATATACTCCTTCATAAATGTATATAACACCTCTCTTGAAATTTGGCAACCGTACCTGACCCACATTGAAGGACCACCATCGCCTTTATTATAGATCTGGTATCCTTCCAAAATTGATTCACCATTGGTCTATACTAATTAAAAATACCTTCTCTTAATATATATACATTTCTATAAATATATGTATATAAATACATTTATTTATTTATTTTTATTATATATTTCTTGTGTTTTGTAAATATTTTTTATGTTCTATTCAATTTTAAATCTCAAAATAAAATATTAAAAAAAGAACTGATATTAAACAGGGATGTAGTATTTGTAAGTATTCTCAGTACTAGCAGAAAAACTTATAAAAGATTATTCCTTTGATGTCTTAAAATATGTGTTAAGTGCTAGTTTAATGCTAGATGTCAAGTAGTTGTTTTAACTTTTTTGATTTGATTTGATGGATGTGACTTGATTAAAATAAGATTTTTTCAAAACTGGAAGGTTTGACAATCTTTAGAAATAGATTTAATGAAAAAAGTATTTCTAATGGCTTTAATGTCTTCGACATATAGACTTGTTGCCTTTGTGACAGGAAATTTGGAATATTGATTGTTTCACTGCAGAAATCTGGATTGTTTCATTGTATGAAACTCGACTGTTTCACCGAGTGAATCATCTACCGTGAGCAAACCCTTTTTCAGATGGTTCTGTTCCAGCAGGCTTCCGTTGTCATAAAGGCAACAAGAAAAAAAGAAAACAGAAGAAGGAATAAGTTAAAAAATAAGTGGAGAAGAAAGACGTTTAATAGTGTTGTGGTCTGACTAAGAAATTAATAGACGCAACGGAATATTCAGCACAAACGTTAGAAGACACTCATGACTAAGGTAGTTACTCTCTTTTGATGCACTTAAGCATGTTTTGATGAAAGAACAATCATGGTTTTGCATGAAAAGACAAGAGAGAGAATAGTTTTACAAGCGTACAGCTCCCTTCCACTCAAGTACCATCACCTGCTATGAGGCTCCACATTTTTCAGCATTCCAAACCAATTATAAAATCTGAAACGTATCAAAAAATTCCCCCTAAATTCACATGAAAACTGTCTTAGACCTAAAAATAATAATTGATCCCCGTCAACTACCAAGTTACATTTGTATGTTGAAGTTTTGTTAAGCAACATGATCCCCAGAGATCGTGACTTTGAGCTCCGTTCACACCAAGTTCCCATTGTTTCTTTTAGGAAAATTATTCAGGTATCGTTCATGTATTTTCCCGAGAAGTCTTTTATGACATAGAACGAGACTCTCCATCAATCAATATATTCTCTGGCAACAGTTGGGATAGGTACCACTAGGAAAAAGCATGAATTGTTCACTTATAATCTTCATATATGATGCCTATAAATGCATGTAGCAACAAATCCGGTTTAAATTCTGACGTTGGTTCCTCAGCTCCCTCTTTGGGTGGTGTGAGGGTGGATTCAGCGCCTGTAGAAGGGTACTAATGAGGCTTCAGTCAAGGCTGCCACGGGTAAATGAGGCGGATCCCAGCCTGGGTGAAGGAATTGATCTTTTCTTTTATCCTTTTGAAATCTCACACAGATGCTCGCTCTGATAATCCACAAACACAGCCCAGATCAAAACACTGATGCAGTGTAACCTAAATCTGGGTTTAAGAAACATGCACCACCTTCCTGGACTATTTCTGAAAGGCAGACTGTTGAATAAAAAAATAATAAGAATAGACAGCGAGACAAAAGACGTTGGATTGCCTTCATTCCCATTGAAATGTTAAACTTGAATAAAAATAATTGACATCTGGGATGGCGCATGTGCATCTCAAACAGGCTCTCTCATCCTTTGTTACTGACGCTACTTCTATGCATCTACAGTGTAAATCTTCTGCTACAAAACTAGTGAAAACCTGCTGGGAAGCACAAAAAAACACCTTTTTTTAAATTTCAAACTCTACCTGCAGTAGAGACAGATGTATGTGTTTACAAAAAGAATCATTTAAATTGTCCTTGGACTGTATATCTAAAAGTCTTTCTTGTATGGCAAATATTTTAAGACAGTGCCAACTTTAAAACTGTAAAACTCAAAGGGATAATGTAGAGGTCGGAAAAACAGTTCAAGATAAATTGGAGGCTTTAACATAACAATAATTTTACACCGATTTAATAAAGCTACTTTAAAAATAAACACACTCAACATTTCTTTGTAAAAATCCCAGTAATTAATGGACAACTACTAACATTTAAGTAACTGCAGTAATACTGGTTACCGCTATTTTCTGCAATGATTACTTACTGTAATTATCCACTGTGATATTTTTTTTACAGTAATTGAAATGTTACTGTAATTCTAGACAGTTGATTATAAGGTACTATGATTGCGTAAAATATGTGATCACCTATTTAAATTATCTAAGGTACATTATCATTTAATGTGATTGCTGTAATGTCATTTTGTTACAATATTCTATTATAAAATCTATTTTTGGACGGTATGTGATATTTAACTGTAATTCTCCGGAGTATTTGATCGGTCAATGTGATTTTGTACAGAATGTGTAGTTTTACTCCAAGTATTACAGTACATTATTGAGTACTGTGGTTTTGTACAATATGTGATCATACTGTAATTTTCAACAATATTTTACAGTGCAATGTGATTTAGTACAGTATGTGATCATTTACTATGAATCACTACTATGTATCATTCGAAACTTTTTTTTTTTTACAGTATGTGAATTTCTGTGATTTTCTACCGTATATTATTGTTCAATATGATTTTCTTCTGTATGTGATAATATACTGTAATTATCTACATCTTATTATCTTTAAATGGATTTTTTTACAGTATTTGATAATATGCTGAAAATTATCTGCTGTATATTATTGTTCAATATGTTTTCTTCTGTATCTGATGATATACCATAATTCTCTATAGTAGATTATCTTTAAATAGGATTGTATACAGTATTTCATAATATATTGTAATTCTCTACAGCCTTATTGGACGACATACTGTGATTTTCTACACTATGTGATTATCGACTGTAATTCTCTTCAGTTCAATAACATTTAAATGTGATTTGGTACCATATGTGATCATTTAATGTAATTCTCTCTAAATATTATTATTATTATTATCTTTTATGTATTAGTTTTTGGTCGCTTACTGAAATGATTTACAGTAAATACTTATTATTATCAATGATATGCTACTAACTATTATTGGTTATTGGGATGTTCTGAATGTAATCCATTACTGTGATTGTCTGACAGTAGTGTCTTATTAGTCTTTTCTAGTCAATCTTAGATAAGAATCATTTTTGATTGAATACACGTTTTTCTACTGTGAAATATGTACTTATTTTCTGTGAATAGAGACAGTAAATTACCGTGGGTTTCACATTCATTTATTGTACTGTGTGTTCTTGTCGTCTGTTCTTAAAGCTTTCTGCATTCTGTTCCTCAGACAGAAGCACTGTGTACTGCAGAGAACTCTGACTTGTCCACAAGTTAAACTTTTATTGTCTCAGAAGTCACTTCATGTAAATAATAAATGTTAAGTCGGATGGTTTGGTCCATAAATTATCAATTTCCCCGTCTTTCAGAGGCTCAGCAATCAGGCAGCTAGTCGGCAGAGTCAGTAAAGCTCCTCAGCAACGTAATTAGATTCAGATAATCCAAACAACAAAAGTGATAATCCCGCTCAGATTCGCTGCATTCTGTTGGTGTTAAACTGGCCGACCCGCTAACAAACTGCAGCCAGACAAATGATAGAACCCGACTGTTTGATTGGATTACAAGCTGCAAGTTTACCCACATTACCCTTAGATCATATGTCACACTGTGAATTTGATGGATGCCTTGGAAACAACCATGTGCCTTTGTTTCTGCACCAATGTCACATCTTGCGTAACAGGAAGACTAATAAAAATGTAATTTGTTGTACATGGCGGCATTTTTCTATCAAGCTTGCATATCAACAAAGCATCAAGTCGGTTATATACGCATAATACAGTGTATTTGTATTCCACAGCCTCTCGTTCTCTGGCTTCAAAAGCTCAAAAAAGGTTTGTTTGCCTCCAAGGGCATTGCCACAGTGGAAGACTCACCAAGGGCAGCTAATGAGCCAGCGCAGGGTAATTGATTAATTCTCTGCCTCCCTATCTCAGAACCACGCAGGCCAAAGATAAAACAGGCTGAGTCCCCGGGGTCATTGCTCAGTAAAGCCCTACAAAGTCATTTCCTTTCCTCTGACTGGAGAGTCTGATTAATTATAGACCAATAAAAACTCCAATCAGGTCTAATTAGTGAGCATATTGAATAAATGCAATCCTGCACTGTTAGCAGGTACCTTAATGGTTGTAAAGATGCAGCGGTGCTCTGATGTGATATCAGGGATTTTTCCTCAGGCTACTGTAATTTATTCCTTTTGTACGGCCTTTTTTAAAAGCAGACATTAGAGGAATGCTAATTCACTTTTAGAGGGGTGATATCCAAGAAGATGTAATAGGTGATAAGATGCCAAAGCCTTGTTGCACCTTTTCATCAAAGGTACAGTTTCTCTCATCACCGAAGACAATTTATGTGCTTCTACTTTACCAGTATAAAATGATCGTTTCTCCCGCAAAGTGAACTAATCTTTGATTTATGTGGTTCCATTTTACAGAAATAGAATAAATTATTAGTCCAGAAATCTATGCATTTGTTCCAATCCCACTGGAAAAAATGACATTTAATATCATAATTACTCATCTAAGTTACGTCAACCGGTCCTCCTATAAGGTTGGATGAATTATAAAAGATTAGAAAGGTATTACTCCGAAATTCAAACGTCACTTATCACAGTGGCACTTTTAGTTATTTAAACCGAAAAGTAATCACGTAATCCAAACCACACAGTTCATTTACACAACAGCATTAGGATGCATGTGCTGAACATGCTTAAGCTGAATTTTTTAAACATAGTTACTGTATGTTGACATGACTAGCCATAATAATGTGATGTTTATACATTCTATTACCGCATGGATGGATGTTTCTATCATATCGACATGCTGTAAGATTGTTTCAATGCAACTCAAAGGTGAGCTTCACATGTGAGGCTTATCATAGATCAAAGAATGTTAATAACACAACAATGAAATACACTTAAGGAAATAATCAGGAAAAATGACAAAGGTTTAAATTCACTTAGAGTGGTGTGGAGTCCTTTCCACATGGTGGCGCAATAGCATCACTCTTCCTTCCTAAGTAATACTGATGAGTACTTCTGAGCAGAGAAAAAAAGACTCAAGACTTTATTAACGTTTCATATGTTTTTTTTAAATTATTTTTTGCCCAGTTCAATGTATAATTTCCAGAACTAGTTTTAGTCAAACACATTCAATGATAAATGAGCAGAAGATCAAATGTATGTCCCTGCACCTCACTTCATGACTTAATGACTATTATTATTATTATTAATATTATTATTATTTATAGTAATAAGAGTAATAATCACTCCTATTATTAATAATCAACAGTCACACACCACCGATTGTTTCATGATCTGGCTCCCAAGGTTAACAGGAGGGAGTAGAAATTAGCATGAATTTGTATGGGACTAGAAGTGGAGAGATAGTTGTTTGGGATTATTGATGGGAATAAAATATGAAATGTTTCAAATTTCATTAAAATTGAGCTTCACAAAAAAAGTGATTTGCGGTCTTCAAAGTCACAATACCATTGCATTCATTGGAATAAACCAAAAATAATAATGGCTCCCTAAAGCAACTCAACTGTATTGGAATTAAACTTCAAAAGTTAAATACAGAATACTGCTGCCCTGATCTGAATGTTCCTAATCTGCTATGTTGGCCAGTATAATTTCCAGCACCATCACTTCAAAGTAAGAAAGTTAATTTATTTATATTTTTCCCGTGTCTAGGTGGGTTTCCTGTTCCCTCCTGGTGCTGCAGCTTCTGTTTTTCTTACAACATGTCAGCTGGAATGGGCTCTAGTCCCTGTAACCTGGCAACGGTATTCATGGAAAATGCATTGATGGAGTACCTCTTTGCTCCATCCATGCAGAGCAAACAGGTTCTGTTCAGGCACTTCCACTGCAAAGAAAATGAAGCGAAAGGGCATAACATAAAACGTTAAGTAATCAAGACATGAAACTAATAGTATTTTTTTAGCACATTAGTCATCAGTTATTGTGCTATTTAACTGTATTTATCCCCCTTATCTTAACGTTTTATCACCAACCCCTTTAATCTGCTCACCTTGCTTTACCCTTCAGCTACGTCCCCCCCCCCCACACACACACACACACACACACACTCAAACACCAGCAAACACACACACCCCCTTACACCTGTGTTCTCTGAGGGCCCACACACCTGCAAGCCCTCCTGACCCCCTTCAGTTTCTCAGTCTCCTGTGTCTGCTCTGTGGATTTTCTTTGTCAGCAGACTCCTGCATTTTCACAACAGCAGGTGAGCCACACGTGGGACAAGCTTGTTACTGATGATGTAACCGATGAGTTATAAATAAACAAACTGGAGTCTTACCGTATGCGAACTGCTTCATTAGCATTCCTTAACTCCGCATACAGAACGAAGACGAAATCCATCCAGTTTCTGTGTTTGGTTTTCAGTAGTTTTAAACGCTACCAGAGACATATTTTTCTTCATGTCCTTCGTGGTTTACCCTCGGTTACTACACGAGAATTTACCGCTAGAAAAGTAACAGACTAGAACGGCTAGGCTTCAGCCGGGTTTCTACACTCTAGTGCACAACTCGTCCACGTTGTTAGTCGTAGTCATTAACCTCTGTGAAACAACAGAGAAATATAGTGTTAGAAAGAAGAAGATCTCACGAAGGAGGAGTTAATGAGTGATAAGAGAGACTACCACTCCTGCTTCCGTTTGTGCTACGTGATGTTAGCTCTTCAGCTACTCAGTAGACCTCTTGGTTAGCGCTAAGTCACTAACTGAGCGTTCATCTTAGCACTTAGCTTAGACGAGCTAAAGCTAGTTTTAGACCTTAGCAGCATCCATAATCCCCCACGGCAGCAAAAACAACACTTAAAGGCCAAGACCTCGCACATTGTAACGAAAGCTTTGCCTCAGTTTATAAATTAAAATGGTGGAGAATCGAGATCGTATACACGTCTGAATCAAGATCGCAATTTTTTTTGACGATTAATCGCCCAGCCCTACTCATATGTGTTAGTAGACAACAAAATGTAGTTGTTTTTCAATTACAGACATTCATGACAAATATCTACATTAAACACGTATACAAAAGATCAAACAGGAGGCCGACGGAAAACACTGGCAGGAAGTTTAGTTTCAAAAAGATTTTTTATTTTATTTTAACTTTACCATTCCTCACAGTGAGTAATAACATGTTCAATGTTCCCTTGTAGGGCTGTACCTTTGAGAAATCCAATTAATCCTATTTCTTGAGCCGAGTTGGACTGGAAACCGGAGGAAACGGTCTGGGAACCATCCTGGCTCTGCTCAATGGTAACAACATCTACCCGCCAGAGTTTTATCTAATTTGTTTTTGTGTTTCACAGGTGGCTGTATGCCAGACCATGTCTTCGCTGGGAGCAGCTACCCAGCAACCAGTGGGGAGGTTACCAGTCTTATCCAAAACATAATCCACACATTACCTCACTTTGGATTTTGTGCAGGTCATAAAAGTGAGGCATGGCGTGTTTGGGAGTTCAACGACCTTTGGATGTGATGCTTTTGTAACAGCCTTTTTTCCAGGCTAAGCTATCATGCTGTTTATCTACAATGAAAAAAATGGTTAGGATATACATTGATTTTTTTTTAAATTATTTGAAATGACATTCCTTAGACCAATAATGAACCAATTAATGTTGAAATATGATCTTGTTGTGTTGAATGATGATTAAACTTGGACTAAGATGGCAGTGGCATAGAACCATAACAGCCTGTCTTATCATGTAGAATAGAAGCTATTACCGAGAGCTAACAGGATAACGTCTACAAACCAGCTCTTGTAGGCTACATGTAATGGGGTTCACCTCATTGTTAGATTCAGCCATCAAAAGGATTCAATTGTGTATAAATACACACACACATTTTCCATTTCTGCTTTTTTTTTTTTTTTTGTTATTTGTCCTGGATGCTGCTGATGTTCTTAAGCTTTATAATGGCGCTCTGTGCTCAAACATCATTCACCCTCTCTGGGAGGAATCAGCCCGCTCTGTAATTAAGTCTATTTATTCAGCATATCTAACAGAGGCAAGCAGCTTCACACGGCTGCCTTATCAAAACCAAGCACCTAATCCTTAACTGAGTCCATATATAACCAATCCCTTCATTGAGATAGGTGATGCTGGTTTTTTTCACCCCTGGATAAGACAGAGAAAGAAAGAGAATGGACTAAAGTACTCCTCTGTAGCAATATCTTTCTCCGTGCCATGACTTTAATTACGCTCTTCTGTAATTATCCTCTATCCTCGTTTCTTGGGCGATAGAGAAGTGCTGTTGGGGACCAAGGGTATCTCTATTGAATCAGAGAGGATAAATTATCTCTAATCTATGAGAGCTGAACAAGATGTTTACATTGGTGACACATCAGAGTCTGTAAATGTTATTTTCCAGATTCTGTATATCAGCCAATCCCACTGGCTTACCTGCAAAGGTTGCATGTTTTTTTGAATTTACTTTTTTTACTTTATTACTTCAATTTACTGCTTTATATTTAGTACGCAATCTCAGTACTGAAATCGGCAGCAGTTAGTTAGTAAGAAACATTCAAGTTGAAAATATTTATTGACACACATTGCGTGGTTTGTTTAGAAACAAAATTATGCAAGAACGATCAATGATAATCCAAATCATTAAACCATTAAGGGCTGGATTCTAAATGACACCAAAAATCAAAGATAAAACTAAAATCCCAGACTGATCCAACTCGAGTGATTTTCATTACAACAACTCATAATGTTACCCAGGAGTGTGTCTGAGCCCTGCATGCAAAAGGGACCTCTTGAAAACGTCTGGGGATGTTCCAGGTGTGACGGAAGATGGTGTCCTGGGGGATCTGCTCCCAGACCTGGATCAGGGCTCCTGGGCAATCTGTGGTCAGTGGAGGTGGCGTCTGATGCAGCAATAAAGATCTATGTTGGATTTAGGTTCGGGGAACATGAGGATCAGTCAATGCCATCGAAACCTTCATCCTCCAGGAACTGCCTACATACGCTGACCACATGAAGCAGGGCATTATCCTGGACTAGGAGGAGCCCAGTGTCCACTGGACCAGTGTAAAGTCTGATAGTGGGTCTCAGTTTCATCCTGGCACCTAACAGCAGTCAATGTACTGTTGGCTAGCCCCTGGAGGTCTGTGAGACCATCCAAGGATCTGTCACCCGAGACCATCACTGACCCACCACCAAACCTGCCCTGCTGGATGATGATGATGCAGAAGTATTAAGTTTTCCACAGCGTCTCCAGACTCTGTCGCGCCACATGACCTCAATTCGATCCTGCTCTCGTCTGTGAAGTGAACTGGGCGCCTGCCAATTATGCTGAACACCAGTTGGGCTGCACGGTGCTGGGCTTTGAGCATGGGTCCCAGTGGAGGACATCGGCCCCTCATGCCACCCTCATGCAGTCTGTTGCTGACAGTTTTCTCAGAAACATCACACCAGTAGACCACTGGAGGTCATTTTGTAGGGATGTGGCAGTCGTCCTCCTGTTTCTCCTCCCACTGAGGAGCATATACCAGTTTGGCTGCTGGGTTGTTGTCCTTCTACGAACCTGTCCGGCTCTCCTCATGTAACGGCCCTTCTCCTGGCATTTCCTTTATGCTCTTGAGACTGTGCTGGGAGACACAACAAACCGTGCAACTGCACGCAGGGATAAGCCATCCTGGAGGAACTGGACCACCTGCGCACCGTCAGTGGGCTGCAGGTACTGCCTGATGCCACTAGTAGTGACAAAGATACCAGCGGAACACAAAACTAGAGAAGAATCAGTCAGGAAAGATAAGTAGAGAGAAATGGATTGCGACCAACACCTGCTGAACCATTCCCTTTATGGGGGTTGTCATGTTTTTGCCTCTCCATTTCACCTGTTGTTACTTTTATTTGTACCAAAACAGGTGAAACTGATTCACAATCACATTTTCTTTCCAAATGGACAGATTGATATCCCTGAAGTTTAATTTGCTTGGTGTCATACTGTCATGATTAAGTGGTCCCTTTATTTTTTTGAGGAGTGTATTTAATATGTATGGATTATAGTTGTAATGCTCACTAGGAGGCGGGTCTCAGTGTCTGTCAATCAAGCTCGAACAATGAATTAACAGAGTGGCAGCAGCATTAGCATGAATAAGTCAGAAGAATAAAAACTGTAGAATTATTTCGGAGGTGTTACACCTCCTCAGACTTCCACATCATCCTACAGGAAGGCATAACATTGCTAGGGTTCGTGTAAATTTAGCAAGTCCCTCATAACACCAATTAGCAAGTAGAGGCTCCAACCTGTTCAATGTTTACCTATACATTTTATTGCCTTGGGTTTTTCAGAACCACCCAACGGTTTGCGCACACAAATGTCCCAAACACAGAATATATTACACATGATTTATAATAATTAGTATATATGAAAGTCTTTGGTGTTCAGACCCTTCAGGGAGATCGAGGTCTAAGAGTGTCTGCCCTTAGTAGCAGAAAGGAATAATACCGTTTGCAGTCTTGATATTGGTGGTGGTGGCAGATGACACTACCGAGACTGATGAAAGATAAGGCTGATGGATCCGCGAAGACTAGGCGCTGAGGAGGAGGTTGTGGGTGCTTGAACCAGCAGCCTGAAAGAACTTAATGGTGAAGGGATAAACATGCAGGTGTGACACAGTGATATGATGGATGAGGCTGCCTGAATGAGAGAAGCTGATATTAACAGACGCACCACACCATGGAGCAGGTAATTGAGACCAAGCATGTGTAACAGGTTAAAAATAGTAGATGGTATGAGCAATTACTGTGCCCCGAGTGTGCAAGAGGATAGTCTTTCTCACTGAATTTTCAGTAGAGTTCAATCTGGAAAATAAAGACATTTTCTAAGTGAATGACTATTTCAAGGGTCTATATTTCCTTTTTATATCCATTCTTTATATTATGCTGTGAAACATAATTTTGAATACTTTGCATCTTTTATGAATAAATATGAGGAGACTTCTGGTAATTATCTCCAGACTACGTTGAACAAATTAAGCCCCTGGAACATGCCCACCCTAAAGCAGTTATGATTTCCCTGTTCAGAATCCTTTCTGAATCGCCTCTGTTAAAATGAAAAAGAAGTTTGCACTGGAGTTTAGACTCTTTTACATGTCCTTATAGGCTTCCAGTGCTCAGTTTACAGCTGATCTAGTGATGATTAATGGATAGTTATAGGTTGGAGTTCAGATTTTTCAAAACCCTAATGTCCATAAGTTGAAATGTTGCTTCCTTTATGATTTACTGTTGGGTGTCAGATATCTTACTTTTTGAGCATCCAAATCTCATAAACCGTAATGCATCACTTGAAAAATGTGTTCACCCCGGCTTTTTCTGTATTAACATGTTAATTACCATGTAAATTCATAAAAACAGAGCATATCAGCTCTCCCTGTCTGACGTGCATCGATTTATTGCTATGAACCATGACGTATCGGTTCAACAAATCCTGAAGAAATATGATATGCAGATCTGAATAAGATTTCCATTTGTACAACCACAACGCCCATGGGTTCCTCCGCAAGGTCGACAAACAAATAACAATACAATTTTTATCAATCAAAGCAATCAAGCAGGTGTTTTGTACGTCACACGAGTATCATTGTGATTGAAAAACAAATTAAACTTTATTATATACTGAAAAACAATTCTTGGCTTCTCCTTAATTATTGATTCATTAATTTGGAAAAAAATGTTCTCAAACAGATATATAATGCATCATTTATCATCAGTGTGGCTTGCCAAATCAGAAAATATTCATAAAAGTTGTTTGAGAACGGAAGAAAGGTAGGTAGACTGTAATAATTGCAGTTTTAATTAAGCCATAAATCATCTCAGAAGCATCTTGGTTCTCCAGAATAACAAAAATGATACATAAGTTGCTGTTATGAGTCTCTCTGCCAATAAAGTTATGTTGTCACTGTGATTGTTTTCTTATTTGTTAATGAGCTGGAGGATGATTCAACCAGTGAACTGACTTCCAAACTTGGTTAAGTGACGGGGGTCAAAAGAAACCATAAACGTAATTGAGTTTCCTCTCTTAAAAATAATACCTTATACTTATATAGCGCTTTTCAAGATACCCAAATATGCTTTTCAGAGTATAGTCAGGTTTCCTTTGACATTTGTCACAACTTCTCCACAAATAGGTTGGCATTGACAAAAAGAAATGATTCATTTCTACACTCTAAACCATATCTTTTGAAATTACAAGTAAAAAATTGTCAAATTAAAACAATAAAGGACATTAAAATTCAAAATTGGGTGGCAATGTAGTAGATTAACAGAATCATCATTAGTCAAGAAACAGTACATACCCAATTTGTCTTGACATTATACGTGGAAAAGCATGAATTTTTTTTTTTTAATGTGAGAATGTCGTGACGTAGCAAGCAAATCATAACCCTGTAAGAAGTAGAATTAATAATCTAGATGATAACATATTTCAAAATGCAATACTTACATACTTTCATTTTCTCAGACGCCAAAAAAAGACAGATGCCAGGAGGCCAAGTTTGATGAAATGGACAGCGCTGACACAGCGCAGAAACACTGGTAGCATGCAGACGCACACCAAGCATGAGCTACTACAGTACAGTAACATCTCACAAGTTAACCAGAAAAACACAAAGCTCGCAATTTATAACACCAATAAGGACAAAATAAGCCGTTGAGGAATAACCCCTAACAAAGTCCCTGAACAAAGCCAACAGAACATAAAGGACTGAACGAGGCTTACAAAGTTTTATTGTAATTTGAAATGTCTTACAATTGGTTTAAAAAACGCAGGTGGGGGGGATGGAGGGTACATTAATTTCAACCGGTCAGTATAAATAGACATGACACAATGCCGACCGGCCTTGTCGATTCCACTGCAATTCTTCAAAATATGAACACTTATAATACATTACTCATTAATATTTTAAAACCTTAATGAAAAAAACATCGGAATCAGACAAAATTTGTATCGGCCGGTCAAACTTTATAAAAATCTGTGATAGGCAAATAGAATGCAATCGGAGCATTTCTAATACATATAAATATATACATATACATATATATGTATACATACATATACACATAAATACGTACACACAACAGTTGAGCACAACACAACAGTTGAGCACAGCAACACAACACACCACCAGGGCGCACAGAAATATGAATGACATGCTAAAAGAGCCGAACCTTCCCACATCCAGAGGCATACACACACATCTGAATATGGAATCTAAATGCTGACTGTTTCTCATCAAAGTTTCCTGCCGTTTGAAAACTGAAAATTAAATATTGAAAATATCGACCATTTCCAGTCACAAAAAGAAAAAACACGACATCTATTGTACTTCCTGTGAAAACAGAATCAATCATGAGGACCCAACAGTGAGCTTGGACATTGGAAAATAATTTTCATTGAAAGCAAAATTAATGCTAAAAAAAAAGTGTGTTTTTTTTTAATGTGTTTTTTTTTGTGTGTTTAAGCGACTTTCGATACCAAGTTCAAGACTATCACTCGTATTGCACCATTCACGTCATTGACATGGACTACCATGTAATGACATCCACTCACAATATTTTCCAGCTTGACATAGACTTGTAAAGTAAACCCCCCCTACTAAAAACTTAGGCATGTTTGATGTGAAAGCATCAAGACGCACAATATTTGATGATTTCTCATTAGATACCTTATGCTAATCACATTCCCTCCCTTTAAACTCTGTCATATAGCTGACAGTGAAAATCAGTGACTGAAAAAAACAACTTATGAAAAATGGATGAAAGTGTTCTTTTAGTTAAGTGTTGCGGGTCTGTTCACGATGTCATTCAAGATTTTGATGTTGTGTGTCTTTATAACAAAGCAGCTGCTACACAAAAGCATTCGGTCAACCTGACACTTGGTTCAAGGTCAGGTTGGCACGTCTTTGCCGGTAAGCTAAACTGAAATCCCAGAAGACGACTGCTAAAGAGTGTCATGATGACAGTGAAACACCACAGAAAAAGAGAGTATGCTCATTATTGTAGGTACACTGTGGACACCATGAGATGATGATGATGATGAAATGAAGACTGCTTTACAAACAACCAGACAGGAACCCCCTCAGTTTACTCTCAATGCCTTTATGAAGGCCGGATAAATGGTTTGCATCAGAAGAGAGATCTGTTTTAAAACCTGTGCCATTTCGACAAAGATCAGTTAATCGTAACATTTTAAAAACGTGTCAAACATAATTCCCCATGAGACGCTCCGCCAAGCATTTCCACAAAATCTGTGCCAGAAACAACTACAGCATATCTTACAAGTACAAATGTGCACTTACAAATACACAACAATCTATCCTACAACTACATAACACGAAAACCCCCACGGAACTTTTGACACAATCTTTCCGCGGGGTTTGCGATTACTTGCAAGCATCGTCCTCAGATTTGTGCCCACACATAGGTCCGGTATCGTTCAGCTGTTACAACATTAGCTGTCGCTGTGACTCAGTTGGTAAACTATAGATTTTATACCCACAGTTTCAACCAAGCTTAACTGATGAGGTGAGAGATTTCAAAGATAAAGAAAAAATGAAGTTACACGACATCGAAACATGGGTGACAGTTGACTGATATTCAGTTCACAGGAGTGCTACTTCACGGGAAAGCGACACCGACTGTTCCAACAGCACCACACCTCACGTGAAAAAGAAAACACACACACACGTTGTGTTTGCGCGTGAACTAGTTTCGTTTGTATGCAAACTTTTGGCAGGAATTTAACTCCATTGGTGAAAACTTTGTTATTGAAGTGGCTATGTTGAAATGGGAAAAAATGGGATTGGATAAGGATCAGAGCAACTTTGACAAGAACCAAATTGGGATGGCTAGCCGACCTCGCCAAAGCATCTCCAGAGCCGAAGGTCTTGTTGTATGTCCCATGTCTGCAGTGGTTAGCACCTACCAAAGAAAGACTCTTTACACTATGGGATTCATAGTGCCAGTAAAATAAAGCCTTTTCTTGTTGATGAAAGTGCTTTTAAATCCGTGGATGGGTTTATTTCCTATATCAAAAGGAGAAAAATTACAGCGTAGTGGGGACAGGGTCATTAGGGCCCAAGTGGGCTAGTGTAGCACAAATTGCTGAAAAAGCTAAAGTGGTTTCTGTTACAAAGGTTTCTGAAAACAACGAGCACGTGGAAGCAAAAAGGAGACCTGCACAATATAATCATGTAATGATTTGGCCGATGGTTGTACATGTTCAGTTAACAGAACACGTTCCTTGACATTATCTCCTATTCTCTGTGCTGTAAAACCAGCCATCCAGCCACTTTGTGGATATACATCTGAGAACGACGACTCAGAGCCATTCTATAGCTTCCAACTTATAAATATCTCAGATGCCCTGTGGGTTTTCTGCATTTCCTGCACATCTAACGGCCGGTCCATATACTGCCGCTTGTTCTTGCTTGTTCTCACACCTACTAGCACAAAATCATTTTTATGTTCAGTTGGTCAGTGGAGCATGACAATATATTGTTTTACAGCTGGAACAGGCTGCAAGATCATGGAGCATAGAAAATGTTTTTTTTAAATACTTAAATATTCCATTTATCAGTCATGTTGCTAGTGTTTCCAGGTTTGGTACCTCAACACAAGGTGCCCATTTGAAAACACCTGAAAACTACTTTTATGGGTTTTCTCATGAGAACAAAATCTGTGATTGTGATGTTTGAAAGTATTTGCTGTATTCTTATAAATTTACAATACTGTTTGGTTTTGGTCAGTAAATAGCCGTATTTATAGAAAGTATTTGGATCTACGGTATGTATCTACAATTTAGTGATGATTATAAATGAATGAAGAAGTGGTACAGTAATAGTACTTTGTCAATGATAAATGGAGTTTTTTAGTCTGTCATGCTACTGTCGTTGAGGATTATCTGTAGGGGGGCTCAGTAGGTGGGTTCACATGGACAGCCTAATTCTGATTAGATCCGAAAAATACGTTTTATCAGAAAGAAAATGCTGCAATGCTGCAACACCCTTTTCCGAACAGAAAGAACCTTTACGAATTAGATTTCATTCCTTTGCAAGGAAGTAGTCTAAGTCCTTTCAGAAAGCCTTTCCGATAGCCAGTCGCCGCATGTAAACGCTGTATCGGAAAGCTTTCTGTTTGAGTTGTATCTGCTCAGCGTCGGGACGTAATGCTCCGCTGAGTTTTTTTCAGCGCCGGGACGCATTTTAAATATGCCGACTCCAAAACAGTACCGGTCCGTATCGGAGAGTGATTTATACATTGCAACTTTGAAATAGTTTAACATAGTTGGATGGTTATATAAACAAAGTCACTTCCGCGCACGCCCTCTTTGATGTATTCCTCTTCTGGGTGCATGTTGGCGGTCGGCGCCCAGCTCAACGAAGCATTATCGCCACCGTATGAACAGGAGTGTTGATCGTCTGCATATGTCTGAATGCGTTTCCGATTCGATGAGTCGATGCATGTAATCTCCCGGGTCCTTACAGATATCAAGTCATGTAAACAGGCGTCCGACATTGTTTTTCGGAAAGGTTTAATGGGGAAAGGAGAAACAATGTCCCGTGTAAACCCACCTAGTGAAGCACATTTAAACATGCCATGATACCAAAAGGGAACAGGGAATACAACTACTATCTTTCACTACTCCTATGACTATTACCACTACCACTACCGCCACTATGACTACACGAGCCAGCACGATATCTACTACTGATTCAGGGAGAACAAGGAAGCAGGACAGAGGAGCACAGGAGATAAAAAGGGAGGGGAGGCAGGCGAGTAACACTGGCAGGTTAAACAGACGATCTGAAAAAGTATGTGTGTAGAGCCAGGGTTTTCAATGCAGAAGTGTTCAGGTGCGAAGATGAACCAGATTGGAACCAGGTGTGAAGATGTCATGGTAGGTGGAGTCCGGTGAGGAGAGTGCGACAGGTAGTCACGCCCTAGTAACAGACTGACTGGGAGAGATTGACAGCAGACACAGGGGAGGAAGAATACAATGGACAGAAGACTTTAAGAACTAGAACATATTTGTAAAATGCCTTGCAATTGGAGAAACTTATGCTATTTGAGTAGTGGGACCTAATGAGAATGAAATCTAAACATGATACGGCGTCCTCATATGGGAACACCGACACTGGGTCTATTCTACTGCGGAAGACAAGAAAGTCATCAGGGAGTATCTTTTATCAAAACAGTTTTTTCTAATGCAAATATTGCAACATCCACTTTAAAATATGATACAATTTAATATTTTTATGTTTACTTGTATGGATATTTATTGTATTTGTACAGTGTGTAGTTCTATGTGTAGTTCTACGACGTGCGCTACTGCCTTTCATGACCGGGTCACCCTCGTACAAGAGATCCTTGATTCTCAATGGGCAGTTTTTTTTAGTATATATGTATATGTATGTATCCTGGTTATATAAGGTTAAATAACCAAATAAAGTAAAGTTCAAACAAAGAAAGCAACAACTGAAGTATATTCATATGTTTAGTACAGATGATCAAAAAGATTAGAAAACCTTTTCTTTTCCATTTTAGCAACCCTAAAGTACAAACAATGAAACTGAAAGCACAGAAAGAGAAAAACACAATTTCTTCATTTCAGTTTTATTATATTAGTAATTCAAATGTGTCAACACCAAACCTGGCGCGTGAAATGATGTAAAACCGTTTTTAGACACAGGAACACACTGCATGTCAGACATGAGATGTCCCACTGCAGCCACTTTCTGTTTTGCAAGTATCATTCCAATGTCGTCGCACGAGTGCTTCATAATTAACTTCATGTCGGCTCATTAGTGTTCTTAGTTCATAGGTGTTGGATTTTCATGACACATAAAAAAAGAGCCATTGAGAAATAGAAATCAACATATTTTGCTGTTAAAATTTCATTGATTTTCTCCTTGTTTACCCTTTTTGTTTGAGTGCCACCAGACTCATCATGGCTGGGATTGCCATAACTTTGGCCTCAAACTAGTCGGTACAATATGCCAGTAAAGCCAACATAGTCCAGATTTGAGGCCCAGAGGTCTAAGTTAAGAAAACTGCATCTTATCAATGCAATTCTCGACATCTGTTTCAAAAGGCTGAACAGGATCTTTGTGTGTTTGATCTTCATCAAATTCTAGTTTTTACTTCACTTTCCCATGATACTTTGCAGTGATTTGCAATTTATCAGCATTTCACCGTCAGGACAGAAAAATATTTTTGCACAGTAACTTTCCATCAACGTTTTGCAGAGACATTAAGACTGCAGGCGGGGGGCTTCCAGCACGGTGAGCTAATCCACAGCTTAGAGCAGCCTGCTTTACTTTTTAATCACAATGAATTGTTTGTGCTGTTTTAATTCTTGAAACAATTTCCTGGCTCGTTTGATTACAGCTTGATTGGGTTTATTAGAGAAAACTGGTATTTCTCCTGACGACACTTGTTCACCGGAGTGTTGGACGTCTACAAAGAGTTTATTGTTTAGAGGGTGTTTGTCTTTTTAAGTTGTTATTGTGTTTTGACAAATCGAGGAGCGTACTTATTATGTACAGATCAAAAAGCTACAGGGCAAGCTTTCTACTTTCTATGCCAATATTCTTACTTTTAGATGTAGAATCTTTCGGCAGCCCTGAGCCGGCCCAGCAGCCGCGCGGTGAAGGAGGCTTTCCCGAGTTGTATGGGAGATACTTGAAGATTCAAATCAGCTGAAGTTGCCAAGTTGAATTCCCAGCAGCTGCTGGAGGCTGCCTCCTCTGGCAGCCCGGTGGGTTCAACTCGGCTCAGCCACCGGCACCACCACACAGCCGCCAATTAGCATGTTATCGGTGGTTTTATAAACATTTGATATGATATTTTGGATTGAAAATAAGACTTTGTCAGCCCTGTTCCATGTATTATAAGTTAAATATAAATAAAGAGAAACATATGGATTAACAATAATTTATCTGCGTACAAGATAATAAGTCGCACCAACATTTTACTTTCTCAAGGAACTTCATTGGCGTCGAAGTTCGCTTTTCTTTAACGGTAAAAAATATTCAGAGCAGCGTCTCTTTAACCAACACTCTCTCAAGTTTAATGCACAAATATGTGTAAAGTGACATCATTTATTTGTACATACCTGTTTATTGTTGATTGCGGTTAAGCCGTCTATGCTAATTCCATTAGTATGTATACCAAGCCTTAATTTATTTTCCAAATTTTTGTGTGCCAATAAAGATAATAAAGAAAATAAAGGAAGAGCCGAATTAAAGAATAAAATTAAACTACAGCCCCTGGTACCCATTGGTCCGCAGGTCTGTGTGCAGCTACCTGGGTAGGTCTTAATTTATCTCAGCGGGCCGTCCATGTAGAACCTTTATATGGGAAACACTTTATAAGAGCTGGAACATTCTTTAAATGAAGCGTTACAAAAGCACATGGGGGGGTGCATCTTTTTTGAGCTTCCTCTGGAAAAGCTTCCATTGTGTTGTGGCTTTTGCAGGGCGTTCTCCAAATGCAGTGCAAGTTTTGTCAAATTGACAAAGACGACCTCTTAATTGCCTTGTGTTCAGTCTATTTTCATGTGTTTTCTTAAGCTTCAGTTCGTTTGCGCCTTTATTTTAATTACTCACGTCACCATACAGGGCAGACATGTGTGTCCTTCTGAGTCACGTACATGTTTTGGACATAAAGTCTGATGTTGAGCATGTTTCTCTTGTGATTATAAAACTTATGTCCAGCTGTAACAATGTTACATGCTGAGCTTTTGTCCACCACCTGTTTTTTACACAGGTGACTCCTGCAGTATTTATATTCCCTTCCAACTCTGCCGCTCTCCTGCTGTTTCCCCTTTAAACCGTGAACAATTTCAGCATGGAGGGAGAGAGTTGGCGGTGGCGGTGGCGGTGGCGGTCAGAGGCGTGTGGGGAGTGTTGTAGTTTCAGGGTGGATTCTCATAATACTGCCTTGCTGTCCTCTTTCTTCTGTTGTGCATTAGGGCTAAAAGCTCAAAATAGAATATCTCCAGAGACTATACAATCCCGGGCATGGTAGCTTTAAGCACACACACACACACACAAACACACACACACTTGAAACGTAGCCTATCATTTCATGTATTGGGGGGGTAAAGGGATTTGCAAGTGTCCCACTGTACAGTGACTCATTTCCAAAGACTTAGTCATTATTTCTATTTTTACATCCCACCAGAGGCATCCTCAGTTTTGTCTTGAGTTGATCTGAACTCTTTGCCTCTGGTTGAACGACTTTTCTTGTAATTTTCTAATCCAGATGGATTAGAAGGAAGCAAACATCTTTTACCGACCAAAGACTTCACATATCTGGATTTTCATATGATATTATAACCACACATGTTCCACAATGTAACAACAGAGGGCAATGAATTGACTGAAGAGAAATAGTGATTGTGCAGAGGTTGTCGGGGGGGGGGGTTTAGCCTTTGTGTTATTTGCATGTGATTGTGTGTATAGGGCAGTGTGTGCGTCTGTGGGTTTCTGAGCCACAGTGAATAAGACTGCATGCCAGAGCGAGTGAGCGAAAGAGTGTACAAATGGAGCAGGATCAGGAAAGAGAGTGAAAAAGAGCGGAGAAGCAGAGAGAAGAAACACGGAGAGAGGGAGGGAGAGAGAGAGAGAGAGAGAAGGGCTTTGTGTGTTATCGGAGGAGCGAGAGCAAGTTTCCCCAGGAAAAGGGAGGTGCATCCTTTTATCTCCTCACTGGAAATTTGAACTGACTTCATTCTAACAGAGGATTCCCCTGTTTTTGGAGTACGGCTCCCTCCTCTAATGTCATCCAACACTTTGTTTTCAAGCGTGTGAGGAAAAGAGAGAGACGCTCAAGAAGGAAGGTAGGAGACTTGCTCCAGCTCCCTTTGAATCCAACCTGGTGGACAGATGGCATCCGATCATTGACACCCACCAAACAACCAACCAGTCCCCGCTTGTCATCGTGAGGTAACGTATGCCAGCTCCTCTTCCCTCCATAGCTTTCAGAGAAAAAGTGCTGCATGCCCTACGTTCATTCTGCTGCCCTGTTTTTGTGTTGAATGCGCTTGGATGAATGTGCAAAATGAATTTGACAGCTCAATGTGCATGCGAGTGTACCTGATATTTAGTTCACAGGCAGCGCCAAGAGGGATGAGAGGACAGGAAGTGCTGTGGCTCCATCACCACCTCATCAGCACCTAGTGTGTCTAACACGGCTGAGTTGTTGGGATTGTTTATCAGTGGTGATAAAGGTGGACTACACTGACCTTCACATGCTGTATGCCAAAGTAACCTGAGATCAAGTAAAGCTAAATGGCTGCTAGCAGCACTTTTTAGCCTGAGTCTGCAGCCACCCGTCTGCACCCCCTGCACTAAATCAAACTTCACTTGCTTGCTGTTCTGCGTGTTGACCAGCTCCAAGAAACTTACAAATCATTGTGGCACAAGTTGTACCAGGGGCAGGTGCTGTGTTGGAAATAATAGGCCGTGTCCCTTGGGTGCACTTGTTTAGTGGTGAGAGTCGCAGGTTTGGTGTTTCGCTCAGGAAATATGGGATTTGTGTGTGTTTTTGTAATTAGTGTGGCCATCCACCTGTCAGATCTCACAAATTCAAGCTCCTACAAATTTGATTTAATAAATATATAACAATAAAAGTCTAGAATAATTTATAATAAGAAACTATTGCACGTAATTTAACACAAAAAGATAATAAAAAAGCTGTCAGGAGACTTAATGGAAACACTGGACGTGTGAGAGTAATTGAAGAAACATAAAAAGTATGATGAAATTAACTCCTCCATCTATATTCATGAGTTATTTAATCTACACAGTAAAAATGTCAGGGCTGTCAAATTATAATGATATAAGACCATAACATTCAAAATAATACATCACACTAGGAAAAAGACTTGATTCAAGAAGCAGAAGATAAATGTAGTTTTTACTGGAATAATATGTCTACTGTAAAAATGTTATATTTTGGTAACACGTTAAGTTAATAATTAGTAATAATGAATATATACCATTTTTTTTTTCTTTCAAAGTTAGATGATGTTGCTGTATGTACATTGAAAGTTACAGTTTAAAACCTTCAACCAAAAGAACATTCCTTCATTTTTCTGTTGAAACCAAAAATGCAAAAAGATATAAGTGTTGTATATTTGTTAAATATAACCCATTTTAAAGTAAATTCAATTCTAAATATTCATTGATTTACTGTCATTTACAACATAGCTATAAAGGTTAAAAAGAATTTGTAATTTATCGTGTAATTTTGCGAGTAAATGACCCGCAGCGATCTCCAGACATTTGAGAAAAGTTGAATATTTATAGTAAATTGTTGTTTTAAAAAAATGGTTTAGAAGAGTTTTTTATCTCTTTATGGTCATTTGAAACTACTCAGAATCATTTGATTTTCTTGAAGAGACATCTTCCTACACTGTAGAAATGTTTATGAGAAAGAAATTGATTACAGAAAAAAAGCAGGTAGCAGTAAAAACACCATAAATACTGCCACTGGCAATGTCAAATATCATCGTTGAGAATTGTTGTTTGTTTACAGTAACTTACAGTCAATTGCTTTGAGGAAATACCTGATAAATTATAACGCCTGTTAAAGTTATTTACAGGAAAACTACATGGAGGCACCTGACCCGCTTTCACAAATTCATACAGGCACTACATAGTTCTATTTTTCACTCCACATAAGACATTAACCCTCCTGCTGCGGGGTTGAGCAAATTTCGAGTCACTATTTATTGTTGAAAATGACTATAAGGGGACAGTATGGAGTCCTGGAGCAGGCCCACGGTGATTGAGAAAGTCCTAATGGATAACCAGAATTATGTAACCTTTAACCAACCAAAAAAAGTCCAATAAGGGTAAAACTGTTATGTAAATATCAGAAAAGTTGAGTTTATTTAATCAAAATTGAACATAAGGACATTACATAACATGAGAGTTCCTGTATTGTTACATATGTTTATTTTAATTCAAAATGAACATCTTTTAATGGTTATATACCATCTTTCTGACGTTTTCTTTCTGTAGGAATTAGGGTATGGTTCTGCTGAACGCCAAAACGGTTTTACACAATATGTTGAAACGTACATTTCCCAATTAAGTTAATCACCTTCTTGTCAATTTATATTTTTTTACTGTTAATTTGACCCAAAAAAATGGTGTTATTTTCACGTAAAATATGTGTTTTCCACAACTTATGAAACTAAGAATTAAAGGTGTAGATGTTTCCTTATTTAGGATGAGTCATTGTATGTAATGACACGACATTCTTTTTTGAATTCTATAATACAACGGTATTTGCTGTTTTAATTTTTAACAAACAATTTTTACAATGTAGGAACCTTTTTGCATTTTTGGAGTTTTCTGGGTCTAACCATCGGCTAAACAAATTTACAATACATCTCTTTTCCTTCTAATTTAACAAACAACAGTTTTGGCCACCATATCTGCTCGTAGTTTAATGAAAAGTTCCACGTATTACTTTTTTTTAACATCATAGTAATTACAGGAGTGACCATAAGATTTCCTAACTTTATAGAATTCACTAAATCAGAGGTATAAAGATTTCGGCTCTACCTCCTAACATCAGAAAACATCAGATGACCTGTTGGCCATTTGCCAGCCTTTCTTTTAGAAGCCTTGGTCTCGATACAATGCCTCTCTCAGGCAGCCGGCACTGTTGGAAATGTATTGTTTAATTTCCTAAGAAAAATAGATATCAGTCTCCATAATATCTAGTGAGAATTGAATGTAGGGAAGTTTGCATCAGAAACAATAGCCGAATAACTGAGTTCCGTCTGTGTGTAAGAATTCACACACCGTCCCTTAACGGTCCACTTTCACACCCAGTCTGTCTCCTGTCCTCCATCTCCTACTCTCAGTGTGAGATTTATGGTCTTTCTCTGTTTTGCAATCTTTTATTTTTTCTTCCATTGTATGGCTGTCCACCAGCAATAGCCATCGTCAAAGGAGTTATTATTTTCCACCCTTCTGTCTTTCCATCTTCAATCATTCTTGAATTTGATAATCTTTTGAATGCCGGGAGAAAATTTCTTCCAAAGAGGGCAAAAAATGTCCACCTGGACTCGAGGCTGAGCTGATTAGAATATGATCAGCGAAAGTAAAAGTCGCTGTAACCTCGCATAACGTGTTCCCGGCTAAAAGATTTCCAACGATGATTATGGGATATTTATGTCCCAAAGATCAGTGTGAGGTAATGTTTATCCCGGTGAACCTACACACTTATAGCCCCACAGCATCGGTCAGCACAAGCTCATTGGTCATGCTGATATTGAGCTACAGGTGAATATCTTTTGCATGATATGATTATGTTTTCTATCAGTCGCCTGTGAAAATAACTTATGACAGTATATTTCTCACTTTTAATGATTCACTGAATATTACACATCTTAATAGTGATAGTATCAATCTAGGGCTTCACAATTAACGTAAAACAAATAAGGCCTTCGTCCAAAATGCATGCTTCGCATATTGAACGCCAAGCCTCAAAGCAAATCAAACCACTGCTTGACCAATAACAAAAACATATCAAAACCTCACTCAGTGCAAACCCGATGAGTGGAATAAGAGTATCACTCAAAACGGATACCAGACTGTTGAAATGAAAATGAATTGAAGCAGAAAGTGAAGGGGTCCTCTCTAGGAGTGGCTCGTCTTTCAATCAGTAAATTAGATTCAGTGCGGCTGATGTAAACTATTGTGTCTGCCGCAGGAAGCTTATACAACACTGACACTAATACCAAAATAATCATTAACAATCATAGAATATGTGGAAAACACAGAGTTTTTTTAAACTTTACAAAATTTGGGTTAAAATCAACAGAAAATTACATGATGTTTAAGCAAAGTCACTGTTAATATGTCAAAATAATATTCTCTCTAAATGACGGATTTTGCTGGTATGAAAACATAAATAACAACCTTTAACCATATAGCAAGAGCATACCATAATGTATGCAGAAATAAGATGCTGAAAATATGGACTATATTTGTATACAATTGTTGAATTCTGGGTTTAAAGTTAGAATTGTAATTACAGTAAACTGTAATTTACTGTATTGCCGTGTATATATTGCTTGTATTTTTTACAGCAAAATTCTGGCAACCACACCTTTATACTATATTATACAGATTCTTCTTTAAAATGCATAATAGTGTCTCCTGTTATTGTGTCTTGTGCAGATGAATGAACCAGTTACTAATATGACCCAGTGGCAGCTTGCGTATGTTAAACAGTAAGGGGCCAAGGATGGAGCCCTACGGGACACCACGGGTCAAAGGGGCCCCCCAACTGCAGGGATTAACCATAGCTATTGGGCAAAGTCCCATTCTATTAGCAGGATTTCTTATTTTGGTAAACGACATCATTGAAGACTTACGTGACATAATTCTATTAATTGATACAACCCCCCAAAAAGTCAAAAAGGGGTGAAATAGTTTTCTCAAAAAATTGCTTTATCAAAAGGTTGAGCTTATATTATTAAAAGTGACTGATTTCCTCAAAATACTTCCTATGGATATAATTTTTTTTTGTCTTTTTACTGATTAAAGACCAATATAATAATCACTCTGTCATTTAATGGTAAATTTAGACGGTCGAAGATATTAAATGAATAAATATCCCACAGAAATATCCAAAGAAGTACATTTTCAATTGGTTTTTTCATTTTTCTTGGGGAGAACATTAAAGGGTAACAATCTAATTATGGCACTTAGTTTTGTTACAGAATCATCATAGTTGTTGACAGTATAATTCTCTGTATAGCTTTGAACATGAAAACGCAAATTAACAGCCGTGTTAACGGCTGGAGCCTGAACTCAAATGTTAACAGAGGGAGGCAGATGGAAAGTGACCAAAAGGTGACTTATTACAAAGACCTGTTATTAACTGAGGATGATGGACCTCTGGGAGAGCAAGAGGCTGGGAGGAGTCAGGGGCAAGTATTCGATCGAGGGTGAGTCATGCCAGAGAATATTGCTGAAGGCAAGGGTTGAAGGTCCAGGTCAGCAGAGATGCCACAAAGTAGGATTGCGTTTAGCTTGAGTCCGGCTGACGATCACTGCAGGCGAGGAGAGCTGAGAGTAAAATCTTTAAAGGGCAAAGGTTTCAAAATAGGCAGGATGTGATTGACTGTATCGACAGTGGCTTTGAATCATGGTCTTTGTAGCTTTGGGAGGTGTAGATAGAAATAGCTGGGTGCCTGACCCCAGTGCACCTGAATCCACTCCTATAATCAGGGACACACACACACACACACACACATGCACACACAAGAGGGAGAAGGATTAAAACATGCCATACTGACGTATGATGTAAGAACGCAGACACAATCAACAAAACTGATAACTGATAACAACAGCGGCGTGTTTTATTTAAAGTGTGCTATGATCAAACACTGGCACTATTCAAAAGCGTCGGTTATGGGATGCTTTCAAATGTAATTCTGCTTAGGGGAGCCATAAGTGCTTTGGCTGGCCGTGCTGCACCACATAGAGAAAGAGAAAGTATGATTGAACTTACAGTCCTACAATCCAGAGAGCTCTACCGTTCATCAAGTTTAAAACCTGAGCTATGTGTCTGCACAAAGATAGACTTCAGTTACTCACTTCCTCCAAAGCCAGAAAATGTAACGGAGGCTGACTTTAACGAACCCTCAGAGAGCATGTCATTAAAAAACTTTACAATGCTTGCTGGTATTTACTGGTACTTATCCTCCATTAGCAGAGGACTTTATTGGCTTCCATGTAGACGACCTAGGTTCAAAAAAGAATAATTTACAGGCTCTGCCGTTTTTGCCGAAGAATTTTGGAAATTAGATATAAACAGCATCCATGAGGATAAATAATACTTATTATGGTATAGGATAGTTATATCCCTGAAAAGTCAAGGGTATTATGGAATTTTAATTATCGCTGCCTCAAGTCCTTCCTGTTAACGCAATACCTTAAAAACCTTTTTGCAATCAATTTCTTAATTTCTGCTCACATAGGCCGTAGTGTGAGGAAGAACTGAATTGACATGATTTAGTCAAAATCTGAGGCTTTTCAATCGGGCCGAGGAGATCCATCTTGTACATATTTTTCTCACTAGAAGGAGGTTTTTTATTGAAAACCATTTCTTTCGGACATCACTCAAAGCTATTTCATTGGTCCTTTTCAAATGTTATACCCACATAGAGGAAGTTAAATCAATATCTATTAATTTTGGATGTGGTTGGCTGTACATTTCTGACACTAGGGGGAGTTTTATCCATATGTTGGGCCATCATTTTTCCTTCTTTGTTCCCATTTTGCCCAAAATTCTGTGACTATATGGATCAACTGGAGGTGATCTTTCTGGCAAATATCATATTTTATTCCAATAGTTATTGTGAGTCACTAGAAAAAATGAAAAAAAGTTTTTTTGGACATAACTTTAAAACCGTTGATTTGATTTAGTCCCAAATCCGGTGCACCTGAATTAACTCAAGGAGACCTATTAAATGCTGTATGTCACTCTAGTTGTTCATATTTTAATCACGAAGTGGACTTTTTTTTTTATGAAAAACATGACTTCACAATTAATTTGAGGAGTTCAGTGAGGGGGATTGCTCATACAATGCATGCGGTTGTTGGTTTCTCACTGACTGTCGGGGACGACAGCGTATTTCTTGTTCATCAATAAAACTCCTAAGAATACGACACATGATTAGTCTGGTTATCATCCTGTTTTTTCTGTGTCGTTGATACACACCAGATGACCGAAACATGTGAGTCATACAGCACCCTAGAGGCCCTCAGCCAGCAACCCTATTAGAAATACCATACTTTGAGCGAATTAAATATTTAGCTGACATGGCAACGCGCATGTCCAACCCTATTCAATCATGAGATTAATACTGCTATGGATCGAAGCAATATCGGGAGGAGGTGGGGGCGGGGGGGTTGAGTGTAGCTCAGATTGTGCAGAATGTTCCACAAAAACAGACATGAATAAATAATATTTTAAGCTGAATTTGAGATTTTGAGTTTTTGGCTTCATATCGTGTCCCTATTATTACACGGTGGACCCATACATCTATAATAATGTATGCAGCCAGCAGACTGCAAAGAAGTGTCTGCATGTGCAGAGTTTAGGCTGTGGTGTTTCTCACTGTTGGTTTCATGTGTTTATTTATAGTGCTCATTCACCATGCTCAGAATGAAGATTGATGCCGGATTCCATCCCTCTGTATTCCCAGGGTCACCCTCATGCCCTCTAGCACCTCTGTGGAAATTGACACCATTAGCTGTAGATGACAAAGTGGCAAAGCTGGTGATTTTCGGTCCCTGTTGTAGTCTGACTAGTTTCATACTCAAATGACAAGAATGAGAGAATGTGAGACTATGTATGTACTGTAGATGGCTTTGATTTACACATTTAACAACCAGAGTTACCATTGCATTTGAAAAATCTGTCACTGGTTAGGTTTGCTTTCCTTTTAACAGTAGAATCCACTTAGCTTTTCATACAATTTTTTTACCATTTCATTTTAGAATGAGAAAATGTTCCTTCCACGATGCTAATAATCATAATGCATTTTATTTATGGCTGCCTTTTTATGACACTCAAGGTCACATTATAAAACACACAGTAAAATCAAAGCAATCGACAATGAATGAAATAATAGAGTAAAAAGAGATGAATAACAGGCTTTTAGGAGTAACATTAGAATGAACGGGGTTGTTTGAAGAGGTGGATTTTGAAGCAAAGTAAGCAATTTAATATACTTTACAGACAATACAATTTAAAAACAGCAAAGTGTTTAAGAAACAATAAATACATACGTGGAAGACAATAAAACAACAGAAACAGTCATGTTGATAGATCCTGGACACATAAAAACAGTAAAAAAATAAGATCAAGAACAAAAGCAAGATAATGAGAATGAATAAAATAAGAACACAGGCAAGAACAATTAAATAAAAGATATGAAGATGAAGTAGACAAAGTCCAGATGTGAGTAATGGTAGGCCACCAAGTCTGGTAATAAAAGTACTTATGCTATGTGGTGAAAATGTAATATTAAGAAAAATGTACTTAAAAATATTTAAAAAATACGGATTGTGCTATAAAAATAATCCATTTCAGTGTTCGACTATGATATGTAAGGCTTTATCTAGAGGCTCTCAGTAGTTCCATCTTTGATATCATCACAGCCGCCGTCCTTTGAGAGCCACCGATCTCTAAGGAGTCAACTCTTCCTGAGATCAGCCAGTTTTCAGCTTTCCCAGATAACTTTTAGGCTCCAAGGCTTCGTAAATCATTAATTGGGCTAAAGAAGTAAGAGAATTTTCCCAGACCATAAAGTAACTCTTAATGTTTCATTTTATCCCAAATTTCAAAAGTCAATACATTTGGTGATACATTTATGGAAGCCGAAAAAGGCCATGGAGGCAGGGAATTATTTTTGGACGTTTTCTCACGATTACGAGATAAAAACTCGTTATCTAGAGGAAACAAGCAACGATATTGCCGTTGCCAATGGTGACACGCAAACAGAAAAGGAAGTTAAGCAAAGTGCCAGAAATATGAGAAAAGCAGTTGATTAAAACAAAAAATAAACCTAATAGTGACCTTCACATACATAATACTTTAAGCCAGAACAGTCTAGGTGTGTTATAGTCTTCAATCCACAAATGGAGATCACGCACATCGACTCCTGGCATCGCCATGGCGACGTTTACACACCGGTTTGAGACCAGCTACAAATTAAATTTCACAACTTGATTGATATAATGTCTGGTGCTTTTATCAATAATGGAAACTTCTTGTTCATTATTAAGTATCATGTGTTGTATTCACGATGTGGATTAGTATGTTTTTATGAGTCACGTGATGGCATGACCCGGAAGCTAAGCAAAGATTTACAAACATGAAAAAGGGCGGATAACACTAATACAGTTATGAGCCTCCTGATCTATGATGAACAATTTGGAAAAAATAA
This sequence comes from Lophius americanus, assembly GCA_037951165.1. Classification (NCBI taxonomy): domain Eukaryota; kingdom Metazoa; phylum Chordata; class Actinopteri; order Lophiiformes; family Lophiidae; genus Lophius; species Lophius americanus. The sequence goes on along the minus strand of JBBDHG010000090.1, from coordinate 709,791 downwards.
CAGTAAACAGCCCGTTTTTCCTCATTATCGCATAAACGGTTGTGAAAAGGAACTTGTTACCTTGAAAAAACGATGGATTGTTTTCTCTTGATTACGAGTTAATTATGTAGTTATAACGATGTAATGGCCAAATAATTATTATCTATCTCCATGGCTGTTTTCAGCTGCCATACATATATTGCCAAATGTTTTAATTTGGTAATTTGTGATACATTGTGTATTGCTTCTTTATGGGTTACAGAACCGTCTCCTACTTCCTAAGGTGGTTTTCACTGGACAGGAGAAAGTGTAACCTGAAATGGAACTATTAATAACTATAGCTGTAAGACAAAAGGAGTAGAAAGTACAATTTTCCCCTCTGAAATGTTGTGGATTAGTCTTATAAAGGAGCATTAAATGGAAATAATCAAGTTAATTACAAGATTTAAAGTACGGCACTTATATATGATTTTTGTGCTTGGTTGCTGCCCTCCATTGATTTCAGCAGATTTGGTGTAAATGTGTTTGTGTTGAGTTTGCCATGTCGTATTATGTTGCTGCATCTCTTTTAAATCTCTCTCTCAACCGTCCTGCTGCCATCAGCTGCATTTTATTGACACCTTCAGCCATCTGGAGATCATAAGCCGTCTGCTTTTGATGTGCACGACTGTCTGGGTTGAGTTTTAATGCACCAGACCAGACCAGGTGGTTCAGACCTTGTGGTTGCATAAAGTAGGTGCTTAGCTCCAAAGCCTTCAATTTAATGAAATTCAACTGTGAGGTGGGCTGTGTTGAAACAGTTGTAATCCCTCTGCTAATAAACATACTTAATTAACATTCCCTCTCTGACCAATCACCTGCTCACTTCCTAATAAAAATCTCAAACGCTTGGAGTGTTAGCATTGATGGCATATCGTAATAACAGGTGTGACCATAAGCCAGATTGACTTTATATGTGAGCAGACACGCTTTGTTTTATTAAGTGCACCATTTAATTAGTACCACACAATGGATCACAGGTGACTGACTTACTGTAATGCTTATTTAACATGCTCTGTGTCTGCTGAGATGGTCTGGATATGGCTGTGATAACATGTTCTTATGCTCAGTTTAGGGGAAACCTGAGCAAATTATTAAAGTGTGACCCCCCCTCTTACTCAAATACCCCGGATGACCGGTACAACAGAAAGTCCAAACATTCATCCATTTTAGGTTACTGCTTATCCTCGGGAGGCTGGTGCCCATCCCAGTTTACATTGGGCAAAAGATCAACCCTTGACAACTCGCCTGTTCACCTCAAGGCTAACATAGAGACAAACAACCGTTCATGCTAACCTTCATGCCTGAGAGTCAAAACCAAAGAAAAAAAAGAAATGATATATTACTTATTTTGTCGCCAACAAGTGCATGTTTCAAAAAAACTAGCGAAACAGGCTTCACGCCAAAATTACAAGCAAGCCTAACTTTTCCTTCCGTACCGTATCTTCAGTGACCTTCTGATGACATTGACAACGAGGGGTACACCCTTGACAAATTGAAGTGGCGGAAAGATTTATAAGAAATACTTTATCTCTAACAGCCAACAAAGAAGAGGAAAAAGAAAAAAAAAGAATTCATTTTTGCTGGCTAGATATTCAAAACTCGGTGGGGGACACCGGTGAGTCCTGTGGATCCTATGCTCACGGATGGGATCCCCAGCACAATGCGTAACATATAAGATTTGACAAATTGTCGTAGAGAATTCATCATTTTTACACTTGAAGGCCGACGTAGACTCCTGGATAGGGATCGTTGAGCTGAATGCAGTCACTCATGCTGCATTCAAGGGCTTTCCCTTTATTCTGAAGCAGACTTCCAACTCTGTTTTTTTTTTTTTAACAGTACCTTTCTCATATTATTTCATGGCAGCGTGCTGAAGTTGAATTAGTACATCGAAGAATAAACCAAGGGTGTTGCGACCTTCCAGCTTCTTCTGGAGACAGTGAATGGAAGATTCCACTCTAATGAAAAAAGGATATTATAATTCCTATTAAGATAAATAGTAATTTAATACTTGGCACCGTTTGTCAATCCTACTTTGGAAATACTCCAATATACTGCTATACTGTAGTAAATGTGAAAAAAGACTATTTCTGCTCTCTTAGGCCAGAGGATGTTTATCAAATAAACTTATTCCTGGTGTAAAAGAGCCAAGGACATTAACAGAGTGAATTAGTATGAATTAATTGATTATGACCCAGAGCAATCAAAACATTGCGTATATTAAAAGTCCATGCCCATAAAATCATATTTGTCCCACTGTGACTTCATTTAACTAATATGAAGGCTAATATCAGGAAGCTAATATCAGGAAGCTGCTGCATGTACCTTTGGGAAATTAACAAGCAGTCTGCAGGCAAAACTAAATTCCTACATGACACAAATGAGAGTGAATGAGAGAAAACAAAAACCAGAGGTGGGCACAGAACATGCTATAATTAGCAGCAGCCATTGTGATGCGTTTATTTTAATATTTCTGCCTACTGCAAGCAGTGGCTGTCTCATAAAGCTGGTCCATTAAGCAGTTATTTTTGCAAGTATGGTGTATATTCTGAGGGTAGATGGTAACAGAATCAAATAAGCCCACCCTCTTTGCCATTAAAATGGAAACATTTTCAATTTGATAATAACTTAAGGGCAAAGGCAGAGTAGAGTACAGCCCATAAACACAGCATGCCGTTGGGGAAGCAGACGTTAGTCTCGCTGGCGCCTAGATTTAGATGCCTTGACATGCCGCCACGAAGTAGCATCGATACAATTAATGGCAGGTTTAGCCTTACATCCATTGTAGCAAATTTCATTACCAGATAATGAAAACGGTGATTCAAAGTGGAGAGCGATTAAGTGGAAGAAGGAGAGAGGAGAGGTCCAGAGGCACAATAACAAGACTTCAGACGTTGTCTGGTTTTTAATCAGTAGATGTTTAATGGTTAAATATCTTTGTACCATACATCCATTGTCAATGATTTTCAAATGTTTTAGTTGGATTTGTCCACTTGTATTACAGTACAGTACAGTACAGACATTCTTGTCCATTTAGCAGAAACACATTGCATTCAGCAAAAAAATGTATTAAAACAAATCAGATTCTTGTTACTCCCTTAACTTGTAATTACGAGATGAGACGTCTCTGTTATTTGACTATTTTTTTATTCCCTTGTTTTGTTCAGTATTCTATAAAATGTGTAAATAAAATAAAAATAAATGTCCATATTTCCTCTGATTAAACATGACCAATCTGTGTTTGAGCTTTAAAGTAAAACAGGTGTGTCGATTCCTCGATTGGTCCAAACCAGAGCAACAGTTGAGAAACTTCAGCCTGAAAACTTTAGGAGATAAATCGCCATCTAGTGTCAGAGATGTGCAGCTGACTTTTCCCATAATCCCCCCAGGTCTGTAGGGGGTATAACATTTATAAATGATCCATGAAATGGTTTTTGAGTTATGACTAATCTGCGGCGGCGGTGATGATGGCAATTCCATAATATGCCCGATTTTTTTGCAGATATGAAAAAAAACATCAAATGGAAACATTTTTAGATGTTATTCTGACATAAAAATACAGTCACACCTTCTCATTTGCTGAGATCTGCAAGATCACTTAGTGGATCTGCAGTCATCTGTTTATTCTCCATACTAGAGTACGGTTTTGCTTACAAATAGGGATCCTGTACCTCCTTCTGAACTTCATTAGCACGTATTCTGGGTACACTTCCTGTAGAGGGTCAGACAGATTCCTCCCAGCATGCTCCCAAGTGTGCTCAAAATATCTTGGCAATGAAGGGTGTTGGAGATCCCATGCTCTCAGCAAGATTCTTTTATTTACCCCAAATCCGTGTGACTTACAGTCCAAACAGTCGCTCGCTCTCAACAAATGTGAAATGTCTGATAAGAAGCAAAAGGGGCCACAAACAGACAAACAATTAGCCAGCAGCCATGTTTGATGATGTGTGATAATTAGCCTGTAAATCGTGTGGCATCTAGACAGTTCATGGAGATGTTGATGGAAGGGTATCTGTCATGCGCAGCAGCAAAATAAAACCCCTATTAGAGTCTAGACACTAATGGCGTTTGTGAACGATACTTGAGACTGAAGCAGAACTCTTCTGAGACTGAAGTTGGTGTCACAAATGTCACGTATCAGTTCTGCTCTGTTAGACAAGCTTGAGACTTTCAATATGTTAACGGTTATATTATACAGTGAGGGATAATCAAATGTTATGCTTTTTTTCAAGTTTACTGTGCCTGAATCTTTAATTACAAACATTTCACTATAATTTAAGTCCATTGTAAACCAGGAATGCTTTATTTGCAGAATGGCATGTTCAGTTAAAGAAGAACCAATAATATTGTGTTGCACATCTCCTCTTGCACAGCTTTAAGGACGACAGTCAAAAAATAGACCCAAATTCAAAACCATTGGGATATGATCGACAGTAAAGCCCTAGATTTTCAATAGTTAGAAAGCATTTCCCTCCACACCACTGAGTTGAACTGGGAAAAAAGGCCGTCATGGTTTCTCAACCATCTGCTTGGAATAGTCTGCAGAATGACTTTCAACTTAAAATCCTTGTTAGCATCTCTGAATTTAGAGGTTATCATGGAACCTTTGGAATCGGAGTCCATTAAAAATTGTAAATGATTCAATTGATTCTGAGTTTGTATTCTCCAGCAATTTCGAGTTTGTGACTGTCTGCTGTTTTAATGTTGTGTATGAAACATTGTGTACTGCTGCCATTTTGGCCAGCTCTCTCTTGTAAGAGACATTCTAATCTCAATGAGACTAACCTGCTGAAATAAAGGTTCAATGAAAAAAAAAAATAATAATCTGAAACAGACCCAAATCTGTCACAAATATCACACATGTATTGAAAAGCTCAAAGAATTGAATTATTGGCTAGAATGACATTAAGGGTGCTCTCCTACTTGGTTCGGTCCAGACTTTCAGACTCTGAAAGCAATGTTGGTCTTTGATCCAGACCAACATGCAGGTATGATGCCTTGCCCGCACAATGGGGAATCAAACAGTTCGACTTGGTTAGGATCAAACTGAACCATTGCTGTAAAGCACTTATTTAGATTGTTATAGTGACAGCACTCTACCATAACCTATAAAAACAAAAACGAAGCAGAGAAATAAAGAAGATAGATGTGGTTAAAAATGATCGGCGGTAGCACCGGGGAAAAGGAAGAAAAGAAATGTTTAGAATGGATCCGAGGACAAAATCAATATTCATCTGAGAAAAAAAACCCATAACAACTAGGAAACTTTTTTCTTCTGTTAGGATGAGCTAGAGAGACTAGAAGAGATACGCTCAAACGACGAATGAGTGATGTAAGACGCATTCTACAAGCCAACGAGACATCGAGTACAGGGAGACACAGAAGAACTGACTAAAAAAATTTTATCAGATTATTTCAATTTGGAGAGACTGCTAATGAAGTAAAGATGAAAAAAAATGATATGTGATAATTAGTCTCTCAGAAAGTCTTTGGCACTCAAACAGGAGATTGTGATCAAATGATACCTGCCCTAAATGAGCGTCTGGATACTGGTGGCGGTGGCGGATGACTTTGCTGAGACTGTTGAAAGAGAAGACTTATGGAACTGTGAGGACAGATTATAAACGGGGAGATGGAGCAACAATGAACTGACGAAGACAGAGAAGATACATAGACTTAAATAGAAAGAGTAACAAAGACTATTTGGAAGAGGTGAGTGCATTCAACAATCATGGAGGAGTAACAGGGAGTGTCATCAAGCATAGAAAGATGATACAAGAAGGGAGTGGAACATAGAGAGAGGCAGGTGAAGAATACACAGAGCAAGTAACTCTGTGGACCCAACCAAAAAATAAATAAAAGCTGAACCAATAATGCTAGAACTCTGACCCTTAAAGTAAAACATAATCGATACCACAACCATGACAGCAGCAGAACCAGATGGACAAAACTGGATGGCTGGGAAGGATCATTTTTTAAAAGACAGCAGGTAGATGGTCGGCGAATGAAAAAGGTGTGTCACTGTGATACCGAACAGATATGATGATCACAGCTGGTATTAAATGACGCCACAGAGCGTGAAGCGGGTGATTGTGCCAGAGCGTGTGGGAGAGGTGTGAATGACAGAGTGGTTAGATAAATAAGTGTGTGACGAGTGTGTAAGGGGATAGTCTACCTGGCTGAAACCTGACATGTCCTCATACTATAGAACCCTGAACATTGGTTTGGACTTACAGGTGTGAAAACCCTTAATTTCATTAAATTTGCCCGACTCTGTTGTTTGGCGATTTAAAAGGTAACCATACCATACATCGGTGCCTGGTCGTTCTACATTCTTTACTGTCAGATTCCTCCAAAAGTGCCTCTTGTAGTGTGTGGTTCATTGAGATATAATGTATTTTCTTATGCAGTGATCCTTTTAAACAAACACAAGCCTCTTGAGATTTGAATTCTATTTTGCACATGTTTAATTCAAGTTCAGATCACACTTGTGTTTTTGCATTTTCAGTCGAATGTCAACACCAGATGTGTTTTCTATACTGTACATGTGTGCACGACTGTTGATTAATATTCATATCAACGTTTTTATGCCGGAAGCCGCAATATTTATACCCCAATGCCTCATAGTCACTGATAATGTGGGTCGGTCTTGACTCAAGTTGTGTAATTTCAGAAAAGGTATAGAAAGCTGCAAAAGAAGTTCTACATATCCATCACTGTCAAAAAGTACAGTTTTTCTCCATTAACTTCTAGAGAGCAGCTCATGCTGTGTTCTCCAGAGGGATGCAGAATGTGTTTGACATTCTCTTCTGCTACAGCTGGAAAAGTGCATGCGTCTTTAGCTCTAATTGCCAACTTGTAGCTGCTTCCAGATGGTTCTCCCGACCGTCGCTGCTTTCTCCCATGACACACAGAATTTTTTTTTTTTCTACATTGAAACATTACGGTTTCAGCTGGCTCATAATTAACAACCTTATGACACATTGGGAGCTAAAAATAGCAAGAAAACTTTTGCTTTCTTGTGATTTTCCTTCATGCATTAAGGATGATTTTTATGTGTTGAACTGATTCTTATCCCTAAAACCTTCAGATATAGCAGTACATCCTGAAAGCTAAAAGATAACCCCATGCAACACGATTATATTTCTATCTTCTTAGCCTCTTGTTGTTGTAATGCGTGGGCATCCGACGCCAAATAAACTCATTTACTCTCTTCTTTACCACATCATATTAGGGGTTATTGCAAAATCTATCCGCATTAGCAAATAACCCTAACATAGTTAAGGCAGAAGCTTTTTGAAATTACACAGCACATAATTAGGTATTGCTCAAAGTTGTCTGTAGCAACACAGCTCAGGGCTGCATGTGTGGGGGAGGTTGTGTATAATATGCATAATTACCGACATTTATATTAAAAGAGGGAGAAGAGGTAAGACAAAGAGTCTGATTATTCACCAAACTGACGAGTTCCTTCTAACCACTCATTGCTTATGTGACACATAATGTAGTTTGTACAGGCCCCAGCCTTTACTTTCAAAGGAAGTATCATCATTAGCAAAAAATTCATCGCAAACATAAACTTTGGAAACAACATTTAAGGAAGCAGGTCCATTTAGTTGCTGCTCTTGGGCGTATGATTTTATCCCTTAATCTTCATCACTATATGCTCAATTCTTTTATTTTATCAGTGCACTGGAAGAGGATTATGTCGAATGACTGGCTAAAAGCTGAGATTCAAAAGCTCAAACCAAAATAAAATCAGCTAGGCCAACACCGTCGTCCCGGACAACAAGGGTACGTCCCCAAATGTCCCCAATCCCCTACGTCGTAAGAGCAAGTCCCCTCAACCTATAAGTAGTTATGTCTGAAGAACAAAAAAAATGTATATTAAAAATGAGTAAAATCTGAACTAATAAAGTAAAATCTGATAAGGACAAGATAGATCTCTTCAAGTTGATTCATGACCAACAAATGTAGACAATTTGGACAAATGGTTAAGTATTATGGCCCAAAATAGTGTTTTTACATAATATAAATACAATCAAATGTTCAGTTTTGACAAGAAATACATAACGAGTTAAAACCTAAGTCACCCCCAATACTCCCCTAAATATTATACAACTAATTAATCAGTAAATACTTCTATTTCTTCAAACCAAAGTGGCCAAAGTGTTTTAAATACAAGCCATTGAGAAAATGAATCACCTCCAATCACCTTTTTTCCAAAGAAAAAAAATCAAAATATTTAAAGAAGTCTTCTTGTAATGGTTGGTTTATGTGTAAAGTTCAATGAAAGGTTTGCAAGATATCCCCAGGACAGGTTGACCACCATTGTGGCTAACAGTGCCGATATTGTTTCCATGAAAACAATAATAAATTTAATTTATAGAAAATTCAAAATATCAGAAGGAATAACAAACAAAAAAAGTTTGCTTAAGCTGGTATGTGTAGTAATATACAATTGTTTTGGATAATTTCATACCACTCTGTCAATTAGTTTGTACGTAATCTTGCTAACAAACCAACAGACAAACCAAACAAATAACAACAAAAAAAAACATAAAATGTTGTGAACAAGCCAAAAGGATCGTATTATGTCCAACCTTTAAAATGTCAAATAACATCCTCTATCATTAACAGAAGAGAGAGCTCTCAATGGTGGAAACATTCAAGGATCATTATCTCTATTAAAGTAGGACCCGCTGGTGCCACACTGACTCAGACTCTGGTCCCCAACAATTAAAGAATGAATTTCTCTATTGGCAGAAATAACCCCGCTTCTTTCTGACTTTAATTGCTTACAAATAATAGACTGTCATCTCATGACACATGATGGTTTCTGCTTTTTGAATTATTTCTTTCATTTATGACACCAGAGGTTGATCAATTTCTTAGAAGAGGGGTTCTCAAACTATGCTACACGTACCGCTAATGGTACTTAGGCTCCCTCTAGTGGTATGCGGAGGATTCTCTGAAATTGCCTACTTTAACTAAACTAAGTAAAATTTATTTATAAACGTATACTATCGAAATACAATGAAACGAAAATATTGTAACCATTAAAGAAATTAAATGGGCTTTAAAATAAGTTTAGCCTGTATTGTGATTTTTTTGGTCAGATGTCCATCAGCCAGCTACGTAATCAGGTTGTGGCGCGCGCGCCCAGCCACTACAAGCTAAATTGTGAGGACAAGAAGACCGTAAGCGGAGGTAGCTAAAGTTACAATTAGTTTAATGACAATGCAGTCGTGCCTTCAAACGGGAACTTTTAGGAAGAGAAGTGTGGGTCAGGAGGAGAATAGTTTTAGGAGCGTTTTAGAAACTGCAGTGGAAGGTATTGAACACAGCAGCATCCCTGAATCAACAGCATCAACCGGCAGCAAATGCCGAAAACAGTAAGGAGATCTGACTGGGGTTACATCAAATTTAAAATGTGCATTTATAGGGACTTACAGTTGTTATTGCTAATGTTCTCACCTGCTCTGTGTGTGTACTGTATGTGTGTGTGTACTGTATGTGTGTGTGTGTACTGTATGTGTGCGTACTGTATGTGTGCGTACTGTATGTGTGTGTACTGTATGTGTGTGTGTACTGTATGTGTGCGTACTGTATGTGTGCGTACTGTATGTGTGTGTACTGTATGTGTGTGTGTACTGTATGTGTGTGTGTACTGTATGTGTGCATACTGTATGTGTGTGTACTGTATGTGTGTGTGTACTGGATGTGTGTGTGTATGGATGTGTGTGTACTGTATGTGTGTATACTGTATGTGTGTATACTGTATGTGTGTGTACTGTATGTGTGTGTACTGTATGTGTGTGTGTACTATATGCGTGTGTACTGTATGTGTGTGTACTGTATGTGTGTGTGTACTGTATGTGTGTGTACTGTATGTGTGTGCGTTCTGTATGTGTGCGTACTGTATGTGTGTGTGTACTGTATCTATTTGTACTGCATGTGTGTACTGTATTTGTCTCTACTGTATGTGTGTGCATACTGTTTGTGTCTGTACGGTATGTGTGTGAACTGTATGTGTTTGCGAACTGTATGTGTGTGTACTATATGTTTGTGTACCGTATGTGCGCGTACTGTATGTGTGTGTACTGTAAGTGTGCGTACTGTTTGTGTGTGTACTGTATGTGTGTGTGAACTGTACGTTTGTGAACTGTATGTGTGTGTGTACTATATGCGTGTGAACTGTATGTGTATGTACTGTATGTGCGCGTACTGTATGTGTCTCTACTGTATGTGTGTGCGTACTGTTTGTGTGTGAACTGTATGTGTGCGTACTGTATGTGTGTGTACTATATGTTTGTGTACCGTATTAGCGCGTACTGTATGTGTGTGTACTGTTTGTGTGTATACTGTATGTGTGTGTGTGAACTGTATGTGTGTGGACTGTATGTGCATGTGTACTATATGTGTGTGAACTGTATGTGTGTGTATTGTATATGTGTGTACTGCATGTGTGCATTATAATCATGTGAAAGAGTGTAAGTGTCAGTTCTAGTGCTACTCCCTCACACAGTGCTATTGTGGCTGACTAGTCAACAATAAATAATATCCTCATTGGGAATATAAATATATTTTCGTTCTGTTTGAACTACGTTTAGCTGAATAGGGTTACCTACTCATACTAATGCATTTGTCCTAATGGTGATACTTGGAGAGCCAGATATATTCTGAGGTTATACACGGTACAAAATGTTTGAGTACCACTGTCTTAGAGTAAATGTGTTTAATGGTTTGAATTGGTGGTAAAACTGCTGCTGAAGGTCAACAGCTTGCATCTCAACTGGCTTTAAAGGTATAGGAGAAATAGTTCAAATCCAATATCCAATCTTGAGCATCTTTATGTTCTAATTTCATGAAACAACACAAACCACAGACAGGATGTGCCTATGGAACTAAACCTCGGTGCATAAGGAACAACGTACACAGCAAATCGTGATTTTCATTCCTATCTCTTCTGCCCAGTTTTATCAAAGAATATTTTCACACAGTGTTTTGTGGAATAAACAGATTGTCCTTGTCTGCAGATTTATCAGCACACTGTTTCACATCGAAAGCGAAAAGTCCCCAATCCACTGCATTGCTCAACCAATCCTTATGATTGAACTCCTCAAATTAAATACAAAGTTATGTCCACAGTATTTTTCCTATGAAAAAAAAAAACTCAATTAAAATAAGAACAACTAGAGTAATATTTGAATTAAACAAGATAGATCTCCTAAAGTAGATTAATATGAAATGAATTTGGACTAAATTGGACTATTGGTTAGAAAGATAAGTTTGAAAAACAGCATTTTCCTTAAAAAGCTCTTCCTAGTGAGTAAAATATGAACTTTTAAAGTAAAACGGAATGAATACAAGGTAGATCTCATTGAGTCGATTCATCTGCACCAAATTTGGACTAACTCAGATCAATGGTTGACATATTATGGCCTGTAAACTTTTGGAGATAATGCTCCCTAGTGTCAGAAATAATCAACCCATTTCACGAAAAATCCATCCAGTTCTTCCTCACACTAAGGTATATGGGAATAAAAATTTAAAAAGATCCATGAAATTTTTAAAATGTAAAAGTGTTGCTCAGTCTTTTTTTTTTTATTTATAAAAATCTCCCCATTGTGAGTTAAATATTAACCACTACTGTAAAATATACTATTTTCAATATAGAACTCTTCGATTTGAAAAAGTAAAAAGTTTTGAAATTATTCGTGAGATTTTTCACATATACAGGGATAAATATTAGTATGTTGGGACCTAATCATGGCTTGCTGTTTGTGCAGGAGCCAGTAATGTTTACAAGGAGGCGATTTAACCTGACATTCTTTTTAACTGCTTGCCTAACTTTAAAATCAAAATGAATGAGGTTATAAAACAAGGCAAGTGTGGTTTATAGCTGGCTCAGTGCTATCAAACGGCAACCTTGCATCGTGAATATGGCTTATTAACTTTAATGTCACCGATGAGAGTTGAGATTGACAGGCAATATTAAACGTTTCCTCTACTCTCTCAGCTGTCACACAGTCAACCACCGTCCCCAGTGTAGGACAATGGAGCGCTGGATGAAGGTACAGTGAACAGTGGTAGAGGGTCGTCATGATGGAGTGCAGAGGAAATGTCCATATGAGTAGGGGCGTCTTAAGGTAGTTGACATAACTGAACCATCCATGGGACCAGAGGTAATTACAGGAGGAACACCAGCCCTGCCACACATGAGAGGTGTGACTGTCTCGTAGGGACTACTAGTTGGTTGTTACAGAATTTGGTGTACAGAGAAGAACAATCGTCAGATTCACTTGGTTTTGATTTTTAGCCATGCAATAATGTAATATGGTGTCACCACCTACTCCAGGAGACATGTTGGGCAACATATATAACAGTGTTCTATCTGGTCTATTTTAATAATGGGTCCATCCATTCTAGACCCAGCACTGGATTAAAAAATAATTGGCTTACACAAATTGGTTTATTAGGTATGGATGCATTCCTATCCAAGTTTCCAAGAGCGATGTGGATCTGTCATCCTGCCAGTACTTAATATTTCCTCAACTGGGTTTTGTCACTAGTCTCACCAGAACAGCGTGATGCCTGATATTTGTCCTTGTTTTGTTTGGGTGCTCGGCTGAATGCTTTTGGGAGCCTAATTAAGTGTAACAATTGGCAGATGTTTCTGTGTTTCCCCTCCACGCTATATATGTTGCTGCATGAAAACATCAAGTTTGAGATTATTTTTTATAAAATTCCTTGCATTTAACAGATTTTAGTGTCTAAATTTTATAGCTCATTCTAATATTCAGCAAAAAATACACGCCAATAAAATTGAATTTTTTCTCATTACATTACATAAAAGTGATCAATATCTAACAAATTGACCTGACTATTTTTAGTTTTCCTGTGTTTGTCTTGATTCATAATGCAAAAATGCTTAAGACTCCCCCTGACTCTCAAGACTCTTCCTTTCTAAACAATCAACAGATTTCAACAAGAAGGCGAATCCAAGTTTATTAACTTCAGTTCATTTTACTTAAAGCTATGGACAGTTCCTGAGGTGGTACATTTTTCATGAAAGGCCAATGTCATCCTTAATCTATTTCTAAGCACCAGTTATTAGTCTACAATGTACTGAGACCACTGGAGAGATTTTATTTTGCGTATACTGAGAACGTTCTAAAATCTTTTTAATTAATAGACCAGTAGAGCAACGTTTCTCAACCCTATACAGAATCTTTAATGACCTATATTTAAAATCTTTTTAGAATCAAAAAAACCTGCATGAACGCACACACACACAAACACACATAAAGTGATGATTGGGGAAGGTGAGGGTAACTGTGATTTACTTTCTGTTGTAAACCTGAGCCTGAGAGGACGCACACCTCCGCTTTATTCTGTCATGGATGGATGAGAGGCTGATAGGGAGCTCCTGGTCCACAACCCTCATAAGTTGTACTTTTTTGCCAATATTAGTTAGCCTCAAAAAACTCACTTCACTCTAATACCTCACAGATAATGAATTGTGCTTTACTGTGAAACTATCGGGTATTCCTTATCTGATAATAACCTGGAGCCAAGTTTTGAATTCACCTTACAATAGACATCTTGAAGTAGCTGGCCGCATACTTCGTGTTAAATATGCACATTCACCTGTTTTTGACAATTGCTGAGGAAATGCTTTTAAAATCATTGGGTTATTTAATATCCCAATAATCATTGGGTTATTTTAATGTAGTTGAACTTGTTCAGTATCAAATTTATCTGAGTCTAAAGCCATTCTGTTCAAAGACTGCTGCATGCTTGTCTGTGCGCCTCACGGATCACCCTCTCAATACACTGAATGTAAATGTACACTGACCAGTCATCCGCTGAATCATAACGTTGGGGAAACAGACATGTTAAATCAAATTGATGATGAAGATCAGTATTTTCTTGGCAAGTTAAATTTTTGGCACCATCGCAATTTTTTCAGGGCATCCCAGACCAAACCAAACTTCACCCCAGGGTGCCACAATAGTAACCATTTCAGCATATATTTTTGATCCAGCCCGTAACACTTAGCAGCTCGTACACGTACTGCCTTTCTTTAAGCAGGAAGAAAACGAATACATTTACATAAAATTTAGCAGCCGCACAGGGCTGATGCCAATAAAAACTCTTATCAATGAGGCAGTAGATTAATAGTGAGTTATGATTTAATTTATGAGAACAAGTCAATGTTTGCAGGTCAAGAAATCCATATAGTAGATTGATTGTAAGCATTTGGAAACGCAGCATCAGCGAGCTTCTTTCCTCCTCCACAAGTGAATGAATAAAGGACACAAACAAAACACTATAAAACAGCTCTCACCTCTCGGAAACAAAGAGAACAACGTAGAGAGGGTACGAGGACCTGAAAGAAAAACTTCAACCCGTGACTTCACTAAATTTGAGTAAGTTCTGTGGATATTGAAAAGGCATAAACTTTGCTTTCGGACCACTATTGTCACAGAACACCACATTAGATTTGTACATTCAGCTGTCAATTATTAATAATAATAATGATAAAACATTTAATTTATAACACACTTTACATGGGGATCAAATCTCAATGTGCTGCCAGGTAAAAGCAGATAAAAGCATTAATTCAAAATATAATAATGATAACTATATAAAAACATGACCAAAAAGCAGCAGTGTTAATTTAAGTGATAGGTTCTGCTAAAAAGGAAAGTTTTAAGTCCTTTTTAAATGTGTCACTCGTCTATGGAGCCCTCAGATAGTCAGAAAAGGCATTCCACAGACGAGGAGCATTAGTATAGTATTAGTAGTATTAGTATTGGCATATTAGTGTGCAACACCTGCTTTTGACAATTTTTGCGGATGAAATCCTTTCAAGATCAATGAAAGGATCGACGAAGGTGATTGGGGATATACCCTTGCTGTCTGGGACGTGCAGGTCTAGTTTTTGTTCGGTGTCAATAAGTTAATGTTGTAAAACTTGTCCTGACTTTTGGCTGGCCCAGGTTGGGATATAGTATCTGACAAGCAAAGTACCAGTGTACAAACTTCTATGACCTGAAATCTAGACAGTTAATTAAAGCAGTGAATCAGTCACCAACTCAGTCTTCCAGCGTTACTCTCGGAAAATGCCTCAACCCAACACCTGTCTTCACACGTCTTACCTCATATCTTGTACACAAGATTTCTGTTTCATGATATTGATTGATTTTTGAGGGGGGGTGGTAGAAAATAACAACCACAGATTCCTCTCTTTCCATTCTTATAGAGCTGCCAGACCGGCGGCTGAAGACGAATGTGACTGTTGAGTTTACAGAATTACTTAATCAGTCTTGGTGCAACGCCTGCAGGTTTTTCTACATTTGTTTTTGGTCTCTTATATTCTCCATCAGCATCTCTCTCTTTTTTCTTTTTTTTTAATAGTCTTACTATTTTTTTCATTATCCTCATTTGTAATCTTGTCTCTCGCATCTGGCTATATGCAACATTTAAGCGAATCATATGGAATTGTTTCAGGTGATGGGCCAGTAAATGCATAAGCTTAACATCACTAAAAAAAACACCTATGAGGTCTGATGGTGAACATGAGAGCAGTTCAGGTTTCTACCTGGTCTTCAAATGGAATAAATGAGGATATTTTGCGTATTGGGTGGCAGCACGGCGTCTGAAGCATAAGTCGTTCCCGCCACAAAGCCTGGTTGACCACATGTTTCATGTTAAGAATCACAGTTGTTGAGTCTGGACTACATCAAGGATGCAAATAGGATGGATTTAACCTGGATCCGGGGAAGATGTCGCCAGGGGTGTCCAACATTTAAGAGGTCCGACCTTTATCCACCAACAATCTCCATCAGGCTCGGTGCCCTAGTCCTACAGAACCTTGTTAGATCTGGTTTCGTTCATGTGAACAAGATTATACACTTGCTATAATTCACTACACCACTTACAAAAACTTCATTAGCCTCTTTGCAGGCATTGATGTCTTTGATCCTGATTTTTTGTACCTTCCTTTAGTCTCAGTGCTGATTGCTGATTGCAATCCCTCTTAAGGTATTTTATCTCTCACTTTCCCTCACCTAACTCTCTTGAACCGAACCAGAGGTGGTCAACACTTGCTCTTGGATAGATTCAGACACATATGGATCTCCAGGACTCTGGTGTGTTCCTTTCCATAATGCAAAAACTGGGCATGTGGATTTTCAGTGGTTAAGAATTCCGAGTTCCACTTCCAAAAGTGTAATTTGAACGCTATGTGAGTCACATGGTGTTCTTTGTTGGAGTAAATTGTCAAATTTGATATCATAAGTGTTAATGCACCTTCGCAAAAGTTTAATTAAGCTCCACCCACATTAAAAATTAAGATGGGAAAAATTGAGGAATCTCCTTAAGTAGGGGACCTGGAGAAGCAGACTTGAGAACTGGACTGATTTATTGGAAGATGAAGTAGATGTGACAGATCTAATGGGGATTTACAGTCATATGATATCATTTATTGATCCCAAATGGGATATTCACTTGTTTCCCTGACCCTTTCAGAGTCAGATTTACAAATATATGAGCCCAATAGAGTAACTTCAATTCACCATTTAATTGCCAGCTTGCACACTGCTTGCATAAAATGCATGTGAGTGTTTCACAACACATAACAGAATTTTCTACACACACATAGATAAGGTACAAATATTGGACGAAAAAAGGAGTTAAACTAAAAAATAAAGGTTATCCTTACTCGTCTTTTTTTTTTTTTTTTTTCAAAATATTTTCCATTATATACAAAAATATGATCAATTTTCATGGGATGGCTTGGATATAGAATCTTCAATTTTTACAGTCAGGGCAAAAAATTTAAAAAATGGCTACCGTAGTGAACTTGACGCTTTTTTTTTCTGCGTATAAGAAGAGAAACAGCAGAACAAGGATAAACCCATGGGCTCAGCACGCACCCTTCAGTTTGGCGGAGGTACTGCTGCCTCACCTCCTGCTTTTTGATTACGACTTTATGTCCGAGCAGATAAGTATGTTATACACAAATGTGAAATACATTACCTACTCTATGGAAAGTGAAGACATATAATAAAAGTATCTACAAACATTACATTGGTTACAAACATTGAGAACACAAAAGGCAGACGCTCAACCCAGTTTGTGAGTGACCGAAATCAGAGATGAGGCTCATCAAATATCTGCGTCACCTCACGCGTCTCCTCTCTAATTGAACAGTGAACACACAAATCAGAGACTTCAATTCTAAAAAATGACAGAAGTGATTGGAATCTTACAGAAATTACATTTATAGTACATATCAGTGGATAAATATTAAAATGTATTTCATTTTATGATAATGATTTTTTTAGCTCCCCTGACCGCACATCCTTGACAATTACACATACACAACACTAATATAAAAAGAAGATTAAAATGGACGAATTTAAACCAACAAACACCCTAAAAAATATAAATTAATACTCCAAGCGAAAGGGAACAACATGATTTAGTATTAGTTTGATGATTGTTAGTTTGATTTCAGAAAACAACAGTCTGAATGTAAGAAATTAATACTGTAAGTGAGTTAAGTTGTTAGGAATATCCAAAGTATAACTTTAACTTGGAACTGGCTTATATAAACTAGTTTAGTTTTTAAAACTGAGAGTTCAGTTGATACTTTTTGCTCTGAAATTCCTCCCTACATCTCACTGTACTTTGAATTTCAAGGTTCAACGTTAACTTCCTGGCTCCTGGTAGCTTGTCTGTGCAAACTGGAGATGCAGTTTTCCATTCCAAAGTTAAAAGCAATGTGTCACAGCAATATACGCTTAATGAAATTGTTTTAGTTATGTATTTGCTCTGATTGTCAGAATGGGCTTCTGAATTTGAGGTGCCTCATATCCTTATGCGTCTTCAGAAATCATAAACGAGACCAGGCTCTCATTAGACGACTTTGCTAGTGGGGGTTTGGTTTGATCAGTCGCAGGAGGGGGAAAGTAGGCGGGGTTATATGGACAGGCTTATTCCAAATAGATTTGGAAAAGATTGCCTAATTAGAAAGAAAATGCTGCCTCTAAGAAAAACCTTTCCGTAAGAGATTTAATTCCATTCCGGGGGGATAGTCTGAATCCTTTCAGATACACTTTTGGAAAGCCAAATACTTCATGTAAATCGTGTTTCGGAATAATCCCTGACCACAGTAGAGAGGTTGTCAGAAAAATAAGAACTGATTAACTCTACAAACATGTCTACCAAAAAAGGGGAGGAGCCATGATAGACCGACCCTGTGAACAAATTAAAAAACGCTGGAAAGACTTCACTTTTAAAATAAGCAAAGGTTGCTTATGCCTAAATGTCGCAACAATCAAGTGGATCCGATTTCCTTTTTTTTTAATAGAATGAATGAAGTATTAAAGCGCTGGGACAGGCGATCCGGGACAGGATAAGTGGTTTTTGACAATAAATGAAGGAATCTGAGTCCTTGACATGGATCTGAATTTTCAGAATAAATGCGCGTGATGAGGAGATTCTGCTTTAAATGTAATGGATGATGCTGACGTTAAGATTCATGGTGACCAACTTCACGTTTTATGCAACAATGAAAAAGTAATCAAAGAAGAGGAAGACCTCTGTGAAAGTCTGACCATCGGTGGATCTGGGTTTTTTTAAGAATAAAGGCGTAGGATTAGGATTTTCTACTTTAAAAGTTACTTTGGATGATGTTGATGTTAACGTCACATTTCTGGTGTGTCGGGTGTGTGGTCTCGCCGTCTGGCTGAATCGTCTAATGTGTGTGTTCAGAAGATTATAATGTTAAAAATCGTCTGAAACTGCCCACATGACTGCGGCCTCCCACGTTGTTAAAGTCAGGTAAGATTTGAATGTCCTCTAGTGTGTAGCCAGCATAAGTCAGAGTAAAAGCACTCAGAGGAAATGACAACTTATTTTCCTCTCTGCCAAGAAACTCTCATCTATTGGTGGCTTTTGCACTTGTCACTCAGCTGTTGACAGCTCTTCCGATTTATGTGTCGGCGCATCCAAACGCCACTTTCGATTGGATCACTGCTCATTTAAGCAGTCAGGAATACAGGAATATCCTTTGGGAATGATTTCAATCTGAAAGGAGAAAAGTGTCCATGTAACACCAGCTAGAGAGCGAAGTGAGGAATGCTGTCAGGGAGAGAGAGAGTCCTACTTGCACAGGTATCTTGTGTTGAACTAAAGGATCTATCTCCCTTATTTGTAGTGGCATGCTGGACCTGATTGAAGAGATCCAGTGTGTGGGAAAACAGCAAAACCACAGAGATGTGACTTATTGCTTTGTGTGTTTTAGAAATAAATACAGTTCCCAGGGATCCACGTCTGATTACTGGGAGAAGCCACAGTTTGCTGCATTCATCGCTACATGGACACAGAACATGGACAAAATACCCACAGACTAGTACATTATAAGTAGTCTTAAACTTTCTGGGATTTAGTGCTTTTTAGAACAGAACTTTTGGATATGTACATCACACACAGCTATATCTATCTATCTATCCAAGCCACTCTACTTCTATGCGTTCTATGAGTTCATAACGTAGCATCCATGAATGACATGTTAGTCACAGAGTTTGTACCATTAATTAGGGCCCTTTACGACATAAGCGCTGTGATTTCCCACTCCTCAGAGCCCTGACTCATAGTAACAGAAGCCTCTCACAATGTAACGAGAGTCTTATCAAGAAGAAGCTATTTCAGGCTGAGCACCCGGCTTAGAGGAGTGAATGGTGCGCCTTTTTATCTCACGAGCATATATAAAGAGTCTGGCAACCAGCATGGAATGAGTGTCAGTGATTCCAGAGAAGCAGAGAAGAGAATTTGTCTTAAATATGAACACTTTTAAATTGTTTCTCAAAATTTTCCTAATTCATTATTCATACATTTGAATCTGAGCTGGATTCCATTAATAGAGGTTTAAGGCTATCTTCAGATTAATAAAACAGTCCTCCTGATTTGTTCTTGGTCACGAGGGCTCTGGACCCAAACCTGGCCGACATTTGGCGAGAGACGGGGTACAGCCTGGACGAGCCGGCAGTTTCCTCACAGAGCCCAAACATAAACAAAACAACCAATCACACTCTCATTCACTCCTACAGGCAATTTTAGAGTCACCTATTTACCTATACTGTATGTTCTCGGACTGTGGCCGGTATCCAGAGTATCCGAAGAAAACCCACGCAAACATGGGGAGAACATGCAAACTCCACCCAGTAATGTTGAGCAGAGGCGAATTTGAACTTTGCATCGCTGTTCTCCCTGCAAGCTTGACTCACGGGCCACGAAAAATACTTTTATACATATAGCTGTTGTACTTCCATTGACATATTATATGTTGTCTGAGGAGAACCAATCGCGTTGGGATGTGATCCTTTTTCCATTTTTTTCCACAGTTGAGTAGTATTGTTTTCTTAGTTATATGGCTTCAGGCAGGGCTACTTGTGATTTTTGTTTTGAGCGTGACAGTGTGATTGGTACTCGCCATTTTACCCAGTATCAGTATAATGAGCCCAATGATTAGTGGAGCCATGAGCGATGACCTATATTATGGTGAGAGAGGCCCTGGAATGTCGTTTAGTTTTGGCCTAAAGTGATACTTCAGTGATGATTTGATTAAACAGGTCAGGTAGTCATCGGGCCTGGGTGAGTTTCAGGCCTGATGACTCATCTGCAACTGCAACTGGTTATTATTGCAGTTTGGTAGTTTTCTTTTTGTGTGTGTGTGTGTGTGTGTGTGTGTGTGTGTGTGTGTGTGTGGGGGGGGGGGAATTCTATTTCCACACTGACACATTTGGTATTTGATTTAAAAAAAAAAATTAAAAATCAGTTATGATTTAAAACTTGAAGATCTGACATTATTCAATTCAAAATGACGTACAAACAAAACTGGAAATGATCGAATATGATTTTACTTACTAAATGTATAAATGTATATGTCCAGACAAACTAAACTAAATGTTAAAATCATCAATTTTGTTAGGAAATGTCGTTGGGGCTAGGCTTTGACCCAGGTGCAGAAACATGACAGCGGAGGCGGAGCTGGTGGAATTAAATAATGAATTAATTCAAAGCTAAGGCACGAGAAAAAAGCATTAAAGAAAACCGTAATTAACTTAAAGAAACACTAGGAAATAACTTATGACATGAGGAAACGTCAACAACAAACTGGCACAGAAGGAAAGGTGAGGACAGGTGAGGACTATTTGCACTTATGTAACCAGACAATGAGACACAGCTGGAGGGGAAACACAGGTGATCATGATGAACAATCACACAAGAGGAGAACAGAAGCAACTCTGGAACAGGACTCAGAGAGGGAAAAGGAAAACAAGTGAAACACAAAAGGACTACACTAAGAAGGAATAAACAGATAAACAGATAAACACACTAAAAAGGCAGAACAAAGGAAACATGATGGGAAATGAAAAACTAACTAAACAACATCCATAACACTTTCAAAATAAAACAGCCACGCAGACCAAAATGACGAGCCTTCTCTATAAAAGAATATGATCATGACAATATTTCTAGATGACAAGATTTTTTTTTCTTATAGATTATTATCTAACTTAAAGTCAAGTGTTAGAATCCATTGGGAAAATTACCACATTCATCTAAATCTCATTGCCCTCAAGAGGTGAACATCAAAGTGTAACAGTTTTATTGAAACCGTCCAGACTTAGTATCTCTTAATCTGTGATTCATGTTTGTCTTTACAAAGAAACAGTGGAATTCATTTTTGTCAAACGTGTTTATTAGGATAAACCGTTTGAGATGCATCATAACATTTAACACGCATTAATACAACAGCCAACTACTGCTAAGGAGTTTGAATAGATGGCATAAAAAAATCCCCTTCAAAAAATAAAAGCACAGGATGTTTTTCTTAACATTTTTTTTTTTTTGCCCAAGCAAAAGCTTGCGACCCACTTTTGGGTCGCGACCCGATTCTCCCAGTTGAGAATCACTGCATTAAAGCATTCTGTCTCAAAATATTTCAAAAAATGTTTAAATTCCAGTCTGCTGATGTTTGGAAAGAAAAAGCTTTCTTTAATTTCAGATTTCAAGTATGAAAAAGGGATCAAATATTTGGAACAAAATATAGTTCATGATACAGAAAGAATCCCTTAAGTTATTTAATAGCCTGACAAATGCGGTGTGAATATAGTTATTATAGTTAATAACCAGTCGCATCATTGCTGATAAAAGTGGGTAAAAACTGAAGAAGAGACAACATCCTCTTCAAAGAATTGAAGAGGATGTTTTCCATAATATATTACAATAGTTGATTAAAAAAAAAAAAAAATGGCAGTTGGATAAAAATCCCAGGTCATGTGATCAGCCAACATTTGAAAAAGTTATCTGGGAGCCTTCAGCATCACTCATCCTTCCCAAAAGTCTCAACTCTGTCGTCAGGAGTCTTTTTATGACAGTGAATGATGTTGATTGTAACCAGATAATAACTGAAGATCTGTCTGTGTTTCATCTGCTAGACTGTCTGCCTTTTTCCTGGCTTTCACTCGCTCCCTCATCAATAGAGACATTGTTCAAGCCGTCCGCAGATTTCACCAACCGCAGCGACAACAGCGCTTTGCATGCAGAAAAAGTCACACTCTTGGAGTCAGGGAGAGCTGGAAATACACAAATCCACACAAATTAACAATCACACACTATAAGAGAGCCACGTTGTTTGTCTGTAACCTTTACCCCTTTGTTCTTGAGGAGGAGGAAAAGTTCAGACAGGACGTGTCACTGCAGACCGTTACTGTCCCTGTTGGTGCCAACACCAGCAAGCAGAGGTGGAAAGTAAGGGAGTACAAGTACTGTGTTAGCTGTCAGGTGTCTGCACTTTACTGAAGTATTTATTCTTCTGAACACTTTTTACTCTTATTCCCTACATTTTAACACAATTATCTGAATTTTGTACTCCTTAAAGTTTCACAACAGACTCGCTGGAATATTGAAATTTTTATAATCGATTGTAGTCTTTGCATAAAGACACTTAATCGGCAAGACAAGGGGTGATGTCACTGTTTTGTTTTTCTTTGCTGGTGTTCTGCTACGGAAGCCCAGAACAGTCATGCTGGTACTTATTTATTTTCGGTCATATTATATTGTGAGAACGAGATAATTAACTTGTTATCACAAAAAAACAAGTGATAACGAGAAAACAAGCGAGCATATTCTTCTGTTGCCATAGCGACACCAGAGTTCAATTAGCTCCATTTTGTAACAATGGATACAAGTTTTCTTAATCAGGAATAATAAACCTTGTTTACTGAGAGTCGGGTACTGTGTGTCTCAAGGGTATTACTAAGTTTCATTTGTTGTATTCATGATGTTGATGAAGGTTTTACTCATATGTCACATGACCAAATGACCGGGAAGCTCCATCATTAGAAAATTTTATATCGACTTCTCGTGTCGCCATGGGAACGTGTACACACCGGTCTAAAGAGAATCGGCTACAAAATCAATTTCTGCTTGTGTTTGACCATGTTGATGAACAGTGGAAACTTCTTGATCCTTCACTTTCATCATAAACTAGAAAAAGTACTCAGAGAGTGAAAACCTCTTCTAGGTTTAGGAAACACTCATCCATTTTCTTATTTTATTGTATGAGTTATTGCCAGTCTCTTAATCTACCGGCAACTCCAACAAACTCTCTTAAGTATCTCTCAAGTAGCCGCTCGTCTCCTGCGCCTTCCACTTCAGCATCTGTGTTCAGCCCACTGAGTCCCCAGCTCCACCCCCCAAAGGAACACCAAAGGAATCAAAGTAAAGAAGCCAGCAAAAGCCATGTTGTGATATCCCTACTCCAAACGGCTTTTATTCCATTCTATTTTATTTTATCTTATTTTATTTTAATAGCTGCGATATACGTAACGTCACCAAAATATAATCACCTATAGGATATGTCAAAACCTACATTTGGGTAGAATTGCACGCAAATTTCTCCTGTAGTTTCCCGTAATCCTTCTAACAAACAAACAAACATACAAACAGACATGCACATGCCAGCTATGAGACTCTTGATCTCTGATTGACATTAAGAAATGAACTGTTTATAATATTTTGTTTCCTCTAAACGGTCCGGATAATCACCTTATCATGAGAAAATAGTCGATTGTTTGCTTGTGATGACGAGATAATTAACTTGTTATCACGAGAAAAAGCCTAAAATAAATGCATTCATGGCCATTATTGAATTAATATATTCCTAATATGATATGAGGTTAAGTTTGTTTTGAAGAAAAACAGCTTTTAAACCCCTCTGGCACAGAACACCAATGAAACAGAAAGCTGGACTTAAACAGACTTCAAAATCTGTTATTTTGTCAAAGACCAACATGCAGCCTGTTGAATTCTGACTTTAAAGTGAGAATCTGAGAATGAAGTCGGCAGAAGAGAAGAGGGCCTAGAAAATTATGTTTTTCTTTAGAATTTTGAAATTAAATTCAGAATTTGACAAGTCCATGTGGGTTTACGTGAGATTTATTTAAAATGATTTATTTTTGTGAGGGCCAAAGTCATTCCCAGCTCCTAAAATAATCTCCCCATTGTACTCTACAAACAAAAAAGAAATGTTACTTAATTAAATTAAATTAAAATTAAATTAAGAAGGTACTTTGGAAAAGTAGAAAAAACCTTCCCTGACTTCTCTGTGTCACCAGGAAGTCCTGTTTTTTTTCAAAAATCACTAACAATTCTCTTTTTACAGCGTGTAATATTTGTCTTAAAATGTTGCAGGGATAAGATAATGTCAGAATCATGCACCAATGACCAACAAATATTGTTATTACTTTTCATTTTAGAAGCTGTGAGTAAAAGTTTTTTTGAAAGAAAAATGTTTGAATGACTTTCCAAAGCTGGAATTTCCCCTTTTTATGCTTTTGGTGTCTAATCATACACTGTAACGCCAAAATTGTTGATAAACTTAAAGAAATCACTTCAACTAGTAACCAAATGTGTCCTGAAATAAATCAAGAGGTTTTGAGTTATTAAGTGAAGTTGTAAAAACTTAATTGAAATGAGTTTTACCAGTCGAAGTCAAAAAATGTTGTTTTCGTTTCGTTGTTTTAAATAACAATCCACGCTCCAATAAACCTGCCTTGAACTGTAAACACAATCATGATGTCTGTTGGCAGTGAGAAAACTGGATTTAGGGCAAAAATGTGAGGTTGAAAGGAAACTGTTAGGCATCTGAGATATAATGAAAGTGGAAAAATAAAAATACCACCAGTTAGGTCTTCTCAGTTCAAAGACCGATATAATGCTGATGATTAATGATTAATCTGCAGGATTAACAAATAATGCTTTCCCATTGTCTAAATATCAAGTTTGTTTGTTTAATAAGTTAATAAAGCATACATTTATAAAAGCATGTTTGCGCAAATCCAGGCATACTTGGCTGAAAAGAAACAATTTAAATGCATTTTTAGAACATTTTGAGAACGGGGGTTTAAATCCCTTGTTGGGATTGAGGACCAGGTGTATGTAAGAGGTTAAAGGAGGGAGGCCGCCGGTGGTGGGAGTCCGGAGAGGGATGGGTCAAAGCTCGGTGGTCGGCGCTGAGAGGAACGGGGCAGCGGCTCCCCGCCTCCGATTTGCGCCGATCTGAGCGGATCAGACGGAGCAGCGGAGGAGAACTCACCGTTTCAGAGTCACTATTCAGTCGGCATGAAGGAGCGGCGGGTATAAAGTTCATCGGACCGACAAGTTTTGGGAAGGAGGTAAAAAAAAAAAAAAAAAACGCGCCTAACGACCGATCGCTCCTTTGATCTTTGCGCTTTTTCTTCGCCCAGCACCGAACGGTGACGTTATGTTTACGCGATGATTGATGATTGATGACGCCCTGATTCATGATTTACAGCTAGTCAGGGATTATTAAGAGACACCGTTCAAGCGGAAAGCGGTGGCTATTCTGCTGGCGGACAGGTGCCGCTCAGAGCGCATCACCAAACTTTCTGCAGCCTTTCTGCAAACATGTGGATCCGTCCAAACAGCCTCCTGTTCTGTCCGTCTGTTCAGGCAGGAGGAAGATGTCTGTCCGTAGAATCAGAGGAACTCTTGTAGTTAGCTATTTTGATTCTTTTAGTGGTTACAGCTAGGGTTGGCACCTTTTTTTTCTTTAAGTTTAGTCATTCTTATAAGTACACTTAGGAATGTAAATGTATGTAGATACATGTGATGTAAAAGACAGGTAAGAGTGGAAGTATTGGTTCTTTACTTGAGGGAAAGTGACTCACTTTCTTGACAATTTTAAGTGCATCCTTGGCTCAATGGTGGTTTGCCAGAAGTAAAACTCCAGTGGTTTTCCTTTGTTTACTGTTCATCAGTCAAACTCTTACAAGGTCTTAACCTCTAGCCTTAAACTTAATAACACAGCACCCCCCCCCCCTTTGTTTGGTGAAAGTAGAAAACTGTCCTTATAGGACATCTCTCCCAACTCTTTGTGTGCAAGCCGAATTACACTTCATGTCATCTAAATATTATATTGATTGAATAGCTTTACTTCTAGGATTTTCCCATTCTGGGGTAGATAACGCAGTGTATTCAGTGTGAAGGACCATTATGTAGAACACAAACAGATGGAGGTCCACTCATTTCAATTTTCTTGTCCGATTCCAATAACTAATATTTATAAAGTCTGACCGATTTTGTTTTTCATGAAACTTTTAGAACCACAATTAACTGCATACATAGAAATATAGCGGGTTTGCGGCGGGCTTTGCGCTCTCACTTGCTTCAAAAAAATGCCAGAGCCAGTGTTTGGTTCCACAGTTCAGGTTACCGTAAATATAGTAGGGTGAATTGGTTGACTGTTGGAAGAGAACCCTCTCCCTCTGGAGATACAGTAGACTCTTTCAAAGCTAACGTAAAAAAAATTCAGCTTATCATAAACTAACACAAATATAGTTGTGACTATTATATTCCATTTATACAAAGAGAAATCCCTTAATTGTACACACTGCACCTTTAAAGTTTCCAGCGCTCATTATCCAATATATGAAAATTTTGTTTTTCATCTTTCTCCTCCTGATTTATTTTAATGCCTTTTTAATTTTTTCAAAAGTTATTAAAGAACACAGCACCGTGTTGCAGAGTTTTGATGGGTAGTTCCTGATTGAAATAATAACCACTATCATCCACCCGTACGCTTCCATGTAGTAGGTGTAGAATTACTTCTTGCCATGATCATCAACTCCTCAGCCGCCATTTTTACAGACTTAAAAAGTCCTGTTAGCTCCTCCCCTTCCGCTATGTGACAAAGATGGCGTTAAGGGAGTATCCAGCGTTTCACATAGATCTTTCTTTCTTTTCTGGGGTAGAAACACTAATGTGTTATGGTTCCAGCGGCCATCTTGACTTGTTTAGTGGACATTATGCCGATCATATTGCCCCAGCTGTGGCTTTTCTGCCCGTGTCACATTGTGTGTGTTTTCATAGATGTGGTTTAGTATAGCTAGGAATTGGAGTTAGATTGATTAGATGCATTGTCATAAATGCGTTGTCTTTATTCACCTATCGGCTTTGTTTTCACTCTCAAGAAGAGGCACATAAATCTGTCAAATCTCACATGTGTTCTTGCAAAACTTAACCTACATACCTGTATAGACATACAACTAACTCTTTCTCAAATTGGATGAAGATATGAGGAGTTTGATTTTAAATCCCTTGAGCGTAGGTGCACCACGCTACCCTACCCTAACTGTTCTTGTGCCTCAGAGTGTTTCCTCCTGTTTCTTGGGTCTCTCAGCTACAGATAAAACCGTATAAATCTCGCTGAAAAAGCAAAACCAAACAGTAGTGCAGGGTCTTCCTAGTAAATATAGGCCCTAAGTTCATAAATGCAGTTCACATATACAACAATGATCTGCTTGCTACAGATCTTACAGGCTGCATTTTGTTCACTAAAACCGTAACTTTGTGGCTGTAAATTGTTAAAATTGTGAGCCATTGTGTTAAATGATTTCACAGTCTGCTTCTAAAATAAGAACAGGCTGTCTCATTTGGTCCTGACTTGGGTCGTAGCTCCTGTGTACAAGATTGTGAAGGAGTCATGGGGCAGAAGGAGACGGGTCTGTGGTTCAAACGCTTCACTTTCCTGAAACTGTTTTCATTGATTAATAAATCTCCCTGTCCTGATCAAATGTTGAGGATTGTGTGGTGTTGAAGTTAAACACATTCAGATACTCGATCGTTTGGCTCTTTAGCTCTGTAGTGTCTGAGGTCATTTTTTTGTCACAAAGCCTAACCTCAACCATTAACCTTTACACGATCTGCCATAACATTATAACCAGTGACAGGTGAGGTTGGTTACCTTGGGACCTCTCAGTAAGTGGTGTATATTAGACACTAAGGGGAACAGTTTGTCCTTGAAGTTGTTCTGTTGGATACAGGAAAATGGGCAAGCGTAAGAATTTGAACGGTTATGCTAAATACCAAATTGTAATGGCTTGAGGGCTGGGTCAGAGCATCTCCAGAGGTGAAGGTCTTATTGGATGTTCCCAGCCTGCGGTGGTTAGATCCTACAAAAGTGATCGAAGGTAGGACAACGGGCGTCAGGGTCATTGATTCACGGGTGCAGCCGAGGCTAGCCTGTGTCGTCAGAACCCACAGAAGCACAGAAGAACTGCTGTAACGTATATTGTTGAAAAAAGTAAAAGCTGGTTCTGATGGGCTGGTGTCAGAACACAGAGCATGTTTTGGTGGCGAAAAGGGGAGCTTCACAATTATTAGTCAACTATTTTTTTTATGTTTGTATTCATTTTACCTCTCTGCTTTGTCTGTTTGAAAAACTAATTGACAGATTTGCTCGAAATTTTACCCGGTCCTGGGTTTGGCAGTTCTTAGAGTTCTTATTTTATTTTTGGTGACGTTGGCTAAATTTGCGTGAACTTTTCCTAAATCAAACGATCTAATTGAGGTT
This sequence comes from Lophius americanus, assembly GCA_037951165.1. NCBI lineage: Eukaryota > Metazoa > Chordata > Actinopteri > Lophiiformes > Lophiidae > Lophius > Lophius americanus. The sequence continues at coordinate 680,810 of JBBDHG010000090.1, read as the reverse complement.
GATCACAATAATGAAAACCTGGGGTACTGTTGTGCCTTGGTGGATTTGGCACTCTCTGATGGTTCCACTTTAACATGCCGGATGAACATACTGAACCCACAAAAAAACTTAATAGAGTAAGGGACCATACCGGTGTGTTCTCAGGCTCCAGGGGGTTAATGTGACTGATGCTCCGCTGTTTGAGGTGATCGGGTCCATGGTGCTGTACACATGCAGCACAGCGTGTGTGGAGGAGATCCCTTTGGGGGGCTGAAGCAGAATCTGTTGTTTAGCTCTGTGTGTCACCGTGGGATCTTGTACAGTTTGCGGATCTGTCTTTGCAGGTGCGGTCGGATTATGCTGTCGCGTTTGCGTGGATTTAAAATGCCTGACATTTCCCTTCCATACATTATAAATATTTTACAATTGGAGCAGAAGGAGGGACAAATGTCTTAATAACCATGTCGGCCCTCTAGAAAATAGGCTTTATTTCCATTTTGACCATTCAGAAATGAGAAGCTCAGCCTCATTTCCTTTCAGAGCTGAGCTGGAAGCACTTTTCTATATTACCCTGCAGATTAGCATGAAAAGGGAGATGTTTCAACAATCTTAATATTTATTGAAGAGCTTTACTAAGAGAAATAAAACTATGTTGGTGAAAAGACACAGTTAGAGAAGCTGTTGGAAGTGGAATCTTTCACATCTAAGTCAGCAAAGTTACATCTGAATTTATGACTTGTGGTTGTGCAAGTGAGAAAAGGCTTGTTGCATGCTCCAAACGAGTGCTAGCTGTGCTCTCCTGATTGTGTTGTGGCTTGCTCTCTGAATAGAACCACTTTGAATGGGTCTCACAGTTTCAGAAAGCCTGTCTTCTCACCGGTGTCTGCGGCTGTCAAACCAAGGGGAAAAGCCTGTGCACGTCACAGGAAATGACAGTTTGAGAGTCAGTTATTATGCTGATGCCTGCAGATGTCTTTACTTTTGTGTTTGCTGATTACGTAGATTATTGTTGTGTTGATTGCCGTCCTGTGTTTTCAGACTTCATTCAGGTGACCTCTGAGTATACTAATATCTGGGCCTGCAATCTCACCTTCATGACCCTTATTATTTTTGTCATTTTTACTGTATAAAGAAGGTTCAGAACTTTAAATGTGTTGGTGTTAGAGCTGACGAAAATTGGGTTTTTTTCCGCTCATTGTCCCATATTATGGTATAGGTTTTAGAATGTCAAAACATTCATGCTTCTGGGCTGGGGCTTTTCTACCGAGCATTCTGTGTTCATGTATTTCCTAGGTACTGCTATCTGCCACCATCCAACCATCCATCAATGCATCCATCTAACCATCCATGGATCCATCCACCCACGCTTCTTCTGCTGTGTTGTTGGGTTGTGGTGGCAGCGTACTGAGAATGGGAGGGCATAACCATCCAATCCTAATCTTCATAATGTTGCAGCCCAATTAAGCACAATACTAAGAGGAAGTATTTACCTGCAGGGGTAGAAAACTATACACATTCTTATAGGCTCTGAAATGTTTTTTTACCAAGAGTAAAAGTAATCCCTCTATGTTATATTGTTTTGTTTTTGCACCAATGTATATGTCTTAACAGGCCGCATTTTGTTTTTAATTATGGTATTTTATTCTCAACTGCACTATTTGGTATCCTTAGGGTGACACTCTAATAAAACAGATCCTTTCTATTATATTAATATAAGGAATTAGCATTATCTTTCAACTTCTATTAGGGTCATTCACTGGCAAAGAATGCATTCAGAATGAACGACTATTATGTAGAACAAACAAGTGTCTTCTTCTAATGTGGGTTACCCCCACCGTCTCGTTCTGTCAACTGTGCTTGAAATGCACAGATGGATACAAAAAGGGATCATCTTTTATGTGTGTTATTGTCCCTTTAATTAGCATGAAATCAGTCTCAGTGTTAGGAGAGCAAGTGATTATGAAACATAAAATGATGCAGTAAAGTAATGGGCCTACTCTGAAAATTTTCGGTGTACAAATAAGCAAGTCAAAGCGAAAAGTTTTCAGAAGAAGTGTCGTAATGTTCGGCTCTACCCCTAAATGATCTGTCAGTTGAGTCTCGTCAAAAAACCTCGAGACATAAACTCATTATGTGGCACTAAAGTGTCATTTAATTCCTCGCTCATAGTCGTGTACGAGCATTCGAATGACACATTTGACAAGCTGAAAAACAAATTTAATGAAGGAAAATAAGGTAATGGTGGAAATATAACATCTCAGTTTCATCGAGATACGATATGTTACGTGATTACAACAGTTTTTTTGGTAAAATAATTGGGGTTATCTCAAAAGACAAATCAGATGATTATGTAATGACTGACCGGCCCAGGTCTGACATTGGCCCGATGAAACTCTCATCCATATTACATTAAAGAGGTTTTAAAGGATTTCCAACCCTCAGTCAGAATACCTGAGGAGGGGATGTACTTAAATATATTCAGTCGTGAAATAACCATTAAAGGGAGTCAGCGAAAACAGGGCTATACCTCTTAATTAACGAGTTGTGTGAAATTCAATATGTGAAGATGACTTGTGTTCACAAACTTAGAAATTGGCGCGGTTTTACAATCCTCAGACTCAATAATATTATGTAATCTGGTTTATATGTGGTGGAATTTTCATGTCCCGTCACAACGCCAGACGGTTTATTACCTAAAAAGGGAGGAATTTAGAGATGACAAAGTAGTACAACATTTTATTAATATCACACAGGGCAAAAACTTAATCACAATTACATAGTGTTATTGCAGCCAGATGGAGAACTACAGTCACATAGCACATCACTCAGATTGATCTGAGTTTGGTGGGAAGGAGCTGTGTCCGAATTTGCTGCTTGGGATTGGCAACAAGAGCAGACAAGTTGGTGCAACCACAGGGGCAGGGTGAGGTGGGCTATGGTGGTTTACAAAAGCAGTGCTCTAACCCCAGAGCTGTGGCGCCTTAAGTAACACATCACTCAGATTAGCAGCACCCAATTGGAGAGACATAGAATGTCTTGTTACCGTTAATGAGCAACACTTAATAGCTCCTTAATTAATGTAGCAAATCTATTAGAACCAATGAGGACTAATTCAGACTGATCTTGGTTTCACTCTGCAGCGAACCATAGTCCGGCTCTGGCAAGGCCTTGAATTCAGCCATCATGGACTCTCACCTGAAGCTAGTTTGAATCCTCTTTAATGAGTTTCGTGTTTACTATTTTACTACTACTAAAGTCGGGGATATTATGGAATACGCTGGGGATCCTTTGTGTTTACACAATAACTCACTAAAATATTTCATGGATTATTTCCTCCTGTCCGTAATTTAGTACTGACAGGAGAGGGCACTTTATCACCAAAGTTTTTGGGCCGTAATTTCTCAAGCGTTGGTTCAAATTAGTCCAAATTTGATGAATATGAATCTACTCAGAGATATCTATCTTCTATAGGTCATATTCCTTCTAATAGTTTGTGTTTTACTCAGTAGTGGGAGTTATTTTTTTGTTTTTTTGTTTATCATTCGACTTGGGGAGATTTGTCTTGTATATATCTTATTTTACTCTAAAAGTCCCTATTTAACCACTAGGTTACCTTTTTTTAATGAACAGTACTCCGATGCCACAGCCATAACCCCACATACAAGGAATTTGACCTGGTATCAAGAGTTACCCATTTCAAAATAAGAGCCCTTGTAACTAATTTGTTGATCGTCATTCATCGTCTACAACTGCTTATCGTATTTGGTGGGTGCTCCTCCTGGGTGCCTATTGCAGGCAACATTTGGTGAAGAGGTAGGGTATACCCCAGACAAGTTGCTAGATCATGTCAGATTTGATACACTTCTATTTGATTTAAAGGTGTATTGCATGTATTTATGGACTGTGGGAAGAAGCCAGAGTATCCAGAGGGTTAGTAGAACGTGTAAACTCCACACCGAAAGGCCCTAGAGGTTGATTTTTGATTTGAACCTATCATTTTATTGCTGTGAGACAGCTGTGCTACCCCTGCACTGCTATGCTGCCCATTCATTTTGAATAGCTCACCCTAAGTGTTTCCTTTTTATCACAATTTGACTCTTTTTGAAAAACGTCCACTTGTAGGTGACTGGGACTCGGTTCCAATGTCAGGCGTATAGGGATAAGCCGCATATTGGTCACAGTGCCCATGCTGACCACTGTCCAATGCTTAATGTGCCCACAATGGGCAGGCCAGCGGCAAAACTGGAACTTTTAGTAGGAAGGTGTCCTAATCTGATAAATATTGTATTTTGTCATGTGCATGTAAATCATTTACCTGGAGAAGTAATGGCACCAGGCTTCACAATGGGAAGAAGGCAAACTGGACGACGCAGTCTGATGGTATGGATATTACTCTTCTTGGAAACTTTTGGTCCATTAATGTAGATGTCAATTTGACCTACCTAAACACCCTTGCTGACCAAGTAGACCCCTTCAATCAGCAGAATAATGTTCTGAGACACGCTGCAAATGTTTGAGGAATGGTATGTGGAACACAATGACGAGTTCAAGGTGTTTTCTTGACAACCAAATTCCCCAGATATCAATCCAATCGGGCTCTTTTTACAGACAGGAAATGTAAAAAATGCAGCACTTTGCATGTGAATATTGCTTAAACTAAAACCTAAGTAATATTTTTTACAGCGTTCTCTTCTATACTCTTAATTGTGATATGAGCCAAGCTCATTCATTCAGATTTTTAGGATTTAAGCAGATTCTGTTTGTCTATACTCCCTTTCGTCGTTGCTGTGATTCCAATGCAGTTAATGCGTGACGCCAGCAGTCAGGTTAATACTACATACTGCGTTGAGCCTCACTGAAGAACTGTGCTCGTTTCCATAGTGTAAAAAGGCTATATTTAGAAGATAGAGTCTCTAAATAAGAGATGAAAGCTCGGGTTTAGATCCCCACATTTCCAGATGGGCATGAAGAGGATGAAACATCTTGTTAGGATGAGAACTGATCGACGTAGGAGAGTTTCCAGCTCTGATTAAGAAGGATGCTACATTACACGTATTCCTTTTTAAGGGGCTGTATTGCCTTATTTTTTATTTAGACTTTGAGCTTCTGCTTTGCCATGCACCTTTATTGTTTTTAACATTTACGTAAACAATAAATGGTTAATATGAGTGTTTAATTTTACAGTGAAGCTGTTTCACAGTGAAATGGCTGGTGGCAGGCTCTACTAATACATATAATAGTATTCTTTCAATACACACAATACGTTCTTTTTATTCTATGTAACTTGACCTCTGGTGAGATTTCTAAATTCAGTAGATTAGGACAGGGAAAGAAAATAGTAAAATAGAGTGAAGCACACAGGTTTATAATCTCATCATAATTTCACACTGAATGTAATATTTTCCCATCAGCAAAAACGTAATGCAACCCCGTTGTTTTGCACCCCTACATGAATAAGTAATTGCTTACTGTAAAGTTTTTTCTCTAGTAGCGGGTTGTTTACCACGGACTCAATATCGCGGCGCCTCAATACCAGCATGCCCCAAAGAAAGACATTAAAGTGAGGCAGGGTATAAATACTTAATGTGAAAGTATTATTTCTCCTTATTTATCTTCTCTTTTTTTTGTTGTGCCTTTGCAAAATAACCGTTTTGTTAAAGGAGGTGTCTCCTACCAAACACAATGCAATTCACTCTTGCTTTTTTTTGTTTATTTTCAAATGAAAATTCCACCAAATACATAAGTTAAGTTTCAGAATTTGGTTTAAATGTTGAGGGCATTGAATAGACATCGTTCTGGTCCGTTTGCTCTTGAACGGACCAGAACAGGTTGGGTACTTATAGTGTCAGACATCTCATCTGGGACAACAGGAAGGGAATCCTACACAGTAAGAGGCTTAATGTGGTCTTAATTTTATGGCTGATTGGTGTCTACATGAATTAAATTGTTCATTTTGATTCCACTTTTATGCTCCTTCCAAAAGGTTCTCAGATGGTTAGCCTGGTCTGTTTTGCCTATATACTAAATGGAGTGAAGTCTTTCTTCTGTAAAACCTCTGGATCGAATAAATTAAGTTTCACATAAGATTTGTTTGTTGTTGGGTGGCTAAAGAAGTGTATCCCATAATTAGTGACTTCAGTTGGACTATTTCTACATTTTATGTATGTATGTATTTGTGTCATTTGGCTCAGATTCAGGGGACATGATTTATCCATATCTCCTCAAAAACCACATATTAGAGTTAATGAGGGTTTATTCTTTATTTTAAGCTTTTTTGGACTAAAGCGGTGTTCATATCAGTATGTTCACTTTCAACAAGGATAAAAGTTATGGTCTTCCATATTAGCGCAAAATTAACTTTTTCCAACAGTGGGAGAATCCGGGTCCTGGTTAAAAAAATGTGCCCCTCTTGAATGATATTTATAGCCCCCAAAAGTCGGGGGCTTTATGGACGTCATCGCCGCTCCGTCAGCTCCACCCGCCGCATCTGCTGATCCGTATTGTTAACGATTAAACTCTAAACGTGTTTCATGATTAATTTTCAAATTATATACTCGCGTAGAATTAATGTTTTGTTGTTCATTTTTAATAACAACAAAACACTGAACAGACAGAACTTCACAGTTAATTTGAGGAGTTACATCTGGGAAAGGCTTGTACAACGCAGGGGATTGCAGGATTGTGGAGGAGGAACCCTTGCTGTCAGGGATGACACTTTAGGCCCAGTTTAATGTAAGATTTGCTTGCTAAGAATGAGGTCATACAATACAGTGTGACAAACCAGCATGATGACAAAACAACTTTTTGACACAGGGCAATAAGAGTTAAACAATATAAGTAACTGTATTTTATTGGCTCTATTTCATCTGCTTTTTTTTTTTTACTTCTTTCTCCACGATTTAAATTGTTCTACCAATTTTTGTTTTTCACTTGATAAACTTCCTGCAGACACTGAACGTAAGTGCGTTTGTTGTTTGCAGTTAAACGCAGTTAAGAATTGCATTTAAAATAGGAGTCATTTTTTTCAAAATTTTGGTTTAATTGATTTTTTTATTTGATTTGATCAGTTTTTATAGTACAGTAAGTATAGTCTAGTAAAATCACAAATGATACATTTAGGAGAAAACAAGGAAAAAGGCGAGAATATGTGACTCAAAGGGAACATCACAAACTTAGACTCAGTATTTAAGTAGGAGGAGATGCTGGTAAAATCATTAAAAGAAAATCACACAGGTGGGTAAATGCATATTTTGCGTCACTGGTAAATACAGACCAGAAGAACAAATATGAAAAAGGGAATACACAGGACCGGATGACATACTAGAAGAACTGAAAATAGAGGACAAGACAGAGGAACTAAAAGGCTAGAATAGATGAAAAGAGGAAAAACTCAAGAATGTAATTTATTAAGAGAAAGCATGAAACAAAAAGCGTAACTGAAACTACATGTTGCATATCGTTGAAGTATAGTCTTCACATTTCTATTGTTGTTTTACTCTTAAACCTGATATCCCGGTATTATTTTTGATGCCTTTGTAAAGAATCCATTTGATTAACCACCGCGCTTTATGAAGCATTTATTTTCATGAAAGCTACTTTAATAAACATGAGTATACCTTTTTAATCCGCCCACGCTCCTTGACAGCGACACAGCTCTAAGAATAGAGAGGCAGCGAACAGTCTAGCGGAACTTTGATAATCAGTAATGACGCGTGAAAGGCCAGCAATCAAGTGGTTGTTCTGCAGTGTGTAGCCATCAGAGTGATAGAAAACTGAGCTCTCTGTCTCAGCTGTAACAGCAAATCTGCTCTGTGGTAGGTCCATCTGTTGACTCCACTAATGTACACATGGCAAAGTGCACAAGGCAGCGGGACACAAGACGGATAGCCGTTTCACTTTTCAATTATAGTGTTTCTTCACTTTTGTAATAGTGTATGGGCATGCCCTCCAGCTACAGAGCACTGTTTCTCTAATTAGTGACTCTATCTCAGTAAAATTAGCACGTAAAAGTCATGGCAGCAGCTTGAAACAAAGCGTAATGTTCAGGTGGTCTATCATGACATCAGATGTTGACATGACCTCAGGCCACTACAAGGTGTGAAACTGTAACGAGAACCGTTGTCTTTCCATAATTAATGCATAATGTTCCCTCCCTTTCTTCGTTCAGCACTCCGGGTCAGAGTGTGTTTAATTGTCTGTGTGTGTTGGTGTATTTGCTTTTGTCAGCTTTTGCATTATAAATAGTCCAATTAGAACATACATAGATGTATGTATTTCATAATTATGCTGATGATAGTTGTGACACTTAAAGGGGACAGGATGTATTATATGATACACAAACATTACGGTAAGGTAACAGTAAGGATAAACTGCAATAATTGAATGTAATACTATTCAAACTGAGCAAAGTGATGAGCTGATGATGGCAGGATGGCAGTGGTACACATTATTTGATTGTTCAAGCAGTCCTAAAAATCAATTTTTTAATTTTACAATCTAGAGTATAAGATATGAGTTTCTAATCATTTAAGCTCGGCTGCTGAGAAACTTTGCCTGAGTTTTGACTTGGCTTCACATTACATTCTATGTCTTTTGACAAATGTCTCTTGATCATCCTGGACAAGGTCAGGTCTTTCCTGACTTGACTCTCTCATGAAAAAGGCTTTTTCAAGCCTTAGCTTGCTTCCGGCGAGATAAGCATGTCTGTGTCCTCAGTGACTCATGGCAGCAACAAAGCGGAGATTTACAGACGAGAGCACGTTAATTGAGATTCGGATCAATTATAATTCCTTGTTTCCTATCCTCAACTTCTCCACCAGCTTTAAAAGCAAAATTGACCTCCTCTGTTAAAGGCTCTGGAACATTATGTGAAAAAACAGGCCAGAACTTTATACAAAGGCCACGTTATAATGTTATGGTTGACATGCAGGGTTTCTCTTGCTATGGAAACGTCATCATGACATCATGTCATTATGAGGTCAGAGCATTCCTAAACCTCCCTGAGACAGTTAGATCCATGGATAGAAGGCAGGAATGCAACTCCTTTATTGCACCTCAAGGGTTTGTTTTAAGGTTCTAAAGGCATAACAGGGGGATTCCTTGTTCTTCATCCTCTGAGCCAGCAGCAGAGGTAGTAACAGAAACAAGGCGATGTAGGACATAATGGGATCTCAACATTTGATGACATATTATGTGTATGACCCACCACTGGAAAATGCAGGTGGGCAACTAATCCAAAAAAAGTAATTAAGAGAAAATTTAAAACCTCTAATTGATATGATCTTACTCATGTCATGTGTTCATTACATCAATAATTTTGGTTAATGCGTGCTCATGAACTAACCCTGAACACGTCATGTTCAATCATCTGCCTTCACCTTGTCCAACCAACCATGCAGATTATTATGAAAGACACAGAGGCAAACTCTCAACCGGGGGAGCTGGTGCAAAAAAAGAATGCTGTGTCCATTCTTTGGACACATTTGGCTTCTGGGAGGATTTTTTTTGAAGAAAAGAAATCAAAAGTAAACTAGGCCTATGCTGTCATCCCTGAGAGCCAGGGTATATGCCCATAAAGCCCCCAATCCTCTGCGTTGTACAAGCAATCCCTCTGATTGAGTTGCTAAAAATAAAAGTGAAGTTATACCTGAAAAAGTTTTTGTAAAAAGAAAAAGAAAAGCTCCCCCTAGTGAGTAAAATATGAGCCTTTTGAGTATAATGTGACATAAACAATTAAGATCTAAGATCTGTTTAGATTCATATGCATCAAATTTGGACAAAATCATAACAAATGTTATAAAGTTATGTCTGCAAAATAGTGTACTTGTATTAACTCTTGAAACACTTGCGTTTTTATTAGGTTAATGTCCGATCTAAATTGGTGTTTTTTACATGTTATTTTACATCCGGATGCGAATACGGACGCGAATGCTGACAATTCCATAATATCCCCAACTTTTACTCGAGAAAATGATCCCAACAACCGAAGGTAACACCTCCAATTGGTTTATTTATTTGCAAAAAAAATCACACAGCCAAGTATGAAGATTACAAGTTATAAAATGAATCTAATTTTCAAACACAAAATGGTTTCGAAAGAAATAACACATCTATTGCCTATTACATTAAAAATGATATGGCAGATAAATAAACAAACTGCCATTTAGAAGGAAGTTAAATTATTGTTTGTGACATGTTATCAACTCCGCCAAGGGAGGAGGTTATGTTTTCACCCGAGTTTGTTTGTCTGTCCGTCTTTCTGTCCGTCTTTCTGTCCACCTGTCAGCAAGATTATGGAAAAAATAATGCACGGATTTCAGGAAATATCCAGGTGACAACATTTTGGTGACCTTACGTGTTTCGCAACATTTCAAAATAATAGAATAAGCCGTTTAGTAAGGCTGGGCAATTTTTCGTTAACAGATTGCGATCTTGTCTGAGACGTATATATGATCTAATTTCTGAAGTGTGCCGATTCTCCAACATTTAAAATTTTAATATCTGAGCAGTAGCAAATCTTGCAGGCTTGGGAGCATCTTATGATACAACATGCGAGGTCTTGGTCTTTAAGACCATGGCCTGGTATCTTGTAAATGAGCGCCGCACTTCAGTGTAGCTTCCCGGCCAATATCATCTGACCCCGACAGGCCGGCATGCAAACCAGGCCGGTTTGCATGTAAAATAGTTAGGCCAACTGGACCGTGTTTTGACAAATAACTTATACTCTGGTTCAAGTCGGGCGATCAGAAATATCCAAAGTCGGATTCGGTCATGATAGCCAATTTAACATAATGCTTTCAAGACATCATAGTGAAAACCCAGTTTAACAGTAAAATGAAAATAGTGGAACTACTGTCTGTGTCTCTGTGTCGGCATATATACATTTTCATTATTGGTTGTTTCTTACATGACATTGCAATCTGCCCCTGAACGCAGCACGGGCTATGTTTCTTTTCTATCGGTAAATTCATGTAGTTGCAAAGTTTGAACCATGAAGGACAGAAAGAAAATAATTTCTTCGGAAAGCTTTTAAACTACGGAAAACCATACAGGGAAACCGATTGATTGGAAGGAATTTGATTTAGTCTTGCATGTAGGCTCTGAAGAAGCAGTTTGTCGATGTAATACTGTAGTTTAAGTCTATTTATAACGGCTGATGACAGTATGTCATGTTTGCGTCCGATGTTGTTTAATCTGCCAAGATGATGGTAATGGTAACACCAAGAAAGCGTAACAACTCCATGCTTCAGGAAGTGTTAACTGTGCCGGACACCGTCAGGTTTGGACATGAAAACAGAAGGTCTGCTGGGTTCAGACGAGGCCGGACTTGGTCAGTATTGGACATAAATAGAACTGCCCAGCTGCGCTCTAGCGCTCAGTAGAGCAGAGTAGAGTAGAGGTAAGATCGCATCGAAAATCGCGATCTCAATTCCAAGCAAAAAATCGGCAATTGTCATTTTAACTAGTATCACCCAGCCCTACCATTTGGAGTAGTAACCATTATTATTATTATTTGTAGTAATGTCCATTATTCCTTTTTGTTCCTTTGGGGGGGAATTGGGGGCTGGGAGAGGAACAGGAAATAACACAACATGTGGCCTAATGAGTAGACCTCTAACCTGCTAAACGTATCATTTTATAATCCGTATAGAATCTAGACACTAATCTTTAGAAACTTCAGAAAGTCTGGGAGTGTGGAGCAGAGAATAAAACTATTTTTCTGAACACATGAAGATAATTTTATAGGAAGAAACGGGTTTAGAGGGAGGTTCAGGCTCCCGAGTGTTTTTCTAGTTTTGTTGTTTACAAAGCACCTCTTGATGGAGATGTTAAAGTTCCATTAGTTGCTGACACTGCTATGTTTTAAGTCCCACCCCTTTTCTTATGGAGAAAAGGTATGGTGTCTGAAATAATACATTTCAGTAGCGATATGTCTCTTTTGGTTTGTTCATTTGAGGTGGTGCTGATCGCTCAGTAAAGGAGTGCTTTTATAAGATGTCCTCACTTTGTTGTTTTTCTATGTGCGCCCTTTGCCCCAAAGATTACCGGGCCATCTTTGTGAATACATACAGTGATTTGTAGAAGTTGTCTCTTATTATTGATTTTGTTTGCAGACATTGATAGAGCATTTAAAGGTATTTGTAAAGGTATTTGCAAGGAAGAAAGCGGTGAGAGGTTGAGAGACGTAGGCTGGTGCGTGGTGGTGGAAAAGCACTGTATGTGTGGTAGATGAAAATTAGCCCTTGGATAAGTGGATCCCATCAAAAGTGCTGCCTGTGATAAAATCACCTGTACCCTATGATTGGTTATAATGGTTGCTGTGTGTTCCTCTACACTGTGCTTGCTTTTATGATTAGCTATCTGTGGAGTGTGTTTGTCTGTGTGAGTCTGTGGCTGCTCAACTGGATCATCATCATCTTCAGCCTTGCCTGTACCTTGCAATCCTATCACCTCCCTCTAACCTCTAGGCATTGCCTTCGTGGAGACAGCGACACTCTGGGCACTGGAACACACCGGATCTCGCCATCCAGCATGGGTCAACCCTGACCGACAGTGTCTCCCTCTGATGCAACAACTTCAAAATGAGCACAAAGTGACAACCTAGCAGCCTTTTCACAACAACAGCATCAATACTCAAGGGCTGACAAGTGGTGCCTTCCACTTTAGTATTAAGAAGAGCAGCTAAGATAAAGGCTTTGGTGGCCTGGACTTTAGCATAGCCATGTGTAAGTGAGTATGTGTTTGACTTGGCAAGCCATTTCCTGAAGAGGGCCAGCAAAAGAGTAGTGTTACACTCCCTGACTGCCTTATACATGTTTAATCTCCTGCTCTCAGAACAGAAGCCACCTATGTTACCCAATCCAGCCCTCTCCTCCCCAGCCTGAGAGTTTACTGCCTCAGGACTGCTTGTCGCAGTCTGTCAGCCAGACACTGACCTGATACAAATCAACCAGCAGCTTCAGAGCAACAGGAGGACTTGGTCAGGTCCAAGATATCTATTATCAGGACTTTTTTAGCTAGTCTTTTCAGTGTTTCATGGCTTGAACTTGGAGAGATGAACTGAAGGGGCTGTGTGAGGTCAACCAAAGATTGTGCCTCAGCTTTTCAACACCAAACCTCATCTCCAGTTGGAACTGCAGAGTTTGCAATTTTACAACCGAAGATCTAGAGAAAGAAGTGCTACAGGGGTTTCCATTTTCCAACCCTTGTCAAGATGATGAATGACACCCTTAAACCCCCTTCAGTCCAGGTGAGCGTACCACGCGACGCTCCGGCATACTCAGATGGAGGAAACAACTTTGTGTCAGATGGCTCTATACAATCCAGTTCATCAACCCCAACACTCCGCCGCAAACGCTTTAAGATGCGGCGCATGAGGAACGTGCCGAGCGAGAAAGAGAACGAAAGAGATCGGCAAGCTGCCGGTCGCCTCTCCGCCCGGTCCCGCTCTGGCTCTAAGGAGTACCTCCAGCTGCCTTCCATTGAGATCACACCATCCAGCGATGAGGAAGCTGCCTCCTCCTGGTCGAGGTGCTCCACTCCCAGTGCATCTCCACGACGGAAGCGATTGTTGTTGCGGAAGTGGCTGAAAGTCCGAGAGAAGAAGGAGCAAGCCAGTGAGAGCAGGTTGGTATGGGCCTTCCCTTCTCACCCCCCCCCCCCCCCCCCCCCCCCCCCCCCCCCCCCCCCCTTCTCCCCACATCTTCCCTAATAGCCCCATGCTGCTTTAAGGCTCTTGCTACCTTGTGTTTAGCTCCTGTTAGCTTGTGGTTACTTTTCGCCTTTTAGCAAGAAGCGTAATGAACACACACAATTTAAGGGAACTTAAGAGGTTGTGATGGCTTTTCAAATGCTTTTCCTCACATTCTAATAATATACCACTGGCCTCAGAGAAATGATCTTCTATGTACTAGAAAACAATAATATTCCTTTTGAGTCGATGCCAATTCCACGGCATCTTTTTTGCTGTCATCTTTTAGATGACTCTGTTTTTTTAGTAAGTGTAGACTGACCTGGTTCACTTGTGTGTAGTACTGGGAAACAACTCCCCTGCAAAAAAATCTGCTAACTTTTTACAAGATCGTAAATCTGAAATTGATATTCTGGCATTTTTTAAAAAATTATTTCATTCAACATTTCGATTTGTTTTTGTGTTTTGACTCTAGTCTTTAGTTATATTGCCAGAAAGTAATACCTACACAGAACGCACTGTGAAGAAGATGGGCTGAATGGACTGATTTTGGGAAAGGTCAGTTCTATATTTCCAGCACTAGAAGGAGGTTTGTCTTTAAATGTTTTCGGCCATAATTTATCAACCTTTGGTTCGATTTAGTCCAAATTTGGTTCATAAGAATGTACCAAAGGTGATATATCTTGTACAGGGTTTGCCCCAATGGTTTAGGTTTTACTCACTAGGGGAAGCATTTTATAAAAGCACTGTTTCTGACATTGTCCTTACCGTTAGTACACTTTAGTCCAAATTTGCTGCATACGGATCGTCTCATCGAAATCTCTCTTGCATATGTAATATTTTTCTTGTTCAAATTGAATTTGTTAGTTTTTTGGAAATAACTTCTCATTTAATTTGAAGTGTTCAATCAGAGGGATTGCTTATACAACACAGGGGAATGGGGGCTTTTTGGGGATACACCCTTGCTGTCGAGGATGACAGCATAAGCCTAGTTATGAATTAATAGAGATTTGGGAATGTGAATTCAACCATTCTAAAAGTTGGAAAGCAAAACTTCATGTAACAGAAATTTATAATTCATACACAGGTTGTCAATGTGAGAGGTTGTTATGCTTGTTACCAAGAACAAGTTGGTTCTTTTTGGGAGCATAAATATTCATACTATGTTCTTTTTTAGGTTTAAAACAAAGGGCCCGGGAGATACTGTAGGGTAATTTGTAACTTAAAAGAATGACCTGACAGCAGCACTAGAGGAGAGGCCACAGTGTTTGCAAAACAATTAAGTATGTTGCATTTGGATGGCTAAGATTCACGACAGGGTCAATAGTCACAGAGTCATCATGGAAAATATACCGCTTCAATAACATGACCATCCTAAATGAAATGAGTACAAGCAGATTTTACGGGTAGAAGTTTAGAATAATTATGTAAGGTTCAGTGTAATTGCAATCGAGTCAAGAGATTATTTAAGAGAGACTGAAGTACTTCTATCTCGATATACAGCTCTATCCTATAAAGATCTGAAACAAGCCCTACAAATCCTGAGATCCATTCGATTTTTTGATAATTCTGTGAATTAACTTCTTTGGAGGCAACTCTGTGGTATTACAAATACATTCTGAGTGTGTAAACAAACTTATTTGATAAATATCAGATGCATCTTTCATGAAAGTAAATTGAATTTTTTACACGCTGATGTTTGGGGATGTCACTATACTGAATTTCATTCATAATTTGGAGCAGACCTTTTTACCACTTACCTCAGAGCCATCATTAAGTTAAAGTTGAAGAAAATTTATTAATTTGTAATTGCCGACACTCCCTTTGGCAGGGGGCATAAACAAATATTATATATATTGTTGGCTTCTCCACAAAAATACTGTAATGTGTAGCGGCCATAAAAGTATACATTTCATTGTTAATTTATTTAATTTGCTTATTTTTTTAAGTAAATTTGAACTTTTCATGTGAGTTTGCTCACATTCATAAAGGATAGAAGTTAGAGTTTATCCACATCAGCACAAACTGAGTCTATCCTTTGTGTCTTTGGACACAAAGTTTCTAGTTTAATTTTGAAGATTCTATTAATTCCACAGACCAATTTCTTTTGCCTCATTGCACTCGTGTTGAATTTGATCAGACACAGCGCCCACTTTCAGAATTTTTAAGGGTAAAGGATGAATGTTTATTCATTCTTTTTTTTTGTAACTGCTTATCCTGTTCAGGGTCTCAGGGGCTGAAGTTTATCCAACCTGACATTGGGATATAGGAAGCGTGCAACATGGACTAGTTACCAGGTCAACACAGGACCAACACATAACAGACAAACAGCCATCATATCATAATTTGCAACTATGACTAGAAAAAACACTCAGAGAGCGCAAAATTCTGTTACACACACGTCTTCCATCTGTTTTTCTTCTGGGAATAGAAGACACCGATTCTCCACAAGCATGAGGGCATAACACTGACACTATCCTTCAGTGCCAAATACTACCACTATCCAGCACTTCATGACTACAACCTAACTCCCCCTGAGACTGACAAGCGTTACCCGGGCTAATATAATACTGTGCCATCAAGGCGACAAGCCTCCTACTCAACCTGCAGCATGTTAGTGGGTGTGTGCCGCACATAAGAAATTCTACACTCTCCAAGCAGTGTGGGAGTCATATAAATAACTTGACTCTTAAGGTGTTGATATGCTGCTTCATTATCTTCACCCACATGAGCTGGAGGAGGTTATTTGATCACCACGTTGGTTTGTCTGTTTTCTCGTATGCAAAATAACTCGGAGAGTGGATTTTGATTAAACTCAAGCATTTAATCTTTGCTGAAAAAAGAATTTGATGAAAAAGTTATTTGAGTACACTTTCTTGACTTTCATCAACATTATCAATATTAAGAAATAAGAAAAAAAAAGATTGTGCCTCAATGGAATAGTTTCATGTTGGTGTGACCTACGACATAGTGTCTGGAAACAAGATAGTGTCCTTGACCATGAAAACCCGCCCCTAGAATTTAGAATTACATTGGGATCCTTAGAGATCGGGCAACAGCTTCTTGTGAAGATCATTCTCTATTACGTCATTTTTTGTTTAAACCGGAAAGGTCTCTCTGTCCGGTGTGTGACTTTTAAATACTTTCTTTCTTAACAATTAATTAAAATGCCATCAAAAGAAAAACCTCAAACACGCATCTTAGCAGTAACAGCTGCTAAGATGCGTGATGCAAATGTAATGTAATATTTGCCCCGATCCCACAAGTGATACATAATCCTCTAAAAAGATCTTCACTAAGACGTTGGGCCTTCCTCCCAAAAAATTGAAATCTCTTCATGACTTTCTGTATAATAGCCAGTCAAACAAAGATAACTTCCCTGGTACTGGTAATAATGGGCCAATCAAAAATACAAATTGGCAGGCGTGGACGACTCGGGATGTTACAACCCCATGTGGAATTTGATCCTGGGAGATTAGGATATGTATTTGGAAGGGAGAAGACTATGTGTCTTGGCTTATTGTACAGTTACAGAGAGGGGAAGCGACATGTGACTACCACCAATATTAAGCTGATAAAATGCAGATTCAGAATCATCTAAATTGATTTAATCTAATTATGAAACATAAGTTTCATCTTGATGATTCCAAGTAGTAGGGGTTGACTTCCAGGATTGAGGAATTTGTTACCATTAATAACTTTGTCTTGAAACACATCCCGACAAACACAGTAACGGTAATGGTGGATGTTGTGCCGATGCGTTTTGTCAACACTTCCAGGATTCTCCTGACATAGAAGCGTAAACTGTGTTTTGATTGTCCAGGTTTTTGCAGAGGTTTCCACGCTGTTGCTGATGAAACAGAATAACAGCATGCCCTATCTGATCTTTTCTATCAATAGCAGCGTTACTGCTCAGTTATTCTCATTTTATTTTTTCCACAGCAGTGCCAGTCTTGAGAATCTTAACTTATTGGGTTGAAGCTGTGATGTTTTTTTCATGCGTTCATGCAGGAAGATCAATGAGTTAGTACGTAAGATTCACTACGCTAGCAGGACCTGCACCTACGGCAGGAGAAGCTTATTTAAATATCACTTTTCAATAGCAGTTGAAAAGACTAAAAATGCAAAATGGTATAAAACCGGAAAAAAAAGATAACAAAAATAGGATTCTGTCATAAGTTTCATGTAACAAATGACAGAGAATTCAGGAATTATTAAGCCTAAGTGATAAAGAACTGTCAATTGGATTTGACATGCATTATCATTTCTGATATATATCTATACACCTTTCAGACATAACATTATAACCACCGACATTTGAGTCATAACAACATTGATTATCTCTTTTAATGTTCACCTGTTTGCTGAGAGGGGCTAACCCTCTCAGCAAAACATTTTGTCCTAGAAGTTGATGTTTGGCAGGAAAAATGGTCAAGTAAGAGGAAGGGCCAAATTGTGATGGCTAGATGTCGGGGCACCACCAAAACTGCAGATCTTGTTAGTTGTTCCCGGTCCCGGCAGTGGCTAGTACGTACCAAAATTGTCTAAGGAATTTAAACGGATGAATAATTGATCCCAGATAATCTTAGAAGTCAAATGGTTAATAACATTGCAGCTGGTAAAAAATATTTTTTGGCCTCTATCTACCCAGTGCCAAAGGGACTGTCCAAAGAAAAAGTTTTTAAAATACGCACATAAGATGCCAGTGACCTTGAAATGATGGAATAACATGCTGGACCCTCTTGGTTGGATAAGCAGGGTTTCCAACCATGTTGTAAATCAAAGATATTACGATATAGATATTTATGGTGACAGGCGGGGTGGAAAACAGACCCTGTTGATGTAGAGAACATGAGACCAAACAATTGATAAAATATGGTCACAGTACTGTGACTAGAATAATAAGGTTTTGGCTGGGAATGACATTGCTTATGCTAATTTTCCAACTCGAAGGTGTGGAGAGGGGCAGCTAACAGATGCTATGAGTTGTTTCTGAGGAATGCAAACCAGGAAGAAGATTAAAGGAAAGATGACACATCAATGATTGATGGCTGCCTTTGTCACTGCTGAGGTTGTTAGCTTGGTGTCAATGTCAGCATTATTTTTCATTACATGGCTGAAATGAAAAAAAAAACTGCTCTTTGTAGCTGTCGTAGAATTGTATTTTTTGTTTACCGGAGAGGAATACTTAAATCCAAATTTCAGAATACGTTAAATAAAAACAGAATAGAATGGTTTGCCAATCCGCAATTGTGTACAGTACAAATATATTAAACTTTTGAAAGTTTAATTGTAATGATTGTTTTTTTTAAAAAACTCTTACGGGCTCACAGCTGATTCTGAGTATTCTGCGCTCTTTTGCTCATTAGCTTCTTCAATTCGGTGACGCTCCGTGGGTCGACTTGACGCAGCTGCAATCCTCCCTAGGTGCTTAACTGGCGCTGAGCTTGCTTCTAGCATTGATGAAGGGGACGTCGGAATGTATTGCTGCAGCACGCTAAAATTTGGTACAAGAAACACTCAGTAAGCATTTGGAAGAAAAACTTTTTAAGTTTTAAAGTAGAATCCTTCCCCATTCTTGCTGAATATACGGTATGATTCATTTGCTCAGCAGTATTTGTGAATCAAAATGTGCTGGAGTAAGCAGCGTATCCTTGATAATATCATCTGGATGCAGCAAATCTTGCTCCAAAACCTGTATGTATGTTCTTTTCAGCACTAATGGAGCTTTTACCCGCGCCATAGGCACTAACTCGCCACGTACATCACAGATCATATTCACAGCTCAAATTTGAGTACATAATTTGAGCTTTAAACTCCGCAGATCCAAGGAAACTTTTCCACGCAGATCCAAGGAAACTTTTCCACCTTCCTTCAGTCCATCTCAGGTCCAGAGAAGATGACAGCATTTCTGGATATTGATATTTGGATTGCACAGTACATCCTGAGGGATCAAATGTCATGGTGTTGCTTTTTGTTCCATCCCCCTATGAGTAAAATTTTTTTTCCAGATTGCTGAATCTTTTTCATGGACTGTATGGTGAAATCCTCAAATTCCTGCAATTGTATGCTGAAAAGCCTTTTTTTTATATTACCATTGAACCATTTGCAGATTTGAAAGTGATGAACCTCTCCCCACCTCTGCTTGTGAATGACTGAGCTGTTCGAGGCACCTTTCTTACTTCAAAAAATGAAACCGTCACTTATAACCAGAACCTTTCTGTCTGTGGAAGATCCAATCAATAAGTGGTTATGAACGTTCCATGGCTTTTGCCGTCCTGTCCCAACTATGAGAAGTGTTCGGCAGGTACTAAAGACCTGCAGTTTTGGAGATGCTGTGCTCAAGTCGTCTAGCCATCGCCCCAAATACACATTTTTCTGCTTCCCACACATCAACTTCGAAGAAAATATTTTCACTTGATGCTTACTATAACTCTAAAAGGCGTGGATGTAACAGGATAGTCGAATGTTATTCACTTCATCTGTCCGCAGCTAAAATGTTATAGCTGATCGGTGAAGTATTTCATTTCTCACTTCAAATGTTGGTCTGTTCTGCTTCTTAAGCATGACGATGGACCTTTACCTCAAAGCAAACACAACAGATCACATATCAGATACCCAGCATTTTTGCCCTAAAGCTTCCAAACAGCTTTTAATACCTCATTTTGTGTGACTGGTTAAAACTCCTGACAAAACTACAATTGCACATAATTGATATCATGCCACTTTGGTCATTACTTGTTCTTGAAGCATACCCAAACTGTTCAGTGTGAGGATCTTTCTCTAAGTGGAGTTTACTCATAAACAGGTGGGTAGCGTGAAATCTGCTGTCATTGCACAGTTAATATACAAACATGGACGAGCAGTTAGTTAATGGAACACTGCTGCTGCTGCGTGAGTGTGTGAGTGGTGTGCTGTGAACACCGTCAACATGGAATTCTCCTCATGGCAGCAGCTGAAAAAAATGTAAGAATCCACGCACATTTTTAGTCAGCTATAAACTCAATTGTTCGAGACTGCGTCGGATTGTTGCGGCGGAGTCGTCTTTAAGACGTATGGATTTGATTAAAGAAGTGAATTAATGTTAGGCAGCGTCAGTCTGGATGCTGCTAAGATTACTTCAAAAGCTTAATGGAATTTAGTCTTGCATGATACAGCTCCATTCAAACTCCAGTGGGGTGATTTTAATTTCATAGAATATAAAATCACGACATTTTTTTCTGATCTCAAAGTGGAGTCTGGTCTGTGCTCAGTAAATCATTCTTCAAGCCCAGTTTTCAGGGTGAAGTCACATTTGTCCGTCTACCATATTATTTTGCCTTGTTTCTGTTGTACTCTATGGGTTTTCAGTGGATGTGTGGATTGTAAACGTCTGTGTGTGTCTTGGAAGAGTGGAAGCTTGCAGACTCAGTGGAATCTGCCTTTTTAACCGGCTGATAAGAGCGAGGCTATTTTGAGGAAGTGATGAAGGATCCTTTGCCGGGCTTCAATGCTTTTGACTAACTCAAACATTTAAACATTTCAGAAACACAACATATGCCAGATGTTGAAATTACTTCATCACAACAGCAGTTGGATGATAAATAATTCTCACAACTGGCTTATTAATTTTTAGCTATTTATCTTTCATACCGATCATACATTGAATAAAAAAAGCTAGCAACTCCTAACAATTCAAAACAACATTAATCACAAAAAATAACAGCCAATTACTTTACCCTACTTTACCCCCATTTACTTTAATGCATCTTCATTTGAAGATGTATTAAAGTACAGAAAAATGCTTGAATAGGCCTTAAAAAACATCTGCTATTGCAACGGACACACGCCCTCTGAGAGAACAGCTTGCAGGCGCACCAAATCTATTGCAGAGGAGCGGTGAGTTAAGATATGACGGCGTGGCCCGCAGGTGAAAGTCCTCCTAAAAAGTACATTTTTCCAAAAATGTAGCCTTATACATACTGGTGAGAAGTTCTGTATAAAGCCACAACCAGTACGAACCCTATTCAATGCTGATATTGTCTATTACAGTGTTATAACCTAGAGTAATCTCAGCTTTGTGTTGTTATTATTAATAAAGTTTGAAAAGTACCACTTTACATGTTCAATCCTGCAAAAATGCTGAAAACTTTAAACCGCTAAACCTCCAGAAGTCGACTTTTTGTCCCTTGGCATGAATGAATTGATGAGGAGGATAAAGCAATAGTTGTCATCCATCTGTCCTGTCCATCACATTTTGTTTTTGGATTATAACTCATGAGGGTTTAACAAAAATGTCATGTTTCTAAAACAGAGAAAAAGAATAAAATCATACTTACGATATAATTTCAGGTTAAAATTAAGTATTTCATGGAAATTAGTGCTTTTTTAGTAGATTAATTTGGTAAGTATTGTTTTCAGAAAACTATTTGACCCTTATTAGACATTTTTTTGGTTGCACCAAGTAACGTAATTCTGTTTACTAAGAACTCACACGCTCTAATATGCATAAAAAACAATATTGAATAGGATTTTCTCAATAGCCATGGCTAATGTCTCCTCTGAGACAATTTGCATAATTTCCAAGTAACTATTTAAGGATTTAGATAGTCACTTTCATTTATTTCTATTTTCACAGTTAAAATGTAGACAGAACTCAAGATTGTTGTTAATATATATATATATATATATATATATATATATATATATATCTATATATATATATATATAGATATATATATTTGATCCAAGTAACAATTGGCTTTGAATTGCGTTTTTGCAAATGCACTAAAGAACATTTCCTGGCGTACCTACATTCTATCGTAATCTTCATCTATTGTTGAGCAGTAACGCGTTACTTTGCAATATAGTACTGTCATTTCATTACTTTCCTTAGTGACATTTAGTGTAAGACATTAAAAATTACAAAACAGTAATAATATTACAGTTACTATTCCGAGTAACATTGA
This sequence comes from Lophius americanus, assembly GCA_037951165.1. Classification (NCBI taxonomy): domain Eukaryota; kingdom Metazoa; phylum Chordata; class Actinopteri; order Lophiiformes; family Lophiidae; genus Lophius; species Lophius americanus. The sequence goes on along the minus strand of JBBDHG010000090.1, from coordinate 658,193 downwards.
ATTACTGCATAACCAGAAAGCGATTTATTTTTGATTAAGTTTGACATTAAGACCCTGCTTAATATGTCAGGTTAGAGATAAGAAAACAAGAAGCTGGACAGAATATCTACCTAAATTTGGCCCTAAGATTCTTCTTACTGCTCTAAGGCCAGAATATCCGGAAAAGGATGAAAAAGACTGTTTAGCCCTACGGTTAAGCCAATTATTATTTACTTATTTACTACACTGTATCCAATCAGCTTTGAGAGGCGGAAGTGTTTTCAGTGTTTATGCAGTTTGGCTGATTTTTGACTCCTGGAGGGTTTATGAAGCTTCATTTTTGTTCTCATAAAGTGGATTAAGTTCTAAGATAAGCTTCCTAAACTGGTTGTATGTCACTTTTTTCTGGGGGGGGCAAAGTAGTATATTGATATTACAAGTAGCTAATTACTTTTGTTTGTTCATCGACAATGCTAGACTTCTTTAAATTCCTTTAATTGATCAGAAAATCCAAATAATTTCTCCTATGTAAAGTACTTTCAGAACGGAAACAAAACAAAGCATGATTCTGTTTGATGCAGACCAAAAGGATTAAGAAGAAATGTTTTGCGTTTTGCATGCAAATACATTTATTTATTTTTTTGAGGACATCCTGACACAATTTATATCTAAACTGAGATCAGATGAATGAATAAACTCATGCATTTGTCCTGGTTTTTTATTTTTATTAATGACACATATAGATTTGAAATGATAAGGGTTCCTCAGTATATTTAACTTCCTTACAGTACAAGAAATGGAGTTTAATATTAAGTCACAAAGCCAAATATTAATTTAGATAAGTCAATATTAGCTATAGTCACTAAAACACTAAAAATATGAATTTCTGTAAAGCACGGGTAACTTGTTCTTGAGTACCATGAGTACAATTTCTCTTTTTGAGGAAAACAGAATTTCAAGGTGAAATGGTTGCATAAAGACGACTTCAACGCTGCTTTACTATTATGAGGATGCACATAAAGTATCTGGACACTTAAATGCTTTTTCCTACATTCCAGCATCCCTGAACAGATTTATTCTTAAGTGTGAAATTATTGCAGAGTCAGTCAGCAGAAACAAGATCTAACCTCTGTCATGTGTGCAATTTAAATTTGAAATAACAAGTTTATATAGCAGATATTTACCCTTTAACCACTTTGTAAGGGATTTAAATCTTCATGATTTCTAAAGGCATTCTGTCTGTGTATATTCATTCGCACATCTCTTAACTCTTTTCCTTGTTATGAGAATCTTGGTCTTTTGCTGAGTCTATGTCTTAATAACCCCCTCTAGTGTTAGTCTTGCCTACGTGCATGAGGAACAGGACTTATACAACGTTCCAAAAAAACAGAATTGTCATATACAGGTGTACAGTCTCAGAATCTGGGGCTGCAGCAACAGACTAATGATACAAACTGTGACATTGTTGCCTTGATAAATGACTGAAAATGTAATTTGGATATAAAACTGTCTTCTAGAGGGTTTATGCCATGAAGTTTTATCCTAGGGCTGTGTGCACGTAAAATATACCATGATGGTCTATAGGGTAAATAACACATTAGCTTGAAAAAATTAATATTAATAATGAGATTGTGAAATAATATTTGAAAAAATAGAAACTTTGATTATTTATTACTGTTTCAATTTCCCTTTCTTTCCTTTGCCACGCAGCAGCCAGCAGAGCAGCCAGCAGAGCAGTCAGCAGAGCAGCCTGCAGAGCAGCCATGAAGAGGACAGCACTCGCTTCTTGACTCCATTAATTAGAGAGAGGTGAGCAGTGTGTGTGTGTGTGTGTGTGTGTGTGTGTGTGTGTGTGTGTGTGTGTGTGTTTGTGTGTGTGTGTGTGTGTGTGTGAGTTTGTTGACTCTGAGTTGCAGAAAATGTGGAAACTGTTTAAATTATGCTCAATTTAATAACAATATTGCCGTTTAATTTTAATGAGGTCAGGGGTCAGCGTCTTCATTCGTCCTGCATATGCATTCTCCACCAAGGGGCGCTTCCTCTTCATGCTGGTACTGTTTATGGCCGCTGTATGTCATTGTGTATGCTTTTAATTTAGCAATTTTTTTTATCTTCAAAATATAAATTCAAAAGAATGGAGCATTTTAAGCTGGCTAGAAAGAGACCTCCTTTTAACTGGGATAATTACAGTGTCATTAACGAAGAAGATGTTTGTGCCAGTTGGCATTAGTGAAAACAAAAGGTGCAGTAAACAACCACTACCAGGTCTTTAAACGTGCTTTTGGGTCGTTTGTTTGCCACAAAATTGTTTTGGGTGACTATAGATAATTGAGACAGGTTGTTTTTTATTTTTTTATTTTTGAGCCTATACATTGTTTTTTGTGAAAATTCTACACACTGTAATGTAGAGGGTTATTGTTAAGTGATTATGGACTTACTAATGATGATATAACAACAATTGGAGTTTAAAAAGCAGATTTAATAGGTCATATGTTTGACATCCCTTACGGAAAAAGGACAATTATGTGAACATTAATGGTAATTTTAACTTTTAATAATGCTAAAATGATATATACGCAATTATGCACACTAAAAAAGATAAATAACTTTCAGTAACAAATGACTTATATCTCCTTCTCTGACTTTCCCTTTATAGAAATTTAATCTCAAGAAAGTCCTGCTTTTAGAAAAGTTCAATACGATTACAATAAATATAAATCCAAGTCTAGAAATCAACATCAAACGTAAGGAATTAAGAAGTAAATACGAAAGTGATCAGATATCTCCTTCTTTGGACTAGGTCAGACTGTTATAAGATACTAAATTAATAAACACGCCAAAGGTATAAAATATTCAAAGAAATACATTTTTCATGTCAAAGGGTTGATATGTGCAGTCTGTTTTTTTTGTCTCTTTAATATTCCCATTATTGTGTATATCATGGTTTAAGTTTATTGTTACCCATAAATCCCCAGGGTTCAGTGTCAGATGAGAGGCAGGCAGCATCATTAGCTCTTCATCACCCTGGAATATCTGTCCCGCATGCAGTAGTCTCAGTGGCAGGACATTAAATCAGTCGTTGAACCTGCCGTGTGTGTGTGTCTGTGTGTGTGTTTGTGTGTGTGTCTGTGTGTGTGTGTGTGTCTGTGTGTCTGTGTGTGTGTGTGTGTAATATGTTGTTTCATAGGTTATTCCTGAGATATCATGTAGCTCGGAGGAAAAGTGAGTAGTTCTTTCTAACCAGGGGATGGAGATGGATCATGAGAGCAGAACTATCCGCATCACTGGACTTTCAATCTTGAGATATACAGTCATGAAACACAACACAATAAACTAAAAGTAACTTAGTTACTTAAAGGTCCAGTGTATAAAATGAAGGGGTTTTGTATAAATAATCAGAGTTTTTTCTTATCTCTAGTGTGGAAAGGGATTTTGAGTTTTAAGGTGTTTATTGTGTTTTGTCAAATGGAGAATCATAATTATCTATTATCTTTGCCAAGATTCTATTTTTAGACGTAGAAGTTGGCTCTGCACCTCCTTCCCAGTAGCTGCACATGGAAGGAGGCTGCCTCCACCTTATGGAGGATTCAAGTCGGCATGGCTGCCACCCGCCAGTAAAGAAAGGGAAGGAGAGAGCGTGTAGCGCCTCCCCCCGGCCAAATTTTACACACTAGACTTTTAACAGTACTCTAAACACACAGTCCGGATTTTAGTCTGTGAATGCTTTTAGTCTATTAATTTGTTTTTTCTAATGAAACAGTTCTTGAAGTAATCTTAATAATAATGTGTCCCTACTTTTACCGTGAGAGACCCCTTGAATCATCTTTTAATGGAAACTAAAACAAATAAATATTTGAACGAATGACTGCACTTGTATCAGAATCAGCTTTATTTTGCCAACGGGTTCTTAAAGAAGTACGACAGCATGCATTAAGGTTACATGGATGTCAACTATCGGAAAAAAGTCAGTGCGGGTGGTGCAAAAAGGATTGTAGATGCATTCATGTAGAGAATAGCCTGACTATATGAGGCAGTTTTAAATTTTCAACATCGTGATGGCCTGTGGGAAAACTGTTCACGTGGCGAGATGTCTTCGTGTGCAGAGCCCGGTAACGCCTGCCGGAGGGGAGAAGTTGGGCCGTTCCATGTCCAGGGTGATATGGGTCGGAAGCAATGCTTCCGGTCCAATTCCTGGCCTTGGATATGTAAAAGTCCTGGATGGGTGGCAGGTTGGTTCCAATGATGTGCTCTGCGGTCCTCACCGTCCTCTGAATTCTCCTGTCTAATTTGGTGGCAGATCCAATCCAGACGGTGATGGAGGTGGACAGAGGTGAGACTGGATTGTTGCAGTGTAAAATTATACGAGCAGTTCCTGAGGCAGGTTGGTTCCTGAGCTGACGCAGGAAGTTCATCCTGTGCTTGGCATTCTTGATAATGATTTTGATGTTGGTGGTCCATTTTCTTGGTCCTGGCAGATTGTGGATCCTAGAAGCCTGAAGGTTTCCACAGTCAACACAGTGTTGTTGTGAATTGTTTTGGGGTCCAGAGTGGTGGGACTTCTCTTCAAGTCCAATGTCATCTCCACTGTTTTGAGCGTGTTCAGCTTTAGGTGGTTCCGACCGCATGAAAAGACCAGACGATCCACCTCCTGTCTGTACACAGACTCATTATCGTCCTTGATGAGGCAGATGATCTTGTGTCGTCTGCTAACTTCAGGACTTTGACAGCCGGCTCATTTGAGGTGCAGTCGTTAGTGTATAGGGAGAAAAGCAGCGGGGAGAGCACATATCCCTGGTGGGCCCCACTAATGACAGTCTTGATACTGGATTCACTGTTTCCCAGCTTGACCTGCAGCCTCCTATTAGTCAGCAAGTCTCTGTTCCACTGGAGGTGGAGGCGGCTCAAAGAGCCGGGTTGAATATCCTTGATAATCTTGTTGAAAGCCGAAGTCCACAAAGAGGATCCTTGCATAAGTCCCTGAGGAGTCAAGGTGTTGAAGAAGAGTCTGCCAGATGTGCTCCCATCAATACAATTTGTATAAAATATAATATATCAAAATTAGCATCTGCATATTATGACGACTCTGTCCTCCATCAATTATGTCATAAAAAAGAGATTTACAGCCTTACAAAAACCACAAAACTAGAAAATACATACAAATATCTTAAAGTATACGTAAATCCTTCTAAACATTTGTAATTTCTTGGGTTTGAACATGAAAACTTGCTTCCACATAGATGCAGATGCAAAAGATTCTTTTTCGACAAACACATTAATCCCCCTAAAAATGGTGAAGGAGGATAAAAGTAGAGAATTCTTAAACCATGGGGCTCCATAATAAGCTGCCTCTGCTTCTTTGCACTGTCTTCTGTTCACTACAGCTACACTCTACTCCTCTCTCCTTCACTCCACGCCTCTTCCGCCCGCACACTCCTCTCACTCAGTGCCTCTTGCTCGAATTAGGAAGCAGTACCCGTCAAACCTATGGGATTTCTAGCTGCCCTTCTCTTTGCTTTGCCGGTGATAGTTGGTGTGCGGCATCTGCAGCAGCTGCAGGGAGAGCAGCGTTCTGTAGCCGGCTTTAGAGGGCACGGAATGTCATGTCTCCTCTGCAGGTAAAAACAGCTGCATTTCTGACTGGAGCCTCGCACTGCTGCCGCTCCACTCCTCAGCATCCTTCCTCTTTGCTATTACTGCATCTGTCTGTCTGCCATGGGGCTTTATTCTTCGTGTGTTTTGTTGTGCAGCTGTTTTCTGGTGAGCCAGCAGGCTGGCATCTAATATATACTTCTTGCTGAGATTTCTGCTTCCTGTGCCACATTATCAGGACGTCCGTGCTGCTATAGGGACAGTGATGAAATTTGAGCAAAGACGTGAGGATCAGTTTGCTCATTTGCAGTCGTTTTTATTTATATACATCGCCGGCTATGACTGCAGATAGTCTGATGTAATATGACAATGTGACTTTGCTGACACGATATATAATATCACCCATCTGTGTAGATGTGGCAGGATGTGATTGTGAGCTGTGAGTACACACTGTGAGGTTTTCCATCAATGGGTCAAATTATAGTATAGTATATAAAAATATTAGCCATAACATTATAGCCCCCACAGCTGATCCTGACCTAGTGTTTTTGGGGGGATGGTTTAGGAATACACTCATTGGCAACAGTTGGGACATCCATGGCACAGTAGGCAGGACACTTTCCTCACAGCAGGAAGGTTCTGGGTTCCAATCCACCTCTGGCCTGAGGGTCTTACCATGTAGCGTTTGCAAGTTCTCTCCGTGATTGGGTTGATTTTCTCGGGGTACCACGGGAAGGAGGCCCGAGTACCCTGAGAGTAGGTGCACGCAGGGAATAACCCTTACATGTTCTGCTCCAGCTGCTTGGTCAAGCGCATTTCGTGTCACTATTTCTTACTGAAAAATGTGTGCCACCTGACAGAGCCTGTTTGTAATATAACTAAGCGGCAGTATGTGTATGCAACAGAATAAGGGGCCAAGGTTGGTGCCCAGGGAAACACCACAGGTAAAAGGTGCCACCAAGGAGGAGGCGTTAACCACGGCTATTGAGAGTCCTCTTCATTCAGACTGATTTATTTTTTAGATATGTGAAAGCCTTTGAGAGTTTACTAAACAGTATAATGTAACTTGACACAACCAAAAAGTCTAATAAAGGTCAGTTTTTTTTAAATGCTTCATCTAAAGGTTTAGATAATCTAATTAGAAAATACCATTTTGAAATAAAAAAATCATCAATAAATAATTTTAAAAGTCAGATTTTTTTTTACTGCTTTAAAAACATGCTTGGCTAAACAATTTGCCATTTTATGACTGTAAAGTTACAGTGTCTGACATATAAAATGTACCCCAAGAAATAAATCATGTCAAGAATTTTTTTTTCTTGGTGAGGACTTTAAAGGGTTTTAATGAAAGAGTGAATCTCACCCAACGTCAGCTTGGATTGGCTCCCAATGTACAGAACGACTTTCAAAATATTGTAATAAAGTGATAATGAAAGAGTAAACATTGTACACAATTATATTTTATAATCTGGTGCAATCAAATTTGAATATCTTAAAATGTAAAATAAAATATTTTTAAAGAATTGCAAGTTTTATTGTTGTGGCATATAAGACTGAATCCGAGCTGAAGTCAGTGGCAGTGGATTCAGAGCCTATTGATTTAACTGTCCTCTCCTCCTGTGCAGGTCTGACAGTGCGGCGGACAAAATCAGGTAAGGCTGCATCCAGACTGCTCTTTCTTGACATTTAGAGGCGTGGGCTCGGAACGTATGCTGGTGGGCTTATGAAGCAATGATGCAATGGGACTGGTCCTTCTGTCACCCCATTCTCCCGGGGCCCGCCCATCCCACATGTGACACAGATTCCCTCCTTTTGTCTGAAGCAGGTGTCCGAATATGCTTTTTCACTGGCAGAGGCCAGCAGTGAATACAGTTGCAAGCCATGGAATGTTATTGTTTGCTTCTATTAGGCAAACAGCATCCGACACAAACAGGGCTTTATGAGTAGGGCAGCATTGTGGAGCTGTTAGACTTTTAGGGAGCCAGTGGTTTTCAGATCAGCACTGTGGACATGCACTGCGGGCGAAGACACTTTACTCTTCAGGGTGCGGAAGCTTTGATGTCACAAAAGGCACCGTGCAGCTCCTGAGGCAGAGGAGTTCAATGCTCATATTGAAAAGGTGAGAGGAAGGTAATGATCATTTTAGCCGGTGATGAGAATGGGAAATTTATGAATAGTTGTTCCTCTATGCTTCACATGGTGGAGGGAAACCTTGGTTGTGCACATATGTGTAGTTATGGTGTGTGCTATTAACATAAAGAATACCATAAGATTTATAGTTTACACTTATAACAAATAAGTTGCGATAAGTGGAATTGGAGACTCTCTTCAAGAAGTAGTAATTCAGCCGCTTTATTTTAGCTTAATGGTAGCTGTGAAAGTAACATTTGCATCATGCTATATGAGGCCATAACCATTAAAGTGCTTTGTGTCGGCACTCACGGCTGACTGTTATGTTTAGTGAGCTGAATGGATGTTGTTATTCTGTTGTTTTTGTGTGAGAGCACTCTGGCATGTGTGTGTCTGCGGTGAGTGGTCAGTCATGCGAGCTGGACAACCAGCAGGGCAAATTCAAACCACTAGGAGTCTCTGCACTTCAGCATACCACCAGGAAGTTGCTCATTGCTCAAGTTGGATGGAGCTGGAAGAGAAGTCTGCAAATCAGATCCATAATTTTGGTTGACGATTGGCTGGGTTGTAAGGACAGGGTGTGACACGCTGCTGCGCTGGCGCCACAGCTGGAGAATTAGCCGCCCCATCGCCTTTCTGTCTCTCCTGTTTGAACCACAGTACAGGGTCCGCCTTTGCCCCCTGATTGCACACACACCTGCTTTTCCATCCTCACCTCTTTCTGTTTCTCACTCCCTTTGTCCTCTGCTTCATCAGGTCACACAAAAAAACTTGGTTTTGGTTAAATAATCTGTCAACGGCTATTTGCTCCCACTACCAGGTTGAAGTGACTAGAAGCAGATTGTTTGCCTTAATATGACATAAATTAAGTTTTCTTTATTTTGCAAAACTCTGTGAATGCCGAGAACACATTTTTCAAATCTAAATTCAGTTATTTCATACGCGATCCTAGATTAGTTACATTTACGAGATGAAGCAGATTAGATTTTAAGTATTATTTTGCCTACATGCATGCACAGGTTGCTCGATAAAACAAAACAACCAGAAAAGAGAGATAACGACAACAATGCATATTTTCTGCTGTTCTACACATAAACAGCTGACTATGCTTTTACTGTACTCCACGGCAAAATGTCATGCACACATTCACGTCCACCGCATCTATTTGGATTGAACATCATTAGTTTTTTCACAAATATGATATTTTTGTTGTTGATCAGGCGGCCCCTGCAAGAATCGACATGGTGTGCGGGCCAGCCCCTGCATCCAATCTGATGGCGGAATCAGAATTGAACAAGATGCTTTTTATGTGGCTATAGGTTATGCAAACCTTCCTGTATGAGATCCCTCCCTGTGTCTCTGTCACTTTGTGTCAGAGGGATTGAATTAGGAGAGCCAGTCTGTGTGGTATAATAGTTTATTGATCGACTGTAATATCTACTACTGGGATTGCAATTTTCTTCTTTATTAAAACGTCAGAACAGCTAGAAAGGTGTACTGCAATTTTTGCAGGTTATCCAAAAAAATTGCAGTTTCCGCTTGCAGGTTTGATAAAACAGTGAGTTGTTGTCTGTTGGTGTCTGTAAGCTGAAAAGAGTTTTATGAAGTTAAATAGTTTTGACGGATCACGCTTCCGATAACCATCCTGGATGAGATTGCGCTCGACAGTCCTTCATTGTAATTCCTCTGTTAAATTGTCAGCATTGCTCTTCTGCCGCCTCCATTCCTGGGCTTATCGATCACCGTCTGTGGTACGAGACGTGAGCCTCCAGTGATGGAGGTCAGCATAATTTGATCTCGCTGTTAGATTTGTGCAGGAGCCTCGGAAAAGCATGAATGAAACATAAAATACTGTGGAAACTATGCGAGCAAAACAGACCACTTCCAAGTTTCTTGTTGACTTTCACACAAGGGCAGGATAAGTCAATACGATGTGCATACAACCAAAACATAATAACCACCTGCTTAATATTGCGTGGGCCGCTTTAGAAAAAAAAATGGTAGCACTAACAAAAAAAAGAAATTCTGCGAGTTGATTAATCTCAGTTTCACCAATTTGTAAGGTCTTTATTTCCAACTCATGCTCTAATTTTTGGCTGTTCGCCTTCTTCGAAGCAAAAGGAAGAGAAGCTTGAGATTAAGCAATTTATAAAAAGTGCTGCGCAGTTGGCCTTCAATGTCACAGTATGAGGATGAAAGGATAAAATTAAATGGAGATGAGGCAGTAAATGAAGAGGAAGTGCTTTGCAATTGGCCTGTGAGATCATAGGAGTAAAAGGATAAAGGCAAATGGAGATCAGGTAATTGGTAAACAGGAAGCGATTGCTTCAAGGAGGTGTATCCTGACTTCACAAAGACCCCTGATCATTTGTGAACTATCTTGCTGCAGTTAGGGTATACTGTTTCAATGAAATGTTCATTGAAACAGCAAAATGTTTCTTCCATTTTGCTTCCATAATAACAGGATGTGCGTCAGTGTAGGGCCGCAAACTGTTTATGCTGGAGAATGATGTAGGCCACATTTTAAAAGTTATGTCAACAAATACACACAAAAAAGGTATCTGACCTAAGAAAAAATTTGAATTGAGCATCAACACTGGCAGTGTGAATGTACCCATAGCATTAAGCTGTGCCTTTCTAACTGTTACAGCACTACGTTTTTCAGCTATTTGTGTTACAGTAGCTCTTCTGTGGGATCTGACAACACACACTGGTGTTCACTCCCTATGCACATCAATGCTCTCGGGTTCACACGATCATATGTTGCTGGTTCTGGTAGTTGTTCGTACTTAGACCACTTTGATAGATTTTAACCACTGCAGACCAGGAACACCCAACAAAAACTGCAGAACATGCTCTAACCCAGTCATCTAGTCATAACAATCCGGACCTTGTCAGAGTTTTATGGCTGATCTCGATCTAAATGTATAATAACACTGATGAGGCCAAACGAAGAATGTGGTGAAATGTACACACGCATAACAGGAGGTACAGTATGGTCTTGCCACACACACAGCAAAATGAGATTTTCTAGTAGCAGGTAGTAATGTCAGCTGGACGCTTTGAATTCTAAGCATAGCTGCTAGCTGTTTATTATTATCCATGCCTGCATGTGTGAGTGCAGCCACCATGTTGCTGAGTTTGCTCCCGATTCAGATGGCGTGATGCTCAGGTTGAGGACTGCGGATGCATGCCTGCAGCTTATAGTGCAGACAGGAAAGAGGGAGGAGAGGAGGAGGGACCGAGAGGAAAGCAGGCGAGGGAGGCTGATACAGCAGGAAGAGGAGGAGGTAAAGGACCACTCTTATCGAGCCCACCAAAGGGACCTTCCCCCGCACACACACACCATTGCTCGCCATCCAATCAGAGCGCTTGCATCCTTGACCCATCCTCCCTTGTACAACGGCTCATCCATGGCTCAGCAAAGCAGATGCAAGGGGATGCGGGCAGAGGTAGAAAACACCGGTCTAGATATCAGGATAGTAGCTTCTAGTCGGTCTGCAGCTCTTGAACAGAAATCATAGTGTAACAAGAGAATCGCCTCCGTTTGTGGCTTCCAGTCATCTTCCGAGTGATTTTGGATGACCCTGTAAGGGAGGAGGACAAGAGGGATCTTATGAGGGTTGCCAATGATGACAAAGCATGATGGACAAGTGACAACGAAACAGCGGGACAGCGATTGAAGAGAGGCTATGAGAGCCAGGAGAGAGGCCAGGATGGTGTCTACCTGTTCACCATGCACAAACATAAGGTCAGCTCCGACTTCTGTTCCCCTACCTTAAGCAGTGGTTCATCCTAATCCTGTATCTTGAATGAATGGAAATTAATAATTGCCATTGATGAGCTTTTAAATGAGAAAAGATTGCTCTGATATAGTCATATTTGGAAACATTAATGTTTTTAAGGGGGTTAGAGCATGAAATAAAAGATTTAGCTCTGCATGATTATTAAATGTTGAACCCACATTTCTCAATATATCTTATTTAGCATTGTTGCTCTTACAATATGTCGTTATTTACCCATTTTCTGCTATATGTACTGCCACTTTATTATCCATAATATATTTCTATAATCCAGATTTGGTTGTCTTGGATGTCTTATAATCATCTTTGTTTCATTTATGTGGTTTTCACTAAATCGCTAGCATGCTGGGATTGTTTTGCTTGTGGCCCCTCTTCTGTTTGAGAAAATACATCTGGTCTCTATCCACAGCAGGATATTAGGACAGCTGCTCTAATTTATTCAAGAAATATAGCATTTACACACTTTTACTATAGGAATCATATAATTCTGCATGCATAGATTTTTCAAACATTTGGATCTGTCCACATGTATGCTTATATTTTCCAAACTAAGATTTTTACCCTCTATGTAAAGGAAAAAAATATGTCCATATGATCATTTGTTTTACAAAATCGCTCCAGAAGGATAAAATAAAAGTATGCCAGGCAAGTAGGTGGCAGTGAAGTTTAGGCAAACACAAGGGTAGAACACACTGAGCAAATCATATCATAAGGTTGTAAACTTCTGCCAACCAGGGCAGAGTGAACCTAAATAAACTGATAGTTTCTTTTCTTTTTCAAAGCACATACTGATTACAAAAAAAAAAACATCAATGTGCGTGCGTCACATGAGGTGATGATGTCATAATCTCCCAAATGCTTCTTTTTACACTTTCGGTGGGATACATTGAAACCGATCCCGGAAAGGCCTTTTAAAGGATCTCCATAACAATGATCTAAAATTAAGTTTGCATGTGAACAAATGGCAAAAACGATTTTTGCAACACTTTCCTCCGTCATGTATGCATGGACACGGCTTTGATGCATTATGGAAAACTGTTCAGTGCAGAAAAGCTGCAACTCTGCGACTGCACTGACAAATACGTTCTTCCTTCTTTTTTTCTTGTGGGTTTGTCAGACCTTATGTAAGTGGTTTCCATGATCATTTATCTTGCATTGATCAGTAATTCATTCAAATGCTTTAAAATGTTTTTGCCTAATCAAGCATTTCTTTAAGCTGATAAATTTAACTGTGGGGGAATACATCATGATTTGTGGGTATTCCTCCAACACACACATGTTTAAGTAAAAGGGATTTTCCAGCAGCTTCTCCTAAATCTCTGCAGTGATCTGTGATCCCCAGGTCCATTAAGGGCCATTTGGTTAGATTTACAGCGCCTGTCGATGTGGATGGAGGTCAGGACCAGCACTGATTTGGGTTACCACTCTGAGTTAAATTCCTCTAGCAGACAAGACTGTGTTAGCCTCAAATAAGTACCTCTTTAGCCCCGAAATGAATCACAAATGATAGTCATTAAGGTGCAAGAGAAGTGCTGGGAGCTGACGCCCACTTTGATTCATCAATTCTCTTTTGGGTCATTGTGGAAATACCCCATTCCATTTGTTTTAATGGAAGGAAGCAATTGCTAAAGTGCCATATTTCTTCGATAAAATACGGCCACTGCTGCACACATTTCCGTTCTTTCATACAGGATTATCATTCTTACAACATGTTTTTTGTTTTTTTCTATTTTTGTTCATTGTAGTTAATAAAAACCTGCCACCATGTTACCCAGAGGTCTTACTAAAGAATTGCCATTACTACTACCTAGTGTACGAAGTCGATACTGCATATTTATTCGCCATTCAGTCTCCTTTTTCAATTGGAATTGCTAGCAGGGCTGCCTCAAAATAGGATTTTCATTGATCATGGCCGGAACATTTCACAATGAAAATATTGCCCTGGTGCCTATAGAAATGTAAAAAACAAGAAAGATCCTCTTAACAGTGATGAGACCACCACAGAGAAACATCTGCATTAGATTTATATGTATTAATATTATACATGGATTACTAAAAATGAAATCAGATTTCAGGTTTTTTCAATTCTTCCATTCTACTCTTTAACGTGAGTACCGGGGTTTGCATGGAGTCTGTAAAAATCTTAAATCCGATCATGTGAATTTTACATCAGAACATCTAAAATATCTTAAGGTAATGCAAAAGATCTTGAAAATGTTAATTTAGCACGACTTTGACAATGCTCTTTAATTCTTCTGTCATGCTTCAAAAACCACTATCAACAATGATTTATCTTTTTATTTGATCCATCACATCTTATGCAGACACACACACTCACACACACACATATACGTAACGCATTCACTGCTGCCTAATACACAGACCAATTTTTCTGATTTCATGTAATAATAATAATAATAATAATAATAATAATAATACATTTCATTTATAACATACTTTGCAAAACTTGCAGAAAATGTATCTTCGGGCCTCTGCTGTGGTGATAAAGTGTTATTTGAGAGGTACCAGAATAATCGTACCGGTTGGTGCAGCAGCACCGTGGGAGCAACGGTTTTAGATGATCCATTTTTTAAGAAGGAACCTCAAAAGAGGACATAGGGTTCTTGTATCTGCAGACTCAAAAAAATTGGGACGGACTAATTGGAACAGTTTCAAAGGCGAGCCTTCCTGTCGTCAAAAAAAACCCAGAAACAAATGCCGCCATTTAAAGAATCTTTCCAATCTAACTGCCATTTTTTTTGGTCAAGCTGCTGAAGCCCTTCGGCCGAGGTGATTCATTAAGGACGGTAGTTTGTAAAAAATCTGTCTGTCACTGGCGCACCTTCTCACCACTTTTGTGAACGGTTTTGTTTTCATGATGGGCGTACATCTGCCTCAATACAGAGTTACACAAGGAGATAAATGGCCACACACATATGCCATTTAATGGTATAAGGAAACAAAATTTAGACCCGTCTTTGTCTTTCAGTGTAATCTTCTCACCTGAAACTGATACAAACCCAGTGGTCCAAGGTGGAGTTAATATACGTTCTTATTCCAAGCATAATGGTTTGTAGTGGGATTAGAGGCCTAGGAGCCTCAAATTGTGCTTCTTAAAGTATTAACTAGATTACTTACAGTATGCAGGCGTTTAGAGGGAGATAGGTCCTATGGAGCCTCGGCTATATTTGACATCATCTCACAGCCCCTGCTGCACCTCTGTGAAGGGGCCATATGCCTGTCAGCAGGCCCTCGCTGCTGACTCATCACAGGGTCTCTGATGACGCTAGTATAACTCACATATGTTCGTCAACAAATCCCTCCTACTGATCACACTGAATGCCTGAATCTCTCGCCCAGCAGGGCCTCATTAAACCCTTTAATGCCCTCACTGCGGAAAAAATATTTGACTATACTGTAATAATAATTAATAGTATTAAGTTATTAATACTTAGTAAAACATTTTTACACCCTAAGTCTATCATAAAATGACAAATTGTTTGATCAACCATTTAAGTAAAAAATAAAACAGACATATAACATTTTTTTCATGACGATATTTTGTATTCAATTGAAAATAGTTAATTTGAATTAGATTAGTTCAACCTTTTGGTAAAGCATGTTTGTTTGTTTTAAAACAACTATCTGAGCCTTATTAGACTTTTTAGGCTGTATCAGTTTACATAATTCTGTTTCTTAAGTCTTCACATGCTTTAATATGGCATAGAAAAAATCCTACTTACCTAATAGAAGGGAGGGCAGACTGTACGTTGTTGGTTAGGATCTATCTGTAATGTAAACATTCCTACTAAGTCTTCTTCTCTGAACACTGCCAATCCATCCAACAGAGCTCATACTGAACTCCAAACAACTCAATG
Source organism: Lophius americanus (assembly GCA_037951165.1). Classification (NCBI taxonomy): domain Eukaryota; kingdom Metazoa; phylum Chordata; class Actinopteri; order Lophiiformes; family Lophiidae; genus Lophius; species Lophius americanus. The sequence goes on along the minus strand of JBBDHG010000090.1, from coordinate 642,814 downwards.
CTCATATTCGCTGCTCTGTTTCAAATTGTCTTTCTTAAACATATTTGTTTTTTAATGTAGTTATTTTTATTCGTTGGTCCTCAATCAAATGGGGAAATATGTATTCGGTCCCCTCTGAATTGCACTCTTCTCTAACAGCCATGATTTATTTCCCCTCTGGCTGATCCAAAGGGGCAATGGATTATTCTTTCGTAGGATTTATCTATTCCACTACATCCTATGTTTGCAGCAGAGCCAGGCACCCAGGGTCATTTTAAACACCTTCTTTCATCGTCTCCATAGTCTAGAGGGAATATTGAAGGTTTTTAATGCAGCGTATCTCTGTTTCATCAAGCAGCAACACGCGCGTGTGCTTAATTACTACAGTTAATGAGTTAATCGATTTCTTGAAGTGGGAACATTTTTATAAATCTTACTCTTTAGTCAGAAGAGACTTTTCATTAGGTGCTTGGAAGCGCCGCAAAGGTAAAAGCAGTGAGAAAATACTGCACTGGCTAGAGAGGCGAACGTATTATCAGGAGCCACAGCAGAAATTAATTGATTGAATAGATGGAGGAGTGATGGAGGGGCCTCTGATCACGATGATTCATGGTGCGTGTGGGCACTCGCTATTGAGTCACCAGCGGCAGCAGCAATCGGAATGAAAAGGCTGCACTCTGCAAAACCAATTACCCGTTGTTTTACATTATTCACACATGTAGAAGGCACACGTAATTTCATAGAAAAATTCAGTCTCAACATGATTTAATTTGCTGGATTAGAAGAAGAGTAGCAGAAAATGTCAGAACATATTTACAACCATGTCGCCTGATTTTTATAGCTATAACAAATAACAACAAAAATGACTGACACTGTGGTTCACGGTCCTCCCCTCTAAATTTAGTGCCATCTTAACCAACTCCTGCAAACACTAAATAAAAGGTTTATTATCCTTTTGTTTGAGTTGTAGTTCAGGGACTTGTGGAGTCTGTGGCAGACGTGAGTAAAGAGGAGTAAAGAGTAAAAGGCGATATCATACCTCATTCACTCTTCTCTACCTTCACTGATAGGCCAAGCAAAAGAAGTGGAAGAAACTGATATGGAAACATCAAAGGTAGGAAAAACTCAACAATCAACAGACACTCCAGACATACTCGGGCGTTGGCTCAGTGTGAAATATTATTATATGATTATTGTAGCAAATTTGATTCTTTTTTTTTGATTTTGACTCAGTTGCTCCTCTTAGAAAAGTGATCAAAATATGAAAAAGAAATGACAAGAAAAGCACAATGTAAATGAGATGAAATGTCAATTAAAAACAACACACACAGTTATCAGCCTTAGCATTATAACCACTGTCAGGTGAAATATAATATAACATTGATTAACTCATTCCTGTGGCACCCATCAGTGTTTGGGATAAATCAGGCAGCAAGGGAACATTTTGTCCTCAAAGTAGACGTGTTGTACAGCAGAAAAATGGGGCAAGCATTAGAAGGATCAAGATTTGATCGCTAAATGACTGGGTCAAAGCATCTCCAATGCTGCCTGCCTTGTTGGCTGATCTCAGTCTGCAGTGGTTTGTACCTTCTAGTTGGTCTAAGGAAGGCCCAACCGGCGATATGACTTGTGCACATTGGGTACTGATAGACAGGTGTCAGAATACATATTGTATAGCAGAGCTGTTTTGGCTGCAAAAGCGAGACTTACACAGTATTAGACAAGTGGTTTCAATGTTATGGCTGACTTTGAAGGTCTTAAAAATAAAATTCCCATCGAGAGTGTAGACTTTTATTAATAGCACATTTTTATCGGTATCAGAAAGTTCAGAACGTCCAAGATGTTCTCAATCGTGCCTGTGTACAAGACCATCAAGACCATCAGGAACGTTTTTGATGCAGTAGCATAATGGCACCGAGAGAACAACTTCACTTCATCACAAGAAAGCGTCCCCTTAGTCATGAGACATGCGACTTGGTTATCTCATCTGAAGATGCCATACTCTGGTCAGCCAAAGGAGAGAACTGTTTCAGTGTGGCACATGTACTTGTTAGGGACAACTGGACTTAGTTCTTCCAGTTTAGGCCTTCTGGCCCTTAGTTTGCAGTGTGTGACATTCAGAAACAAAACTGTTCCAATGTTTTGATTCTAATATGTTGTAGTTTAAAATATGTGGATTAAGGCAGGGGGCGCCTGACAAGAGATGCCTTTGAGCTGCATTATGGGAAATGTAGGAGCAATTTTTGTGGAAGCATAGCATATAAAAGATACAAGAAGTCAGGTTTCTCCTCCCCACTGAATTTGGTGTGTTGTGACCATTCATTTGCACATTAATACATTTTATTGGGATAAGCGCACATTCAAAAGATGTTTTAATGCGTTTAAGTATCAAATGTATGTATAGAGAGACTTATATATACGTAAGATACCTAATGACAATTAAGTTACTTGGGTTAATTTGTTAATTGCTCAAGTATTAGAGAGAAAAAATCATGGTGAACACATTCCCAGAAAAATCTATCTGGAAGACGGCGTTTTGCGTGCATGTGCAGCACGTGGGCTGCTTGAAATGGCATGTACTCAGACGGAATTTTGCTGATTTTGCTGTATTGACACATAAACAGCAGAGATGACTAAGGAAATTATGTCTGTTTCTTTTAACATGAGTGATTCACACAAAGTTTTTCATCTGGACCGTAAGAAAGCCCTCAGTAAAACACTTGTTGATCAGGGATTTTCCTGACAATTGGCCATAATGAGGTCACATTTACACTTTTTTGTCAAAGTGCATTTATTTATTTGTTGTCCTTAACAGCAAGGAAATATCCCTGAAAAGCCCCCAATCGATAGCATTGTCAAGCAATCCCCCTGATTGAACTCCTCGTATTAAATGTCAAGTTATGTCTGAAAAACAGTGTTTTTCATTAAATCTCACTAGTGTGTAAAATATGAACAATTTTAGCCTTCTTCAACTGTTCCCTTTTGAGGTTGCCCCAGCGGATTATCTGTTTCCTTCCATACGAAACGCCGGGCCACGGCTGGATAGCAGTACCAGTGACGGTGTTCATTAACTGGAACCCCGACGGATCCGCTTTGGAAGTCAGTTTCTTGTTCCAGATATAAATTTGTCATAAGTTTTACGTCAATAAATCATGTAAATCACATGAGGTCCTCAGGTAGTAGTAAGAATAGAGCATTAGACAAAACTAATTCGGAGAGGTTTTCCTGCTATGAAAACTTAATGGAGGATGGAATCACACGCAGTCCCTTGCCACCTTTAAGTCACATCAGAATTCAAATATTTCTACGATATTCACGTCAAACCAGAATTACCATTTACATTGAAAAATATGATTTTTATTGCATCCATGATGCATCAGAAGTCATAAAGATGGGAATCTTCGCCCATGTACTAGAATAGGGGCACATCAGGGGCCAATCAGATTTCGGCTGCCGCTGCCTCATTGATATGCCCATGCATTAAACGGATTTTAGTATTTAATGTAATCTCTCAATATGACAGGTTGGTGCGGTGGGTGCATGAAAGGTGAGTAGCATGGAAATGGTATTTGAAGTAACCACATGCTAAGCACCAACATTTAGAAAAGACCTGCTGGCTGTGCTCCCCGTTCAGCTGACGACTGACTAGTAATTTATCATTTAAATCTCCTATCAACCTTTTTTTTCCCTCCAAGATAGTGATTGTGTGTCACGAGCAGTTCCCATTACAGGGATTTATCTACCCTTCTGAATCTTACTGACAGGAATCAATCAGCCAAACCACAATTTTAAGACCGCCATGTACCAAACACCTGGAGAAGAATAAAAAGATCAAATGGCAGATAGTGATTTCAGAGTTTATTTCCCTGCCCGGTTCCTACCAGGTTAGTACTAAATATCATAATCTCCTATTTACTGGACAAGCTGCGGAATGATTTAATAACCAGCTGAGGTCTGTTAAAGAACATTTGAGAGCAGTCTACCTCTCTTTTGAAGGCTTTTCATCCGCAGCAAAGAGTTGATGTGGAAAAAGGGGTGGCTCTTCGTTGTAATTCATGACATTAGCTTTGCAGATTTAATCAGTAAAAAGTTAAGGTGCTCGAAAGTCGGAGGCCTTGCTGTGTGATTGTTGCTTTGTTTCCATGAGTGACGTGGCTCACAGGCGAAGCCTGAAATAGCTCAAGTGCCGTCCTTGAAGGCCTTGCGGCTGATAATGGCATAGCAACCAGTGGTAATCACATGTAAAGTGTTTGTTTCTGCGGGGCCAGGCATTGTGTTTTCCCCTGTTTACCATCTTTATGTCTGACTGAAAACAGCAAGGTCCGGGTGTGGCCTAGAAGCAGCAGGCTTGGGCGACTCCTAGCTTGGATAATGACAGGGTCGTCTCTGTGGCAACAGCCCTGGCTGACTGGATGGATAGTCTGGGAGTGGTCAGTCAATATCTCACCACCCAGTCCTCTTTCCATCACAACCAGAGTGCCTTAATATAGAACAGTTTGGAAGGTACAAACTACTGTAGACTGGGAACACACAGCAACACCTGCAGTTCTGGAGAAGAAGAATCCCAGCTTAGTCCTTACGCTTGACCATTTTTCCTGCTTCCAACACATCCACTTCATGACAAAATATTCACTAGAATATGCAGGGCTACATTTGTTCTAAAGATTTTTATCTTTGGTGGATTTTTACATTCTGAGAAAATACTTAAGATCTTTTAAGATGTATTATGAATGCATTCTTAGGGCAATCATAGGTTTTATAAAAATGCAGTTATTTATTCATTCATTAATTCATTCATTAATTTATCAATCCAAATTCATTGCATCAATCAATTGTTGCTGTGGAAAGTATTTCAAAACGTTTACATCCAAACATTATAAAACGGTCCCCATAATTTATTTCCCATCCCATTTATTTTGTTGTTCATATACAATTCTAGCCATAAAAAAAACAACCTACTAGCTACGCCGTTATCTTTTTCCCTCATTCTGATAATTACTCAGAATGGACAAATATTTTGTGCAAGAACAATTTGCATCTGTTTTGAAGAGAAAATATCCTTGAGCCAAAAATTAACCTAAACAAACAAAAATGTATTCTTTGTTCAGGTTAAGTGATTTCATCTCCCAAAGTGACTCTTCTCTGTGACTGGTTCCCACATCAAGGTCCCATCTATGACAGAACAAATGACCTCCTTTAGTATCTGCATGATCTGCATCGATCATGTTTTAGCTACTGTGGACGTAATGTCTCCTGGAAGATCACAGAATTAACGCTCATTTATTTATTTTTGTAAAAATGAACTTATCGAAATGAATGTGACGTTTTAACAACCCTGGTATAAATGAGGCAAAGCATCCCAGTGCTGCTTCCTCCACTAGAGTCACATCCTGTAACATCATATCCGGTTTTGTCAGCTGGCATTTCATAAGCGGTTTCTATATTTTTCTTATTTTTACACATCAGCCCATATTGTTTATCCCCAGTAGTTTTAGTATCTGTGTCTGTGGGTTCATAGACACAGACACCCAAATATCATCCATGTTGTGTTCATATTTCAGTCAACCGCACCAGAGTTTGGTTCTGTTCCGCTTGTTTTGCGCGCCCTGAAATTCATGTGGCAGCGTTCCAACTTCTTCCAATGAGCTGCAGTGCACATTGCACTGTGCCAGAATTAACTTAAATCAAATCAGATTTGCCAGATTGTCTTCATGTAGACAGCATCAGCATGCGTGTAGCTGAAACGTTTTCACTCAACTTGTCTGTTGAAATGAAGTTTAAACAAAATCTGTTCCAAGGGCAGACATACTTATGGTTATTGTCTTACCTGTGGAGGTGAGTATTTGAGTGAACATGTGACCTGTTGACTTCCACACCACTCTGTGACAATGAGCCAGGTTTCGTGATCTATCTTAACTGTAAATGTTAAACTTTACTAAAAGTCACATTTGAACAAAATGTACACTCAAGTGAGTTTGAGTCAACCGCTTCTCTAAAATGACATTGTTGACCCAATGCAACAGTGTCAGCCGCTCTGTGATACAGTAACACCCAAACTATAGATCATACTTAACTGGACCTGATCTTCAGAGATCAGCTCAACCTGATCTCTGGCCGCCGCAGCATCATTTGTCTGAACAGAACAGCCGTGTCTTTGAGGAGCTCAGTGTCATGGATGTGAAGAGTCTCTGATGGAAGACACAGCTCCAGCACAGGCAGATTCACTGACGAACACTTTGTTAATCCTGACAATCACTTCTTGTTAGTTGTATTTTCTTTTGCTGTGAATTGGGTTTTTGTCATGAATACACTACAGATGCAACTGAGTCATTTTCACTTTTTTAGGACTATGCACTCCTTAAAGCCACTCAACCACTGCTGAATTTGTGAACCTAAGCTTGTTGGCTGAAATGAAATGCCTCAACTTTTGTTATGAAACTTTTCTTAATACTTAGATCATTTGATCACTTTCAAATTGTATACCCACATAGACCCTAGTGCGAGGGAGAACCTGACTAATTTTCAGAATAGTCGGTTATAAATTTCTGACACTAGGGGGAGCTTTATCTCCGAAAGTTTCCGGGTCAAAATTAATTGAGGATATCTTTCTTAAATATTAAATATTTTCCTCTTATTATTTATATTTTACTCCCTAGGGGAATCTTTGTTATTCAAACTTATTTAGATTTTGTCCCAATTTGGTGCAAATGAATCGACTCAAGGAGATCTATCTTGAACCTATTACATTTTACTTTCGTAGTTCCTATTTTACTCACTAGGTGGAGCTTTTCATGAAAAACAATGAGTGTCGGATATAACTTCACATTTCATCTGAGGAGTTCATCCAAGGGAATTGCTTGTACAACGTAGGGATTGGGGGCTTTTCGGGGACATACCCTTGCTGTCGGGGACGACGGCATATAGCTGGTTATGAACTAGTACAGATTTGGGAATTGAATTCAACCATTGAAAAAGTTATAAAGCACAACTATACTATATTACATACATATGTAATTCATACACCGGTTTTCACAGTGAAAGATTGTTACGCTTTTACCCTTGCTTTTTGGGACGTACTATGCAGGCATAGTTCTATCAATAATGCTTCAAACATCACAAGCGCTACATTGTCCATTTCTTTATTTGGGATTTTTATTTTTGAATTTCCGTGGCTACAGGTTTGACTTCAGATTATTTTGTAGTCCATCTAGGTACAAATATATCCGTTCTTCAAAGTGTTGTATCTGTCATCCGCATTCCTCCAAGCATCCTATACAATCTACTATTCTATCCACTATCTAATCTTACAATCCTCAAGATGACAGTGCAATGTAAAAAGTTTCAACAACAGGCTGTGATGACGAAACACTGTAAACTGAGAGTGGTAACGGCAGGTGGTGTGTTGGGCAGTGGTCTGTGAGGTCCTTCAATGAAACGCAACATTTTTCCTCTTTACTATCACCGGAATCTTCCCCTAGTGGTTTCTGGTGAAAGTAAAGAGGAAAAATGTCTGCTTCTTACCCATACTGCATTGCACCTGACCCTAATGTCGATCCCTTCAGTGGTAACGGCTCCATGAAGCCTCTTAGGTTGGCTTTGGCTCAGCCTTAGAGATAAGGTGAAAGGCTCAGATATCTGGAGGGAGCTTGGAGTGGAGCCACTGCTCCTGCACGCTGGTTTCAGGCATCTGATTATGACACCTCCAGAACACCTCTCTTTGAAGGTTCTGCAGGGATAACCTACTGTGAAGACACCCACGGATAGACCCGTAACTCGCTGGAGGGACTATATATATCTCATCTGGCCTGGGACCGCATTGGGATCCCTCAGGATGAGATGGATAGTGCTACTGGGGAGAGGTATCACTGGAATGCCCTTCTTAGGCCATTGCCAACGTAACAGGAAATGGAAAGGATTTTTGTACAGTGTTTTGTTCTTTTATTCATGTTTCACATGAAGGCCCCGCAGAGGGCCATCACCCCCTCACACTGTGGCTTGGATCAGTATTAAACCCCTTGCACCGTTGCCTATTTTTGCTGTTTAACATATGCTGTTCATCATCACTGACATCATTCTGTCTTTTGCTGCCCTCTCCGGGATATGTTTATATTTTAGTCAATGTTAGCTGTTCTGTATTCAGCGTATGCTGGTGGAGTATTTTCTGCATGAGATGAAATACCCTCTGTTTTTCATTTGCAATAATGTCATACACTTAGCCTTCTTACTGTTTTCTTCACTTTCTTGTTCTTTGCGATTGCATCTTTTCTGTCTTTAATCCTCAAATCCTTCTCAAAAGAACAAGTGAATGTGGCAGGTTAATTTTCCAACCCTCTGTTTGGCTGTTTGATTTAAATGCATCCCAAACAGGACTTCTCAGTTAGAGAACAACATTCAAATCTGAAGAAATGATTCAACGGAAAGTATAGTCTCATTCCCAGATATTTAGAACAAATTGACTTGCATACCGTAATTATTTTATCTGCATCACAACAAAACATGGTTGCCGTGGAAAACCGCTGTTTAAAATGCGAGAGTTATCACACCATCTACATTTGATTATTACCCTTATAATTAAAACAAAGGAAGGATTGTGGATCCACCTCTCCGCTGCTCCTCAGCTGTCTGTCAGAATGTGAGACGAGCGCCACTCGTGCATGCAGCAGAGAGTAAAAGCAGAGAGAGGCGAGACAAACATCACTGATCTCCATCCTCAATGGCATATCACTACTATTGATATCCAAAAAATCAACAAAGGTTTTTTTCATGAGGATCCCAAGTAAAAAACTTAGACCCTGAGAGAAGGGGAAAAAAAGAAATTCATCCATCTTCAGTGACATCATACCTCCGTGCTATCAGATGTGTGTCCCAATGATGACTTTAATCCTTGACAAAGAGAGAGAAAAAAGAATATTCATACAACTCGAACGGCTAAAACAATAGAAATGTCATATCTCAGGTGAAACTACAGAGAAACATAAGCTACCGGGAAACTATTTCTTTCCAGTTAGAGGTAAACAGAGACATGTGTATCTCTGTAGGTGTCTTTCCATGCTGTTAGACACTGTCTGACAACATTATGGGCCTGATAGTGGTGAACGAGTGATTCACACTTATGTGCTTTTCCTCTTAGTATTACATTCTATTACTTGAAAGTTTGACCCCATTCTCGACCCATATCGAACTGATGTTGTGCTCTTCCTTTAAAAAGAAATGTCCAGACAAATTGATAGGAGTATAGGGCTCAGGTAAAAAGAAAAATAATGGTAAATTTTGCTAGCTAAATAGTTTTGATCATTCCCTGCTGCGTTTTCTGTCCGTTAGAATAACTTCATCTGTTTTTACAGTGACGATGGGATAGTTCCGCCATCACCAGTGCTCAAATGCTTGGGTTATTTAACATGTCGTAGTGACATAATAGTTAAATTGTGGTTATCATTTCTGATATTATTATAACACTAATCTGTCTAGAATAAAAGTATCTGGTATCTGGAGGTTACATTTTTTGATGCCCATGGTTTCCTCATAATTTCTTTTGAAACTAGAGACTTGAGAAATCTTTCTTATTTATCGGAATTAGTTTCAAACGTATATTCACCTTTGGAATTATAATAATAATTCTAATATAAAAAATTTTAGTACAGTTAAATGTCTGGGATAGTTATTATACTTTTGCCACCTAATGAAATGCATCAAGGAGATCTAACTTGTATTTGTCACATTATACTGTAACTGTTCATATTTTACTCATTATCGTGGCTTTTTTGCAAAAAAAAACCTAACAGTTTTCAGGTTACTTCCTGTCTCCAATTGGGTCTATAATTAGTTCATATAAATTGGCAAGAGGAATTCTGTCTTGTTTTATATCTGAGCTCAGAAAAAAAATAGTTAGTTGTGTTCATATTAATTATTCTTTTGCTGTGGGATCTCATCTTAGAACATATTACTGACTTCATAGAAATGGTGATGTTAAGTCAGTATGGACTGCTTAAGATTATTAATGAATTACATTTGATGTTAGTTCAGTAAGTGGAATTATACATCATAAGGGATTGGGTTTTTCAGGTAAGTGCCCCTGATGTCAGGGATATTATTAGTCTTGCTCAGTATAGGTTGACGTTGGTTGATCTCTGTCTAAATTTTATTTTGAATCTATTTTTGAACTAGTTTTTGTGATGAAATATGTTTTTCTGAATAAACTGTATATATATATATATATATATATATATATATGTATATGTATATGTATATATATATATATATATATATATATATATATATATATATATATGTATATGTATATATACATATATGCGGCCATCAGAGCTTGGATTATTTAACAGTCACAAGTTCACCCATTTTCCTCTCTGATCACACAGCAGAGTGAAGGTCCTATTTAACGTGTATAGGAAAAGAGCACAACTCATCCATATTGCGTTACAGAGTGAGGAACGCCCCCTAGACAGAATGGGAGAGTCAAGCTCGCCACAATATCCAATCCCACAAAGCAGTGTAGAGGGATTAATCTAGATTATCTGCCAAGGCTATTCTTAGAAGTAAATGAAAAATCTCTGGGCCAGATTAGGGTTCATAGGAAGCTAAAGGGAAGATGAAGCAGAACTCGTATGTCTGTCAAATCAACACAACTGTTTGGTCAGGGAATAATTCCCCTGATGAAATATAGATACATTTTATCTTTACTTCATGCAAACTTAAAAGCATCCAGCGAATCACGTGTTTCTTGGGGGAATTGCATATTAAACATAAAAAATATTCAGCCAGTTTGATATTTTTATCTTTTGTTTTAGATTTATTTATTTTACATTTTTGGAAACAACATTTTATTTACTTTTTATTAGAGCCAAACTCAGACGTTGAGGTGGGTTTCAGGCAATGGAAGGATAGCTGGAGCTCTGCTGAGGTGAGGTCAGCAGGGGGCGTCAGTGAGAGGAAGAGTCTCTTCCTCTGAAGGAGCTGTCCATTCAGCACCACACTGAGGCCCTACTCAGGAGGCTGCATGAAGCCCATACTGTGTGAAATACGACATTGAATATTAGAATCAGGCTCTAGAAAAGGCTCTATTTGCTAAAATATATAAAGAAATATTGCTATATTGCATAGGATATATTCCTCAATGATCATTCTGTTTCTTATGAGATGGTTTATTTTGGTCTATTTTGCAACAGAGAGCAAGTCTCAGTGTTATAAAACATCCTGATTTCATATATTTACATATAAATTTAAATTTAAATATAAAAAGCCTAATTCACCAGCAAGAATGAGGCTTTTTATATTTAAAGGCACCCAGATGAAACTGTTGATAGTAACACATTTATTTGAAGTTTTTATTATTTTAAGAAGTTTACATCATCGGAGTACTTTGAAGTTTGGAGGTCAAACCTAGAACCTAGGAAAAAAATATTTTTTTCATAGGAATTTTTTCATTGCAATGCATGCAAAATATTGCATGCATTGCAATGAATGACATCATAAAGGTAGTACAGAAAAAGTGAATGTAATCATGAAATCGAGGTTCACAGGCATGTCTCAAATTCATGTTGATAACATTTAGGCCATATTCACCAGCTTTAATTGTCCAATTTTCTTTCTTTTTTTTGACTAATTTTGGACTGATATTCCTTTTTTAATTCTGGAGAACAAGTAAAAGAGAATCTGATATATTAAAAGGGTAAGTGTAATAAGCAGAAGCTTCAGTCTACTCCTCTTGGTCAAAAAATAATTTACTCTCATTTAGATTTACTGCTTTTGCATGACAGCACTAATCATCATGTAATAACATATAATAGGGGGAGATACTCCAATATCTCAGGATGAGAACAAATGTCGTTTACATATACATTCATAATTTATATTTATATATCCAATAATTTCTTTGTTGGACACAAAAATGGTTCGGGTACTATCCCAGTCTTCTTTTGATGTGGAATTAATAAAATAAGGTTACCCCTCTCACTCAATTTATAAAGCAACATTTAATGAAGTTTGAATGTCAAGCCTGTTGTTTTATTGCATCAGTCCCATTACAAGGGGGTCAAGATTAACTGGATATCCATTAAAGCTTTTCCCAGCCGATTGGGGCCAGGTGATATCTTGCTGCCTGAAATCTGCAGCTTCATGGACGTGTCCATGAGTCACGGTCATTAATCATGTGAAAAGTGATTTATATCAATATAAATATCTGTCCAGTTTCCATTTTCTCCAGTTACTGGGTGTGTGCAGACTTAAGAGAGTGCCCTCCTGTTTTTCCCTCTTTTCATCACTTCTTGCCTCTGCAGACCCTGCGTGGGGAGAGACAATGTCAGCAAACAATAGAGAAAGAGAGAGCACATCCTCCTACATCACAATATGATCTGAGTAAGTTCAAAAATAAGCAACTACCAGCTGGTGATGTGTGAAATGGAAGTAGATAAAACCATATATCACTAACACACAGACATTGTATAAGCCTGACTACACATTAAAGGGCCAATACCATCTAAAAGATGGATACCATAACTAATGGACGCATCTGAACCCATTGACAAGTCCTATTAAACATAAGACTATAGACTTGTATAACAGCTGCATATTAAAAGCACTCCTAATGGAACATTAGCACACATATACATATAAACCCCACATCTTCTAAAATAGAAAGCGTAAATGGTAGGGATGTGAATCCCCAGGAGGTCCAACAATATATTATCATGATAAGATATTATCAATTAAATATTAACATTTTCTGATATTGAAAGGATTGTTAAGTGCCACTAACACCTTTTGTTAAATAAAACAGACACCAATGGCAAAGCACCCCTCTATTCTATGTCTTTGATAATATAGAAATGTATTAATCACAGATGAAAAAATTCCGTCTGGTATTTGATGCATTTCCCTGATCACATGGAACTATTTTGTAAAAGAAAACATTCTAAAAAAGAAAGTAAGTGTTACATCATCAACTTATAAGTGATGTAAAGTTCTGAAGCACATCCTGAGCCTGACAGAGGCCACGTTCATGTTTCCTCCCAGACAAAGACGCTACTCCAGCTGCGTCATTTGCATGCTCTCATCTTTCTTTGGTTGTTTGCCTGTATCATTCAGTAATGCATTCGCTCTTTCCCGGCACCATCGGCTCCCGAAAAAAGTAGAGAGAGTGACTCAGCAGGCAACACGCTTTTTTTTAAATTATTATTGCACTGTACTAAATGCTTTTATTAAATTACACTAAATAAATAAAATCAAGAATAAGAGACTATCAATAACAGGAAAAAAATCACGATAGATGGAATCACTTGATGATTCAAAGATAAATGAAAAATGTGAGTTCTTATTTTGGAGAGTGGGGTACATTAGCCATAGCATTAGCCGTCCCTAATGAGGGGTAATTTGCAACAGGGCTTTAAGAGGATTAAACAGGAAAAATGTGCTGCACCCTGAGCCGGTGTTCGCGGTCAAGCTGACCATTGTTTTTAATGACAGCGTCTATTAAATTGAATGCTAGGTTGCTTTCTGACCTTAGTGGCTTGAAGCGGTTATTAAAGCACCTGGTTGAACAACTGCTGCAGTACATTTCAACTGCCTACAACAGTGTAAAGGTTAATCCTTTACAGTTTTAGTTGAGATTAGATTGAATGTTGCTTGATTCAAAGTCTTGTTCTGATTGTTAAAGGTTTTTAGAGAGTTTGGCTTGTAAAAAAATGGTAGTTTACTAATGATACTAAACTCATTTTCTGAGTATGCTAACAGTTATAGCTTATATTAGAGATAATTGCTTCCGTATGACGTTCATGGCATCATTGTTATCAGAGGCCCAAGGCATAAATGTTGACCTATCGGGTGTTCACCTGTAGGACTAGTATTTGAAATTACTTAAATCCTTAAATCCTAAAAAAAAACAATGAATGAACTTTTAATTGAAAAAACAAATGAAGCCAACCGCTGCATCTTCTGGATGTATGGCGATATTAATCAACTAAAAGAAGCTTTTTATGCCTTTCACAATGCAGGTGGCGTCTGTGTTTTCCCGTAAGTGTTTGAATTTTCTTTTGGACCGTAAAATGTGAAAAAAGAAAATCCATAAAACTAACAGTGTTCTATAAGACTTGAGCATGTATCCCATTGACCACTTGAATCTGAAGAGCAGCAATTCCCAAAGTGTGTGCCGGGGTGATGCGGATGACCATCAAATACTGCTTACTTTTTTAATGTAAATGCTTAATCATAACTAATTAAACACTAAGAAATGAAAATGGGTCTACGCTGTCATCGCAGACAGCAAGGGTTTATCCCGCTAATGAGAAATGAATTAACTTTTTGAGTAAAATATGATAAAAGAAAAATCTTGAGTCAATTCCTTTGCACCAAATTTGAACTATATCAGACCAACGACTGAAAAATGATAGCCTGAAAACCTTGAGTGTTAGAGCTCTTATAAAATCACCTTTCCCAAAATCAATCCAGTTCTTCATCGTTTTAAGGTCTATGTGGGTATACAATTGGAAATGCTTCATGCAATAGTTTTTGAGCCATGACATTAACACGAAGGATCTCCTACAGCAATGACACTTCCATAATATCCCCACTTTTCTTGGATATATTTTTGTTTTCTCCTTAATATAGAAGACCTATTTTTCATAAATGGTTTTCTTCCTGCTCATTGTTATCATAGTTCTGTTTTCAATTTTTCTCACCCTACATTTCTTGCCTGATATCATTTTATTTAATCTTATTAGCATTTATATTCATTTTGTTACAAGTTTTGCTCCTGTTTTGTTCTAATATGTGAATTAAATTTGGGAATGACTGGAAAAAACAAATCTTGACATGTATGCCATGCCAGTCAATTTTATGAATGAGCAGCAGTAACAAAAAGTTCAAATTTGTATTTGTTTTGAGGTTATTGCAGGTTTATAACAAGAGCCGAATAATCAAGCTGAGTCACTCTGATTACCTACTGATTCATTGTTCATGATGAGCACACACGCAGCTATAAACATGAAGAGTACCCCAGTACACTCAATGCATTAAGAGATTAACAGGGTTACAGCTGCCGACAGCAAACACACAGTGAGTCCAATACTAGAGGAGAGAGTTGCAGCAGGTCCCCCCACTTAATATCCTTCTCATACATAGCATGGAGCGTGGAGGTTCGGGTTGGGGTTGGGGTCATTGCACAGAGGATTTTATGGCCAGAGGCTATTATCCTACTCCACTCTGGGTCAGCTAGGCTTATCCTGGAGAGAAATGGAGAAAGAGAGCCATCTAGGGAAGAGGACAGAGAGAGCAGGAGCAGGGGAGGGAGGGAGGGAGGGAGGCAGGGTGGGTAGAGAGCCGAGCCTGCTCTCTGTGTGCAGAGCAAGTGCAGCTTTCATCCGCAGCAGGGACTGAGGGAGAGACGGAGAGAGTTTGAGCGAGCAGAGAGAGGCTTTGCGGGACGGTGTGACAGAGAAGAGAGAAGATGCGACAAGCCATGTTGGCATTTATTTGCAAGTGTTAGCCTCTCTGCGTCTGCTGCCGGCTTCATGCTGTACATTGCAGCCCACGTCACCTCCTCTCTTTTGGGAAAACTGAAGAACCCAAAGGAAGTGTGGATTTCTGGCACAGTTGCTCAGCACTGCGGCACCTTGATACAAGCAAAGGAATGCAGCGCATGAGAGGTTTGCAAAGCTGAGGGTCATCCTCGCAGGCTTCAGTCCCCGACCATCTATCAGCTTCTCCATCCACTTCTCCCTTCTCCCCTACGTGCATCTCTCCTGCTCTGTATATGGGAGGTGAGGCTTTGGCAGGCTGTCAGTCAGTATGCGGCGGTGTGAACGGGCAATCCAGTGCCCACAACATGCTATGGACGTCAGATACTCCTCACTGTACTAATGAAAGGCTTCAAGCTCACCTGGTAAGGCTGAATCGAGTGCTGATTTTGTGAATACAAGCTGTGCTCTGTAGCTTTAGGCTGTCTTGTATGCAAAACACAGCCCATCCAGCCTGCAGATGTCTCCACTGTGGCTGCGTTGACATTTCAGTGTCTCAGCCTGCTACTCTTTTTGTACTGTCAAATATGTTGTCTTTAATATAATTGTGTCCCTTAGCACCCATGCTTCTTTATATGGTGACATCAATCTCTAGAAAATCTACCATATGCAGCTATTGCAAGATCAGGACATGTCTAATCTCTGGCCGGTGTGTGCATAAATCACATGCCATAGGGTCGCCACAGGCGACCCTTTTCTACTCCCCTGTGGCGAGCTCAGTGGGACCAGACCAGCTGAGGAGATGTGCTCACGTGGCTGCCTGGAAAGGAGCATGCAACCCTGCGTCTCACCCCGGCTCTCACTCTCACAGTCCTCTTGGCTTGTTTTCCCCTTTCCTCTCCCTGTTATCTCACACATGGACAAACACATCCGGATCCAGGTGGCCCAGCTGTCGGCATCTTTTTTGACCCGTTTTTGCTCCAGCGCGTGCTGTCTGTGTACTTTTCCCTGCATCCATCCTCCCTCTCTCCTATCTTCCCCCTTGTGTTTGTTCATGCTCCTCCTCCTCTTGCCTGATATTTTTAGAGACGAATTACAGAGCACTGCAGGAGGAAGAAAAAAGTGCAGGGGGAGCAGTTTCGGCAACGTGCGTCCTGCTTCCTTCCTTCTCACTTTCGCATGATCTCCTTCTCTCTCACATCTTTGTCTTTCTTTCATTCTTTCTACATTTATCTGTTTCCTCTCATTTACATCCCTCTCTTCGCTTTTTTGGTTTTCATGCCTCTGAAATCTACTACTCAATAATCCCCTCTGAGGTTTTTTTATTTTAGGCCCTGGGCTTTAACTTTGAAAATTTTGCCTCAGGATTTCATGAGATTAATCAGACTGATTGCATACATGTGCATGTGTGTGTGTATGTGTGTGTCGGTCAATATGTGGTCTAGTGAGTGCGTGTGTGTGTGTGTGTGTGTTTCAGATCAGTCCAGTCTTTTTCTACCATTCTGCATCACAGAAATACAGTTAAACCTGAGTCTGTCGTCACTTAATCTGTTTGATGCACCTTGACCGTCATAGGTTATGTTACCGCTGAACCACCATCTGTCCCACAGTCTCTTTACTGGATACCTGGCTATAATTTACTGCGCGCTTTAATATAACAGTTACAAATGCTACAAATACTAATTATCGCTCCATTTAAATCAAAGGCAGTGTTCAAAAGCACTGAAATTACTATTACTGTATTACTGTAATTACACTGTGTTCCGAAAAAAAGGAATGGGGATTGTGTGTCACTGTTTTACTTTCTTCAACATCACAAGATTTTAGTCAGTATCGTGAAGACTGATGACTCGGCATCACTCAGCGAACACAAACCCCTGCCAAGGTTGCTCAGTTTCCCATTATGTCATTGCACCAAAAAGCAGGAGTACGGTGATATTTGGACTCTATACTTTCTTTTTCTTCTTTAAATCTGTCTGCGTTCATAATTATGGTTAGTGCCAAGACTGGTAAAAAACATTTCTTTAAAGTAGATACAGTTTGAACTCTTATTATAGAGGGTAAGATCAAGCCTGGCCAGATCTTACCCTCTATAATGGCCAGATTTTTCTTGGATCAGATATTTTTGAGTAGCTGTTCACATTACTCTGAAAATTTGTCTTATATCGGACTCCAGTATACATAGTACCGTTCACGGCCTTGAACCGACTCACATGCACAAAGAACAATAACAAAGACATCACGCGCTGCTTCCTGTCAATACAGAAGCAAAATGCAAACCCCTAAAGGTAGTTTGAACACTTTTGTTTCAAGTGTTTACTGAGATTTTATAGCTTTTCTAGTGATTATGATGTTACAAATCATGAATTCCGATCTGACGCTCCGGACTTGGTTGGGTTGCACAAAAATCCAACCTGGGTCTGATTTAGGACCACATATGAAATTGGCAAATATCAGAAGTAGAAAAGATTAGATTCCATGTGGTTGTGTTGTTCTCACTTCCATGGGGCGGCAATGGCTATGTTCTTGGAGAATAGGGCTGTAACGAATAATCGATGTAATCGACAATAATCGATTATGAAATTAGTTGTTGACTAATTTAATAGTTGACTAGTCGTTCACATCCTCGGACACTAACTCCGACATCGCGGAATACGAAGGAAGTAAACATTAGCGCCATGGCAACGCTATTCCGACAGAAAACATCTCAGGTGTCTCTCTCAACACGGCCAAAAAATGTTGTAAACTGAAAGATTTACAAAGCTGACCTGTCGTGGAGTGGCGCATGTCAGTAATTCTGGAGTATTGGAAGCGGAGGCACAATGGTCTGTATACAATGAAGACTGATCTCTCTGAGCTAGTTGGCTAGCTGGCTAGCTCCACGTTAAAGGGCATGTACTTTACACTTCTGTTGGGCTTAACGTGCCTTTGAAATGTAGGGAATTGTTAATGGCGTGAGTACCAAATCACTATTATTAAATCAAGAAGATACTCTTCACGTTTCAAATGTTCCCCTACGTTAAAATCATACCCGTCACATCGCTCATAGAGACATTTCACATTATTGTCACTGACCTCAACACGATCCCTCCGTTCTACCAACTCATACCGCCTCCTCCTTCCACCGGACTAAGCTCAGCACCATGGGTGATTGGGCCTTCTGTTCTGCTGCCCCTTGTCTGTGGAATGCCCTCCTTGACCATCTGAGGGCTCCACAGATGACTGACACATTTTAAAAAGAACTTAAAACTTCCCTTTTTAGCAGAACCTATAACTTTAATTAACATCGCTGCTTTTTGGTCAGGTTTTTAAATAGTTATTTTTTTATTTTTTTATTGATGCTTTTATCTGCTTTTACTTTGTAGCACTTTGAGATTTGATCCAAATGTAAAGTGCATTATAAATTAAATGTATTATTATTATTATTACTGCTGAAAGTGTGTTTCTGCCTGCTGAGTGCAAGTCTCTGCTTGTGTGTATGTCCAATGTGGGCTGCATCGAACTTGTAAACGATTTAACTGAATGTAGTTATTGACTACAGAACTAAACCAACCAGACTAAATAACAGTTCAGCAAATAAACTGTTGGTATAGCAACCTGTTTGGTTCAACAGCAGTTATAAGGGCAGTAAATTTTAATAAAAGACATTTTGGGCCAAATAATTTCTCTGTATTGTTTTCATTGTTACTTTTTATGTGCCCAAAAGAACCTAAAGCTAGATTCAAAAGCTGATAGCAAAATAAGAGCCATTTAGTAATTGTTGATTCATTTTTATTATCACTTAACCTTTATTTAAGAATGAGAAAAAAATTATCCGATTAATCTAGTAATCGGTCGATTACTGAAACTATTAATGGACTATCAAAATAGTAGAAGTCGTCCACTTATCTGAAGGTCGGTGATTTGATTTCTGGCCCCTGCAGTCCACATGTCGAAGTGTCTTTGAGCAAGATTCTGAACCCAAGTTGCTACCAATGGCTGTTCCAATGGTGTGAATGGTTGTTTGTGAATGGTTGCATGTGGTGCCTTGAATGGCAGCCATTATCTTTACTGTGTGAATGGGTGAATGCTGTCTGGGCAATGTAAAGTGCTTTGAGTGGTCTAGCAGACTAGAAAATAGTCTGCTAGAACACATATTTCCACATATTTCCTGCGGTGTGAACGTACCCAAACAGTGGCCCCAATCGACACTGAAGATCGCGTTGAAGGTGTGTTGGATCAGGATCAGAATTTTCTGTCTCTCATAATATGACAATGAACATGAGACCTACCTTATATATATTTTAGAATCATGTTGGTATAATTGATTTCATGAAGATACGTAACCGAATCAGAACAGATTAATGTAAGATTTAAAAAAAATTTAACTTAACTGAATATTCTGGATCTCCTTGGGTCTCATTTATAAGTTTAGAAACCACATGAATACCAGTTACACTTCTAATGTTGTCGCTGATCGTTACAAGAGGGTAGATAAGATGGGGGTACGTTGGTGTACTGCAAGGGGGCAGGTAAGGTTTTTGTATTGAAAAATATGCAATATTATACACTTTCAATGTAAGTTAAATAAGATATTTTTACTACAATTAAGATGTAAAAATATAAAAATGTAAATAGTGCATTTAACCCAATTGTATTTTAAGTATTCCTTTTGAAAACTCAAAAGAGATGCAGATTACTGTCAAAAGAATTATAACCACTGACTTAATAGACACCATAAGGGTATACAACTTCTTATTAATAGTGTGCAATGCTTGAACAGATTATTATTCATGCCCTTTTCATTTTTCTTCTTTGGTTGTTCTTAATTTATTTAGTCTTTGCTGTAGTAACAACGACTGAGATGTGATACTAAAAAAGGATCATCACATGCTGTCTTGATAAAGGATTACGGTAAAAAAAAAAGACATAGGCAGTTTGAAATTAAAGTCCAAAAATACGGAGTATCAACTGACGTCATTGACCTCGTCCCATTTTCAGCCCGTCATGTCCAAAATAACACACGGACACCAGGTTATAGGATATTTAATGAGGCCTAAGATTCTAAATATATCTTTATATCTACTACAACTCAGAGATATAAAAGTGGAGATGATGATTTCATACTTAAATATCCCATCATGATGTCTTAATGTTACCTGAATAGAAAAGAGCCGGTGTTGTTGAGTGTATGTTTGTCACAGTGCGTGCTGGGATTGAGAGCCGGGCTTGGGTTTTTTTCAGATTATCAGAAGAGAAGTAAAAGACATGAGAGGGAGATGATGTGTGCCCACTTGCATGCTTGTTAGTGGGAGAGAGAGGGATTTCTAAGGATTTGGCAGTGGCCTCAGTGTGGGGATATTTGTTCTTGATGTGACATTTGGTGGGACTTGAATTTGCGCATGAGCGCACAAATTAATTCAGATCCAGATGTGTGTACACTATCGACAGAAATAGCTGACAAAAGGTTAGAGCTGGAGCTTACTCTCTGCACATGGCACCATGGTTGACTCATTCGCTGCAGGACAGCCACTTGCTCAGTTTCTTTATCTTGTTATTCGCAGCCTATCAGTGCAGGAAACGGCGGTATTTCATGTCGTGATGACAGAACAGTAGATCAAACAAATGCATGTTCCCATCACCATCTTCTTTTACACGCATTAATAATGTGCAAATATAGTATATATTCAGCTGTTCATGTTTCCATGCATATAGAAAGAACATCAAAGACACGTGGAAACTTGCAGTACTGACATCGTCTGCATGGAGGCTGCAAATCTAATGCGTACATGCATACTGCATTCCAAGGCCAATCTGGCCTAATTTAGACCTGAAAATGAATGCACTTGTGCATGTGCTCCTCAAAGATTCATCACTAGTATTAAAGAGACGAGAACAAGTCATGTTGTAGTAACTCTAGTTACAGGTTGATGGGCTGGTCCTCTAGATCCTGCTGTGATTTTCTTAAGTGATTATGAATGCCTTCTTTTTTGACTTGCCCTGGAATCAAATGTTGGTAAGAGTTGGTTGGGGAGGGACCGGGATGCTTAGAACCAGCTGCTGCTTCACAGATAAATCCCTGCACCATCAGGAACAATGTACAGTGAAAGTTGGCAGCAGAAGCTCTGCAGTGAAGGGAAACCGCAGCATAGCTTCCTTCCAGGCTACAGCTTATTAACTGATCCTCTTGCTCTATCACTGCATCCTTCCCACAAGCCATTTGTCATCAGTGGTTACGCTCCATAACGTTCTTCTTCTGCACCCTCCCTGTACAACCTTTATCCCCCTCTGGGATTTAGATGATTAATGATGACGTATTGATATTGCATTGATTAATAAAGTCAGCAAATAAACCAAATGCTTATACAACACTTAACTTAATAAATGAATGGTTTTGAAAATGAACTGCTATTTTCTGCGGAAATGCTCCATTCATTACGATCTACAGTATTATGTATTTATATAAAAACAACTTTCAAGCAGATGTGTGCTCCTCCAGGTATCTCCTGAAATACCCACCATGCTTTTCTATGAGAGGGCATGAACTCAATTCCATCTGTCTTGTTATTAATGGACTTGAAGTTGCATTTAGGAACAGACTGTCATGTGTACACTAACTCTCCATGATGGATATGTGACATCACATAAACGTTCCACAGACTCGTCTCTTACCAAACAATGCAGCCATTTTCCTTTAAGCTTTTTTGAAGCACAATCAGAACCTGCTAATGCTCTCCTTCCTTTCAGTCTCTTAACTCTGCTGTACAGCAGCTGCTCAGCTCACCCTTTCACTCCTAGATATAGTCATCTTTAATGTGTGTATGTAGAGGCATCACATACTGCCAATTAGAATTTACAGTAATTTACTGGTAATTTATAATGAAACATCAATTATATTTTTAACAAGAACTATCTGGAGATGATGTAGAGGTTATTATTCCTCCTTATTAAAACAGAAGTTGTAGGCAACATAAATATAAATGTGGGGTATCTTTCCTTTTTTTGGAATAAATAAAACCTCTGAGCAACAAATACATGTAGAATATATATCCTGATACAGACTATCCAGAGTGACCCATAAGAATATATATACATATACGGATTCAGGGAATGTGGATCAGTCAGTAATTTTTGCATTTTAGGTAAACTCTCAGCTGAATTCAAATTAATATTTGAGTAAAAACAGTGTTTGATTGTGAAATGTTCAATTCCTTTATGTGATCAGCTGAAATTCACATTAGTAAATAGTACAGAATAGAATGTGTCACAGTACTGACAGTGTTTGAAAAAAATTCAAACTTTTCCTTTACCTGCATTCCAGAAAGGTTACATCCTCACACTTCTAATGCTTGCAAACGCCCGCTCAGTATTTATTATAGACCGTTTTACTTGTTTGGAGCCAGATCACAACAATAGTGATCTTGAAACTTTCCAAAAACACGAGTCTAGACCATACTCTGTTCTACAGAGACCCAACATTCAACTGTTACAGTAGTGAGAAAAAAACTATCTTTCAACAGGCATGAACTCTGAGCAGATCCTGACTCAAGGTGTGAAGCCCTCTGTGATAACTATTTGGGTCAAGAGAAACAGAGAGAGAGAGAGAGAGAGAAAAGGCGTGAAAAAAACTGACCAACATGTTCATAACAAATAGGCTTTAGCTGCCGACCCGGACAGCCAGGGTATATCCCAGTCGCATAACCATGAAAAGTTTGTGGCAATGGCGATGATAACGATTATATCTGTGTAATAATAGCAGCTATAATAATAGAGAGTTTCCAATCATTTGTATTTATAGTAACTACTGCAATAACAACAACAATAATGACATTAATATTAATGGTCAGTTAGTGGTAGTCAACCATGTCCACAGTGGAGGAGAGAGAAGGAGGGTGCAACTTGTAAAGTCCCCTAGAAGTCTAACCCTTTTTCAGCACAGCTAAGGGTTAGCCTAAGCCAGACTTAATTATAAGCTCGATTGAACAGTTATGCATGATAACGATATGTAGGTACCAGACCATTTAGGGTTTTGTGCATGCGGAATTCTAATGTTTAAGAATAGAATCACTTGAAAAATAACACCAAACAAATTCTCTGCGTCTCTTTCAGTTACTCGTTAAGATTCTTCCTTTCTAAAGACGGTGGCAACTTTCTTCGGTGTGACATACGCCCCAAACTCGGAATATAAAAGAATTAATATACTGTCGTTCTGAGATCATACATGCAGGCACCCTCTCAACCTATACCACTATTTTTCACCCAGCTGGCTCCTTCTGCCTCTATATCCCCTGCGGGGGGCGGGGGGGGAGCTTAATCCGGTTGCCAGTTTCCTGTCCCCTCTTGCCCAACTCTGACATCTCCTCCACGTCCTTGAATTACCTAATGGGGCCGAGTTGTACTCCTGAATTTAAATTAGTGTGTTTAATTATAGCTTCTTTTAAAACAGATCCTTGCACCCAGGGATACGCCAGATCGTAGCTTCAATATGGAACCAAAAATTGTGACAGGTCTGCCAATGTGTGGCGGAGGAAAGTAATGCATTTAATTCAAACCTGGGACCTAACTCTTGGGATTGTGCGCAGATTTCAGACTGTATCCGCTTATTTTTCCCTTCTGATGATACTCCTGTGTCTTCAAGTAAGTTCAAAACAGTGTGCACTCCAAGAGTTTGTCGTTATCTAATTGTGTGTGTGTTAATGCAGCAGCATCACCCACTCACATGCACAAACACACACGCCCCCCTTCAGATCTCTCTTTCTCACTCACACCACAAGTGGCAGTGCACATGAATGGCTTGACAGGCTGCCATGGCAACCGCACGTCAGATACACAGTCGGCCTGATGGACATTTCTGACCCAGCCAGCCGTCACCACGTGGATTTTCCATGGCAACTCGGTAAATAGCACGTCTTCCTCTCAAAACGTTGAAGACTGGAGTCTGTGATGTCGTGGGTGTGTATGGCTTAAATCTACACCACAATTAATAGGGATAAATATGAAAATGATGCTACTCCTGTGACTAAGATGAAGGAAAACACAAATCAGTGTCCATGGCTTTTCCAGACATACCGTAACTCTGTGTGAGTGTGTGACCGTCTGAGTAACAAATGGCGACAACAGAACTGAGAACAGAGGTCCATAAGTAGGTCAGTGGTTAGTAAGGGATAGGCAGGCTCATCTGGGCACAGAGTGGTCCGGCTCAGTGGAACTGCACCTTTTGTTCCACAGCAATGCTCCACTCAGTGCTCCCAGAGAGAAAGGCAGCAACGCTGCAGCCCCAGGGGCAGGTCTTTCCAGCACAAAGCCGAGGGCTCCGTTTGTCTTTATAGATAAAGAGGTTATTGCCGACTGTGCTGATGTCTGGGTGTATAAACAGATTATTTAAAGAGGCTTTACTAGCACGTTTATGAGAATAATTATTGTTTGTTCAGAGGTGATATGTTGCAGGTTTGGAGTTTTTTGTCAAGTTAGTCAGTCAGACACAGTCTGTCGTGGCTGGGAGGATGCATCAGGAAGAGGGACTCCTCAAGGCTGAACAAGCTGGTGAGGAGTCCAGCTCTGGGGTGGGCTCATAGCTGGATTCCTCAGTAGAGAGAAGAACCTTCAGCGAACTGGTACACATCATGGACAATAATCATAGACCCACCCAGCACAGCACCTTCATGGAGTAGATCTGCTGCCTCTTACCTGCTCCACAGACAGACTGAAGAAGTATTTTGTCCCCAGACCATGAGACTATTTAACTCCTCACTGAACTGCAGAAGAGAGATTGCATGAAGCATAACATCTATGCCCTTTACTCTTAGACAGATTGCTCTACATCAGCCCTCTGCACAACCACTACCTCAACTTCACTGCAACTGATAAACTTGTAAGGACTGTACATAACAGTATTGTACATATATATATATATATACATATATAACATTCATTGTACTTCTAAATCTGAAAACCGCTGCGACTTTGCACCATTACTAATTATGTTTCCTCTTAGATTTTGTAAATCTGTATGATTGCTACTGGACACTTGACTTTCCCTCCGGAAAATAAATAAACTGTCTATCCATCTATGGTAGCAGTGAGGGTATAATCCACTATCATACTGGGAGCCTAGTGCTGGATGACCAGTCTAGCCCTGTGACTAAAGACTTACAAGATATGGCTGAGTTCTGCTGGTTAGAGTTGGGTGATTCGTGTGAATGCTTCCAATTTGGTCCCAGACAACTCATTTATCTCCACTTCATATGTCAATCAATGGGTATTAATTATTTAATAATACTTCTTAGTCTTAACTGTCGTGTAGTCATACAAAATACATATATACAGTACAACATTGTGAAATTATTTCAGTGGACCGGTTGGGGTTCAGGGACATATAGACTGTAAGGGCAGGGGATTAAACCGCGGAGCACGGCTCATATTTGTACATCAATTTTATTATTTCAGAGATTACTTCTTTTAGTGTGTTCCTTTTATGTTGGAGGTTCGAGAGACATTTTATATTTTACTGACTTTCATAGAGGTGGTGTGTTATTTTCCACAACATTGTTGTTTTTTATTGTTGTTTTATCTGGTTTATTGAATTGTTGAACTGAGCAGATCTTCTCTTAAATTTCTATCAAACAATTCACCAATTATAGCCACTGACAGGGGAAGTCAGAATAACATAGATAATCTTATGACAATGACATATGACAGTGGGAGGGATATATAAGGCAGCAATTGAACATTTTGCCCTCCAAGTTGTGCAAGTGGAAGGCGAAGAACTCTAACAAGGGCTTAATTGTGAATTCTGGACGACTGGGTCAGAGCACCTCCAGTACTGTAGATATTGTTTGGTGTCCTGATCTGCAGTAGGTAGTACCTACCAAACTGTCTAAGGAAGTTGACTTGGCAAAAGGTCATCAGTGCCGCTTGACCTGTGTTGCTAAGTCGTGTTGTCTGATCCCACTGAGAAGCTACTGTAGCTCAAACTGGTGAAAGAAAGTTAATACTTTTTCTTAAAGAGAGTTGTCAGAACATAATGTTCACCACAGAGGTGCTCTGGTAGTAAAGTGTCATCTTATCCATATCATTTACTCCAATCAGGGCACCCTACTCTAGGCTCACCAAACAATGGATGATTTATTTACTGATGAATATGTGGTTGTACAATGTTCTTGTATGTCAGAGGGATATGCCGTCTCCAGATGGTTATAGCTTAAATTTCCAGAGTTTTCATTCAATTTGAAAGTTCACATGAAACCTGGTGGATAGATAAGTCTGTGATGGCTCGTCATGGACAGATAGAAAGATTGGAGCCGTCTCATGTGTATTAATGAGCCTCGGGATTTCATAGCACAACGAGGATAAATTTACCCTTTATACAACCAGATTGTAGACAGTCGGGACGCCCTGGATAATAAAAACAGAATGCAGTAATTTACATTCACATGCTGTGTAATTTATGCCTCCCACAGACAGCTGCCATTGTAACAAGATAATCATCAAGATAATCAAAAGTCGTTTTTATTAGAAACCAGATCCCATATGCAGACACAAGATGGAGGCAGAGCTGATGTAGTTACATAATTTATATGTCCAAAAGTCTATGTCAAAGAAAAGTCAAGGGGACAGAAACTAGGAGACCAATCCAACAATGCCAACAGTCCAGAAAAAGAGAAAACAAGGTCAAAACAAGAATAAACTAAACGAAACACTACTAAAACGGAACATTAACAACCGAGTTTCACAGAAGAAAAGGGGATCACAGAAAAAGCACACTGAGGTAACGAGGCAATGAGACACATCTGGAGGGAGAACACAGTTGAACATGGTTGACAATCACAAAAGAGGGGAGAGAGACACAGAGGGAGAAGGAGCACAATAAAAATACACTTTGTGAATACACAAAGACTACACTGAGACACGAAGCGGCCCCTTCCCCATGGAAAACCACAACCAACTAATGCATGAATCGTTTTCAGATTTTATACACACATAACCCTTAGTGCGAGAAGGGAAGATGGTTTGATATTTCCGACACTAGGGAGAGCTTTATTTTCAAAGGTTTTTGGATGAGAATTTCTCGACCTCTGGTCCAATTTATTCCAAATTTGATGCATATGAATAAACTCATGGGGATATATGTTGTATTGAGCATGTTTTACTCTAATAGGTAATATTGTGCTAAGTAGAACTAGCTTCTTTACGAAAACATGTTTTTTTTGGACATGACTCCACATTCAGAGGTATGCTCTTGCTGTCAGGGACGCCTTTTTTAGATCAGGGGGTTGTATGTGGATTCAGCATGAAAATTCACAGTATTTTCGCTTCTTTAATTCCAGAATAAATATCAGTTAAAACAGCTGATATAAGCGCCTTGTGCTGCAGCAGGAAGGGCTGAAAGCTGAATTTTAGCCTGGTGATGCGTGCAAATAAAGTTTGATAGCCTAAGGTCTGACTGACACAGTTTGAAGTAGATGGTAATGATGCACAATGGAGAGTATTTCATCTTTCCATCATTTTTCATTATTGGAACAGCATACACTTCAAAGTATGAGAATGTTTAAGGTGAATTCAGTGTTTTATGTTCACTTGTTTGATTCTTTTTGAGCGTCTAGCGTTGTCCTTTAGATTTACATGTGCTGATTATACATTACTTTTTAATTTCTACTTCTCGAAGGAAGCATTCGATTATGTATGTATGAGCTTCCAAAACCACAAATTGTGTTTACCCCACAGTCTGGGTTAGCTTTTAGTAAGATTTACAGGCAGCTTCAGATGTAAAGTGACCTGATTGCCGGTGATGTCAGCTCCTCCATTCATGAAACACATGAATAATTGAGAAAGCAGCAGGCTCAGTGCACCAGCACCAAAAAAAGGTGGAATGCCATCTCCTTCCTCATTTTTATGGTCTCTCTCTCTCTCTCTCTCTCTCTCTCGCTCTCTCTCTCTCTCTCTCTCTCTCTCTCATTATCTCTGTCTCTCCGTGTGTGCTTGCACATTCATCCTCCATCTCTACCCATCCATTGTCAGTCTGCAGCCGGGAAATTCTGTGAACGAATGGCTGAAATCGCGAGAGGAGAACCTTGCGTGGATACGACTGGATGAGGCAGATGATCCATCGGTTGGGGGAGCAGAGGATGAAAAAGAAAGGATAAAAAAAGTGCAGCCTCAATTAGACCAAGCGAGGGAGCGGATGATAGGAGGAGACAGAGAAGACACAACTTGATCTCCAGCTTCTGTGCCTTTACTTTGTCTGTCAGGAAAATACGTTCCCTTTATCTCCGTCTGCTGCGTGCGCCTGCTCATCCTTTTTCCCCCCTATCCTCCTGGCATGTTCCAGAAATCTCACACCCTCCTTCCCTTTATCCCTCTCTTTTCTCTCTTTTCCCTCCCCCTCTCCTCCCTCCTATGCCTCATCCGCGGCTGTCGTTGCATGAATGAAGTCGTTTGAAAAGGGCTGATCGCTGCGGAGTGGCTTTCTACATGGCTACGACCAGGTTAGTGATGGAAAGATCAAGATGCCTGCCAGCCTGTCATTACATAATAATAATCATTAGTCGGCAAGATCAACATGTACCATGGAGTGGGGGTTCTGAGATGAAGCATTGCTGGGCTTCATCTCAGACCAGCCATGCCTCTTCTTTGCCAGGTGGTGATAAGGGCAGTGTAAGCTGGTTATTAGGAGATCAGAGCTGGCCGGGGAAGATCAGTGGCCATAAGCCTGCTGAAGAAAATCTCCCTGCATGCCTCTTCCATCTCCTTGCTGTCTCTCCATTTATCTGTACGGCTACCTTTCTTCTTTCGCACTGAGGGAAAAAGGAAAGTTGGTGGCGCAGTCCTTGGGATGATCCGTTGGATGAACAACTCATTACTGGGGTCTCACTACCAGGACATGGTGGTGTTTGAGTGTGTTACGGTGGCCAACGAGGGCTGTCGCTGCCTCGAGGGCTGCTATGGCGAGGTGTTGCGGGACTGTGTCTTTCAGCAACGGTATGGCGTGTTCTGTGATGAGTATTAGCACCAATGGATGGGTGTGGTAGGACAGGTCTGATTATGTAATATGCGGAGTTGTTGTTGAGCTTTTAGTTGTGGGTCGTCAGGAGTGTGACGTTTGCAGGTTTACCATTTTAAGCATAAACAGAAAGAGCTCCAATGCATATCTGTGGCGTGTGGGCGTACATGTCCACACGCATGCCTATGTTTATGTCTGCCTCTGTCCACTGCATTCATGTGCGTGCATGCGCAGTTGCTGCTGGTCAGCATGGCGTTCCTCATGGCAGTTTAAAAACAAGCAGGGCTGAAGGCCCACTGCCAGATGGGTATTTTCCACGGTCAGCAAAACTGAAAACAAGCGGGGCCTTTAGAAAGGCCCGGAACTCTGTGCTATTGTGCAGCTGAAAGATAGGACAGCTTGAGCCGGCTGGATTTAGAGCTTTAGAGCTTATTCAAAGAAAAGACTGTAACACATTGGTATGAGCATTATGCCTGTTTCTCTTTGATTTCATTTATGTTTCAGTCGATGTGTAAGAATTAGATGTATTTTGAGTGAGTCTGTCGTTCACATGTTGAGCCCTCGGGACTGACGTTCTGCACAAGGGCATCCTTTACTGTACAAACTGATTTTAGACGAGTAAGACGTAAAGTAAAATGGTAAGAAATATGAGATCCAGCATGTTTGCCCTCCCATGTAATCCACCTTCCTAATAATGTAATTAGCGCTACAGTAGCTCTTCTTTGGGATCAGACAACACCTGCTAAACTCTTCTCCCCACGCACACCAATGAGCTTTGGGCACCCTTGACCCTGTGGCCGGTTCCCCACTCGACCTTCCTTAGACAACTTTGGTGGATACTAACAACCGCAGACCAGTGACAACCAATAAACCTGCAGTTTAGGAGATTTGTGACTCCAGCCATTGCACCTTAGCCCCTTTGAAAGTCACTTTGATCCTTATACTTGCCAATTTTTAATACATTTACATATTTATAACCCTGAAAATCAGGGATATTATAAAATTGTCGTCACCGCAGATGTAAATGCTCAAGATCCTTTGTGTTAACACATAACATGAAAATTATTTCATGGATTATTATCATATTTTATACCCCCACAGACCTTGGTGCAAAAAAGAAACCTGATTGATTGTGGGAAAGAACGGTTGTAAACAGGGAGCTTGTATCTATCGATTTTTTAATCTAATAGTTCATATTTTTCTCAATGGGGGGAGCTTTTAACGAAAGAGGCTATTTTTCAGCCATAACGTCCTAACCGCTGGTCAGTTTTAGGCCAAATTTGGTGCATATGGATCATTTCAAGGATCTCGATCTTGTAACTATTTTTTTCTAGTAGTTCATATTTTATTCACTAGGGGGAACTTTTTTATGAAAAGCACTGTTTTGTAGTCATGATTAAAAACGTATTTCTATGAAGAATTTTCAAATTCTATATACCCACAGACCGAAGTACAAGGAAAAAGTGGATTGATTTTGGGAAGGGTCGTGTGTCTATTCTGACAGTAGGTGGAGTTTTATCTCCAAAAGTTTGTGGACCAGAAATTAACAACCTTTAGTCATATAAAGTCCAAATACGGTGTGGATAGGAGCGCTGCGTGGGTCATCAGTGAGGTGAAGAGGGTTAGGTCAGTTAGAAAATATGTTCAGGTCCGTCCCCGTTTTAAATATTCCATGTGGAGTTT
The DNA here is from genome assembly GCA_037951165.1 of Lophius americanus. Taxonomy (NCBI): domain Eukaryota; kingdom Metazoa; phylum Chordata; class Actinopteri; order Lophiiformes; family Lophiidae; genus Lophius; species Lophius americanus. Next base: position 611,707 of record JBBDHG010000090.1, on the reverse strand, counting down.
CTTATCAGCTAATTTGAAGGAAATCCCAGGCACTCTGTTCCATTGAAAAATAAAAAGTATTTTTGTTATTGTATGGCTAAAAAAAGGTACTCAAAACTTGCTCCTCACCTACGCCTTTCAGCTCCATGAGCCTTTATCAGGGTGTCAGAAAAACAAAGGATAGCAGACGTGCATCATTCAATTTTATCATTCCACTTCATGATATAAGACATCACATTTTCAAAAGAAAAGCTATAAGGCAAAATATGATATTGGAATTTTATGTTGTACCCAATAGGAAGAAAAACTGGGAAAAAAGGAATTTAAATGAATGCAGAAGTGATACTATCAACTACTTTTATTTAAAAAAGTTTTCTATTATGTACAGTGTAATTTTACAATAAGATATTTTATCGTTTTCTTTCCTTTTTTTACATATTTTCTATCTAATGCATATGAATTGACTCAATGAGATCTATCTTTTATATATCGTGTTTTTTCATAGGAAAAAAAACACTTTTTGGAACATAACTTACTGTTGAAATCAGGGGTGATTGCTTTTACAATGCACAGGATTGGGCATATATAAAAATATACAAAAATATTACAATTAAATTATACTTTGCCTATCTGCTGTATTCTAGACAGAATGTCAAACAGCAGAAATGGAGTATATTTAGTCACTTTCTCTGAATATTTAAACCGCTCCCCCTCTCTCTGTTCACTGTTGCTATGGTGATATTCTCTCTCTCCTAGAGCTTTGTTTTAGATTTGTAGTTGTGTGGGCAGTGAATTGGATTTTTAATTTGTGAAAATGTTTGTCTGCCCGTGCATCATTGAAGTCTTCGGAACCCCTCAGTCGGACAAACTTATAACTTATTAGCTCCTTTGAGTTCTGCTGTAAGAATCTGATTTTGTGGTATTTTATTCAGGTAAACATTTTTTTAGATGAAAGGGATATCGTTCTTTGTGGCATCAAAAATTACTCATATGTTTGTAGACGTCGACAGCCCCCATACAGGCAGCAACAGCTGTATATTTTGTTCAGCAGATATAGAAGTTACTTTGTCATTCCAGTTAAATCCCGCATCATTACAGACTGCAAATAAAGCAGGTACTCTAGCTTTTTTTCGAAATCTGTGATATGTGTCATGAAGTCATTACAAATAAAGCCTAAATAGAAGCCTCTGCAGGCGGGCATCAGCCACATGTTCACTGTAGCAACACAATAATGCTGGTTTAAAGGGCAATGGCTGATGTGTGGCTTATTCATCCATTTGATGATGATGGAGTCGTCATTGTTTGCTTACTGTGTGTAAGGAGACATGACGTGATCTGCAAATTCCTCATCTTCTAAGAACAACAAGTGGGCGGGCATGTGAAAGATGAAATCCTGTCTCTTTTCACACTTAAAAAACGTCTTCTTTTTGTAGCATGAATGTAGAATGTAGCAGTTTTTTTCCTTCGACAAAGAGGAAAGGAGTGGTTGATATGATGGGTACTGTTTGTTTGTAAGCAGTATTTCTCAAAAAGTTTTGAGGGGAGATTTTGAGGCTTATGGTTAGTGCAGATCCAGGTCTTCTTTTATGAATCCTGCTATGACGACCCAATGACCCGCTCTACTCTGCCACTGATTGGCTTGTCATGATGTTGTTGTTTCACGTATCGTCAAAGTTTTTCAGAGCGGTCGTACAACACAGCGCCACAATACAGACTCCTCCCTACCAAGTCTCTTGTTTGTTTGCAATGATCAAAACTGTGGTGGAAAATTACTGTGGAAAAAACAATCATTTAATCATTCCCTGTTAGATAGCAACCAACCTCATATACCATATCCCATCCATCCTGGCTTCCTTATTTTGGCTACCTGAAATTTTACAGAATGTTATGTCAATTGCTTAAATTGGCCGGCCCCAATTTATCAGTCTGAATTGCTGAATCCTTATGTTCTACATCGCCCACAGAGGTCTTTTGACAATCAGCTTTTAGATTTTCCAATTTGGGCCCATCTTCTCTGCCCGAAACTTTGGAATGATCTCCCCCTCCAGATCAATTCCACTAACAGAGTTAAAACCTATATTACAAATTCCTTCACTAGCATGTCTGCTTTAGACCCGATTTTTATTTTCCTTATTTTTTGTTTGGATTTCTTATCGAGTGTTTATAAGTTACAGTTGGCAGTGAAGGCCTTTCATCAACGGTGTGTTGTATTTCAAACATGCTATGCAAATTGACTGGACATGACTTCATCTCATCCTCTGGTCTTAGGCTAAGGAGCTCATGATGTCTCACCATAACTTGAAGACATTTAACTGCTTCTAACCTAAGTGCTGTAAAATGGTTGTGGACCACACAATTTCACTCCATTCATCTTCAAATCTCACAGCAAATCCTGCCTTTCTGCCTTGTATTTATTCAGATGTCTGATTGATTCATTTCAGTCACTAACTCCTCTTTCATCTTGGAGGTGGAACAACTCTGACTGAATATTACAGAACCATTGAGTATAATAAAGGTGCACCCGTTCAGAAGTGAGAAGCCTGTGTAAATCGAGTGGAACGGATTATGGCATTCTCGGCCTTGTGCCCCTCTAATTTATGTCTGTACATGTTAGTTTGCTTGTAGGAAGGATAACTCAGGAACAATGTTGTGGGAAAAGTGGGCTCTGATGATGGAACTGGTGATTAGATTTTGCTGCTTATCCAGATGATGATATGGATCAGGATCATGGCTTTTCTCAGAGTAGCATTTGTAAATTTGCTTGGTAGAGGTATGCATTTTCATAGCCCTGTCTAGTTTCTCCCTTGTAATTGCATTACCCACAACTCTTGTTTGGAGATGGGATTGCTCCTCAGGCAAACTTTACACAACTTATAATATTTTTTTCTCTGGTATTTAGTCTCATCCCTGTCGGAGGCCACAGTACTTGATGTACTGCCAGTATGTGATGAATGATGGCAAATATATTTTCATTAATGAGGCTTGAACTAAAACTAACCCTTTTGCACCCTCAGTACAGTGTGTGAAGGAAGTGTTTAGATGTGTGTGTGTGTGTGTGTGTGTGTAAATAAGTGTGTGTGTGGGCATCTAATTATATGATGGAAGCTGAGACATCATTAACCAGGCTAAATTAGGGTAGGAGAAAATAAGCACCATGTCACATTGTTCTGTATCATGGTATCTTTTTCAAAGTCTGTGGGGGTTTGGATTTTTCTATAAAATGTTAAAATAGCAAATTATAACCTTGTTTTGGTGCTAAACTGTACCGAGTTCCCAGTAGCAACGCAAAAAGAGTAGCAGGCTACCCAAGAAATACGGAACAAAAAACATTATTTGAAATGCCAGAATAGCCACGCACAAACCTCTGCAGGGGAAATGTGAGTCTTATTGTCTCAGCTGAAGAAAGAATCAAACAAACCCTACATGTGTGGTAAACATGGCATTTAAAGTCGTAAATAATTTATTGTAAAAAATAGTAATATTATTATTTTTGGTGTGTTGCAATTGGCAGTAAGAAAACGGATTTTAATGTTCTCTAAAAACATGAAAACATTCTTCAAATTTTTTAACTTTTCTCAGAGCATTTGCTTTCTCTGTTATCTGTCTGCCCATTGTTTCTCAAATGTCATACACAAAACCCTACATACATCAGGGTACAGCAGAGTGTATGTGGCATTTGTGTAAAACTTAATTTGGATTCAATATTCCTATTTAAAATGCAAATCTTGACCGCCATAAGGAGCAAAAAACAAAAAATCATTTGAATCTCGAGCACAAAGTTTATAAAGTAGAATAATAGAACAAAGCAACAAAAAACCCAGTAAGGATATTGCGGAAAATACTGAGAAGGAAGTATAATACAAAACTTAAACAAGTACATTCTGTCAGTTACTCAGTTCAGTTGTAAATACAAAACCATTTCATTCTTATTGCAAAAAATCTTATGTCTTCAGCAGTGTTCATGTAAATGAAAGTTTCCACTTAATGTGAATGATGTGTGCATTCCACTAAGATAATTGTCATTGCTCACGGAGGTCAAACAAGCCCCAGTAATGCTCAAGTTTTGATAATTTCATAATTTTTTTGCTCATTCTTTGGTGTGAAAAGCTGTTCGTTTTCTTGTTGGATGTTTATAATCTGTGAAACCTACATTAACCCCCTGTCCTTCACCTACAGTCCTTCATAATCCATTGTTGTGGTTAATCTCTCCCAAATCTGGTAGATTCAATCTGTTGGTTTTTGAATATTTGTTCCAGTACTGCTTGATAAGGCTGGTGACTGACATGAATGTTTGCTTCAGGTATTGTGCTAGCTCTGAAAGTAATGTGCTTTGAGGGGATATGCCTTGGTTGGCCAATTTTATGACACCAAAAAGGAGGACACTTTGCAGGAATCAGCTAATTATGGCTAGTGATACGGACAAAATCAAATACCACATTATTATTGACCAGATAATATTTTGGGAACCAGATAATATTTTGGAAAATCCAATTTCATTGAAGGGGGTATGCCAAGAGGGGTAATTTCTTCTAGCTTAAGCATGTTTCACAATTTCTTCTGTAATATTGTTTTGATGACTCTGAAACCATGAAAACATTGACAAATTGCTCCTTCAAAAACTTTTATCAAAGTTTCACCTTTAAAAGATTACATTTGAACTAATCTTGATCACATTCTAATTCTGCTTCACAGAATTCTGCTTTTCCCTTTTGCCATAATTGATTAAAGGCCACCGGGTAGAAAGGAAAACTCCAGACAGAAAGGCCGGCAGAGGTGGATTCGAGAGTAGTACTTCTTTTTAGTGAGGTAGTAGCCACTAAGCTACCCATGTCAAGAGGGTGACAAATGAGTGTCCGGATCAAGGCGGGTAGTTAATAATAATAATAATAATACATTTAATTTATAATGCACTTTACATTTGGATCAAATCTCAAAGTGCTACAAGGCAAAAGTTGATCGGAAACAATGTTTCAAAACAAGACTATCCGGCACAAAACCAGACGGATGGCCAACTTAGATATGTCAGACTCAAAGTACTGTAATGGTGTGAAGTTCCTATCTTCAGAAATAACACAAAACAATTCTTCTGTCGACAGTTTCATCTCGTCGCTTTAATAAGATATTTTTAGCAAATGTGCCAACAAACACCTTGTTGTCTTCTTCTTTTTTCATATTATGGCAGGTGTCAGTCAGTGCTGAGGTACATCACGGTCGCCCACTGGTTGGCAGTAATTCCCTTTTAGCTACACTGTCTTCGGCGTCCATCATCTTAAACTGCTGTGGATGAAGATATCTCTGCAAATGTTCTCTTAATCAGGCCAGCAGGGACAAATCAAGCAAGTGTGCCAATGACCATCCACAGAACAGCAGACCAGTCAGTAATTTGATGTCAGTGGTACCATAAAATAGTAGACAGACGCTAGCCATCTCCATGCATCAAACAGAAGTGCAGACTGTCCTTGCCTGTCCAGCAGACCCTGACAGTCGGAGTCGGAGGCTGTCAAAACCGTGGCTATGATTCAGTACTGTAAGCTGCTTTGAAGTACTGGATGTAACAGTGGATCAGTAATTCATGGCCACTAACAGTAGCCATTTGCAGGCAGTGATGTAATAGCTTGCATAACGCCTGTTAAGTTACCGTGACTGGCAACCTCCCCGCTACACTGATCACTTACGGAGCCTTTTGTTGACTTCTGTCATTGCCAGAAGGCTTCTTCCTGAGTGTGTGTTTCATCTTAATAATAGGAACTCCGTGCATTTGTCTAAAAACCCAGGAGTTGTAATTAAAGAGTCCAAATCAGTGGTTCTTTTAGGAGTGGCTCCCATCTTTGTGTTAATAATAATAATAATAATAATAATACATTTAATTTATAATGCACTTTAGTTAAGCCTAGAGGAAGCCTTTACAACCAGGATTGTGTACCAACTAGTGACCTCTTGGTCACAAAACCTTTGATGAGGTAAATATTTGCAAATTTTGTGTCTTCTTTTACTTTTTTGTCTCATCCCAGGGTTATTGTAATCATTAATAAAAAATACACAGAGCAAGAGACTTGTATCAATATGATGTCACATTAAAGCATCAGTATTGGTCATCTTTTCAAAGTTTAGCAAAGTAGCAGAGGGTCTTTTAGATTTTGGGTATCCACACTTGTGAACATTACCTTTTTTGCTACAAATCTGAAATATCACCTCTTGTAGTTATTAGGCTCTCTTCTATCATGTGGCTTCAAACTAGATAGAGCCCACAGCGGTGCCGTGTTCTTCCACTTTGCATGTAAATGATCCATGATGTCACATCAATTAACTCTCCCCGAAAACCTCCTGTAGACATGAACAGTCGAAGGTGCTAACAGATCATTTCAATTCTCCATTTACAACACAGGAAGAGTAACCAGATGATGTCATTAACAAGCGCCAGTCAAACATAAAATGGTTGAAAACTATATGGAAATAGTGATGGAAATACCTCATATAGGTTCCATTCAGCTGCTTTATAACTGGATGCTAATGCTAATGCACGTCTATTATGCAGAAAAATTACAGAAAATTTTAATAATCGTGTTCACATGATTATGCAATAAACGGACCTGCTTCCAACCACAACTGACGACAAGTACAAAGCTGGAATATAAGTGTAGACTAAATGTCTTCATGTTATAGCCTAAGAGATACTCAAAGACTGGTCATAAGAAGATTTTAACAACATAGGGTGAACAAAATGTGACTATTAATTCATATTTCATTCACTAGGGGGAGCTCTTTTGTAACATTTTTTAGACATAACTTCCAAACCATTCAACCACTCGTACAATATTTCATGGATCATTTTCAAATTTTCAAATATGAATCAACTTGAGATCGATATATTTTTCTATATTTACTCATATAGTTTATATTCTACTAACTAGGGGGAGTTTCTTTACAAAAAACATCTTCCTAACCATTGATCTGATTTCATATGAACAGCATCAATGATATGTTGCTTGTAGTTGACATATTTTACTGTAATTGTTCATATTTCCCTCATAAAGGTTTTTTTTTTGCAAAAAATTAAATTTTTGACCATTACTTCCTAAACATAAGTCCAATTTTGTCTAAATTTTGTCTAAATGCTCTTATTGAGTCACTGTGGGATCTGATCTCAGGGCATATTGCCGACTTCATACAACTAGCTAGATTCAGTCAATATGGACTGTGTGGGATTAACAATGAATCACATTTAATTTGAGTAGTTCAATTAGGTGCTTGTACAATGCAGGGAATTGGGGGCTTTCCCAGAACATGCCACTGCTCTCAGGCCTACGCTGTTATGATAATAACTGTACCTCATTGTCTCATATTTGGCAATGAATGTCTTATCATGTGTGGTTGCAATTTTTTTTTAAAAGACAAAAATGTGTGATATCAGTCCGGAGAAGTTTGAGCAATAGAATTATACAGTTAAATATTTGGGTGGAAAAATTAACGGATACCATTTTTTTCACCAGACTGTCATGAAGTGTTATGTAAGTGTTTGTTAAAATAGGTAATAGAAACTTGATTTGACCTTTCCCTGGAATTTACAGTTTCTCTAAATATTTGATTCCTTTGAGACGTCTGAATGTTGTTTGTGTAAACGATCCTGCGTTTCTTCATGAGGTATTTGGGTCATGAAACGGACACACATCCCTGAAAACCACTGCTTTTTTTTGATTTGTGAACACACGTCACTGATCCTTGATGTGTGAGTGCATCTGCACTCGGTGCCCTGGTACCGTTCAATGTGGACATAAATTAATGATGACGCGTCTGTGTTGGATCACAAAGGCCACCTAATAGAAACTTGGTGTAGCCTGGTGGGATCTACCCATCCTAGGAAGAAGGTCCTTCCTTTCGGCTTCGGAGCTGCTCCTCTCAAATCCTCTTGTCTTAGTCAAAATGGGCTTTAGTTAGAGATAGTAGAATCATAACTCACTGGCCTGCTTTAATAACAACAGTATCGTATTTTCTACTGATTTGATCTTTGTTGCGTGTTATTATTGCCGCAATGGAAACAGATTTAGTATTTCAGCAAAAAAGATCCCTAGTTTTTCTAATAATAATAATAATAATAATAAATTTAATTTATAATGCCTTGACTTAACAGCTCAATAGGATCATGACAATATAAGTGTTTCCACACATAGTACATTTCTTCCTCACATATGCAGGGCTCAGAAATAAACAAACAAAAATCCATTTCCTTCCTGCTTTTAGAAATATTCACTATATTTAGATTTTTTTAAATCTAGAATTGAATTCAAAATCCTTCTGCTCACTTACAAAGCCCTTAACGGTCAGAACCAGCGTATCTGAAGGAGCTCATAGTTCCATATTGTCCAATCAGAACTCTGCGCTCCCAGCATGCAGGGTTACTTATAGTCCCTAGAGTCTCCAGAAGTAGAATAGGAGCCAGAACCTTCAGCTATCAGGCTCCTCTCCTGTGGAACCATCTTCCAGTCTTGGTTTCGGGGGGCAGAGACCCTCTCTACATTTAAAAGTAGGCTTCAGTAGGCTTTCCTTTATGATAAAGTTTATAATTAAGGCTGGCATAAGCTAGCTCTTAGCTATGCTGCTATGGGTTTAGACTTCTAGGGGATCTCCCATGATGCACTGAGCTTCTCTCTCTTCCTCTCTCCCTGTCCCTCTTTATACATCCCTCTCACTTTAATGCATGTTGCTGGATTAATACATGTTAAATGGATTAATGCATTTTAAAGGATTAAATGCATGTTACTAACAGGATTTCTTCCCTGTTAGACTCCCTGAGTCTTTGTGTTTTCTCGCCCTGTAAGGTCACATTGTTGGTGACTGGTTCCGCTGCTGTGGACCTGCTCGATGTCCAATGATCACAAGATGCTCATGATGATGATTATTGTTGTTAGCATTATTATTATTATTGTATAGTATTTCCCTATAAGCTATCACTATATGTTACATTAATATTAATCTTTTTGTCAACCTGGGATCCCTGCTGCTGCCGCGGCCCGACCATGGAGCGGTTGGAGAACGTGGATTATAGCTGATATCTTTGCTGCTTTTCCCCCGTCTGTATCTCTCCTCACCTGTGTCTCTCTCTTTCTCTCTCTCTCTCTCTCTCTTTTTTTTCAAACCCGACCGGTCATGGCAGTAGGCCGTCCACCCTGAGTCTTGGATCTGCTCGAGGTTTCTGCCCGTTAAAGGGCAGTTTTTTCTCGCCATTGTCGCCAAGTGCTTGCTCAAGGAGGAATTTGTTGGGTCTCTGTAGATAATTATATTAAGAGTTTGGTCTAGACCTGCTCTTTCTGGAAAACACCTTGAGACAACTGTTGTTGTGAATTGGCGCTTTATAAATAAAGATTGATTGATTGATTGATTGATTTTAAAGCGTGGCAGTAGCGAGAAAATCCTCAGGTCATGCCTGATGCTGTCTTACTCACTGCTGTTGTTGTTGTTGTTGTTGTTGTCAGTTTCCCGTATTAGCTAAGCAGTTATTAGCCAGGTTAGCACATGGTGCTCAAGCCTGTTAAGACTCGGGTGATGTAAGTACTGTGGGAGGAAACAGTGTTTGTGCTTTGTGTGACCTGCACACTTAACATTTGTTTAAGACAGTAGAATGAAAAAGCAGCTGATGTTTTCATTCCTCCTTCCCTCTCTTTTTGTTTCAGCACTGCCAGTAACTCCAACAAGAGCACACCAGCCTGCTCACCAGTCCTGCGTAAACGCTCGCGCTCTCCCACACCACAGAGCCAGGAGGGTGAGAATATGGTCGAGAAGGGTTCAGACCACTCCTCGGACAAATCCCCCTCCACGCCGGAGCAGGTGGTCCAGAGAACATACTCTCTGCAGTCAGCAAGAGGCAGTGGGAAGAACTCAAAGGTGAGCGACACAGAGATGCTTTTTCTTTTTCGTTTTTTCGTCAGATTAGGACCTGAAGTGTTTTTCACTTTTACTGGAGTTTGTATCTCTGCACTGAAATGACTCTAAAGTGAACCAACTTCACACACACACACACACATACATTAAGGGTCGACTTCATTGATCAGTTTAATTCTTATGAATATTTAAGTGAAACTGTGAGTTGACTCTAGACAGCATTTATACGAAGACATAGCAATATGTTTAAACAAGTCAAACATAAAAGTGATTTATAGGCATTGTAGTGCTTTTCACAGCTTCCTCAGACAAGAATAATTGCACGGTACACGGTAGATCTCTCTGACTCAATCTTGCCGTATACAGTGCTGTGAGAAATGATCAACACTCTCCTGATTTCTTCTGCGGCCGTTTGTATCTCATAGCGAATTGTTTGAGATCTTCAAGCTAAATTTAGCTTACTGGGTCACCTTTGACTGCATCAACTGCAACCAAATGCTACCGATAACTTCAGATCAATCTCTGGCATCTGACGTTTTCTGCATGAAAGGCTCTTGTCAGGCCCTGCAGCAGCACCTCAATGGAGTCCAGGTCTGAACTTCGACTAAGCTACTCCAAAACCTTAAATTCCTTCCAATCAGAGGTAATTTACTCTTATTTGCTTGAGATCATTGTTTTGCTGCATGAAAATGTTGTGCTTGAGTTTCAACTCACGGAGAGATGACCTGACATTCTCCTTCAGAATGTTCAGATAGAAAGGAGAGCCATGGCGTTCGAGTCATTCTGGCCCTGAAGCAGTAGAGAATCTCCACAGTGTTACAAAACATGCTTGACCGTGATATTGATTTTTGGGTTTGAGTGACCCCTGATGTAAGAGGGACTACTTGAACTTTTAACTCATCACTCTAGGGCGGGGTAATTCTGGCTAAAATGAGAGTCAGTGAATTTTTGTTGTCTTCATATTTTACTTTATGTACAAACAGTGTTATGCACTGTTTGTGTATAACACAGAAGGACTTACTACGCTGTCTTGTTGTTACCATGGTTACCGCTCCTCTATTAACCCTGATTACTCATGTCAGCAGAGTAAACAACTGTAAAAGGGTCTGTTTTTGGCTCAGTTCCCTTAGCTGGTGTCTTAGCCCATCAAACAAGAAACAATACAAACTGTCATCAGCAGTTAAAATATACTTAAACTGAAGTCTTAACATTGACGAACCGCTTCATTAGACTCTACATCCAGAGCTAAATCAAAATCCCTCTAAACTATCCGTGTCCCTTTGTATCACCGATTTTCATAATGTCTGACTCGCCGATATGATTTTGGCTTATTCAGATTTTTTTTTTCTTTTAAGTTTGAAAATTATAATGAGTAATGTATTTTAAATGTTCTTAGTTTGAAGGGTCACAGTGGAGTAAGAAGGCTGTTCGGCATTGTGTAATGTGTATGTATTCTGACGTGTTGAAATTAATGTACCCGCCGTCCTTACACCAATTGTTTGACCTTTCAAAGTGAAAATAAAACTTTGCAAGCCTTGGTCCAGTCCATTATGTGTTATATGTTGGCTTTGTTCAAGGACTTCAGGGATTGTGGCTGACTCTGAGTTCCCGCTAGCTTTACCCGCTCTGCTAACGTTAGCTTCTCAACTTACTGTTCCTCGGGGATATTAAATTTGAAGTTTTGTATTTAACTTCTTCATATGAAACATTTCGTGTTTGTTTCTCCACAGCTTATTTTTTCCTTACTGGTGTTACAAATTGTGAGCTTCGTGTTTTCTGGTTTACCTGTGATGTATTTGGGGCCGTGTTAACACATGCTTGGTGTGCGCGTACGGTGCGTGCGTGCTCAGCCAATTGTCGATTCCATCAAATAAGGCCTCCATTAGGCGCCATTTGATCAATCGGTGCAAATGTATTTCAGTCTTAACCAAATATGTTATTCTTTAAGTCCTTCGTGTTTTTAACTCGGCTACTACATGATAATTTACAGCTAGAAAAAACACACATAGCCCTTTCTGCCTTTACGGGCAGATTGCAATGTCACGTAAAAAACACATCCAATACTGAAAAGTTAATAGGCTGAAACAGAGACACAGACAGTAGAGCCATTACTTTTATTTTAGAGTTTCAAAAAACGTTTTCACTATGACGTCTAGAAAGCGTAAATTGGCTATCCTGACCAAATTCAACATAATTTCTAAATATTTGCCCAAACCTGACCTAAACCTGGGGGGCATTCCGTTTTTTACATACAAACCCAGCTGACGGGGTCCGAAGAGACCGGGTAAAGAGACCGGGTATATAAACTTAAATGCGCAACTCCTCTATGTTGTTAAGAGTGAACGAGATCAGTGGCAGCCGAAAAAAAAGCAGAGAAATAAATTGGTAGGGGAAAAAAAAAATTGACACTAAGAAGGGGTTTAGGAGTGAGCCAACCACTCCTCTTTCTGCTTGTGCTAGGTAAGCGTTTAGCTTGGCACCTAGCTCGGACGAGCAAAAGGCAATTTCTGAAATAATGCTTGAGAATCACAATCTTCACAGATAAGATCGTATTTAAAGTATGTCTGAATCAAGATCCTGATCTGTTGCCGAAAAATTTCCCAGCTCTAAATCACTCCATAGAATATTCTCCCCAAAAGCTCTGAGGATCATCAAGGTGTGGCAAATTTCAGATGAGGATTAGTTATCTTCGTCTCACTGCTTTCCTAAAGTTTACGATTTTTGCCTTTTACATAGAAGCAAACATTCTGTTGATTACTGAGGTTAGAAAGGCCTGCAATTTGGATATTTTCTTTTAATATCTTGTGACTTGGGGAAGTCACAAAATGTGTCACACTTTGGATCTGTGGAGTCCTAGACAATTAGAAGTAGCTTTGTAGGCCTTCTAATCCAGACTGATGTATTTCTATCTTGTTTTTCTTCGTCCCTAGTTTTTGTTGGCATAGTGTGCTACTGGTGGGATCTAAGAGCCATCAGTGTGTTTCTTTAAATGTTCTATGTCAGTAATGGTTTCGTTGAACAAGGATGGTAATCAGACATGTATGTCAAATCCAGCCGCAAGCAGTTATTAAAGCAGGGTTTTAGATTCAAAGGGGGGAAATACTTTTTCACGCTAGTGGATTTGAGAATCGCACAACCTTGTAAGGTTGCCTATCAAAATTAGGATTTGATATTTGCATTTTGTGTTTACTCAGTTTGACTTTATCTTTGAAGATATGAGTTTAGAAACCCACATGGTTAATTAGTGTTAGAACGTTCTTTTTGATTTGAAGTAGAAATAAGTCAGATAAAAAAATGTTATTTAGTAGCTAAGTACTTTTTTTTTATTGATGCCTTTTTAATGAAAAAATCTGTGAATGCGTTAACGTTTCCGAGTCAGCCACGCTGTGTTCCTCTCACACAGCACAGTTGTACACCCTTTGTGGCTTGTTACCGAGCTGGAGCTATCACTTTCCTTTCCCTTCCTCAGGAGGAAGATCTTTTCAATTTGACAACCCACACGCTCCCTAGTCTGTAACTCTTACTTTCTCTTCCAGCTTGAAAATTAAGTGATAGACAATAAGGAGCGATATTGAAGCTCTTGAGGGAAAACTCTCTTTGTATTTTCATATATTTACCCACTAGTTGGATTTTGTCCATGCTCATTAAAAGGAAACAATAGAATTAGAGCTCAAGATAGTGATGTATGCGAGGACCTTTTTGCCCCAGATAACTCTGAGCTGAAATTGGTGATTCGGCAGACGTGACAATGAAACGTGTTCTCTAAGGATACAGTAGATCCCACAAGCTTTAAGTAAAGTGCTGCAACTAACTAACAGCATTTCTGATTTCTATATATGTATTAGTAAGTGTAACTTTGAACTGATTAACACATATATACATAAAACTGATGTGTACCAGAGCATATCCTTTCTAAAGAATCTGATGATTTAATTTAATTTATGATTTAAAATGTGTTGCCCTTAGGTATCTTCCAACTTGAGAATAGACTTCCACGGCATTGAATGCATAGAAAGGTCATGTGGTGAGGTTTTACTGATCATACACGTACGATATCCACAACATATGATTGTTAGCATTAACACTGTGGTTGGACATTCAAGATATGATATTGTCTTTTTCTTTTGGCTGTTCCCTTTTGGGATAAGTCAAAAATTTAATTTACAAGAATGGTGTTTGTAGGTCTGATTGCATATACTGATGCACATAATGAAAATTAGTATAAGTATAACTTACTATGTTCTTATTATTTTTTAAAGTTTTTGCTTCCGAGAAAGAAGACCTCTGATTTATATGTTAGGAGACAAAGTAAAACCTGATAACTTGTTAATTTTTATGTGACACTAATAAGGATAACATGTAAATAGAGCTAAATAAAGAATTTGTTGGGTTCCAGTCACAATTGTTTTAGATCTTTGTCTGAACAGTAATTGTTGTATCTCTTAAACAACAAATTAAGAAACTTATTTTCCACCAAGCCAATCTCAGTGCGGTTTCAGAGTCAGAGTGGGGTCTGATGTGGATCTAGTCTCCACAACCGAAGAATGAGCTCTTGGTCAAAAAAGACTTAATAGGTGGCTCTTTGACGTTATGTCGTGGCTCTAGTGGCTCTAGTGGCTCTAGTGGCTCTAGTGGCTCTGTAGCATAATGATGTTGCTCTATTGCTCTGTGACATAGTGATCAGGCCGTAGTACGTTTATGAAAGAATGATGTCGCTCTAGTACATTTGTGACTAAAGTGCCTTTTGTCAGACTGGTATCATAGTTAGGATCCAAAAGCAGGACTTTCGAAACGTTTGGTGAATAAGTCTGTTTACTAAGTAAAGGCATGCAACAACTAACCAAGGGTACGGCAAAATAAAACGTTCGATACACCGGCAGAGATCGGATCCATAAATCACTGGGAACAAAAACAATAACGCTGGAAAGATTGACACATGGGAACAACACGATCTGACACCGGTAGAGAGGGGAGCACAAAATTTAGTCCACATTGAGGGCCGAACAGCCCTCAAATTGTTCAACCTGAGGTATTATGACAATTTCATGAAATGACTGATAAAATTCAAAATAGATAAACATAATTCATTATTATGTCTTCTTCTCTACCAGCGAGTTAAACAGAATCATTTACACTGAAAAGTTTTTATACATAGGCATCAACAACACCTAGAAAACTACACTACTCAGAAAAGTAAACATGGCAGTATGACACCGAGCCAGTTAACTTTCAGGGATATCAATCTGTCCATTAAGGAAGAACAAGTGATTGTGAATCAGTTTCATCTGTTTTTGGTGCAAATGAAAGTGACAGCAGGTTCAATGGAGATGCAAAAGCATGACAACCCCTACAAAGGGAATGCTTCTGCAGGTGGTGACGAAAAACCATTTCTCTCTTCATTTTTCCTGACTGACTCTTGCCTAGTTTTGTGTTCTGCTCGTCTCTTTGTCACTACTTGTGACATGAGCAATATCTGCAGCCCACTGACGCTGCACAGGTGGTCCAGTTCCTCCATGATGGCTTATCCCTGCGTACAGATGCAAGACAGTTTGCTGTGTCTCCCAGCACAGTCTCAAGATCATGGAGGAGATGCCAGGAGATGGGCCGTTACATGAGGAGGGTCGTTACATGAGGAGAGCTGGACAAGTCTGTAGAAGGACAACAACCCAACAGCCAAACTGGTATCTGCCCCTAAGTGTGAGGAGGAACAGGAGGACGACTGCCAGATCCCTACAAAATGCCCTCCAGTGGGCTACTGGTGTGATGTTTCTGACAAAACTGTCAGCAACAGACTGCATCAGCGTTGCATGAGGGACCGATGTCCTCTACTGGGACCTATGCTCAAAGCCCAGCACCGTGCAGCAGAATTGGGAGGTTCTCCATTGGTGCCCAGTTCTCTTCACAGATGAGAGCAAGTTCAAACTGAGGTCATGTGGCAGGCGTGACAGAGACTGGAGACGCTGTGGTGAACGTAATGCTGCTGCATCATCATCATCCAGCAGGACCGGTTTGGCGTGGGTCTTTGATGTTCTGGGGAGACAGATCCTGGGATGGTCTCACAGACCTCCAGGGTCTAGCCAACAGTACCCTGACTGCTGTTGTGTACCAGTTTGAAACTCAGACCCTCCCATAAAACCCTGGTCCTCATGTTCCCTGAACCTGAATCTGAGAACCTCCGAGACGTTCTGTATGCTGGGAGGAGATTCCGCAGGACACCATCCTCATTTTCATCAGGAGCAGGCCCGGACGTTTTCAGGAGGTCCCTTTGGCTTATGGTGGTCAATTACACTCCTGGGTAACATTATGAGTTGTTGTGAAGAAACAAGAGTTGGATATGTCTGGGATTTCAGTTTTTGCCTTTAATTTTTGGTTTCATTTAGAATCCAGCTCTTTATGGTTTAATGACTTTGATTTCCATTAATCATTCTTGCGTAATTTTTCTTAAACCATCTTGAATGGTTCTTTCATCGAGATCCGGACTGTGTTAGGTGTTTACTTAATTGTCAAAGAGCAGGGTATATTTTGCAAGATACAAGTTACATAGAATTTTTAATGAACAATATCAACAAAAGGGGAACTTTAAATGAAACTGGGTAAATGACTGGGTTGATTTATTTCTTCTGCCACAGTAAAACAGTGGATGTAAACTGTTGCTCCTAATATTGGTTACTGCAGTCAGGAGCAGTTGCACTTAAGAAAATATTACTGTGCACAAATACCCTAAAGATACATTTAAGATTAAATGTAAGCAACGTAATGTGCTTTCTTGTCTTTAATTCAACAGTCCTGACACTTGTTGAACGGCTAGAAGACATGAACGCACTTGTGGCCGGATCTAATGTTGTGTGCCAGATGTGGCCCGCTGACTCTGAGTTTGACATATGTGACCGAGAGTCTCTGTGTAGTAATGGCATAGTTCTAGTGCTTGTTTGACGTAATGATGTGGCTTTAGTGCATCTGTGATGTAATAACGTGGCTCAGGTGCCTCTGTCACAAAACAACGTGGCTATGGTGTCTCTGTGAAGTTATAGTGCAGCAGAGAAATCAAGAAAATGTGAAAAAAAACAACAACAAAGAATGATGTATCGCTCACAATCTTTAAGACAGTGAAAAAAGAAATCCTGTATCCTCCGTCACATCTCCCCCTCACAGCCAAACTTGTGATTTGACAGCAGGAGCAAGTGGCTCTAATGTTTTGTTTGCTCAGCCTTCATGTGAGCTTCCAAAATGTTAGAAATGATCCATGTTAGCCCATATTCATTTTATGTGTGTTTGTCTGTTTAAAATACACTTGTCTCATTTTCAGTCGTTACCTTTGTCCGCGGCACAGTGTGCACGCCGTCTTCTCTTTGTGACTTTTGCTGCTACATGCCTTATGATAACGTGTGCCATCTGATAATAACTGTCCAGCTCTTCTCTTTGTACTTTCAGCAGCTTGTTCTTGCAGTTGATTTCGTTTCATTTTCATTTTGCTATCTGATTTTTCTTTGTTTTTCTCCTGTTTGCATGCTAGTCTCACAAGCGACTTTCCAAAGTAAGCATTACTCTTTCTTCTGTTTTCAAATACATCTTTGCCTACCGTCCCTCTACCCCACCTCTTGTCTTGTGAGCTGCTGAAATGACCGCACCTTGTTTTCAATGATCATCCTATACATACGCTTGTTCCTATGCAACTGTTACTTGTCCCATCTGCACCCACAATCATAGCAGATGGACATTTCTTGATATGACACCCCTCCTCTACTCTCCTTTCCTGTCCTTTCCTTTCTGGTGATATGCAATGTATTAAATTCCTGACTGCATTGTAAACTTAAACCTATATGCTGTTGTCCCTGAGAGCAAGGGTATATCCCCGAAAATTCCCCAATACACTGGGTAGCACAAGCAAACCCCCCTAATTGAACACCACAACTTAAATCTAACAATCTGAAGTCATGTCCAGAGAACAGTGTTCTCTATGAAAAGAGTGAGTTAAATATGATAGATATGCAAGATAAATCTCCTCCAGCCAATTCATATGAACCAAATTTGGATTAAAACAGACTAACAGCTTGAAAATTATCTCCGAAAAACTGTGTTTTTCATGAAAATGCTTCCACTAGGGTGTAGAATATAAAGAATATAAGAAAGATCCTTGTGAGTGAATTCATAAGCACCAAATTTGGACTAAATACAACCAACAGTTGCCAAATTATGGCATGATAATGTTTAGAGATAAAGCCCCCCCTAGTGTTTAAAATATAAGACCGACCTTTCCCAAAATCAATCAATTTCTTCCTCTCACTAAGGCCTATGTGGTTGTAAAATATAAATGATCCATAAAATAGTTTTTGAGTTATCTTGTTAACACAAAAGATCTGCAGTGGCGGTAGATCCGGATGCAGCGGATTATTATGCGACGATGGCGATGACAATGCCATAATTCTCTGAGTTTTCGGCAATATAAATAGTTTCTTTATGCTAAGTATAAATACTTTACTGTATTTATAAACAGAAGGTCAGATTATGTTGTTTTTAATTCATCCCTTTGCTGGGGGCACCCTAAGAGGTTGTAGTGTAGCCACCCTCTCACAACCAGAC
This sequence comes from Lophius americanus, assembly GCA_037951165.1. NCBI lineage: Eukaryota > Metazoa > Chordata > Actinopteri > Lophiiformes > Lophiidae > Lophius > Lophius americanus. The sequence goes on along the minus strand of JBBDHG010000090.1, from coordinate 593,272 downwards.
AGAATTCACGTGTAATTTGTAGGAATCATAAGGTGTGCTTCCCGTAGTGGTTTTCTTCAATTAGGTTCATTTTTACATTTCTTGACACATTTAGGAATGCATTTAGGCAATGTTTATGTCAATTTGATCAGATACACCAATGACAGGATACGTGGTCTATCCACGTCTGACCAAGCTTTTCCAGTGGTAGGGTATGGGTGTCCTTCCTTTGGTAGTAATCTTCTAGCTTGCTATTCAAATGTAAATACATTTAATAAGACAAATGACCACATATCAGAGAGATGGAGCCTTGTTTGAGAAATGTTGTTATATGTGTCACCCTGCTCTCTTGTGTCTGATCCTTCTCTCTGCAGACATGATGGCTTTACGCCAATCAGCAATAACGTTTAAGCCACCTGCTTATTATTGTGTATGTCCTCCTTTTGCTACAAACGATCTCTGGTGATGCCTGTGTGTTCTGAGATCTTCTATAAGAACCGGCTTCAGCTTTTTCGGCAAATTATGCTACAGTAGCTCTTCTGGGGGACAATACGAGTTAACTTTTGCACCCCATGCTCGATGAGCATTAGGCTCCCAGGACCCTTTCACAGGTTCACTTATGTTCCTTCCTTGGACCACTGTGGTAGAAACCAACCACTTCAGACCAAGAAATCCCAACAAGACCTGGAGTTGCTGCAGCGGCTCTGACCCAGTAACTAATAAACACTAACTGACAAATACATCCGTTGTCAAAGTCGCTCAAATCCTAAGATTTGCCCATTTTACCTGGTTCCATCACAATCAGATTCAGGACAATGTTTTCTAAGCTGCTAAATATATCCCATCCCCTGACAGGTGCCATGAGAAACTCAATACTATTCTGCCTTCACCTATCACTGGTTATAATGTTATGACTGATCTTAAAATTCCTGCCATCATTCCGCTCCAGACCTAAAGGAGAGCTCTTTGATTTGAGTATCATCTGTTGAGGATGGTAGCTGCTCTCTTTCTCGCACCCTTCGCCCGTCTGTTAAATTTATTGCAGAGTGCTGTCATGTTTTAGTTCATCGCCCATATCCATCCATACAATTCACTGCTTGTCTAATTCCATCCAACTTTATTGTCAATCATTGAATTCATTTCGGAGAGCCAGTCTCATTTATGTCGTTAGTGTATGTGAACAGGCAGAAATGGGACAGTCGGACACAGGGAGACAGTAAATTGGGGGCTATTGTGAATTGGAGCCTCTTGATGCTCTATTTGCTGCTAGGCAGTTGCACAATCTGTCACACATAGACACACACACACACAGCGCCATCGATTAAATTACTTCTGCTTCTTCGCCACAGTGAAAGCCCCCATACCAACCCGAGAGGATCCCCCCCAGCACGTACACACGTGACCCTTGACATGGCGTGAGGTCGTCCTGGCAACGTGAGCTTGATCACCCCGGTCCTAATGCAATCCAAATAAAAGAGCGCGTTCAGCAAAAGGGCCTCTCTGTGAAATAGGCAATAATGAAAACAGTGCCACAGCAGTTATCAATCAGCGTCCTCCTGTCACGAAGTAAACTAATCGGACAATCATAAAGAAATGTTTTTTATCAAAGTAGTTTATGAGCCGCAAACTCATTGGAGCATCTTCTCTCTCATTCTCTCTTCCTGTCTGTGTTCATGTTGCTCACTGCTTTGGTTAACATTTCTTTCTCTTTAATTTTCTTTCAGTATGACAGACTAAACCTGATTAAAGTAAGCACTTCTTCTTGTTTTCATTTGACCCATTGACAATCCCTGCTGGCCCTGCATCAAATTCCTCGGCCCGCCACTTCCTCTGTAGGATTCCCTTTGATAGTCTCAGCCCCTCGGCCCATTTACCACGCTTCCCATACGCTGAATTAATGTGAAAAGACAGGCATATGTGTAAAGTTATCTTCTGAAATGCTGTTATATTGAATAATCTGCATTACTTAACCTTATTATAAGTAAATAAAAACAATTTTAGTTATAAAACTCATGCCATTGTCCATATCAGAAATCTAACAGATTAATTTGTGATGACGGGAGAGGGGTTTCTTTTCAACAAAGTGAAATAACTTCGTATGAGGGTGTAAAGCAGATCTTTTTAGGTCAAAATGGAACATTCTGAGGTGACCTGAATTTATAGTATCCTTCAGTCCTTCTTTTTACAGCTTTGTAACAGTAGAAAAACATCAGTGCTGCAGGTGAAAGGTCACCAGAACACAAGTGTCAGGTTCCAAATTAGTTGATTCTGTATATAAGCTTCATGAAATCTCGCAAAAACGTGAAGCACTTAAACAAGGGGTTATGCAAACTGAACAGGATATACGAAGAAGTACGTAAAATCAAAACTGCGAAATACCATGTGATGGTCTGTCGCCATTTTTAATGTTTCTGGAGAAATTGTACTTGAACAGACATATTGTTTACTGGCATTACTTTGATATTTGTACCCCTCTTCATTAAAACGATGGAGCCATACGGAGGCCTGTCGGACCGTCCATCCATAACATTTCTTTTTGTCCTGAGCTTAAAGTACTATATTCACTAATCTTTATCTATAAATTCATCATTATTAGTGAATGTACCTTTGAACAGTTTTATCTTAATAATAATACATTTAATTTTGCACTAACATAGTTTTCTTGTCTTAATGGCAACGTCTTTGTTGCTTTAATGGTGGTTATTTTGTGTCGCACCATAAGTAGAGAACCATACATACGGGTCTGACCTATTTTTAAACAGATAATAATAATAATAATAATAATAATAATAATAATAATGATAAATAGTAAAAAAGTAAAAGCAGATAAAAGCATCAATAAAAATTACAATAATAACTATATAAAAAGTAGGATTATAACCACTGACTGGTGAAGTGAAGGACATTGAATATGTCACTGCATTAGCACCAAGACAGGTCTTGTTGGGTGTTGCTGCTCTGCAGTGGTTAGTATCTACCAAAGTATTCTAAGGAAGACAATTGGAGATCCGGTGAGGGTTGTGAGCATTCAAGGTACATTGATGCACATGGTGAGAAAATTCTATTCCGTGTTGTCTGAACCCACAGAAGAGGTCCTGTAGAACAATTTAGTGAAAATGTTCTTTGATAGGATGCTGTCAACACTGTGCATTGCAAAGCTGTTTTAGCAACAAAAAAAAAGGCCTACCTGTTTGATATTTTGTTTTTAAAAAAAAAAAAAAAAAGGACTTACAGGATATTAGACAAGTGGTTTTAATGTTATGGCTGACAGGTTTGTATGAACCATAAATAATAGTTGCGCCTTCGGACACTTTTAAATTAAGGCCCATTTTGTCAGGTTTCTATAGTAATTATTGTAAGGAGACTCTTAAAGTTGGTCTTCCATACCATACATCAATCAGCCATAACATTATAACCACTGACTCGTGAAGTCAGAATAGATGGATTATCTCGTTCACATCGCACCTGTCAGCAGGCAGGCAGATTGCAAGTAGCAATTGAGCATTTTGTCCTTGAAGTTGATGTGTTGGAAGCACGACTGCCAACCTTGCAACTCAAAGGATTTAAAGGATCCGATGCTAATATCATGGCGTCCGACACCGCGGCACATATTCAGAGGTCTTGAGTCCATCCCTCGACGGGTCAGAGTTGTTTTCAAAATGGGTAACCTACACAATATAAGGCCATTGGTTGTAATCTTTTGGCTGTTTTCTGTTTGTCCAAGTCAATATCCACTACTATATTCTCACAAAAGAAAGGGAGAATAAGTCACAAACAGATGCATTTGTTTTGCAATGGACAGGAAGAAGTCATGTTGTATATTAATGCATGGCATTTATAGCTAAATCAGCGTGATGGTTTGCGCCCGGTTTAGAAAAAACCCGGAAAGACAGACATTTACGAGAAGGACTTTTGATCTTTCGATATCCAGGATTCTGCCACAACATTCACTTGCTTATTTGATGACATTCAAAAGTTAATTCTCAAAACAAGAAGTTTTTTTAGACTTTTTTCCAGTGAAAAACACGTCTGTTATCCACATCTTCATATGTGTTGGTATTTATATAATCACAGAGGAGTCCCTGCAAAAACAATATTTAACTGTATAATGGTGCCGTCACAAATCTTACGAACCCAATGGTGTGCAGTCAAAGTGACACACACACAAACCACACACTTTATCCAGACAGTTGCCTCCGTGTAATTCCTCTCTCATGCCTCTGTCACCTTCAAATCAGATTAGCCCACATTAGCGCAGCTATGGTCACAGTCAGGCCTGAGGCCTGCTACTGCAGCTCCCTGCCCGCTGACGTCACACACCAGACCAACACCAAACCCTGTCAGACACAAACTCTAACCCCCGTCGGCACAAGAATGCTGTCAAAGACTGCACAGTGAACTGCATTTGTGTTCATTTGTGCTACCGACCAATCAAAATAAGAGACATTCTCTAGGTATCCTGTTATTTAATGGATACTCACAATAATTGTTTAAAGAAAAAGTTTTTTAAATGCGGTACTATCTGGCGTTCTGTATCTATTGTAGGATCTCTAACTTAAATGTTGGGCTTTTACTGGATCTACAGTATTATAGTCCTGGAATCAGACCCTGGATATCACATTTTGCTCTTTATTCACACTCTTCTCACCCTGAAGACCCTTGTTTCCTGTTTCCCCCTTGGAATGATCCCCTGCATGTTTCCCCTGTGATATGTTCGCTCTTACAGCTTCGAGCAGAAAGTGATTTTAATTCGGCTGGACAATGTTATAACGTCATAGTCATGATTAATGTATGTCTATGCTGCCCTCTGCTGCACCACTGCAACACAACCGTCAGCATGAATAGCCCTCAAAATTATAAATGACGTCATGACGTCTAACACTTCAATGTATTTATTGAAATTCTTTATTTGATCATTATTATAGATTGTTATACCTCAAAACTGTAATTCCTTGAAAGTTTTTGTTATAATTTCACGGCAGAAACATGAATTATGAGTTTATTGAATCAACACTGTTTTTTTAACAGTATATGGATTAATGCAGTACAAACTGCAGTTTGTACTGTTTCAGGTCCTCCATTGATTTCTGTAGTTAATTAATCCATAAATGTTTTAATCATTTCTGAGGTGAGTGGACTTGGAATCTCAGTCTGCTTATCCTTTCAAAATAAAGTATATTTGACTTATGTTTGGCTTTTATGCTTCCTGTCATTCCTGGCAGGTATGAGTGCAACATTTACGCCACTCCCACAATTATGACTGACTTTAACACACCTTCTGTCCCTCTTTCTCTCTTCACAGAAAAGCCAAAGCTGGTACAATGTAAGTAACCTTTTTTATATTTACTTCAATTTATCATGTTATTAACACGTGTGATGATGTGAGCCCTGTTTGTGTGTGTGTCGGAGTTGATGACAGATGGGTGTATCGTGGAGGGGTGGACTTTTCTGATGTTTTGAAGGGAACATTTCTTCAATGGGGTGAACAAGCAAAGACTGGCTGCAGTTTTGCATTTCGCCAAAAGATGGCGCTCTAACATCATCTGACCACATCATAATCCCTTCTCTTCAGGAGGTCGAGTAGCTGAATAACCACAACACACTCAAGGGATTTAAAAACGCCACTAATTTCTGGCCTAATTTGATAAATGGTCATTCATCCATGTGTAGGTCAAGTTTTGTGGTAATTATAAACAAGCCATGCTTGGTCGATCTCGCCCAACTTGCCCCTGTAGAAATTTATGAACATTTGGGAGAGAACTAAAATTAAAATGCCTCCCCTGGAGCAACTTGTCTTTAGAGATTGTATTATTGGCATGTTGGAGGCAAAGCCCCCATTCCACAATAATTCATCTCTGCCAGTGTTATGCAGCCACAGTAACAATAATGTCTCTGCCCTGTTCGACTACATGTCGACCCATACTGTGGTATAGCTAGTGTATTAATATATATTATACATGTAAGTATACTTACTTTTTTACTTGTATACTTACCTGAAGTCAACAGTCTAGTGCTGTCCCTCGTGGAACACTGCTGTAGTGGAACACCGCTGTAGTGCACTTAACATGTTCTCTGTGCTAAAAATTGCCTTCTGCAGGCCGCCAACCATTTTCACCAGCTTGAAAAATCTCATAAGCCCCTCCCATTCTTCTATGTTACCAAGAGCGTCCACACTTAACCTTTGAGTATGCCATCATAATACTATGATAATAATAATAATAATTATAATAATAATAATAATAATAATGTTTTATATTCTGAGAGAGTTGGAGTCACAATCAAAGTGGCAAAATTAGCTATGAAAGTTTGTGATTTGAGACCAAGCACCTCACAAACAGGTTTCGACCGGCCATTACTCAAGCAGCAGAGACGGCTGGCATCTCTGGTAGAACTGCACATGTCGAAACAATAAGATTTCGTTTGAAGCATAATCCACTTTGACGCTAATGTTGGCACGTTTCCGGCCGGCAGTGGGTCTCAACCTGAACCCCATTGAGAACTGGCTGGTTGAGTGAGGGAGGGGGGTAACAGCATGAACATCCTCCGGACGCTCTAGATCACCATCCCACAAGATGACATCATTCAGAGGTAGTGCCAGTCCATGAGGAGGGGGGTTCCTGCTTAAATCATCAACAATTAATAAAGTAAGGAGGGGGATAATTAGTCGGAGTGGTTCCATCCAGCCTGAAAGTTTGTATCTTTCTCAGGAGCGTAACTCAAAAACGGCTCAATATCTTACCAAAAATTTTAGAAACAAATCTGGACATCGTTCTTCTGATCATTTGAAGTATTTTAGTTATTATGTTTGGCAGGAACAACAATAAAAATGTATCAAATTATCTTTCTCCTGTGGCGGGAGGATCCTGAATGAATGTTTTACTCAAATTGGGTCACCTAGATATTTATGGTGCTTGTTTTTGTTGCTTTGGTCACGACTCTCTGGGTTCTTTCTTTACAAATTCAATTAAGAAAATAACACAAGAAGTCATTTGTACTCCCCGAGCACATTTTCCATATAAACACAATTTTTAATTTCCCTGAGTGTGATTTGCAACATAAACACAGAACAGGCGCCTGTTGTGTCATTTAATTCCACAGAGTGAGAAAGGATCCGTTTGAACTTTCTCCTCCAAAAGTGTCGTCGTTGGACCCATTTTATGTTATTTTCATTTTTTATTCCCTGTGTACACACTCTCCCCCTCTCTCCCCAGCATGAAAGACAACACATCCTGAGAGTAAGCATGACTTGTATTCTATGTGCTAATACGATCTTTCCTACTCGCTCTCTACCTTGGTACTCTAGAATAGTGGAATGATAACATCCCTCCGGCCTATTGCTCATTCTATCGATTTCATCGAGTGTTACCACCTTATGGCAAAGCTTTGGAGGAGATAATCCTCACAGGTTGAAACAACCAGAGTCTAAATGTTGTTCCTGCTGAATCTATATTGACACTAAGAGTGTTCTAGACTTGCCTTTGACCTCATCTGTGTCCCTTAGATGTGGTTGAAGGGCTGTCACCACTCAAACGTCTAATTCTGGCTAGCAACAGGTGGTAACAAGCTCACTCACTGTAATAAACAACCAGCAACTCATCTCAAGGGTCTCTGGATGCACTTTGAATGCCTTTGAACAACAGAGGAATGGAACATGGAGTTGTAGGCTGTGGCATGTTCCCGTGCAGCCTGACGTTGTGTGTTCATGTCCTAATGGATACAGACACTGGGACATTTCGATTTTTACTGTTTGTGATTGACATTCAGAAGAAAACAAAGGAAAATGGAGAAATTCTGTTGCGTTGAAGAGATGCTTTGTCCAAAAAGTCCAGCCAGCTTCTTGAATATACTTACGTACATCGTAGGCAGATTAAACAGGACGCTAAGAACTTGCGACGTCACTGGGGACTTTTTAATAAGAGATATTAAGTATGGGAGCAGACACGGGAGGTGCTCACACCGCTATATTTATGCTGAACACAATTGGTGCGCATGAACACACACACATGTACACTTTTAAGGAAAGCCGTTGAGTTTTAGTTTCATGTCAGATATTGTCTTTTGTTGTACTTGATGTTACGAACCTGTACGTAGCGGCTCACTACTACTATGTTGTAGTGGGCTTCTCACCGTCCCTCTTCTCACCCACTATCAAGAAAAGAGCATCAGCAGATGTTATCCAGCCCCTAAGACTTTTTGGTATGAAGTAAGAGGTATGATACAGTTTTACTCGAGACATGATCAACATCTATTGCAGCTATTCTCAAACTTTTTTTCAATCATTTATCCCTTTAGAGTCATTCTTTTGACATTGTTGTCGGAAAAATGTCTTCACAAAGGCAAACATCAGTGTGACAGCAGTGGAACACATATTTCTTATTAGAAAATGTGTGCCACTTCTCAGAACCTGTTTATAATATGACCCAGTGGCAGCATGTGTATGTGTTAAAGAATTAGGGGCCAAGGCTGGAGCCCTGGGGGACACCACAGGTCAATGGGGCCACGGAGGAGGAGGCATTAACCAATGCTATTGAGGAAGTCTTATATGATAAGTCCTTCTTTTTTTTTGGCATACTAAGGCGAGCTAGGCCTTACTTAAAAGAATTATATAACTTGATACGAAAAAAAAATCTAAAAAGGGTCAAATAGTTTTTCTAAAATCATGTTTTACAAAATGCTGAGCTTATCTAATTAAAACTGACGATTTAACATGATTTAACAAATTTTCATGGGGAAATAATTCTGTCTGAATTAAAAAGTGCTTGACCGTACAATTAGTCATTTTGGGGTAAATTTAGAGTTTCTAAGATGTTAAATTAATAAATGCTCCAAAGAAATAAAAGATTTAAAGACACAAATTTCCTTGTTTTTTGATTCTTGACAAGGACATTGAAGGGTTTAAACAACAACAGTCTTACTGTTAAATGATTACAGCATTGTATAACATTTCCGTTCGCATGCAGTAAGAGTTAAGCTACAATGTAGTTTTAACCAACTGAGTAACTTTAGAACCGACTGAGTAACTTTAGAACCGACTGAGTAACTTTAGAAATAGTTGGCTCTGTTTCAGGGTGTATTGCTGCTATGTTTCTATGGTAAAAAGCGTTACTGATTTTCATCTGCCATTCAATATCTATCCTTAGCACACACGGGATTGTCTTTGTTGTATGCAGTTAAAAGCAATTAAATGATTACATCTAAAGTAGGAATACTCAGAGGTGGGTACAAATAGTATATTACAGTTCTTAAGTAGAGTTTATTTTTTATTTATTATTTTTGGACACCTATTTACTTTTAATCAGTACATTTAAATACCAAGATGTGTACTTTCTACTCCTTAGATTTATGAAAAGATATGCTAGTTTAGTGGGTTATTATTCATTTTGTATCATTGTTTGCTTTCCCAACATAAAAAAAAAAACTGATGTCAACCCAATTAGATGTTTTTTTGTTTAATCCACTCTGTGTTTCTCTACCTGTGCTCTATGTGAATTAATTCAAAGGAAATACAGACGGGAATTCGGTACCACAGCAACGGACAAACAAAGACGGCGCAAAATGAGTCTAATATGTATGACAAAATAAAGAATCTGTAAAAACACAGTTAGGATGAGTTGTGAGAAATGATGACCCTGAGATTCTCTGAGACCATTGATAATAATCAGCATATGGGAAAAAATCAAACACTAGATGAAAAGATACTGATACCCTATTGCTGCCATTGAAGGTTTCCCCTCCTGATGAGCAGGTGATGCCTGTCATCCTTGCAGCCTCTTCCACCACTGTCTGAATGTGTGTGCGAGCAGAAGGGCACTGTATAATTTAAGAGCAGAGAATTTATTAAGAAAATGACGACCACCGAATCTGGTGGAGCAATCAGGCAATGATTGCATGAAGAACCAGGGGCTTGAGGATGAGACGATGAGTTGATTGTCGTCTGGTGTGGTAATCACTCAAGTGCCAGGAATCAGGAAACCACAGCCACCACACACACTGACAGGCTGAGTAGGAAGGAGGCTGGGGGGAGACGGGGGGGCATGGGCAGCAAACCTGAAGTCACAACCACAGCTGTGATAGTTGTTCCAAGATCGTTATTTTCTGCAAGATGATGATGATATTATATTCTGTCATCTCAGCCAAATCCTTTGAAATTGCCATAAGTGGAAAAGACTATATAATATTTTTACTTAACTTAAAAATAGCCAAAAGTTACCGGATTGATGTCCTTCCTCTGAGTTCCCGTTATTATATCCCTGGAAAGACGGGGTTAGTAGAGAATCATCATCGCGTCATTGCCACTGATCCTTCGTGTTAACGCATTAACTCAAAAACCATGTTATGGATAATTTTCAAAAGTGTCATAGACCCTAGTGAGAGGAAGAATCACATTGGTTTCGGGAAAGACATTCTGACATTAGGAGGAGTTTTATGTCCAAAAGTTTTCAGGCCATAATTTCTCGCCCGATTTAGTCCAAACTCGGTGAATATGAGTTGACTCAAGGATTTGTGTGTTGAATCGAATTCTACTCTTATGGGTCATACTTTATTCACCAGGGGGAGCTTCTTTTTTTTCTTCTTTTTTTTAATAAAAAAACTTCTGACATAACTTCACATTTATTTGGAGGAGTTCGATCAGAGAGATTTCTTTTACAACGCATGGGGATTGGGGGCTTTGCTGTTGGGGACGACAGCGTAGGCCTAGTTTTCTATTTGTTCTAGGTAGCAATGACAACCTAATCCATAATAATCTTTGTACACCTGCCTTTAATACTAGTTTTAAAAGCTTTTCCTATAGTTTTTTGATCTTTATGTCGTGAATACCTTGAGTGAAATTTGATCATGAAACCAATATCAGTTTAAAGTATGAAAGCTGAATATCAGATCACCAATAAATGTAGTTCCGTCAACTAGAGGGGCATTTAGGGACTGAGTGCATATCTGTGGCAAGTGGCCAACAGTCCCTGTCCCGAATGTAAATTTCAATTATTAACCTTATCTTACAAGCTTCATGAAAATTCATTAACTGGTTCATGCATAATTCATAAAGATGTTGAAATTTTTTTTTCGCAATATTAAAAGAAGTGAAACAAGTGAATTGGGTCATCTTTATCCTGGACAATATTTGATGGTTTCCTCCTCTGTGCAACAAAACAAAACAAATAAATGAAATGGGCTCCAATATAAACAATATAAATAAAAATGTATATAGCTTTATTCATCCAGTCTAGCAGTGACTGTAATGCAAGTCAACCACTATAACCACAAGAGTACTGAAGACATCAAGCCTTCCATTATTCTTGACAACAAAGACGGTCTGTCTTTCCCTCAAGAAGTCTCAAGAAGTCTATTGAAGTTCTGTAAAGATTTTGTAAAATCAATAAAACTTAGTCTGTTTGAGTTGCCATGGAAGGAATGTCTGTGAACCTGCATGGAAGACTGTGTGTGTGTGTGTGTGTGTGTGTGTGTGTGTGTGTGTGTGTGTGTGTGTGTGTGTGTGTGTGTGTGTGTGTGTGTGTGTGTGTGTGTGTGTGTGTGTGTGTGTGTGTGTGTGTGAGTGTGTGCACCTCGGGGTGGCAATGATGACCTCCCATGGCCCTGAATCCTCAGTGATTGAAAGTCTTTCCGTCATAATGTGTGTTCTGTGCCTCTTAGAGATGTGCACTCTGGCCATCTTTGTTCCAAAGTCCTCTGGCAGCGTCAGGTCATTTGCCTCACATCTATAAAAGTTTGCAGAAAAGCGTGTGGAGCAGCCATGCCCACAGGCTCTTGGACGTTGGCAACAAAAGGGAAAACACTGACAAACACGAGCGTAATAGGGACATTTCAAAAAATCAATTTGGCTTTTACATTAACTATTCAGTCAAATCGATATGCCCACCCACATACCTCACCTGACTTCCTATCAATGCAACGCGGACACCTCCAGCCCTCACCCTCCTTAAAACACCAAAACCCCACCCTAGTCTACAGTACCAGTCTTCTCTATCCCCTACTATTTGTTCATTGAGTTAATCATTAACTAAATCAATGAGCGCTGAATCTGCTGTCCCACACCATCCCATACTGTCTCATACGCTCACCTCAGCACTGGATGTTTACATCCGTTAACAGTGGCCTCGTTCTTTGCGCGGTTCATTGAAGCACGGCACTACTCTCAGCGGAGACACCACGAGAGATAAATCGTTCTTGTGATGATTTTAGTAGATGGGCCACTCATTTTTCTGAAATTACATCCATATGATGTAAAGACATTCTCAACAGGGTCGAGACCTTTCTAGAGCAGCATGGGAATGATCAGCGCTGTTTTCCAAAGCGGACTGCACTTTTTATTCCCTCACCAAAAGCGGCATCTGGGGTTACACCTTGTCGGTCCGTATATAACAAGGAATAGTTTATCCACCATCCCTCAAATTCCACTGGAATTAAATGAATGAAGAATTAAAGGGTATTTTACAATAAGAGCACTGAGTGGGTGCATTTCCTAATTTTTTTCTTCATTTTGCGTATTTTTTATTTTAGGCATATTTATGTTCCCGAAAAGATCCTCCAGGTTAACGCGATAAATCGAAAAACAGCTAATGGATCCTTTTTAAATGTAATACTCCCATAGAGCTTAGTGTGAGGAAGAACTGGATTGATTTTTGGGAAGGTCAGTTGTATATTTCTTATACGAAGGGGAGCATATGAATCAATTCAAGGTAGTGTATCTTGTATTTTACTCCTATAGATCATATTTTGCTCACTAGGGGGAGTAAAACATGGGGAGCTTTTTAAATGAAAAACACAGTTTTTACTGACATTACTTCACATTTAATTTAGGGAGTTCAATCGGGGGGATTACTTGTGCAACGCAGGGGATTGGGGATATACCCTTGTTGTCAGGGATGACACCTAAGGACGATGACACCTAAGGGATGACACCCCACTGTAGTTGTACTTTAGTGATTTTCATGCCAATCAGTCTACATTCAGGGGTTTTCGGTCCATCCATATCAACTCAAACACCAGAATAACTTCAATAACATTTCCCACATTTTTTAGGTGTTTATGTTTGAACTGGGCCTCATGATTTGTGGGACATTTGGCGGTAGATGCTTTCGATGTTAAATTGCGTTTTGGCCCGGTCACAAATTTTCTACTTTGTGACCCACTCTGTCTGGTTGGAGTGGGAACCGGGAGGAGGAGCAGCAGAGGGGAGATGTCTGAATTTCAGAGTACAAGTGTGGACTTTCTCTCATCCAGGGGCAGTCAATGAGCCGGGAGCCGTAAAAACACAATTTTCTTTTTTTTTGCTGCGCACATTCTTGGCTTTGGAAATATTTTTGTTGGGAATAGTGGGAGGGGGAGCAGGCATACCCTTTTTTTTTTTTTAAGAGCTGCTAAAATGGGAGCTATGTTTGCATGGAACACCCCCCATACCAAGTCAGGGGACTACTTAATACATACTAGGTATTATACATTTGTATATAATACAAATCATCGCTGATTGGCACTTTTGATAACTATAATTTGGATAACAGCATCTTTTCATGCTTAGAACGAATGATCAAACGGAACAGACATAAATATTTACAGTATGAAGGTCCAGCCCCTGATTTTAGCTCTGGACTGCAAAAGCAGTGCAGACGCCGTGATGATTAATGGTGTTGTTTTGCAGGAAGGAGGTAACTGGAGGTTATACTCACATCTGTTCTCTGTAACTCAATCACTGGGTCATACTTCAGTGAGAACTCTGCACAAATTTCAAAGCAAGAAAAACGCCACCTTGTGTCGGCCATTTAGTCTTTTCCTTTCATTGAACCGCAGCTCGTTACTTTTTTGCAGTCAGATGTTTGTTTGAATTAATCTTTTTCTCAGAAGTAAAGTTTTAATCTCTTTGCTGGTCGTAAACAGGGTAATAGCAATGCACTCATACTGAACAATTCCACACACACTTACTAGGAGAAATACGCAAAAGGGAAAAGGAAACAGCTACTGGCATGATAATAAAGGACTTGTTGGCCGGGGTTACTTTAGGGCAACAGGCGAAACTCCTCTCCCTGTGTTTGTGTGAAAGGAAGAGAGAGAGAGAGCGAGACAGAGAGGGAGAGAGAGAGAACGAGAGAGTGAGATAAGGATCATGTGGCTGGAGTGTTTCGTACCCACCGTTCAACAGAGAACTGGGAGCAGCACCTAATATAGGGGGTGGATTCAGCTGCTTCCAAACCACTGGACACACAAGCTCTATCTACTCTTATTTTCCAAACCGACTGCAACTGGCAAGTCCTCCAATGCCAGAAGAGCCCACTGAGGCCCCTGTTTTTGGAAACATTGCTTCCTTCCAGGCGCCAGAGAGGATCTGGAAATATGGAATTGTTTGAGGATTGTACGATGTCTGACTGGGAGGCCATGCTGGAACTGGATGAGGCATTGGCAGCGTGGCTTCTGCAGGGTCCGACTGGAGCAGAGTGGGGTTGGGAGTGGGGCTGCGCAGCTCCAGACTTTGAAGACCCAGAGTGTGATTCTGAAGAGATCCCTGCTGTAAGTTGACCCCCACTTATGCGGAGACAACCGCAAGGGAAGGAATAAGCAAAATGATGACATGTTTGGTTTAGAAAAAGATCATTCAGCTGTTTTTTTAGGACAAAGTAACTTCACAAGGAGGGGAGAAGGCTCAGTAGAAAGCTTTGCTGTTGTAAGCATTCTGCGGTAATTCCCTTCATACGAGGGAAAACGACTGGCTTAGATGTGAGTCATGGATGCATTCTTATGATATCCCATATAGACAATTCATTTGGCGCGCTAGAGATTATGGTCACAGATAAAGCATCTTTATGATTTATCCAGTTTAATTCAATTTCAGTGAGGGCTTTCAGAGGCGTTAGTTGCAACAATTTGTCACTGCACCAGTCTGGAATACTACGTCTCTCCAAACAGTATTCCAGCTTTATAAAGGAGGCACGTGCAATGATGGAAAACATAAACAAGCTGTTCTTTTCCCACCAGCTCTTACATAGAGGAGTATATTTTTCTTTTGTCTCTCTGCGCTCCTGTTGCTGTATTGGCAGCTATTGTTTCCTGGAGGCTTTCCTTTTGAAGGAAGGCATCTGGTCCAGACAGAGAGAGCTCTCACTGGGGAGATTTTATACATCACAGCCTTTTCTATAAATAATCAAGTCAGCCGGTGCAAAAGAAAGGAAAGAGTCATCCAGTTTACTTGAAAAGTTTGTATTTAACCAGGCCAATCCCACTGCCATTTATTGTTTTGTTTGCATTTGAGGTTTTTATCAGTTGGCCTACCCATTGTCTCCTAACAAACGGCTTATTGTTGCACACTGGTTGGGCTGTAATGCAAATCTGTGAACTTGCATCAGCAGCTCTAATAGTCACAGCAGCATGTGGATGGAATGATGTGCAACAGACTGGTGCATTTGAACCTGCATTCTATCATTGATGCGGCCTTGAGGATAATTAAGCCCACGTACGTCTGCCTGCCACTCATTATACGCTCATTCTCTGTACCTAACAAAATCACCCGCTGAATGACACCCATCCTGATCGAGGTTATCTCCCATGCCCACAGAAACATGACTGTGGAACGGAGACGACACTTGTGAGTCAAAGGCAGAGCCGGCCCAAACCTTTTTGGGGCCCAAACCTGAATAACTCAACGATATGTTTTGTTTTATGTTATATCCCCGCAATTGATTTTATTAGTTGTGTCTGTGTTGGTTAAATTAGACCCATGTCCCCAGATGCGTTTTTACCCTAATCTTATGCTGTGTCTCAAATCACTTACTCATACTGTATACTACATAGAATAATAGTAATGGAAGTAAGAATGTTTACATGCTTACAGCATGGATTCCATCAGTGTATTATATCAAATAGAACAGTGTGCCATTGCACCTTAAGTAAGTCATTTTCACTTCCCTTAACCATGTGAAAGTGGACTTAAAAGCACCTTTAACGTGCTTCTTGTATTTATTAATTCTTTCATGGACTTCTTGTACTTATTAATTCTTTCATGGACTGAGTGGGAAAAAACTAAGCCAGGTCCTCATCTAAAAAGAGTAAACATAGAAGCTGAGATTTGATGTCAGCACTTTAATTCTGTGTAGTTGCATGGTGTGTAAAAGGAAAAATATCAATAATTAAAACACAGATTATAATTAAGAATAATAGAAATGCCTGCTTAAGCTCTTACGTTGCCTTGACAATCCGGTAGCTTGCAAGGATAGTCGCCTTTTTAGCACTAACCCGACATCATACGATATTAGCAATAGCTATGAGCATTGTATATCAATGTCCATTTTAATCTTTAATTTAGTTATCATGTTTCAAAGTACATACATACTGTACAATGTTGGGAAATGTATCCCTGTATTTGACCCATCCCGGAAGGAGCAGTGAAGCCGTCCACTGTTTGTTCAGGGTCTTGCTTAAGGACCCTGAACAAACTGAGGCATGTTGCGTCAGGGGCTGGGCTCAAACCCTGGTCACCCGGTTGAGGGACGACTGCTCAACTGGGCTAAAGCCACCCATTTGGCTGCCAGGCCATTAACAGGCTAGCGTTAAAATAACAATGCTAGATCACCAAATTTGCTGCAATGACTTTTTAAACAATTCTGAATACACTCAACAAGCTACATAATAGCCATAATAGTAGGACAGCAATATTATTAATAAATAAATGTCTAATGTTAAATGTGTGCATGGCAGACATTTAACATTAGACATTTATTTATTAATAATATTGCTGTCCTACTATTATGGCTATTGCAGAGACACAAACAGGAACCCGATCCTTGTAGAGTTGTCCTGGCTAATGCTGGCTAATAGTGTGTACCTGTGGAAATACTGTTTTTAGAGAAGTCCATATGGGTACTCTGCCTTTCACGTGTTAGCATGAATACACTTACACACGTGAACTAACAGGGTTAAGCATTGACGTATGTGATTTGAGACACAACATGCACAATTTGCAAATATTTTCAAAGCTGTTCAGAAGAGCATATTGAATCTGGTATACTGGAAAGTGGCTAAATACACTATTAACCATTTTCATAGCTAAATTCTATTGGGCTGTTTTGTTGGGGGGTTTTGGGGGGCTGGGGGTAATAAGGTGTTAAAGTGCAGACCATCTATCAACTACAAATAATGTCAAATTATTAAATATTTATCTTCAAAATTATCTCAATATTCTGTTTCTCAATACAATCAAGCTCTCCTGTTGGACATTTCTTGTTCTCTGTGGGACCTCACGGTGGCCCTCAGGGGCCCTAATCGGCACCCTAGTTTGGTTATGCCTCGGGGCCGGCTCTGACCTAAGGGCATGATGAGTGTGAATTTTGTAGCATGAATGTGTGTTGGTGTGTTTGTGGGGTCTTCATGGTTCGGTCTGTCTTCCAGGTGCTGAGCCCAACATACAAGCAGCGCAATGAGGACTTTAGGAAGCTGTTCAAGCAGCTTCCCGACACTGAGAGACTCATTGTGGGTGAGTGGACGCCAAACACACACAGAGGTCATCCCGGTGCAGCTAAGTGCTTAATTGACTATTACATGACAAGAGGAATTCAAAGTGGATTCAAACAAATATCGGACTCTCCAACTGTTGAAGATCATGGCACTGTAGATTGATAAGCCTTAACATTATGACCACTGAGAAAAAAACTCCGAATAACATTTATTATCTTGTTATAATGGCACCCAAATATGTACTGCAGTCAGGTTGTGACAGTGATTTCAGTAGCAGCTATTAGCTCATCTTTTGTGTCTGGTCTAATGATACATGTAGTTCCTTATTTTCCACCATACTGAACACGTGGTGGTAATTTATTTATCTGATTGTCTTCATGTTGCAGACTATTCCTGTGCTCTTCAACGGGACATCCTCCTGCAGGGACGACTCTACCTCTCTGAGAACTGGATCTGTTTTTATAGCAACATCTTCCGCTGGGAAACCCTGGTATTCTAGTTAATCAGAACCTCTGTGCATTCCCATGTTTTTTTTTATAATGACAATATTGGGTCACACTTTGAACTCTAATGGGTGTGTGTGTTTGTGTGTGTATGTGTGTGTGTGTGTGTGTGTTTGTGTGTGTGTGTGTATTTGTGTGTGTTTGTGTGTGTGTGTGCGTGTGTGCTTGAGTAGCTGACAGTGCGGCTAAAGGACATCTGCTCAATGACTAAAGAGAAGACCGCTCGCCTCATTCCTAATGCCATCCAGGTCTGCACAGACACCGAGAAGGTAAATTTGCTGAATGATAAAATATAAGTGATTCTATTAGGAGAAACTCAGATGGAGGATTAGCTAATGTATCTATGACGAAACAATGAATACAGTCCTTCATCTGAAGAGGTGATAAGAACCCCTAGAGGTACAAAGTCTGGTGATTTAGCATGATTGTTGATCTAATCTCTACCACCAACAGCGAAGGGAAAATAACACACCATAAATATTAAAATTATGCTCTTTCCATTGCGATGATAAGCTTGCAATGTTTTTTTCACAGCACTTTTTCACCTCATTTGGAGCCAGAGACAGGACCTACATGATGATGTTCAGACTGTGGCAAAATGCACTGCTGGACAAGGTGAGCAAATCTGACCTACTGGGAATGGGGACGAAGAAAATAAGGTTGCATGGGTAGTTTCTATTTTCTCACATTTATTGGTCATTGCTACTTGCAGCCCCTGTGCCCTAAAGAACTGTGGCACTTTGTTCATCAGTGCTATGGCAACGAGCTTGGCCTAACCAGTGATGATGAAGACTACGTCCCCCCTGATGACGACTTCAACACCATGGGGTGAGTCAATTTATGGAGCAATATCAGTAACTATGGTTACCAATACAAACATTTGTTGGATGTTATGCAAATCAGTAAATAAAGTAATGCTCACTGACATTGGGTCATGAACAAACTCTCCTGATCTCTCTAACTTATATATGTTGACAGTTATACAGGTAACATGCTTGTCAATCTGATGGATCAGAAAAAAGTTCTTACCAGATTTTGATGAAATTTTGTTTAGGATGTGGATCTTGTATCAATATGTGGATTAAATTTTTAGGCCGATACATAAGCAGATTATGGATCACTTACTCACTTCCTTTAAAACCGCCAGTTGGGCCAATCAAATTTAAATTATAAATTAAATGTAGTATTATTATTATTATTAAAACACTCAGGTTTGATAAAGATATGATGTTTCACCACTAGGCTCAGTTGGATCCAGATTTGGATCCGAACTTAGATCTGGGAAATTAAAATATGTATGGAGAGGGTGCAATAATAGTCATGAAAAATGACATTACTACCAGCATTTTGCTGAGAGTATGAATGTATTAATGCAATCAGTGTTTCACTGAAAGGTAATAAGTTCTACCCAGATGAAAATATATCTGGATTCTGCTGTTATAAAAACATCATATTTTAGTTGATAATGAACTGACAGTTGCACCTGTAAATATAATGGAATATACATAACTTAACGTAACATAAGCTTTTTTTGTGTACTTTCCGCTTAAAGAAAAAATATTTGTTTCATGTTTGTTTAGAAAAAGCCTTATTTTTTATCTACATGGAGCGGGTCGATATGGAGGTCACCATGTTTGTAGAAACATCTGGAGCGGCATTTTGCGTTTTAAGTTGGTACTGTGTTTTGTCAAATGAAGGATCAGAATCCTTTATAAGAGCAAGAAAAAACCAAAGGAGCGCCAAGAATCGCTTCCAAAGCAAAACATGAATACTCATGAAACGTTTAGATGAAACTGGATTCTAGCAGTATTGGCCATGAGCTTCAGAGTCCACATCTCTGGATCTAACCCCTTCCCTGAGATCGTGGGCTGAAAGCGCATCATTTCTTCTCCCGGGGAGCGATCCCTCCAGAACCGGTAGCCGTCCGTGGCCCGTCAGCGGAGGAATTGGACGGACCTTACCAGAACGTTCCCCAGTCACATTTCCTCTGCGGTAGTATGACACAAGGGACGTCCTGTTGGCATAGCAACCATTCTGTTAGAGAAGGAGAGCCATCTTGACTTAGCCTACAGAATATCCCGAGATGTGAACCTATTGGAGCATCAACACACCTCGCAAATTAAAAGCTCTGCTGCTTCAAACTTCCTGAAAGGGTCTGAGCTGATGGCGGAAAAATGGGGAACTAAACAATATTAGGCATGTGTTTATTATGTTATGGCTGGTCAATGTACATTAAGCCACTCTTGCAATGGTTTGACCTCGTAACTAAGCTAATTAAGTTTTCTTGATATGGTAAATGAGTTATACTAGATGGTTTTGGAGATATGGATTCAAAACCCTTATTTGACAATTTGATGCATTTTTGCTACTTTCTACTAAATTTGTTTTTTTCTTTTAATTTTTGGTTGATGTCCATGATTTTTACACGTGAACATCCGAAGTAGTTGACAAATGCTACGGCCGAACTTTGCTCATAATGTTAAATGAGATGAGCAGAGCTTTGTTAGCTCTTGCCTTTCACTGTTCTGTGCTTCGTTCAGGTTCAGCGAGGAGATTCCCAATGAAGAGAATGAGATCAACCAGGACAGCTTGTCAAAGGGCAGCGCTGAGGCCAAACCGGACGGGAGCCCCCCTATGCTACATAAGAAGGTCGTCCCTAACAGCACCATCCCAAGCTCAGGCAACCATGACACACCCATCCCAGTAAGTCCCACGTGTCGGTCAAATACACACCTTTATCAGATCAAGTGCACAATTAGATAAACTATAAGATATTTCCTGGATAAAAAGGGTTTAATGTTTTTCCTGATGTTGTATGTGTGTGTGCAGTTTGAACTCCCAACAGAAGAGTATGCTGACTTCCTACCGGACGGCGAGCTGCTTGCGGTGCCACTGGTGATGGAGGAGAAGAACAATGATAACAGTGGACCCGGTGGTCCCGTCCCCTCACCTTCTCTAGACTTCAATGACAACGAAGACATTCCCACGGAGCTCAGTGACTCCTCCGAAACGCACGATGAGGGTATAGGACCCTCACATATTTCTATGAATGCACAATCTAATGTAAATTCTGGTCCTTCTTCTGTTTCTAGCTCTCATATTAATGATACTCACATTAGTATCTTGCTCAAGTGTCCTTGAGCAAGATAGTGAACCCCAAGCTGTCCCAATGGCTCTTCCATTTGTGTGTGAATGATGGCGTGAATGGTTACTTTTCCTGATGAGCATGTGGCGCCCTGCATGGCAGCCTCTATCATCACTGTATGAATGTTTGTTTGGATGGGTGAATGATGGCTCACATTGTAGAGCACTTTGAGTCGTCGAGCAGGATAGAAAAGCGGTATTTAAGTACCACTTACCACTTACTATTCGGACTCCATCTTTTAAGACACCTGAATTTTTTTGTTCCTCTCGGGTGGACAGGTGAAGTGCACGCCTTCCACGAGGACCTGAATGGCAGGCAGCACATAAACGAGGTCTTCAAGTTCAGCGTGGACAAGCTCTATGACATCCTCTTCACCGACTCTCAGTTCATGAGCGACTTCATGGAGCAGAGACGAATCACAGGTCCGTATTCATCGCTCTAAAACAGTTAGGCTATAAAAGAGCTGGCCAGTACGTCACAGAGGCACTAGAACCACATCATCACGTGACAGAGGCACTGGAGCCATGTAGTTATGTCACAGATGCATTAGAACCACTTCCTTACGTCACAGAGGCACTGTAGTCATGTAACTATGTCACAGATGCACTAAAGCTGCATTATTTGGTCACAGAGGCACTACAACCACGTCATTATATCACTGAGGAATTAGAGCTGTGTCATCACTTTTGTCATAGAGGCACTAAAACCAAAAGCAATGGAGTTTATGTTACAGAACCACTAAAGCCACATTTTTGAGTAAGGGAGGCACTCGAGCCACATCAATACATCTAAGAGGCACTAGCACTATGTTGTTACATTACAGGCACTAGAACCGTGAAGACTACATTAAAGAACCACTAGAGCCACATTATTAAGTTACAGATGCACTGCAGCCACATCATAATGTCACAGAGGCACAAGAGCCTTGTCATTACGACAAAGGCACTATAAACATGTAATTACATCACAGAACCACTAAAGCCACATCTGTAAGCACAGGGGCACTAGAGCCATGTCAGTATATCATAGAGGCTCAAAAGCTACATCAATACATCTAAGAGGCATTACAAACATGTTGTTACATTACAGGCACTTGAACCATGAACATTACATTACAGAACAACCAAAGCCACATTATTAAGGCACAGAGGTACTTGAACCACATCATTACATAAAAGGGGCACTTGTGCCATTTCATTATCTACTATGCAGAGGCAGTAGAGCCATGTCTATATGACACAGGCGCTTGAACCATGTAGATTACTTTAATGAATCACTAAGCCACATTATTAGATCAGAAAAGTACTAGAGGTACGTCATTACTTACGTCATACAGACACTACAGTCACTTCACCGTGTCACAGGGGCACTATTACCAACAACATCATGTCACAGAGGCACTCCAACCACATCAGTTTATGTAACAATAATCCATCCTACATAGTTTTGGTCGATTTCCAAAATCCCAGCTCCAACAACTTGACTTGTTATTAGAGCAGCAGGGTTTTGGTTTCCCAGCAGAGATTTCCTTCTTTGGCTGTTGAGTTACAAAGAACTATTTCCAGAGTAGGCCCCGGCTGAGAACCAGCCCTGGGACTGCCTTGCTGGAAATCTTTTATCACTTATCATTTCTCTGTTTAGATGTTGTGCACCATCCGTGGAAGAAGGAGGATGACGGGAACCAGACCAGAGAGATCATGTACACCATCTCGCTAACCAACCCCCTGGCCCCCAAAACATCCACAGCCAGTGAAACGCAGGTAACTCAGTCAGCAGATCTTTTTTTTTTCCTGCATTATTCCTTCTGAGTCTGAGGCGGTTGTCAAAGCAACAACCAATGAAAAAACATCCTCCTTCTTTTATCAGACCCAGTACAAAATCAGTCAAGAGAGTGAGTGCTACATCATCGACGCTGAGGTCATCACACATGACGTTCCCTACCACGATTACTTCTACACGCTCAACCACTATATGCTCACCAGGGTTGCCAAGAACAAATGCCGATTACGGTGAGTAAGATCTCATCGGATGCCCACCGTTCACAGCCGACTTGACTTACCTTGAAAATGTCATGCTTTTGATTGCATTGAAATTTCCAAGTAAGTTAAATCATTCATTTTAATCTTTGAATGAGAAATACAGTTTTTAACAACTTGGAGTTAATGGTTTACTTCGGGAAAAAAAAGTTAAACCAATTGATTTCTTGTCTTATTTAATTATTCCACTGAATACAATTCACAGTGAAATTGATTTTGTATAATGTTTATTCCTTTTCTCTTAACTTTTCATCCATTTCACCTTGAAAATGCTCAAATTTTTCATATTTTTTCCCCATTCGTACTTTTATGTTACACTCTAAATACTAGATCAAGGGATATTTTTTTCTTTTTTTGCTATAGTTTATGTCAAATGAAATTGTTGAAATACTTTATTGGGAAAAAAACCTTGACATGTCCATCTCATTTTCAAGGCGGTTCATTACAACAACATTACAATATGAACAAGCCACAAAACACAATGTAAACGCAGTAAGCCAAAAGATTTAACAAAAAGTAACACCAAGATAATGAAACAATTCAAATGTGATGGAAAACAAACAGCACACATACAAATATGAAATAGATGATAGCCATACAAAGTCTGGAGGTCACACTCCATGAAAATGAATCATTCATTCCAATATTAAAGAAAAGTATTAATGTTGGTGATAGCAGCACAAAGTAGATCATCAAGTAGTCATAATTTTCTTCTTAAATTTTAATTATCTTAATATAACCATGAAAAGTATACAACATTGTACACAATCAGTAATTAACGATTCTCCCATCAGTATTGATTACAGCGGTAGAACTCCGCTGGTTCTCAGTCAGAGCCAGTCCAGAACTCCTGAACCAACCCCAGCAGCCCAAAAGGACGATCCCTTTTGTTATCTTTTTGCAGATGTAATTGTTAATTTTTTGATGGCCGCATTAGTTTAACAAGAGTTTGGTCATTTAGCTATCATGTTCATGTTGAGAATTATCCCAAAACCTGACAATTTTTATATGGAAGAAAAGATTTCACACGTTGGACTGTAAATGAGTAATTAATTTCTAAATCCCTTTCAGCTCTATTAATTCCAATTTTTATTGCTATTATTATTTTAAATGCATTTCTGTCTCTCTGTCAGGGTATCAACAGAGCTGCGCTACAGGAAACAGCCATGGGGGTTGGTAAAAGGCTTCATAGAAAGAAACTTCTGGAGTGGGATAGAAGAGAACTTCCGTCATCTAGGCAAACGTGAGTTAAGTTTGACTGTTACAGACATACATTGATCTGCCGTAACATTGTAACCACGCACAGGAGAAGTCAGAAAAACATTGATTGTCATTGTTACTGGCACCTGTCAGTGGGTGGGAACATTTGCTCCTTGAAGTTGAAGAGTTGGAACTGGGAAAACTGGACAAGCTTATGGATCTGAGCGTCTTTGACAAAGGCAACATCTTGATGCCAGATGACTGTGTGCATCATAGTGTTGTTCTTCTAAGGAAGAACAGGGGTGCCCACAGCTCATTGGTGGCCAAGGGTTTATTATGACTCTGATAGAAAGGTGAATCTACACAATTTACAATAGGACGTGTTAATGTTCAGGCTAATCAGTGTGTGTCAATTAGACAGAATGGCTATTTTAGGGGTATTCCGTTTGAAAAGAATCATGTAATACTTCTCGTTTAGAAACATTCTACCCTCATCACAGATATGCAGTATTTTTTAGAAGGACAAAAGAGACGCTCCATAACTACTGTTTTTAGATGTGTATGCAAATTTGACATCTGATACGAATGTGTGAAAATTCCCCTCCCTCTCAGAGTTGGCATTGTCTAAACTGGAGGAGATTCTGAAGGAGTCCCACCAGCTATCTCCTAAGAACATGGTGGGTAAAAACTCTACGGTGAGGCGAAAGAAGAGGCCCCTCCCGCACATGCGCAGCCAACACTTAGATGAGGCGCTCAGCCCCGTGACCACACCAACGGATGATGAAGTGATTCAGAGGATCAAACAAGTGGCAGGTTCCACACAAACCAGACACCAGAGTCCAGAACACCATCACCTGCCGGGAAGCCTCGCTTTCTACAGCGTCTCCAAACTGCTGCTCATCATCAGCTTTGTGTATGGTCACACACATACAAACATACAAACACACAGACACACACACTGCCACCGGAGGGATTCTGGTATTTTTGACAATGCAAATTTGAGACATGCTGATTTGACATGAAAGTATATATTTGGAAGTAAAGTTATTCCACCCCCATTGTATATTAGGCTAATTGATCAAATATAGGATTTTTCCACCGTTTGTAATAACCAGAACAGTTTAAATGGCTCAGTATAACAAATAATACATTGTTTTTGCAAAACATAACACTAAATGTTCCGTTTACCTACTGACTACTACAGTCTCAAGATGAGCATCTCTAGTGCTTTTTTTGCTACTATGACCTGCTGCAAATATTGTAGTGACACCAGCTCCTGCCGGCGTTCCTGAGGAAATTTAGCCCTTTCCTCTTGGACAAAGGCTTCTGGTTCCTTCTGGAAGGTCCAATGATGCATATGCTTCAGCTTCCTCGCTGACAGCGAGAGGTTTTCTTCTGAAATATAGTGATGCTTGATGGAATCCATCTTGCAGTCTGCACCAGCAGCGTTCTAGTGCTTGGGGAAGCAAACAGTACCTGAGCATCACTGGTGGTCCTGATCGTAGCGGGAACGATTTTTCTCATGCTCTTGGGTCAGCAGTGGTCCATGGAGACCTGATCTAAATTAAGACCGTTATAGGAAAAACGTTGCAACTTTATTACTAAAGTAAGTTTAAGACTCTCATTTTACTTTGTTATTGCAAATAGCTTAAAAGTACAATTCATATTCCGTATTTTTCCAATAAATATCCTATACATACGATGAATATTAGGGGTTTAATAATAATAATGATGATTTAATCAATGTTTCAAATTGGATCTGTGGAGTTTTTGTCCAAATAAGAATAAGCTAAATGTTTTTTCTTCTCACAACTATCTCATTGTTGCTGTCTTTAATGTAATCCCTCTCTCCTCTCCTTTCTTTGCCATCGATAGGATCTGTCTAAGGTAGATAATATTATCAGACAGCATAGCCGGATGCATGTTTAACAAACACAT
Organism: Lophius americanus; assembly: GCA_037951165.1. NCBI lineage: Eukaryota > Metazoa > Chordata > Actinopteri > Lophiiformes > Lophiidae > Lophius > Lophius americanus. The sequence continues at coordinate 567,017 of JBBDHG010000090.1, read as the reverse complement.
TCTCAGCCTGTGTCGTTACCATGAAACCGTTAGGGGATTTATGAGTGAACAAAACACAAAGGAACGACTCTGTTGTTTACTCTCCTCCAGCCTTGTCCTGCTGGTGTTCCTCAACTTGATGCTCTTCTATAAGCTGTGGATGCTGGAGTACTCTGCACAGTCCTTAACAACATGGCAAGGGCTGCGGCTCCACGAAAGGTACAAGAAAAAGTTTAACACCATTTACATTTTTATCCATTTATTACATTCATAGCATGTTAAATTCATGTTTTGGGGCATATTGTAATTTATAAAAACTCGATCAATGACTGCAGAGAGACTGACTTGAGATCCGCCGCTCTGTCTGTGTCTGTCCGTGTGTGTGTGGGTGTGTCTGTTTGTATTTGCGTTACCCAGTAAACTGCCTCAAACACAGATGGAGTGGGCTCAGCTCCTTGAGGCGCAGCAGCGTTACCATGATGGCGAGCTGCAGAAGTGGAGGGAGATCATCAAGTCATCAGTTGTGCTGCTAGACCAGGTTCAACAAAACAGATTTTATTTTCTGCCTTTGTTTCAGATTATTGGTTGACACTGCATGTGCGACATGATGCAAGTTCAGACACCACTGAGGCTGACTAGTTGTGCGTTGTGTTCGGCCGACAAACTAGGCCTACTCTGAAATCCCCGACGGCGAGGGTATATCCCCAAAAAATCCCAACCCCCTGCATTGTACAAACAATTCCAATTTTCATAAAAACAAAAAAAAGGTCATCCTAGTGAGTAAAATATGAATTAATAGAGAAAGATATGACAAATGCGAAATGGATTTCCTGAAGTTTATTCATATGCACCAAATAAAGCTCCCCTTTGTGTCGGAAATACATAACCGACCACTCCTGCATCAATCCAGTTCTTCCAGGCACTAAGGTCTATGTGGGTATAAAATTTGAAAATGGTCCATGAAATAGTTATTGCTTAATCGCATTAACAATAAGGGTCCATTGGCATGGTTCAGTGTGTGAACCATATAATGTTTTAATACTCAGATCTGCCTCATGCCATACTTTTTAATATTTATTTATTTATTATTGAATAATAAGTTAATACCCTGATTAATAATAATAATAATAATAGCTGATGCAGATCTAGCGTTCCTCTAAACATAAGTTCCTACCTACCTACTATCACTTATGGTATGCTAGAATTAATCTGAATATGCATTACCGCAGCTACTTTCACCCCCACCACAAACCCAGTTGGAGGGCGATATAGGAATGGGTTCTGTTCGTATATTCAAAAACTCTAGTGCAGCCTGGGAAGAGAGGGTTTTAAGACACTGACCATGTTTGAGCAGCATTCCTAGCTCCACTGATGGTACGCTCTCAAAAGTAGCCAGTGGTTGAACCTTACCTTCATATGTTGCAACCCCAAATTATTGCCACCAGTTGCAATAGCTGTCCAGTGGCCGAGTGTAAGAATGAATCTTGAAGGAAGTGTTGTAATAAACAAACCAACATGTTATATACTCTTTTCTGTCTCCTTCAGATGAAAGACTCTTTACTGAACCTGCAGCGGGGCATTGGTTTACGGGACTACAACTCTGAGACTGAGGAGGAGAGAAGTGGCTATCACTGACACCCCAGCAGAAGGCCAAGAGGGCATGCAGTGCAATAAAGGACCTTATTTGTTTATGAACCAGTATGCAGGCAAGATTGAGGGGGAGGCGGGACCAACATCGAGCTGGTCCAGTCGACACAAAGGGAGGAACAGTCGTCAAAGAGGTTAAAAGCCCCAGGACAAGGAAGTAATGGACAGAAACTGCCTCTACCCCACAGAGAAACCGTGGTGTCTTCAACATCACTGAGGCAATGTGGGAAGGTGCAATAATTGCTCCTTCTCTTTACCTATGGAAAAACCATTTCTTGCTATTCTCTTATCTCCAAGTGCATCCTACTGTAAGCCATTTCGACCACACAGTAGCAGAGAGAGTGGAAGAAGAATACTGCATGCATTTAGACAACCTAGCTCCCCTCAGTCAGTGTTAATGTGGTCCAGTTCGAGTCTATATGTGTCAAAAAAAGAACAGAGGACAATGATGGAGTCGAACGAAGAGGGCTCCTTTCAAGTCTTAACGGCTTTTTACACTCTCTAGACTGTTCCAAACCAATCGCTCCCGCGAGGTCGTTGCTGCAGTGTCCCTTAGTAAACCTCCATGTGGTCATCATCAGCAAGTATCGTCCCGCCAGCAAAAGGAAAAGAGGTTGTAGATAGGAGCTCAGCTTCATCCATCAGTCCCCATTGCCTTGTTTGAACCTGGCCTCATCCTGTCAGGGCTGGTTCCCTGTCAGACCGTTGTGTTAAAATATTTATTAAATCAAATCTCAAGACATAGGAGACATAAGCCAGTACTTTTAATCTTATGCATTGTCTGCCCCTTCCACAGTGTTAGCTACCTTACACTGCATTCCTCCTAAACAAGTAGAATGTATTGTCCCACACAAAAAGGGCCATGCTTTGAGTATTCATCTTTGAAAAAGGGATTCTGCAGCCAGAATGATTTAGGGAGACCTATGTTCGTACTTGTTTTATTGATAAACTGTGATTATATCTCTTGTTTCAAATTAGAACAAATTATATGAATAATTTGAAATATTTAATATATATATTTCAATATATATATATATATATATATATATATATATATATATATACAAACATGACCTATATATATTGTTAATTTATGTAAATAAAGACGTTATCAGAGCTCTAGACCAGTTAAAGAATTTCTAACAAAAAGTGTTTTCTCCTAAAAATGCATGCCAGATATGTCTGTGACATGTCCAGTGTGCAAGAATGCTTCGTGCATTTGCACGATTACGTTCGCGTGTGTTTGTGTGTGTGTGTGAGTGAGAGAGTGTTATGTGCATGCGCATGCGTGCACAGGTGTGATATTTTCTACCATTCCACCCATGAATGCTTCTTATTTTTGTCTTTTCTGGCTCCTGAGCCAGGCTGCCTTTTCAGCGCTAATGCATCTGGTTGCCACCTTGCATTAGCGCCATCAGGGTACAGTTTACAATCGAAGAGTTCTGTTCCAAAATGACATATCCAGTATTACAGAATAGGATTATGCCAATTTTTACAACTTAATTAGCCGGTTTATCAGCCAATTAATGTGACATGCTTCGTGGTACAATAGTTTGAATCAATCCTGGTCAACAAAAGTCTTTATTGTCTAAATTTGTGAGCACTGAATGACTAAATGGATATGTTACATTTTGGAAGTGAACAATTCATTTTCCCTCTTTGAGAAAATCTTTGTTAAGTCTTAGCTGAAAGGAGTAGTTTGACATTTTCAAAAATCTTCGTACATGCTGCATTCTTGATGAGAAGTTTGTTACCACTCTCTCTGAGGAAGGTATCTAACTTCTCTGCAAGGAGGTAAAAAGTGTAAATTGTAATAAGTTGATTTTACTTTTTTAAATGCAGAAAATCATCCCTTTTCTATAACAGCTTATTGGGCGAGAAGTGGAGCACACCCTCAAAAAGTCACCAGTTCATCAAAGGGCCAGAACCTACCAACAACCAGGTCCAAAGGTGACCTAAAGGCCAGTTTCTCTCTTTTAACCAATGATTGCTAGTTATGCTTTGTACTTCCTTTGTATTCCATTACATTCTATCTTAAACACAGATGCAGAGTCAATTGTTTGTTTAGATTCTCATTCATCCAGGTCAGAGTAATTCTCGTCCTGTGTAGGGTATACACCACATTGGTTAGGGGTCTGAACCAACACCCATCAGCCCAATAAAATGCAATCTTGCCATCTCTCCCCAGAAAGTTTCACAACCATTCGCCTTTTGAATTACGTCATGCTAATGACTCATATGATAAACAACCCACAGTGGTGCTTGATTGTAAATTGATGGATTACCTGACTTCCCGACTCTTGAATTTTCATATTTAAAAAGAAGTCAAGTTGCTTCTGATGGAAGGAAGGAAGCCAGTCATCCGTGTGTCGTCAAGCTGCACGGCCACATAGAGATGAGTGTCATCAGCATACAAGGAAATGCAATTCCTGGTGACACTTCCCAATCGTAACATGTACTAATTAAAGAATAATGGACCTAAAATGGGTACTTATGGAACCCCACAGTTAATAGTTGCAATACTGTTTGGATATGTGGTTTTCTATATGGACAAAAAAAACGTTCCTCTGCAAATATGAGGTAAACCTATTTGAAACTACTTCAAATAAAATGCTCAGGTACTTAATGTGGCATTCACCATTATTATAAGGTCATCAAAGTCCCTAAGTCCCCGGTTAGATTCACAAACAGGCAAAAGTACCAACCGCTATGTAACCATTCTCGTCAGAAAACCAAATGGCTAAACTTTTCTACCTAAAGAGCGTTACTTTTAGGTTGTTAAAGCCAAATACAGATTTTTTTTGCTTCATTAACTTAAAATGAATGTCTACTTTACCTGGAAACTTTGAGGTAATTTCTTGACATTTTCTTGAAAGTAAATCAACAGTATTACAACTTACAGTGTAAAATCAAAATGTCCCAAGCTCTCCTTTAAAGACACCTAATTCTAATCATATTATATTCTCCCTCCCCACATTTGAAGTGTGTCTTGGATGCAATAAAAGCATGAGAATTAACTGTATGCAACTAATTTGAACCAAAAGAAAGAGGCAGAAATATACCTTCATGAATGATCATGTTATTTTGAATGCCGTATTTATCATGTATGTCATAATATTATATAATATACTGGATTGGGTGAGATGCAGAGCATTGCTTGAGTGTTAGTCAACAGAGACTCCTGACATCTGACTGACTTCCGTGATGAAAACACTTCCAAAATAATAAGAAATACTTTCTTATGTTTAGAAAAAAGAGAAAGTGAAGCACTTTAAAGCCTTTTCAGGTAAAAAAAGAAAAGAAAGAGATGGCAGCGGTCTGGTTTGTAGGTGAATGCAGGGCAGGGGAAAAAGATTTTTGCGCTGTATTTTTGTTAATTTGACAATCACGCTGGTGATTCATGACTTCCAGGCTGGTCAGAAATAGCTGGTTTTTAATCCTGCTGGTATGTTACTTCAAGAAAATAGTGACACGTATGCCTGAATAGTATATTTATGCATTATTGTATTAAATTGATTATATGTGAATCAACATCTCGTCCTAAAGCCTGATCTAAGGGTGAAGATGGGTTATTTGTAAGAGGGAAACAGTCGTGTCTGCCTGCATCACGTGTTACCGACTGATTAAACTGCAGAAAAGCTTCAGGATTGAACACCTACTTTGTGTGAGCCTGTAGAGGCACAGCGCAATGACAACACAGGGAAAACTTATGACCCAAATGTGAGTGTTTGAAAATGTTTTCTGTTTTATAGAAATCACTTTCACAATCCTGGCGAGCTGAAAGATTCTAGCGAGATTATGCTGCGTGTATATGATGGTACAGAAATGTCGTATATGTGATAAAGTGATTGCTTTAAAGACTTTGTTTTTGTGTAAGAGGAATTGGAATTTTTCTTTCATATACTTGAATTCTTTTTTTTTATTTTTTTATTTTTTTTTACCTTCTCATATTGTTTTTGGACGAGCTGTGCTAAATGATTGAAGGTTTCGCTCCCAAATGTTGGTTTTATTCTTATAAATTCATCATTCCCTTTTAACCTCTGTGTTTTTCGGCTGGTACCAACAAATTTCACTCGTGCACATTTAAGCTAATGTTCACTCGCTGCTTTTTTCTTCTTCTTTTTTTCAATGTTTTCTGATGTGCACTCACACAGTTTTCCGCATTTCAAAAAATGATTGTATTAATGCTGCACTGCACAGCTGTGGAACCAAGTTAACGTGAGGGTTTGTACGCCACTGTTTGGTCGCTGAAAACTGATGAACCACATGCTTTTTTCTCGACTTTTAATTGGCATTGGCCTTGCTGTCACAGAGCCGGGCGAGACATCGGCGCCACCCACACGAGACAGAACTAACGACCAGCCTTGGTTGACACACAGTAGGAATCACACAACCTCCTGAAAAACGACCACTGATCAAAAACTCTCCTTTGAGTGTGTCTTCATAAAATATGTACTGGTGTATTGCTGAACAAAATGTATGTGTTTTGTTTTTTGTTTTGTTTTTTAGAAATGTTTTGATCTCTAGAGAGACTTTTAGTGAAATTTATACATGAGATAAATATACTGTAAGTATATGTTTGTGTTTATCTGCAGTGTGTGCACACACTGACAAAAGAATCCAACCTGCGCTGTGCGTGGGTTTCAACTTGCCGATGACTTTGCCTCATAGACTGAAGATGAAAGTGACTTTCTGGGTTCATGTGAAGTAGAGATTGGAAATATGAATAAAAATATATAATGCAGATCATGTTTCTATTTTATTCACAATCAATTTTAACAAAACAAAGTTCTTTTGAAGAAATTTTATCTTATCCCTGAAAAATCTGGGATATTATTGAAACATCATAAGGCAATAAACAAAAGATATTTCATGGATGATTTTCTGATTTCATAACCACATTGACCTTAATGTGGGGAAGAACTGGATTGATTTTGGAAATGGTGAAACCTAGTTTGTATTTGTTTAGGCCAAGGTTTCATCCCCAAGGAAATTCTCATGCCAGACAATGCTCAAAATGACAGTAACAAAATATGCAGTATGTGAGTAAAAGAAAAATAAAGTATAAATATAAGTGGAAATGTAAAAATAAAAATAATAAATGGAGATCTATCGAAAGTTAAATCCCAAAGACTATCCTCTTGCACACTTGGGCAACAGATACTGTTCATATCACACTATTATCCTTATCTTCAGACATGCCCAGTCTCAAATACCTGCTTGACAATCCAGGGCATCAATTGATGTCAGCTGCGTTCATTCAGGTAGCCTCATCCATCCAATCGCTGTGTCCCACTTGCATGATTAGCCTGTCACCATCAGCTGCTGGCCTTAAATATGTCTGGACCGTTCATCATGTTCTCGTGCCCTCCCCTTCCCCCATCTCAGCCTGTTCCTTGGAGATTTGGAGTGGCCTAGCTAAAGTCCAACGTGAATCATATTGAGATTTTGTGGTGGGACATGAAAAGAGAAACCCACCGATGTGGCTCCACTTAATCCGTTCTGCAAAGAGGAGTGGGTTAAAATTACACAAAAAGCGATATCAGAAGATGATAAAGTTATAAGTGCTTGAGGTTAATGCTGCTTATCATTTCAAAGGGAGGATAATTTTCCACCCTGGTGACTAACGTATTGGATAACCCTATCATATAAAAAAAAATGTTGTTGTTGTGACTCAGGTTACGTTTGTAATGCGTTAAATTTTGTTTGGGATACAATATTGTTTAACATGAGATATGCAAAAAATCTGAGAAAATGCTCCTCTACTTTTTTCCCAGATGAGATGAGCATAACAATGCTCTCTCTTTTGGAGAGAACAGTTGGGATTATGAGTTGCTTGATTTCTTGAATACAAAATTTATAAGTAAAAAAATATTATTCTACACAGAAAAGCAGGGAATGAGATGGAGGATTAAATATTAAATTAATTTATAAGGTACAACTTCTTAGTGATTGAAACACACAGCTTGTGCAGATTTTTGACATTCACACTTAATATGACTTCCCAAATAGTAATTATAGTAGTAATATATACTGCTTTCTCAGGCTTGGAGCATCTCTACCTTCATCAGCAGCCTGTTATTTAAGCCTGTCTAATTGCTGGCCACTTTTACAGCGTCTTCCACCAGTAGTTCATTCGTGCAATAGTTGAATTATTTTCTTTATTGCTACATGGTGGCTATAAATTGTCTCTGGATAATAAAATCCCAGTGTGAAATAATCCATCAACCCGAGGAAAGACAGGAAATGGGTGAGGTCGAGGCGTCACTAGAGTAAATCAAGGGGGATGGGACACCGTTACGCGCAGCACCCTACCAGCCACTCACATCCAATGAAGGCTCAGATTGGATTTGCAGGAGGAGATTGACTCCCACATTTCCACCGTGGATCGCAGAGGGCGGGGCTCCTGCTCTGGTTTGACAGCTGCGAAACAGAAAATGTATAGATGGTCTGGAGAACCATGCTGATCCAAGGCATCATCACAAGGAGAGGGGTGGATAATTCCTCACTGTAACCGGCGGATGCCCTCGTAAATCTTGGCCAATTGGAGCTAAAAAATAAATTAAACGAAAGGGGGGAAATTCTAATGTATTGTGCTTATAATCCTGGGATGTGGGGGGCCATGCACCGTGCGTTCTCGTTTCCGATGACGGTGGAGCGCAATCGCACCAAGGAGCGCCTGGAGTCGAGTCTGTCCAGCCTGTGCGAGTTGGAGCTCCGCAAGCAGAGGCAGGAGTGCCTGGTGTTGGGGGCGCTGGGTCTAGGAGACCCCCTGTCCCGGGACAGCTCCAGAGGAGAGCTGGCGTGCTTCAGCAGCTGGGGGCAGGAAAACTTGACTCTGAGGCGTCAGCTGGTGAGAAGTTTGACTGTCTTTTATAGCCTATTCAGATTGCACCGGAGTCTGGGGTTGAAACCTCATGTTACCCCATGTGTGATGTTCCTCTATAATCAAAAATATCTGAGGGCATTTGCAACATGTCCTCATTGTAATCCATTTGACCGTTGGATGGACTCTCGGTTTGTGCTGCGCCTTTTGTATGGAGGTAACCTATATCTGTAGAAAAAAAAAGTTACTCAACTTGATTAATAGGCTCTCTGTTTGAAAGGATGTAACGCTTCTCTGTGCTTTGGGCTGGGATTTATGCCTGTGGGCAACGAAATCAGGGGGTGGAGCGCCCGCCGTTTGTGACACAGAGCGACTATTTAATGGCCCATTGTTCCCTCATCAGGACTTTTGTGGCTTTTACTACCTAACAAGCTCCTATTTGCGCTTTTTTTGTAGATCATGAAGGAATAATTTATTCCTTCATATTGTAGACTGATGTTCTAGGTTATTTTTATATCCCACAATCATCATCCATATGACCGGTGAGGCTTTTCGTGAGCATGAACGTGTGTTCTACTCTGCACCCATGTGAGGATGAACATGACAATTAAAAACTGGAATGATCTAAACATTATGTCTCCTGCAGAAAGTTTTACGCACCAGTGAGCATGGCCCTAAATCTTTCTTTGTCCTTAGTTTGTGTTTTATATTTCATATGCTGCTGATACGGAGAATTTAATTCCATGACTTGAGTTGGGATCCTGCTCTCTCGCATCCTGGATCCGCGTCGATAAAACAGGAAGCCATTATTAAAAGAGAGTGAAAAAGAAATTAAATCAGCCGCCTCCTCTTCACACCTCCCTCTCTCCTCCCTCCTTCTCCGTCCGCCCAAACAATAGGCGCATATGGAGCTGAATACTAATGACTGAGACCCCAGTGCGAGGATAAGGCACATAGGTGGCCCTGCACACATGATGGCATGGTGGGCACTGTGCTAGTCTTTAATCTAAGTCTGTGGATCGCTTCTGAGATTCTGGAAATTAAGTTAATTTGAAAATAATTTCCCCATAAATCATAACAGTAGTGTGAACTAGTTATAACTTATGCACAGACCATCTCTAATCAACGCACCTCCTCTGGTGCTGCAAGAGGTACTGGTACCAGTGCGTCCACACACTGAAGGGAAACAGCCATTTTCAAGACGAGTGAAGGAGTGACACCCGTTTCCCCTCGGGGTCGCATGTTTCCATTTTCTACGGAGCTGTGCATCTGTGGGTCGATGTTTATTAACTGTTGGGTTTATCCGAGCGTGCGCGTAATTACAAACCAAATCCCCCTATACGATTTAATACGGAATATTTCCCCCAACAAGAATCTAATGGAAGTCTCAAATCAAGATATCTGGTCCCAATCTTTGTCAGAGACACATCCTCAATCATTGCCCATGTAGGGTAAAGCTCCAAAATGTGCATGAGTAAATAACCCCTGGGAGATGCAGTGGAGTGTGTGTGTGCCTTGAGCTGAATGTGGCCTCAGATCTGCTGAGGGGCCGCCTCTCCCGGTGTGCTGCTGAAGGTGTTGACAGCTGTAGGACGCCAGACAGCAGCTGCAAAAGCATGGGGCTCTCACCTCCTCTAAACTACCTACTGTGTGCTTGCAGGGAGCAGAAGTGGGTGCAGGGGTGTGCACAGGGGTGATTCTAGAGCGTTTCTAAGGTATAGTGGCTCATAGAGTTTGTCCATGAGTGTAATAGACATGTGTCCTCCAGAAGGGTTGTGTGCATGCCTTCACTAGGTCTTGCTTTTTTATTTAAGCCTTTGCTGCTGTGTTCGCCTGTGCAGAAAGCATCACATCCTTAGTGAGACCATAGAGCTGTTAGTATACTCAGCAGTGATTCTTCGCTCAAGTGGATCACTGGATGGTTTCCTCCGCTTTGTTCAAACGCAGAACGGTGACAAATAAAAGTCTGTGTGAGGTTTGGCCTATTTCTACCCACAATGAGATAAATTAGCTTCTGAAAATACACACAAACATTAACACAGACCTAACAGTTTGCAAACACTATTCATAAATGTCAGTCACTCGAGAGCAGTCTGGTGCACGTCTTTCTTCAGAGGCTCCATTCACAGCCAACCCACCCTGCTGCCTACAAGCCTGTGTGCATGTAGGACAGAGCCGGAGCATGCTAATGAGTCCCATTCATTATGGATATGTAAACACAAGGTACGTGTGTGCATGCGTGTGTGTGTGCATGTGTGTTTGTGTTGGTGTGTGTGTGTGTGTGCTTGTGTGTGCGTGTAAGCAAACCTCTGTAAGACTAGAATTTATCATTACAATTTTACGAACCTCATTATAAGACAGCATTTGAAGGATTTGGGTATATTTGAAGGAAAGGGGAATCAGTGGGTTTGTTGAGTGAGTGTGCTTCTGTGTGTTTCTGGCCTCCCACAGCTTGCAGAGTGTGCAGCCAGTCACAATGTTGTTTTCATTATATAGGCTCCAGCCTATAATGGCATGTGTGTCCTTTTCAACTTTTTCTCCACTGGTGACCCGTTAAAGTTTATTCTAATATTTTTAATCCTCCTCTTTACAGCGTCCATAACCTGACTTTTCCTTGGTTGCCAGTAATGTTACGTCTGTTTCAGTCGTGTTTCTTTACTCTTTGAGGCCATAAAATGTTTGCCTTCTGAGTCTTGTATATGGTTATTTTCCACTTTCATTCAAAATTGTTCATCAGTAACACATATTATTTTATTTGCCAGAATTTAATCATGTCAGTTTTTTGTTTTTTTTAATGAACTGAATACAAAAGCTGTTTGTAAAAATGGCATATGCTGATTTTAACGGCAATATTTTATTTTATTTTAATATTTTATTTCATTTAGCTCCAAATTTTAAATCTAAATCTAAAAGTTGTATCTAAATGTCAACTTTAAAACGTAATCTAAATGTTGAATCTAAACGATTAGAAAATATGAAACTGGAGACACTGACAGAAGTACCAAAATAAAAGCTTGATGAAGAAAAAAACTTCAATTTTAAATGCGGCCCTTTTAGCAGGAAGGAGGTTTTGGAGCTAGTCCTGGGTGCTTAAGAACAAACAAATGCTCCTGGGTTAAAAGCAAGAAGCAGTGACGCCAGAGACTGGTGGCGGGATTTTTATAGCAACCCAGACATTTTTGTCAGCCATGTTTGAAAGGCCTAAGTGAGCGAAGGTCTCCTCTCATCAAAGTTCCTAAAAGCGTGTAACTTAAGAGTCACCATACCTGGTTTGTCGCTGAACCATTCAATAAAGTTATATGTGTTTTTTGTACCACTTTGGTTCTAAAGGCGCTACTTTTATCGCAGATAAAAGTGTATTTTCTTCATCGAGCTGACGTCAGTTTAAATTTGCATATTTTCTAAACATTTAAATTTAAGATATAGATATAACCTTAAGATTTAGATATAACATTAGGAGCTAAAAGTGGCAAAATGTTGCTGTTAAAATGAGAATATTAAAATTTTTCCAACTTCCACAGTGTGGTATTATTACTTTATTATTGTTTTGCTGTGAACTAAATTTTGTCAGATGAAAGTGGTCGACACCATTCAGATACACACTTGGCTTTTAATTCTTTAATCAAAACTCCCATTTCATTACCTCTGCTCAAAGGAGCACTGAAGAAAAATGTAGCATTAATGAGGGAACGTTGAGTTTCAAAACGTTGTCCTAGATTCACCTGCTGTCTTTTTGATGAAAGTGCGGGTGGTCCTGATGAGTTTTGCACCCGTTGTGTAACGGCTCACTTTAATGGCTAGGTGAGACCGGCTGCACCGTGTCCTCTATCTCCCCATCCCCCACCGCCCTGGAGGAGAAGATGCAGTGAAACAGTAATGATACAGTGTGCAGAGTGTCAGGGAACCTGCACGAGACCATTAATAATAGAGTCCGTTCCTCTGGCTCATTATGAAACACTGCGTTGTGTTTGGCTGGTTTGTTCGTGCGCAAATGTTTGTTTTAAGCATATTACAATTTTAATACCATCACTGCAGCTTTCTGAGCGTGAGCATATCTGTGTTCTTCTGTGGGCCTGGTAGCAAGCGATCAATAGCTTGAATCTGCATCATTGATTACTTGATTTCCAATTGCCACCCCTCCTCCAAGCTATTTCTTAAACCCACACAGGTCATTATAAACAAAGCTCCCCCCTCTCGATCTTTGCCGCACAACACCATGTTGGTGACGCTTTGTTTATACTAAGACAATAAGAGCCCTCGCCGAGACAAAAGAAATGACAGTGTTTGTGCTGAAGAGGTTGTGTGGGAAGCCTAGGTTAGCTTGGGTCAATTGCCCCTCAAAAGCATTTGTATCATGACCGTATTTAGTCTGCAGGACAAAAGAGTCGGACCTCAAGCACGAATTGACGAGCTCAGCAAAAGATCTCTCTGCCACAGTACACTTTCCTGCTTTCCAAGAATTTTTCTGTTGACGGATTCTAGGTTTCTAGAAGAAAACAAATACACCAAGACACAAAGGACCTGCTGTGTCGTGATTGAAGAGAGGAGTAATTGTTACAAAGTCCAGCAGAAAGGACAATACGGAGGAAGGAACAAGCGTGAATAGTCATTGCAGGGCCTCTGTACGGATTTACTTCGGCACATGCTATAACAAGCTTCCACTTTCTATAATAACATTGTGATTTATAGTAGGTATAGTGCTAACGTCGATAAGGATACTTTTTTTTGTCTTTAATTAATTGAAAGTCGTTACCCATCCATCCAAGGATTGCCAAGATTGATCACTAAAAAACACTAAAAGCCTGAAGTTAGTGCTAAAGCTAGAGGTCAGTGGGCTATGGTCACTGGTTATGTCTGTAAAAATTAGACCAACGCTGTCGTCCCTGACAGCAAGGGTAGAACCCTAAAAAAAACACAGGTTTTCGTAAAAGAAAGTAAAATATGAACTTTTAATGTAAAATATGTTAAATACGATAGACATCCTTGAGTTGAATCATAAGCACCAAATTTGGAGAAAAAAAACAGTTTATGAGGGCATTGCTGAAAAACAGTGTTATTCATAAAAAAGCTCGCCCTATTGAGTAAAATATTAAACATATACAATATAGATCTCCTCAAGTCCATTCAAATTACCCAAATTTGGCCTAAAACCAATGGTTGACAAATTATGGGATGGAGACTATTGAAGCTAAAGCTCCCCTTATATTTCCATACCTGAAATATAAAACCAACCTGTCCCTAAATCAATCCAGGTCTTCCTAACAATAAGATCTATGTGCGTCTAAAATAGGATATTTATCGAGTAAAATAAGAACTACTAGAGTAAAATATGATATTTAAAAGATAGAACTCCTTGAGCCGATTCATAGGCATCAAATTTGGACTTAATATAGAACCAATGGTTAGGAAGTTGTGTCTGAAAAATTGTTATTGTCATAAAAAGCTCCCCAGTGAGTAAAAAATGAAACACTATAAGATTAAGTCAAAAATAAATATTAAATAGACCTCGTTTGGTCGATTCATGTGCACCAAATCTGGACTAGATTGGACAAATGGTTGAGAAATTATGGCCCGACAATTTTGGCGATTAAGGTCCTCCTGGAGTCAGAAATATACAACCAAACTTTCCCAAAAGTACTTCAGCTCTTCCTCGCACTAAGGTCTACGACAGTACGACATTGAGAATGTTCCATGACGTGGTTTTTGAGTTAACACGGATATTCTGCTGCCGCGGACGCGGCGCCCACGAAGATTCCATAATATTCCCCGACTTTTCTGGGATATAATCGTAAAACTTGATAAATCAGTAGGAAAAGTATTTCTATCCGGACCAAAGTGGTTGAATCCCCGACAGATCAACATCTCACACCTTGAACCGTGCTGCAAAGCCATTTTTAAGTGTTCGCTCACCGAGATCAGTAGAGCTTTCCATAAACAGTGGTGCAGGCAGACAAACGTGCCAAACACCACAGACTATAGCAGTTGTCTGACAGGCAGTCCATCATAGTAGGCTTGTTAGGGAAAATTGTCACTTTGCTTCAAGGACAAGCTCAGTCTTCTGGTAATGAAAGATCCTAAATGAGACCTGAGGGTCAGCAGCATCACCTCCTGCAATATAAAGTAATTTGGTGGGTGTGCATGTAAATCTGTGCGCATCCAACTGTGTGTGTGTCAAACCAGGAGGACGAGCTTGTTTTCAGATGTGTGTGAGATGATGTCAACACGAGATGCGTCCAGAATGACTGGATGACGTAGCATGTCAGAATTCAATGATGTGTTTTTGAATATTCCGGCACCTCCGTCTCTATGAGAACTGATTCTCCTTGGACGTTCAAAGTGAGATCTCTATTGTCGGTCAATTTTCCTGATTGAACAAAATAAAATAAAATTTATTTATGAATATCATATCACTTCGAAAAATATCTGTTCCTTATTTTCATTTGCTATGAATTTGATTTTTATATACTTCTATGATGGATATTTCATAACCATCATAACCTCCTTGGTCGCCATTTTCACACGTCTCGTAAGCCCCTCCCCCTTCTACTATGTAACCAGGATGGTGACCATTAAGGGTGAGAAGGATCCAGCGTTCCACTGGTTCCACCTAGTAACAGAAACTAAGCTTAAGCTTAAAGCCACTGAGTTGTTGCACCGGATAAACGCACTGACCCGCTAACTCTCAAAGTCGGAGGGATACCTGTTGTTGAACACTCAGTCCATTTATTTCCAATTAAATATTCTGTGATATTCAGTTACATAATGTATGACTCCATAAACAATTAGATTAGCAATGATTCATAATCGTACCTGACTTGCAGCTAGTTTACTAACCTAGTAAAATACATTTTGACATACTTGTTTGTGAGAACTTAAACTGTAACCAAGCCAGGGTGAGATTACAAACAGCAATGGTTCTGAAAGGAAATGGATGCGCTAGCGGTGAATGTATGCATGACTTCCTACTCTGGAGGATGGTAAACCATGTCAGCAACAACACAGTGTTGTTGTCATCTCTCCTCTCTGATGGCTCGGTTTTACCGCTGCTGGCTGCTGCAGCTGCTGGTGCTGGTTGATGATGACAGCGCTCAGTGCCAAAAACCCCACCAGTCCCAATCTGAAACGAAATGGATACTAATCCAATCTATGACCACATTTGAAAGTGACTCTAATTTGATTTTTTTCTTTTGTTCACACATGCCAAAACAAATAATCAAATTGCACAATTGCTGTGAAAAAAACTAATTGAGTCATTTTTAGTGCATGTGAGCATCCTTTATATGTGACAGCGCTTAATGTACTAATGACATTTCCAGCGCGTAGCCAGCCCCGCACACAGTCTGATGCACTGGATTTGACTCTATCCCCCCGTGACCATGCAAATGGTTCTAAAAAATGGATGGATTTATATAAGCATTAGTTTCTCGTGTTTATAATTGAAGCACAAAGATGAGTGTCTCCGTTGTGTTATTTTTTTCAAAGACTTGTTTCTCTTTGTTTATGAAAAAAACACAAGTCTTTATATCTGGATAGCTTGCATGTGTCTGCGTTTTACCCCACACCAAACCCACACATGAAAGAACCCCCCCCCCCCCCCCTAACCTTGAATTATTTATGTTCTGACTCACCACATCAATGTTCCGTCTACTCACTGAAGAGAGCGCAGTGACAAATATGGATGCTGCACGCTGACGCAGTGATGATCTATGACGGTCATGTTTGTGTTTTATTCTCCAGTGAGCAAAAATGTCGAAAATAAATGAGTCTAGTTCTATTTTGATAGTTTTTGCCTTGACTCATTTGGGCCATTTCATTCCTAGTTATAGGAAACTACTTTTCGTACATACACCGATCATCAAAAAACCGAAAAGTCTCTGCCGCCGTCAGGTCTGCTGGCGCCGCAGATCCTTCATGTTAACACAGACCTTAGTCTGTCTTGGTTTCCCACAGGGGATCTTTATATCCAAATCTTTCCGGCTAAAATGTTTCAACTGTATGTCAGATTTTGTCCAAATTTGGTGCAAATGAATTGATTCAAGAATATCTATCTTGTGAAAATCATATTTTGATTGACTAGTTCATATTTTACATGAAAAACACAGTTTTCTTTATACTCAAAAACTATTTCAAGGATCATTTCCAATGTCATGCCCCTATAGACATTCATGTGAGGAAGAACTGGATGGATTTTAGCAGAGATCACTCGCAAATTTCTGAGACTAGGGGGAGCTTTATTGCCAAAAGTTTTTGGTCCATAAAATCTCAAGCATTGTTCCAATTTTGTATAAATCTGATGCATAGGAAGGGACTCTATCTATACATGTCAGATTTTCACATTTTAATCATTGGGGAGGCTTTTTTTTTCTTTTTTTTTTACGAAAAACTCTGTTTTACAGACATACCTCAAAGACTGTAATGGATCATTTTCAAACTTTATGCCACCATAGAGATTTGGGAAAGGTAGGTTGTATATTCTGACTTTAGGGACATAATTACTCAACCATTGGTCCGATTTAGTCCAAATTTGTTACAAACATATCATCTCGAAGGGATCTATCTTGTTAATATCACTGGTTATCCATATTTTAATCCAATACTTGATATTATGCTCATTAAGGAGCCCTTTTCATAAACAATACCCTTTTATTTTGAGGGGTTGAAATTAACGAATAGACCCTTGTTGTCGGGGACGACAGCAGAGTTCTAGTTGTACATATGAACCACTGACAGGTGAAGACAAAGTTACAATTATTAACCAGTTATTTGACTTCCAAATAAATGAGCACTGGTGAGCAGCCGTAGAAACAAGCAGCGTGAGCAGCTGACAACTGTCATTTGCTGTTTGAACTGTCCACTCTGATGAAATCTGCGCTCACACTGTATCCATCCACAGGCAGAACATGCAAAGAAGACCAAGGTCGGCAGATGCGTTTCATCCACCAAGGCTAACCGTTGCTTGACTGTGATTTTCAGCATAACAATAAAGGTGTGTGTGTGTATGTATTTTTGCATTTCAGAGTGCCCTTCAGAGCTCGCCATGGGGCTTAATGCAAGCTCTGGAGCAGCAGGTGGGAGAGATGAGGATCAACATTGATGATGGCTGCGGTGATGGCGCGATGGACATAGGCAACAGTCAGCCGAGTTCTGGTACTTGCTCAGATTTTTCTTAATCCCATATCTGACCTGATTTGAGATGTTTCTAAATGTTTTATTGCCATAGGATATTTGCCCTATACAGCAAAACTCTCCAGATTTTTTGAATATGCCTGGAATGAGTTTAGAATTGATTGATGCTCTCATAGTTCATTCATGCTCTCCTTACTTGTCCATTTTTTGTCGGCATTTTGTGTAATTTGGTAATATATGGCCTGTATGAACTTAGTTTAGACAGCTAGAAGAATCTCTGAGCTGCTCATATCCTCACGCTTTTCTTCTGTCAATGTAATTCCTAGGTTTCTATGAGGTGAGTGAGAGTCAATCATCGAAAGGAAGATCGTTTTCCACTGAGCCCACAGAGATGGTTTCCTCCTGGGCTTACACCAAAGACAGGCCAAAGTCTGTGGGTAAGAAAAGTGGGGGTACAATTAGATTTCTACGCACACATCCTCAAAACTAGCAACATATTCATAAAACATTCCGGATCTATGTGTAAGTGAAGGAGAACAAAACTAGCAAATAATTAGAGGACAGTTGGGATCAGAGCATACACAGAATATTTTCATCAGGAGCACAATTACCTTTTTCAGCATCTTTGGCAAAAGGAGTTGTTCTTTTGGATTAGACAACATGGACTATTTTTTGCTCAATGAAAAAATGATCCATTGGTGCCCGTGACCCATTTGTCTGGCCAAAACAATTTGGCTCTCGTCAAAGTTCTCCAGATTCCTTTCCTTCCCTCTCAATCATTGTTTGAAGTCCGAAATGCGGTCAATATCAGAGGAAATTCTTTTAAAAAAAGCTGTTGTGGCCACAGGTGAAACAGATGCACACATCATTATAGTCTTATTAGCTTTCATAGTCCATCCTAGTTTATACGACCAGGTTTTACAGTCCCTGAAGATCATTGTTGATTCGGCTCGAACTTCCTGATGTTAGGAGACAGCCTTGCCCACCGGAGGGTGTTGTTTGGACACATTTTCAAATGTGTGACCTTCAAGGCTTCTTGTTATAATATATTTACGAAAAAGAACTTTTTCTGACCTTTCTAACATTTGGTTTTATCTTTTGTGGTGGGCTTTCATCGTAAAAACGCTACAAAACCCGAAGATTTAGAGAATCATAGATCAGAATCATGAGACCCTGTCTGTTGTTTTCTTTTGCCAAAAACTAACATCATGATTACACATCATCAGCCAGGTTATATATCAGGGGGTTATATGATGATTGACTTTTGGTGTTTGACAAGACATCTCCAAAAGTTGTGAAAAATAACAATTGAAAAATTTAAATAAAGGTACACAATATGGGGAACTCAGACTAGTTTAGTCCAGATCTGTATCATAATCCAGATCAGTGAGATTAAAACATATATTTGGAGTGGGCAAAAGGGAAATACTATGCTAATGAGGAGGGCGGTGGAGAGAGGTGACATCAAGCACATTCATAGGCATTGAAATGGTTTGCATGTATCTGTGAAAAGAAGAAGTTATCCCTAGGTTAAGAAAAAAGAAATCTGAATCTGTCATTATTTAAGATCATATTTGCATTGATAAACTACAGATGATAAAATGTGTGACCCTCAATCCTTCGAGTAAGTTTCCAGGGTCCATGAATGTGGTGGTCTCACTTCATTAGACATGAGGAAGATTATCATCATGACCATATCAGCGATGAACTGATGAAACGATACACTTAACTCTGGCAGCTACAGCTGGAGGAGGTCGTGTGGTCGATGTCATTTATTTGGCTGTGTGTTTGTATGCAGGATAACTCAAAATGCGTTGAACATATTTCATTAAATTTCTGTAGAAAGGTGTGTCCTATAGTAGAGAACAGGCTTTGGGGCTAATGCCATTTTTTTTTCTTCAAATCCTTCTATGGCAATGCCATTATCTGCTTTGCCTTAAAAGATATTACCTGGTGGCCAAAGCTTAATAAGCCGTAAAGACTTATCATCTCGTGGGAATGAGTTATTAAGTCGTGGCCACGAGAAAAGTGGAAGTTTTTCTTCATTGTCACCTTAAAGGGCTCCTTAAATTTGTCCTGGGTTTCACCATAAAATCATGGGATAAAAACAGAATACACAAAAACAAACATCATCCCAACATTCACATTCATAAAAAACAATCAAGTACGACTTTGACCGTTGACAGCATTGACCCCAGTATAGTCAGGACTCCACACTTTGGAACAAAGGATTTCTTGTAGATGTTTCTGAATGCCATCAATATTCTATAGCACCTACCTGAGGGTTAAGGTTCAAATTCTTTTTTAAATTGATGACATGCTTCATCAATGATTCTGTCAGCTGTAAACATTAGGTGTGAACAGCTTTAGTGGTTTTTATGGTTTAAATGTTCCTCAGAAGAATAAACTGCAGAAGGTTCAGATTGAGAAGATAAAATGTTTTCTATAGGGCTTTTATACAAAACTTCTAGAACTAGCTCAAGTAGGATTCATACATTTGTTTGCTAGATGTTTGCACTCTTTGTGTGCTCTCTAGTTTCAAAATCCAATGCAGATCTTTAAGAGGCCTGGATACCAGCAGAGGTTGGCCAAGGTGATCTATTCTAACTTCAGGGAAAAAATCTTTACCTTTTTTTGTTAATCTATTTCATATAAATTCAAATATTTCACTGTTGTCGGTGATCCACTTTGGCTTTGGGGGATATTTGTGCTCTTTCTGGTTTGTCGGTGTGTCATTTTTGTTATAGTATTGTGCAGTAATGATGCGTCTGACTCTCCTGAAAATAGTATTATTTTCTGATTTTAGGTGACCCCTTCATGCTCATTGGAGAGATTGATGTATCACTCCAGCGTAGCACCCTACCACGCTCTTTCTCCGCCCCTTACCCACCCCTGGAGGGCATCGCTGAGGAGGGCACAGCAGTGGAATCCTGGCAGTGGGACGCTAGCAGAGTCGATCAAGCCTGGCAGCAGCAGCCTGAAGAGGATCAGATCACTGAGGAGGACTACCAGCAAGCCATGAGGGTAGAGGGTTACATCCTAAGTCTCATTCAGCGTCATACCCTCCCACCAAGGCCCTGTCAGCCTCGCACCACCCTGAACCCAGAACCCCCATACTGCAGTGCCTCCGGACACAGCTCCCTACACAGGAGAGCTCCATGTATCACGGCAGAGCAACGCCTTCCTGACCCTCATCTCCAGACCCAGGTTGACCTTTTGGCAAACCCTAATAGCCAGGGCTGGGGTTGTGACCTGTTGGAAGGGGAGGCTTGTGGAGGAGAGGCCCCATCTTTGGAGGAGGACTGTTATCTGTCTCTGCCCTACCCCCAGTCCAGGCCACACTCCCTGGCTGAGAAGCTACCATCACCTTTTCCCTCCCATGACCCCAACCGGGGTGTTGGGGCTCTTGACCTTTTTTGTGAACCCCCATCCCCCCAGCATTACTTGCATCTGCAACCTCCTAGTAATCACAAAAACAATTTGCTCGATACCCAGTATATCCCTGGACAAGGCTGCCAAGGTCCTGTGTGCTCCCCCAGACACTACAACCCTGAGCAGCCCCAGAAGTCCAACCGTGCTCAAACCTCTCCCGACCACTCAAAGTCCAGAACAACTAAGAAGAGCCACATCGAGCGACAGAGGGCGAAGAAATCAAGCAATAAAACCAATCGATCCCAGTCTGAAAATAGCCTCCTGGGCCAGCGAACACTGCCTGAGCGGAGGTACAGCACCACAGAGAGGCACCAAGGCCGAAGGGATCTCGTTCAGAACCAATGCCAGATCACTGGAGCGCAGGTGAACCACGATGGCAGCCGGCGTTGGTGCTCAAACCTGGAGCTCAGCCAGGATGAGGGAGAGACCCTAACAGGTCAGCCACATAGACCACCGCCACCACGAAAACCTCGCCATGGTCATTCTTGTACCCATTCCCAACCTCAAAACTACCACCACCAACAGCAGATCCAGCGCAGGCACCCAGACTTTCAGGAGAGGGCACCTCTCTGTCAGGAAGAGGAGGGCTGTGCTGGTGCTGCCCCAGCAGAGTCTGAGTCCAGTATGAGTGAAGTGTATTCCCCAGCCTCCAGCTCTCTGTCAAGTGACTCAGAAGAGAATGGGGGGCTAGTGTGGCCCCAGCAGCTGCTGCCACGCCTCGCTTCTATCTCTTCCTCATCCTCACCATCATCACAGGCCGCTGCTGCTAACGCTCCTTCTCAACCAAAAGCCTTTGTCAAGATAAAAGCCTCCCAGGCTCTCAAAAAGAAGATCCTCAGGTTCCGCTCGGGGTCCCTCAAAGTCATGACTACTGTTTGAGGAAATGGTAAAACTCACATCCATTCCTACTGCACTATGAGGCAATTGAATATTATGGCTGCTTTTTAGTCACTGATCACGTGTTCACTAATTAATCGTTCGACCTACCTCTACAGTATGCTCTTAGTGGGAGACATTTACATTGACAGCAGTGATTAAAGGTCTGCTAGAGATCATCTGTCTGTAGTATCTAGTTTACTCTAGCATATCCCATCAGTCACTAAGCTAATGGCCATTATCCTGCTCTAATGGAGGATAATTAATAAGATGTAAATTTACACTGTGACTGAATATGCGGCCAGTTTTTATTGATGTCTGTTGGGCTTACAGTTAATTAATCATAGATTCATATGCCATTATTTCCTACTGTGTAGAGCGAACAAAATTCACTTTATTATTTTTTAACACCAAATGTCTCAATTAAATTGTTTCATGGTACATAGGTAAGTTTAGATTTCCGTTATTTGATTGGTCCAACATTACAAAAAGACCTTATTTATTTGACCAGAATAAAAACCCACTAAACATTCATTGAATATTAATTTCATGTTTTAAGAAACATTTTATACTCATTTTCTCATTTATACTCACCAACATTTTTCATGGTTGGTTGGATAAATAAAGTCTCATTAGGTGTCATTATCATTTAAATTTCAAGTAATTGTACCATTTGAGATCTTCCAGCAAATAAACATGTAACAATTCACATTCATATTTATTTTTCTTAATCTCAAATTTCGGTTGAGTACGGGATTTCTTAATTGTTCATTAAACTCAGCACAGTCGTGTAAACCGTGGAATCACACTGAATTGAACTTACCTCTCTTTTTCTACTAGCTGCTTTAGGGTCCAATGAAGAGGAATCTTTGAGTCAGGATATAGTCGAGGCCACAGTAAGGGACCAGTGTACATACATGCATGCACATATAAACTGTGTAAGAGCACAGCTTAATTGTAACACAGAGACACAGACTCTTGTAAAAAAAATGTATGTTTTGTATAGACCATTATGTGGCCTTGTTTTGGATGAATGTAACTTGTAAATAAAGGCATATATTGCTCTAAGTCCTTCCCTTTTATTGTTTTAATTATTTTTTAAAGTTGTGGGCATAATGCAACAATATCAGTCAAAACATATTTTAACTTTGCTTTAATTATATATAATGAAATAAAATGGTAAAAACATGGGCAATTTACATTTCTTATAGTGACTTCTCTGGAAATGCCAAGTTCAATCTGAATTCCTTTTATCTAATAAAGCCGCAAAAGCCACTAATTTGTTTATTTATTTGAATTTGTATCTGTTATTCAATTGTCTTTGGTGTCACACTCTACAAGCAATGGGTCTTCATCGTCATGCAGTGGATCAGCGCTTTAACTCCCTCATGTGGTCTATGTGTAACCGCAGCACTTTATATATGGACCTTATATGGAACTGCAAACATCTGATCTAGAGCAGAGGAGTTCTTCTTTCCTTTTTCCTACAAAAAGACAAATTTACTATACATTTATAACCAAAAAATGCAAATGATTAATGTCTTTTAAAAACATACTTACATGTACCAAACGTGATCGTATAATGTTAATATTATTGAACAAAAACAGTCAGAGAAAGATCAACTTTACGTCCTATATAAAACAATATATTAACTAACATGAACATATTAATGCCTACCTGGTGTGACAATAAAAGGCACTCAGTCATCACAGAGTATCATGGAAATGCACACATCTGATCATTGTAAAAAGACATAGTTGTATCATTTATATGAATTGGAAGCGTCGCCTCTTAGAGTTAGCTATAAAGCTCAGGATTAGCTAGATTGCAGCATTAGCTCCACATCAAACTCACCTCGTGATAAATTAAGTAACTTATTGCTAACAAGGTCCTGTAAGTTTCACATCACATTTTATGGTGCATATGATCAAAATGGATGTCACCGATATCTGCAAGAAGGATTTTGAAGCAGTAAAGATCTAAATAGCGAGCGAAGAAATGCTAACGCGCACAAACGTTTAAGCGCGCATTAATTATGAATAGTGGATAGTATTAAATAAAATCAATATCATCTCAATATCTAATTTCCCCTCAAAAACTGGATTTGTAGTACACAGTATCATACAAAAATATTTCTGCATCCTCTATCAATAATGATAAGACCCGTCCACATTGTAGGAGTAAAAAAGCGAAGCGTTACACATGTAGTTACTTAATAGACACTATTGCTCAAAGGAAATGCTGCAAATTTGCTAACAGTTCCTTATATGCCATCGTGACTATTAAAAGCATCTTCCTTTAAGTTCTAATGCAACTGTTCCTTTAAAAAAAAATAGTTCTGCAAAAAGCTTATTATAACTTGTTTTTCTTAACACTCAGACACCGTGGTTATATGGTATCATCCACTTCAGGGCAATAAGCAGAGTGTCCCTATATCAAGGATTGACTTCCTCAGTAACGCCTCACATTCAAATTCTAACAAGCTCCTGTATTTCACAGTGTGTTCCTTTAAATTATAACAGGAAAATTGATATTTATACCACAGAGTCAGAGTCAGTGCGGTGTCCTGCAGTGCATGAAAACCTTGATTTATGATGATAAAACTACAAGAAAGGAACCAAAGAAAGGTGATTAAACAAGATAACTTGTCTAATCTACTTGCAGGTCTAGAGTCCTAGACCTCATGAGCTCTGTTTGAGGTTAAGCATCACTGGATCATCAAACATAAGCTTTCCCCTTTTGACAGCTAACAATCGCTAATTTAAACTATGTTCAAGGCTACATTTACCAAAAATATATACATATTTGCCCCGTCAGGTCTAACAATGCTCCTGGCTGAAAACATCTTAAGAAAATTGCCACATATTTATAAGAATAGCAAAACATCAAAGTCATACACTTTCACATTTTAGTTGTGTCCTTGATAACCATTGAGCTCTTGGTTTCGTTACTGACGCTCATTTTATATGCAGGGTCCTCGCTGATGAAGTTGAGCATATTGCGCAGGGAACGGTTCATGCTGTCCTTGAACCCCCGACCCAGACACACATAGAGCAGTGGGTTGAGGCAACTGTTGAAATATGCCAGGCAGAGACATAAAACATGTGCAAAGTAAATTTTGGGGTGTTGACTGGACGTTCGGGGGATGATCAAGTAGAGAAAGTCCACAATGTGTAATGGAAGCCAGCACAGAAAGAAGGACAGCACCACAGAGATGATGACCCTCGCTGTCCGCTTGGAGCGGTTTCGACCACGAGAGAGTCCACTTTCTGATTTCTTGTACACCACAAAGTGACAGACCACTATCGCCAGGAAAGGTAGGAAGAATCCCAACAGGAAGCGGTATGAGGTGACGAGCCAGGCGCTGACTACAGTAAACACCGTTGAGCACTCCTTCTTTTCTACACCTGCCTGGATCTCCTTGGTATAGACAAACTGCGGGATGCTGCCGATCAAGGCTAGGCTCCACACAGCAACGCAGCCCCAAGCAGCGTATTTAGGTCGCCGTTTGTTCTGACACCAGATGGGCTTGCTTACCAGCATCCAACGATCCACACTGATCAAAACCAGTTGCAGCACACTGCAGTACATCAGCAGGTAAAACACACCTTTGACCACTGTGCAGGCCAGCGAACCAAAATGCCATTGGTCATCATGGGCCAGAGGGACCATGAGTAGAGGAAGGGAGAGGCAGCACAGAAGATCAGCCAGGGCCAGGTTGAGAAACCAGATGGAAGTGACAGAGCGGGGCATGCAGAACCCCGTCACCCAAATCACCAGAGCATTTCCAGGAACACCCAGCACCACCACAAGGCTGTAAAGGATCAGAGCCACAATCTGTATCGGTTGAATCTCGGGTGTCAAAATATCAGGAATATCAGGAAGTTTGTAGTCCGTGTAGTTAAAGTTGAACTCAAGATCATTGCCTTCATTGGATACCATGGCTCCTAAAGCTGTAAATGATAAGTTGTCAAACATTATTAGCACTTTGAGATTTAATCCAAATGTAAATTGCATTATAAATTAAATGTATTATTATTATTATTATTATTATTATTAAACATTTAAGTTTATATCCTTTCTGTCATTGTGAATACATTACACCATTTTCTAATAAATACAAAAAAATCTATTCGAAATTTTTCAAACTCAAAACTTAAATTTGTGACTTACAGTTTCTGTAGTTGATCTTGCACACACACAGCAAACAGGAAGTTCTAGAGCTCTTCACCTTCTAAGTTTGTTTAATATAGCCTTGTCACCTCAAGTGAACACGCCCTCACGCATAGACTTGCACAACAGCAACAAAAAAACATGAAGCAAGACTAGTTGTAGACCTCTTACAGAAGTTTGACTTCAAAACCTAATCGAAATATAATTTAGATAATTCATTTTAAAACACAATTCATAAAATGCTGTCAATAGTTTTACAGGCTTGTACTATTTTGACATTCTGATTCTACACTCACTGCTGATTCTGAATGATTACTACAATACATAATGGTTTCAAAGAATAATACTCTGTTTCCTCTAGAAAGTAACATGACTACTAGATTACAAAAGGCTGCAGACCAGGAACATCTTTCTAGACCACCAGTTCCAGAGGGTCTTTGACCCAATCATTTAGTCATCCAGATTTTGCCTTTTGTCAAAGTCACTTATATCTTAATTCTTGCCCATTTTTCTTGCTACACATAAACTTAAAGATAAATAGTTTAAATGTAATGACGGACGCCATTGTCCCTGCTATTCTGACTTACCCTGTAGTGGTTGTAATATTATGGCTCATTATCTAAAGCAGATTTTGTGACAGTTCTCAAAACTATTTTTCTAAAAATTGATGAAAGGGGATTTTTGGAAAACACTCCTACCAAAAACAAATAATATTAGTAAATGTCATTTTTTACTTAATTTAACTCCATTCTTCTACTATTTTGGTGTGTCAAAAGTAGATGCGTTCCTTGGTCACGTAGACTGCGTTGAAATTATATATTTTACATAATGGAAGTACAGGTTCTGAAAGTAAAAAGTAGCCCTTAGAAGGACATTTCTACTGAATCTCATGTCATATAATTACTATAATTATTTATTCCACCTACTGCCACTCACAGGCAAAAAATGTGATTGGCACCAATGCGCATTACGTACACAGATACTAACAAAGTGGAGAAAATAAACATAACACCTTGTCTTCATCGTCGAGTTTCTATACGTTTTAATTAACTTTACTTTACTTTACTTGTCCATTCAGTTAATTATGCGCTTCCTGTGATAAGCAACAATAAATCACGAATCAAGTCGAAGAGATCTATCTTGTACACATTGAGTTTACTTGAAAAGTTCATATTTTAATCTACTAGGGGTAACTGTTAATTCTATTTTGTCTAATTGGGTGTATATGAATTGGCTGAAGAAATCTAACGGTTATGTCATATTTTACTCTGGTAGTCCATATTTTACTCACTAGAGGGAGCTTTTGTAAGAAAAACTCTGATTTCGGATACAGATTCATTCAAAATCATGTGATGGATCATTTTCCAATTTTATACCCAGATAGACTTTAGTGCGAGGAAGAACTGGATTATGGGAAAGGTCAGGTTTCATATATCCGACACTATAGGGGAAGGATTGAACGATTGGTTTGATTTTTCCACATTTGGTTGGTGTGAATGGACTAAAAGAGAGCTATATTGTATTATATTTTACTGTAATAGTTCATAGTTTACTCACTAGGTGTAGAGGTGTAGTGTTTTACAGTTTTACAGACATAACTGAGTTCAAACAGGGGGATTGCTTGTGCAACGCCGGAGAATGGGGAACTTATTGTGGACATACCTTTGCTGTTGGGGACGACAGCACAGGCCTAGTTTTAAATGGTCTTCTTGCTTTAATTTGTAGTTTATTCCTCGCGGTTTGCTTCTCGTTCTAATGTTTATTTTGTAGGAACATTTTATTTTTACATTACCTTCATATTTTTTGTTTATCATGTCAATTTGTAGTCTTTGTGTGTTTCCACTAGTGTGATTGTTCTTCATGTCCATCTGTGTTCTCCCTCCAGCTGTGTCTCTTTGCCTCATTAGCCCAGTGTATTCTGGGTGTGTCTGCGTCTCTTTGTCCTTAGTGCCATTTCTTTGTTGATTTTCCCGTCACATTCCCCAGGCTCTTTCCTTGTGTGTCTTTATGGATTTTCCCTGGTTTTTTGGACTTGACCTCTGTGTTTGGGATTTTTTGGATTGTTTTCATGATTGCAGTGCTCACATGGTTTTGACCCCTACGTGTCTTCTGGACTTTGGATTTTGGAAGTAAATGTTTCAACTGCATCTGCTCTGCAGATTTACTTAAACACTTAAAAAGTGGAAGAATTTGAAGAGTGAGAGAAATACCCCAACACCTTTAAGAGGGTAAGCGTCCCTGCAGGAATTTCAAGTGGCGTCTGAAAGTGAATCATTTGGGCTTTCTGATGAGCTTCTTCATTCTCATCTACGTCCAGTCATTACACCACAGGTGCGCAAAATGTCAAAGAAAATGTCCAGTAATAAAATATTACACAATAAAAGACGAATACTATTCAGTCTGTCTGAGTTTATAAGTGTTTTTTGATATTTCTGCAGAATTCGCAAAAGATAACCCTGCAGTTCATTTATAGATTAAGAACTATGGATGCATGTGCGAAGGATTCCCTAAATGTTGAAAAAGAAACCAACCAACCAAACATTGTTTCCTGGAGTAGTGGGACAAAATACTTTATTTTCAAATTCTTAATAATTTCACAGTAACAGCTTTTCCATATATACAAGATATTCAAAAAACGGTTATTAGACTATTACAAAATAGATTATTTCATCACTACAATTGGCAGCGGTGCCTAAAACCTTTCCTATTGTTCATGTATGTGGTAAATAAAATAACTGTACAATAACAACAATAAAAACAGCCTCTAAGTAAGTAGTCATTCATTTAGATTTTTAAGGTTACTAGCATAAATCGATAGTATTAAACATGATGACATCTGAATTGTTTTATGGCTGCCTTTTTGATTTATATCATGTATTTCCGGTAAAAACCTTGAAAAGTAACCTTGAGAGATAAATTATTAATAAATGGCTTAAATTTAAATCAGTAATAGAGTTTAAGTTTAAAAAAATTAACAAGCTGCGTAATATTTCTTTCACAATGGCAGAGTGGTGTGAACTAAGCCTTTGACGTCAACAAGCCTTTTTAGATAAGGAAAAAATAGGAGAAGTGGAACACAAACCTATAGTATCAGCAAAAAAGTTTCTAAATGTAAAAAAAAAAAAAAAAGTGACAACACAATGTTGCTCAATGTCTGTAACCTGTAAACAACAGAAAGCTGGTGTTATGTGTCTGAGAATGTGCTCTTGTGAGAATATAGTATGTTTAGTGCCCTCACATGTTATAGTGTGTACAGCATATGTCTGCGGCTGTTCTTTATCAACATAAAAAAACATAAATTTATAAACATTCTCATCAATAGCAGCTTACAGTTCACACTTTGCATCAGCTGTCATTTGCAAACTCTCAGTTGCTCATTTGCGTCACATATGCTGCCAAATTAATGTCTGGAGGTTTCCTCACGCTGTAGTCACAGGTAAAGTCAGTTGAGGGCCGGAGCGCTACTTGGTGGCAGCGTGGGAGTGTCGTCTCTAAAAGCATCCGATTGAAGGTCTGTAAGAAAAAAAGTACACTGTCTTTGCGCTCATCAAAGTTCTTGCACGTTGCAAAATAAAGTGTTAACGTTTCAACACTAATAAATGATACAGTATAAATCCCCAGGTCAATTCTTTCTCTGCATTTGACCCTTCCCTTAGGGAACAGTGGGCAGCCGGGGAGTATATTAGGTTTGGGGTCTTACTTAAGGACCCTACGACATGTAGGCCTGCTGGGGCTCGAGCCGGCTGCCTACTGATCCGCTGCTTGGCCTTTAAAGTTTTAAAACTTTAAACTTTACTTTAAAGTTTTAAAACTTTAAAAGTTTTAAAACTTTAAAGGAAGAACATTGGAATCGGCCAAAATCAGTATCAGCCGGTCAGACTTTATAACGATCGGTGATTGGCCAAGAAAGTTGTAACCGGGGAACCTTTAGTTAGATGATGGTTTAAGGAAGGCCACTGAACTGATGACGGGTTCATGGGCAGCCATGACTCAATGGTGCAAGTTGGGAGCAACGGCTGTTATGGCTGGTGAGTGGAGTACAGGCTGTTTCAATTTGTTGTTAAGATCAGATAACAACACATTTTTCCCAGTATAGAGCGGGCCATATATGGTAATACTATGACATAATGACAGAATATTTGACACAAATTTAGCAGAATACGTTGCCTTGGCAATGCTGAATGATGATTTACCGTAATACTATATTTGGCTTTTGCATCCAATGGGGGAAGTTCAATGCAAACACACACTAACATTTTCCAGCTGAAAATTAGAGCAGTGTGGA
The DNA here is from genome assembly GCA_037951165.1 of Lophius americanus. Taxonomy (NCBI): domain Eukaryota; kingdom Metazoa; phylum Chordata; class Actinopteri; order Lophiiformes; family Lophiidae; genus Lophius; species Lophius americanus. The sequence continues at coordinate 536,672 of JBBDHG010000090.1, read as the reverse complement.
GACAAAATGCTGATGCAGTCTTAGTAACAAAGGTTGTTCCTCTTTATATATCCAAACAAGGCAAAAAATTAGTAGCTTATTTTAGTTTTCTATTTCAGCACATCAGCACATATGTCAAAATCAAGCCACAACCGGCCGTCGGCCACAACAGGCCCGAGACAATATCTAATTTCTATAAGAACTGGCCCGCTGGTAAACAGCCCAAACACCACATATACAACCAATACCAAAATGCACTGCGATAGCCAGCGCGTTAACCAAGAGCGCAAGCTACTTCTGTACTGCTCTGTTGTCAGATATCAGCGTTTATCCAGTCACTCGTGAAAATCGGGCACATCCAGAGCCTGGCAGGGGACATGGATGAGAAACATTTTTTAAAACGCGTATTAATAAGTCTCACAAGCGGTTTAGTTAATAGAATGCCTGTTTAAATGAATTTGCTAGTGCGTTCACGTCGTCCAGCTCTTCATCTGTGTGTCAGTGCTGTTGTGGAAAAAACAGAAAAATAGGTTGCTTATGTTAATGTAAATGCACCCGCAAGCTGCACCTTACTGTTTTCTTAGGTGCAACTCTTCGTAACTGTAGAAACAAACATGATGAGCAACAGTCTACTTTTACTTTTTAGTGTGGCAGAAGAAAGAAATCATCCTAGCCATTGACCTGCTCAGTGCCGTTCAGCCTTCGATGTGGCCCCCTCTGTGATTGAGTTTGACACCCCTGTTCTAAGGCTATATTTGACTTGGTGTAAAGGCTACTCACCGATAAGTGTCAAGCCTTGCTGTGGGTTGAGAATCAATGATTTCTCCTCTTCCTCCTCCTCTTCTTCTCCCCAGTCTGCAATGTTTGCCGGGGGGATGCACTGCTCCAAAAAGAGGTCCTCCTCGTCCTCCTCCATGTCCATGTTCTCTGGAGGCCAGCGGAGTTCTCCGCTCTCCACCTCGCTCACCTCTGTGGGCTCTACAACTATGGAGGGGAGACGCTCCTTCACACGATCGTGGTCCAGGCAGTTTACCGGGGTGTAAGGGCCCAGGACTACTTCAACAGGGTCGGGGAAGATCTGGAGGGGGAAAGGGGGCAGAGCTGACTGAGAAATGAACAGAAAAGAAAGGAAGATCACTTAACAGCTCTTATCTTCAATGTAAGAAGTAAGTCTGTATTTGAATGAGTACATAGCCCTCTGTTAAGCACTCCCTCCTCTAATCCTGCAAATAAACACGCACCCACGCAGCATCTGGACTGTGGATTCCGTGTAATTATGTGTCTCCTGATTTTAAAACTTGTTTTTAATCAACATTTGTTTTGTATCTTTTTTAGAGATAAATTTAATCACTCCAAATATTTTTCTCGGATTTGGTGCAAATATTTTAATTCATTCCGGAAATCTGATCACAAACCTGGAATGGCAACCTTTGGTCCTTTCTTTCTATGTCTTCGCAGTTTGGATCATGACCGCTCATCTCGTCCATTACTCTGCAGAAAAACATCATATTAATGAGACCAAGAACAAAAATGTCTTATACCTTAGGAATATCCTTAAAGTCATTTTTAAGTCTATTTAAGAGAGAATAAGCAACTTTAATGCATGTGCTGTTTGTTCTATTTACTATTTAATTTTCAAAGTTTATTTCAAGTGTCACATGACACTTTACACTTCCTGTATTTATTCTGGTTTCCCTCCAATTTGATCGCAGATTGTTTTCACCCTGCAGAGACATGTCTATATACATGTCAAGGATCCTTTCCAAAACAGTATCATATGAATGTTGCCTTTTTTGAAATGCAAAATGCAACTTATTTCTATCTTAAACTGAAAAGTTTCACGTAATGTGTCACTGTCAGCGATGGATTTAGCCATGAGCGACTGTGGCGATGGTCCAGGGTGGCATCTTTGCACGAGGGCGGTGTTGCGCATGCATTAAAAAAATAGAAAATCTGAATCCTGACATCGCTGATTGGTTTCCTATCGATCATGCTGCACGTCATGTCAATTATAATGTTAACATGTGGGTCACTGGAGTTGGTCGGAGCAGGCGCCTGTTTGGGATTAGACAGGTTTCTTCCAGCAAAGAGGAATCCAACGGTCAGCGTTGGGAGGACGGGAGATCGGCGTAGTGCAGCAGGTATTTCAAGGATTGAAGATACCTTTACGTCCGTCAGCTCTGTCTAGGTATAGATAAAACTACTTTCCGCACTCTGCCAGCCCATCTCTGTCTTCAGAGGATCAGAATGTGTCACTCCTTCTTGTCATATCATGTTTATTAAAGTGTGCATATCCGACCAAAGCCCGACTGGTCCAATCAGTACACGCTGGGATCGCATATTTCGTAAAACATGTTCACGAGGGAATGCCCAAGTCAGGGTCGTAGCGGTAGGAGGCGGGATCTAGCGCACTTATTTGTCCGGTAATATAATGTTGTGTTAGTTGCTGTACTGTCACCCGTAAGGCGATAATATTAAGTTTTCTGTCCAACAGGAAGTAATATTGGATATAATTACGCATCATCATATGTGTAGGCTATAGCAAAATTATTACAACATTAATACAAACTATATGTGTGAACTCGGAAGAATGAAAATTAACTCAGTAGTCGCTGGATATCCCAACAAATATTCACTAAAACTTCTGACACAGCCCTACTGTGTGCTGTGTCAGCAGTTTTCAAATGAATTTTTTGACAATTTACACTGCAATTATGATGGCCTTTTCTGGAACCTGTTATCAAAACTTTTAGTTTTCAGGCCCTCAAAACGTCGTCATGTGAAGAGAGAGAAAAGCTTAGTTTTTTTGTACAAGCATTGTTGTCTAAAAACCCCCTGATTTCCTGCTATCATGGTCTGGGGCTGTCAGGAAGACATCCGCTGCTCAACAGAAGGGCACTTCTCACCAGCCGCTCAGTGACACACCTTCATAGTTAGCCATCATCTTCCTGTAGTATTTTTTAATGTGATTCTCTCTGTACCTCTGCATATTCATGCAACTGTTTTACTTGCGTTTCACGATCTCATCTTCTCCAAGTTCTTACATTTCAACAACTTTTGCATTCTATGTCTCTGCAGAGTCTTTAGCCACCACCACCAATGTCTCGACTTGCAGACATACACTATACTGCTGCCGCTTAAGTGAAATGCCCTTCGATGATAATCTCCCTAAAGAGTCTAAGTGCCAAAGACTTTCTACAGACTTATTCCCACATATCATCTGCTGGAATAAATTATTATTTTTAAATCAATCACATGTCTCTCCAGCTTTAACTGCATATATAGTATGGCCTTGTTGCTATTACTCTAACATGTCAACTGTTCTCCACATCCAAAAAACTATCAACAGTTCGACATACAGCTTCCCTGATTGAGCTCACTTTATCCTGGTTTCTATGAAATACCATCACGGCCCCCTAAAGCCTCAGTGTCAGTAGAATGACATAATAATATTGCACAGAATCCAACGTCCTTGGCTTTTGATAGGACAGAGATTTTGTGTCCTACATCTGATTTGTCGAAGCTTGTCTGACTGTGAATTATAATGTGTTAGTGTGTGATTCAACAACACACGCTAAAATGAACACACTCAGATTAGCGCAGAATTCAAATAGGGTTTTATACCAAAATGGATTATGGTCTTTGGCACATTGTATTTGAGTTCCAAAGACCGTTAGTGACCGTTAGTGACCATTAGCAATGAGCCGTTTGGGGATCATCATCTCTTCCCGAGGAAGTAGAATTTTTTTAAACCATATCATCTAACAAAATTGATCTGCAGTGTGAAAAAAAGTAGTAGTAATAACAAAGGCATGATCGGGTGACCTTTACCAGACTGTATGTTCGGTCCACACTGTTTGTAAAGTAGTCATTTGTTTCATTTACACGTGTGAGCCTGAGTCCCCATCCAACATCAATCTGTTTATGGTCTCCAGAAAAGCTGAGCGCGGATTAAGATGGACTGGGGATCTGTCCGAATCCTCTTCTTATCCCCCTCTCCTCAATGTCTCTTTTACTCATTGTCTCTCATCCCCTCTCTGTACGTACCAATCATGTTTTATTGCCCTTCTGCGGCCTGGTGTAATGACACAATCTATTAAATCTTTCTTACTCTTTAATGAAATTTTGAATGACTGACCTAATCTCCAGTGCTCCTTTTTTTTTAGATGCTGTGCTGGGTACATTTTGATCCTGCCACATGCTGGCAAACACCGTCCATGGGTGCTTGTGAATTCTTCCTGGAAATGGAGATTTATAAGGACAACAGGCAGGAAAATGGTAATGGCCATGAGATATGTTCTTTAAACAAATTAATTAATTAATAATGGTGAAGATATATTCATTTTTGAGATGCTAGCAGTGTGGCTCGTTAGACCACTTATTACAATATTTACATATAGGCAACATTTTCAGCTAAAAACACTTGTGGCTCATTATTATTATGCTTACCTACTAAACTGAAATAGTGAACATGGTCAATTTTACCAATTATGTTAGCATGCTCACTTTAGCATTTATTTTGAGGCCCATGGAGACCACCAAAGTGTGCACCACTGGGTAAAAAGACTCATCCTATTTCTCCAATCACACGGTGGACACCTCTCATCCTCAATGGTTGACATCTTAATAATATTCAACATGTCCACATTTCCAAACTGCACATTTAATTTAATTAAATATAATTAAATGAATATTGTTACATGTTTATTTTTTAGATTGTATATATTGTTATTTTATATTGTTTATTGTGTTATTGTATAGTGTAATGTTTCTATTATATTTCTATTATAGTGCAATATGTCCAGTATATTGTATACTGTACTATAATATATTCCTTTAGTATAGTATAATATTTATTATAATATAATAAACATAATAATTATAATATTTTATTTCCTGTATAGTGTTATATTATACTATAGTGTAGTAGTTCCTGTATAGTGTAATATTTATATTATGGTTTAACATTTATTTTATAGTGTAATATTTATATTATGGTGTAATACTCTAGCATAGATTAATATTCATATTTATATTTGCATTTTTATTCTGTTATATTGATCTGTGTGCTCTTTGCTGCTGTAACCCTGCAATTGGCTCATTTGTGGGACTAATGAAGGTTTATCTTAACTTATCTTGGCTATGTAACGGAAGGGGAGGGGCTTGAGAGACTTTATAAGCTTGTGAAAAGAGCAGCCAATGAGGCAATAGTTTTGGCAGAAAACAGCAGCGCAACTTGAGTAATTTGGATGTTTCAATAGACTTTTCATGTCAAGTGTTTAGGTACCAAGTAAAAATTCATCAGATATTTTTTTAAGGAAGTGACATTGTCCTTGTCACCTGTTGCAGGCATCATTTTTCCAAATGTACAATTTGAGACGCTTCAAACTGTTTATAATATTTATCAAGCAGTGTTCATCCAAAGAGAGGGAACATCCAAAATCTCCAACATGAACTTCTGTGAAGTTCATTCATCAGGCAGTTTACGTGCAAAAAAAAGGGTGAAATAGATCTCCTAATTTGAAGAAAAAAAACCTGGAAAATGTAATTAATTATTCCCTACCACATGTCCGAATGACATTCCCAACCCCCATCCCATCAACATTCATGAAAATCAACCTGGTTAACAGGCAGGTATGAAACTGATCCCTTACTTGTAGATATCATAATTGTTTGCAACAAATACGATGATATGGTATTGAAAGTTTCTACATTACAAGCTACGTATATGTCCCCTCCTAGATTGCTATAATACAACACATGATACAACAGAACAAAAATAAGGACATAATCAAACAACATCAGAAAACCACACATGAGAGAAGATCCAAAAAAAAACATTGGCAGAAGTAGGGATCCATAGCCATGTATAAGTACTTACACACACGCATTCATTCTGCGAATCACAGCCAAAGTTCATCATCTTCATTTTAGAATGTTAACCCCTACTCTTACAGAATTTTTGTACGAAGTCCAAGATCATATCAAACATCTTTCCTTTATCATCTTCAACTCTCTCCTCATATAATAATTAATCATTTCCTTAAATTATTACTTGTCTCAAGCTTACTCTGCGGCCACAATATGATTTTTTGTAGGCCCCTTTTTTGTCACCAGAAACAGTTCTGAACCCTTTTTGGCACGAACTCCATAAGCCCTTTCAAGGTTTGTTACGAAAAACGGCACCAAGAGGATCCTTTAGGGCCTGTACGTTATGAGGTGGGGCCTCCATGTATTGGACTTGTTTGTCCAGCGCATCCCACAGATACTCAGCTTATTGAGATCTGGGAGGCTGGAGGCGAAGGCAACACGTTGTTGAGGAACAGGGATTATCCAGCTGAAAGAGCTCACTGCAATACTGTTTCCATGAAGGAGAGCTCTTGGTCTGCAACAATGTGTAGGTAGGCGGTATGTGTCAAGGTAACATGCCTATGAATGGCAAGACCCACGTTTTCCCAGCAGAATATTGTCCAAGGCATCACAGTGCCATCACACTGGCTTACATTCGTCCAATGGAGTCTCTGACCAGTCTCCAGTTGGACGAACGTAAGTATCCAACTTACACTCGTCCAACGAATGTAAGTGGGACGCTTACATTCGTTGGACGAATGTACCATATGGTCCCTATCAAAGTCACTCATATCCCATTTTCAAGCTTCCATTATATTTACTTTGAGGAAAAAAATGTTCACTTGCTGCCTTATATATCCCATCTGTGGATATGACGAGAAAATAAAATATAATATATGACTGATGTGTTTTCACTTGTCATAAGGGTAAAAGCTGACAGAATTGCCGTGAGCGGATTTGGAACCCAATGCTTCCCAAAACCATTCGAGATACAGAAAAACAGGTAGTTCAAAAACGGAATACTTCAGATCACTAGCCTTCTAATTTAAGAATTTTAAAATGATGAGAGCTTAATATGTCGGCAAACATGTTCCTGAGGGATGTCTTTTATAACACATGAAGAATTCACTCTTCAATAAGTAATGAGAATCTTAAAAATGACACCAGTTGGATTTCTAGCCCTCCATGCCATTCTTATCCTCTTTCACTGTTTCCACCTGAATTGATCTGAAATGATTATAGCTTTTTTTCCCCTGCTGTCTTCAGGTGAACGATTTCAGGCTTATTGCATAATAAGACAAATGAAGAAGCACTAATCCAGTTTGCGCAGCTATCAAAAAGAGGACAGACCGTTCTTGTCTAAATGGGATCAGCGTTCAGAAGATGCTATAATTTTGGACCCACTTGTGAAAGTGCACACAGCCAGACAACCAATTTCTGATATTTTGCTGCCGATAACTGTGTCACGCTAAGCTCTTTGTGTGCCACCTGGGATGGAAACTTGCAGCAGCTATTATGATGACGAGGCTTAACCTCGATGTAATCCCTCCTATATACAGGCTGTAGAAACACCTGCATCTTTCAGCTCAGTCAATAATAAACCTTTTTGGTGTGTATTTCGCATGCCCCAGACTCAAATGTACAGTATAAAAGGTATTTCATGCTTCAAAATGAAGTTTCAGTCTGAATGAAATGAGACTAATTATTAATCAGTTAACCCTTTAATGCCCTCACAAAGAAAAAAATATAAATATTCTTTGCATAGTTTCAGTTTAAATGTCTCTTCATGCATCATGCATGCTAGCAGCACCACATAATTGCCTCCCAGCCCTTGTGGATCTCTTTACAGGCAGTTCTAAATTATTATTATTATTATTTAAATTATTAGTGGGAAAATTACAGCAGAAAAACTGATTTTAGTGGGGTTATTGTCCTTAATCCAGAATTTGCCCTCGCTACATAGCTTTTTAAAGCAGAGAGGTTTTTGTGCAGAGCTTTATTAAGTAACGTGGTGGATTGGGTTTGATATTTGCTGTCAGATAACAGTTTTTATTGGTATTCTTGTTCTTCATACAACCTATGAATTTGCCTCAAAGATTAGCAAACGGAATGTTTCTATTAAAAAAATCTAAATATGTGATAATGAGAATAAACCCAGAGATCTATTATGTTCTGTCGTACATTAAGTTAAAAGAAAAGTGACTCAGGCCAAGCTGTGGAAATCTGAGCCGCAGAGGATGAGCCTTCCTATCCAGACAGTGAATGATGTTCTTCTCAGCCCATGAAATCTGCATGTGGGTCCAAAGTGGAGTCCAAAGCACATCCATTGAGCTCCAGACATGGGACACTGCAGCACAATGTGTTAGGTTTCCGGTCCTGGAATTGTCTTCCTTCCTGCTTTATTTTGAAAGTTTAGTTCCTCATCTCGTCATGTTGTTTTCTTCATTGTGAAAGTTTTGCAAAAGGGTCGCGTAAGGGTTCTATGATTTGTTTTGGAAGTTTAACTTTAAAGTGGCATTATCCTTGTTCTGTTTTCCCTCCTCGTTGATTCATTGAGTTGTCCCACCTGTTCCTGATCAGTCATTTTCTGGTTTATGTTATTTTGGATGCCTCCCCCCATTCCCTAAAACTTTGCTCTTCCATGTTTTCCCATTTCCCCCTTAAATTCTGATATAAGTTTTTTGCATGTGTTCACTTTTGTTGAACAAGTCTCCTCCTGGTTTTTTTAACATTTGAAATTTTTATCACCAACTTGATACCATTGTTTTATGATTTTTACTTTATTAAATCACTAAACTGCAGTGTTGCTTCACAATGTGTCTGCATTCTGGGTCATATTATTGTACTCACTCAATTTACAGCCTCATTTGAAAACAATTGCAGAGGAACTATTTCAGCGGAGTTTAGTAGACTTTAGTGGAGTGGCCCTAAAATCCAGACTTGCATTTGCCACATAGTGTTGTCACATAATTTTGCAAGCCAGTTGGCTCAAAAGATGTTAAAGACCGGTGCATCCGATTTTGTGCCGAGCTTTATTAGGTCTTTATACTGCAGTAGATTGAGTTTGACAATCGCTGCCGAAACATATTTTTAGTGCATTTGTGAGTCTTCACTCAATCTTCTCGCAATGGTTGCCCTTTTCCAGGAAGAAACAACAATTTGATTATCTTCCTTCATATGACATTAATCAGATATTTTTTTCTTCGATTTGAAATACTTTTATATGTAATCCTGAATCTGTTACAGATGAGTAATGGCCATGCAACATGAATGCAAACAGTCAGACTAGAATTCATGTGGTTATTTCTCTATTCGGAGTGCTGGTCAACGACCAGAGAGGAGAAAAATAAAACAACAATGTAAATCTACTTATGCTCATAATTTGCTCGCTATCCGCTGAGAAAGGGTTTGACATTCTCACGTACAAAATGTAAATTTCCGCAAAAGCATCCCGTCCATTGAGTGTGATGAGTTTCTCATAAATAGGCTGATATTTGTTGTTTGTAATAATTGAACAGTGTCTCATGTAATCTGTAAAGTGTTGTAATCTAGACACCTTCAACATTCAGGACACTTAGATACAATTGTGAAGATCTCTTTTCCTATTCACTATAGTAGATAGAGTTCCAATTCTACAAATAAAAAGATACTTTTGTTTTTTGACTTGTGTCCCGTTTTCATCTGGTGCATACTTAAACATTCGACTGAGTACTTCATCTAAAATAATGAATATATATAGTGTTTAATAAACACGCACACGTTAAGGCTCAACTGCATTGCAAAATGCAACATCAAACTTTATCATTCGTTTTTGCTACACTGATCACCTCTTCTATTTCCATTTTGTCTCAATCTGAGTCAAAGTTGCAGAAACATTGAGTGCGTCATGTTTTCCTGTTGCACAGCTTGTATCTCAATGTTCTGTTTTGCACAAAAATGCGGCGACAGGAAAAACATCAATCTATCCCAACGCGTCTGTGCACCTTATGACCATTATCTGTGGACCTACTGCATAAACCACCTACATCTGTAATAAAGCTTTACGCATTGAAGATTTAGTAGTCCAAGCCTTTAATTGGACATCCCAGTTGGCATATTCTTGTTGGTACTATGGGTGGAAAAACCTTTCCACATTAGATTCATTTTTTTATATATTGTGTGAATAAGAAAATATATAATTGTAGGAGCATTTGTACTATATAATATAACAATTCCCACATAGACCATGAAGTAAGCTGGTTTTGCCATTAATTGTTTCAAAAGTTACCACAGCAACCCACATAAAGGCAAAAACCCTAGATTGGAAATCTATAACTGAGCCACAACTGCTAAATTAATCTGCGGTTGATTGTGATAAATGTGTTACAGCTCCGTGGCCGCCTCTGAGAAGAACCGGATTTACACTCTCTCTTATAAAAATCAACATTGACCTTTAAATCTCAGGTTAAGGGTGACCTGGAGGACACGCTGGGGAATTCAGCCTGGAGAATCCTTCAGTTCCTGCAAGTGTGCATGATATTTGTGAATGAAGTATGTAGCCCACAGACACACACAAACATTTCAGCAGACTCTTACCCCTCACTTGCAGTCAGGCAGAAGTCGTCTCCATCTGGGCACAGCTTCACGGTGCTGAGGCCCGGCTCCAGACTGAGAACTGGTAACCCATGGAGGGATGCAGGAGGAGGCGTGCAGCTTTTCCCCTCTGCAGAGCCCTCAGCAAGGCTTTTGTCCTCCAGGGTGAAGCCTGGATGGAGTTGGAGAGGATGTTCCCAAACTCTGAGGTGTCCCAGGGGTTTAGCAGATGATGGGGGAGCGGATGTGCACCTGGTTGTCTTTGTCAGTCAGGCCGGCACCTAACTCACTTGTTCGGGTCAGTATTGAGTCTTGCCGCCAGCCCAAAGCTTCGGTGCACTCCCTTGTGTCCTGTAACCAACTTCCCTCCACATGTCTCTTTCAATATCCTCCCTGACCCACCCCACCCCACCGCACCGCCGGGCTTTGGAGAGGAGCAGGATTAGCGTCTCTTTCGATTACAGAGGCTGGATGGGTGACGTCAGCCAGGCTTGACAGTACTCCCTGATGAGTTGGCAACACTTGGTGACTGGAGCATCTGTGTAGGGACCTATAAAAGGTTCCCAGATAGACAATACCCGTCCCCTCGATGGAGGTTAATTCATTTAGGAGGAGCCCGACAATAAGGAGCAGTTTTGCACCCTTTAATGTGTGTTTTACGTTCTGCAGTTCCAATCCTGTCTATTTGTGGATCACGCCTCTCTCTGCCTTTCGCCAACAGTGTATGCTGTTGCCTCATCAGTGGATTTAGATTTGGACGATTCATGGAATTAGCCCAGGGATCAAGGGCTCAGGGGTAGGGAGGAGATATATAACAGGCTCCAACTACTGCTAAACAGACAGAATGCTGCTAACAGCAGTGTCTAATCCCCTCTGTAGGTTAAGTCAGTAGGTTATAAATGGAACAAGGTGGTGAAGGAGGTGGAGAAAGATGGGGGGCATTCTGCACATATTGTGGTTTGGTGCACATTTTTCAAAAACAATAAATTTAGGGCACACATATTACACATATATTACACATATTTTTTGATTGTAGATCTATAAACACTCATTTGTATCGCTGTATATAGTCCTTAGAATTATTATTCTTTTTGTCTTCTTTTCTTTTTTGCAACGCTATATGTTTGTTGAATTTTTTCTTACCTTACCTTAATATTACCTGTTATTATGGGTGAGTTCAAGCATGTTTTGTGTTACATGGACCTCCAGCTGAAACTCATTTTGCATTAGAGGGCCAAAACTGAAACTTATTTGTAGGCCTTGCCTTTTTTGTCAAGATTCAACATTTTACTACACTATTCATGAAAATATTTGTATGTTGTTGAAAGTACGGTTGAAAGAAAATCAAATCGCTATCTAGTGTAGTGTAATGTAGTCAAATTACTGACCTACCCTAAATCAAGCTATAGTACATAATAATTTAAAAACAAAATGTGATTGTGAAAAAAACGTTACGTCATAAGAAAGCAATTTCTGTATAAGTGGTAGAATAATTGTGCAAATTAAAGATTTTTCTAATATGAAAGGATATATTTCAATTACCAGTTTAAAGCCTTTAACCAATCAGAATGAAAAAAACTTTTAAAAAACCTTATATAAATGTATTATAATGTGATTTCAAAGTAACCCACTGAAGTAGATATATATGAATTGTAGGTAATGTCTGGGCAATCTGACACCTAATGTGCTATAGCAATGCAACCATAACATTAGTAGGAAGATGCAGTTATTGAGGAAAGTCAAATTTCTGCAAGTATATGCATTTTATAAGCAATTTGACTTTTAAAAATTTACAACACATATGTTTTTCGGTCATTTGTTGCAAACAAACAACAGTTCTCAACTGACAAATTTGTAACTTCCTGTGGATAATAATTACCTCACTATATGTTTAGAGATTGTTTAACCTCACATAAAGAAAACAACATGATAAAATAATAAATAATAATACATGTAATTAATAATGCACTTTAAATTTGGATCAAATCTCAAAGTGCTAGATACATGCTACTTCATGAACAGTATATTTCATATTTTATGGTTTTGATATGATTTGTTTTAGGGTTTTTTGTTTTGTAAAACATCTTGTGGTCCAAATTCAACCTTATAGTGGTACAAAGTTGGACCGCAGTTGGGCTGCCCTGATATGAACAGTACCCCTCTTTCACGAAAACACCCACTGAGTTGTTTATGCAAATACAGTATATGGTTGTTGTTCTCACCAAGATTCAAATTAATTTACAAACTAGAATACATCCCTCAATCTGGCCAAGACAGTAGTACTATTCAGACTCCGAAAAATATTTAAAGCCCTAACTAAGGATCAGGAGAAGGATTGTTGGCTGGTGGGGGCGTCTCATGCGAGGAAAAGAGAGTCCAGGTCTTTCCTTTGTGCCATTTCAGAAAAGCTGAGCTGAGTGGCAGTCATAGCCAAAAGATCCAATGAAGAAATGTTGCACAGGGAAATCATGAATTTATTTACTGGGGAAAATTCCCAGTAGGAAAGCATAGGGAGAGAGAGAAGGCACCATCACAAATCCTGCCCCCAGGGTTCTGTTATAGCCAGTGAAAAACATGGATCCACCTCTTTGTACGTTCTACTCAGTGGTTCCATTTTTGAAACATGCTCCACGCTCTCGTCGTGTTAAATCAAGTAGTTTATGCATAATTGATCAATAATGAAAGGTTGTTTGTACATATGTAAATTTTATATATCAATAATAACTAATTGATGGACCGAAATAGTGATTAATGTAAATATAACACTAGATGGATTCTAAAATAGTTTTCAAATGCTTCCAAGCTTTATTAAAGGGTAGCATTCTACAAACCAGAAAAACCACACGTCAGTGCCTCAACTTGTCTGTCAAAGCTACGCAGCGGCCACATTTTTCCGCGGGAGTAGCAGGTAAGGATCTCTTCACCTACAGTAGGTGATTTAAAGTCATTCTTTTTGTCGGTTTATGTATAGTCAGCATTAAAAAAACGTATTTCTGACATATTCTTTCAAATTTAGCAGATCCTCGAAATTACTTTCTATGATTTCTGAACTATTTAATACATTGGTTTGTGTGAAGTGGAACACATCAGTTGCCTGATAATACAGGTTTATGGTTATAGTTATAGTGTCTGAATGCACTTTGTACAAGAATATGTCAATAAAAATGTCCTATTTTTCTGTATTAGACTGATAGCTGCACCCATTCTGTGTTGTTTTCACAGACCTCATCGTTGGTATTTCATAATGGGATGCTTCTGCAGCCGTGAAGAGAACTCTGGTGGTGGTAAACCTTTTTATTATTATTATCTGCAAAGGTTTGGTAATATTAACATTTAGGTCAGTTCCAATATTATTCCACCTTTTAATGAGTAAAAACAATAAAACTAGTCTTGACCTTATGTCAGTATAATGCCATGTTTGAAATATCAAGATGGCAAATACTTTATTAAGTACTTTCAGAAATACTGAATGATGATGAATTACAAATTTAAAAACAAGGAAAATACAATCCAATATTTGTCCAAGCCTTGACTACATCCTGTATTGGACAAATATGATGTGCCCTCACTAACGTAGTCCGTGGAAGTTATATGAGGCAAAGCTAACACCTTCACAGAAACAGGTACCTAAAGGGAAAATGCATATCCTCTTTACTCAATTAGTAAAAGACAAAGTATCTGATGAAAGTAGAAGCAGTAAAAGGGTAAAATCAGGTTCTTGGAAATGTGTTCTTTGTATATACGTAGTATAAGCAGCTCTTTGAAGGACTTTTTGTACTAGCTGATTTGTGGTTCTATTTCACATCACATTCTAAAGTTAATTTAAAAAAAAAAATTAACATTAATATAACATTAATTGAAGAATCAGAACTTTTGTAGAACACAAGTAGAGAAAAAAAAACATCACACCCTTATATATATTGTGTGCGTGTATGAAATACCCACACACACAATAAATCAGCCATAACATTATAACCACTAATAGGTGAGGTCATAATTAATAAACTATACAATAGTGGTGCATTTCAGTGTGTAGGATATATTTTCGCAGCAAGTGAACATTTTTCCTCAAAGGATAATGATCCGGGCGAATTTGACCAGGGCAAAATTGTGATGGCGTGAAAATTGAATCAGAGCCTTTCCGGAACTGCAGCTCTTATTGGGTTTGGTTAGTATCTACCAAACAGTCTAATGAAGGACAACTGGTGGACCAGCAGGGAGCAAAGGCTGCCCCGTGTTATTGATCCTACAGAACAGTTAATGTGGCACAGGCAGTTAAAAAATGTTATTTTGTAGTTCTGATAGTAAGGCGTTACAACACATCTCAGAGCTACAGTATTTGGGCAGCAAAAACCTACACAATAGGCCTATTAGGTAAGTTGTTTTAATATTATGGCCGATCGATGTAAATATTGAACTGCTACAGAAATAAAGTAGTTGTATTACTTCCCACCTCTGATGATGTAAAAATATACAAATCTATGTCTGAAAATGATTTTTAAAAACAATAATTGGAATGGTGGACTAAATAAAATGGAAGAATTATTATTAGTCTATTATTAAACCCTTTTCTAGATTGATAGCAACCAATCGGTAGTAAGATTGCAGCTGCAAAGTTAGCCATGAACTCATTAAAGGTGTACAATAGCAAGCATGGATAACAGATTTCACAGCAACATAAATATGTCACTGTTTCAGGAAAACCTGAACCAGAAGAGCCCAAGATTAAAAAGAATATTGTTCCTGACATCCCGCCACGTAAGCCACGGTTCATCTGATGAAAAATAATTCACCTACAACCAACATGAAAACCAAAACTATGCATTCTAAAGATGAATCTGTTCCCACTGCAGGAGAAGTAGTTGCCTTCACCGCCAAGCTGAATGTCGCTCACAGCACCCCGTACCACAAAGGGGTCCTGAAGCTCGTGGACGTGCTGGTCAATGAGGGAGATGCGTACAATCCTGACACGGGATATTTCACCTGCCCTTTGAAAGGACTTTATCTCTTCATTGTGCACATGTCTGTGCTTGGACGGGCACAATGTGCCATATATAAGAATGGAGAGAGTTTGGCTTCAGTGTATCAAACCAGTCTTCCGGATAAATGCTGCCAGGTGGCGAGTATCAGCAGCACGGTGAAGCTGTCTGAGGGAGACAGGGTGTGGGTTAATTTATGGGGTCATGGTCGGCATGAGATCATCGCCACAGGAGATAATGATACAGTTTTTGTTGGGTTTTATTTAGGGTAATGGATTCAATATCAAAAGGTCTTCGAAGCTACTATATCGCAATGAATGAAATAAATCATGCTGAGTAATGTTGAGTGATTGTGCATTAATAATAATTCACTGCGTAACATTTAGTATCCAGTCAAATATACAGTAAAATTAATTGTCTTAATATATTGTGTGGTTCTGGTTTTTATATTTTAGCTGCGCCTTTTTTCTCGATCTAGAATATCTTAAGATTTACGAGTTTATTCACATCAAGTTAGTCATTGACTCACAATATAAAATCAATACATGGAATGATTTCATCAAAAACAATAACTTTCTATGCATAGATATAATTAAGCACCTTACAGTATTAATTTGTTTATCACAAAGTATAGTGATGCATTATACAGATGCATATTGCACAGATTATAACATATGTGCATATCACATGACGGACTCAACCGCGTCTTTTAGGTAATTATTGGGGAGCTTAATGGACATGGGGAGGAACTAACGTTTCTAGCGGTTCAGTCTGCGCGTGTAGACCCCAAATCTTCTTCCAGAAGATAAGACTTGGAACTCTCGGTGGAGAATATGAATTGGGTCAGACACTATTTCCTGAGCCTGTCTGATAACAGACTGTCATACATCACCTGGAGGGATGGGTGGTTTTCCACCCCCATGATCTTCATGCAGTCTGTCCGATGAAAAGAAACCTGTGACCTCTGCTGCACTGTCAAGCTGCCGAACCAGGCCTTAATAACGCATCCTACGATTCTCTCCAATACAACCTGGTAGAATAGTGGCATGACCTCCTGCTCCAGTCTGTAGACCTTGAGTCTGCGTAGGATATACTTACTCTGTTGGAGTTTATAGCAGGGAGTTCCGCCATGTACCTTCCAGCTAAAAAGTGTTCTAAGTGTGGAACCCAAGATATTTATAGGAACAGACCCAAGGCCTGTAGTCCCCCACAGTCTTCCCCACATTCACACAGGGGTTTTTGTCACACCACTGCATACGCATGCTGCTGTCAATGTATAGGGCCCAAATGGCTGTATCATCAGAGGATTTAATGAATCAGGTTCCAGGGTGGGTCCTTGTGCAGTAATTGGTGAACAATGGTTGGAATCCTAAACTGATCAGTGGATTGATTTGCATATTGCATACCTCAAAGGTCGTTCACTTGCTTTTAGGAAAGGCTAAGCAATGAAAATCAAGCGTTAGCAGTTCTAATTTCAATAATCATAACCTCAAGAGTTTGTTTACCTGACACTGTAGCAAAGGTCCAAACAGGAAGACTATACCTCGGCATCCTCAGGCCATGGATTATTACTTATACCATCTTATCATATGATCAAATACGATTCTATACCTCAAGTTCATGCACACTCTCCACTTCCCAAAAACCACCCGCTCACCGTTCAGGAGATGTATCCAACTGTTGCTCAGTGTAGATTCCCTTCCTCCACAATCTCCTTGTGGAGTCTAATCCCAACATGTGGAAATTTGTATCGCATATTGTAATGAATATTCATTGTGACTCTTCGGATTGCACCATTATTCTTGCTCATCCTAAATCACAATACTGCAGGACGCTGCAAATCTCAAAATATGCCAAGTACATTTTGTTGCATTTGTTTTTCTAAAATGAAGCTGGAAAAACAGGTAGGTACGGAGACACAACATTTGATTGATGAGGAATTTTCTCTCTTCTAGCTAGACGTAAACTGACGCAGACTGGCTGGTAGCTTCCAGCAAGGATTGTCGTCAGTAGGATCCTGCTGTACACTTAACAGATTGACAGGACATGATTTCAGTGAAGAATGAAATACATGTGGACATGACTTTCTTCCGAATAAGATATGTTATTGACAGTTAACTCTGAAATTCCCTCTGCAACTCGGCAGTTCCATTTAAGAGCCCAAGCAAAAGAAGACAACACAAACAGTTGGTATCTTTTGACAGATCTGACAACGTCCTAGACATTGAAACCACATCAGACAATCAGGTGCAACCATATCTTCAGATTCAGATCTCAGTTGTCACTGATTTTGGGGTACCACTTTAAAATACATATTTTACTAATACAGTTGTAACCAATTTACCATTCATTAATAAGCTACCATAACTCATTAGATATAAAGGGTATCAGAGACTGATGCTTACTAAATAGTGAGCACTCTTCTCTGTACGGCTAAGATGACAATGCCAAATAGTGACCCTCATTGGTAAATTGACAGCTAAATTATAAACTGTTTATAAATGGTAACTGATGCTGTATTTGGTGTTACAACATAATTTATAACATCATTTTGAACCATTTATAAATCCTTAATAAAGAAATCCTTACTGTAAAGTGGAACTGATTTTTCTTTAGCAACAGAATCGACAGAAGAAATACTCTTAGCTAGTCCGATCATTCTCGAAATTCTAAGTTGCTTGAAAGGACTGTGCCACAGCTATGATGTATGGACTGCAGATAGATGCATTATGGCAAAGCCAGGAGACAGATTAAGAGGTAGCAGAGCTGGAAATCCTGAATTATGTTGATAGGATATTGTCAGGGAATCAGCACAATAGATCTTATAGAATAGATCCCTCAATTTGTCCATCAAATTGCGTATTATGGAGAGATTGGGGGAGGGAGATCAGTCTGAGATGGTGTGGACATGTTCGGGGGAGAGACGTAGGAAATGTTGGACAGAGGAGGTTTAGGACGGAGCTGCCAGAGAGCATGAAACGAAGAATGCCAAAAAGGAGATGCAAGGATGTGATTAGAGAGGACTTGGAGTTGGGGGGTGTGATGAAGAAGGATGCAGTGGACAGGAGGAGAGGAAGAATATGGTGACACCCTAATTAAGATCAGTCAAAAGAAGAAGAAGATTGGGTTATTATCTTATAATTATATGTTTAATATGCTATTAATCTGCCTCATGTACATTTACTTAATAATTCTCTCTTGTTCTGCCACTTGTTGCAGCTTTGTATATAATTATATAGTGATGATGCGACATAAAATGGAAATAATTTCAAACCGTATACGTCTCCATTTGTGGAAAATCTAAATATGTGCTGATGTGGATAGAACATAACCTCAATCACAGTTTAAAATTAAAGAAACCTTTAATGGCCCTTCACCATGGTGGCTTCTGTCTTACAGGGACATGTAAGACAGATCATTCCTCGTTATGTACGTGCAGGTGAACAGACAAAGCTCAATTTGTGTCAAAATACTTATCCATAGCAGCCTATCCACATACAATACCAAGATTGTGACACATACTGCTGTGTGATTTCCCCATTTTGCACACAGGAAGTCTGCAATTAGTGCATGAAGGCCACACTATTATTACTGAGTTTACATGAATTTCAAGGATCTTCGAAATCGTCAACAAACTGAATATTTAAGCGATACCCTGTCAGCTGTCTGTTTTTACTGGATAGCATTTATGATATATGGATCTTCTGTTGTTACTCAGTTTGCCCCATCTCAACCCCTGTCGTGTCATGTCTGAGCTGCTCATTCCGGACGCCGTTAGTTTGTGAAACACTAAGAAAAACAGCCACTCCCTTACTTTCTCAATGGCAAAATACTTCAGTTTCGAAACTAATGCATTAACATTTTGTTGTTACTCTGTTATTACACAGAACCACCCTGAAAAGTATGTGAAGATGTAATTATCATACCTTATTTGAGAGTCTTTGTACAGCCCTTTAACCTATTGCATCAGCACGCTCTGCAAACCAGAAAAACCACCTTGTTGGTGCCTCTCTTGATGGAAAAAAAATCACAGCACTCCTCTGCAAGGCAGCTACAGGTACGGATCGCTTTGTGGAATTTACAGATTTGAATCATAATTTGTGATCAAATCTTACAAGTAAGATTTATAAATATCTAACTTGTGTTTGTGTGCACAATATCAAGATCTGCAAATAATCTCCATAGTGTATTTGCATGAAATACATTGCATGAGTGTTTTTTTTCATTATTTTTCAACAGCAAAAAAACATCTTGTTCGGCCATCCTAACCTTCAATCATGGCTTATGACAACGATTCTATGCGTGGTAAATGCTTTTAATAATTGATAAATATGTGCATAATATCAAAAAAAAAAAGTGGTTGTCACCATTTTTGCTTCATCTTATAAGCAGTTTAAGTGCTTTCTTTTGAAAATATAAAGAAAGACACGGTGTCTAACGTACATCAGTCATTCCAAGTTCTTTTCTTCACCAGATAGATTCAAAATCATATTCTAACAAAGTCCTATCATCATCCGATGCCTTAATCTAATGAATAGCTCTGACTTTGTCAACTGCAGACAGACCTGTAGCTTTCACATGCAAGCTGAGGGTCGAGGACAGCAACCCCAAACATTCTGGAATCCTGAAGTTTTCCAATGTGCTGGTCAACGATGGTGGTGGCTACAACAGCGACACGGGCGTCTTCACCTGCCCTCTGGACGGCCTCTATCACTTCATGGTGCACATAACTGTCTACGGCAGTGGGCAGTGTGCATTATTCAAGAATGGAGAGAAAGTAGTCTCGCTGTGTCACACCAATCATCCTGATCAACTCAGTTATAACAGTAGCCAAGTGGCATCTATGAGCAGCGTGGTCAAACTGTCCAAGAAAGATGAGGTCTGGATTAATTTATGGGGTCACGGTCGAGACGACATCTTTGCCACAGAGGATAATGATACGATCTTTAGCGGGTTCAGTTTACTGTAATTTTCATACACGTTGTATAAGCTGTGCTCTTCCTCATGCAGTACACACCAAGAAATCAAGGTACAGGAAGGATTTGGTTTCTGGAGCAAAGACGGTACATTTTAGACACCATCCCTTTATTTGACTCTTCCTCTGTACAGGACATCAACAGTTCCTTGGTTTAAGCTGGTTCTTCACAGATATTTTCACGTTCCTTATGTTTCTGAGGATAATGTCTTAGCTGTAAGAATTTATAAAAGGTTTCTACTGGTAAATAAATTACTGTGAAAGTTGTTCAAATGATTGCATAGTTGGATTTTTGAATTTTGTCATATATAAATGAATCCTTTGCTTGTCCTTTTAACCATTTACCATAGTAAATGGTTAAAAGGACAAAAAAAGGACTTTTGAACTGAGTCACAGCGACACCTGCTGTTGTAACAAGTGAACTACAAGGGACCTGTGTGCTCAAAAGGACATGTGTGCTATGCGCAAAATTTGTGTCAAAAGTCACGTGTTGGTGCCAAAAGTCACTTCTGCTTTTTCGTTTTGTGCGGTTGTAGGAAAGCTTTTCTTATACTTGTAAATGAACATTTGTACTTGTAGCTTTTATGATGTGCTGCAGTTGTCTTTAGCCCGTTTTGTGTCTGCAAAACATTTGTTTGTCAGTCATGTTTTTTATTTGCAAATCACATTGTGTTTGCTCGCAAATCACACTCTGCTCGCGGATCACACGCCCTTTGCTCGCGAATTGTGTTGCCTTTGTGTGCGGACTTTTGGCAGAAATTAAACTCCATAGAATGCGGAGGCCCACTTATCTCCAGCGGTACCCCAGTGTGGTACAAAAGTGTACCTCTGAACTTTGATCGTTGGTTTGTTCATACCTTATACCACCATAGAAGTTGTAACTGATGATGTTCACCTGGGGCAACATGTCAATGTTTTACCAAAACATTCATAGTTTTTTTGTCTGAAATTTCATTGAAGCACCAATCATCAGTTTACTTCTTATTTGTACAACATCTTATATATAAAATTCCTTTTTCATCATCACAATTATGATATCAAGCTAGAAGAGATAAGAATTGTTATGTTGCAACCCTGCAATGAAATTAAGCGGTGATAACAATTCAACAGTTTTTTCACACTTTTCATTTTTCGCATTTCAACTGCTGTTGGTCGGAAATTGAATAAAATATATTAAGAAATTGCGACTTGTCTGAGAGTATCGTGTGAGTATCAGTATCCCTGATTAAATGATGAATATTTTACTAAAATAAAACTTTTCGTGTTTTCTTCTTAACAGATCTTGTTTACAAGTTCTTAACGGGATGTAGGCTACAAAAAGTAGCTTCACAATTACAAATTCTAATCATAGGATTGGAGCGACACTAGGGCAATAGAGGCAGCGTCTCATCACACAGATGAGGGCTGGAAAAGGACTATTTATCTTCTTCGATGTCGAAGTAAGGCAGACCACATATTCCACATATAAAAAAATATTTTTAAAAAAAAGGCTATAAGTTTACTCTCTTCTTGGAGACACCAATCAGCCACAACATTATAACTGTTGATAGGTGAGGTCAGGATAACAATGATTATTATCTTATAATAACACTTTCCATTAGGTGGGATTCAAATGATAATACATTCAAATGGCATTTACCTTAAAATGTTTAGTTACAGCATCAATCCTTTTTAAGTCACTGTCACTTGTTTTATATATATATATAGTGTTTGTGTGAGCGTGTGTGTGTGTGTGCGTGTGTTTGTGTAACTATACCTTCAATAAATATCTAAATTCCTTGGACCTTAAGTATTTAATTTCTTCATGACAGATTTTTCTCTCAATGTGCATTTGGGGATTTTATCTCAAATTGCTTAAATATGAACACAGATAATTTAAATACAAGTTACTCCTTAATTCAGCAACTATTAAATATAGACAAAAAAATCCATAAAATGTGTTTGGCACAAAATATGTGAT
This sequence comes from Lophius americanus, assembly GCA_037951165.1. Lineage (NCBI taxonomy): Eukaryota > Metazoa > Chordata > Actinopteri > Lophiiformes > Lophiidae > Lophius > Lophius americanus. The sequence continues at coordinate 514,357 of JBBDHG010000090.1, read as the reverse complement.
GTCAGAGGGTTACTGCAAAACCGTTTAGGCATAGTGACAAAAACGCATAAAAGTGGTTGAGAACTGTAAACGTAACATTAAAACACTTTAATGCTTTTGAGATATTACAACCCATTATATTCTATTAAGCTTTTACTGTTTGGTTTAACAGTGTGGATCAGAGCATCTCCAGAACTGCCGGTCCTGATATATGACCTTGGTCGGAAGAGGTTAGTGACAATCAAAGTGTTCTAAGGAACGACAACTGATGCCACGGTGACAAGGTCTTGGGCGCTCAAGGCTCATTCATGCCTCAGGGGAGAGAAGGGTAGCCTTTGTTGTCTGATTCCATAAGGGTGCTACGTCAGATAAATACGTTGCAAAAGTAAATGCTGGTTCTGATACAAAGGAATCAGAACACATAGTGCATTCCAGAGCTCAACATGGAAGCGACACAATATAAGTCATGGTTTTAATGTTAAGGCGTGTCAGTTTTCAATATGTGAAAAATGACGAGCGTTTGAAGAATTTGAAGCAGGCTCTTAAATCGCCGTTTTTAAAATCTGTCTTAACCGTAACCTGCCCAGCCAAGCACAAACAAAGATACATACACTGGGCTCCACAAGTTAAACGTGAAAGACCTCCTTAAATCCATAAGGAATGCAATTGAAGAGTTATTTCAACTGGTTTTTAAAAAGTATGGGGATTTGAAGGAATATCAGAGTCCCTTGTTACTTAATTTGTTCGTTAACTTTGTTCAAGGGAACTATTCCCAAAGAGGTGTTTAACTGAGTATTGTCAAAGTAACGACAAATTAACATATTTAACATATTTTAGACCTCATACATGTATAAGGTCTTAAATTGTCTTAAAAATAACATCTGAAACCATATCTAAGACCCTTCGAGAACCTTGCATATAATCCTTGTCTATTGGTCGATGAGTTTGTTAAATGGTGTGATGACCTCATCCTCACTACGAAGACCAAAGAGAGGATCATTGACTTTAAAAAACAACCATCCCACCCCCCACCTCAGACCTTTACTTAGGGAATTGGTACCAAATTGGTACATAAACACCTTGATATAGTATTTGGCCGCTGGATATTTGATGTGAATTTAGATGCAATCAGTGAGAAGAAAGTATCTTGTTGTATTTTACTACTAACTTATATTTGTCATATTAAACATCTCATGTTTCATGGTTGGTAAAAGTATGGGTTTTAGCAGGTATTCCAGAATTTGATTCCTGCCTCATAGGTGATACATTGAGCATTAAGTTCAACATATTTGTTCACTTAATTATTAATCCAACAGCTTTATAATAATGATAAAATGGCACATATGACAGAGTTAACAATGTAAACTTTACATGTATATAATTCCAAATGTAGTTTTGGGAAATATGTGTTTGATGTATTGGTTGTGTTTACAGTTCACAATATGAAAAAAAATCAAAATGTAAAACCCAGGTGTATCAAAATTATGTAAGAACACAAGATGAAGATATGTATTTCATATGATTTTATATGACGTGTTCTATTTCCACACTATAGAAGGGTAATTCAGATGTGTTCTTGTAAATGTCTTCCGTGGAAGTTTAAATAGTGAGAACTAAAATTTTTTCAAAAGCTTATTATTTATTTTAAAAAAACGTTTGCCTGGCAAAATGTGTAGAATATTGAATTCATATTTTAAAAACATTTATGTGTTTGATCCAATTTGTTTGGCATGTCTTCAATGTCGACACACAGAGATTCAAAACCATGGATTTAAAAACAGAACCAAGTGTTGATGAGGGAAAAATTAGGAGGGAAACGTATCACCTGAAATGACTTTTTTAACATGTTAATAATTTAAATCCCTTCTGAAATAAAAAATAATATGAAAATAGTCAAGTAAAATTACAAATTACCATAGTCATTTCACATATGAGATTTCCCACACAGCATCATAAATAACATGATATATGACATTCACAACAGAAATTTTGTATTTTTGGCCTCTGAACTTTTTTTTTGACCACATGAGAAGTAAATTACTTATAAATCAACTTAAAAATAATAATTTATAATTCATAATAAAATAATAATAATAAATAAACAAGAAATGATTGATTCACACGTGAAATTATCATTTTCATTGCCGTGCCAAAATGCTCAAATTAGAGGTTGGTTGGTTTGTTCTTTTATGTTCTTTATTAATTATATGCAAAAGGACAATTGTCCACCTGTGTCATATGTAAGCGTGAGAATAAAAGGTTGGACAGTTCGCTGGATTGCATGTTTTCAGATGTGCACACCACATGAGAGGTTCTTTGACTGAATCAACAACCAGAAACAGGAGAGTTTTTTCATAGGTGGTTGCATTTGAAGCATGGGTTGCACCTGAATTGCCCGAGTTTACTTTACCCAAAAAAAATACATTCAGTCTCCAGCATCATCTTGATTAGGCCACTACCTTATTATCCTTGCTGTCAGTGTATGAGTCAACCCGCATATTCATAATAAGAATGATGTCAATATGTGTCCCCGCCGAGTTGTCCAAAAAATAAGTCCAATCACTGTACATCTTCTGATTTTGATGGTTCTGTTCTTGAATGTACAATAACATAATCTATATTACTTGGATAGATTAAAAAAAATTTGCAAAAGTGTTTTCGGTCTTGGTTAACTTGCTGTGATGTTTTCTCATGTTATTTAAATGCTTCAAGTGGAATGACTCGGTTGCACTTAAAAACCGGATGATCAACTTCAGCTTGTGTCTCTACTTGTCATAGTAATTTGCAGAATTCTCCAACAAGACAGCACCAGCGACAGGTAAGAAGCTTTCTGCTCCAATATAAACTTTTCTTAATGTAAACCAAAATCTAAATAGATAAAACATCTGAATGCAGGCGTTTTTTCAATGATTAGGTTAAAGAAATTCAATGAAGTTCAGATAGAGCCATGAGATTTTTATTTTTCTCATCACACACAATAATGTCATCTTGTGTAACTATCATTAACTTTTATCTTACAAGTTTACCAAATTAATAGCTTGCCGACAGTTCAACAATTGAATTTTTAAATACATTTTTAACAGGAGTGCACCAGAACATCATCAAACCTTTAAGTCATGGCCTTTGAACCGGGCCGTGGAGACGCCGCTGCCCCATCAGGTAAACACAGACCCATTAACTGTATGTCATTAATGCAATATACTGAAGAGAGTCAGACACAATGAATAAAACAGTAAACACGTGTGTCCCTATCTAGCGGTAGCTTCCATTTTCTGTCATGCATCCTGAAGAAATAAGAACCATGTTAAAATACAATGTGTCCAAAAAAAGTAGAGGAGTTTAAGAAAGTGAGAGTGATAGCTTTTGGTTGAAAAAGCGCATGGCTAGAGTTATAGGAGGGTGTTGCAAGGGGACGGTTCAAAATAAAGTTAACTATCTGGAAACAATGTTTTGCTTCACTGAGCATGTCTTATTTTTTATTTCACACATGAATATGACATGGTTTTATTACGCAGTGGAGTCCTTGCTCTGATTATCATGATGTCACCCACTCTAGGCAAGGTAGCCTTCACAGCCATGTTGAAAATAGATGACAGCTATCCCACCCACTCTGGAGTCCTGAAGTTTGCTAATGTGCTGGTCAACGAGGGAGGAGGCTACAATCAGGATTCAGGCATCTTCCACTGCCCTGTGGATGGCTTTTATCATTTTATTGTGCATCTATCTGTGTATGGGAGAGGACAGTGCGCTATATACAAAAATAACGACAAAGTAGTTTCTCTGTATCACACCACTCTGCCTGATAAATGTAGCCAAGTGGCCAGCATCAGCAGTGTGATCAAACTGTCTAAAGCAGACACTGTGTGGGTGAACATCTATGGGCCTGGAAAAAACGACATCTTTGCCACTGAAGATAACGACACTGTCTTTATAGGGGTCCGTTTGAATTGATGGGTTTGGTCTAAGAATTTGTAATCACCAAGCATTTATTTTTGTTTATGTGCTAAATAAATGAGCGAAGTGCGAGTGTTTTGTTCCTACTTGATTAACATTTTGAGATGTGCAACCCTTTCATATTGTTTTTGAGTAGCGTCTTTTAATTTTGAATTAAGCACTGCACTGGGAACCCCGCAGTTGAAGCAAAACCACCTTTAAAACTGTGTCAAAATGTTGTTTGTTGAGCTTTTTATTTTCCCACTGAACCACTTTATTGTATTATGATTATTATTAGCAATTTGTATTCTATTGTGTACTTATGTGTATAAGTAAATTAAATAAGAAGATAACATTATATTTCAAGATGAAAGCAATAAAACAAAGGTTATAAATTGAGGATGGACTGTATCAGACAAGACAACTAAGAACAATGATACAATATAATAATTAGTATTATTATTATCATCATTATTATTGTAATAATAGCTTTTTGGACAAGACATACTTTAATATAACATATTATTATAATTACATCATCATAATAATAATAATAATAATAATAATAATAATAATAATAGTAGATCATTTATTACATAAATAATCCTGACAGTCTTTTTTACTTAGGAACAAAGATTTTCCTTTTCATTTGCAATTCCAAAACAAATATAAAAACTCTAACTTTGCTGATTAGGTTTTACAAGTACATTTTTCTAACTTATTTTACATCAATTTGTTCAGAAACTGTTATCCGACTGGTTTAATATAACAGGAGCAATGTTATTAGAGCCTTGTAATTGTTGAATAGATGGAGACTTATCCTCGGTATGACAAAACAGGCTGAAAGATAGAGTTTAGAGACTTTGTGAGTAATGAGTCAAAGAAAAAGCTGTGTACGGAACATTCCATTGCATTTGAATAGATGTGAGACGTGTCACAATTGTTTCCATCGGTTCGACGCGTTTTTTTTCTGAATTCAGAAAATTCTTTCTGAGGGGACAGACGAAACAATTAAATACTGAGAGCAAAAACAATAAATACCAATGCCTATCCAAATGCAATAAGTCAGGATATTTTGTTGGATGCAGATTCCATAATAGCCTAATAAATAAGAATATGCCAGTGGTTAATGCCAGTGGTGCATTGAATGGAGGAGGCAGACCATTCAATTTGGTGTTTAAAGGCTTTACAATTAGTGATAAACCTCGTTGCTCCATCGCAGACAGTGTCCAGCGTAAGTAAGCACAGTAAAGATGCATGCATATACAGTGTAAAAAATTAAAGTTGTTCAAGCAACGACTCTGGACTTCTGGACTCAAGAATACAATAGACTTCCGTAGGAATGTCCTGCTTTTTTGAATGCCTAAAAAGATTTCTGTCTTCCACCTAAAGGCACTCACCCAGAAACCACCGGGAGTGTAGCACGTGCGCATGCGCACATGTTCTGTTTTCAAACGTAGACGAAGTGTAGAAGGATCACGTTTATCATCTGTCAAGCTTTAGCCTCAATTGTTTCAATAATCATATCGTTTTATAATGGATATAGACACCGGGACATACGAGCCAGGATTTGTTGGGATAAGGTTTTGTCAGGAATGGTAAGTTTGTGATTGAGTAAAGGTTAGAGGACTGCAGTTAGCTCGCTAGCCAACGTCCAGGTTAGCATCATAGGTTAGCATTTAGCTAACTAAACCATGAGTCGTATTTGGTAGATTTTAAGACCTCGGGAGAATACTAAACACATCTTATCCTGTTATTTTACAGCAACAATATGTTATACCCCAAAGAAGACAAGGAGAATCGTATTTTGCTTTATGCGGTAAGTTTCCAGTTGGAACTCAACCTTCAGTTTCTAACACTTGTGATCATATATAATGGATTACAAACAATGAAATGTATTTATCAGCGATTTATCTTAAGTAGTTTGTCTTTTACAATGTTTGGAATTAAAGGAAATGGTGAGAAAAAGAGATTAGTGGAAAGGAAAAGAGAGGAAGAATGTAAAGGAAGGACGAGGAGATTCAAAGGGAATGATGATATAAAAGAAGGACGGTGGCCAATGAAGGACATAGGGGTGAAAAAGGAAAATATGGGATTTGAAAGTTAAGACAGGGCATTATAAGAAAGACTGAAGTATGGTTGAAAGGCTGCCGTAATGAAAGGAAGTAAAGGATCAAGGAACTTAAGGAATTGAATGAGTATAGACGAAAATGACAGGACGTAAAGAGGGAAAATAGAAGGTGTGGATGCTAGCAGTGAGTGAAATAAACGGTGTGAGGCAAAAGAGGAGATGGTAAAAAAGTAAAAGGTAATAAGAACCAACTTATTCAAGTAAGTGAGTGGGTAGATCAGGACCAGAAGAAGTCTAGTCTAGTTAGGGGGTTGAATCAGATTCAGCTGGATCTCAATTATAGAGTTTTTCATCTCTCATCCAAGAGAGCTCCTTGGTTCTATCCAACTATTTGGAGAATCAGGTGGAGTTAGCATCCTGCGTATGCAGAGTTAGATAATTAATTTATCTTGAGGGAAATTAAAGTTCTCTGCATTTGACCCATCCCTGAGGGAGCAGTGGGCAGTCCCTTTGAAGCGTTCAGGGGGCATATTAATATGGGTTCTGGGTCGTGCTCAAGAACCCTATGACATGTGGACTTGCTGGGACTCGAACTGGCTTCCGATTGGGAAACAGCCACTCTACCCACTGAGCCACAGCCTCTACTAATATTAATGAAGTTGAAGTATTTCACATATCACATCAACACAGTGGACAGGAAGTTCACTAGGGAAGATATCGGAGAGCATAAGCTGGCCTTCTTAGGCTGCAAAGTACACATTTGGTGGACAGTAGACTCACCATTGACATTTACTATAAAACAACAAATACTGACCAGTACCTGCTGTTTGACTCTTGAAATAATAAAACATTCACGCCATGAAATAATTACTAGATTCATTGCAATTTTCAGTTAATTTAAGTCAGTCAAAATGAGAAATACTGTATATGAGCAGTCCATTTTCTCTACATTCTAACACAAACATGTTAATGCTTACATTGATAGAGTAAAACATCTGTCCTGCAATAGCATGTTGGTAACGCCTACAGTGATAAAATAAATGCAACGCTCAATTTCCACGATATGTCTGTAACAATATCTTCAATATTGACTGTACAGTGCAGAAACTGTGACTACCAGCAAGAGGCGGACAACAGCTGCATCTATGTCAACAAGATCACCCACGAGGTTGAGTAAGTAAAAAAGAAACACACAAAAGAAATATGTTCACCATTAATGCCTATGGGCTATTTAAATTGGATCTCCCAATGCTCAAACTTTTGCACTCCTTCAAACACTATTACAGGACAATGATATTGTCAGTTGTAGTTAAGATTCAACCTCGTACGCAGATTAGTCATAACACTAACACCACCTGACTTGCATTGTGGAGGTACTCCTTTTACCACTAAATCGTCTCTGTGATGCACAGTATGTGCTACACTATCTCAGCACAAGCTAGCCTCCATTCCCCACATACATCAATAAGCCTTTGACATCCATGATCGCTGGTTCACCAGTTGACATGCCTCAGACTCAATTGGTACTAAGCACTGCAGGGGAACACCTAACAAGACCTGCCATTTTGCAGATGTTCTGTCCCAGTCTTCATGATTTGTCCTTTTGTCAAAGTCACTGAGATCCTTGTGCTTGCCCTATTCCCTGCTTCCAACACATCAACTTTGAAGACGTGAGGGTTAGTTATTATGTTATGGCTGATCAGTGTATTTTGCTCTGCTATTTTCAGTTGTTGAAATATAGTAGATTGACGCCATTAACCATCGCAGTACCATTTTAATGTCCACAAAAATAGTCCTGCACATTATTTGTCTTTTAAATAATGTTGTTGTTTTTTTTATTGAATTGTCCTAGCACTTTAATGTGGACACTGATTTACTTGAGTAAAGTATTCCTAAGATTTTGATTATGTACCTTCAGACTGGATGTGTACACACATATTAAGTGATGTCAAATAAGGTGAAAATTTTGTAATATGCCTTTTTACATAATCCCCATAATACTTAAACCTTTCAAGGCACATTTTCTTATGTAGATCATTTGGTTTGTAATCTGTCGTCTTGCTTCTGTCTTTGTCCAGTGAGTTGACCCAAATAATCGCAGATGTGTCTCAGGATCCGACACTACCGAGGACGGAGGACCACCCCTGTCCCAAGTGAGTCTTACTTCAGTAAATTAATCTCATTCATATCCTCTGGAAACCACTATCTGTTCATCTGTTTTTAATGGCAGCAATGGGGTTCTTTTGTGTCGCATTCAGTTTACAATTGTCAAACATCAAGCATAGACAATCCGGTTTTTCTGGCATTACTCCTGCAAAACTAATTCACACCTATAAGCCTGAATAAACTCATCACAAGGCAGGTCTTATGTAGGACCAGTCACCTAAAGTTACACTGAAGTCAATAATGGAACAATCCCACAGACTTCAGATGAGTCAGTTTTGCATTCAGCAGCAGAGTGGGTGTCAAATTGAAATGAGATCACTCCAACCAAATCATCACAAATATTATGATCTTCTCTGACAGCCAAATCAACATTTGACTTCCTGTTTGTGTATGCCCTTCCCCTGGGACTAGGAATTGGGTGTGTTAGTGTCAGAGGAACTTTGGGAGGTCACAGGGTTGGTTTTTGAGGCTATGGAGGCCGTTTTTGAAATCATTTGAGGGTATCTGCTTCGGGTGCTGCTGCCGATTGTCCTCAGTTTGAAATGGCTCTATTGTGTAGTTTTGTACTTGATGTCTCTAACAGCACTACCACTTTTTTTGTTCTTGTTTTATGTCTTCTTATTTTTCCATGCTTTTTTTCCTTTTGTATCATCTGAAAAGTTGAGAAATCATATCTGTCATACTACAAAAAGGGATTGACCTTATTTTTGGACCCATTTTCTTTCCTGAACAATTTACATTTACATTACTTAAAAGCGTTTGGCACACATTTGTAAAGCTTGAAACCATTGGTGGTTGGGCCTACACACTGTCACAAAGAAACAGGAGAGACTGCAAAGTCAACTGCAAAACAACAAACAGACAAAAACAACAGGCTCTTCTTGGGCAAGAGTGCTGTCACTTCATCCTTTTGATTGTGAAATGACTGAAGTATTAAACTGTTGTGTCCGTGACAATTCGACATTGTGCCATGTCTCCTCAGGTGTGGCCACAAGGAGGCAGTGTTTTTCCAGTCCCACAGTATGAAGGCTGAGGTAATGATTATAAAAAATGAATCCGTAATCTTAAGTCTTAATACACTTTGTTTATGGGTTAGTTCAATGGCCTTTTTTTTCTTCTTAATTTGACACTCAATAAGCAAAGCTAGATCTTCTGCTTCAAACATGTGTTCTGTTTGTCTTGAAAGGACGCCATGAGGCTCTACTATGTCTGCACAGCTCCTCACTGTGGACACAGATGGACGGAGTAAACCTGTGTGGCGAGCATATTCCAACATGAGCTGCAGCTCCAATAGTTTATTTTTTATTACTGTGCAGTTTGTTGTAAAAAACAGTGATCCTGAAGTTTGCGGACCCTAAGATCATCTTTGTACGATGACCTGTAGTTTGTGAAACAGCATTTTGTGAATATAATGTTTTTTAATGGTTCTCATTTTCAAATCAATTTCATTACATTAAAATAATGTTTCAAGTGCCTGTGAGTATTTCATTAAACATGTAACAAACTTTAATTGTTGGCCTTTGTAGCCGCACTGTATGTCTCTGCATGCCTAGATTCTTGAAGCTATACAATCATGAGCCATATCATTATAACCGCTGTCAGTTGCAGTAAGTAACACTGGTTCTCTCATTACAAATGCACCTGTCAGCGGGCGGTAAATATTGGGCAGGAAGTGGACATTCTGTTTTTGATATATCGCAATCAGGATAATGCTAAGTAGGAGGTTTGGAGCGACTTTGACAAGGGCCAAATTGTAATGGCTGCACAACTGGGCCAGCACACATTGCTGAAAATCTTAATACTTTTTAAACTGATAAACAGTTTATCATGGCTCGCTGCGTATGGAGCCATGTAGTCTAAGACTCGTATAAGCACCCAAGCTGAAGCCCATATAATGTCTGAAGCCCAAACAATTGGCAAAAAAAGCATCCAAAAGGGACCAAAGAGAAGTGGATGACAGTGGCCTGATCTGATGAATCATATTTTCTCTTACATCATGTCTCCAGACAGATGTGTGTGATGATGTATTGGGTAATGTTCTGCTGGAAAACCTTGGGCCATGCCATCCGTGTGATTGTTTTAGATGATGTAAAACCCCTCATGGAATCAGCAGTCACTAATGGCAGTGGACTCTTTCATCAGGACAAGCAAATGGTTCAGGAATGGTTTAAGGAACACAAAAAGTCAAAGATGTTGAGTTTGTACTCCAAATTCCTAAGATCCCAATCCAGCATCAAAGGGATATTGTGGACAGGCAAAATCAAACCATTGAGACACCACCTTTCATCTGCCAGGACATGGGATCTGCTGCTAATGTGCTGGTGTCGGATTATACAGCACGTCTTTACAGATCAGTGCTGTTTGGCATTACGCAAAAATTTAGCAGCTGCAGGTGGTTATAATGTTATGGTTGATCAGAGCAGTGTGACCCAATTAGCCATTTCATGGCAAACAGAAAAACTTAATTTAGCTTGATTAAACTTAATAGCTCTTTGTCTGTTGTGAATGATACCAAAATTGTTAATATCCTTAGAAATGGAAATTTGGTTACCATTTGCAGTAACTTGACATGAATTAAACTTTAAAAGATTACTTCTTTTTAACTTTTCAACCTGCGCCACAGCAAATTAATTTATAGTCATGATGGGGGTTTAACGATGAAGACAATTCTGGTGATACAACACTATTATTGGTTTTATTGGGAGGAAAAAGAAGTACATCATGTGCATCTATTTGGGGTCTTCAGTTTTCATAGTCAATACATTTGTTATCATTTTATTACAAAACAAATGGTGGTGATTTCCTGCTGATATTATAGAGCAGCCTTGACTGATCTGAGGGAAGGAAGTAGTCAAACTAATTTGTACTGTGGAATGTTGTCGGTGTTGATTCAACTTCCTCCTTTCTGAGATACGTATATTCCAAACCACCTGTTGTGCAACTGTTGACAAGCATGATCTGTGGGAAAATAGAAGCCGATCCGTCATGAAGGATGAGATTGGTGGACTCTCCATGACCACACCTCCTGAAGCAGAAGCCTTGATAATGCTGCTGCCCGATCTCCTACCAGCCATTCATCAAGACCAGGAGTATCCGAGCAAGGAGGTATGGACCTAAAAGGTATGAAATAAAAAAAAAAAATGTTTTCACGGTAATTGAAAGATACATTTTTTGCTTTTGAATGCACTTTTGATGGTCTTTAAATTGTTTTTCAGTGTGTTTTATTTCAAGAGCGCAGTGGGGAGCTGCACCCCCTCGAGAGAGGGAGTCTTTAAAAGGGTCTGCTCGAAGAGTTGTCATGCACCACACTGCCCTCCAGAAGTGCACAGGTCTGAAAGAGTCCACGGATCAACTGGTTAGCATTCAAAGGATGCATATGAAAGAGAGACAGTTTGATGACATTGGATACAAGTGAGTAGATCCCAAACAGTGACAGGAAGATTCCCTTTGAAGTGCTGTGTATATATCATTGGGACATATTGGAAGTAAATAAAATCTGTATTCCTTCTAATGAGTGTCTGCAAGTTTTACATCTCCCAAACCTTCTTTCTTCCAGTTTTCTTGTGGGAGGAGACGGCAGCGTGTATGAGGGCCGTGGTTGGTGTGTGGTTGGAGCACATGCCAAAGGCCACAATTATGATTCAGTGGGGATTGCATTCATGGGGAATTTTGACAGTAAGTTCACTCATTTTTTTTTTTTATTAATGGGAGCACAAGAGATCAATTGTAAGCTGTACTTTTAAAAAATATTCAGGATATTTGGAAGTTTAGGCAGCATATTGCATATCTTAATAATCCCACTTCCTCTGATTTCAGTTGACACGCCAAGCGCAGAGGCAATTACATCAGTCAAAATGCTGATACAGTTTGGAGTTTCTCAAGGTTTTCTAATACCAGAGTTTGTCCTGTTAGGGCACAGAGATGTGAAAATGACTAGGTGTCCAGGAGACAATCTTTACGCCGCACTACCACAACTTCAGGGTTCCACATGAAGGCAGTTTATGCCTCACTGGGAAATTCTTTCTCTACCTCAATTTTTGTTTGTTTTATTTCATGGTTCTCTTCTTATCTAAGGGTGGCTGTAGGTAAGTTTTAGCAGTTCCTGAAGGGGTCTGAGTTCCCACAGCCTTCCAGACACTTATCTCACAGCAGAGGGAGCCATCATATCGGTGCACCTCTCTCATTCGCTGTCAGAGTATCTTCTCTTACTCCTTTTAAGGTGAATACATTGCTTCCAATTTTATTGATACTTTTATAGGTAGTTGAGTCTAAGTGCAATGCCATTATTAAACGGATTGGATTATTTTCCCATACTGCAAGACTATACCTTCATTTCCGTAAGAAAGATGTTTGAATAAAAGAATATTAATAAATAGATGTCTACATAAGCTGTAATATACTGTCATTTCAAGTAATATGTCCTTGTGGGTGTAACCAGCAACACAATGGTCTACAGTATGCAATGTAACACCAGAGAAAAAGAACTTACACTGTTAGTTTAGTACCTTTAGTGGGGTTTCAATCTGTTTGTATCTTTAGTTATTTCCCGGTTTGTCGGTACAAATACTGGACGTTAAAATTTTGCCATAGGAAAATAACTCCAAATCTTGAGTTTAAGTCAAATTAAGCATTATGAAATGATTGATTTTCTTCATTTTTTCTGACAAACACTGAGAGGAACAATGTCCTGCTAAAAGTGAGCTTGTGAAATTCTGTCATATTTGTAAATGAAATTGAAACTTTTTGGTCTGTAATATGTGAAAAATACAGTCTGTTCGAAATGATAACTGAATGTGAACGTAGTTCAGAGTATCACATTTTGCCTACAAGCACTGCTGACGAGCTAACATATTATATATAAGATATTTAAAAAGCTGAATATGGAAATTATGAAGCTGTCGGTGTTATCCATACTTGATTACTTCTTTATGCCAGTCTCCACCCGTCACCATGGCATGAATGGTTATAATGTTGTGGCTTATTTTTATAAGTGATTGTTAATAAATTAAATAAAGAATAAAGATGCTGACTCAAATTGGATGATATTTTTTTCTTTCTTGCCAAAAAATTGTCTCTGAGATTGTTTATGAATGAAATGTGAAGAGTTTTGTCATGGACACGTCAACAGAACCAGTTTAGCCAGTTCTCGTTCATTTGTATTATAAACATTAATAGAAATAAAAAGCCTCTCCCTATGATTCAGTGGTCCGACAGCTGCTCCTGTGGGACATATCGTGTACTTGTGAAAATAAAGATTTTTTTCTAATTATGAAGACTTGGCTTGTCGTTGTTATGAGTCAGCTTGTGTGTAAAATCCAATTTTACCTGCTCTCATGTTATGCGGCAGATCTAACTACCACTCTCATCTGCAACATAGTGTCCGTTTAAATAAACAAGAAGGCAATCCAGAAGTAATTTTATATGTCAAAAGAAGTAGGAAGTATGAGAATGCGTTTACCATAATCCCTGAGTCAGCAAATATTTTGCTGTCGGTAAAGACATACACCTCTTTTTTTTTTAGCTCACCCCTTCACTTCACTACAATGTAGTGTTTAAATATATGTTTCCTAATCAGTCCTAACGTGTGTGTATATGTGATATTCCTTCATAATCCAATCCTGTTATTCTGGTTTTGTTGTTATCTGGGTCAGGCTATTACCTCACATTGGTTGCTATCAAGTAGGTGAAGCCACACCCTTGTAGTTGTTTGGAGTACTGATATAAAGCTAGCCTTTGAAACATTTGTGCTTAGTCAATAATTTGAGTTCATTAATGATTCAGCCACTATAATAGAAGGTTTTTGAATTCTTTTTTTCTTTCCTTATGTACTCGATGTCCTCCTGCTGGCTTCTCTCCTTTCTCCTGTGTATTTAATACTAAGATGTGATTAATCTTCTGATTTCACATATAACAAATGCAACCGGAGTAAAAGATTTACTTAATAATTGAATTTGCTGGAATAAGTTGTTTGATTCCAACAGGCCTGTTCAACTAAATCCTCAGTGAAGTAGACCATTCTCAAAAGTATGAAGTAGCACACTATGCCAAAATAAAAAAGAAATTCCACAACAAGTGAGGAAGAAGGTGATTAAAAAAAATATCAGTCTGGCAAAGGTTATGAAGCAATTTTGAAAGCCCGGGGATTCCACAGATTTACTTTGAGACTAGTTATCTGCAAATGGAGAAGACTTGGAGCAGCAGTGAACCTCACCAGGAATTCCTCCATGGAAACGGTGAAATCTCATACAGGAAGTTACAAAAGATCCATAAATGGTATTCACATTCACAGCAGAGTGAAGGCTCCTAAAAGCACACCTTGGTGACCCTTGGAGCATTTAGTTGAATATTCCTTGACCTGCTGATATGGAAGTTGATCTTTTTGGTTGACAGGAGTCCTGTTTCAATTTCTATGGAACGAATACAGGATTCCATAACATTAACATGTACATAAAGTCAAATATGGAGGTGGCAGTTTAATGCTGTGAAGATAATTTGCTCTTGAAGTCCAAACCAAACCTGCAAAATGAAGGCTTCTACACTTTATCAGAGACTGAAGGAAAAATGTCTGTTAAAGCTCAAGCATAACTGGGTCCTCCAACAAGACCCAAGTTTACCGGTAACCGCTCCTCTGAATGGATCAATAGGGATAAAAAATCATGTAAAACTTTTATTCTTTTTGATTTATGTCCGATTTCATTTGAAGATCTGACAGATTAGTATGAGATTTATAGAAAAAATAGAAGCTATAGGAAGGGAGGTGCATTACTTCTTCACGGCACTTTGAATTACAGCGTAATCAGTCATCTATTTTCTTCATTCTATGACTATGTGAATTAGTTTTTCTTTATGCAAGGACTATTCTTCCATCTCCTCTCCAACAGAGGCCAGGCTTAGCCACAAAATAGAAAAAGGCCCAATCAAGCAGAATTTATGCAACTAATGATACAACATATAGAAACTGTATCACTGTTGCTGGGCTGCTTTCTCACAACAACACATGGAATCAAATATTGAAGAGAGGAAAACATCCAACGGGATTACAAGTATGGCGACAACAATGTGTGCTTTCTGCAGAGGCTGAAACATTCTCAACAAGTGCTCACTTGTGCAGCTCAGGGATTATGGAGAGAGGCCCCTATCAAATTGAGTGGGAGAAGACATAATGGGAACAGATTATATGTGTAGGTCTGGTCATCCTGTCTGATGCCTGCACCGTAAATATAACAGGAAAAGGCCGTAAAATTGTGTGAATATATAAAACAGTTCATCAATAGATAATCTGAATTACCTTAAATCTACAAACAGAGCATAATTATAATTTTTACTCTCATAATGTATGAAAAAGTAGCTTTTTTCACTGTGACAGTATAGTGTTTTGTTAAAATCATTGGAAAGATAAGAAAAAACAAGTCACGAGAAAGTAATAAAATCAATATCCAGTCTTAATTACAGATTTTTTTTAAAAACGGATTAAACTCTTTTCCCGTACTGCAAGAATATACCTTCTGTTCCGTAAGGAAGATGTTTGAATAAAAGAATATCGTTGATTTCAAGGCAAAACAAAATAGATCAATAAATAGATGTCTACATAAACTGTAATTTATTGTCATTTCAAGTAATATGTCCTTGTGGGTGTAACCGGAAACACAATGGTCTACAGTATGCAATGTAACACTGGAAAAATGCATTTCCTGAAGAACTTCCACTGTTTGTCGATACTTCCTAGGGTATTTTGTTGGCAAATTACCTTTAATAGGGTTTCAATATGTCTGTATCTTTAGTTATTTCCTATAAACAAACAATGGTTCTCCACTGTGGGTAATTTATAGTTCCATAAACACACTGCTATGTTTTCTACTTTGCCAACACATTCTTTATGGGGAATTTCTGGGTGGCTTTATTTAACGGTAAATAACATATGACCTGTTAAACATCCGTTAAAACAGTTCGATTCAATAATAGTTAACAATCAATAATAGTCTGAAGATGAACACACAACCTTTAGTAACCATATTATCTCCAGCCAGGCTGAAGCTACTTACGTATCAAATAAAGTTTTTCGCTTATTTCACATATGTGAATCAACCACTGTCCTCAAAATAAGACCTACGGGTTACATTGTGTGAATTTAGTAATCAACCATTTAAAAAAAAAACATATCTTAGTGGTTAGGTTGTTGTGAGTATTTTTGATGTTTTTTGAGATACATCAAGGTTAATATGGTTTTAATAGATTTTTTTGTAACATAAATATGAGCTTAAAAAGACTAATTTAAAAAAATGCATTAATGTTTTCTCTTTAGTAATTATTTGAATGTGTTTATATACCAAAGGCCCTGATTACGCTTTCTTATAATCCTCAAGAAGACATAATCACGTGTTCTCCTTAACGTGAAATAAACAATTTATTCTCCAGGAAAGGAAAAGAGGATTTTGTCCTATTTTCTTGTCAGACATCACTGGCTTTTCTTTCTTTGTTTTGTTAGCTAATTTGTTGGCTTGTTTTGTTTTTTTTGTGTGTAAAGATGATTAGATCCCCCTCTGCTTCTGTTAGTGCCTTGGTGCAATGCCTCACTCACAGTGGACCTTACTGACATCATTGATCACACTAATCAGGACTGCTGAAATCAGTATTATCTCTTTTCAGGTGTCTGTGTAGCAGGATACCTGGACAGTTCAAACTGGAGTTGGTGTTGTGGTGACTTTCAAAACAACCAGACGAAAAACATTATTTTCTCAACATGCCTCCTGCACACATAATGGAAAGAATCACCTAAATCAACGAGGAAAGAAAGGAAAAACTATCCTCTCACTTCCCTCCACACACAAGAACATCATCACATGTATCTTCATAAACAAATGTAATAAAAACAAAAAAATCCATGGTCTTCTCAGAAAAACATTGAACAGCATGTATGTTGTTCAATTGTTTTTTTTAAGATGTTTATCATTTTAAGTTATTGGCAGTAGAAATAAAGTGGTATATTTTGATGAATTTTTGATAAATCATTATTTTTATGTATTCACTTAAACGTGTAAGAACCCGATGGTTGAATAATGGTACATCCAAAAAGTTATAAAATGAAATAACCAAGCAAATTGGCTCCAAGAGAATTTGACAGAGATTTAACAGTCGGCACTCTGAGGGATGAAACATGTTTGCATAAGATGAGGTTTTAAGTTGAAAGAACTACTGTACTGTAATTGTGTTTTTGTCTTATTATGTAAGGGAGTTATATTACAAGGGAGTTTCGTTGCAACAATGAAATATTATAAAGATTTTGAAATAACATAATTGTGTTTAGTAAATTTAACATAACAATGTTTGAAAATTTCAACAAATAGCTTCATGCAACCTAATTGTGTTCAGTAAATGAAACATGAATGTTGTTTGCTTTATATTACTTTGCGTCTGCTGAAGGAACTAAATTTAATTATTAAATGCAAACAATGGAGTTTAATTGCATTGATTTAATAGTAAAGGGTTTTTGGACTAAATAATTGTATGTAATTAATTTAACACAACTGTGTCTAGTACAATATTTTGCTCATTAAATGGGACATAACTTTATTTATTTACATATTCATCATATATGATGTAGCTCTTAATCAAGTTATTTTGGTGGTATTCCCTTGAAAGCATATTTTTGTACTTTTATAATCGTTTACCCATTTGTTCAACCTATATTTGTAGGACTGAGTTAGGGTTAACATAACTACGTTTTATATCTTACAGTCTATACAATTTACAATACCATCTGAGGGGATTTTGTACCAAACTGACATCTATTTTTATTTGCACTTAAGTTCTTAGATTAAATTCTGAATTCAAGAAAAACAATTTGGTCCAATTCCTTATCCATTTATTCCCCTTCTTTTTTCACTTGCATTAGTTTGCTTTATTATTAAGGGACATACACAGATACTGTTTTAAGAGGCCTAATGCATAAACAGTATTACAAATAATTAGGATCACCTTGAACTATTTATTAGAATTTTACACGTCCATCTGCCATAACAGCATTCTGTTTAACCTCTGCCTCTTTCTTTTGATCGGCATTTTGCCATAGAAAGAAAAGGAGATAATGAGAGGAAGATGAGGCCAGCCTAGCGGGCATGGTTGGATTTTCTGAGTCACGGAAGTGTTAACATTAAACTCCAGGGTTCAGCCGTCAGTCATACTGATTGACAGCACCCTCTTTCCAAAGGGTTCCACTGTGTGTGGCCCGTTTACACACGCAGTGGAATAAATGGAGTTTATACTTGAATCGTCCACCATGTCAATAAAATGATTTTGATACAGTCCTCTTAAGCAAGGCCTTCTGGAGCCACGCCCCCAAATGTGTCACTGTTAGCCTGAATCCATAAAAAAAAGTAATAGATTACTCTTTGTAGGTAACTAATTCTGCAGCCGCTGTGATCATGCGCTTTTGTTGTCACGCTGGTCAGTGCGCCTCTTTGCCTCCTTACCAACTGGAATCAGCGCATCTTTAGTCCGTGCGCTCCCTCGCGCGCTCTGTTTGATCCAAAGACAAGCTTGAAGGATTTGTTTTAAATTTTCTATCATGGACGACTTGGAAAATTCGGGACGATTTTACCACAAGTCCTCATTCAGCATCAGCAGCCTGTTGTGGAGACGCGAGGGAGCGAGGGGTGAGGAGTTTGAGTCCCAGAAACTGCGCTGCGCTCATCCAATGTTTTCTGGTCAAGGGGAAAACTTCGATAAGAAACCCAAGTGCGAAAAACTGCAGCAGAACACCGAAGCAGGAACCAAACCAGTGACTGTGAATGAAAAACGAGACGGAGAGGCAGAGGAGAGCGGTGGAGCAGAAGAAAGCGTCAAACCCGAGAAACCTCCTTTCAGCTATAACGCTCTGATCATGATGGCGATCCGCCAGAGCCCGGAACGGCGGCTCACCCTCAACGGCATCTACGAGTTCATCATGGAAAACTTCCCATACTACCGACAGAACCGACAGGGATGGCAAAACTCCATCAGGCACAACCTGAGTCTGAATAAGTGCTTCGTCAAAGTTCCGCGCCACTATGACGACCCCGGGAAGGGCAACTATTGGGTGCTGGACCCCTGCAGCCAGGACGTTTTCATAGGTGGCACTTCAGGGAAACTTCGGCGCAGAACTGCAGCTGGCACCAGAGCCAAACTTGCCCTCAAAAGGGGAGGAAGTCGTCTGATGTCCTCAAGCACTGCAACCAGCGTGACCCTGGCCTCAGCGGGTCCGTTTTACTGGCCGGTGCCTCCGTTTCTGCCTCTCCAAACTCCGGTGCGCACCCACCTCGGTGCAGGGACTTACCTGAGTGCGCACCCCAGCTTGCCCAACCCCGCCACATCGCTTGTTTCACAGCGGTTGAATGCAACGGACGCAAACAGGTTTGTGCAGACTCACCAGGAGATGTCTTACATTGGAGTCAGCTGCGCGCAATCACGTCGCCACCAGATTGGCGCAGCCTGTACCGCTTTCTCCACATCCGTGCCTGCGTGCACCCTGCCGCTGTCGGATCCCTGCTCCTTCAACATGATTTCTGGACAGGCCAGCTACTTTTACACTCACCAGATACCATGTGGCGCAACGTTTACTCCGCGTCAAGAGGAGTGCGCACAGGCCAAGAGCTCACCAGGACAATTCTTATCCAAGAACAGTCATTCAGACCAGGTCGGGTGCTGCAATGACTTTCCAAATTACTGCCCCCAAATCAGTTCAAGCCCCCCTTTGCCGTGGAATAAAGATTACATGAAGTGACACATGCCGCGCTCAATAGCTACATTTAAAAACGTTGTTGTAATGTTAGACGGTGTAATAGGATATCATCATTGTTTATGAGAAACAAAAACTGTAACGCCAAAGGTAAATTACTGTTTCCACAGTGAAACATTGGAATCGTAGTTGTTTGCACTTGGTAGTATTACATTTCATCACAGCATATGTTGCGCAACATGTTAAATAATGATCTGACTGTTCTGACTTATTTTCCTGTGTCAGGAAAAGGAAATTCCGATTCTGACACATTTCAGAAAAATTTGCAAATCTATGTAGGCTAGGACTTAAACATATACGTATAATGTTGAAATTGTCATTTCAGACATCCTCTGCTGTCCTTTCGCAATTACCGTCTTCCACTTTATTCTCCATATTCTATGCGTCTGTCCTCAGGAAACTAAAAATGTCTGTGCACTGTTTCAAGTCTTTAGGCCATCATCTGAAAGTCTTCTTCATGAAAATAGCAAAAATGTCAATAAAAGATACATCCTTCATGAAATTAAAATACGAATAATGTATTCTTTAATGTTTCTTTTCTCTACATTCAAACCTGTTATTGGAGAAATCACTGTGAAGTTGATGCACCTCCTCTGATCCCTTACTTCTTTTTCTTCCAAATTCCAGAGGTTTCAATGTCCACCCGAACCTTTCCTGTCATGTTGAAACAGCGCGCTCGATCTAACCTCCACAGGCAGACGTGACATCTCCGGTGTCACCGAATGTCACCGACAACACAGCCTGTTAAACTTTCCCTCACCTATGCCTCATGATCCCCCTCAGATACAAATTATAAAAGAGGGAAAAAATGCATGTATGAGGACACGGATTGGAGCAGTTTTCTGGATCACTGCCCCCTCCACACAAAAGACTCTTTATCAAAAGACCCCTGCATGTTACATTTTCAAGCCCAGTCACACAAAGCAGTCTAGGCTGGATCAGGTAACTTCACCGTTGGCAACCTCACAGTCTAGATAGTGAAGGAGATAATAATATTTTCATTATTGGCATGATTAGGGCCTGCTTGAAGTAATGAGATCAGAGGGATGGATCTGTTCATCAACAGGTGTGGTTGCATAGATTTATCGCCTGGAACAAGAGAAAGAAGATACTGGTACTCTATGTGTGATAAATAACACACCTTTATTTGACATGGTGAATGACACACAGATCAACTTGGATACAACAGGCAAATGAATGCAATTTCAACCAATCTGTGTTTTGTTAGATATAATTTAATAACACCTTTAAGATGCATTAACTGAATTAAATGCAACTGAGATGACCGACCTGTCCCGACTGGATCCATCTGGAACAGGTTTTATGTGCTGTTCAAATGATATGATTCGCTCAACACTGTTGAGTTGCATCAATCTCAAGTGGCTTTTGTGGCCTTTGGTTTAAGATACACCGACTAAAGTGGACTTGAAAGCTAACACATCATTTTTACTAGATATAAATGAATTTATTTAATTTCACAATGCCATAAAAGTTCGTATTTTTGAATGTTTGGTGCAGTTATCTGACAGTTTCTGAAGAATACTTGGGTTAACTTCACCAAACTAGAAAGAATTAAAAATAACAATGAAATGAAGAAAAAAAACCATCAAGTCACTTTATCAACTAAATTACTTAAAACTACTCCAATGAGGAACTACTCCAATATGTATTTAATGAAAGGGGGGGGGGGGGGGGGGGGTGTTTGGAAAGTAGGAGAGGGTTTAAATGTAATTTTTCCCTGAAGTAAATTAATATTGTAAAAAAATATATATATAAAATCTCACATAGCCCTGTTTCTATGTCATGGAGTTATTAGATGCATATAACTTATAAACACTTGTTTAGGCCCAAAAAAAATTATTAACACAACATGTTGCATCATCTTTTCCAGTTTTGACAACTTCTAATGAAATTATGTTCAACAAAACTTTCTATATTGGATTAAGAGAATCGGCTTTTCCACTACAATTAAAGGACTGTTTGATTATCAAATACTTAATTAATTACTTAATAAATGTTAGCATTAGAGAAACCTTTTTAGGTGCCCACTTATTAAAATTAGGTGGTTTTTACTAATTATTATACGTCATTCAAATGAACGTTAAAAAAAAATACCATGATTATGACATTTTTTAGATATAACTTGCTTCAACTACAATTTCTGCTGTAGTTGATTTAGTAGCTTTTAGAGTGGTAGGATTTACATTACAGCAAAATATGAGAAACATGAAGTAATGCCACTGATGCCATCAGCTGTACTTCCTCAGTAAGGAGATCGGGAGGAGATCAGGGGAACAGCCATAAAATTATAACCACTTCACACGGGAAGTCTGAATAACATTTTATTATCTCGTTACTCTGGCACCTGTCAGTGGGTCGGATGTATTAGGTCGAAAGTGAACATATTGTCCTCAGAGTTGACGTGTTGGAAACAGGGAAAATGGTCAAAGGTAAGGATCTTAGCAACTGGAACTTTTGGGGAGAATTGTAATGCACAGGGTCAGAACATCTCGAAATCCTCGGGCCTTGATCAGTGTTGCCAGTCGGCAGTGGTGTCTACCAAAGTGATATAAAGAAGTCCAGCTGATGAACCGACGGCAGGGTAATGGATGTCTAAGGTTGATTGATGTATAGGTGCCCGTGTTGCATGATCTCTGAGAAGAGCTACTCCAGCATAAATTTCAGAAAATTTTGATCATACTTATGATATAAAGTTGAAGGAAGTGCATCGTTGAGCTGTTTTTGTGGCAAATACTCTTTAGCTTTCCTCAATAAATCTTTAAAATGATTGAAAATTACCTTTATTCAAAATGTTATGCTGAATGAATGCAGGTTAATGCAACGTGTGAAAGTATTCCTAATATATAATTCAGCTTATTGCCAACGTCTCTATCGGAGAGTCTACTCTCACTCACCAACCAAATAATTTCTGTACAGACTCTAAATCATGCAATCATATTCCCATAATAATCTGAATTAAGTTAATCTTAAATCTTTTCATATTATATATTATATATATTATATATATCATTTAATTTTTCTAAAGAGTAATAAGAGGATTATATATTATCCCATTATCTGGCTCTGGTCATTATTTAATCTATATTATTTTAATTGGGACACTTTATTTTTGGATTGCTGCAGGCTCATCACATGAAAGGCTAATAATAAGCTCATTTTATTGGTCTACTTCTACGCAGTTAAGAATGTAAGTCTGAGCTAAGTGTGCTTCTTGAAGGAATAGCGCAGCTCTGGAAATCAATCCCATGCGCTCGCCTCTCTCAAAAGCACACAGGCGCCCATTATCTACAGCAAGTGGCTTCCACAGTTAGCCACCCTTTGAAATAAGGTGGGTGGGTTTTACACCCCCCAGGCGTCTCTCTGTCTCTGGCTAGAAAGCCAATCTCTTACTGTCTCATTCTTGTTGTGTTAAAAAGCAAAACAAAGACTTATCTGTTAAAATTTACTGTCTGACCATGGCTGCTGTATCTATGGATATATAGTCCATGTAAGGAACCGTACCCAACAGCATTTTATTAAGCTCATTTATTACTATTACTGTTGTTGTTGTTATTTTATTGTTTTTGTTATTGTTATCAAATCCCCAAAAAGTAGGGCATACTATTGAATCATCAACGGCACAAAAACTATTTTATGGATCATTTTCAAATTGTATTCCCACATAGATATCCACCCACATATGGAAGAACTGGATTGATTTTGGGAATGGTCCGTAGTATATTTCCAACACTAGGGGAGGCTTTATCTCCAAACAGTTTCTAGCCATAATTTCTGAAGCTCTGGTCTAATTTAGTCCAAACTTGGTGAATACAAATTGACTCCAGGAGATATATCTTGCATGTATCGTGTTTTGCTCTATTAGTTCATATTTTACTCAATAGGTGGAGCTTTTTCTTATGAAAAACAGTTTCCTGGACAGAACTCAAAAACTATTTCATGGATCATTTTCAAATTTAAACCCCTTAAATGTTAGCGCAAGGAAGAACTGAATTCATCTGGGGAAAGTTGGCTTGTATTTTTCTCAAACTAGGGGGAGCTTCATCTCCAAAAGTTGTCTGCTATCAGTTCTCCACCAGTAGTGCAGTTGAAACCAAATTTGGTTTATATGAATTGACCCGAGGACATCTGTCATGATATCTATCATGTATATATCGTCAGATCTTACTGAAACGGTGGACCCTTTTTTTTCATTTATTCTAACAGAAGATATTGGAGACATAACTTAACATTTCATTTGAGGATTTCAATCAGAGGGATTGCTTGCACAACTGACCTTTCGGTTGTATACCTTTGCTATGGAAACAACAGCATAGGTTCAGTTATTATTATTGGGAAATTAACTAGTTTTCTTACTATCTGGCCCATTATGTCCGTCCTGTAATGGTGGAATTGCTCAAATCATTCTAGCTGTCAGAAATCGGGATAAAACGTAAACATATACTAGCATCTCGACTTTTATAAATTTCTCAGACTTCGCGTAATATGAGAAAATATTCATCACGTCTCAAACCAGCATGCTGGTACATGTATACGTTTTATTCTTAATACGGACAGTTTCACATCATTGCGCATGCGTCATAAAAATGTAAACACAGTGGCGGAAGCAGTGAAAGAGTCATTCTTGTGGAGAGACGGCCGAGTTTATGCATTTTTATATCTGCTTGGCAGTTAGAATGAGCATTGCAATGCTCATCCTGTTATAGTATAGTAACAAGCCGGAAAAAGCCGGTTTCCCAACATTGTAAAAGGAGCAAAATCGCTCACTTTGGAAAACCCAAATCAAAAATCCTAACGTTGCCAAACACGACTGTGTCATGCAGCCGGTGACAGGTGCGGTTACACATACGTGATAGACATCACAGGGCATATGCAAACAAATAAACATATCCACCTTATCTCGTAATAACGATAAAATGATCTCGTAATTACGAGATCATTTTATCGTGTAACGCGTTTCTGTATGCTTGCGTACAATTCGGTACTTTTTATTATAATTACATGTATAATTTTCATTTGCGCCAGCGCTGACCCGGTTGTAAACACGGAAGCGATTTTTTTGACCCGGAAGTAGGTACAACCACGCGGGACTAGCAACTGAAACGAATCGTTACTGAAACGAAGGCTTCTTTGGAGACGACTGACAAACCACCTGAGAAGACTGCATTCATAAATCAATAACCATGTAAGTCCCTATGATGCCCATGATTGGCGAGATTATGTTTTAGATTATGAAACACGGCAGCCAGCCGTTAAACGCACGAATAATAGCCAGGTTCGTGTAGTTAGCCAGCTGTAGGAACCAAGGCCGGGTTAGCTGTTAGCTTAGTTCAAACCATTGTATGTCCTTTCGCTGCTACATAGTTTTTGTCTCCAACATTTTACAGCACGACTATATATGAAATATATCCCAATTCTGACATTGTATTGATTTTGTGCAGAATCGAGTTAGAAGTAAGAATTATATTGATATAGTTGAATCTACCTATCCGAATGCTACCAAGAACACAATTGTTTGCGCATGCGTCATCTTGCAAGGGACCAGTTATAATTTCGCAGCTTTTGGTGAACGTTAAGGTGAGCCAAAGGCTTCTGTTTTTCTCTGTCATAAGATCCATCGTTTTGATGGTAAAATCGACATAAGTCAAACTGTACTGTGGAAATGCCTTCTTCCCGCCTACGTTTTGAACAAAAGTTTGACTTCACCGATAAATGCTAAATAGTGTGTTGGACTTGGTGAACAATATGAATATACTATTATATTGTTGTTTCATAACTTTCATGTGTTGTGAACCAATTAGCGATCTGTAATTTGTTCCGTAAGTCAGTTTTTTTTTTTTTACTTTTTATCCTTCGTTTCTGATACGGGTCTATACTTTTCTTTAATATCTAGCTTTCTGTGTTAAAACAAATGTGGCACCTAAATCTGAATTAAAATGTTATTTTAATATCCTTTATTATGTGATTATTATGTATTATGTTGGGTTCCCATGACCATGTGATTTTAGTTGATAATTAATTGTCGTATAAATAGTTGTGACTAACAATTGAAACGGGCTGTCTAATCCCGTCATCATAGTTGAGGTCTAATCATATTATAATAATATAAAAATACCTAATGAACAAGACAGATTTGCATGGTCACATTTATATTCTGGTTGTCGTTTGAATACTTCAGATGCCATAAACAGCCAGTCCGTGAATGACCCAATGGTTGTGAGCCGTATATTGAAGTTAAGCGAATTTGGTCTGTGGAAAGCTTGTCAGATTGAAGATATTATCAGATTTGTTGAAGATTTGGAAGATTGCCTCCTCCAGGTTATCAGGCTCTCCTTTCTCGGTTTTTCGCCAACCCACGGTGCTCATAGCAGTATGGTTGTGTTTTGCTTTTTGATTAAGTTGTCGATGATGTTCATATCAGTAGATGGTCATTTAAAAGTTAAGCTCTCCTCACAGAAAAACAGTCAGAGGTGCCAACATATAATTTGATTCCCCACTGATGAAGAAAAATCTTGTTTTCTGATCATTCAAGAAAAGGATAAATCTCACAAAAACAAAAGTAATTTGTTATTAGAGCTGTTTTAATGTACACTGCAGAGACCGATATTGCAATTCAAGCAGTAAACATGCAATTTAAAAAAAAAAAAGGGGACCCTTAGTTGTCAATTCAGTAGACCTGTTGTATTTTCTATTTTGTATATAACTATTGCTCGTGAATAAAGCAATAGTGATTTTTTTTTTTTTTAAATGGCACGGCATCCAATATTTCTAATTAGATTAATCGCCAGAATAATTGATAGAATACTCGATTAATAAAATAATCGATTACTGCATCCCTAGTGAGGTATACCTCGGCTAATGAGAGTTACCGATTGTTTTCCCATGTTGGTTGGTTTGTCTGTGAGATATTTGGAAAAATTGTCAACAGATTTTTATAAAATTTGGTGTATTGATGGATCGAGGATTAATGGATCGGTTATGATAAAGATTCTGGATATTTTTTCTTCAACACAGGACACATTTTTACATAACCCCGAGAACACTAACATAGTTTAGAACTATTTTGCAATTCATATCCAAGTTACCATTGGTGTAGGTAGATATGCAAAATCATGTTGGCAGAAAAGCAATAAGAGTGAAAATCACTCAAAATAAAATGCTAAATTTGAAATGACGGAAGGTCTTTTGATTAGCAACTGTTAATGTGTAACATGATACAGTGGTGTATTTAGTCTAACCTATGTGCAATATGAAGCCTGATTTATATAGACCGTAAGCGAATGTTCCTTTGCTGCATTTTAAATATTTTTGTTTTGTTCTTTTCAAGGAGTTTGTTGACAAAACCCAAGTCGGAGATGTCTCCAGAGGAGCTCCAGAAACGAGAGGAAGAGGAGTTTAACACTGGTCCGTTGTCTGTGCTCACCCAGTCAGTCAAGAACAACACCCAAGTCCTCATTAACTGTCGCAACAACAAGAAGCTTCTCGGAAGAGTCAAGGCTTTTGACAGGTACTGAGCTCATTCATTGGCTCATAGTTTTGAGAGGATAATATGGGATTGATATAATATCAAATAATGTTATTGACTTATACCATCAAGCAGTATTAAGTTGTGTTATCTTTGTATCAGTGTGCTTTTCATGTTATAATATTATAACCCTGAAAAAAATTGAATTATAAAAACACAGTTCTGTTCTGTTCAGTTCTCAAATACTACATAAAATCTCCACTATCAATGTCAAAATTTTATGTAGCATTTTCTTCCTAAAGCAGTTTGATTCTCAGAAAATTATTTTTATGAAGCAACAAGTTCCCAAAATTGGAAACATACTCATTTCAAAGTATTACTATCAATTCTAATAGAATTAGCTCTGATTTGTCCTATCAAACTTTGTAACTAGTATTAGACGATACGTATCACATTGAAAGTCTCGTTAAAGAAAAGTACAAAGAACAATTATGTCCTTGTGCTAATTTCCCTGGGCTTGCATCTAAAGGGGTATGTTATAATAGCTGATCTTTGGCTTCATAGTAACATTTCTAAAACTAATCCTTTCCCTTATTTATTTTATTCATTCAGTCTAACACATTCCGGAAAATATCACAGCGCGTCACCTTTTCGTAATTTGTTATGTTACAACTTTATTCCAGAATGGATTAAATTCATTTTTTCCTTCAAAATTCCACAAACAATACCCCATAATGACAAAGTGAAAGAGGTTTGTTTGAAATCTTTGCAAATTTATTAAAATGAAAAAGGACATGTACAAAAGTATTCACAGCCTTTGCCATGACAATCAAAATTGAGCTCAGGTGCCTCCTGTTTCCACTGATCATCTTTGAGATGTTTCTACAACTTGATTGGAGTCAACCTGTGGTAAATTCAGTTGATTGGACATGATTTGGAAAGGCACACCTGCATTACAAAGTCCCACAGTTGATAGTGCATGTCATAGCACAAACCAAACCATTAAGTCCAAATAATTGTCTGTAGACTAATGAGACAGGATTGTATCGAGGCATAGTTATTTGGAAGGGTACAGAATAATGTCTGCAACATTGAAGGTCCCAGTGAGCACAGTTGCATCCATCTGTAAAGTTTGGAACAACCAGGACTCTTCCTAGAGCTGGCCACCCGGCAAAACCGAGCGATCGGGGGAAAGGGGGTGTTACCGGCTCATAGCCAAACAGCATCTTGACTTTTCCTGTACAAACTGTCATCTTTGTAATAGCATTTAAAAATCAACTCTTGGTTGACCTCCTGTGTATGTTCTTTAAACTTTCCATATGTACTTAACTGGTTCCTTGTGTCTCATTCACAAAAGGTTTCCAAAGAGTTTTATTTCCTGTGGAAAAAATCAGCGTAACATATTAATAGGGTGATGTTACAGCCTTAGGTCACAACAGTATAGGATTTTCCTGAATAAATTTCTAAATTGTGCCATCGAAGCTGTAAAACCTAAAAAGCTTGTAAAGGTAGTGTAGTGTGAGTACGGTGACCTGGTAGAGTAGTCATGTGTGCCCTATGATTATATGGAGGCTGAGCCAGCAGTGGACACGGTTCTATTATCACGTCTTTTTTTCTTTCTTTTTTAAAAAAATCCGGTGATTTACACTCTCTATTCACTCTCTATTCATTCCAGACACTGCAACATGGTCTTGGAAAACGTGAAGGAGATGTGGACAGAAGTGCCAAAGAGCGGGAAAGGAAAGAAGAAGTCTAAGCCAGTGAATAAGGACCGCTACATTTCTAAAATGTTCCTGAGGGGCGATTCTGTCATCATCGTGCTGAGAAATCCTCTCATCACTGGAAAATGAACTGTCCCAACCTCAGAGCCTTTTTGATCTGTTTTTTTTGTTAGTTTTTTCTTTTCTTGTGAAGGTGTTCAACTGTCATTAATGGAGAACTGTTCAGGCACAGGATTACCTGGTATTACATTGGCAACATACATCTTTGGTATTTTTCATTTTATTAATAAAAGTGATGGCTAGATTGATGTGTCGTTATGTTTGCTTCAAGCTCACACGTTCCTTTCCGTTAAAACAAGATTGGAAATTCCATTTAAATGCCACCCTGTATTATAAAACCTTCATCCTTTACTCTATATGCATCATTCTCATTTCGCCTTTATTAATAATCGCGTATTTTGAGATTGCATTAGTGCATCTTCATCCCTCTGCATTTTAAATCAGATTTTTTTTTTTGAGCTGGACACTAGATGATCCAGTAGAAGCCTTGGGAGAAAAGTTTTTACTGAATTTTTTTTCTTCGGTATCCTTTTATCCTCCTCTCCTTGTCACCCTTTTCACTCTCCCCTGAAGGCATCTTGGGTGTCGGGGTTGATTTCAGCAAGCAGCGCTCAATAAGCGACAAACTGCCGTTTAAAGACGCGCTGCATTATTGATGAGACCAGATGTGCTGACTGTCACTTCACACCCTCAATCTCTACACTTCAAGCGGTTCCCCTCTGCTGCTCAGCCCCTTCTGACCACTTTCTTAATTGTCTTAATAGCTGAACAGATAGGCTCACCTTACTTCTAACAGTTGGTACACAGACCGCTCTTTGCTGCTCTGCGATCAAGAGCTTTTGATTTTGAATATTTTAGTAAATCAAAGGCTTGTCTGTTTATTTTGTGTTTGAACATTGAATGCATTTGGTCTTCGTACAAGTAATGGAAAATCTGGACCCATCGGTTCTTTATTATTTTTAAATAATGCTCTGACAGTTTAAGTAGGTCTCTTTTTTAGATGGCTAGATGACTGGGTCGGCGCAGCTCCAGAACTTCAGGTCTGGTTTGGTGCTCCCTGTCTGCAGTGGTTGGTACCTACCAAAGGTTGTCTCAAGGAGGACAACTGCCAAACCTGTGACGGCGTCATCAGCGCCCAAGGCTCATTGATTCACGTGGGGGGAGAGAGCCAACCTGTGTTGTCCAGTCCTGAGGTAGAACTACTGTAACACAAATTTCTGTAAAAGTTCAAAATGGTTCACACAGAAATGATAGAGCAAACTGTACACTGCCTGTTGCTGCATGTGGGGAACCACAGACAGTCAAATCGTGTTTCCCTTTACATCATGTGCATGGCTAGATGCCTTTATCTCACTTAGCTGGGGAACAGATGGAACCAGGATGCACTACGGGAAGAACGGAAGTCATAGAAGGCAGTGCGCTGCTTTGAGCATCTCTCTGAAGGGAGAACTTGGGTTATTTAATTCATGTGGATGTTACTTTCACACATATCGGCCACATAAACATTGTTGCAGACCAAGAATACCTTTGGAGAATCAACAATGAAATCCGTAATGGCTGTGACCTCATTTTAAATGGTAATGGTCCTGCCACACTGCAAAAATGTTTCAGGAATGGATTGTGGAAAACAATTTCAAGGGGTTTACTTGTCTTCAAATTTTACGGATTTCATACTAATCAAGTATTTCTAAGATGTATTGGTCTGCTGCATGGAGGGCTCAAGTACCAACTTGCAGGAATTAAAGGATCTGTTGCTAACATCTACACAATTTAGGCAGATGGTTTTGTTATTGCTGGTCATTTATTATAAAACATCTTACTGCCCTCAGGAATAAATGACCCCGACACGCTTAGCGCCAGGACCCAAGCTACGAGATCTCGTTGATTTACAGCTCTCAGGTGAAGCCTGCCATGTCAGCCACACAGGAGAAACAGCCTTAGGACTGGATTTGGAATGTGGTCAACTTCCATAACTTTTATAGGACTAATGTTTGGTTCTCTTTCCCTTATGGTCCAGGCAAACGTTAGAGCAGATTATATTGCAGTGACTTCAATGGTTTAAAATGAGGCAGGGGGAAACAGCTGCTGCTTAAGTCCTTGTTGCCACCAGGAACCCCCACATGACAGACCTGCATATGCATACCTATCCCATAGCTAAACTAGTCCTACCCTTTTGATTCTGACTGAAAGGGTATATCCCCGAAAAGTCCCCAATTCCCTGCGTTGTACAAGCAATCCAACTGTTCGAGCTCCTAGAATAAAATGATATGTTATGTCCACAGTATTTTCTGTAATAACAGGTCACCTTAGAAGAGGCCAAAATTAAAGATGGAGTCCAGATAGGGGGCCGAAAACAACTCAAACTGTTGTTTTCTATCTAAGGCATTATTAAAATTTTATTCTTATTTTATTTACTAATTTTATAGAATTTTGAAGAAACCAACGGAATTGAAAATATTCATTTACAGAATTAAATTCAAGACAAAGTCAGTCTCCCTCTGTATAAGCATAGTTTCAAAGAATAATTTCCAACGAAAAGTTTTTATTCCCACAGCCAAAAAACTATATTTTACAAGTAAAAAATTTCCTCTTAAATCAATCGGGTTTTATACCTCAACAAAAAATAAACTTCTTCTGTCACAATAACCCAGTAAAAGTAGAAAACTATCATGAACAGCATAACGATGTGTTTCACATTAAATATGAACAGCTTCATGTGTTTTCGTGTCTTTAACGCAACAGCAATGACAAATGTTGAACGGCTGCAGGAGGTGAACGAACCTCGCCAGTTAATGAAAACCTTTCTTCTATTTACTAATACGCGCTGGCGACTTACTATTAATTCTATTATTCGTCGTTTTTAAAAACGATTTCTCAACTATGACTCCTTAAACTCCTATAAGGATTACCATAATGAATTTCAGAGTGGATAAACGCTGATATCTGACTACAGAGGAGCAGGGAGAATCGCTGGGGCCAGTGATCGACGTGCCGGCTATCGCAGTGTATTCTGGGATTTGTAGTATCTGTGGCGTTTGTGCTGTGTACCAGCGGGCCAGTTATTATAAAAGAATCAATATTGTCTCTCGAGCCAGATATAATTGTTGTGAGGGCCGGATCTTGCCCTCGGACCTTGAGTTTGACACATCTGCCGTAGAATATAAAATATGATCTATTAGAATAAAATATGATATATTAAAGGTAGATCGCCTCTAGTCAATTTATATGAAATAACTTTGGGCTAAAGCCCAAATAAGTTATTAATTTCGCATTAATTGGAACTTTAAAGAGGTTCATTGTTTGCCAAACATTGACAAAATATGTCAACCTGTGGCAGTTATGGGTCGCCTTTCCCATATATTTGCCTGGTTTGGCTATCCTGACAGTGTGGCCGTTATCATCTATCTATGAGGTTGTTAAAAATTGAATGTGAGAGTTGCCCCTGTCCGTCTATTTGTCCCTTCATAAATCCACATCTCATCAAAAATCACTGTACCGAAATCCATGAAAATGCAGATACTTTGTAGGGACCTAAAAGTTTTGTCTCCCATTATTGGTTGGTTTTCATTTACATTTTTAATTACATTTTAACTATGGCTATTTTTGTGTCACTTTGCTCACTTTCACCTATCATGGAGGACATGACCTATCCACGTCAGCCAAAGCGAAGTTTTTCCAGCGTTTTTCCTGCGTCTTTGGAAGCAGACCATCTAGTTGCTGGCAAAGCTATGATGAAACTCCAGGTCATTTTGATTTGAGTCACATCTCAAAATAGTTGTTACAGCTTCCTGGGAAAAAGCCCTGTCAAGATACCCAGATGCCTGAGATCAGAACAACTTTCGGGACCACATTTGTTGGGTATCACCATACACTTCTCTCGAGTTACTTCACTCGTCTCAAAGACACTTCAAGAAGTCTTTTTCCCTCCAGATTTTGTGGAGGACGGGTGAGCGATCCGTGCGCAGGAAGGCAGATGTTTTATTCAGTAGGTAAGCGATAAGAAGGGGGAAGTGTGATTATGATAGCGATCGGCCATGCATCGATACCCAAGCATCCGAGCAACGCGACACCGTGCAGAGCATCGATCGGGCCCGGTAACCGGAGTCATCGCCGCAGTTTGTTTTCAAGGAAAGCCGCGGAGCAAGTGACAGTTCCGCCAGGCCAGGTGGAGAAAGAGTAGGGTTATCAAATCCCTGAAAAATACAAAAACACTGAAGTCACTCCTCTGTCTTGAAGTGAGAATGACAGCAAGGACACATCGAGTGGAAGTCAAAACAAGAGGGATGAGGTGCCTCCACGTTTTCCCGCGCTTGTTTACAAACAAACGCTTTGGTACGATGTGTGACATTTGTGTTAAATATTTCATGTGAAATAAAATTTAGAAAATAATTATTATTTGTAGGTCTTAGGGTTCACATCTACCCTATTTGGAGTATTGGATTTTTCAGTGTGATCTTGAGACCTCCACAAGGTCCGACATAAAAGCATAACTAACCGAATTAAACATAGACAATGCATCCAACCACGATTCAAACTTTCAGTTGTGAAATATTATCTAATCTTTGTCTTATTTTACTTTTGATCTCCCCACATTCTATTTTATTTTTTTTTAAAGTCGAGCTCTGCGTTTTGGTTGACCTGTTTTTACATTAACAACGCAAAGACCCCTCTCTATACCATCTGGGTTAATTTGTACTGAACAAACCATTGAGACACCATTGGCACCATTTGAGAAGATGTGTCAGCGTTCTGCAGAGACACGCAGTATAACGCAGCAACGTTTACATTTAGTGTGACTTTTTTGCTAATGTCACGTAGTTTCATTGCCCACCTACTCAAAGACTTTGACTGTAAAATGTCATCTCATGAGAAGACATGTAACTAGTGTGACACTTTTAATAAGCCCTTTATGTCATCACCAAGAAAAAGTATGGAAATATGTATTAATTTATTCATTTAATATCTTAGATCCTCTAAATTCACCATAAAATGACAAATCGTCAGGTCAAAGAAGTTTAGAGTAACAGCAAAAAAAGAAATCAGACATAACATAATTTCAAGAAGAAATTTTGTATATCACAGAAAATAGTCAATATGAATTAGATTCGCCTTTCCTTTAGGTAATACATTTTATATACAAAACTAATTGGACTTTTTTGGTTGTCTCAAGTTACATAATTCCGTTTAGCAAGTGCATTGTAAGTCCACCCTCATTTATCTATTTTAATCTTTGTGTGTGTGTGTGTCATATCCTTCTACATATCGTGACTTAGAAATACAGGACAGGATTTTCTTTTGTGATCTTTTTTTCTTATCTTGATGGGAAAACAGGCATGAAAATATCTCTTTTTATAAACTACTTCCCTACATTTAGGTATTAAAACTGCTCTAGATTAAGCCTGGGTATCAACATTGTTTTTTTAAAATCTTATTCTCTTACAACTGTCACTGCTGCAGTAATTGAATTTTACCTAATATAATCTAATTATTTTCACTTATTACTATCTGCTTTTACCTTGTAGCACTTTGATATTTGATCCAAATGTAAAGTGCGTTATAAATTAAATGTATTATTATTATTATAACCATAGCATAAAAAGATCCAAAGGAACACATCTGGGTGTAATTGAACAATATTTCTCAAATCGGAGTACGGATACCCCTAGTGATGATTTGAGGTACTGCAAGGGCCACGTGATTTCTTTTTTTTTGTTGTTGTTTGTTTGTTTGTTTGTTTTTTAAAAGAAAAAAAAGGGGAGAAAAGATAAGATAAACCTTTATTAGTCCCACGACGAGGAAAATGCAGGTTTACAGCAGCGAAGAGCAGACAGAGCAATATAACAGAATAAAATACAAGTATAAATATAAATATTAAACTATACTAGAATATTATACTATAACATAAATATTACACTATACTATAAACATTACACTATACAGGAAATATACTAGCAATATTACAAATTACTAAAAATATTATACTATACTAAAAAATATACTATAGTACAATATTACGATATACTGGACATATTACACCATTATAGAAATATAATAGAAATACGGTTGGTTCGAAATACAATTAGAAGTCATGCATAATTCCCAAGATAATTTTATTATAATAACTTAAAAACTACAGAGAGCCTGTAGGCTTATACAGGATCTTGGTTTAGGGAATGTCCCCTTTGTCTTGCGGGGTGACAGTTTTTTGTAAGATACTGTAGTCGTGTTGCCATCTAGTGGATTTTAAAGTACTGTGCATAGTTTTCCAACAGACGACTATGCAGACTGACAAGTCATTTTAATTTAATCGCATTGTGTAACCTGAAAATTAAAAACACGCACACTGGATTTTGACTAGGATAAAGACATTTAATATGACATTTAATAATAATAATTTCCTCTAGTTCTCGTCCCAAGCCCGGATAAATGGGGAGGGATGTGTCAGAAAGGGCATCGGATGTAAAACCTCTGGCAAATCAATATAAGGAACGAGATAGAGAAAGAAAAGAAAATGTTAATACAGTATTTAAAGTTAATAAGTAATTGTCAGGCCATAGAGATGGTGTGTTTACGTAAAAAACAAACAAACATTGGGATATTAAAATTGATCAATGTGGCATATAAAGGCTTATGTTTGAGTTAGGGTTCATGTTCATGTGACATCAGTTCACCGAGATAGAAACCTGGAATAGTATACCTTATTCATTTTCCTGGGCTATATCCAGACAAGTCGTTTGGGTTTAACAATCTGGACTTATTACTTTTGCTAAACTGGCTTCAGGCCCAGACTTCAAATTGAACAGTTGTATCTCCCCTCCCTTTAACATATTTTACCCTTCTATAGTCATATTCGTCTTCCATCTTATAGAGCTGTTGAGAGAATTAGAATACTGTTATACTGTGTCCTCTGAGTTTTCTTAGAAATATGACCAAACATTAGCTCATAACACTTACTAGCTTATTTAGTTTATGGAAAGTATGCATAATAACTATTATCTTATAGCATATGTAGGTTTGGCGGACCTGCACCGGTTTCCTCGTTGCATACACAGCTCTTAACAGGCTACGACTGAGCTGCATTGATAACTTCCCTCTTCACTATTTACTTTCAGGAACAGCTGCTGCAGATTTATTACAGTTTACCATCAACAAACAAAAGAAAATGAAGGATTAAACTCTGGTTGTTTATGGACAAGAGCTATTGAAGATGGTACCCATTGATATCAGGGCATCCAGGTCACTAAATATTATTAAAAGGAAGCCAAAACCTGGTCTCTTCAGCTATTACTTTATGATGCGTGGTGACTTGTGCTTCTGCATTTGTGCACTACTTGTAATCCAGTATACGTACGTACATTTGGGCTATTGTCATCTTGGTTTTTAAAAAATGTGTGTATTTTTTCCTTTCCTATTTTAATTTTCATTAATTTCTCTGTTAATAATGTATGGATCGTAATGGAAAATAAATCAGGCAGATTCAGAGGGCTGCTATTGTAGATAAAGCTTGATGTTGACTCTTTGGCGGCAGAGGCATGCCCTCTACAGAACGCCCTAGTTTAAATGACTGTTATCACAAGTTTATATTGAATTTTTTTTTCTGTTGCACAATGGCATGATGGTTAGTACTATTGCATCCCAGCATGAATATTATTGATACAAATCCACCATGTTGAGCTGATATGATCAATCCCAGGTCTGCGTGGGTTCTTTGGTTTCCTCTCACAGTCCAAAAACGTTCCATATACTTTATGTGACACTAAATTGTTTGTCTCTGGATGTCAGAAATCGACATGACCTGTCCAGGGTGTACTCCATCTCTTGCTCAGTGTCAACTGGGATTAGGCCAATCCCACTGCAATTCCGGCACAGGATAAGGAAGT
The DNA here is from genome assembly GCA_037951165.1 of Lophius americanus. Lineage (NCBI taxonomy): Eukaryota > Metazoa > Chordata > Actinopteri > Lophiiformes > Lophiidae > Lophius > Lophius americanus. Next base: position 477,291 of record JBBDHG010000090.1, on the reverse strand, counting down.
ATAGACAATGGATGATTTTCATATGTTCCGTCTTTTTTTTTGTAAGTATTTGTTGCTTGGAATTAATAAAGGTGCTATTAAAAGTACAAATCTTTAATGTTATCATAGTCAATTTATGGCTAACTACTTCCAAACTCTTAGTTTCCGCTGCTATAAAAGCAGCAGTGGAGGCTGAGGCCTTTCAGACGCTGCCTCAGGACCGGACTCTGATGTAAGATAGGAGTGCAGTCTGTTTACATAATAGCCTCTCTGCAAACCGACAGAGTAGAGAGATTCATAGATGTGTAATTCAGTCTTGATGACAAGGCAAATCCTCTTCATCTAAATCTAGTTGCTCTCTGTTTCTTCAGTGGCTCTACAGCTTTATCTGCTCACCCATATTTCATTTTATTCATCACATACTCACTACTATCTGTCATTTAGTTCTAACCTTTCGCAGAACATGTAGACACCTATTGTTGCGGCTTTGCCAAAGGTCTCATGGAGGCCCCTTTCTTTTGTCAGTCATGTCCTCTTTGAGATAGCCAGCTGCAGACGCTGTGGACAGACTGATGTCATGCAGTGGAAATAAAGCTGTGGTAAAGGGGAGGAGCACGAGAGAAACCTATAATTACAGCAGGACTGTGTGTAATGGTTTACGGGCTACTTTCTGGGAACTGGACCAGGTTTTTGATGCTGAATCAACAGAACTCAATTCATCCACAAACATGTGGTGGCCACAAGTTCACATTTGATCTGTTGTAAAAATCTATAAAAGTGAACATTCAGCAACAGGAAATAATGGGGTCTGTAGGACAATTTGAGTTTAAGTAGTCTGAAGTGTTAGCCAGGGACACGTGGCTGAATTAATACCAGACTAAAGGTTACTCAGAGCCCTGAGCTTGTATGTCAAAGTGAACGAGTAGTGAGACGAAAGTCATTTTGGCTTTTGGATGTTTACACATGCCATGCAGAGGTAATGCATTCCATTCTCATCCTCTCTTCCACTTCTGTCCCCATTAGGAAGAAGAAATCCTTTTAGTGTGCGCAATATCTAAGTATTGAAAATTGGACCGTGTGAGTCCCCTGGTTTACTTTTTCTTTTAGAAAGGATTACCTCATCATTAAATACAAGTTATCTAAATGTTTACTAGTGCTGTTCCTTCTTTTGGGATTAGTTTGTAGTTATCCTCTCAATCAAAATATGATATATATGAGATCATTTATTAATTTAATCATGTTAATCCATTCACATTATTCATTTAATGCTCCAGAAAGTATGTATGGCATAGCCAAAACAATACATGGGTTCTTGTAGAATCCTGAAGTTACCCAGACATCCAGCAAGGCCAGGTTGGCTGAGATTTGATGCTGCCTTAAAGTACTATTGGAAATTCAAGTAACTACAAAAAAGTGCAAATAGTGTATGCCTACCTTGTTTGCAATGTTGAGCGTTGACACGTGGAGTTCCAACATTAGATAATGTTGAAAATCTATTCATGATGAGTTTTTTGAGGCAGATTGGTCAGTGTCCCATGCAACCAAGGACTAATGGAAGACGGTGGTTCGGTCTGATGGATTACGCTCTCTTGTACATCATGTGAACGGTGTGTGTATGTGCGCTGCTTAACTGGGGAAGAGATGGCACCAGAATGCACTATGGGAAGAAGGCAAGCTGGGAGAAACAGTGAGATGCATTCTGTGATATTCAGACGGGAAAATTTGGGTCCTGCTATCCATTCAGTTTTTACTTTCACACATACCACATGAATCAACATTGTTGCAAATCAAATAAGCACCATCATGGAAACAGCATTCCCCAATGGCAACAGTATTTTCAGCAGGACAATGCACTTCACTAAAAAAATGGTTCAGTAATGGTTTGAGGAACACAACAATGAGTTATAGGTGTTCTTAAAACAAATGTTATCTATCATCTAATGCTAACAGCTTCAACCTTCTCCATGACTGTACTTCAGTAGTTTTCATGTGTCTGTACTTTACTAGGGTATTTACTTTGCTGATAAAGGTTGACCTTTACTTCCTAACGTTTTAATACAAATATCTGTACATTCTTCTCCTTCAAGTTTTATAACAAGGTTGTTACTTAATTTCCTTTTCTTTTCTTGTTTTCTATATAATAGTCATGCACTGTGATAAAATTTTCTTCTCTGAATGGTGGTAGAAGGTCAAATTTAATATGTAATCCCCTAAATTAATATTACACTAATGCTATCCTGATATGAAATGTGGTTCAGTAAGTTTTGCACAAAATTACGATACAATACACTTCTTAGGGATTCTTTTTTTTGGTATGTTTTTCGTACATTCTGATACTGAATTTTTTCACTCTGACTTGAGTAGAGAAGCTGAATCAAGTCATTTACACAAAAAAACAAACAATTTCTTTAGTAAGGAGTAAATACCAGTAGAACTTTTAAATAATGTGTGTAGCTTTGCCTAGTGTTGAACAACTTATCCAGATCATGTTTAAATGAAAGACATAATACCACACTGGAAATACTCAAAACCCTGCAATCAAAACTCAAGTAAAGTTATGGAAGAAATTAACGGCAAAAAGTGATCAGTGAAATGTTCAGCTTACTCCATCTATTTAATCTTCTGTTGGGTATTTTAATTTATAAGATTGCCATAAATCTCTCCACTATTTAAGTCCACTATTGAGTAAACCTGTTTCCAGCTTTCAGACATTTATTAGATATTTTCATAGAATGCAATTTATTTAGCATAAGAAATAGGAGAATTGTCGAACAAAAAAAACCAAAATCTGTAGATACATGGTTTTGTCTGGGCTTGGGGAAAAAAATCCTGAAATTTGTACATACGTTCAGCTCCTGAATAAATGTACTTAGCTATTGTACACCATTACTTTTGTTACTGATTTACATGCAGCACAAGTGGCAGAGTCCTCCACAGGGTTCTCATCTTGAATGATAGTATCTAAAGAAATTATTGATGGATTTATTGATAGTGATGATGGACAGAACTAAAGATGACCTACTGGTCAACAACATTCTCATTTCTGTGAAGTTTTCCATCCATAAATCCAAGTAAATTTAAACCATTTACCAGCATACGCTTCAAAACTTGTCTATGTTAAATAAAACTATAATTTACAGAAAATCCCTATTTATTTATCTATTTAATTTAATGCATTTACCATCATCAATTTAATCCATACTTCTTCACATCCTGTACCAACTTTTTTCAAGTCGTATTTTCTTGTTTTGTATATGGAGGGTTAAAAAAAAATGCTCCAACATTCACGAGCAGTGTTTTTCCGAGGCACACTTGAAGGCACCATGAGATTGTAGCCTACTTTGAAGCTCGCGGGTTGGGCTACACTCCAATGAATTTACACAGAGCGACCGGCCGAAGAAGAAGAGCCGATATACAGCTTTAATCTCCACTAACAAAGCGGCGATCCAGGCTGGAGTGTGAAATACAAACGGTGTTTCTTATAGCAATCAATTCTTCTCGGGTTCGCCTCCTCGGAGCGTGGAAACCAAAGTAGTATAGTGACTGGAGTTGACAAGCCCACTCCATTCCCGTGTCTCTTCTCCCTCCCGCTCCGCACCAACCAGGAAATCGTCGAGGTGTGCTTCTTTATATCGCTCGTGGCTAATCTGTTTGCGGGTGTAGATGCTTGTTTTTTCTTTTTGTCGGCTGTTCCCTTCGGTTTTTTATGTCACTAGTTTGACTTTTAAATCAGGACTTGAGCTGTGAAGTTTGCCAACGGGGAGAGGATCCACACTCTGGCCGAACAATGAGGTAAATCCCTTCATCTTCATTGTGTTTCCAGGCTACGTTTCGTGTTTCACCAAAGAGACATGGTTAAATCCTAAATACTGTGTTTTTTAAAAATATATGCTTGTCAAACCATCACTAAAGTAGGTTCCAATGTGTTAAAAAATATTTCTCCGACAGAGAGCTCGAGCCTCTGGTAGTTTTGGTGTTGTTTCAACTCTCACGCGCACACATGACGCCTCACAGAAAGGCTTGGTAGAGCGTTGGATTTGCTTTTGGGACATATCGCGATGTTTTCTGTATTGCGATACTTCAATATTGCGATCCATGTAAAATAATTATTATCACATTAACCTACACAGGTTATTCAGCAATGCTTGGCGTGTTTGCTACGTAAAATATTTTTTGTTGTGCTTTATGATCTGCTTTATTTAAAATGATTTTTAGTTAAAGCGTTATAAATTAAAACTAAAATGTTCTTGAATTTACTTTCCTGCAAATAATTTGGCTTCTAAAGTTGAAAGTCTTTAATATTAGCTGTGCTTTTACTACAGTATGGTAGCAGAAACAACATGTGAAGATATCCTACTGCTGTCAGCAGAAATAGTGTTTCTCATCTCTTCAAAGTTATGTTCTCCACTGGTTTACAGATGTAAACAAAGCCATTTTGCTTACAAGTAAGTGACCAGTAAGAGTAGGTTGTGGATTTACTCGTCAATCCAGCACTGGTTTTATGACACAACCCTACTGCAAAGTGTTTTTATCAATTTTTGTAGATAAAAATATTGATGATTTATTTAAAAATGCGTGGTCGCACTCTAATCCTAGTCCTACCCGTTCAATTATGGCAGCTTTAAAAGAAAGTATTAACAACTTGGGGTTTTTGAGGAGGTCAGATGACAAACCATTGTTTATAATTGTTTCAAATACTCTGTATTGACTCTTGTTTTACTATTGTGGCTGCTAGTTTAGCACGAAAATAACCAACAAATTGTGTCTCTTTAACAGAAGTCTGAGGTTCGGATAATCTAAACAGCACTGAAAATGATTAATTTTCTTGCTCAAAGGCACCTCGGCAGAGTGTATCCTTCACCTTATAAGGGGTTCCTTCAGCTGTTCAATGGCCACCCTGTTGTCCTTAAAGCATAAGCTTTTTATATCATGGCATGCATTCCACAGTCATACATCAAACACATCCCTCTTCTATTTTTCTCCCTACGGGACTCCAGAGGTTTACATCGAGAACGAAATTGCTGTGCAGAAAGCTCAGGTCCACAAATTCCACATCCTGTCACAGCCTGTGCAGTTGGCAATTGCATGCTTTAAAGCCTCACATTCTCTTTCTCACTCCTTAGCTTTTAAGCAAAGGTTGCTTTGCACCTTTGTCGTTTAAAACTTGACAGAATTGTATTTCTGCAACACAAGGTACTTTGCCACAGAGCTGATAACCTGTATGACTAGTTGCTTATCTTAAACCGATTGCATTGCCCTTTCTGTAATGTTATTTGACGGCTTTGCACATGGGTTGGCCCTGGTTTTGTATTTGTTTTACTGCATATTTCTGCACACTTACTTTGATTAGAGAAGGTACTTGAGCTTGCATGTTGTTTTTAAATGTGTTTGCAAACATGCTGCAGATGCAATCCCACTACCTGCTCGAAGAACCTTATTGTTATGAAATGCTGGTGAAACCAAGGGAAAACATTTTTTATGACAAAACAGCGGCCATCCATACTATTTAAATTAAAAATATAGTATGATTGTTTGAAAATTTGAAAATCATTGCCCAACCTAATTCCTCCTCTGCTGATGCTGCATCCAAGTGTCAAGAAATTTTGCAGGTAATATATGGAATGTAAAAAAAAAAGGTGATAGCGTGAAAAAACAAACAAGATAAATATTATAAACCCGTCCTTCAAAATTTTTATAGAGTTAAGGATAATTTTTTATACAACTTAATGTAAATACACATTGTTTACTAGCATTACTTTGATACTTTCTCTGAAAAAAAGTTTTTTTTGGAAGGCTATGTTTAAGGATGAATTTGCATTTAAAAGCATGCAGATGTTAAGAGGGCAATGACCCTATAACCTAGTTTAGAACATGTCTCTCGGCGCTTAAGTCATTGCTATGAAGTCGACCCAGAATTACTGCCCACAGACACTCAGTTGAGATGAGGGCAGAACTTCTCCAGACAACCCCCCTAAATGGGGAAGAATTACAGAAATAACAACAGAGGGTCTTTCTTCCAGGTCGGGAAAGCTTGCACTAAATCAGTCATCTTTCTTGATAATTGTAGGCCTTATTTTATCTGGAGTGTGCTCTGGCTGGCCCTGCATTGTGCTCCGTTCACATCATGTCACCTTGTATAATAGGTAAAGACTGGAATGCAGCTCCTCTCATGCTCATTGTCTTTTGTCACTGGGGTATGTGAATGTTGACACAGAAGTGCAGTCAGTTGGTCAAAAGTTCAGCAATTTAACCCAGTTAAGAAAACGGTTCAGTAATGCATCCCAACCGTACCTGGCTTTTTTGAGTTTATTTTTGGATTATAATTTCCCTCCATGTTTCTCTTCCACAATATCACCCATCACCACAAATATAGTGGAGGATTCAGGAATGGGTTCTGTTTCTCTGCCAGCATCAGTTCCTGGAGCATGACACAGAATTTTTTTTATATTTTTTGAGGAAGTTTACTACACTCAACAGGTTAATTCTGTTGTGGGTTCCTTTTCCTGTTTGTTTTATTTCTCCCTTTCTGTAGTTAGATGTTGGGCTGAGGTTCTTTCTGATGGTTGGTTTTAAAATGACTCAAAACCTTTTTAGTATTATTTTCCTGGAACTTTCCACACACCTGACAGCCGTGTGTTGAAGTGGTACCTTTTGGTATTCTGGAACTTTTATCATTTGTATTTTTCCATGGTTACAAGACCAATTTTTTGGTGGCTCATTCTATGAGTGGCATTGGTCTGAGTTGATGATTTCAGGGGTATTGCATTTTTTCTGGAAACTTTATGTACATGACTGTTATAATCTTTAAAGGTGTCTTCTAATATGTTTGCAGTTTGGGACATTTTATTTTTATAATTAAATTGAAGTTTTAAATATATGTAATAAAACATTTCAATAAACAGGGTTAAATGAAATAACTTCTTTCTTCAGGGAAATGCGCCTGTGGCGGAGCATCCTGTGTAATTTAATGTTAGAGGGAGCGATGATTGTGTTTAGAGCTCTGTATCAGCATTCATCCTTTTGGTTAGCTGGCACAGGAAATGCACCCATCTGCATAAATGATTCACTGTTATTGTCAGAGGTGAGTCCTGTCTCCTACTCTGATTCACTTACTGGGTCTCTGTGACTAAAAGACACGTCCAGTCTGACACTAGCAGTGTGGTCGCCTCAGGCTCAAGAATAGATGCATGTGACATGAGCTTACACACAGAACGGTGTAATTCATCTCCTCTTCTGCTTTTCTCATTAAACTCTTAACTAGAGCCTATTATTGATCAGACTGAAAAAGGACTCCTCTTAAGTATCCTATGTGTCTTAGTCAGATTTTTTTCTTGAATTTTTCTAAAAGGAAAGGAATGCAGTAATATACGTTTTAGTCTAGTTTTATCAAAATGTTGTTTAACTGCTCGGCCTCAAGTGCGAACAGGCCAGTAGCTTTCCTTTAAGGTGTGTAGCAATATTATTAGTTTGCATTACCATTTAAGGATAACTCACCGATGTTGCGATAACAGTGGTTTCTGCCTTGGTGTTGTGTAATGTTCATTACAGTGTGTCTGGATTTTCATGTCTCCACTTGTTCATCTTATTATCTTGCAGTGTCATTTTTTATAGTCTTATAGCAGAGTATCAACAGACTTTTATAATGCATCCAGTATAAGACTTTAAAAGAACCTAACCCAGAAATCTGTGGCACACTGGCACATTGGGCAGCACTGCTTCTTCCCAGCTAGAAGGTACCAGGTTCCTATCCACCTCTGCCCACATCTTTCTGTGCAATTTACATGCTCTCCCCGTGTCTCTGTGGGTTCTCTTCGGGTCCTTCGCTTCCTCCAACTGTCAAAAAACATGCAATAGAGGTGAAATGGCCACTTGTCAAGGGTGTAACCAGCTTCTCGCTCAATGTCAGCTGGGATGGGCTCAAACCTTTGCGACCCTGAACAGGATAAGCAGTTACAGATAATCAATCAAAGCTTTACTTATATAGCACCTTTCGAAACTGAGGTTACAAAGGTTCTTCAAAAAGAGTTAAAAGACAAAGTGCTTCGTCAGAATAAGAAAATATAAAGAAAGAGGAGGACAAGAAAAGCGAAAATCATAAGGAATTGACAAAAAATGTAAAGTCAGTCATTGCCTGCAGAACCACATCCCAATTGAAAGTCGGGGAAACTTCTTAGATAATGAATCATTTCTAGAGATTCAAAGCAAAACAGAATTGGCGCGTTCTCCTCTGCAACTGAAGAAGAATGGGACTTGTTTTTAAAAATGAAAAAGAAAACTGAAAACAACTGTAAAATTACTCTATAAAACTCAACTTGAAAATCTTCACTGTAGCCTCTGAGCTAAAATAATTCACGTAAAGACCAACATGCTTGTGTACAAGGTAGACCGAAAGAACAAGAGCCTGGGATCACTGCATACTTCAGTTCTCGCACAGAAAATGAAAATACAAATTTGGGTCCGACAATTTCATTTCATATCTAAGTAGAAGGTAAAAACTGACATGTTTATAAATATCTAAATTGTCTAGCTGTCCTTGTACATACATTGAAGCTCATGCAACCTCTACAGACAAGATGCACGCTAACATTTTTTATCTTAATGCTATAGTGAAGATCTCAGATAAGGATGTAAAGAATGTCTTTTCAAGTTTGGGATTTCGGTGCTTCTGGAGACTTGGATTACATAATAACAGCTGTATCTAGCTTAGTTAGCTGAGTTATTTCGTGCTTGTTTTTGATTCTTATTTTATGTTTGAAAATGACTCCCCATCTACTCCAGTTTTATAGGAGAATTCTCCAACACTGTTTTGCCATGATGCTCCAACACCGTTTTGCCATGATGCTCCAGAACTGTTTCGTGTACTAAGAAACTTCACTCGACTTTCCATTGGAATGGGGTGCATAGCAGAAATATTACTTTTGGATGAACTGTCTCTTTAATCCTGATATTCTATCGTTAGACCTTTGTTAGACCGCAATGTTCTTAGTAGAGATTTTCCAATTCTACTTTTTTTGTTTTTGTACTATTATTGCACTTTTTGATGAGAACTGCAATTTGCAAATGGGGTATGCTTGTGGAAATTCCTATCTCTAACGGACTTTGAATAATGGTTTAATTTCATGCATCATAAGGAGATGCTTATTGATGAGCTCCTCAAAAGTCTCTTCCATGCATGGCTGTACAGTTAGTGTGACCAAATGATAGCAAAGCTGCTATGCTTCATAACTCCATGGTCTCAATTATTGAAATGTTTTAGCCTTGTAAGATAGTCTCCCACATCGTATAATCACTGCAACTCCGAAACTCTTTACACTACTTGGTTCCCCACTTCTCCTACTCATAAATAGGCCATTATGCTGGCCAGCCCCTTGCATTAAACGCTTCGCTAAAAGAGTTGCTCAACATACAAAACTTGCTATTGTCTTCTCTGTGTTCTAGTTTCCTCTGTGGGCAATTATTTTTTATTCCTTAAATGTGCCGGTAGGCTTTTTCGATTCTGTCCGTATTGTTCTGTTTATGCTGTCATAACTTATTTTGAACTTAACCCTTACACTGATTAGCATATTGGTCACGTGTCACCCACGGTAAGTGGTTTGTAAATTAACGACTAAATGTATGTAGCATTGGCATATATTTACGATGATCAAATAAACATGAATTGTAGGTGGTCATAAACAGTTAAACCTGAAGAATTGTTATCAGCCAACAATGACAAAAAATCCGGCTTCCTCAAACATGAGGTTTTGGTGACTTTCTGTTCTTTATCATTGGTAATCAAACATTTTTCTCTTCTAGATTATTGGTAGAACAAAATGAGTCGTCTGGGGACAAGAGTTTGTTCTCTGAGAAATCACAATGAGTATTTTTCAAGATTCTGTGACATTAAGTCAAGGAATATTACAGAACTGAAGGTTTTTTCCCATGATGAATTGGATAATATTCATCAGGTATGCTGCTAGTGATGTCTGGCTATGCATAATTTTTCAGCAGGTCACAATAACAAAATGGTCTGTGCAAACTGCACAAACTTTGATAATGTTGAAAAGCAATATTCAGTAAGTTCAGTACTTTGGGTTATACTTATTGTATTGAGTGGTTCCAATGGCTAATGTTTGAACTGTTTTCTACAAACAGCCAATCAAACTTATTTGTTTACAATGGAGGTAGAACATTTTGATTCCAACTGTGTGGACTATTCAATGAATAAGCACCTACACATCACAGTTTTTCCTCAAAGTTATATATAATAGCTGTAAGTCAGACTTATTGACTGGTTTAATATATCCAGAGCTATTTACTGGATCTGGTAACGGAATGTCAACAAACGGTTCGATATTTTTTGCCCAACCTTAATAAGAAATTTAGGACCTAATGGTATTGCTATAGCTGATAAAGTCGGGAAATATTTAGTGAGTAAACATCTCTTTGGAGACCGACCGTTGTCCCGATCAACACTAGCAGGGCCTGAAGACTAGAAAACTACATCTGGAACTGAGGTGGATGTTTTTAACTATAGGTGGGAGATTACTGAACCTACAGTTACAAGCATAAAGCATTTGCCAGACACTGAAGCCATTGTGTCATTCTGTTCGTGTTTGCCAATTTTTCCTTTGGTGGGGGTGTTGTTTGTCTTGGTGTGTGGTCATTTTCTGTCTTCACAGAATCTGTACCATGGGTTACGAGTTGCTATTAATGGACTGCTTTAATAGTTGGCAGTGTTTCAGTTTGTTGAAGCTCCGTATAGTTGTCTTGATCTTGAGTTTTTATCTTTAAATATCGTTAATATCGTAAATCGTTTCTCTACCCATTGCAAATAGGTATCCGTGGATGTAGCACTATCCTTATCTAAAATTATGAATAAACGTGAGATTTGGGTGGTAAAACAAAGGTCTAAAACCAGGTTGAGAAAAATATATGGCCGTTTAGATTTCTTTATTTTAGCTCACGTGGCCCAAATCAAGTGTAATCAAGCAAAACTAACTTCTTAATGGTGGCCGTGGAAAGACACATCTACAAACCATGTGGTCTGTTTGCAGTAGCCAGACCGAGTGACATCATTCCAGATGATAGAGAGTCTGGGCCTAACAGCATGGTGAAACCAAAGATTGTTGTGGGCTGAAATGCTGTAATGATATATTGTACGGTCAGCTCAGCTAATGGGCACAAAGATACATTGGATCCATCATGGGTCCACTGCTTAATGGAGCATAATGGACGCCAGTTAGTATAAGGACTGCTGTCTGCTGTCAGACATCTTAAGCATTCCTGTATTTAAGGTCCTCGGATTCATCTTCACGTATCTGGGACGGTGGTGGTTGATGCACAAAAGCTCTCTTGGATAAGCTCTCTTGGTGTTCTGGGCAGCAGTTTCCTTACATCATTATTAGGCACCACTGATACTCTAATGTTGATGGACGATAAGATCAACTCATGAGAGTTTGAAAAAAATATGGACAGAGGAACTTATAACTTAACAGAAAAGGCCCGGCTGAATAGGAAAGCCTGTTTGCTCCTCTTAGATAATGAACTGAAAAATTTTGTGCATGGGTGACATTTTTGTGCAGGAATAGCATTGCGCATAATTTTAAGCGGTCCTGGATGCTGAAACTCCCCTGTGTCTGGTCCATCTGCTCAAGTGTCAGTGTGGTGTATTTGGAATGTACATAAAAGGGGACCCTCCTGTTATTTGTTTTAAAGGTTAAAAATATCATGCTCAATGCGCAAAATTGATTACAATAATGGGTGGCCGCTTTAGATCTATGCCAGTAATCAGTCAATAAGAATTTCTAAAATCATAACGGAGTCCTGAAACCAAGTACAGTGACTGTAAACTCTTCAGGAAACTGTATATTGAGGTAACAATGCTTACTTGCATTCAGACATCTTTGTCACCAGTTAACTCTTCCACTGCTGGCTGTTTGAGCGAATACAGGTTTAAGGCACTTCACATTGGCTTCACTTTAACTGTAAACTACGCCTTCTTGTATGAACTATGGTAATTTACCGAAGTCTTACAGTGACTGTATTGACTTTTGCTCGAATTCTCAACTTGCCGATGCATTGAACATGTCTGCCTTAATACCATATAGAGTGCATGTGCAATATGTCTATCCAACTCACAAATATGTTTTTTTTTCAAACTGGTGTTTTGTAAAGTGAGTGACTTACCCAATAATGTCAGCACGCACATCTATTAAAGAACCATTAAGACATCAGCTTTCATCTTTTAAAGAACCATTAAGACATCAGCTTTCATCTTTTAAAGAACCATTAAGACAGCATCTATCATCTTTGCATCAATATAGTGCAAAGATTACTCTGAGTGAAAAGGCCTTTTGTGTCTTCAGCAGTATTGGATACGCTTCAAATACATCCTAAATTGATGGAAGGTCCAGAAGGCAAGTCAATGCAGAGATTGCACGTAATTCATCAGTCCTGAAACAAGATGCGACCTGCAGTTCTTGGTATCATCACACTCACCGCTATGCAACTTATACTTTTTTTTGTTGCTGAAGAAGCCAATATCCGTTGACAATTTCAACCACTACAGGCTCCTCATGCACCGGAACAAAACACTCAAAATCGTGTTCAGGGACACAGTCAGGTCAGTCAGATCTTTGGCAAAAAAGACCCGTCTCATCACAGTTGAACACTGGCTGCTGCAGGTACCCCTCGCTATCCACAAGGCTTTTGAATTCGGAAACGAATGCCTCTGCCGCCTTTGTGTCGGATATCGCAGCCTCCCAATGCCTCACAAAACTATCAATGCCACTTCTCTTTTTAAAATTTTCAAACCACCCCCTGCTAGCCTTGAATGCCTCCTCATCCTCAGATGACGAGCCATCGGTTTTCTTCAATAGATCCGTGTTAAGGGCCTTTGCCTTCCAGGCAAATGATAATTTCGTTCACAGTGTCATCAGCTAATTGCATTTTGTTTATTCCTACAAGGAGCAACTTCTCAACGTCATCTAGGATTCGTGGCCGTTTCTTTATAACCTTGGTTAATACTTTTGCCACATCTAATTCCTTTAAGTCATTCTTCTTCTTTAGGATGGTGCAAATGTTCGTCGTTGACTTCTTGTAAAATTTTGCAAGATCAACCACCCGTAGGCCGCGATCTTGCTTCTCTATGATCTCCTTCTTTAGTTTGACCCTAATCATTTCCTTCTTCTTAGCCACATCCATTTAAACTATCTTCATGTGGGGCATCATGGCAGTACGTTCACTATGAATTAACTTTGTTGAAAAGTCACAAAATTCACAAAAAACCTAAAGAATGCACACAAGAGCACAAACGTAAGCCGTACGAGCGTTTGGATACTACCTCTGCCATTGTAAAATGCTAAGTGAGAGCGAGCGCTAGGGAGGCACTCCCTAAACAAAACGCTAGTAAAGCAAGTCAACGCTCGTAGAGCAAGGCAAATTCTTTTAAGAATCTTTGCCCATAAATTTTAACATTCATAAAGCCAGGCATTCTTGTTCCCTCAGGGATGGGTCAAAATCAAAGAAATAATTTCACTATGTTGTACTGTGTATGGCTGTATTATTATTATTATTATTATTATTATTATTGATTAACCGATGTATGACTGCATATGTATAAACCGTGACAGATAGAAAAGCAGAGAAGAATACATGCAACTCAATTCAATATGATATATTTACCACTAGCTGCAAACAAATTTAAAGAGTGCATACTAAAACCTTGATGTCAAAGATAAACGGGAAATACGATTAGGTGTTGCCTTATTTCTTTTCTCAAATGTCTCTTTCAGTTGAATTTTGTCTCACAGTTGGGTGAAGACATTTCCTCTCTGATGCAAAGTTTGTACATGTCAGAACAGCTAAGAAAAAGGGAGGGGGTTTCCCCTGAGTGAATTGTTCTTCACCAGAGAGCCAGCCTCCACATTGGCTTTAGTCGAGGAGGATGTGCTCCAACCTGTAAAGGGAATTGAGCTCAGTGATGAGGACCGAGGTGAGATGGTTCCAAATATGGGCATTGAGTGTGGCAGTCATTTGTACCATCCCCCATTCCCAAAGAAACAGACACAAATCTGGCCCTGCCGCCTGCAAAACAGGAACGAATCAAGGAATTCATCTCTGCCCTTGAAGTAGTCACAACAAAATAAATGTTGGCAAGCTGTTTACGCAACTTTTCCACAATGACGGAAAATGATGCTAAACAAAGGATGAGCCAGTCCTCAAAGAATGCTGAGTGGTGTTTTTAGTCAAGGAGTCTCAGCTGAAGATATTGAGATGAAGGGCTTTAGAATAGCTGACTCGCTTGACGACTGTTCCTGTATGGCTGACTCATGACGGAGGAAAGCAGTAGCCTGCAGCGTGTGTGTGCACATGTGTTTGCGTTAGCAGTATGCTAGGACCTGTGCGAGAATAAACTGGCATAAGGGAAACGACAAAGAAAGAGGGGCTATAGTTAACATTTCAAAATGGAAAACCAGGAAAAGTATACCTCTGACTATAGTCTAAAATCTTTTTAACTATTTATTTAGTCCTGCCTGCTGTGGCTGTATTGGAAAACATCTTTATTTTCTAAAAGTCTAAAAGATGTTTCATTCAAATCTACCTAAAGCTACAAAAATATTTAATCTTCCCAATTCAGATTATACTTAAAGGCTTTTTATGTTAATAAGTTTGTTTTCTGTCATAGAAGACATCCACCAGTGGAATTCACACAATATTTAACATTTGTGTTTCCGGTTAAGGTCTTTATCCGCTATATAACCTAATGTTTGAAGAAAATGTACAACGGAAGTTGCTCATGTCTGGACGTCGGATTACATATTAACATTTATGGGATTGTTGGGCTCCAATGATTCAACAGGAACTGTACTTTGCAGTTTGAAAGCTTATCTAGTGCCTACCTTTGCATTCAGTGATAATAGATGAACATATTCCTCTCAGACGACCTGAGTCAACAGACTACTCACTTCTGGACCAACAACATAGGACAAGACCTTCACCAACACCCAAATCTTTGTTCTGTGTGTGACATGAGGCAATACAATACTAACATGTTTTTTGTTTTTTTATTTCTCCCCTCTTATGATCTCTTTTTGCTTACTTAAGTAAAAGATTTACTTCCTGTAAAGTTACAGTTATTGAAATCTGCTTTTGGCACAAGAAAGTAGGTCGGCAACTGACGACAGTTTTGATAGTCGATTAAAGGTTTCAATAATCGACCAATTCATCAGTTAATTGGATCATTTTTTTCCTCCTGGTTAAAGAAAGGTTAAGTAAAAATAAATGCACAACTTCTTAATGGTTCTTATTTTATTATCAACTTTTGAGATTAGCTTTAAGTTGTTGTAGGCACATGAAAACTAACATAAAAAAAATGAAAAAAGAAAGAAAAAAATATTTTCCAAAATGTCTTTATTAAACTTTACAGCTTTTATAACAGACTCACATCATTGCTGATATAAAATGTAAGTAAAATAAATAAATGAATCATATAAAAATATAAATTAAAAAAATACAGCAGCTTTTCTGGTATCCAATCAAACATCAATGTAAATTTAGGAAAATAACCAAGGGTAGGAAAAAAAACAATCAGTGCTTTGTGCATTCTGTAGTCAACAACTACAGTCGGATAAATCGCTTGCTCATTGGATGCAGCCAACATTGGACACGCCCATACGCAGAGACGTGTGTACTCTGCAGACAGCAACAGACTTCCAGCAGTAGTGTGAAACGTCTCCATGAACAATGCAATGTGTCTGATTTTAACGTAGGGGCACATTTGTAACATGAAGAGTATAATTGTTATTTAATAATAGTTATTTGTTACTCTCAACTTCATTAATAATTCACTACATTTCAAAAGTCACGTTAAACCCAACAGAAGTGTTAAGTACTTGCCTTTAACATCGAGTTAGCTAGCCACCTAACTAGCTTACAGAGACAAGTCTTCATGGTCTACAGAGCCAACGTGCCTCCGCTTCAAATGCACCAGCATTACTGACGTGCTCCACGCAAGGACAGGTCATCTTAGATAATCTTGCAGTTTACAACATTTTTTAGCCTTTTGACCATTTGAGGGAGAAACAGTCCCACACCTTGGATGTTTTCTGTCACGATGGTGTTGCCCCGACTCTTATGTTTACTTCCTACTTATTATGCGGTGTTGGAAGTGTCCGATGACGTGGCAGACTAATCGAACATTAAATTCGTTGACGACTAATTTCATAATCGATTTTTGGCGGTTGTTCGTTGCAGCCGTAAAAGAAAGTTGTATGAATTGGTTTACCAAAAGTCATATTTTACGAGAGACTTTCAGAAATTATGTACTTGTAATTTTACTGATGCCTCCTGAATGCATTGATAACATACATCCTTTGCTATCTTTCTTATTTACATACCTACCCCCCCCCCCCCCCCCCCCCCCCCCCCCGACATGTGGTGGTGTGTATAAATGTTAGTTATTGCTATAAAACCGATTTAAATCAGTCCCATTTTCTCATGCAATCATTGTCATATGTGATTATCATGTGTGAATCTTGGTTTCTGCCTTTACCAGGCTGTGAAGGAGAAGGAGGAAGTGGTTTGGTTAAGCTCACACAGACCTCACTAAGTGCCTTATTGTCATTTCCTGTCTGTTTTTTAATATGTTCAAGAAGAAAGATATGTAATATGAATCGATATGCAACACAACGACATTGAAGTTTACCGGCTTGAGTATGACTCCTATTGTATCATATTTGTCTTTGACCTATGCATTTAATAATTCTTAGTCTCTTCTAGACGGTCTGGTTTATACAGGACTGCAAAGACATTACTTTATTGTTGCCCCTGGTTCTGAACTTAGCTTGATTGGATATCTGTACACAGAGTGAGACAGCAACATGGTAGGATTGTGAAATTTTGAGGATATATTATGCGTGTAACCCACAAGAGATGTATTTAGTGAGCAGCAAGCAGCAGAAAAAGAAAATCAACTAAAATTGGTTTCAAATTGTTTATACAGCACAAAGTTAAACCCCAATCCTCTTTTGCTTGTGAAAGTTTGGTATGGCCTTAACGCTGGGCTCCCACTTCTTGTTTTTAAAAAATCTGAAGCGATGAGTGAGAATCTCCACAGGTGTGTTGTATCTGAGGGAGCTAAAAATTAACCACTTCACTTGATCTTTGGGAAGTTGCTGTGACATGTAAATAAGCTGAATGACAAAGTTGAAGTTGCATGTGAGAAACATAGAAATAAAAGAAACGAGTATGGATGAGTAAATGGTTTCGAAGACGTGTTCAACATGGGCTGTTTATCATTCAATTGTAAAATTCTCTTGCATTGGCTGAAGTGATCCTGTTTGCAAAGTTCTGACTAGGGCTGAAACGATTCCTCGAATAATTTGAGTAACTCGATTACAAAAAATCTAAATAATTTGCTTCAAGGCTTCATTTAAATCTGAACAACTCTACAGCGCACTGTGCTGCTGCGCTCTGCGCCCTCACATAATTATTACAGTACATGTAAAGGTTATGTTACCCACATATGTTGCTCACTTGTTACCTACCAGACAGGCGGTTCACAGGACAAGTATCTCACCAGGTGGTGGGAGGTAAACGAAAGGGGATAACCTGTCTTTGAGTCCGAACTGAATGTTCACTCTGACTCAAATTTGGGAGGTTAAAAAGTCAGACTGACGGATTGTGATATTTGATGTATTTACATGGACAGCTAATTCCGAATAGATTCGGAAAGGGCGCCTAATCAGAAAGAAAATGTTGCATGTGCACACCCTTTCCCGAATGAGATTTCATTCCTTTGCAAGGAGATAGTCTAAGTGTTTTTGGAAAACCTTTCCGATAGCCAGTCACTACAAGAAAATACTGTTTCAGAAAAGCTCTCTGTTTGAGTTGTATCTGTGCATGCCCAGCGTCGTGACGTAATGTTCTGGCAGAGTTTTACCAGCGCACGCACAGCGCCGCGATGCACTTTAAATATGGCCACTTCAAAACAGTTTTTTAAGAATGGTTTCTGTGTATTCATTTCCTTTGTGTTCATTTCCTTTGCAACACAACTGAACTGAATTTTGCGTAAACAATTTCAATTCTTAAACTTGTCGAAAGAGAGTTTTGGAGGAGCAAGGAATGTTGCAGAGACAAATGGTATTACTGTAAGAACATACTGTATCTTCCGGCACACAGGATAACGGACTCTTGTACATTTCACAGTACTGAAGGTCCTCTTATCCCAGCATCATGTATAAATATGAACTTTTGTTATGTAATAAATGTCTCGACAGATCTTGTTCTTACTTGAATAATTTTATTCAAAGAGAGAGGTTAGGGGAAGTAGAAAGAACGTCAGAAGAGCATGGAGGAAGGGTCATGTAAACAAGGAGGAGGGAGGAGATGTAGCCAGTGAGCCTGACTGTACTTGCCAGCACATTTTGAGAAAAGCTCTAAGAGCACAGCCTTATACAGACATTCTCAAGAGAAGTGTGCTCCAGCCAAGCACTGCGGTTTCCTGTTAACCCCTTCCTGTCAGTGAAACCACAGGGGCATGAGGAACTGACTCTAGCTGTAAAAAATGTCAAGTGAGGATTGACAAGGTTTGATTCTCAAAGCACTCTAAAAGAATGCATGTAAGTTTCACACCTTCCTGTGCTGAAATAAACTGTTGCAGTTTAGAAAGGCCTTTGCTCAAGGTATTACTAAGGTTGGTGGCTCAAATCCATCCTTAGAGTAACGACCATTGACCTATTTGTGCTTAAGAGAAAACCCGCTTAATTCAGCCGGTCAGGTAGTTGGCTCAGCTCTGCAGCCATGGTCCATTCCACACATAAAACAAACAAGTCAAATGCAGGCCTGAGTCTTCTGCAGCATATTATACCCAGTGGTCCTAGGTCAGCGCATGGACACACGTGTTGGCAGGTTGACAGGGATGAAGGTGTGTGCAAACACGTGTTCTTATGCGAGTGTGCCACACACGCTTTCAGAGTCTCCGTGACCATAGTTTTATCAATAATTCAGCTGCTCACTCATGGTCTCACTCCTGAGCCCTCACTTTCTCTGCGATTAAATATGCATACATTTCCCAGTGTTATGTGTCTGTCACCTCCCAGTTTCCTTAAGTCTTCATGCTTCTGGACAAAGACACCATGGAAGCACCAGAGCATTTGACCAACCTACTAACATGGGTAAAGTGAACAATGAGAGTGTATATTTGTAGTGCTGCAAGGTGCTTTATTCCTTTTATTTTTATTATTATTATGATTAATATTATTAAAAATCACCTCATCTCCTCTCACTTTTCACCTGTCGGACAGGCGTCTTGAAGGGAACTCTCACCCTGTGAAGGCAAGTAAACAAAGGGGATAACTTTTCCTTGAGTGCGAACAGATGCTCACTCTGCCTCAAATTTCGGGAGGTTAAAAAGTCCGACAAAGACTGACAGACAGTGATAGTGACTCTGTGGGTTGATGAATGGGTGTTTGAACTGTGATTGCTTGGATTCTGCACTGCCATTAAACTGAAACATTAGGTATGTTTACATGCAACCCTGATAGAATAAAATCAGAAGAAATGCCTAATTAGGAAAAAATGCCCCACCTAGACACCCCTTTCCCAATGTTAAATTAGAATTATATGTATGAGAGGGCCATTCCGATTGAGATCTACACTACAGTAGTGATTTTTTGAGACAAACTCTCAAAAACAATAAGTAAGTAAGTAAAAAAGGGAAAGTAAGAAATAATGAACTATAGAAAACTTCCAAAAACAAATGTCAGGAGCCGTGATAGACCGACGCTTTGAACAAAATTAAAAACCGCTGAAAAACATTACAGGTTCTAGGAATACATCCAACCACAACAAATTTCATTTGTCATTATAACTGTTATGGATTGTAGTTTGTTTTTTTTTTCAAAGTAAACCATTCATTGGACTTTCAATAAACCTGTCGTATTTTCTGTTTTGTATATTAATATTGCTCCTGAACAACCAAATTTGATTTCATTTTAAAAAGTTGCAGAGCACAAAATATTTCTTGTTCAATTACTCAATTAATCTGCAGAATAAGCGATAGAATGCTTGATTATTAAAATAATCGATTACTGCAGCCCCAGATATTTCTCTCCTCTCCCACCAAACTTGGCTCAATATGTTGTTGGAACAAAAGCGGACTGACATACACGGAGTCCTTACATGTATCTTTTGTACCCTTCCAATCACCTCTTCAAGATGCACCTTAACTCATAAGCGCATGACAGGTTTAATGCATAACAATTCCACCTGTAAGTGGTTGGGATGTATTAGTCAGCAATTGAACATTTTTGTCCTGAAGTTGATGTTGCAAGCAGGAGTAATGCACCAGCATTAGGATCTGAGCGACTTTGATAATAGCCAAATAGTGGTGTCTACACGACTGGGTCATAATATCGTAGAAACTGCAGGTAATGTTGGTGATGCTCATGTCCTGTAGTGGTTATTACCTACCAACCTGGCCAAAGACAACTGGTGGATCTGCAACAGGATCATGGTTGCCCCAAGCTCAGTGATGCACGTCGGGAGTGAAAGTAACTATATGTTGTCCAAACCAACAGAAGAGCTAGAATTGCTTATGCGTATGCTTACATCATTATTGGCGAGTCCAGAACTGTATGAACTATTATAACACATAGTCACCTCTTATATTAGACATACAACGGCAACGGAGCTGTTACACGTTGTCATTTTTTATAAGGTGTGTTCTTAGAAATCTAAGTATGAGGTTACAGTTTTATTTTTTTAGATGAGTAGAAAATACAGATTTCTGCGGTTAACTGTTACCAATTGTTGTTTTTCTTCTGTAATTCTTGGTCTTTTGATCCTTTGATGGGGCAGAGCTCACTTTGGGCGCCATCTTTATCAGCTTTGTGACAGCAGAAAGAAATGATCTTATTCTGCCCCAGGCAGTCCTTTTGAAATGTCACAAGAATGTAGGAATCCTAGTCAGCTGATCCTGCATATAATGCTTTATGAAATCTAACGAGAACATGTGGCAGACAAACAACAGGTCAGAGCTATGTGAAATTAAAGCTGTTTATGTTGATATGATTATCCATTTGTCATGTTTTTAATGGGGTTTTTTGGAGCGATTTTACAGTCTTTAATGGCATTACTTCAATATTTATACAGAAAAGAGATAGGTTTAAGTCAGGCTAAATGTTGTGTTATAGCATAAGGCATGGTGATTGGGTTAAATTGTCACTTTGGGAAGTTTTCAAAAAAATCTGGCGCCTGGTTTTAATTATGTTTCAACATATTGTCATACTACTGCCAAACTTAATTATTTTTTTTTATGAAGTTGGGCATCCTTTCTCGCTCAGCGCATCAAGCAACTGAAGTATTTGTCATCGAATTGTTAAAATTAATTTGATAATAAAACCACAAATAGGATTTGAAACCAACAATGAAAATAAATACAGGAAATGTAAGAAACTCTCTAGTTTCTGTACAGGTTGCTACAAGGCATCGGGGACAAAACATTTTAACTGTTGACGAGTGATGAGATGAGTGCCAACTAGCACAATCACAGGAATGTGGATCGAAATTTATATAACACACTTTTCTATGAAACCACATGATTTGTGCAAATCATAAACCCCTCCCATGTGTTACACAGTTATCTAAATGTTCAGTGTTTATGCTAAAACATTTAGAGGGATACTTCTAGACCTATAAATGTTTTCCCTGTGGGTGAAAAGGAAAATTGCCTCTGAACCACAAGAACCACTAAAATCCTAATTCTTGCTTCATTAATCTCTCGTCTCTCTTTATTTGGTGTGAGGCTGTGCAATTTCTGACTCGATAATATGACTATTGAAAGGAAATATAGGACCATTGTGCGCATGTGTGCTTTGAAATTGATTGTTCAGACTGAACCTGGCCTTAATAGGCAGTTCTCTCTGCAGGAAGTGGGTTGTGGCTCTGGTGCTTTGTCACAGGAAGCAGCAGATTTTTATCATGGGTATGACAGATGGAGGGAGAGGTGGAAGACGTGGATAAGGGCACTATGTGGAGGACAGAAAGGAGAAAATAATGGGAGAGGAATGGTAAAACCTGTGAAACTATTCATATTCTTCTATACTTGCTTTAATTTATACGTTATATTTAAAAGAGCCATATTTATAGGAACAGAGTCAAGATGTTGCAGGGTGAAGTGCAGTCCTGTGTTGAATGCATCATCCACTGACCTGTTTGCCCGGTAGGCAGACTGCAGGGGAGAGGAATGTATCTGTATGTATGTACATTGTATATGTATACATACATATACAATGTATACATACATATACATTGTATACATACATATACATTGTATATGTATGTATACATATACAATGTATACTTTTATTTATATATATATATATATATATATATATATATATATATATATATATAAAAAGCCTGAAGGCGTTCGAGCTTTCAGTCTGCCAGAAAGCCTGTGCTGATCAGCTGGCCCCCATCTTCACACAGATTTTTTATAGATCAATGGAGCTTTGTGAAGTCCCCTCATGCTTCAAACGCTCCACCATCATCCCAGTCTCCAAGAAATCCGCCATCACAAGATTAAATGACTACAAACCAGTAGCCCTGACGTCAGTAATCATGAAATCCTTTCAGAGAATGGTCTTGTCCCACCTGAAGGACATCACAGGCCTCCTGCTGGACCCCCTGCAGTTTGCCTACCAGGCAAACAGGTCAGTGGATGATGCAGTCAACACAGGACTGCACTTCATCCTGTAACATCTTGACTCTCCAGGGACATACGCAAGGATCCTGTTTGTAGACTTGTAGACAGTTCAGCGTTAAACACAATTGTACCAGGAACACTTTGCTCAAAACTCCTGCAGCTCGCTGTACCAGCCTCCACCCGTCAGTGGATAACAGACTTCCTGATGGGACAGGAGACAGCAGGTGAGGCTGGGTAAAATATCATCCTCCACCAGGACAATCAGCACGGGGGCCCCACAGGGCTGTATGCTGTCACCTCTACTCTTCTCACTCTACGCGAATGATTGCAGTTCTGACGACCCATCTGTGAAACTCCTGAAGTTTGCGGACGACACAACGGTCATCGGTCTCATCCAGGATGGCAACAAGTCTGCATACAGACGGGAGGTTGAACGGCTGGCCGTCTGGTGTGGTCACAACAACTTGGACCTGAACAGGCTCAAAACTGTAGATGAGAGTAGACTTAGGGAGGGACTCCTGGGAACTATAATCTCTCAGTGCCTTAAGTGGACATCCAACACAGACAAAATCATCAAAAAGGCCCAGCAGAGGATGTACTTCCTACGCCAGCTTAGGAAGCTCAACCTGCCTCGGGTGCTGCTGATCCAGTTTTACAGTGCAGTAATCCAGTCTGTTCTCTGCACATCCATCGCTGTTTGATTTGGATCTGCTACCAAACAGGACAGAAACAGACTACAACAGACTACTGTCAGTTATACATAAACTATTTGACAGATTATAATGAACATGCATAGAAGGGATAGCAGTGTGCCATGGAATACATCTCAAACTTTTGGAGCAAGGGGTTTTTTCTTGAAGAACAATCAAACCTATGTTTATTCCAGTGTTTTGGGATTGTAGGCACTCAGTGAGTTGCACAATTGCCTCACAGCAAGATTTTTGCTGTGAAGGTTGCTAGTTCAAATCGACCTCTGCCTTTTATGTGAGGAGTTTGCAGTGTCAATTGCACAGTCAAAAAACATGCATAAGTTGTATCGACAAAAAAACGACATTACAACTCTCTGGCTTTGTCAAATAAAACATTTCTGTTACTCTCATAAGGCTAAAAGCAACTTGAGACTTTGTAAGATACTTTTAGATCTATCCATTAACATTTAGGAATCACTACAAATCTTCAAGATTCATTGCCACTGGTTCTCGCTCTACTTGTAAACACAAGAATGGTTGTACCATTCTTGTTCTGTGTTGAGGTTTGAACAAATATGTGTATGAGACACATACCTCTCACATGACCTTTCGAAGCATTTTATATCTATGAGAATATTCTTAATGTGTTTTGGTCTTAAAAATAACGGTCCGCTATCAGAGCTTCTCTTTTAAAGAACAGATCAAATCTCAAATTTGCTGTTTCTGAAAAGTCAAACTAACATTGCGTCTTTGTGTCTTGTGCTCTGTCTTCCAGTGAGTCGAGTATTTGCCAGGCTCGGGCCACTGTTATGATCTATGATGATGGCAATAAGAAGTGGTTGCCGGCAGGCGCTGGATCTCAGGCCTTCAGCAGAGTCCAGATCTATCATAATCCAAACAACAATGCCTTCAGGATAGTGGGACGCAAGATGCAGACGGACCAGCAGGTACATCAGCCAGTGTCAGCTCGCTGTGTCTGACAAACTCTATGTTTTTTGGATGTCTTTATCCCTGGAGAGTGATTGTATGTACATTATTTGTCTGCATCTATGTTTGTCGTGGTACCCCCACAGCATTGCACCTATGGGTGCATGAGTAAGCAAGAAAGAGCCAGACAGACTTTCTTTGTGTATGCCCATATATCCACATTTTGTAATACCACACAACAGCCCTTGGTTATAGTTATCATATACAGGATACTTGCTTTTGGGTTGATGAATTGTAAAATGGTTCCGATTTCGATTCAGACGTTTGTGCAATCTTATGCCTAAACAACGAATCTGCAGCATTTATTTCATAATATAAACAGCAAAAAAGCCAGCAGTTTTCCTTTTCTTCCTCATCTGATGAGAGCTCTGTGTAAGATCACGTGACGCTGAGGTGCAGAAACAAAACTGCAGGGTGAGTAAGAGACGGAGACCAGAATAGAAAAGCTGTCTGCCTTTGTGTAAAAATAATACAAATAATAAAGACAAAGATTCCACAAGAAAAACACTGCAGATGTAAGTTGTAGCGTAGCGCAAGATGAATCCAA
This sequence comes from Lophius americanus, assembly GCA_037951165.1. Classification (NCBI taxonomy): domain Eukaryota; kingdom Metazoa; phylum Chordata; class Actinopteri; order Lophiiformes; family Lophiidae; genus Lophius; species Lophius americanus. Next base: position 452,399 of record JBBDHG010000090.1, on the reverse strand, counting down.
CCAACTACACTAAGCATATGCCGAAGAACTGCTCACACTCTCAGGTGTTGAGATTTTTGGATTCAGAGAAGACGTTGAAAGTTAAAAACATTTGCTTCATTTTATCATAGCAGCAGCTCTGCATATGTAAAAATTCACCTTAAATGTCACCAGCAATTGCTTCCTTAGTATCACATGAGGGGGAGGGGGGAGAGAAGAGCCATGCATAAATCTGTGTGCTCAGTTTATTAGACTTTGAGCAGTCTTCCAATTCGCTGTTATGAGACGGGGCCTAGCCCTTTAAGGAGGAAGCCTTATGGGTATTGTGTATAGTTGATATAGGGGTTTATGGGATTTTGGAATTTGTTGTTACGTGTGTAGCAACAGATACATGAGAGCATGCTGGAGAACCTCCTTCCTGTTTAAAGTGTATTTTTGTTGTCACTGCTAGCCCATCAGAAGTAAGGCTCTGTGTTTATTCTGGCTGTTAAAAATAAAGTGCCTGTACCCTGCATCAGGGTGTTTCCGGACTCTTGTTACAAACCGCAAGCCAGAGCTAAGATAAGCAAGCCAACGTAATATAGCGGGGGTCTGCACGGGATTAGAAGCCAGAGACCTACTTGTTTTACAGACTATGGTTTTCTGTGATTCACCTTTATCTTGGCTTCTTTGGGATACATCTTGCTCTGTATTTATAATACCACTCTCCTCCTCACATTTTCCTGTCACCCTCATCTTCTTCAGTAGTGACACTGCCAGCGTGGGTTGCTGCCACAGTCCGTCACTTCCATGTCACGTGAAAATGTGACATGTTCTGCCCAAAACCAGGTTACCTTGCAAATCAGCTTGAATTATGTTTTCAAGATTGAATCTCAAAGACATGCTATAGTCCATTAATGTCGTTTATGGAAAATTGCCCAAAAGAGAGCGATTTACAGAAATGTTAATAATAACCTGATGTCAGAGAAAAGACTGCACTTAAACATTGTCTGTTTATTTTCTGTTTTCATGCCATTGGCCCTTGCAGAAAAGACAGCGTACACAAAGTGGCAAGAATACATGATCAACCCTCTAAAAAATAAAGAGGTAGACACATTAACAGTGATACAGACATTAGGAGGTGAAAGGCTTCTTTGAAAAATATAAAACAATGATACTGTGAGTGGGATATTTTTGGCAGCAAGTAAAACGTTTTGTCCTTGATGTGACTTGTTAGGACCAGGAAAATGGGCAAGCTTAAACATCCGAGGGACTTTGACAAAGGTCAAACTGTGATGGCTGGCGACTGGGTCAGAGCATCTCCAGAGCTGCAGTTCCAGTTTGGTATTCCCAGTCTGCAGTGGGTATCATCTACCAAAGTGGTCTAAGGAAGGACAGCTGGCGAACCAGTCACAGCGACTTGGGCGTGCAAGGATTGTTAATGAGCAAGGAGAACGAAGGCTAATATGTGTTGATTAATCCCTCAGAAAAAAAGCTGTAACACAAATAATTGAGTATAAATTGTTGAATACGTTAATGCTGGTTCTGATTTAAAGGTGTGAGAATACATGAAGCTATCTTGGTAGTAAAACCATGTTAAGCAGGTGGTTTTAATGTTATGACGGTTTGTGGTGTATATTAACCTGGTATGCATAATAGTCATGATTTTAAGCACACACCCATCAAGAGTTTGGATTTGTGTCTGTCTGTTTGTAATTATTGTTTAACCCTAACATGCATCAACACACTCAGACCAGAATCTGAACTGAAATGCTCATTTTGGACATGATTTTCGTAGAGAAAATCCGATAATCAAGTAGATTTTGGAAAAAGGAAAACAGAGGGTTTCCTTTTTGTTATCAGTACATTATGACTCCTTATGTTGCACCCGGTGTGCAGATTTAAAGGTTAAAGTTTGTGAAATGAGTTGAAAGTCTATGCCCTAGAGAGGTCTTAAAGTAAATGTTGCTTCCTGTGCGATAGTTGGCCTGGCCAGCCATTTCCTGTTTAGGGATAAGCCCGGTACCCAATAAACTCTATATTTTTATCTGATGGAGAGGTGTTTCTTGTTTTAGGATGCTGATGGGAAAAAAAATCAGAGGAGATAATGAGAAAGAAAAAATTTCAAGCAGGGCTCGAGGTGGTGACTAAAATGGTCGCAAATGCAACTAACTTTCGATTTTTGCGACCTGCTTTTTTCTGCCAGTCGACTGTGTCAACCATCCAAGCGACAATATACAATGCATTCAGTGTTTCCCACTAATTTCTTAATCATTTCATTCCTTAAAAGCGACTAGGAACACTGATAATGCTAAAGTTTGAACAACAAATCAAATCCAACAAATGTTGTCATTAGCATGTTGCATTGTTGCATTACGAAATGATACCTTCTCTGTTTGTTCAGTAACTTTCATTTTCGGACGAAGCAGAATTTTAGCTTTATCAATATGTGTTGAAATGCAATCTCATAAACTTGAGTTTTTGTCTCCGGAGTTTAGACAGGGCTGTGGAGAGTCTCTGGCTGCCAGTGGCAGCTGAATTTACTATGAACTATTTTCACTGCATGAAACCTGCTGGGATATTCACCCAGACAGGGTCTCCTCTCCTACTGTCTCTGCTCTGTGGAATCCAGAAACTGTTAAACAAATACTGAAATGGTGCGTCAGCACATTCAGGCTTTGGCCTGGTTCACAGGTATAACGCCGCCTCCTGGGTGAAATATAAACAGATATAATCCAGTAGAAGTTAAATGGACACTTAAATTTCAAGTAGAAACTGAGATTTATTTATTTATAATTTTTATTTAACCAGAGTAAAAAACACATTGAGATTTCCATCTATTTTTCAAGTGGGCCCTGGCCAAGAAGGCAGCTTTAGGTTACAGTTACAGATAGTTACAAAGACAAACACAAACTGACATTTCTTATGAAATAAAATAAAAATAGAAGTAAAAAACAGGAGCATTCTGTGGCAAACCAGTGCTCAAATCCTTCCTTAAAAAGACCGACAGTAGAAAGAGCTTCACGCTTCAGATATTTTTATTATGGTTCCAGTCGGAAGGAGCGGTGTATCTGAAAGCCTGTTTTCCAAATTCAATTTCTGACAGTGGAAACTTTACTCAGACGATCTAAGATTAAACCCTCCATCTCTAAGCTGCATGAGTAAATGAGAGCTCAAATAATTTGGAAGATCCCCCAGAACAGTTTTGTAAATGAACAGATAACAATGTAACTGTCTCCTTGCAGATAGAAGCGCCCAACATGTCAAATTATACAACACACAATAATGTGTGAGAAATTAACTGTTAGTTATGAAGCGTAATGCTGCATGATATAATGTGTCGAAAGAGCACAGATATTGTTTAGGGGCATTTTGATATAAAATATCACCATAATCTATTATAACAAAATATGTAGCTGCCACAAGCCGCTCCTTCGCTTGGAAACCAAAGCATACCTTATTTCTATAATAAAAACTCCGTTTGCACTTCAGTTTCTTTGCCAGTTGCTCAATATGAAGTTTAAAAGACCACTGTTCATCAAAGTGGAGACCTAGGTACTTATAAGATGATACCACCTTTATCACCCTGTTTTTTGAAGTCACAATTTGGGGCATAGGAGAGCATCGAGTCTTAGATTTAGGAAAAAAACATCCATTTGGTTTTATCGGCATTTAAAAGAAGTTTAAATTGGATGACATTATTTTCAAAGGTATAAAATGCAATTTGCAAGTTACACACAATACTCAGTTATGGTTGGGCTAGAGCAATTAATGATGGTGTCATCAGCATATAGATGGGCATCTACATCAACAAGATTCTCACATCTCATTATAAATCGTGAAAAGTGAAAGCCCTAAGATAGACCCTTGAGGAACTCCAGAGGATACCATTAACCTATCAGAGGTTACATAATTCGTGTGCACACACAGCGTTCTGGAGCTCAGGTAATTTTCAAACCAACCCACAGCCTTTGCTGACAAACCTATTTCAGATAGCCTTTTTAACAGTACAGGGAGGTAAACGGTGTCAAATGTCTTGGTTAAGTCAATAAACAAGGCAGCACATTTTTGTTTATAGTCCAATGTTTCTATTATATAATTTATAACCTATTTTGCCATGGTTGTAGTACTGTGCTTCTTTCTAAAGCCAGATTGATAGCTGCTCAGGATGCATTGATCGTGTAAGAAGTCTTTCAATTTGTCACTTACAAGTTTTTCAAAAGCTTTGGCTATAACTGATGATTAATGGGCCTGTAATTATTTAGGTTTGTTGGATCACCTCCTTTTAACGGGCAGAATCAAAGGTTGTCGCCTCCTTTTAACGGGTCGGATATTGCTTTTCTAATTTGCATTGTGCATTTTGCTCCTCAGTTCCCCAGAAGTTAACCAGTCTTTTTCTAATTTTGTTTTTCGCGCTTTTAAATAGAAGATACTTTCATGAATAATCTCATACAAATTTTTAAAAAACCAAGGGTTATCACGTCCCTTTATTTTGAAACTCCTGTTGTATGGAGCATGTCTTTTTACAACACCTAATATACAGAAAAGAAGGACCAAGCTGAATCAATATCAGGTGTAAGAAATATTCTTAATCACAATGATTGATGTGTTTGAGGTCGTTGGGGTTTGGTTTTAGCTTGTTGCAGATTTCTAGGGAACGCTCTTATAAGTTTCTTATATTTTTTACATTATTTTGGTATTTAAATTGTTGTTCAGAAGATTTGGATTGGGTCTTATAGTTAAAAATGAGCACAATAAAATTGTTACAATTTTTAAAGATGAGAAAAAGACAAAAAAAAAAAAACTAGGTTTGCTTATCAACTCCACCTAAAGACTTATGACTTATGATCATCGGTGCTCTACCTTCCCCAGGTGGTAATAAACTGTCCAATCGTGAGAGGTCTCAAGTATAACCAGGCAACACCCAATTTCCACCAGTGGCGAGATGCCAGACAGGTGTGGGGGCTCAACTTTGGCAGCAAGGAAGATGCTGCTCTGTTTGCAAATGGCATGGCTCACGCTCTGGAAATTCTCAACTCCATGGCAGATGCAGGTAAATGAGTTCCCACTAGATTTTCTCTTCCATCTGCTGTGAATTTTGTAAACGCCAGGAAAAATGTTCGTCTTTCTGCATTTATTTTCCTGACAAAAACAAGCAATTGTTAAACGAAGTTGTCCTAGATCAGTTCAGTTTTATCCAGGGGGGATTTAGAGTTGGTTATGCATGCATTAAACAACTAAAAAGAGAGAGGCCAAATTACTCCTGTTTTAAGCCTCCCTTCATTGGTTGATGATGGCAACTTTCTTTTTTTCCTAACAGACAACATAATAGGCCATCAAAATCTCCTCATAAAATGCAGACAGGCAGAATTATGTGTTATTTCGAACAAGCCCTGAAAGTGTGCGACTCCCAATTGGTGTCTTCATTTTCAGACACATTTCAAGGATATGTGGTGATTTTGACATAAACTTGCAGATGTTCACCGATGGAGTTTGTGGTCTGTCCACATCAGCACATATCTCCTGCAAGGCCCTCTGTCCTCGCTACAGGAGTTAGTTCATTCAGAAACTGTATAACTAACATTTAGGTTGAGCAGTGATGTGTTTCCGGCTCTAATTTGCTGCTTTTATATAGGTTTGTTTGAATGTGCATCCAGTTTAAGAGCTAACCTGAAGATTCTCGCATGAAATACAAATACATGATGGATTAGCAAGAACCATCCTGTCTTGTGGGGAATGCTATATTAGTTTTGCTGCATTTAAGCTGGCTCGGGGCATGGTTTTTGCACAGTATAATGCAAGACTGAATCATTAGGTTTGACATATGCAATGAAGTTTATCATTTACTTTTCCACTTCTAACATCTTGTTTATTCTTTACAGTTTACAGTCTATCATGATCCACATGTCAGATTTGTAATATCTTTTCAGCCATAGCTTATTAAAATAATATATGATCATTTGTATACTTTATGCTTTTGAATGAATAAAAAAATAGAAATGAATGTACATTGTATTGATAGACCCGACATGTACAGCAGAGTCAGGTCTATCATGTATCATAACATTTCTTAAAGTCTATCCCTCCCACATTATTGCTGTGTAAACAATCCCTAGACTTTGTACACTCACGCCAATAAAAGTGCAGAAATATTTTTGGTCACTAAAATGTGTCACACTAATGAACTCATCCACAGTACTTAAATGCCCCGTGGTCTCTAATCTTTTAAATTTATATTAATCTTTTCTGTATTGAATTTTCGCAGGCTACGCCACCCTCCCCCGCCCAGTGTCAAATGGACCATCTCAAGAAGAGATTGAACAACAGCGGAGGTATCCACACACTTTCTCTAAATGGAACTAGCCTTTATTTTCCTACATGTTTTGTTATGAATCCTTGTATGTCCTCTTTGCCTAAATCAGCAGCCCAACAATTTCAGTTCTTACCTAGGTTTGCAGGCCAGATACCATACCATAGATTAGCAATGCCAGCATTTTTTGGAAGAATGTTCAATTCAGACACCTTAACTCTTCTTTGAGGTGCATGAGAAGCTTTTCTCTCAAACAGAAAGAAACCATCCTGTGGGTTTGGTTGCATGACTGTCAAGTGATGCTGTCTTTGCCTTGTGGCTGTAGCCCTGTGGGCATGATCTGCACACATGCACATGTAGAGGATTTGCTGGCATTAGCCCAACAGAGCTAAACCCTCCGTCAGCCCCTGTAGGTCAAAGGTTAAAAAGACAAAGGCGGACACCTCTCGCATCAACCTCACCTTTTCGCCATCTATCCATTTCTGCTGTTAGACCTAGTGTGGTGACACTGTGATGGCATTGACATGGCATTAACCTTTTGATCTAATTTAGACTACAAGTTAATGTGTGGTGCACCATGTGAGGAGTTCTTATTTGTTAGAGTGACTGCCAGTCACGTTCCGAGTGTTCCTATTGGCTGCTAACATGCTCTGGCTTAGTGAGCCTTTAAAACCTCTTAAATCCAGCAAAGATGCAGGTGTTGTTAAATATAATTTTACACTAAAACTTCTGGTCCGATGGTGAACATTGATTCACAAAATTCACGAGTATGGTAAATGGGCCATTTGAGAATTATGGATAAAATCTGGATATTGTCTGTTTGTTTCCTGGGCCATTTGCTTAAGTTGGTCAACTGTGATATTCACACTTTGTGCACGATTATGTGTGAACCTGTGCATTTTTTAGTGGATGTATGTGTGCTGTTCTGTGTACATGTGTTGTAAGTGGCAGATGTGTTGGGAGAGGAGAGCGAGCATTAGTGAACAGAAACAGCTCGAATTGGGACACAGTGTCCAGCTGTGGACTTTTCACTAACAGGATACTCAGAAGCTATTTAATCCACCTCTCATATATGTAACAAAGTCGAGCTATTGAATAGAAATCCTCATTATTACTTTTAACGCCAGTGCCAAATACAAACAGTGAGACGGAGTTGCCTGAAACAAAACAATGGATGATACACAAATAATCTGCTGGACACATTAACTTGTCATAGTTCAAAGCTGGCATGATCCATACCCCTTTGCTTTTTTACAATCTGTTTTATCTCATGGCTAGCTAACCAGGTCATACAAGCCATACAAAATTACTCAGCTTCATTTTTCTACGCTGTTCATCCTTTTACTTAAATTACTATCATCTTAACCTGTATGTCTCACAGAAAGATGTGTTTGTACGTAGGTTGGAGCAGCAAAGGTTGGAACAGCAGGAGCGAGAGCGACAGGAGAGAGAGAGACAGGAGCAGGAGCGGCAGGAAAGAGAGAGACTGGAGAGAGAAAGACAAGCTGCTGCAGGTCAGGAAACACCTGGCCTGGTCAACATAACTACACTCAACAACAACACAGTCCAGTCTTTGTAGTTCCTCAAATTTCATTCCTTAAGCAACCTGCGATTACTGTTCTTGCCATACTACCCAATAACATAAATGATACAATTTTGGCAGTGTGATAGTTTAGTCAGCCTGTTGGTTCAAAACCTAGCTCAAAGTGAATTTTTGCCTCTATTAAGTTTTTTTTCATCACCCGTGCCTATAAAGCAAAGTGCAACCTTAATTTGGAATTTCATTTAATTTCAATTGGTATACAAAGTTGTGTTGTACAGGTCCAGATGTCCAAAATTCAGCATTCAGCAAAAATTTCAGCATTGATAGGCTTGTCGTACGTCGCAAATTTACGTCTACTTGCAGCTTTGCATTGTCTCTGCATATATTGTTGCGACATAAAAATTTTACTTGGTGTTCGGTGGGATAAGAGCACGCGACACAGCTTCATGTAAGTGCAGTTGGACTCCTTTAGGACCATTCTTGACTAAATCGGAATGAATTATGATTCACACCTTCGCTAAATGCTATGATGTTTTCTAGAGAGGTCAAGGAAAATTTGATAATAGGATGTAATTTCACAAATCAACCACAACCTTTGTTTTCTGACACAAGCAGTCTGTCACAGGTTACCAAAAGTCTTGATCAGCAGTATTGTTTGTAATTATAGACCAGGTATTTCACCATCTTCATCCAAACATTTTTTAACTATATGATCATGATAGTGCACATGCTTGACACTGTTGTTGTCAGATCTTTTATGGGAAATGGTTTGGGATTGGTAACTGAGGGTAGCTCCTGTTCCTCCAGCTCCACCCCCTGTAGGTGTTCCTCCTCCACCGGCTCCCCCTCCACCTCCTGGCCTCCCTCCTCCTCCTTCTGGTGGCATCCCTCCCCCACCAGCCCCACCAGCCCCCCCAGCCCCACCAGCCCCACCACTGCCCTCTGCAGGAGCTCCACCAGCCCCACCAGCTCCACCAGCCCCACCACTGCCCTCTGCAGGAGCTCCACCAGCCCCACCGCTGCCCTCTGCAGGAGCTCCACCAGCCCCACCACTGCCCCCTGCAGGAGGTGGAGGCGGTGGCGGTGGCGGTATCAATGATGGTGGAGGTTTGGCGTCTGCCTTGGCAAGTACTAAACTCCGCAAAGTATCCAAAGTGAGTATGCAAAAAAGAAAATTCCAAATTGACCTATAAGTTCTGTAAAGTCCTGTTTTGTAGCTGCTTTCAAACAAGTTAAACTCTATGATGCGTGAGTCTTATGTCGGATTTTTGAAATATGCAAATATAAATATGTTGTATCTGTTTTTACTTTGATATAACTTTTTAACTGCATCCATCAATGTTGGCGTTTGTCTACACAGTTTCTGCTGACCTCTTCTGTGTCTTTTTTTCTTTTTTGCTGCTCTCAGCAGGAGGATGGAGCCCCTGCAAGTGGCAGAGCTGATGCAAGTCGCAGCAGCAACTCCTCTATTGGAGGAGGAGGAGGTGGAGGTGGTCTCATGGGGGAAATGAGTGCCATATTGGCACGAAGGTGGGTTACAACAAGTTTGAAGAAAACATAAAAATTGTCCACACCGGATGAAACAGTTACGCTTACTCTTTCTAGTTTATGTGGAGGACTATCTACCCTCATTTATGTGCTTTCTCTGATTAATGATTATATTTCTAAGTCAATATAAGATTCAGTAGCTGCTGTAATGAATTCCAAGTCTAAACTTAAAGAAAACTGAAAATGTGACTTCTTTACATTAGGAGGAAGGCTGCAGACACTGGAGAGAAACCAGCTCCGAAGACACAAGACAATGTAAGGGTCTAGAATAAGGCACTGCAAAAAATATAAATGTGTTATTAGATGCGACTTGACACGGGAGATGATGGAAACATAAAAAAGAAAGAGGTTGAGAATGACTCACTCTTAATGGATGCTCTTTGTCACCTCTACACAGGATGATTCAGAGCCTCAAGGACAGAGTGGTGAGAATCTACCTTTTTTTTTATTACTAGAATTCCAACTACAATCCTTTTGAATTAAATTTTATATACGCTTGAAGTGAACAGCTTGTGTTTTGCATTCTTCTCCTTCTCAGACACCATTAGGAGACCTTGGGAGAAATCACCTATGGCCAGGTAATCCAGGATTATCTTATTTAAAGCTGCCAGTGTCAGTAGATACAAACTCTCTACTACCCCTATTGGTTTTTGGTGTCTCTTTCCCCAAGAGTAGTTCTTCATCAGTGTGAATGTGGCTGTGTGAGCATGTGTGTTTTTGTGTATGAATGTCTTCCATTTCCATTTTAAGTGGAGGGTGTATATGTGTCTCACTAACAGGAATAACTCCATTGCCAAGAACATGGACTCCACCTCGTCATTGTCCCAAAGTTCCAGGTATACTTGCTGTCCCACTCACTTGTGACCTTGTCCCCCTTGCTCTCCTTTTCTCTTCAGGTTAGCAAAGAATCTCTGCAACCTACCTACAGGGGTAGCATACTTTTATGGTTAATAGCACCCTCTGATGGATCAAAGAATGGCATGCACCTAAGGGGTTTGTCAGCGCACCTCCTGAGTTTGATAACCTTGGATGGAGCCCTTTCAGTGTGACAAATTCTCATTAGACTGGTTTCTTCTGAGCACTGGGAGCTGATGGTGTCCCATTCTGGGAAATGTTAACCATATTCTGAAAAGATTTTATTTTTAAAGATATTTTAATGGCTTGGCTTTTCTGTGTTCTGTAGTGGTCAAAGGGTGGATACATTCTTACCAACACAAACCTGTTTCTGAAATCAAATTGTTAGTTATATGTCCATTCCATTTCTGCAAATGTCTTTTCACTTTTCCGCCAGCCCTCTGGTGCTATGATGTTGTGTTCGATTGGCAGTGGTTCCATCAAGGCCTTTGACCTTCTCCAATATTTTTGAACATTAATGACTTGTATTCTGTTTTTGTTTTTTTCTTCTTACAGGGCAAAGCCTGTCGCCAATAGTAATGATGCAAGTGGAGTGGATGAGTCAGATTTAGAGAAAATGAAACAGGTAAATTTCTCATCAGTTCCAGACCTAAATGGGACTGGTCCACAATGAGTGTGATAACATGCACCAAGGTACCCACTTGGCTTCTTCTACTAAGCGTATTTTGTATGTAAACAGCTACCCTGGTTACTAGAGGGCAAGTGAGCACATAATTGAAGGCTTTAAATGTGAAATTTGTTACTGCTGTTTGCATACTTCACTCAAATGTACAGCAAAGACAGCTGAATGATGAGACTCCTTCTCAGGTTGTTAAATAGTGGTGCTTCGTATTGGTAGTATGTTGAATTCTATTACGACCTGGTATTGAAACTCTGCCTTCTACTATGTAGCAAATGGATATTTGCTCAAGAGAAATGGGTGAGAGCATTTCCGAGGTTTTAAGAAGGGGCACTAGGGAACTTGTGAGTCTCATGGGCGCCGAATGATCATTGATGTGCAAAGGCTAGCCTGTGTTGTCCTCTCTCATAGACGAACTACTGTACTACATATAGCTGAAAAAGTTGATGCGTGTTCTGATGGAAAGGCATCCAAACACAGTTCATCACAGGGCTAGTTTGACAACAAAAGGGCAACCTTCCAAATTTTAGGCAGGTGGTTTTAATGTCATTGCTGACTGGTATAATTTGAAACTGCTTTGCCACTGTCCCTCATCTGTTTGTCAATCATTATTGTGCAGGAGATCCTGGAGGAGGTGCGGAAAGAACTACAAAAAGTAAAGGAAGAAATTATCGGCGGTGAGATCACTGTTCTCTCAAAAAATCACAATTTTTCTGAATATAAACAGTTTTGGGAATTTAAGTGCTTTTTCTCCCCATTTTCCACAGCATTTATTCAGGAGCTGCAAAAGAGAAGCACATAGTTCTGCTGAGCATCAGGTGTAACTGGGGAATATGATAAGTGGAGGTGGTTTAAGCCCTGAAACTCTCCTCTGCTTGCCCTCCCATCATGTAGCCCAGGGATTTCTGTTTAACTTTCTCCTACACATTTTCTTTCTTACACAAACAAAAATCGAGCAAACGTGCTTTTGTTTTCATCATGCATATTCACTTCATGTAAAGGGTAAGCCAGGGAAAGGTCCTCACATCGCCATCCCGCACTTTTTATGATCACTCAATAATATTGCAGTGGTGATCACATCTATCCCGTCTCTCCCCTGTTGATGAATCCCGTCCCCTTGTGTCTGCCATGTGTTAGGAACATCTGAACCAATCCAGAGTAGATGGCTCGAGCCACAATTGCTGTTCCAATTCATCATCATGTACACTCATCACAACCCTCTTTTCTGCAGAATACCTACCACTTGTGTCTTCTCCCTTCTGCTCTCAGACGCTCCATTTACTGAGAAATCATTCGTCAAGTGTTCAGGGACAACGTAGCAGTCATATTTTTACTGTAATACCAAGATGCTGGCACACTGGGATCCATTTTTCTGATTCTCAGTTGGCAAAAATGTATTCAACCACTGATAGTTCAGGTCAGACATTGCTAGTTGGGTATTGTCTCAGACAGTTGGTGGAGGTGGAAAGATGATGACTGAAGGTGACTGAAAGAACCAAACTACTTGATACTGCAGTGTTTCTCCCTCAAGTAGACTTTGAGCAGCCAGCAATGGCTAAGAATGAAAATGGAACAACACAAGCCTTCAAAGCAAGATAGAGACGTTGGGAGGAAGAGGAGACAAGCAAAAGGAAATCTGATGGGCAACCGGAGTGCTGTGAAAGGAGAGTGTGTGTAGTTCTTATGATGCGTGAGAAATGTATTTTCCTTGCATTGCACTTGTTCCAGAGGATGTGTGTCTGGTTGCCACACTGCCTTGACAGACGATTCCCTCTCACTCAAATTGAGATATTTGTTGGCCAGTGCAGTGGTCCTACACTGTGCTTCAGCAAGTTTTTTTTTTTCCTCTCTAGCAAGGTTTTATACTTTTGAAAAATGAAAATGGCCATGATGAGGTCAATTAATTTGGCCATGACCAACTGCCTTGAGAATAAATATATAAATATATATATATATATGAGGAAAATATATATTTGTTTTGAGGGAAAATGTTAGCAAAAATGAAATGGTGTTTCTATTTTAATTGAAATGACGGGTGAATGGGGATTTTGTTTTCCTTTTTTCAATGATTGTTTTCTTATGAAATGTTATTTTGGGATCATTGTTTCTTTTTCTAATAGAGTTTAGGATTTATACACTGAAAAATTAAGAAAACAGCTTAGAGACACTGGATTAGCAATGCCTTTATAGTCAAATACAGCTGCTTCTTGAAATGCATCAATTTGTATCGAGTTGTCTTTTGTAATTTTGTATTGATTTAGACTTATGAAACTGTATCAACTGTGGCAATGTTTTACACAAACTTCCTCAACATCGAAATCAAAGTTCATCTGTGAATCAGAGACATATAGATGAGAGCCTACCCCTAAATTCTATGGGTTAGATTTTAATTCACACACCACCATTCCCCTTTACTCTTGTTTTGTAGTGGAAAACGGTCCATCCACATCTGAAATACCACTGGACTTCATTCAGTGACATTTCCCCATGCTTTAAAGGGGGAGCATGTGTGTTCCTCATAATTTATTTCTTCAATTTATTATAATTTTTTGGCACATGAGAACTGCTCACATAAGGGCTATACGCATCAGTACAAACAGCGTTTTTCAGAGGTGAGTGGGCATCTGTGTCTTATCGTGTACTCTGTGTAAAACCATTATGTGATAGGCTGCTACTACTGAATGCATCACCTTCATCCTTCCTGGTCTTAGCTTCATCTAAACTTGAATAGACAGGTGGCTCTCGTGTGTACAGCAAACTTCTGAATGTTGTAAAGACGCTTGGCTTTGGGACTCCTTCGGTGTTGAGATTGAGAAGTTGTGCATTAACTATGCGACACTTGAGATAAGTGGGGACTTTGACTGTTTAGTAAGCAAACTGATTGCATCCACATGATTTTCTTCTTTTCCCAACACACAGTAGTTACAGGAATGCTAATTTGCTTCCTGCTTGGTGAGTACGATGATGAGACAACCTTATCTACATCTGCATATGGTCCTGCTTAAATTTCATGGCAAGGCAGTGTTAGTTCCTGTGCATCAATAACAGTGACGGGAGATGTAGAATTTCCACATAGTATCATTTTACTGTCACTTAGAGTGTTAAACAGTATTTATCAACATCACCTTGGACTAGTTGACAGATACAAAGCAGAATTAATCCCAAATACATGTCCATATTCTACAGCTGTATCACAGATGGTATGACACCCTTTTTTTTAGGAAATCTTTGCCAGGCCTGTTGGACTGATCGAGGCTGGGGTAGCAGTCAGGTACGAAGTAGCTTCAGCACTAACATGTTTTAGTCACTAAAGCGAAGACATTTCCATCGAGATTAAATTGAAATCTCTGGGCTTTTCTGTCTTTTGAGGTAGGAAGCTGGTGCAATGATGTACCAACAACTGTGCACTTCCTGTGCAAGCCTTTCAATTCCACATGATTCTGGAAGCTCTGCACTTGTGAGAAAGGGCTGAGTATAGCAATGTTGGTTCTCAAGCCCTGTGCCCAAACCTGGATGGGCCATGCAACAACCTTGGTTACCAGATATATCCTACTGAATTATTAGTATTTTTGTATAAATAAGTAGTATACATGCTCAAAAGAATTAAGAGAACACGCTAATCATAGATCCAAACTTGATGAATGAAATATTCAATTTAAAAATATTTAATGATGTACATTGTGTAGTTAATTTAGAATAAAAACATGGAAACAAAAATCATGAACCCATTGAGGACTGGAGCGAACCCAAAATTAAAGTGAAAAAAACTTGAATCACAGTCTTATCCCAATTGTGTGAATCTCATCACAATTCAATGTACCTCAGTGGTGTGTTTGGCCTCCATGTGCCTTTTAGCACTCCTGAAAACATCTGGGCACGCCGCTGATGAGACAGTGGAAGTGTCCAGGGGAATCTCCTCCCAGGACCAGTCGATAAGATCAATACTTCTGTCTTCAAAGAACTGCCTACACATTCTGGTCGGAAGAGTCCAGATATTGTCCTGCACCAGAAGGAATCCAGTGTCCACTGCACCACTGTAACGTCTGACAACAGGTCTGAGGATTTCGTCCTGTTACCTAACAGCTGTCCGGGTAGCATTGGCAAACACGTAGAGGGTTCGTCTCCAAAGATATGCCTCTCTAACCATCATTGATGCACTGCCAAACTGGTCCTGTTCGATGTTTCAGGCAGCATAACTTTCATCGTGGCGTCACCAGACTCTTTCAATTCAATTCTATCATAAGAGCTGTGTGAACCTGCTCTCATCTTTGACAGGGTTTAAAGCTTCACCAATGATGAACCTGTCAACCCTGGTATTTTTTAATGAATGGCAATCCAACTGCACGGTTCTATAATATTACTTATACTGTATGTATATATATACATATATGTGTATATATATTATATACATATTCATAAATAATATATATCTGTGTATAAGTTTGCATATTGATGGGTTCCTTTAAACCTAATAAAATAAACTACCAATAATAGTGAGGTATTAGTTTTTGTTCTTATATGGCAGGTATATTGAGCAGTACAGTGACAGAGCCAGTGTCCTTCCAGAGCTTGCAAGCCGCTTCCGGATTGGGAAGCCCCTTGAGCCGTTTCTGCCGCCATTGCGGATTTTGGACAGACCAACCATAGCCACTGCTATCCAAAGCACACACAGCGGGGGAATACACGCAACACTCACAGCGATACCAATTCTTGGATACACAAATAACCACACCACATTTTCCCCTTCTAAATAGTTGTTTTTTCTCCCTGACTGACTCCGACCTACACAAAGTGAGGAGGTCGTAGCTAGCGCG
Organism: Lophius americanus; assembly: GCA_037951165.1. NCBI lineage: Eukaryota > Metazoa > Chordata > Actinopteri > Lophiiformes > Lophiidae > Lophius > Lophius americanus. The sequence goes on along the minus strand of JBBDHG010000090.1, from coordinate 436,692 downwards.
CTGCTGCTGCCTAGCTCGCTAGCTGTGCGGCTGCAATTTCAGGACTCTGGAGGAGCTCAAAGAAACCACCATGGCTCAAATTCTTCCCATTCGCTTCCAGGAGCACCTGCAGGTATGGAAAAACACTTGTAGGCTAATACCACCACTGTCGTAATACCTTTATTTACCCGCTTGATAGTTAACAAGCTGAGTTATCGTTCAACGTCAAAAACCGCAGCAAATGAATGACCTCCCCTCCCCCGTTTAGCCACAAGCTAACAGCTAGTCTATCAGGCTAACAGCTCCCATTCATTCCACTGATGCTGTGTTGCTCAACGTTAGCTGTCAATGACGACCACGGGGGGGACCGGGCGAACGTTTTACAGATTTGCTGCCCCTCATTGCCCACTGTTTTGTGGAACCGCTTTTGTTTTGTAAAACTGAAGTCTGCTTACATTTATATACACTAGCCAGCTAACCATTAAAGTGTCTCGTAAGGGAGTCACGACATCTACCCGATAGAGTGGCTGTCAGGATGTAGCCAGAGTCAATAATAAACGGAGCCTTCGGTGATGCATTACAGTTAGCGTGTAAGGAGGGTTAAAGAGTGCGTTCAGCTGCAGCATTTCTGCCATTTCACGTCAGTCAATAAATTAGGCTATGTCACGACAGGGTATTATCTTGCAACTGAAGGGATGATGGCGTAGATAACGTTGGCGTTATCATTAATGATACGAGCTACCTACAGAAGAGTATTGCGCTACGTTCGCGCATGTAGCCATAATCTGATATTTTGCTCAAATTTACTTCACATATGATTATTTCCTAACCGTGTGAAACACTCGTATGTGTTCCTCATTAAGATATGTTTCAGAATCTGCTATTCATCTGCATGCTTGTAAATATGGGGTCAGGCTATAGATCTGTTCACACTGATATCAGATCCCTATCTGTCTGTGACCCATAGATTGCTCTCATCTACGAAGTTACCCCATATTTAAAGTTAGGATGCTGCTGAATAGAAGAACATGTCCTTAGTATGCCAGTTAATTGTCAAACTAATGAAATCGAGTTGCAGGTATCTATCTCTTGCATTGTTTACTATTGTGACTCTCGTAAGGTTACAGTCCAACATCTTTTTATCTGAGGACAAGAACGCCAAGACCAAAGTGAATCATTTTGCCGTTTATAGAACACTTAACAACATGTGTCCCAGTTGTCTTTGGTTGCTGCAGTCATCCATATTTAATTTAGTTAATGAATTAATTGTTTGTGTTCTTCACATGGTCATGAAATAATCCGATCTGAGTCACACTCACATATGAGCAAAAATCTGTTTGGCCACATTTTTCTTTCAGTGTGAACGTAGCCAAACATTTTTGGCAAGTTCTTCTACTTTAACTGAATAACTGTCTCATACTTCTTCACAACTCTTTATCTTTTAAAAGTTAGGAAGACATAATTAGTTGGAAAGTAGATTTGGATCCACTATTAAAAAAAACTATTTTTTAGATTAATTGTGGCTGATGATAAACACATGATTCAAAGTTGCTTTCAAAGTTTTTCTTATTGATTTTTATAATATTCACTCCCAAACACAACAAACCTCCCATCTATCACAAAACAAAATTCCCCTATCCCCTGTTGTCACGTAGGTAGTTAAACTTACTACACTGATTACAGCAGTTTACATATATATGTTAAGGCGTACACAATAAATTAATATTGTAATGTAAGGCTCTGAGTTGCGAAACATTAAACTGAAAAGCGGAAAACATATGAATAAAAAGGAAGGTTAAGCAGAAGCAGCACATCCAGGCAGTAGATTGAAGAAATTTATCCAGTTGAATGACGAATACCAATGCATACATTTCATTACAATATATTCCTGTATTTGAGTGTAGGTTTTTTTCAAAGAATGTCAAAAAGGATATCCAAACTTTAGAAAATGTATTTTCAGATAAACACATGATTCCTAATGCTAGGATTCATTTTTCGGTGTCAAGGAATTACTCTGAGCAACATGAGTCAGTTCAGAGTAAGTCATCATGGCAACTTCATCATTATATGTGCTCTGCTCTGGATGCAGTGATACTACAATTGGAAATTTTTTTATGACTTTTTCATTTTTGAATGAAAATTATGTTGATAGAGGTATGCTCCATCTCAATGATTTCTAGTCTTATGTTTACATAAAGGGTTAAGAAGTCTTGTGTGTAGCAGAATCGTTCTTGATATGTTTCTCAAGTCAACACTATAGGCCATGGGCTACTACTAAAGCAAGTCATACATTCCTATCTCAGCTCCAGAACCTGGGCATTAACCCAGCCAACATTGGATTCAGCACTCTAACCATGGAGTCTGACAAGTTCATCTGCATAAGAGAGAAAGTGGGTGAGCAGGCTCAGGTGGTCATCATTGATATGGCAGACCCCAACAATCCCATCCGCAGGCCCATCTCTGCAGACAGCGCCATCATGAACCCTGCCAGCAAAGTGATTGCGCTTAAAGGTAAGCTCTCTCTGAAATGCATATCTAGCCTTCTCAACAAATATCGTCATGTGTGACCTAGAAAGTAGTGTGCTAAATTTTTCACATGGACTAAGAAGTAAACGGTAGAGTTTTGGCTGGTCAAAGGCCATGCCACAGTGCTTTTATTTTACGATACATTGGTCATTTGTCTAAAATTTGTGTCATCAGCCAGGTTGGTAGCTGTCACAGTCTGCTTTTCATTTGATGTTCATATGTTTCATATGTACACCACCCCATTTCTGTTTGTCAAAGAATGTTGAGCAGCTAAAGTGTAGTGTAACAAATTAAGTGTACAACACAATGATATTTTAGGAAATAGCAGCCATACGGTCAGTGCTAGTCAAATGTCATGTTCTCATGAATGCTTTGTCCATTTTGCTTGTTTTTGCTCTTTTTTCATTTCCTACTGCTTTCTTATGTTTGCAGACGGTGAGTTGAATTTTGCATATCATGAGTTGTCATAATGTAATCCTGTATGCACTGTCTTGAAATGTGTGCATAGCACTGATGGTCATTGTAATGAATGCTTGACGCAATGATGTTAACACAAGGAAGCCGTAGCAAAATGATTGGAGCAGTTTGATGGATTTATTTGTTGGTGTGTGTATATGTTTGTCATTTGTACTATGCTGTACATATTTTTTATATTACAGCTGACCATTTTCTCAACCATACTCTACTGTCTTTTTTTTTCTACAAATACCATTATCCTTCCATTAATTTCAGTACAGTATGAAAATAAGACAAAAAGACTAAACAGTAGCTTTAGAAAGTTAATTATTAAAATGAACATCCTCCCTTTATGTTTTTGTTGAACTACCATTATCGTTGTTGCATTCACAGAATGTTTGACTGTGGTGGAAATCTTTTTTAATCGATCCATTTACTTTGCTGGTAAAAAAACAACAACTCTTAAGTCGACACATTGCAAAACTGAAGGCAAATACAAGCAATGTGAAAGAGGTGTAAAAAATCTAATTATGGACCTTGGTGGTACGTAGTGGTGGTTGGTATGAATGAATGCACACCTGCATATCTTTTAATTCTTGCATTCTGATGCATTTATCATGATCCATCAGAGCTGGACTCATAGCTGTGTAATACATAAAAGAACACAAAATAAAGTAGTTTAATATACATTATTTAATATTAACTAAAATTATGACAAAATTAATATGAAGAAAAGTTGAATAAAAGAAACAGAACAAAATAGCTATTTGAACATAATGGGCAAATATTCAAAAGCGTTTTAAGGTAATTTGATTGATATTTGCTGGGCATTCTGCAGATACTTCCTCAGCCCACACTTTGAATTACTGCTCTAAGTAATATGATAGCTGATCATATCTATCATCATTTAAGGAATATTCAAATATCGGAGTATCCCTAAGTATGACCAACTCTTTTGTTCAAAAATTTTTAATACACCAATCAATTTGGTTATGAGGCATTCCGTTCATTTGCCCTGTTTTACAGTTCCACAGTTTAATTCTAACTGAATCTTAAAGAGTTTTGAGCCTAAGAAACTCCTTTGTGTTAACTGCAGTGAGACCGACTGTTGTGGTTGTGAATGCATATGTCAAGCATCTGTTGCATCATCATGTGCTTTAAAGTCTTCTTGTGCTAATCTGCATCAGACTCCACTCTTATGCCCAAATCCCTCATTTTTACAATAAAATGTCAGTATGAAACCCTTTAGAGCTTAAGTCACAGGCCTGGATTTTCGTATTTTACGTACGGGAAAAAAAGACCATTGCATCAAAACTACCTGGGAAGTCATTGATGATTCAGTTTAAATTCAATGAAGTGCAGTTATAGTAGTAGTATTAGTAGTATCAGTAGTAGTAGTAGTATGCATAACTGTTTCCACACCAAAGAATCACATTGACAATATCTATTGCAATGGTCATACCCCTGTTCACATTGCTACTCAATCTACCTAGAATCTTTACAAGTAGATCAATGCTTCCCATCATAAAAAAAAATTGAGCTCTGTCTGCCTCTCTTGCTTTATTGACAATGTGAACTAATTGAAGTGAATGAAAAGGCTGCATTTTTGATGCAGTGCTAATGTCAATTGGAACAATTAAGAACGGCTTTAAATTTAGAGGTTTCACAACAGGTTTGTTTTATCAAAACTAACTGAATACATATTCAGAACCCTAGTGGTTGCCGTTTTGTTGGTCTTGCGTCTTATTCTGACACTGGGACTGGCCTTTTGTATGGTTGTTTGTCGTAACTCAAACTAAACCGTGATTTCCAACATTTTTCCATTAAGTGTAGTTTTTTTTTTTATTGTCCCTAAGGTACGTTTACCCCCAAAGTCTCTTGTGAACTGTGTGTGGCAGCATTAGTCGCATTTTTTTTTACTATTATTGTTAAATGTTTTAAGGCTTTTGCAGTAATCATCTCTGTCAGTGTATGTTGACCTTTGCTCTTTGTCTTCAGCTGCAAAGACTTTGCAGATCTTCAACATCGAGATGAAGAGCAAGATGAAGGCTCACACGATGACAGATGATGTGACCTTCTGGAAGTGGATTTCTCTCAACACTGTTGCCCTGGTCACAGACAATGCAGTCTACCATTGGAGTATGGAGGGTGACTCTCAGCCAATCAAAGTTTTCGACCGTCACTCCAGTCTGGCAGGCTGCCAAATTATCAACTACCGCACTGATGCTAAACAGAAATGGTTACTGCTTATTGGTATTTCAGCACAGGTGAATACATTACGTTTGAACAAGTTACTTCTACCTGATTAATCCTGTGAATTTTGACAAAATATAGCAGACACATTAAACTTTTTTTAACCGTTTTAACTGTCAGTCTCCATCGAGTTTATACATTGTTGAACAGCATTGCACCAGTTTAATAGTCTGGAATGTGATCTCACTTGCACCGTAATTTTCAGTAGCGTTTAATATACATGTATTAAAATATATAAAGAAAACTTAATTTTCAGTGTTAGGAAAATATCAGTAAATTTGGTATAGATACTAGAGGTTAAGATTATCTAATGATACATCAGATGTAATTTTTACATTTATTCTGGAAAAAGTATTAATACATCTATGAATCACCGGACATCTGATCTCTCACATGGACTTTTTTTCGTTCAGCAAAACCGTGTTGTTGGAGCAATGCAACTGTACTCAGTAGACAGGAAGGTGTCGCAGCCCATCGAGGGACACGCCGCTGGCTTTGCACAGTTCAAGATGGAGGGCAACACAGAAGAATCAACTCTGTTCTGCTTTGCCGTACGAGGACAAGCAGGAGGAAAAGTAAGATTTACTAGCCTTAGACCGTTTGAAAAAGTGAATGAGATCACACAAGTTGTTACTATTTAACAATCTGCAATACATCTATAAATTTAACATTGCTTGCTAGTTTGTTTACTTAATCATAATTACACCATTAATCAGTATTGTGCTCAAATAAACTATCCTGGATTTTTTGTTGCATTATGTTAGGTTACAGTAATAACTAAGGGTGTAACGATTCAATGATCATATCAGTATATCGGTTTGTTGAACAACGATCCATTAAATCGATGGAAAGTCAAAATACCGATATATGTCGTCTTTTTAAGATAACTATTAGCTCACACCGGCAGTGTTTCCTATACACAGGCTACCTTCCCTATCAGCAGACAGACCTGTGGACCAATGGGAATAGCAAGAGGTTGCAGTTTAATTTTGTCCTTTGAATCTGCTCTCCCTGAATGTTAGCATTGACTTTGGCAGATAACCCTTTCTTCAAATCAGCGCTTGGTCCATTAGCTTGATGCTAACATATATTGGGTATTGCCATATTCATGCTATATATATATATATATATATATATATATATATAGTTAGCATTGACGGCGCCATAAACATATACAAAACAATAATGTACAAATAAACTATTTCAATAAACATATATTTGTCAATTAAATTTAAAAAAGTATTTGCTAATAACATGCTGAGTTTTAACAAAACACAAATTAGTCAATGCAAAAAATATATTGTTCAGAAAACATTAATTGTGAGTGTTGTTTCACAGAAAACCTCAGCTTTTTGTTGATGTTTTGTTCTGTATGATGTAAAACATTCAAAGTTTAATACCTCAAAACCATTGAGCACAGCACCTTTTGAAACCATGTTATTTCCAGCACACCAAAAAAGAAATGTAGACAGTTATGTTCATAATTTAGAGTTAATCAGGGGTCCTTAATGTTAACTGGTAAGAAAAAAATACTTTTGTATCTAAACATGAAAAATGAGTCACTTAACAGTGACACATAGGTCTTTATTGTTTTTGCTATTATTATTTTGTTATTAATGCTAAAATGGCTTTATAATTTATCTTTCTTAAGCTGAAATGCAACCATTTTCGTTAAATGGGTAAATAATGTCGCCTGAAATCGATCGTAGGTCCCTGAATAAATCGTATCGTAGTCGTATCGTGGCAGAATATCTGATGTTCCACCGTCGAAAGGAGGCGTGGCTCAACCAATTCCTCCATTTATACCCTCGGATATGTCACAGAACTAGTCACTTGGTGAGACCTAGTGCGGGGGTAACGGTAAATTGTGTTAACCTGCTGTTCTTTCCAGCAGGTGTTGACTTTGCCTTGTTTGTGTGTGTTAACGAATGTATTTGAATATAGTAAGTAATGGTTTAATATGTGCATTTGATTTATTCAGTGAAGACAATTGTCAGATATCAGCTGAGAGGAGAGTCAGTATCATAACCTTCAATACAGGTACATTCTGTAGTAGATTGACTCCCCAAGAGAGGGGAATCTATTTAACCATTCTTTTGTGGCTTTTAAAGGGGGGGACAAGATCATCACTGTATCTGTGTGCACGTGACGTTAAGTTACTATGAGTTGAGTAGTTTCAGTTAATCTAAGTTTGTACTTTTTATTTTTTTTGATGGCATGTGAACTCTAGCACCATTTTGTCAATAAACTCCTTTCTTTTATGTGGGGACAAGTTTATTGTGTCTGCCTCCTCCCAAATTCCCACCACTCTGCCTAGGCTTACCACATGCTGATAGCTATAAATACTAAAAGAGCTCAGGACCAAATTACTGGAAAAGTAGAAAGGATTATAAACTTGTTTTGGAGCATGATAATGAAAATTGCGTATACTGCAGTTAGATTTTTCAGAGACCCGTGTCCGCTTTGTCTCAGTTAGGTTCATGGTCTTTTTTTCTCATAGCTGCACATCATTGAAGTTGGGACTCCTCCGACTGGAAACCAGCCATTTCCAAAGAAAGCCGTGGATGTTTTCTTCCCCCCAGAAGCCCAGAATGACTTCCCAGTTGCCATGCAGGTACACAACAAACCTATGATGATACATGAAGTGTCTTTTAACCATTATCCTTCTACCTGTGGTGTGTTGTTTGCTCATCATTTACACTTAGTATAACAGGTTTTTGTTTTTGTACGTCCAGATCAGTTCCAAGCAAGATGTAGTCTTTCTCATCACCAAATATGGCTACATCCACCTCTATGACCTCGAGACAGGAACTTGTATCTACATGAACAGGATCAGTGGGGAGACCATTTTTGTCACTGCCCCCCATGAGCCTACAGCTGGTATCATCGGAGTCAACAGGAAAGGACAGGTATTCTAATGTGTACACTATGCTCCTACATCTACAATTTAATTCCACTTATACTAGAGTGAGAAAATACGAGAGTCGACATATATTTCTTCATCAACTTAATTTAATTGTGTAAATAAATTCTTATTCCTCATTATACAATTACGTATATATTATCAGAGCAGCACCACAACATTCAATGAGGTGCAATGCACTCTATTGCACATCCTTATAATTTCCTGTGTTTGACGCACCTTCATTATAAAATTTTGTGGCATGAGCATAATTAATATTAGTAAAAAGATAAACTGCGAAGTTGCGTCTCCCGTGTGGGATTTAACATGGTTTCCAAATAATTTGGGATTTGTATGGAAGTGGTGTAGTTCAAGCACACATAACACAGGTGCGTGGACAAATTAAGATCCAGCTGCTTGATGTAATCATTTCTGCTGCAAAGTAGGTTTCTTGGATTATGTTTAAATTTGAATTATTTTACATAACTAAATGCTAAATCTTTGACAGGCTCTTGTAAATTAGACTACACAAGATCTGGCAAGATAAATGGACCTCCTGCTGAGATTGTTTGCAATTTGAATAGACCCATGAAATGGTATCAAGTATCTGTGAGACAAATATTTTCAAAATCCAAGCAGTGTTGAGTTAAATAATATACCCATGGTGCAACGGCAATGAATAAAAAAGCTTAGTATTTATCTGTGGAATAGCCAAGCTAATGGGAGATTTTTCCTGAGGGGATTTTGCAAAATGACAGATAAAGCTTGGGCATCACTGATTGCCTGTCTTACAAAGTCATGAAGAGGTCTTCTCTCAGTCTCTCCCAAAATTCCAAGGATTTGAAAAAGTGAAGCACAGACTTTTTTTCATCCAAATCTTATTGATTCCTTGAGGCCCATATGCAAAGGTCAATGTTTTGGGCCACAGCCTCGTAGTTGGGAACCATTGAGGTAGTCAACCTCTCATAAATTTTTTATAATACATTTTATTTATAATTTAATTTATATTTGGATCAAATCTCAAAGTGCTAGAAGGTAACAGCAGATAAAAGCATCAATAAAAAAATATAATATAAAAAAATTTGCAAAAAAGCAGCGATGTTAATTAAAAGTCATAGGTTCTGCTAAAAAGGAACGTTTTCTCAGTCGTCTGTGGAGACCTCAGATGGTCAGGGAGGGGATTCCACAGACGAGGGGCATCGGAACAAAATGTCCGATCACCCATGGTGCTGACCTTAGTCCGGTTGAGGAGGAGGCGGTTTGAGTGTTTGGAACGGAGGGGTCGTGTTGAGGTTAGCGGGGTGAGTAGTTCTTTCAGGTAGGGGGCTGTTTTGTCATGGATACACTGGTGAGTCAGGAGGGAGACCTTATATTTAATCCTATTGGAGATGGGAAGCCAGTGAAGTAAATGAACAGGTATGATGTGTTTGTTTACGCACTCTAATCAGGATCCTGCAGCACTTTTTTGAACATACTGAAGTCTTTGGTGACTTCTATTAGTTATCCCAATGAGAGATGCGTCTAGTAAAGAACAGAGTTTGGAAATATTTCTGAGATGGTGAAAGGAGATCTTGCCGATGTGTTTGATGTTGGGTTCAAAAGTGAGTTGAGGGTGAAATCTTTGTCCAAGGTTAGTGACTGATGAAGATAGGCGAATGTCGTGACCAGAGAAGGTGATTCTGGTTTTGGAGGATGACTGGGTCTGATGTGGGGCGCCAATTAAAATTGCTTGGGTTTTGGAGCTGTTCAACTGGAGAAGTTTTGTTTCAACCACACCTTTATCTCCTGCAGAGATGACGATGGAGAAGCTGCAGAGGAACATGTGTCAGTTTCCATGTAGTTTTGCGTATCATCAGCTTAGCAATGAAATGAGAGTCCGTATCGTCTGATGACAGGGCCAAGCGGGAGCATGTACAGTATAAAGAGAATAGGGGCAAGGACTGATCCCTGGGGGACCAGATAGGTGACAGTGTGCGTCCGGGACCTTGCACTTACAAGGGAAATGTATTCTGTTCTGTCGGTGAGGTAGGATTGAAACTGTATTTTCATCGTCTTGATGATTGTCTTCAACCTCTTACTGACAGAACGGATTTAGTAAAAAAAAAAAAAAAAATGTCATTGTTTCGCACATTTGTACAATGCTGTTTCTTTTCAGGGACTGCGGATGAAAAATAGCTGTTTGGCTAACTCTGGTACATTTACATAAATTTTTATTAATGTACAATGTCCATGTCCATCAAACCAATAAAATAATGTTAATGGAGAATATTTAACAGCGAATGAATCCCCCAGATAGAACCCTATGATTATTTCTAAATATTTGTAACTCAGTGTGTGTTTATGCTAGATTCCTGTCTGTCGTTCTATTATTGAAATGGTTTTCTGATTCACTACGTCATATGTCAGCTTTTTTACCAGTGTACAGCCATAGACGATATTTCGTGACCTTGAGTAAAGGAATCTCTGCAAATAACCTGATTCAGCAGCATCTCCAATGCAACCCAACATGCAACAGTCTGTAAAAGAGCTTATCCTGGCCAGGCAGAAGACACTATCTAATCCTGTTACAGCTCTTGACACTGACCTGCATGCCTGCCACCTACAGCTAAGCGTATCTTACACACACAGATATGCATTAAATGCAATATTCCGCGCTGCTATGGGCCAATATTTTCGTGTAACTGGTCTTATTTATTCATTTGAATCTATTTTTGCATTTGGAGTCAGAAGCAAAGAATGGATCAACAATTCACTGTCCGTTCAGGGTACACTGTTTAATAATTATAAATTATTAAATTGATATATGCATTTTCTTTCATGGAGTAGAAGGTGCAATGCCCGGTCTGAAGTACTATTGAGTCTTTTTAAAGACTGATTCCTTTTAGATATTTATATGACCAGATGTTGTCACTTTCTTTCGTGATAGTTTTTTTATTGTATATAGAAATTATAAAGTATCATGGACACCGCATTGTTTTTTTCATCTGTGTCTTCTGCTGTGCAGACATAATAAAATATGTGCTTTTGCAGGTGTTGTCTGTGTGTGTGGAGGAGGAGAACATTATCCCCTACATCACCAATGTGCTCCAGAATCCAGACCTTGCTCTCCGCATGGCTGTCCGCAACAACCTAGCTGGTGCAGAGGAGCTTTTTGCTCGAAAATTCAACACCCTGTTCGCCGCAGGGAATTACTCGGAAGCTGCCAAGGTGGCAGCCAATGCACCCAAGGTACTGCCAGTGTGCCAACATGCACTCAACTACTTCAAGCTCTGACCATTGAAACAATGAGAATTTATTTTGCTAAGCGAGATAATATTCAGATGTACTATATATTTTTTAATATTAGAGATTAAAAATATAATTGATTTGCATACAAAAATAGTTTAAAATCAATTCTACATCAATGTCACGAAGATCACAAAGTAAAAGGAACTTTATCTTTGTATTGCTTTCCTTTCCGTTATTCCATGTGGGGCTGTGACAGTATTGATTTTTCTTGCCGTGGTATAGACCTGGAAGATTTCTGGTAACTGCACCTGTATCACAAAGAATACTTTAATATAAGATCTAAATTAAAATTTAGAGTTAAGGGAAATATGATTCAGACTATCGATCAATAAAACAAGGTTCTTTTATCAGGCTCTGCAGAGGGAGCAGAAGACTATATACTCTACATAACTACGTTGCCTGCGCAAGCTTTTTTGTTTGTGAGATGTTGGTGAGATTAAGGTGTAATTGATCAGCATGTGGAGTTCTATTGAAAATTGCCCATGAGGGTGCTATATCTTTTGTTATTGTCTAGCCTACACCCCAATTATGGAGGCTGAGTCAAAGTTGCCGGATGTGTGACGTTTGCCTTGAACTTGCGTTTAGCATCACCTTACTTTGGTATTTCTGTAATCTTGTTATTTCATAGCGCCAAGTTCAATCACTCCCAAGTTGGCCTTGGCTTATTCTTTGGTAATTCAAATGGGGGTTTCTGGGGCATAACCCCACACATCTCCTATGTATTGGAAAGATGCCCTTGACTGATATTGATTTGATATTTTACAAAAATGCAACTAACAATCCAAATAATTTATTTCGATTAAATTCATGCGCTACAAGGAATCCTGAGTAATTTAAACTTGTTCCGCTAAAAAATTGGTTATTGTCTATCCACATCAGCACACAAAGGTTTTCCCTTAGGGATGGTATCTTTTTCCACAGACACAAATCTTCCAGTTTTGAGAGTGCTAATCGTGTGAATGGTTTCTAAAAATACATCAATGTAAATCCACTACAGTCCAAAATATTTTCCCTAATGTATGCTAATTCTATATACACATGAGTCTTCAGCAGCTTAAAGTGGATTCTTCATAACCCAGATCTTCCCTTCCCATATAAATTACTTTGTTCATCCATCTACAGGGTATCCTGCGAACCCCAGACACCATCCGGCGATTCCAGAGTGTTCCAGCCCAACCAGGCCAGACGTCTCCCTTGCTCCAATACTTTGGTATTTTGTTGGACCAAGGCCAACTCAATAAGTTTGAGTCACTTGAGCTGTGCAGGCCAGTCCTCCAGCAGGGTCGCAAGCAGCTACTAGAAAAATGGTTGAAGGAGGACAAGGTATGTGCTCAACAGTCAATTTAATAGTGGACAATCTTTATTAGAATTTTATAGGAACAAATGTCTTGTTCTTTTCAAAACAACATAAATGCTTTAGTTTAAAAGGGGTTTAAGTGCAGCTGTGTTGTTTCTCTGATTTGCTTTGGTTTCCTAGATTGCTTTATCCTGAGCTTTGTCTGTCTCTGTCTCTGTCTATTTACAGCTGGAGTGCTCCGAGGAGCTTGGGGACTTGGTGAAGTCTGTAGATCCTACTCTGGCCCTAAGTGTTTACCTCAGAGCCAATGTCCCTAATAAAGTCATTCAGTGCTTTGCAGAGACTGGACAGTTCCAGAAAATAGTCCTCTATGCCAAAAAGGTTTGTGACAATGCCTCTGTTTGTCATCAAGATTATTAAATTATATGATTATTGCAGTACAGATAAGAGTATGATTCTTATTTTCTCTTTTTTCTTCACCTGTATATGTTCTATATGCTTCCGCTGAAGCTATGACACACCTATAACACAGCTATTAAGCTTAAATATGTGTTTTTCTTGCAGGTGGGCTATACTCCAGACTGGATTTTCTTGCTAAGGAATGTAATGCGGATCAGTCCAGAGCAAGGTCTTCAGTTCTCGCAGATGCTGGTTCAGGATGAAGAACCACTTGCTGATATCACGCAGGTAATTGTGTTTATTATGTCAATTTCCATAAAGGGCTGTTGCGCAGGGGATCCACTTTTTCCTTGTTACCTGCACTAGCACTACTTTGAAAAGTGGTTGCCCTAACGTTTAATTATCTATTCACTATGTGAAATAAATGATAAATGATTCAAAATTGTCACTTATTATTAAAGTCAGTCAAACCTATTCACTGTAGTGGAATTTGGCATCGTTGATATTTTCTTTCTTTTTGTATCTGCAGATTGTGGATGTGTTCATGGAGTACAACCTGATCCAGCAGTGCACATCCTTCCTACTAGATGCTTTGAAGAACAACAGGCCCATGGAAGGTCCACTGCAGACACGCCTGCTGGAAATGAATTTGGTTCATGCCCCACAGGTACATAAAAGACTGTATCTTAAAATTAAACTTGCTGAAATAAGACAATAGATTCTCAATTGTTAGTTTTCTGTAGCTTTACAAAATTGTTTTAATTCTATTAAGTATTAATTCTGGTTATAAATTCACCATTTTACTAACTTTTTTTCAGTTCTGCTTTTGTAACTAAACCTGAAGATTTCTTTCTTCTTAAAGTTCACTGTGGTTTCTTTGACCCATGTTTTGATTTCCAGTTACCGTATTGCAGTTTTTCCATGTTCCCAGAACTTCAATCAGTGCTGAAATGTCTTTGCCCCTCTGTCACGTCTCACAGGTTGCAGATGCCATCCTGGGCAATCAGATGTTCACCCACTATGATCGTGCTCATGTAGCGCAGCTGTGTGAAAAGGCTGGTCTCTTGCAGCGGGCGCTGGAGCACTATACTGACCTTTATGACATAAAGCGTGCCGTAGTGCACACACACCTTCTCAATCCAGAGGTACCACACAGCAAGGACATGTTAATTATTATTGACTCTTACTGCAAATGAAGAAAATTTGACTGCAACCCTCTTCTCATTTTCATTTTAGGAACTTGAAGTATTTAATTTTCAATTATTGATTTGTGACTATATGCACTTTTAGCTCTTAATTGATTTCTGTTTGACTCTGCAGTGGCTGGTGAATTTCTTTGGGTCCCTGTCAGTGGAGGACTCGCTGGAGTGTTTGAGGGCCATGCTGTCTGCAAATATCCGCCAGAACCTGCAGATCTGTGTCCAGGTTGCCTCCAAGTACCACGAACAGCTCAGTACTCAGTCTCTGACTGAACTATTTGAGTCGTTCAAGAGCTTTGAGGGTAAGCTGAGAATATTCTCTAATAATTTTGAAGAAACAAAAAGTTTAAAGGATAGTTATTCCGTTAATTTTAACTTTTTGTCTTTTATATTTTAGGTTTGTTCTACTTCTTGGGTTCTATTGTGAACTTCAGCCAGGATCCAGAAGTCCACTTTAAATACATCCAGGCCGCCTGCAAGACGGGTCAGATTAAAGAGGTGGAGAGAATATGCCGGGAGAGTAACTGCTACGACCCTGAACGTGTGAAGAACTTTCTGAAGGTCAGAAATGCAACAGTGCAAAATATATTTTCACCATTAACTAATAATCTTTCCATAAACCGACCCAGGACTTAAACTGCATTTTATCCACCAAATCAAGAATCTCTGCCACTGCAAATGTTTTATATTTTTCTCTGCAGGAAGCTAAACTGACTGACCAGCTGCCTCTGATCATTGTCTGTGACCGCTTCGATTTTGTCCACGATCTGGTCCTTTACCTGTACCGCAACAGTCTGCAGAAATACATCGAGATCTATGTGCAGAAGGTAAATTGTTGCTTCATTGCCTGATATTTTTAAATAACCTGAAATGTAAATAGAATTGCTTTTAATTCAGCCTTGTGCACAGGAACAAGTGTTCCATCATTGGAGTGCCTTACATCACTGACAAAGATTATTTGTTGTAAATTTGTTATTAAATGCATTAATTGATCATCTTTTTTTTCTCAGGTAAACCCGAGCCGTCTCCCCGTGGTTATTGGAGGGTTACTTGATGTTGATTGTGCAGAGGATGTGATTAAGAACCTGATCATGGTGGTTAGAGGACAGTTCTCCACAGATGAACTGGTGGCTGAAGTGGAGAAAAGAAACCGGTGAGAAGAGAGGAACCATTCAAACTCTTCTAGAATGGTTGGATCACCAAGACAACTTTGTCTCTTTGAGCCCTGAGTCAGTAGTTGTTTTTTTCCCTTTATCTAGACTGAAGCTACTACTGCCATGGTTGGAGGCTCGTATTCATGAGGGCTGCGAGGAGCCTGCAACTCACAATGCCCTGGCCAAGATCTACATTGACAGTAACAACAACCCTGAGAGGTTCCTGAGGGAGAACCCCTACTATGACAGCCGTGTGGTGGGCAAGTACTGTGAGAAAAGAGACCCCCACCTTGCCTGTGTGGCCTACGAAAGAGGACAATGTGACCAGGAATTGATTCATGTGAGTTTAATCTGAAGTTGCACTGTATTGAAAACAAAGAATGGATAATGTTCTCTTTTTTGTGATGAGCATACCTAACTTTCAAGACATCTCTGAAATGTTGCTGCCTCTAATATTAACTGTGTTAACTATTATGTCTTAGGTCTGCAATGAGAACTCCCTGTTCAAGAGTCTGTCCCGGTACCTTGTGCGCCGCAAAAACCCTGACCTCTGGGCAAGCGTGCTGCTGGAGACAAATAATTACAGAAGACCTCTCATCGACCAGGTCTGACCACTGTCATCTCTGATTCATAGTTATGTCACATTGTCTCATTTATTTTACAAAAACTACCTAGATTTCAGATGTTCATATCACATGCAAATAACAGTTTGCATCTTTTTGATTTGTGTTTTTATCTATCTGAATATATCTACCTACATTTTTTTTAAATTTATTTAAGATACCGGCTATGCTGTATTCAGTCTATTGTCTCCTTTTGATGCAGGTCGTCCAGACAGCCTTGTCGGAGACCCAGGATCCAGAGGAGGTGTGTACATTTTCCCATTGCACATTTAATTCCCTAGATATTGCCACTCTGCGTGTTTCTTAGTGGATATATTGTTTGTTGTATAGTGCAATATTTGTATTATATTTCTAATATAGTGCAATTTGTCCAGTATGGTGTATTATTTCTAGTATAATATTTTTAGTATAGTAAAACATTTTTAGCATAGTGTTATATTCCTAGTATAGTGTGATATTTCTGGTATATTTCTAGTACAGTTTAATATTTATATTTAGGATTTTATTTTATATTCTGTTATATTACTCTGTGTGCTCTTTTCCGCTGTAACCCTGCTATTTCCTCGTCGTGGTACTAACAAAGTCTTATCTTATCTTAGGTGTCTGTAACAGTCAAGGCTTTCATGACAGCTGACCTTCCCAATGAACTCATCGAGCTTCTAGAGAAGATTGTACTTGATAACTCTGTCTTCAGTGAACACAGGTGAAAGAGGCTTGATGTTACACAAGTTCAGAAATATGTTTTGACTATGATCCCAAAATATACATCTGATTAGATGCACACATCTATATCTGCATGCAAGAATTAGAAATGTTATTTTGACTTTAGCCACATGGACAACAAGACCTTCACTGAACTTGTCCTTTGCTTGTGTTCTGTTACAGAAACCTCCAGAATCTGCTTATTTTGACAGCCATCAAAGCGGATCGTACACGTGTTATGGAGTACATAAACCGCCTGGACAACTACGATGCCCCAGACATCGCAAACATCGCCATCAGCAATGAGCTGTTTGAAGAAGCATTTGCAATTTTTAGAAAATTTGATGTCAACACCTCTGCAGTGCAAGTCAGTAAATGACCGCAGGACTTAATCTTGATTATATCGACCAACAAAGGGATACCATGGATCTTGATATAACATGAATGTCATATTGTTTTGTCCAGGTTCTGATTGAACACATCGGTAACCTGGACAGAGCCTATGAGTTTGCGGAGCGCTGCAATGAGCCACCAGTGTGGAGTCAGCTGGCAAAGGCCCAGCTTCAAAAGGGCCTGGTCAAAGAAGCCATTGACTCTTACATCAAGGCTGATGACCCCTCTGCTTACATGGAGGTGGGACAAGCTGCAGCCCAAAGTGGTAAGACTGTATTAGTAGCTCACTTAGGGTTTGCGTGTATGGAAATATGAATTAACATTGAATTTATTTCACGAATTACTTTTATGAGTGAGTTTGACCATAGCGTTTTGGTAAATATACATTAGGTTGATGTGCTAATGAAACTGATCTAAGTTCATTGTTGCATGCAGGAAACTGGGAGGACCTGGTGAAGTTTCTCCTAATGGCACGTAAAAAGGCTCGTGAATCATACGTTGAAACGGAGTTGATCTTTGCCCTGGCCAAAACCAACCGTCTGGCTGAGCTGGAAGAGTTCATCAATGGACCCAATAATGCCCATATTCAGCAAGTAGGTCCTGAGAAGTGTGTAGACATTCTGTTTACACTCACACTCACAGTTGTTTCCACATTATAATCTAATATTTTTTGGGCTTGATACTGTGCTGAACATACTTTCCTTTTTTGTTCCTTTCCCTTCAGGTGGGTGACCGTTGCTATGATGACAAGATGTACGATGCAGCCAAATTGCTTTACAACAACGTCTCCAACTTCGGCCGCCTTGCCTCCACTCTGGTGCACCTGGGAGAGTACCAGGCAGCTGTGGATGGAGCACGCAAGGCCAACAGCACCCGCACCTGGAAGGAGGTGAAAAATGCAAAACATTTTCATTTTTAACTATAGGTGCACCGATAAGTTAGCCGGCCTATCAATTGAAGATGGGAGGTCGACCATACAGCGTCACTGAGGCCAGTTCCAAGCCAGTTACACGCGTGCGCCGTACACGCGCACCAAGCTTGAGTTACCATGGGTGCAAACATCTCACCAGCTCGAAAATATTTTACTGTGAATGAAGAAAATCTAACGCTTCCAATTTGTATCACCTGTGAGAACAAAATACGCAACAGAAGAACAACCCTGAAAACATTCGGCACAACAAACTTAATCAGACACTTTGAAATGAATCCCTCCAAGGAATATATAAAGTTTCAAGAAGCTAATGTTAAGCAGAGTGGCTAAAAGTAGCGGAAGGGCAGAGCAAGCCACTAGCCCTAAAGTCCCTAAACACTGGCAACATATAACATATGATGGACTGAACGAGGCTTACAAAGGTGTGTCTTCGGTGACACAATTGATTTCACTGAAGACATTGTTTTTTGTTGTTTGATTTGATACTCTTCTCTCAAAAGGTTTGCTTTGCGTGTGTAGACGGGAAAGAGTTCCGCCTTGCCCAAATGTGTGGTCTGCATATTGTTGTCCATGCCGACGAACTGGAGGAACTCATCAACTACTATCAGGTAATTCAGGTTTTTGGAAATCTCACCTGTTTCTGTTTTTTTTTCTGCCATACAATTACTTTCGTTTATTTGTTGTTCTGGCGTCAAAACAATTTAAACAATCACGATGTTTACAGTTAATGCTGGAGATGATGCTTTGGAATCATCTCCAGCATGAGAGATGATTGATAGCCTAGTTGACTTAGCTAGCCAACCGTTGTTGCTGAGCTAGGCTAGCTAAGTCCAAACTTTGCCTCTTTACTTTTTTTGAATTAATACAGGCCAAAGAAAAGTATAACAGATAAAATACAATAAGATGACCAAAGGACATCACAGAATATAAATGAACTATAAAAAAAAAACAAGTTAACAAACCATTCAAACAAAGACGATAATGCACAAAATAAAAATTAGCAGCCCATCAACTATTTGTCCACCTGTTGTTTTCCTCTGAATACTGAGCGACTGTTTAGCACTTACACTGAGATGTGCAGTATATGACATTGATAATCTTGTTTCAATGAAGTTGAAAGCAAGAAAAATGGGCACGCAAAAGACAGATGTCAGAGCACACACGCAAAAGAAAGATGTCAGAGCACACTGTACATTAAGGAGCTGCTGTGACAGCAAGAGGGTGGAATACATAATATAATAATAATTATTAATAATAATAATAATTTTTCATCACATACAGTCATAGACAGTTTAGCTTGATGAAAACATTACTCTGTATCTGACCCATCCCTGAGGAGCAGAAGGCAGCCAGGTGGTTTTAATGCTATGGCTCATATATTTTTACCAGTATTTCAAACGCCAATACTTGAGGTACTTAAGGTGATATTTCATATTGTCATGGCATTAAATCTTGAGGGTCTCCAAATTGAAGTGTTTTTGGTTCTAGTTCAGTAAAGGCTGTGATATGTTTCCAGATAAGCAAGATTCAATTCAAACTTTCCCATGAAATCCTCTCCCCTCTGCAGATTAGCACTTGTGAGATTTATAGGGTTTGTTTGTTTTTAATGATTTAAAAGTTCATTGTTACTGTCATTAAATCTCTCTGAACCTCTAGGACCGTGGTTACTTTGAGGAGCTCATCACGATGTTGGAGGCCGCTCTTGGGCTAGAGCGTGCCCACATGGGTATGTTCACTGAACTGGCCATCCTCTACTCCAAATTCAAACCCCAGAAGATGAGGGAGCACCTGGAGCTCTTCTGGTCACGTGTCAACATTCCAAAGGTAAACGATGGACGTGACTGCATCATGTTCAAACAAAGCAGGATTTATTATTGGCTTTAAAAAATTAATTTCATATATATACCATGCACTTAAATGTGTGTGTTTGTGTGTCCATCAGGTTCTCAGGGCAGCAGAGCAGGCCCACCTCTGGGGCGAGCTGGTGTTCCTCTACGACAAGTATGAGGAATATGACAACGCTATCATCACCATGATGAACCATCCAGCTGATGCCTGGAAAGAAGGCCAGTTTAAAGACATTGTCACCAAGGTTAGAAGTAACAATATTTTTGACTGCTGATGCTTGAAGTCATTCTCAATTTGCGAGAGATTATTTGTAGATGTTGATCTGAGTTTGTCATTTAAGGTGGCCAACGTAGAGCTGTATTACAAGGCAATCCACTTTTATCTGGAGTTCAAGCCTCTCCTACTGAATGACCTGCTCATCGTCCTCTCTCCACGACTGGACCACACACGCGCTGTCACTTTCTTCAGCAAGGTCCATTATTGCTTTTTGTTATTCCTAAAGTTGGATTTAATAATGAAATAATTTTCTTGTCTGATGGAAATTAATGATGTTATGAATCAGTTTCAGGACTATGTAGTTCATTGAGAATAATGCTTGATCGTGACTTAGAAAAGCAAACTGTTGTTAAATTGGTGCTACGATTAAAATTCAAATCAATGAATTCTCTGCTCAGGTGAAACAGCTGCCTCTGGTTAAACCTTATCTAAGGTCCGTACAGAATCACAACAATAAGTCTGTGAATGAGGCGCTAAACAACCTCTTCATCATTGAGGAAGATTATGAGGTAAGACATTTTTATATTCTGCATTTTACACCAATCAGCCACAGCTTGAGAATTGGTAAGAAGTTTGTGAGAATGTTGTCATGAAAGGTAGTAAGTATGACGATACATTTTGATATAGCCATAGGATTGGGCCCATCTGTTCATTCATCACGTTTTGTTTTCAGATGTGTGTTTTCCCCAAGTTCCATGTTGACTTGACGTTTGACATTGTTTCCATAAGAGATCTCAAATAGTGTTGAGTGTGTTTTAACAAACCTTCTACACACATCAATTACTGATGCAGTCGTGTGGAAACCTGTAGTGTTTGAATTTTTTCATTTACAATGTTACATTGTACTCCAGTTTACACTCAATCTGTGAGTGGGTGGGTTCATCTCAGATAAAGAGATTGTGTGTACATGTGCAGGAGATATATCTTTTGATAATTTGGTAACTTTTAAGCGCTTTGTTTTTTTATTAATTATTTTTTAAATTTAAAATGTACTCGGGTATGTAATTAGCAAGAATTTCAAATAACAGTAACAACTTAAATGACTTTTCTTTCGGTAAATAAAAGTGTTGTTGGCAGGAGATCCTGTTCATTTCATACTAATTTTATTTGTCTTTGTGTCCGTTCACGGAACAACATTTTGTATTTGTTACTTTGATCACAACGTCTTGAACAATTCACAACTCATTGGGATCATTGCTTTCATTTTCAGTCTTTTAAAATGGAAATGTGTATCTTATTATACTCTTGCTTATCCAGGCACTGCGCGCATCCATCGATGCCTATGACAACTTTGATAACATCTCACTGGCCCAGGGCCTGGAGAACCATGAGTTGATTGAGTTCAGGAGGATTGCGGCCTACTTGTTCAAGGGCAACAACCGCTGGAAACAGAGTGTCGAACTCTGCAAGAAGGATAAGCTCTACAAGGTGAATCACCATTAAAACAAATAACATTCAGTGCAAACAGTTCTTCCAAGTAATATAAAGCAACAGCCCCGAAAACTGCAAATGTTAAATGATGGTGATTTCCTCTCTGCAGGATGCCATGCAGTACGCGTCCGAGTCCAAAGACATTGAGCTGGCAGAGGAACTCTTGGCTTGGTTCCTGAATGAAGATAAGAAGGAGTGTTTTGCAGCCTGCCTATTCACCTGCTACGACCTGTTGAGGCCCGATGTGGTGCTAGAGACCGCCTGGCGACACAACATCATGGACTTCTCCATGCCATATTTCATCCAGGTCATGAGGGAATACCTCTCTAAGGTGGGTTAGCATTTATCAGGACAGGGTATTGGTTAAATGAGAGGGTGGATAAAATAGGAGGCTGTTAAAAGATGGATGGCCATTATCTATGTTCGTTTATATTGTCCTTTTAGATGTTGATTAATTAAATAATATTTGTAAACCTTTGGTTTACGTGCCTGACCTGCTCACATGGGCACACCACAGAAAGAAGCTAAATAATGAATTGGATCTTGAAATGCTATTTTCCCTGAACACTCACTAGCACTTTCACCCACCTCATCTGTAAGAATTTGGGTAGAATGTGTATACAAATAATATGCAGTTATAAGCAGTATCGCGCAGTGCCACCACCCTCCCGGTACTGCCTATAACTTCCTCTATTCATGCTCATCTTCCTATGCTTCTGTAAATCATGTCTCAGCACTGGTACTTTGTTTCACCTGGGTTTCCAACCATCCAAGCTGCTTTTCCATACAAATGTGTTCCAGACGAGATTCACAACTTCTGTGTCACTCATCCTGCCATTTATCCCTTACTGGATACAAAAAAGTCTGACCTACCTGGTACTTTTATAACAGACAGCAGACCTGAGTGAAAGTTTTGTAGCAGGAGTTGCATTTATATGAAAACATAAGATTTAAATTTCAATTTGACAACGTGAAAATAATGTAGTTTAATGTTAACAAATAAATAGTTCACATTATTTTGTAAATTCTGTTAAAGTGTTAAATCTATTAGCTAACAGCGGTGTTCTTTTTATTTACACTATTATAAGCAACAGCTGGTAAAATCCACAGTACCAGTGTAATCTCAAGTCTGCATTTGTATCAAAAGTGGCGTTAGTTCCCGCATTTCTCAGAATTTTTGTGTGTATGCCATGTCCTCTGTTTGCTATCTTCTCTCTGTCAGTTTCTATTTTGGGAGAATTCCATTTGTTTTTTTTCCTCCTTAAGTTGCCTCTCTGAATTTCCTTTCCAGGTTGATGCGATAAAGGAAAAGGTGAAAGACGACTCCATTTTCTAATCATTCTTTTGAACCCTTTCCACATCCTGTATCCTGTAGTATGGAGGAATATAATTACCTGATATTGCATGACCTACCCTCCCATGTCACTCTGCTGCTTCTGATCGTAAACTCCACATCTCCACTAGACCACCTTCCAACCCACAGGAGTCCAAAGTGGGGCTCTTCACTGCAACCATTCAGGATTCTGCTCAGTTTGCTGGTGTCAATGACGGCTTTGCAGTTTCGACTAGAGAACTCCGTCTTTAATAAAACATGCACAACTTATTTCGACTTAAATCACCCACTATTAATTTTTAATAGCAAATATTTAGCATAATAAACGTCTTGAAATTGTACTGCAAAGGCAATTGCTACTTTATGATATATTCTTGATGATTTACATTGAGCAGCCATAACATTATAGTCACTGAGGGGTAAAATAAAATAACATTGATTATCACATTACAATTTCAGTGTGTCGCCCATATTAGGCAGCCAGTGAAGATTTTGTCTAGAAACTGATGCGTTTGAAGTAGGAAACATGAGCAAGGTGAGGATCTGAGTTACTTTAAAGAATGGGCAAATTGTGATCAAGGTCTTTTCTGTAGAGGTTTGTACCTTCCAAAGTGCTCTGAGCTATTCAGCTGGTGCGGAAAAGGGCCATGGGGCACATTGATGTGATTTGGGAGTGAATGCTTGTACGTATTGTCCAATCCCACAGAAGAGCTACTGTTGCACAAATTGCCGAATATGTCCATGATTGTAAAATGGGCAGAGACACAATATTAGGCAGTTGGTTGTAGTACTATGATTGGTTGCTCTATTGGGATAACCAGGAATTTGAATAGGTCTATTTGGATAGAATTGCTCATTATTTAACTTTTTCGTTGTCTATCTATTTATAGCTCGTCAGTGATGTGTGCAAAGTACAGTCACGACCGACTAATAATAATATTTCAAGGTGAGGTTGTTGTAATTAAATGTAGTTAATATACTTAGTAACCTAACAATTTTTTGGGATTAGCCATAGAAAATAAAAACTGACCGTTTCTCTTTCGTATCGATCTTCAAATTAGATGCCGCATGAGATGTTTCAGTTATTTTTTCTCAAGTTTACTTGATATAGTATGTCCCGCAACATGATTATTGCCCATACAGACAAGCTGACCATTTCACCGAAATTTAATCACAATCACAATTTTTGGCTTCCCACAGTTAAATCAACGTAAACGAGTCATATTGATTTGAGTTCTCGAGGATTAACCTACTGATCAATCATACAATATGCCAAAATATGCTGTCTTAAACATTTCTCTGATTATATCACTTTAAAGTTGACAAAGTGAACAAAGCTGTTTTGGTTGAAAACTCATCTTCAGCGGCACCAGCAGCACTGTGAACCAATCCACTATTAATCAGCACAGGACTGAACAGCTGAGCTAGTCAGCAGATATTACTCTAAGAATAGGTGGTCTGTGCAGCACCCCTTTCTTTCATAAGTGTTTCGTTCTCTGTTCTTCAAACAGAGCAAACATTCTTCCTAGCCAGCAGACCCGCCAGCTGTCCTATGGTGTGGGTGAAGAGCTCCTCTCTGGATAAGTACCTCACCCGCTGTTGTCAGGTTCTTTTAACGGACCTGTAGATCATTTCTAATGTTAGACTGACTTCTAACACCAGCCTGCAGCAGTCTATCTCATCCCATCCAAATGTTATTAATTCTTAATGTTACGAGAAGTGAGAGTGTATTTGTATTTGCATTTGGACAGCAGTGCAGTAGAATAGACTTCAGGTAAGTGCAAGACCCAACTTCAGTAATTCAGGGGTCGTTGAGGATTCATTTTTTAAGAAGTGACCGTTCTTTCAGAGACCTTTCTGTCTTTTTATTTCTCAATCTCTGTCTGTGCTACTGAATTCTGCTTCAGAAACATAAGTTACAGGCATTTCAAGAAGGAGCATTGTTCTACAGTTTGTCTCTTTAGGTATATTCTAATCTAAAAAGTGT
Organism: Lophius americanus; assembly: GCA_037951165.1. Classification (NCBI taxonomy): domain Eukaryota; kingdom Metazoa; phylum Chordata; class Actinopteri; order Lophiiformes; family Lophiidae; genus Lophius; species Lophius americanus. The sequence goes on along the minus strand of JBBDHG010000090.1, from coordinate 411,715 downwards.
GTCTCTTCAAGCGGTAAACAATTATTTTTAGAGGACAGATAATCTGTGTCTTCTCTTGTCAAAAAATACATGTTGGGCAAAAAGCATGTCTCCCCCTTCCTTTGGTATCATTGGCAGTACTCAGGCCAGGCTAGGAGCCATTGTTGTGGGATGTGCCTGCTTCTGGAAACCCTGAATTGGCTGTACAGAACCATCCCCTCCACCCTCTCACACTCCCTCCACTACATTGACTGCTTCTCTCTGTCTCATGTGCTCTTCAAGAAGAAAATATTTCAACTGCCGCTTCAGCATGTCCTCAATCCTTTTCTTCTGAAATCAAACAGCTTAACTTTTCCTGAAACAGCCTGCTTAACCAGATTGACGGTAGTCGAGAACCAGACCGTATGTAGAGAACTGAACACAAAACCACCGAACAAGAAAAACGGCCCAGTCACATTTTTTAGTACCCGCCTCATCTGAAACAGTAACAGCAGTCAAGATGCTCATTGTGACAGCTGAGGGTATTCTCTAAAGCTTGCTGCTTGCTGCTTACTTATTCGAATCCAGTTCTAACTACAACCTTCCCCTTTCATTATCAGCCTCCGAGCTGCTTGGCAGACACTGAGGTTTCTTTTAACATGACACCGTTTTAGCTAAGGACGGAAGTTTTTTTTTTTTTTTTTGCTTTTATAACGTGCTCTGCGTTTAGATAAAAATGTTGTGAAAATATTCCTCATAAGCAAACGTCCACAAAAAAAACCCGTCAACTATGTTGTAGTAAGTATTCCAGTTTCTAGTATAATTTCTCAATATCAACACCAACTAAAAAGACTCGCCAGGAAATTGAGATCGTCTCCGCTCCTCAGAGTAATGGTGCAGTAACCCTCCAATTTACAAATAAACCAATAGTCCGACATTGTTGTTATCGTTCTGTCTGCACATGACCATGAACGAAGAAGAACTGTGACGCCTCCGTTTTCACAGGGATTGTATTTTTCCATTCCACAAAGAGATTGAATATGGGGTTTTCAACTGATTACATTCTGGAACCAATTTTCAAAAGCTAGCGTTTTTGGGGTACAAAAACACTTTTTTCATATAAATGAAGGGCCAAAACACAACAACAGCTTCAAGTTTTACGTCATGGAAACGCCACCAAAGAAAAACTAGCCCATGTCAATTTAATCGTGAGGCTCTTGTTGCCGTTTGCATGAAGGCAGTAGCTTAATTTGTGCTTGTACATACACCATAATGACACAATGAGCCGTAACATTACAACCATCTGCCTAGTATATAGCTCTACCTTCAAGTAAATCTCATCTTTTTCTAGGTTTTGGACTGTTTGTTGGACAGAACAAGTCTTCAGATTATGGGGGAACACGATGAGTGTTTATTTTCTGACCCTCTAGTGACCATACGGCGAATCCAAAAGTTGTTTGTGTTAAATGAAGAATTATTCATCCTATCAGATGAGTACATTACATAATGTAAAAAGGCTACTGGGATGAATATTTCAGCACCTGTCCCATTATTGTCTAAGGACATGAGTAATTTAAATGTGCGCAATTGTTTCTGGCTGGTGCCGTCAAGTCCATGGACCTGGTGGACCTGGTAGTGTGCACAGATGTACATGAAGTAGGATTCAGCCCTAGTTTTGACTAAATATCTATATTTATTTATTGTGGTTACACCGGCATCTTGACAGCTCAGACGTCTTCGTCTCTACAGTAACAATTTAAAAATATGTTAATCAAAATGACCGAAATGCCAAATTTTAATTTCCTCTGAAACTTCTAATCCAAAATTATAGAATGTACTGATAAGAGATAAAAATAAATATATTGATATACTGTACATAGATTCTGTTTCTTTAAGTCTGCTTACAGTGGTGGATGGTTGGTTGGTTGGTTCTCTACATACTCTACATTTCCGACATGTTGGCAGTAGATGATTTGGTTGGCTGGATGGTGGGACCATTATTGTCCAGTAGCTATTGGTCTTCGTCTCCCCTCCTAATCCCTAATACGTTCCTCTAAAGAATGGCTGTGTATCTGATGGAATGTTGTAACCAAGCTCAATAGAGTAGCTAGTAATAGCAATCCAGATGCTGCTCCTCCTGCCTCCTGGTGGACCTCCAACACATTAACCAGGTCTGCCTCCTGCAGCCTGTTTTTTATTTAAATCTGGACTTTATTCATCTCTGCCTGTCAGGAATGGTCCCATCCGTCAGCCAGTGAAATATCCCAGAGGTCAGTTTTTACAAACCCGGCTTCTCACCCCTTGCTCTTCACGAGCCCCACCAGCCTCAGTGCAGCAGTAGTCTGACACGTCACTATTGTGTTCTCCACAGGTGGACAAACTCGAAGCCTCCGAGTCTCTGAGGAAACAGGAGGAGCAGGCCACTGAGACACAACCCATTGTTTACGGTAAGACAGAACATAATAAATGTGATGCTTTAGTCCGGTCTTCACCAGTGACCTAGAATGTAAGCATTTAGAGTTTGAAGTCAGTGCCGCGGTATGAGTGGCAGAAAGCCCTCTGAGCGACAGTGTTACCAGTAAGCTTCAATGCCACAAACTGATAAGCACATTTTTTTTAAAGGAAACGACTGTTTTACAATTGAATTAACAAATAGATTCACCAAGACAACAAGCTAATTGTAGGTCGAACCAGGAACCTTAGCTTCAGAGAAATGGTCTAATGGTAGAGGATATGGCAGTCAGGTCCGTTGTGTCATCAAGCAGAATTGCAAACCTCAACGTCGCTGCAGGCAAAATCATGTTGGTTCCAATGTGTCTGATTGCAGATAGAATATTTATTGGTCCTTGTGAATTTTATTTCACCAATAAATCCCATTTTGAAAGGCATCCAGTAGTCAAGGCCTGTTATGCCTTCAGGATTTATATAAAAATGTTTATATATATATGTATATCAACTTTCTGAGGTTCAACATTGAGTCCTACTGTTTTTTATATTAAGAACCAATTGTTTTACTCCTTGTTTTGGTGTGGCCTTTATTAAGGGTAATAATAAAAATAATAATACATTTAATTTATAATGCACTTTACATTTGGATCAAATCTCAAAGTGCTAAAAGGGAGGCTACATTGCAGAATGCTTGACCACTCAGTGTGACGTGTTCCTGAGAGGAAGTAACATCAGTATACTTCAGTAACAAGTCTTTCCAAAAAAGAACTGCTGTATCTTTATTCCCTCTGTCTATGTGAATGTGATGGGGTTGTCTGAGTTGTTCCACCTTTGAGAAAGTTAAAGGGGTAGTAACAGAGGTGAATGTTCTATTTAGAACACTACATCGGCACGGTGTAAACAAAAAAGGGTGTGGAGTTCTTTTAGCACTGTTGCCTGATTTCTGTTAAAAACACAAAAGGACCAATAAATCTGAAATCAGGGTCCGGTTACCATTAAGATAACTGTGGGGTGCTGATAAGAGTATGTGAGATTTACTCAAATGTTTTTAGAAAAATATTATAAATTGTACATTCCTTAAGTCAGACTTTTAAATTGCAATTATGGCTCACAAGACTCATTTTATATTCAGTATTCCTGTTTTACTTACCCGCTTACATAATTTTTGTTAACATTAAGTTTTGTTTTTGCCTGTAATTTAAATCCAATCTAGTTTGTGGTTGAGTAGAGCAGGGATACCGCTGAAAACTAAGAATGGTCTAGATATATAGAAAAAACGTCCCCAACAAAATTATATCAATGACTCCTTTCAGTTGCAAGGGTATGACAAATTCTTATTAAATGATGATTAAAAGTGGCCTCACAATCATTCAAAAAAGGGAACATAATTGATAATGGTTTTGGAATATTTGACCACAGACTGGTGTTGTGACTGCTCTGATGTTTGTGTTGCAGGCACTCCCCAGCTAATGCTCACGGCGGGGCCCAACGCGGCTGTTCCCCCACAGCAGGCCTACGGCTACGGCTACACAGCGGCACCAGGATTCGGCCCACCGCCGCAGCCCAGCTTTGGTTATGGCATGTGAAAATCCAACAACCCCCACCTCAACTTGACCCTAAACCTTCCCCCCATCTGCCCATCTGTTTGTGTTCCTAACCAGCTTCCCATGGTCTTCTACTCACGACAGGGGCCTCAAGCAAGCCCACTCTCTCTGTGCACTATTTTTTATTAAGTTGTCATGTTCCAGGAGAAAAAACATGTAACTGCATCGAAGGACTTTTATTTGTATTGTTTGAAAAGAAAATTGGACCAAACTGTTTGTTTTTCACATTCCATATTTATGACTACTTATTAAGATATTGTTTGTGTTTATATTGATGTCATGTATTTTTTATTGGTTTGTGAAGAAGTGGACTTGCTACAGCTCAGAACCGAGCCTTTGAAGTAGGTGGAGGATCATCGGATTTTGCACTCGTGAAGAAATTAATGTACCGATCATGTGAACAGCTTAAATTGTCTGGTTTGTCTGTATAATGCATCTCATCATTGTATATTCTGAGGAAAAAAAGGTTACATATAATATTGAACATATATTTGCCATGAGAATGGCTCTAGCTAGCAACACTAAGTGATGATAGTATATTCTGCACAGGCGTGTAGCTTTATGGAGTTTTAAATGCATACAGATGTATGTCACCGTGTGAATGAGGGCGTGTTTGTGGGTGTGTGTAAGTGTGACCTGATGGTATAAATAAGAATTTTAACCCCCTTTCAACCTGTACTGGGCCATCAGACCCAACACCACCCTCCTAGATGTTAGCTCTCCCTGTTGGATCCGTGTATTTAGGTGACCTCTCGTGCCGTGTACAGTGCTTGTGTGAGACTGTCTGTATATGTGCAAGGATGGGACCATGGCCACCAAACTCCAGAACCCCTGACCCCTAACCGTACCGTGTGTGTATTTACTCTGAACCTTCCTTGTGCTGAGGGCCGTGTATGCCAGCTGTTTTGGTGTTTCCCTAGGTCCCCGAACCTTTTTTGTGTGTGTGTGTGTGTGTGTGTGTACAGATGTGAACATGATGAATTGGGGGGAAAAAAAAAAACCTTTAGATGGACACCCCGCCCATTTGTCCTCTACCTGCTTTCCTGTCCCATTTCCTTTTTAGTTAATGCGTAGTGTCAGGAACAATTAAAGCAGAAGAAGACAGTCCGGTGAAACGTTTGGCAACCTGATGACCACTGGATTAGGTCCATAAACTCTCCTGTAGGTCGTGTGTACATCCAGCTCTTTGTGGAGAAGCTAGGAGATCAGAGACTGTATTAACCTTGATGTATTTAACTTCCTGACATGCTTTGAGCTGTGTGTGTGTGTGTGTTCGGTGTCATCCTAATCCAACATGAGTTCAATTCCTTTCTGTTGTCATGCATAGAACTGATGAAGGGGATCTGTCAGACATCAGAAGAATACGAGTCTACTGAAAGAGAAACACTAGCCGAAATAAAAACAAAAAATTGTACTACCTGTGGAGTCACTGTGTACAAGACGAGAGTTATTTATTTTGTCATATAATTTTTCTCAAGACCTCCACCCATAGACACCACAAAATACAACAAGATGTGCCCACAGGTGATCAAAGGCTGATAAAATAATGATATCCTTAAGTACAGGTACAGTCCAGAGGTGGATAAAGAGCACACAGTATTTACTCAAGCAGGTGTTCAATGATTTATGCAAAAAAGACTAAGAGTAACTGAACAACTGCTGGCTCCAAAAAGAAAAGGCTCTTTCTGTGCAAACTGAACTTGTGTCATACAAATAAAGGGATTGTGAACTCTATTTCTACTCCTGTTACTGTTGTTCACAGTTGAAAAACATTCAGAGTGAATCAGCCTCATGAACACAAGCAGAGGAAAAAACCTTTTCCTGCATGTTTGTCTTGTTTCATCCAGTGTGTTTGATGTGATTGACACCTGTGAACCGAATAAAGGATTATTGTCCATTTGATTAAATTCTGTTTCATTAACATTTTACAGAGCTTATTTTGAACCCTGCTGGTAAATGAGACCATATAATATCAGATCTTTTCACAGTGTCTCGGATCTAGTTCAAAGTGAGTCAGAGCACGATGGCGCGGGCTTTCCGTTCCACTTCACTGCAGTATTTCTCAGAGAGTCCCATCGCCCTGCACAATGACAAACAAACATCTCTGGTTCATTGTTAGTGCGCGCGCACACTCGCAACAGCTTTTCCAATCAGTCCTGTACTTACTTGAGCTCTCTCAGCTTCTTCTCTTTGATCTCATCCAGGCGTATGCGTCTCTGCCGGGCCTCCTCCATCAACCGCTCAGCCTCCTTGAAGGTCTCTCTGCGCTTCGCTATGGCTGACAGCTCACGCTCCTTCACCTGATTTCTGATGGCCTCAGCGTGACGATTAGCTCTCTGGCGCTGCCTCTCCACCTCCTCCCTCTCTTTCATTATTGCCTCCTGTTGCACCCTGAGTGGAAGAAGAACGAAGATCAGAACTAGAATAAGCTCAGAGAGTGGAAACACAGCCAAAGGACATAGTACCCTGTGTAAAGGAAAATCTCATGCATATTGCCAGCCCCTAAATCTACCGATAACTCCAACACACACACTTTATCTCTCTAATACTCGGCCCACTGAGCCCCCAGAACATCAAAGGAACTGTTGAAACGGAGCCCAAGGCCCTATCCCCAAGGGAAGATCCGTGGATCAAGCAGCAATAGCAACATTTTGACGTAACTACTCCAAATGGTTAAGTATATTATGTTATTTTAAATGATGTGACATACTTAACGTCACCGAAATTCAATCTGAATATCAGAATATCATATTTAACCTCTAGATTTTACTCACTAGGATGTGCTTCTTGATTTATTTATCAATAATGAAAAACCGTTTTTGAACCATAACTACCCACCTGCTGGCTTGATTTAGTCCAAATGTATGTCATATGAACCGCCTGAAGGAGAACTAGCATGTATTTGTCATATTTTACTGTAACTGTTCCTATTCCCTTCTGTAGGGTGGCTTTTTTTTTTTTTAACCTTTACTTCCCAACAATATGGTTGTTTATGCCCAAATTGGCTCACGTGAATCTACACAAGAAGATCTATTGTATATGTCATTATACTATTTGGGAGAGCTTTTGTTCAGTGACTCACCAACCACAAGTCAAGTTGCGTCCAAATGTATCTCATATCTATTGACACAAGGAAGTCAGTGAATATTTACTGTTTACTGTTTGAGATCATTAGTGAGTCACACTTCATTTAAGAAGATCAATCGTTTGTAGAACGCAGGGGATTGGTTGCTTTTCAGGGATATACCCTCGCTGTCAGGTATGACAGCATAGGCCTAGTTCAATTAAACTACCTGAACCTTACTATTTTGGGTTAGCCCCACTCTAAACTATCTGGTAACGGGGATTTGATGAAGTGAGAATATAGAGGAAGGTTCTTACTTCAGCACTCTCTCGAACTCTGCCTTCTCCCGGCCAGCCTCCATGGACAGGAGCTGCTCTCTGCAGTGAACCTGCTCCAGGCGGGCCGCCCGCAGCATCGCATCCTCCTGCGCTTTCTTTCTAGCAATCTCCTTCTCTTTCCTCCTCCATTCTCTGTCCGCACTCTCCTGGTGCCGCCGAGCGCGGAGCACATCCTTCCAAGTGCATCAAAACAATTTGAACACCCCATTTCAGCCTGTAGTCGGCTCAAAGTTGAAATCTAAGGTCAGGTGATGGTTTTATTCCTGACCTGCTCTGCCTTGTAGTCTTTGGCTCTTTCTTGCCGAGCCCTCATCCTGGCGATCTCCAGTTCCTTCTCCTTCTTGATGCGTTTCTGCTCCGCCTCATGTTCTGCGTCCCGCTCCTGCAGAGGCCGTACGACACCAGGTATTATTTCACCGCACTGTATGACTCTGGAATCTAAACTGCCCACAGACTGTCTGTGGAGATAATTTGCTTTTCATCTGACAATTTTCTTTCGGGTGTATTCCATGTCTCTCATGTCTGCAAACTTCTCCTCCTCTCTCCTCTGCTCTTTGGAACGCATGGTCTCGGCATTGATACGCATGACCTCCTCCTGCAGATGCCGCTGTTTCTCCCACTTTTTCTCCAGGGCCTGCAAAGAGAAGGAAACCAATCAGAGAGGAAACCAACTCCAGTGTAAGGGTGTCAGAAAACATAATCGAATATCCCTCTGAGTTTGCAGAGATGTGGAAAAGTATTAGATGCCCTCCTGGTTTCTTCTGTTCTTGGATCTACCAAAAACCAAAGTATCATAATTGAGTAAACACAAAATATATGAATACCCTTTTAATGACAATGACAGGGTTTTCTATATTCCATCTGTGAGAAAAATGTTATCCCCCTTATGAACTAATTTTTTTTTGGGGAGTAAAACAAACAATGTTTTCCAGGAAACTAAGAATAAATCGCCACTAGGGCGTGGAAGAGGAAGTGTGATTCGTGGCGAAACTATTTCTGCTTCAGGGCCAGGTTGACTTGCGATAATTGGAATAAAAATATGAATTCTGCTGTCTCACAGTTAATTCTGGAGAAGAATGTCAAGTCATCACTAGCTTAGTTGAGACTCAAGTGGAATTGGGTTTTGCAACAGGTCAGTGATCCCAAGAAGCAGAATAAGTCCACCTCTGAAAGGCTTAAAGGGATTACGATTCCCCGTTCCCCGTTCAGTATGAGATACAAACAGAAATAGAAGAAACCAGGAAGTGTTCCAATGCTCTTTCACAGGACAGTATATGACCATTCAAATGTCCTAATTATTCGGTGTTTGGCACCTTGAGATCCTCCTGGCTCATTTTCTCCTGTGTCTCTAGTATCAGCTGCTTCTCAGACTCTTTCATCTCCTCTTCCATTTGTTTGTCCTCCAAACGTTTCTGGATCTGGTTGTAAATTTGTTGCATCCCACTGGAATACAACACAATCACACAGGAATTTTGCTCAAGTGAAAGCCCTTTTCTTCTTAGCAGTAGTTTGTGGTCATCAGAAAAAGTCATCTTATGGCTTCATCAAATCAAAATAAGGTTGATTGTTTTTGTGTACTTTCCCTGCAAAGCTCCTTTCACCTGATCCTCTGATGTTTGCGTAGCTCATCAATCTTCTCCTCGGTCTCCAAGGCCTTGTGACGTTCCACCTCCATCATGGCATCCAGGCGCTTCTCCTCCACTGAGAACTCCTTCTGGATCTCATTCTTCTCCTGGATCTGAGCATCCCTTGTCGCTTGACACTGAGCACCCAGGATCAGCTGAGCAGACCACAAGAAGTGATGTTCATATTAAAAAATATCAGGAGTGCCACTATTGGTTGCCTCTCATGTACATTTCTCCACATGCCCTACCTTGTTGAGCTCTTTGACCTCCTCCTCCTGCTCCATCCTTAAAGCTCTGGCCTGCTCCACCAAGCACTGGGCATGTTTCTGGGCCTCTTCCTCCAGTTCAGTCAGAGTCGGATTGAGGGACAGGTCTGCCTCAATGAGCTGACGCTTCCTTTCCTCCACAGCCGTCTTCAGGAGGGGTATATTCAAAAAAGGGAGAGAATTTACATTTTATTGTACATTTGCAAGTTAAAGGAAATTTTTGATCATAGTTTCCTACCATTTCCACTTCTCTCTTCCTCTGAAGAGCCTCCTCTTGGGCCTCTTTCTCCTCCTTGGTGAGAACCCGGGACCTCGCTGCGATCCGTTCAAACTCAGCAGAAGGTAGGATGACAGAATCTCCTGAAGGATCCTTGAAAGGAATCCTGGTATAATGACAGGCGGTGGTTTGTCATGATAGCTCACTGGGTAGAGCAGTCATCCCACAACCCGGAGATTATGGTTCAAGCCCAGTCCCTGACACAATATGCTATGGATCCTTGTGCAAAACCCAGAAACCCCAGCTCCCTGTGAGCTTCACGGGATTTTCTCTTAAAGTTAATATTTTATTCACTAGGGGGAGCTTTTTTTTCATAAAAAACACTGTTTTTGGAACATTACTTCCCAACTGTTGTTCTAATTTGGTCCAACTTTGGCTCATATGGCTCTACACAGAGATCTATCATGTACCTATAATATTTCACTATATTAGTTCATATTTTATTCATAACAGAGAACATTTTGTTTGTCTTGTCAGTAATTTCCCAACCATAAGTCTAGTTCAATAGTTAACTGTATTTATCTTCATTATTGAGTCACTAGTGCCATTTGTCTCAGAGCATACTGCTGACATAATAGAAACAGTTAGGTGGAGTCAATGCAGACTGTTTGACATAATTAATGGGTCCCATTTGATTTTAAGGGTTCAATCAATGTTGGAGCAACAGCGTAGGATTGTTTTTTATTTTATTTCTATGACATTATAGTTTAATAGCTATGAACTGTAGCAGAATAGTGATGAGAAATCTATGGTGCCAACTATAAATTAAGTAGTTACTTCCTAAATCATTCCTCAAAACATACAACCTTTGTGTCATTGTTTTCATACCCCTGCACATATTAAGTTTAAATCACTTTATTGATACTTACTTGCTCCCCACGGCACCCAGTTTTATTATTTTCTATTTTGATTGCAGTAGCCTAGTCACATTCCATCAATTAAATGCAGTATAACCTACTTATATATGCATGAACCTGGCAGTCTGGAAGTTTGCAGTGAATGTTACCTCAGATTGCGAATCAGGTCTTTGGTGATGATCTGAAGAGTTGCTTCCTCTTGGTTACTGTGGGACAGAATCTCGGCTTTGGAGGCTGAGTTTCCGCATTTTTCCAACTGTGATGATCCATGGACAAATCTTACTGACAACACCTCAAAAACCAACTCAGACCTTTCCATCATTTTACCTTTGGTTGTAATAAAGATCCCACTATAACAGATCTTTTTAAACTAAGCACACTGTAGAGTCATTAATAACACTTAACATACAACACGCACAAGTGAATTACGGACTTTATGTCACTGTGAATGTGAGTGTGACTTGTTGTCTGTCTCTGTGTGTTGGCCCTGGGATGAACTGGTCAATGCTAAAGTTTGTACTCCCCTATCATGTTATATTGTTTCTACTGTGGTGAATATTTTCATATTATTATAAGCACTTTATTTTTATGGCTGCTATTACTGATGCTACTTGCATTATTTAATCTCTTTTTAAATAACTGATTGTATTTATTCTACTGTTTTATCTGAAGTCACTCAAAAATATCAACGTACCCGTGTATAATGACAATGAAGAACCATTGATTATATATATACAATTCACTCATATATTATTTGTGACCTCAAAATGAACACAAATTCTCCTGCAAGGATTCTTATCGCGCCATCACATATTAATTTGTGATGCCATTGGACGTTTGATATTGACATTAAACATTGGGGAGCTACTATATTTCTACTATATGCATCACATTCACTTACTGGCTTTGGTGCCCCAAACAGGCTTTCGTCAACCTGAGAACTGGGGGCGAGCTTGCGGTAACGGCGGGTAGAGCTGCTTCGTGAAGTCCGTGAGCTCAATCCCAGTCTCTAGAGAGATAAAGGCGCATTCATAAATTAATTACTGTCTGCTACCTATGTCAACGATCTGGTGGAGTCAAAGGCTGCATTTAAATGTCTTTCATTTTATTTTGCATGGAGGATAGCTTCTTACCATGATCCTTGGTTAACTGCGTGTACTGACCGTGAAACGAAAATAAACTATAGCTATTCAAAAACCTGTTTTACGAACAAGGTTCGTAAACCGATATAAAGACTGATATTTTTAATTTATTGCTGCTTTCGAGGGATTTTGTACCGCGAATTAAATTTGTTTGGATGTTGCCATGGCAACAGGGTCGCTATAAAAAAAAACGGAAGTTATACTTGATGCTATTTCCGGTTACGGTTAATGCCGTCTTATGCTAGCTCCAAGTAATATCTGATAAAGCTTACTAGTTGCGACAGGAATTCAGCAGTGTGTGCCTATTTGGACGATAAAATAATATGAAAAATAATTATTCATTACATCAATATAGTTTTATCTGTCCGCGTGACGTAGTTGAAAAAATGACAAGTCTCGTGCTAACGCTCTTCTTAGTGCCCCCCTTGCTAGGCGACACTTTAATAATAATAATACATTTTATTTATAAAGCACTTTACATTTGGATAAAATTTCAAAGTGCTACAAGTTAAAAGCAGATAAAAAAAACAATTAAAAAAATATAATAATTAAAAAATATGACCAAAAAGGAGCAATGTTAATTAATAGCCATAGGCTCTGCTAATAAGGAAAGTTTTATGTCCTTTTTAAAAGTCTGAGTTGTCTGTGGAGCCCTAAGATGGTCAGGGAGAATATTCCAAAGACCAGGGGCAGCAGAACAGAAGGCCCGATCACCCATGGTGCTGAGCATAGTTCGTGGGAGGAGGAGGCGGTTTGAGTGAGAAGAATGTAGGGATAGTGTTGAGGTTTTGTATGGTAATTAGTTTATTGATGAAGTTGTGAACAAGTTCTTAATAAAATGCCATAACTCCAGGTAAGAGAAGGCAATGGGCTGCCAAATAGTGCACCCATTTTATCTGTAAAGCTAAGCCTTAAGTTAACTTTATGGCCTCGTCATCGATCAGTAAATTTCTGTTGCTAAATAAATTTACCCTGTCCCTCATCCTTTTCCTTTTTTTATATACAGTATTTTTTTTATGCATCGTCTATCAATGAATTAAGAACAAAAACTTTATAAGGGGGGCTTACTACTAAGGGTTATACTTTGAATCTTGAAGATGTGGCAAAAGTAAACACATTATCTACTCAAATAAAAGTACAGTTACTTTTTTAGATTGTGAATGTTGTTGGTACGGTGATAGGTGCAATGAATAATAAGAAAATTACATTTTATACTAGTGATCCTCTTCATAAAAAAAGCTGTCTCCAGACTAGTGAGGACTAAAACAGGGGAGGAAATTTAGTTATTCCAAAAAGACTAATTGAACTGAAGAATGATTACCTGCAACAAATCAGGCACCTCCTACCTTATCCCTAATGTTTTTGCTCTTTGATACCTTTTACTTAACCTTTTTTATTTTTTTTTATTTATTTCACATTTGTGAATTGTAATTTAGGACTGCATGTCATTGTGTACTCCTGCCTTACCAAAGCAAAATGGAAGGGTTGTGATTGTGAATGGGGACACCAGAGGAATGGGTTTTGAGACAGGGAAGCCACTGGCAAGCCTGGCTATGCATATAAAGTTGGGAACGAGGCAGAAAAACTATTTCCTGGATCATTTTCAAATTTATAACCACATAAACCTTAGTGTGACGAAACTGACTGATTTTGGGAAAGGTCAGTTTTAAAGATCTGAAACTAGAGGGGGGCCATATCGACAAAAGTTTATGGGCCAATTTCCAATCATTTGATAGATTCTGTGCAAATTTGGTGTATATTTATTATTATTATTATTATTATATGAGTCGACTCAAGGAGATCTACTTTCTACTTTGTATGTTCTACTTAAGAAAAGTTCATATTTTACTCACTAAGGAGAGCTTATTAGGGAAAACACCGTTAGCAAACTTAACTTCCTAGCCGTCTGTCCAATTTAATCTAAATTAAGTGCATATGAATGGACTGAAGGAGACCTATCTTGTATACAGTTTATCATATTTTACTATAAAAGACCACTCTAAAAACATTGTTTTCCTGATATACCTGGAAAACTGTTCCACAGATCGTTTTCGAACTTTCTCTCCATTCACTGAATTGATTTTGGGAAAGGTCTGTTTTATATTTAAGACAATAGGGGATGTTTTACCTCCAAAAGTTTTTCTGGCCATATTCTCTCAGCCATTGATCCGACAGTCAAAATTTGGTGCATATACCTGAAGAGATATTTTATACATATTTTAATCTAATAGTACATATTTTACCCTCTTTTGGCAAGCCTGATTACTGAAGGCCTGTGTAAATAAAATTCAATTTAAGGGTACCAATCAGGGGGATTGCTTGTACAACAAAGGGGATTTAAGGACCCTTCGGGGTTGTACCCTTGCTCCCAGGAACACCAGCATAGGACTAGCTGTCCTTGTGGTTGGTAGTTGGTTAAGTGTTTTAATAAACTGGATGATTATTATTTATAGCAGATCCTGATTTCTGTATGAAGGCCACCCTGCTGGTACTCTTTGCTGTGAGGAGGGTACTCAATGTGTTGGAGTGGTTTTATCTAATTAACCCGGGTTCCTCTGACATCTCAAGTAATAATAATAAAATGTGATGTCATAAAAGGTGTGAAGTTACTGTTTTTTTTAAATTTATTTAAACAACTATGTCACATTTCTGTGAAGTCACAAAAGGCTTGATGTAGGGGTTGTTTAAAGAAATAGGTCACATTAAATAAGCAGATTGTTATTTGGTATCAGAGCAGATTTAACTTTAAACTGTAATTTTGAAACGGCATAGCACTGGAACAGTCAAAAGCCATAATTATGCATGCATCAAAATCATTTATCGAGGACAGAAGGGATCACACCCTTCCACTGACTGAAAGTGAGACTCTTCGTCCACTCATCCAAGTGCTCAAGGACAAACTGGCGGCGGTACAGTGGCTCAAGCTGGAATATGAACTTATTGACAAGGAAATAGAAGATACCATATGCAGGGCTTGTGAGGATATACTAGTTGTTATGTTTTCTTGTGAATCTCAAAAAGTAACTTTTTGTGCTGCTGCAAACAATCAACCAAGCTCAATCACTTTTGCAGAGGTGAAACTTATTCTTGAGTACATCTGTTGCACGAGCAGAGTGAATGTGACAAAGTTTGTGGTGACAGAAGTAATGGAGTGGATATCTCTGGAGCTCACCAAGATTTTTCAAAGATGTGCCAGCAGCAAGCCACCGCTTTTCAAGTGCTCAATCTCAGGACCAATATCAAAAGTAGCAGCAATGATGAGACAGTTTCAACACTGTGCAGATCGGATGAAACGATTGCCCAGCTGCCATGAGCTAAATGTAAACACCTTAACTTCTCTAGATGGGGATGGGCCAGAAAAAGTTCACGTAAAGGAAAGAGACCCTTTGACAGTAGTATATACTTCTATCATTGAAGCAGCTACTGGTGAGAGCACAGAACATCCAGTTCAAGAGGAAAGTGAAACTTTTACAGAAACACCAGGTTGTAGCAGTGATGAAATAGCTACCAGTAAGATTCTTACGTATCTAAGATCCAAAGTGGAATTCAGTTCAGGTTGTGACATCATTCCAAAATCACAGCCACAACAAAAAGCCAACACTATGCATTTATCAAAACCACTAATCAACGAGATGAAAGATTACCCCCTTCAACAGACCCTAAAGGAGAGCCTTCTCCCACTTGTTCAAGCTCTTCAGTATAAACTGGCAGCTGTGGAGTGGCTCGAGCTGGAATATGAATTTATTGAAAAGGTGATAGAAGATACCATCAGCGGGGCGTGTGAGGATATACTAGCTGTTATGTCTTCTTGTGAATCTCAAAAAATAACTTTTCATGCTGTTGCATACAAACAACCTATTTCACTCACTTTTGCAGAAGTGAAGCATATTCTTGAGTACATCTGTTGCACAAGCAGAATAAACATCACACTGTTTGTGGTGACAGAAGTAATGGAGTGGGTAACTTTGGAGCTCACCAAGATTTTTCAAAGATGTGATGGCAGCAAGCCACCGCCTTTCAAGTGCTCCGTCTCAGGACCAATTTCAAAAGTAGCAGCAATGGTGAGACAACTCCAGCATTATGCAGATCGGATGGCAAGCTTGCCTAGCTTGTATGAGCTGGATGAGAACACCTTATTTTCTCCAGGTGGGGATGGACCAGAAAAAGTTCCTTTAAAGGAACGCAAACTTATCAGTGAAGCAGCTACAGGTGAGAGCAGAAAACCACCACTCCAAGAGGAAAGCAACACTTTTACCGACGCACAGGGTTCTAGGGGTGATGGAACAGCTACCAGCAAGATTCTTACTCATCTAAAGTTCAAAGCTGAGTTCAGTTCAGGTTGTGATATCATTCCAGAATCACAGCCACAACAAAAAGCCAATTCAATGCATTCAACGAAACCATTAATAAACAAAAGGAAAGATTACGCCCTTCCACAGACCGTAAAGGAGAGTCTTCGCCCACTTGTTCAAGCTATTCAGTATAAACTGGCGGCGGTACAGTGGGTTGAGCTGGAATATGAATTTATTGATAAGGTAATAGAAGATACTTTCAGCGGGGCTTGTAAAGATATTCTTGCTGTTATGTCCTCTTGTGAATCTCAAAGAAGAAATATTTGTGCTGCTTCACACAAACAACCTATTTCACTTACTTTTGAAGAGGTCAAACTTATTCTTGAGTACATCCGATGCACAAGCAGAATAAACGTCAACATGTTTTTGGTAACAGAAGTAATGGAGTGGTTAACCTTGGAGCTCAACCAGATTTTTCAAAGACGTGACAGCCGCATGCCACCAGTTCTTAAGGGCTCTTTCTCAGGAGCAAGTTCAAAAATAGCAGGAATGGTGAGACAACTCCAGTATTGTGCAGATCGGATGGCACGCTTGCCTAGCTGGCACGAGCTGGATGTAAACACCTTAACTTTTCTAGATGGGGATAGGCAAGAAAAAGTTCCTGAAAGGGAAAGCAACCTTTCGGCAGTAGCATCAGCTTTGGCCTGTTATGAACTTTCTACCAGAGATGATGATTGTGAAGAAACTTGTGAAGGCACCGAACAACCGGTCCAAGAGGAGAGTGATATTTCGACAGATGCACCAGGTTCTACCAGTGACCAACCAGCTACCAGTGATGAGGCTACTGACGAGGACACAGAACAACAAGTCCAAGAGGATGTCGAAAGTTTGTCAGAAGCACAAAATTCTACCAGTGATGAGCCAGCTACCACTGATGACACCGATGGGGCTACTGGTGAAGACACAGAACAACCATTTGAAGAGGACAGTGAAGATTGGACAGAGGCACCAAGTTCTACCAGTGATGAACATGCTACAACTGATGGGGAAACTACTGAGGAAACAGAACAATCAGTTGAAGAGGAGAGTGATGAATGGACAGAAGCACCAAGTTCTACCGGTGATGAACCAGCTACCACTGACAGGGCAACTAGTGAGGACACAGAACAACCAGTTGAAGACTATGACGAAATGTGCCATCTTCTTGTGATGAAGCTGGTCGACCAGATTTTGAATCTCTGTGTCTGTGTTTGTGAGTGTCATAAATCTGCTGGAATTCTCAATCCCATCACTGACAAAATGACAGAGATGCTCTTGGCAGATATCCAAGGCTCCGGCATTCCTGTTAACATATGTGGACACCATCTCACAAGGATTGCCAACACGGTGTGCATGGACCTGTGCATGAGGTTAGGCAGCAAAGAGGCGGTGCAGATGTACCTGCTAACAAAGGACACACAGGTGTACGGCTATATTAGTATTATATTAATCAACACTCTAGTAACACATTTGGAGACCCCACAGAAAAGCTGGTGTGTTCTAGGTTACATCAAATATTTCTTCAAGACCATGGTCGAATTGCTTACTGCCAAGTTCTGGAGCTGGCCTGAGTGATTGCAGGGTGTCTTAGGTTTGTTGGTTCATTATTATTTAATAATGTCCTCTCTGTGACCGTTGCCTTTTTTCTTGAATAATTTTGAAGAATACCCCTACTCATATACAATTACCTGACGGTTTTTCATCGATTTTTAAGCAATCATATTTCACTATCTTGTATTTGTTGCTGTATTCTTAAATAAAATATCATATTTAGAACAAGCAATTGGTCTGCCTGTTTCTTGATTGAAGAGAAAACAGAGGTCAATGTGATTCAGAATTTATGACTTTCAGGTGTTAGACAAAAAGAAGAAAAGAAGATGGGGACGACGGCATAGGCCTAGTTTGATATGAATATGTGAGGGACCATTGACCTTTCTGTGCGGAGTTTAAATGTTCTCGTGTTTGCGTGGGATCAGCACAGGTACTCTACTCTCCTCCAAAAGTCTAAAAACTTTAATCCTAAACTGGAAACTCTTAAAAGCCTATTAAAGTGAGTGTCAATCGCTGACCCTGACATGAACTGCTGACATATATGTTTGTTTTCTCGAAACCACCAACCAACACGTCACACACATGTTTGAGATAACTTAGCAGCTTAGGCTTAGGAAATTAGCTTCCTAAGAAACCTTAACCTCTATTTGGAATATTAAGCCTTTTGGATTGGAGTATTATATGTGATTTTGATATTGATAAAGATTGTTTGTCATGGTCCTTAACCTACAAATGCTTTTTCACCCAATGTAAAGGGGGTTCTAGGGGAAGTTATAATTGCTACAACTATATTATAATTAATTGTTGCTGCACAATATCGTTGTGTTAGAGGCTCTTTTATTTATTTGAAATCTTTTTTTCTTGTGATGAATTTGTGTCCCAGTATAATATTCCTGTACCGACTGCAATTTATAAAGAGGTTTGGTATAACCCCACGGGTGTCTGCATGTTATTCAAATCTGGGCCAATGGTTGTTTTTCAACAATTTTCATTGCTTTCTCCAACGTATAATACTCTAAGATCTATAAGAATCTGTTCCAAAGAAGCTTAACTACATTATGTTACGTGAATAAATGCTGAAAGGGCTTGCCAAACATGCTTCTACATAATCATAAATAAAGAGAAGGAAGATTTTTTTTAATTTATTCATAAATCCAGTTAAAATATTAAGGATCAATGTTACTTTGTGGATTTACAGGTCAATAAAATTAATTTAACACATGTTTAACTTTTTATCAGACTTTAAATATAAAATTAAGAGACTATGTTTTATTACCTTTTATGAGTTCAAATAATATATCTACTCAATTCAACTCATCGAAACAATAACAAGAAGCATTTTTAGTCCACCCTATAATATATTTTATCATATATTATTGCAATTTTATTGTATACTGTACGTGATTTCATGATTTATAGTGTAGCTGTTTTATATTGAAAGATCATGGCATATGTCTTACACTTGGTTAATTTCTTAGGTATATCTTTGCACGTTTTTGGACAGGTGTGTGAATCCTTACCTATTCACCATCTGCATACGAAATAAGATGTTCATCAAATCCTTAAAGAATGAAAAGAAAGAAAATCTATATCTTTATTATTTAATAATGATAGCTGTTGACAGAATTCGTGCAGGATAAATTAACAAGGCAGGACATTGAATCAAATAATGAATCAAATTCACCCCCACAAAATAAATTGTGGGGGTGAATTTGGACAAATCGGACAAAAAAAAGTAAGGCGAAAAAGGAGGATCTCCCAGGAGGTTATTTGATTGGAAAGGATAATAAAGGTGTGGCATACTTTATTGTTTTTTTCTATTTGGCAGTGGTCTGTTTCTATGAAAATGAAACAAGATTTTTTTTAATTTAATTTTATGTATACAGAATATTTTCAGAATAACGCGCAATTTAGTCTTGAGTTGTGCATTCCAGTGGACTTTAGGGTTTACATTCAAATAGCTTTGATCACAAAAACCTTAATGTAGAATATTTATACTAAATAGTGTTTTGACATCTAACGGAAATCAGGCAAAAGAAGTTCCGCCAAATTCAAACGTTTAATCGACGTTTGAACGGACGCTGTGTTGCGTTGATTCATCCAGCCTGTGGCGATGAAGAGAAAAGTCGGGACCTTACACAACTTCCAAAATGGCGGCGGTGGAGGAGGAAGTGATTTAGAGGTAAGATCGTATACATGAGTTAAAGGCAGCAGTCGTGGAAGGGATGACGGACCCGTTTGTTATCTCTGACGTAACCAAATACATCGCGGTACGAGTAGACCGTGTTTTTAAATTACTTTTTGACTTTAGTTTACTTTTTCTTCATCTACTCCATAGACTTTTGTCGTGTCTTACATGAATTTAATGTGTACTGCCCCTCTGGTGTTTTCCGGTGGTACTGCCCCACCACGTCAAAATCACAAAGCCCTCAAAATACGTACGAAATAGATAGTTTATGATCATTGCTCACACAAGATTCATACAACGAAACTTAGATCAGCTTCCCAGCTCAGAAATCTGTCCACACAGACTACGGAGGAAAGGCACTGTAAATATTAATTTACGTACCTGACATTGAGTTTAAATGGGTTTATAAATGTTACCTTTAATAATTATTTTGTTTGTCCTTCTCCGCCACCGTAGCGTAGTAATTTAGGGCGTGGTCTGAACACGACATAAAAGAATATCACCTTTTTACTTAGAACAGAATTCGTCAGGGAGCATGAAAACATATATAAATAAATCAATGAATAAACTAATTTTAAAAGAATTCTAAATATTTACAATATGTCTAATTTTTTATTCACTATTATACTTACAAGAGTTTGTAAAAATTGTACTTACTTTTTGGATATGATTGTATTTACCCTCATCCCTTTGTTGTTCTCTTCTCTAGGTTTATATAGTTATCAATTTATATATTATTTCAATGGTCACCACTTTTGAAAGAATAGAGGCTGAATCAGTTCAACCTATAGGACCATTAGGCTTTTTTTGGATTATAACATAGAACAAACCTTTTATGGTCTTCATGGTACAAATTTAACCAATTATTTCTGTCTGCTAGATATGCTGCTGGTGAGGCTCACCACAATTTAAGTACATCCTCACATAAAAAGTAGCCTCCCCTCGGTCTGCAGATACTATTGGACTCTTCGGTTAATTATTAACCAAGACAATCTGTGGACACCGTCCATTACAGATGAACAACTGATGTAAAGAAGGTCCGGTATAAGTAGATGTTTTATATTCATATGCCCTGATAGAAACGGCGCTGAACTGACTGAACTGAACTGATTAATTTCTGCCTCTCCCCCTCTAGCCGACATGTAGCAAAGGGTAGCAGGATTAAATCAGTTTCGGGATAGAGAAGTTGACCATTAACCCCCCCTACTGATTGTAAACACTTCTCCACATGTAAGCAGCTGCGTGTGTTCAGAGGATCCTGAAGCAAAGTTCACTGTCACAGGTCGGTCTTCAGCCTTTAAAACTGCTCTCTTGTCTGGATTCGTGCCCTGTTCTTCCAGTTTTCTACAGGACTAAAGCTGCAGCCATGGCCAAAGCGAGTTATGGATACTACAGAGGCACAATATTTCTGGCCATGTTTGTCGGCTACACACTGTACTACTTTAACAGAAAGACCTTCTCCTTTGTGATGCCTTCTCTAATGCAAGAAATTAAGCTGGATAAGGATGATCTGGGTATGAGACATTACACTATAAGCATGGCTAACTTCCATTCATCCTGTTACTTATCTTCACACTCTGTATTTCACCGATTTTTTCAATAACAGCTGTACTTTTATTGTACTTTACATAATATCAGTATATTATACAGTGAACCGTTCCTTTTATAAGATTTTCTGGTGCTGATTATTTTCTGAGTTTTATTTGTTCAGTTCACATACCTTGCCTCTTGCCTTCCAATTGTGCAGGCATGATCAGCAGCAGTCAGTCATTGGCCTACGCTATCAGTAAGTTCATCAGTGGCGTGCTTTCGGACCAGATCAGCGCCCGCTGGCTCTTCTCCATTGGCCTGTTCGTGGTTGGAGGAATCAATGTGGTCTTCTCCTGGTCCTCCACTGTCACTGTCTTCTCTGCCCTGTGGTTCCTCAATGGTCTGGGTCAAGGTTTTGGCTGGCCTCCCTGTGGCAGGGTGCTGCGGAAGGTGCCTGAGCTAATTTATAACTTCTGCCATGGACGGATATATGCTACTTTTCTCTCCTATTGTATGTTATAATGAAATGGGAACATAAGAGTTTGAAATGGGTTCTTAATCCCAAAAAAATTATGTAAAATATAAAAAAAAACAAGGACTTAAAATACAAACATGTTATTTGGTATCAGTTTAATTATTCTGGAGATAAAACTCAATATTCACCAATCAGACAAAACATTAGACCCACCTGCCTCATATTGTGTAGGTCCCTATTTTGCAGCCATACAGCTCTTATACACTGTGTGTTCTGACACTGTTCTCTCAAAATCAGTATTAACTGCTTCAGAAAAAAGCGCTACAGTAGCTGTTCTGTGGGATCAGACAACACAAGCTAGTCCTCTCTCTCCAAGTATCAATGACACTTCGGTGCCTTGACTTTGGGATCATTACCCGGTTGTCTTTCCTTCGAAAACTTTTGATACTTACCACTGTAGACAAGGAAGACCAGAATATAAGAGTATAACAACAACGATCATCTTTTTGCACCGGTACCTGTTACTGGGTGGCATATATTAGGTAGCAAGTGAACTTTTTGTCGACTAATTGTCTGTTGGAAGCAGATGATAAAAATGGGCAATTGTCAGGATGTGAGAAAGGGTTTAAATTCTGAAGGGTAGACAATTCAAAAAGAAGATCACCAGAACTGTGGATCTTACTGGGCTTTTACGTTCCGCAGTGGTTAGTACCTACCAAGGTGGTTTGTGACACAGAAGAATTACTGTAGCACTAATTCCTGAAAAAGTTGAACCTGGCTCAAAAGCCACCGCTATCCGACCCCAGACAAGTGGAAGAATATGGATCTGCGGCATTGTATAGTTGTTTTGGTGGCCAAAGGAGGACCTATATTGCATGAGGGAGGTGGTTTTCATTTTTTATCACTGATGGCATTACGAGTGTTTGACCTCAATCACACAACTGTTTTTCGCCTCTCACCTGATGTGTACTGGTTGAATGATTGAATTCTTCATGACTCTCAAAGGCAAGTTAATATCATCCTTTGTTGATTCTGACATTATTTTCTCTCTCTTCTCTCAGTGGTTTGAACCATCTCAGTTCGGGACATGGTGGTCAGTTCTCTCCTGCAGCATGAATCTGGCTGGCAGCCTTGGCCCAATTATTGCCACGGTGCTGTCCCAGACATACAGCTGGAGGATGATTCTGTCAGTATCTGGAATGATCTGTGTGGCGTTCTCCTTTGTCTGTTTGCTGTTCATCAAGAACGAGCCTAAGGATGTGGGGCTGCCCAGTATAGAAGCAGCGGCCAAGAAGAGTAAAGGAGGTGAGACGGACGTTCACTGGACGAAATTCCAAAAATCTTTGTGATAGGGACCGATTTAGTGCGTTTGTGTAAATGGAGGCAATACTCTGTGACTCTACATTGCTCAGATGTGTGTGTTTTCATGTCCCTCCGATGTTTTTACTAAAGGTCAGCATTCTCTGCCCGGTGTGCCCCTGACACCCTACTTTTGTGAGATGTGTCTCATACACAAGCAAAGAGAATTGCGTGCAGTATAGGAACGTTGTATGCACCAATGCGAATATCCCAGCGCCTGTCATGGTAGAGATTCCTATGCATGTAAAATATCAGATTGGCAAATATAATTCCAGCTACACCTACTTCCTGATTAGAATCCTCCAATGGTGAAAGCACACTTTCCGAGTTCCTGTTGTCACCCTACCTGTGGGTTCTATCTGTGTCCTACCTGGTGGTGTTTGGGGTGAAGACAGCCTGCACCGACTGGGTCCAGCTGTTTCTGATTCAGGACAAGGGCCAGTCAGCTCTTATTGGTAAGGAAGAAGGGCCAACTCAGCTTTGTGTCTAGACATACAGTATGTGGAGTACTGTTTCCTTATGCTATTCTTCTTTATAGGTAGCTCATATATGAGTTCCCTGGAGGTTGGAGGTCTGTTGGGAAGTCTCTTGGCAGGTTTCCTCTCTGATAAAGCTGTTGCAAAAGTGAGTTTACATCTTTTTAATTAACTCTTTACCTGGATCTCCTTTAGCTTCAACTAAGGTGAAGCCTACACTCTCTGTATCAATCAAACCATCTTAGCCCATATTTGTTTGTTTCTCTCTTCATTTACCTCGGTGCTGTGCAACACGACAACGTTTACATCCAGGCATACACTGATAAGCAATAACATTATAAACATTGACCGTTTATGGCAGAATAACTTTGATTAGTGAAGATTTTGTTATCCAGCGTATGCATCAGGACAATATGGCCGCAACAAATACTAAAAGACTCTTGTAAAGCATTAACTAATGGGAATTTCAAGTTATATATTTAAGAATGCAAAAACTTGATTACTTACCTCTAAAGAGATTGTTCTTAGATTGCCCTCCAAGTTAAGTGACAGCTGGTCTTGCCAATCCTTACACTTTTAAGAATAAAGTCATATACTCAATGTCTTACTCATTATCAGAGAGGCAGTGAATCTGTACCATCATTAAAAACATAGAGGATATTAACACTTCAACCACTGCTCTTGTATTGAATTGCACAACCTCTTTAGACACTGATGTCTGACAGCTTTTAAACTAGAAAAATACTCAGATAGCGCATACCACCGTCATTTAAAAACCTGAACAATCAGAAAGTCGCTTCCAGGCTATATCAAACTGTAGCCATGATGGTTTTTCTTCCCTCAGATCTGCGTCATGCTAAAATAAGTAATACCGCCTGATTCCTTCAACCCGAAACTTGATCCTAGTATTTGCAAAGAAAAAGTTTAGCACTTGTAGTTTCAGTTATCAGCAAAACATTTTTCAATGTGGCGCATACATACATATAACTACCATACAAATATATATCCAGCAGCCATCATGATGGTTAGACAACTGGATCTGAGCATCTCCAAAAGCTGCAGGTCTTGTTGGGCGTTCTTGATCTGCATGTTTAGAGCCTACCAAAGTGATCTGGTTAACAAGTTACAGGGCTAAGGACGCTAAATGTTTAATGATAAGTGTGGGGAGGGAAGGCTAGACCGTCATGTCCGATCCCACAGAATACTGTTGCACAAATTCCTCAGAAAGTTAATGCTGGTTCTGATGAAAGGTGTCAGAACACAGTTTAAAGTAGAGTACGGTCTATGGTTCTGCATAGCTACAGACTGGTCAGACTATGCTGCCCACTGCCCATTGTCAAATGCCAGGCTAAGGTGCCACACCGTGCAAAAACGGTTCAGGAATGTTTTGAGAAACTCATTAAAGAGTTAAGGTGTTGACTTTGCCTCTCAGTCTCGGTCCAGCTGCGCAACTGTAGGATGTGCAGGACAAACAAGTCAGCTCCATGGAGACGACACCTTGCACTACAGGCCTTAAAGGATCTGCGCTTACATCATGGTGCCAGATTCCACGGCACACCCTCAGAGCTCTTGCAGAGTCTGTAAATCTATGGGTTAAAGCTACCTTGACATTTTAGTGGGACATAGAAAATATGATTAGGCCTCTAGTTATAATGTTATGGCCGATCAGTGTATGTTTTAAACGCCGAGATCTGGATTATGATCAGGGTTTGGATCCATTGTGCATAATGGTGGAATATAATGAGTTGTCTATGCCTGGTATTTTTATTTACACTTTTTAAAAAGAGAAAAAGTGAGTCAGAATCCATATTTGTACCAGGATCCCCTTCCTGCAAGATCCAAACAAAGTCATAGCAAAATGTGATGGGAAATTTCAGGGCTATCAAACTGAAAAACAAACTAAACGTAACAAACTTGTAGCTCCCATTGTTGGAGATGATAACAAATAAATTTTTGCACTGAATACTTTTTCAGTTATAACTTTGCAAAAATCAGTACATTTCTGCATGTCTAAACCAACTCATCTTGTAACATCTTCTTATTTTGTACAGCAAGGCATGAAAATCTACGGCAATCCTCGTCACTTTGTCTTGATGTGCATGATGGCTGGGATGTGTGTGTCCATGTACCTGTTCAGAGTCACAGTAACTCCAGACAGCTCAAAGGTTTCTCTCCTAACATGCATCATTACAATTCACTCATCTATTCTCTTTCAGCTCAGGCTCCTCATTAATGTGTCTCATATTTGTGCATCCAGGTGTGGATACTCAGCTTGGGTGCTGCATTTGGTTTCTCCTCTTATGGACCTATAGCCTTATTTGGAGTTATAGCCAATGAGAGCGCACCGTCCAATTACTGTGGGACATCACATGCCATCGTTGCCCTGATGGCAAACCGTGAGTCTAATGCGTTTACATACATTGTATTGGCATAAGCTATTACTTACTACTAAATGTCTTATACTAATAATACAACTCCATGCCAAAATTTGTGTAGCGACATGATGATCAGCCATAACATTAAAACCAGCTGCCCAATATTTTGTCCTTTTGCTGCCAAAACAGTTCTGTGATGGTGTTCTGACACCCCTCCACCAGAGTGTTTATGCTACAGCTCAGCTGCATGATGTGATATCACATGCCCACCAATGAGACTTATTATTGATTATGATGTTTACCAATGATTCTCTTTGCTATCCCCAGATCCATCTCTATCCTAAAAAAACATCTTGGACCCCTGTCCTCATATGTTAAACATTCTACCAGAAACCTGACTGTGATATTTGATAGTGACCATTCTTTTGAATCACAAATAACTAATGTTGTTAAATCTGGTTTTTATCAATCAAAGACCATCTCGAAGATAAAGTCCTTCTTTTTTTGGATTTGGAGAAGGTCATCCATGCTCTCATTTCATCTTATCTGGATTACTGTAATTGTTTGTTCTCAGGGTTAAGCCTAAGTGCACTTTCACGTCTCCCGTTGTATTCTGCAGCTCAAATTTAAAAAAAACCCCTAAAAGACAAAACTACATCAGCCCCGTTTTAGCCTCTCTTCAATAGTCACCAGTTTTAGAATCAATTTCCAGCTCTGCTGGCTGTTCCTGAGTCCTGCCTCAGGACTTAAAATTACCGCTCCATTTCAGTAAGGGCCTCTCAGCACTGGAACTACCTGTCTGAGGAGCTGAAAACTTGCAAAATCAGTATTATCCTTTAAAGCAAATCTTCTCAAGAAATCTTTTTGCAATCTAGACCTACAGTCTTATTTCCAGTATTTGTGTTATGATTTGTTCTTTGTCAAAGTTGTTCAGATGCTTATGCTTGCCATTTTTTCTCCTAGTTTCAAAATATCAACTTTGAAGACAAACTGTTTATGTCTGCCTTATATATTTCTCTGACCGGTGCCATTGTAATGCAATGTTATTCCAGCATCTCCATTCAGTGATTATAATGCTACGGCTGATCAGTGTGCATTTTATTTGGTCTTGGTTTAGAAGATAGCGCCCAGCTCTTCAGAAGTGTCTTTGGTGTTGCACATTGGGACTGGAATTCATATCGTCCAAATCTTGATTTGCATTCTCCTCAGTTGGCGGTTTCCTGTCTGGACTTCCATTCAGCACTATTGCCAAGCACCACGGCTGGGAAAAGGCCTTCTGGGTAGCAGAGATCACCTGTGGCATCACTACTATCGGATTCTTCCTGCTGCGCAACATCCGCACTAAGATGGGTCATATGTCCAAAAAGGCTGACTGATTTTGTCTGTGCCCAGAGGGAAACCGTTCACTCAGAGCCGTATGTGTGTTCTCATAGTTTTCTGACTGGATTATTTTCATAAAAACCTCAGCATCTTCATTTTCCTCACATCTAACAGGACTAAAACAAAAAAGGATGCTGAGATGTTAATGTTCAGTAACCTCTTTTGAAACGCGCTTTTTTTTTTTTACAAACAATTTCAAATTAACTGTAAACAAGTGAATGTAAATGACTAGGCAATGTGTATTGTCATGTGATATAAATTATATATTGAATCATGAATTAAATTACAAGAACGTGCTCTTTTTTTTGTGGAAGGTAGGTGGCCTCCCTTATGAACAGTAAAAGGCTTGAATAAATGCTATTGTAAGTGTCACAGCTCACACCCAACAACCAGTGGACTATTGTTAGATTGATTTATTAATTCACACATATGCAGCCAAAAACAAATATGAAAGGTTTACTGATACTGTGTAATTTAATCTTCAAATATTTACAAAACATTAAGTATTTACAATATGTTAACTACCCAATTCGATACCGACTGGAAGAACGAAAGTCGACCAGTGGACCTTTACACATTTGTATAAAGTCTATGGATCGGCTTTGGTTAGAAATTACAGCACAATTTATCTACCAGTCATCTCTTGTTCAAGAACCAGCTCCAAAGCTTCCAGCTTTCTCTGCGATCTCCAGAGAGCCTTTCAGATTCTGATCAAAGAGTTCGCACCTGAAAATCAAACACATGGAATAGAGGAAGCATGGGAATGGATTTGTGAGACTTCATATAACAAACACAACTGAAAAAAAAACTATTAAACCACCGATAGTATGTTATTGGCAGAATATTATATTTATCTGCTGTTTGCAAAAATAAATCACACAATAACTACAAATTGCTTGATAAACCAGATTGTAAAAGCGTTTTAGCTACTGACTGCTTGTTAAATAGACCAGCCTTGTCTTTAAATACTGTCTTTAATGAAATCCTTAAAAACAAGCATCTCTATTTCTTTGTAGGGACCCTTTCCTACTATGACCTGCTGACATGACACTTTGTTTGTGAGGAATCTTAGCCCATTCTTTGTGGTAAATTGCCACTGGTTCTATGTGCTGCAATCACCATCTTCAAATCCCACCAGGAATTTTCTATGGGATTCAATTCAGGGGACTGTGATATCAACTTCTTCTGAAACCAAGTCTTGGTGCACTTTGAGGTCTGGTTCGGATTGTCTCCATTTTTAAATGTCCCACGACCCCCTAATCTTTATCTTCCTCACAGATGGCAAGACATTTTTTTTTGTAGAATTTCCAGATATTGAATCTATCCTCGCAGCTACACATAACAGGTTTCCACGGCATGAGGAAGCAAAGCAGCTCTGGATCATCACTGAGCCACCGCCACGCTGCACTGCATGTACGGTGTCCATTCTTCCTCCTCCAGATGTACCGCTGATGCATTCTACAAACATTAGTTTTGTCTCATCACTCTACAAAGCAGTATTCCAAAATTGCTCCAACTTATCTAGATGGTTCTAAGCGTTCTGTAGCTGGACTTTTCTTGTGCTTTTGAGGTAGCAGTGGTGTTTGTGTTGAACTTCAGGCACTGAAGTCTGTATGTAAATTGATTCCTTAAGAAGTCTATGAAAGTTGGCCCAGTGTTCAAAACAAAATCTGATTTTCAAGAGTGTGTTCTTATGAGAGAAAACATTCAGGGAGCTGGGGGTAACCTTGAGACTGCAGTGGTCAGTGAAAGTAGCATTTGGTTAAATAACACTTGTAATATGTGTTGAATTGAGCTTGAATTTATATTGTTCAATTTGTTCTCTGCAAACAGCTGATAAAGACTATATATCGCCGGTAAACCTAATATACAATTAAGGTTGAGTAATTTTACTTCCAGCTGTGCTTACCCCAACTATGGCTTTACAATATATAGTTTTAGCATCAACATCTCAATGTTCCCATGTGCAACATTCACAGCAGAGGAAATTTAACCCAAACACATCATGTTACAACTATTTTCCTGTGGCACAGGAAGACTGTTTGTGTTTCACAATATAGATTACACTTACATTTTAAGATTGTCAGAAATGGTAGGTTAGATATTAACAAATCGAAAGCAACAAATATATTTATAAAATTCCGTAAAAGAAAGATATTCTTCCCAACAGTTCTCTTCTCACTTTACCATACCAGATTTCAAATCAAAAACATCAATCAGCCATAACGCAAATAAATGCCTGTAATATTTGGTAGGTCCCTGTTTTGGGACCAAAACAACTTTAAGATGAGTGCCGATTGGTACCAAAGACTCATTGTTGAGGCTTGTGGGGAGCAAAGACTAGACTGTTTAGTCCGATCCCATAGAAGAGCTGCTGTAGCACTAATTGCTTGTCCTGATAGAAAGGTGTCGTAAGACACAAAGGTTCACAGAGTGGTTTTGGTGGCAAAAACGGGACCAACACATCATTAGGCAGATGTTTTTAATTTTATGGCTGAATGGCGAATCTGCACATAAAAGCAAAGAGCTTGTATTTCTTGAAAATTACAGTAATTTTTGTATCGATATATTTATTCCAATATTGTGTAGCCATAATTCTAAAACCCATTAACCATAGTGGTTAATTATCCCCAATTCCCTCTATTACCTGATTGGCATTTCCAGCGAGTAGAACGGGTTCTTCAGGGCAAAATCTGAATATATCTCGTAGATTTTCCTCAAAAGTGCATCAATACCAGATTGCCGAGGGTCTGCCATTACAATGAACTTAATCCCTAGACGAAAAAATATGGTGCAGTTAGAACAACATCAGTTAAGGCTCCAGTCAGGCATTAAATAAGTACAGAGTAGTGTTGCAATGTTATGAGATTTACACAATATAAATATATCAGAAAATGTAATTCCACAATATCATTTACTCTTTTATATGGGGTTGAATATAAAATAAATATATAAGACAGCCATATATATCCTGTTTGAAATGATTTTTAGGAGGGGAAAAAAGGAACATAATCTTTACGAAATGTAATGTCTTTTTAGAAATAAATAAAACAAACAGTACTTCCCTTTTAAATGCATAAAAGGGAGAGAAAAAGTGCAGAAACTATTTTTTAACTGTTTCCTGAAATTAGGATTATCATAGCAACTTGTTAAAACAGGTATCTATAATAAAACGACTACAGTGTGGTTAGAAGAATAACGCAAAGTAATTATATGGGGAGGGAATGCACATGACCACCTACAGGCTCATCATGATATTAAGTGTTTAATGTGGAAATATATCCTACAGAGATGAACCTGGATCTCTTCACCTTAGTATCTGTAAAGAAATTGGGAAAAATGACTGTTTCTCAGTTTCTTTAGGTGAGGTTCAAAATTAAATTTTCTTGTCCTTTGAGCCATATTTATTGTTGAGCGTTCACAAGTTTCTTACATTTAAACCATGAAAGACACGGACACTTCAATCTGCACAGCTGTAGCTGATTTTGGCAGGAAGTTGAGGACTAACAGAGATGAGCATTGGTAATACACATATATCAATGGTATAAGTATCAAGTAGTTCACTGTGAAACCAGTAACTATACCGTAGTTATGAGGAATGCATGGGTTGTTTATACAGATCTTACAGAGTGGGCGGATTGTCATTGGGCCAAAGGGATTAAATATCGAAAATGTGCTTATTTCTGGCAATGACTAATTAATGCGCTGGTCTTTGTGTCATGTTGAGTAACACAAACTCAGATCACTGACCTGTTAAAGTCTGGAAACAATGAAGCTTGAAAACATCAGTTTCCAACATCTCAATCCCAGAACTGCCAACTTCAGGGGACAGCTGGGAACCGATAGCAAATAATCTGAGGAAAACACAAAGGCAGCTAGTGAACTGCTTTATGAGAGGAATCCATAGATACTGACTGGGGCAAAGATTTTCAAATCTAGTAAGCAACTCAAATATGGAGTATGCACAACTGATCTATATGTGTACTGTACTGTATTTAGCTCAGTAAACTTTATGCTTGCAACAAATATGACTTGAACCTGGCTCCTCTGAAAGACAGATCCACCAAACAAACTTAACTGTACAGCTAATGTAAATGTGAAACGTGGACGTGACTCACGAGTGGAACATAGATGCCAGCATCAGTTTCTCGTTGGAACTAAGGCGTGCCCGTCCAAAGCGAATAGACACTGGGTAATTTGAGGGATCCTTCAAGTATTCCAGGATGTCCTTTCCTTCTGCTGTGTTCTTGCCCATAACATCCACTCCATTAATGGACAGTATTGCATGACCCACTGGAAGGTAAAGACACATAAATCATGCAGCCCAGAGGTGAAAAGCATCCTAAGGAATTTTCACGTCAGTTACATTCTAATAATTACACTTCATTGAAAAATCTATTTTTATGCCCATCAAGATTAAAATAATAATAATAATAACCTAAATGTGTTTAGCGCCACTCAAGAGAACTAAGGACACTTATGAAAGTTGGGCGCAAAAGAAAAATAATAACAATAATAAAGCTGAGCAGAAAATTATAATGACAGTGGATGGGAGAGTAGAGGTAGCTGTTGTTGTAGGTCTTGGTGAACAGTTTGTATTTGAGGTGTTTTTGTTTTTTTTAACTGTCAAGAGAAGAAGGGGGGATATTATTCCAGAGGGTGGGGGCTACAAAACTGAAGGCTTTATCTCTAAAAGCTCACCACTCCACAATAGTGCGCTAACACTAAGAAATGAGTAGCCAGAATTACAACCGCCGACTCCTCACATCCTGGTTGACAATGCGTAACGATGCAGAATCAGAAAGAGCATATTTGCCTGTTTGCCAAGAGACTATCCCAAGTGACCTATTGAGATTATCAACTACAATTTCATCACAGGACTCACACGTAAAAATATGGAGTGTGCGATAAAAGTAGTATTTACATTGAAATGCTAGTTCTCTACTTCACTGTCGAAGTCATGTTACTATGTTTTCCAAATATGAGCTTGTAATCATGGAATACAAGCTTTAAAAGTTCCAGCTCCATAGCGGTGAAGTAAGAAGACTTTTTTGTTTCACTGTTTGCTATTAAGTATTGAGCTCCATGGATGATGGCTTTTTCTTGTCCATTTTCACGACTTCAACTCTGAGTTGACATATATGTAGTTTATTGAACTAATTCAGATCAGCTGTTTTGGAATCAAAAACTTGCTGAGTTTACCATCACAGGGTTAATCCACCCAAAGACGAGGGGTTAAACTCAAGACTTTTTTAAACCTGCTTTCTCCATGCTTTGTGTTGCTTCCAATTCTGGTACTCCTGTGTCTTCCCACAACCCCCCAAAATACACTATAGGCATGATATGGACACTAAAATTTGCCCCTGGCAATTGGGAATGTCAGCTTGGATACTCCATCCCGGCATAGCATATGCAGACAACGAATGAATGAATGCAGATTAAAGAGTGTAAGACCACTGCTCTACACTAAGTTTTCATGAATCTGTTAAAAGATATTAATAAACATTGACATCTAGCAGAACCCAACAAGCCTCGAGTGTTTTTGCTCTGACTGATTTATTCTTTGTTTTTTATAAACTTTGTTTTATTCGTGAAACATCTATTCGGATTCATACATTTTTGTATCCGTTATGCAATTGCATTTCAATAAAGCCAAATTTGTTAAACGAAAAGATAAAGGAAGGAAAAAAACATTCCTTGCTTAGGTTAGCTAAGTTAGCCTACAGCTAACAGCTAACGATATGCTAAAACCTCACCTTTGATTCCGTCCCTCTGTCCAAACGATACGATGACCCTTTCATCGTGATGTTTCAGCACTAAATCGAGAGGATAGCTGAATGTTTTCTCGACCTCGGTCCTTGGGACGTAATTGTCATATTGGTAAATTAAACCCCCAGCCTTGTTCACCACATACACACTGAAGATCACCATTTTTGCCGAGTCCTGCGCAGCTGACATACATCACGTGACCATAGAGTATCAGACAGACGGAAAATCTATAAGAAATCAATTAATAATAACAAATAAAATCTTTACTCTTTATCATCACTTTGCTTTTCATCGTACATATATACAGTACAGCATTTAGAAACGATTTATTTGCATATGTCCCGACCCTTAGAGGTAGTGGGCAGGCCCTGATGTAATTTTTATGTATACAATATTCCCCAATCTATCGGGCGATATTTTTGTGCAACCGTTTGTTGAGGCGTTAAGCCATTAACGATTTACAAAATCAGCAGAATCGTTACACATCGAAAGACTCAATTTCCCACAACTCCCAGTTCCCTTTCCGCATATACGGGTTGTCTAAGGGGCTTTTGCACGGGTGAACTTCCTTTCGCTCCGACATCTTGACGAGGGAACATGGTGAGGCTAGCTATTACACGCTTTTTCGTAGAAATTTGAAAAAATCTCATATTTTTGTTACCCATGTCGAGTTCTACTTACTCGGAAAATCTGGCGACAACTGTACACCTTCTTTCGTTTTGGTGGGAGTGTTGAGTGGATGGAAATTTTCTTTCATTTTACCCTTTCGGTAGCTTGCTAGGGAGGTAGCTGGTTGGCTAATTCCACCATGCTTTCATGCCGCAAAGAAGTTTACACAAAAATGTCACTAAAACTACCGTACAAATGATAAGTGTCTAAACATGGGCGCATGTAGCCAACGGTATAGTAATGATGTACTCTTGATGGCAATAGGCAATGCTAATTCAGGACTGAGCAAAGCTTAATCAAGCACTAGGCCATCCCATGGTGGACAGAGCACTTGACATAGCTCGGTCGATCAGGCTGGCTTTCATATAAATAACAATCTGAAAGTGCAAGTAGTCTTTAGTTTAATTTCATGTAGTTCCTATCGTAGACTACAAATGTAGCCCCACTTTGCGTGATATGTTGTGAACGTTTCTAACTCGTTTTCTGCTTTTAGCCTCCCAAACAAGACAAGAAGAAGGACGCCGGAAAGTCCAAGAAGGACAAGGACCCAGTCAACAAGTCTGGAGGCAAAGCCAAGAAGAAGGTAAAGTAGTTACTACATATTCAAAACTCTAACTTCAATTGCTGTTTAGTTATTAGGGCTACAACTGACCATTTCGATTAATTTATTTACCGAAACGAATAATACACCATTCTGATTGTTTGTTTTTCTTTTCTGGTTAAATAAAGATTAAATTAAAAAAAATAAAAATAAATAGCTGTTATTGGGCCAACAGCCTTTGAATTTAGCTTTTAAATTAAGGCACATGCCAAAAAATAATAAGTATGAATACACTTAATATTACTTAATATACTTAGTAATAACTGCTTTCATGACGCTTTTAAACCAAATGGGGTAATATACCAAAAGTATATTTGCAGAACTAGAATGTAGTCCACTCATGTTTCATCTATTTGGCACATCTCTTTATAGGATAGGACTTAATTGTTCCCCCATTAACGCTGATGCAATACATAAATATGTAAAATAAAGCATTTTCTCTGCAATCAAAAATCCATGTAAATTCAGTAAAAATAAACAGGGATTGAAAAATATCTGTGCTTTGTGGATCCTGCAGTCGAAAACTAAATTGACTTTATTGTTCAAAGCAATTTGGATGCAACTTAATTGGTGACGGTCATTGGTCAGCTAATGTGGCGCTGCCTGACGGTCACCGAAGAATCGATATTTGAATTCGTCGACAAACAATTTCATAATCGATTTATCTATAAAGTCCATTATTCGTTGCAGCCTTAGTAGTAATGTGGTCATTTTTGACAATGTGTACTGTTCTTATCGTTGAAGAAACTGTCTTTGTTTCTGAGCAGAAGTGGTCCAAGGGAAAAGTGAGGGATAAGCTCAACAACCTGGTGCTTTTTGACAAGGCTACCTACGACAAGCTGTACAAAGAAGTTCCTAACTACAAGCTCATCACCCCCGCAGTTGTGTCTGAGAGGCTGAAGATCCGTGGCTCCCTGGCCAGAAATGCTCTTCAGGAACTTCTTGGAAAAGGTGAATTTTACTGCCCATTTCTTTAAAATTGTCCACGCAGGATCAGATTAAACACCCCCATCTTAAAAAAACGTGGATTTATCATAGAGAACTATTTTTAGGAGATACTCTTCATGGGCTTGACTCCAGGTAGTTTCAACCCCAGATTCATTCAGGCTGCATGTAAAATATGGGAGGCAGTTAAATTGTTAATACATATTATTTAGATAAAGGTCCTCACGTGTATACTGCCTGTAGAACAGGAAAGTAAAAAAATTAGCTCTTTCGTACATTTTAACGTATTTTCATAGCTCTTCTTGCTCAGGTCTGTTGATGTTAATTATATAAAGAGTTTGGTCTAGACCTGCTCGTTCGGGAGAGCGTCTTGAGACAACTGTTGTTTTGAATTGGCGCTATATAAATAAAGATTGATGTTTAGGAAGGGTCCTGTGGGAACTTAAGAGCAGAAGTTCAGACTTAGGGAATGAATATGTAATTGCCTTGGATAAATGAATAAAGATAAGTAAGAAGTTGAGATGAGCTCTGGGTTTTCCTCAACTTTCTTTATTATTGTTAGCCTTGATGCCTTAGCATGAGAGGCAGAGGTGAATATAATTAGGGATTTTCCATTTCAAACCTTCAATAATATGTTGACATCTTTTATGTGTTGATGCACCATCAAGTTCATTCCATCAATATCCTGCAGTTTTTAGACAACTCTGCTTAATTGTGTATCAAGTGCTTTTGTCGCTGTTCCTCCTGTAGCATGGCTAATATTTAGCGTGTTCAGCTAACCTCATTGAACAGAGCGTCAACATAGTCTTTTGTAATTTCTTTGAAGTTATGCTATTTTCATCTTAAAGAAACATTTTTAGCTTAAATCAGGAGTGTTCAATGTAATTTCAGCACCCCTAGAGATGTCAGCCAGCCCCTATATTAACCCCACTCTTAAAGTACTTGTTTTCTTGTATTAGAACTAAAGTTCATTAAACTGCAGGAGTCCATTTTTATAGTCACTTTGAAAGGCTGTATTTGCACTGCTTTAATATTTGGTATGTATTGTGTTCATGAACTGCAGCTGGATTTCTCAGTGGGTTACACCAATGACTTTGGTCCAGGAGACTGGGGTTCGAATCCCCGTCAAAAGTGGGCATGGCAGAAATGTAGTAGGGACCTTAGACATGTAGTGCCGGTCCAGAACCCAGATAAATGGGAGGGTTTGATCAGGAAGGTTATCCAACTTAAAAACCTATGCCAAATTAATATGGAATTATCCGCTGTGGCAACCCTTAAAGAAAGGGAGTGGCAAGAGACGAAAGACATTGCTTGCATGGTCTTCATGGCCTGCTTTTCCAAAATTGCTGTAGTTTACACTTGGTCTTCATAAAAGTATTATCCAAATGGAGCTGATGGATCATTTTCAACTTTGCAAACAAGACACTGACTGACGGCTGAAGTGATCTGATGCAAAAAAACGGCCAATAAAGATTAATTTATCCATTGGTTAGATTATAGATGTATAAAAAGTGACAGTGTTAAGAGATGTAAAATGGTCCTTTTTTTGCTTTTCAGGCATGATCAAATTGGTGTCCAAACACAGAGCACAGCTCATTTACACACGTAACACCAAGGGTGGAGATGAGGAGGCAGCAGCTACAGCAGCTACAGAGAAGGCGTAATCAGGTACAGCAGTAGGAATTGTACAGTTATCTTGTTTTTTCTTAAGTGTATTTACAAACTTAAGTGCTCGTTTTCTTTTCTTTTGCAGGCTTACCTGATTCCTTTTGATGAGCTGTTTGTAAATTGAGGTGAATAAAAAAAGAAAATGAAAAGACACCCTCATCTGTGTATTTACTTCTCATGTGTCCGTACGATTTGGTAATTTGTATAAGCATTGATCTTGGGGTTATAGCTATTGCTCTGTACGTAAAAATATTTTTACTGAACCACAATCAACTTTGTCATTCATAACTCAAGGACACAACACGTGGGGCAAGAATTGGGCCTTTTTGGGATTTGTAACATATTTTTTCTGAACCTGTAAAAGTGCTTGACTGGAGCTTAACATTACAAATTCACATAAAAAAAACCATAGTATGCTTGAAGTGAGCGCCTATTGCTGTTTGGATATTCTAAAGTTATATATTTTCGACTGTCCGTGTACAATGGTTTTTGGTCCATTCACATCTCAAAAACACTGGAGAGAATTTTGCACATAGTTTGTAGCAGGCCTTAGGCACTATATCCCTTTGAGAATCTTCAATTTGCTTCTTCCACGTTTCACCATATTTGAACCGGTTCCATTGACTGGTAAGTGTAAAAAAAAAAAAAAACCTCAAATGTTTTTTTGCACACTCATTTGCCTTAAATTTAGATTAGCCTGAATTGTGAGGCAAACACAGACTGAAACTAACTTTTTATTTTTTTCAATTTACTTCCTAATTCAAAGATGTTTGTTTATTGTCCGTTAAACATGTTTAAATGGCCGAACTAAACATTTTTCATTATTGAGAAGTTGAGGCTTCCAAGTTTCAACATAGCTTCACGGCTTGGGTGAGC
The DNA here is from genome assembly GCA_037951165.1 of Lophius americanus. Lineage (NCBI taxonomy): Eukaryota > Metazoa > Chordata > Actinopteri > Lophiiformes > Lophiidae > Lophius > Lophius americanus. The sequence goes on along the minus strand of JBBDHG010000090.1, from coordinate 373,943 downwards.
ATCAACAATTGTCTACTGGACACTGACAATTAACTCCACTGATTGTGGAGATACTGTTTGGTACTGGTGCTACAAATGACAGCAGATGCTCTCCAGGCATCATCCAGCTCATAACGGCACACTGGGGAGGAGTGTTGCAACAACTCCAGCCTCTATGCTGCTGGATGCATTCACACGTCATTTAGTTTGTGCTTTGTGTTCAATTAACAGCGACCTTGTAATGACACTCCAAGGTCTACGCCAAGATCACCTCGTGATGTGATCTAGTATATTGGAAGGGACACACTGACTCAACCGATCATGTTCTCAGTGCTGGATGGATCTATTCTAACTTGGAAGAGATAAATCATTCATGCGTTCCTTTGTCTGAGGAGCCGCAGGCATTTAAAGGTTGAGATATTGATAAGAACTGGCGTGAAATGAAGCGGTCTCAGTCAGATGTTTGCTCAAGGCAGGAAACGGGAGTCTCGTGATGAATGTTGTCTGTCAGATGTCCCTTAGTCTCTGCACAGCAACACCACCAGCAGCAAAACAAACAGCAGGACGCACACCACTGACAGATGCACCACTTGTCACCTCCTGCAGCATCTGCCTGTGTTCTCACAGGCAGATGCTTCTCTTTTAAATGATGTGATGTCTCACCTTGTGGGTTTTCAACAGACCCACAATTTGAAGCTGCAGTTCATACTCCTTATCGCTAACATAAATTAATTGGCACTAAGTTTAGTGGTTTGTTGGGGGCAGACTGATCTATGATTTTTTTTTATTCAAACATTTGTTTATTTAATGAGGATGAAATTTCTTGAGTGATGGTGACTGCAAAGTCAGTGTGCGGGACACCGATTGTAAAGTAGCAAATGCTGAAAATATTGGTGGTATTCTGCTACATTTAACTGTTAAATTTTAAATATAATTTATCAAATGTTGGATCTAAATTGTAAACCTGAATTTAATATATAAATTTTATTTTATAACTTCAATGACAAAACCAAATATTTCAAAAACTAAAATGAATAATACTTATCTTATATACAAATATTCCCTGCTGGTCAGCAGAAGTACCGACATATCCACCCCGTCCTTCCCATTCTTTTAATGGAGATGACAAAGTGCTACTTGAAACATTTCAGCTTCACACTATGTTGACACACAAGATTTTCTTTGTATGATATCACATGTTTTATATAGGCATCATAGTCTTGTTCGAGTGTCTTAAATATCATTGAATAACAATTATAAAAAAAAAAAAAAGTTATCTTGAATGTTTAAAATTCACGGATACATCCTTTATCTGGATCTGAAACACTTACCAGTCAGCCATAACATTAAAACCAGGGAACTAATATCGTGTTGGTCTACTTTATGCTGTCCAGCACTGGATAACAGAACTATTTTGTGGTTCTGGTTTCTATCAGAGCCACAAATGACTTTTTTTTAGGAGTTTTTGCTCCAGTATCTGTTGTGTGGGATGAGACATGGGGTAGCCTTTGCTGCTCACATGCATTCATGAGCCATTGTAACATAAAAGTTAAAATTTTCACGTGTCATTGGTCATAACGTTATAGTTTGTTGTAAACTTTAATGAAGAACTAAGCTGTAGTTCGCAATTTTTTTAATAATCCAAGACCAGGTAAAAGTTTCCATTTCCGCCTCCTCTGCAAACTGTGGCATTGCAACTACCCTCTACTTTGCATCCTGTCACCCATCTGTCTGTCACCCATCCGAACTCTGAGGTTAGAAGGAACTGCATCAGAGCCTTGAGACGTGCGCCCACAGTGACTCACCGGTATGTTTCTCAAACCCGCCTCCGTGTGTAACGGATGGGTTTTCCCCAGTGAGTGCGAGAGGATTGATCTTCTCTACTGATGGCCAATCCTCCCTCCTCATCCTCCCCCTCCTCTCTTTCCCTCTGTCAGAAATAAGCTGGTGACATTGTAATGTCTGCAGGGAGGCTAAAAGGGCAGAGTCAGAGTGGGTATGCAGGGGAACGAGGGGGAGCGCCGTCTCGTGGTGATTAGTCAAGGCTGAATTTATGGCACGCAGCTGTTGGAGTGGCTGACAGACGCGCGAGAAGCTCGAGCTCGAGCTCTGCTGCTTCTCCCGCTCCGCTCGTTGCTGCACAGGAAAGAAGGCTGCTCTGCCTGAACACACAGCGGTGAGTGGTCTGCCCTTGTCTTCCAGGGACACCCTGGGTCTTCTTTGTGTGTCAAAACTTCCCTTTGACATAATGTATTTTATGTTCTCTGATGGCAACCTTTGACCTGATGTAAAAATGTCTTCATCTCTTTCTTTCTGTCTTTGTCAGTGACGCGTGTTGTGCTGTGGTTAGTCTGTAGTTTCCACAAAAGTAGTTCGTAAAGTGGAAAAAGTGTTTTCTAGCTGCGAGCTGTCGACAGACTGACCATACATGGCCAGCAGTGTGTCGGCGTACAAAAATAACCTTGCTAAGACAACCTCACTTATGTTTCACTAGTGTTCGAAGAATTCCTCCACTGTATTATTCGGGGTTTTTTCTTTATTAGTTATACTCTCGACTTTTTTGCACAGCCCTGAATCTACGATTTCTTCCATTGATGGGTATAACTGTGTGGATTTTCTAAATTGAATTTAGTATAAAACAAAGGCAGCCTGAGTAAACATAAAAATACAAGTTTGAATTCAGCATTTTTGTATTACAGTTATCCAATACCTAAATGACCAACTTGAAAAAGAACACGCCCCCTCAACCTTACAGCTACTTGTTCCATCTTTAGCAACAACAACTGCAACAAAACACCTCACATAACTGTAGGTTATTCTGTGACACCACTGTGGTGGAGTTTTGACCCGATCCTCTGTGCAGAACTGCTTCAGTGCCGCCACATTGGAAGGTTTGTGAACATGAACTTTCCTTTCAGGTCCGCCACAGCATCTTAATGGGGTTCAGGACTTGGACTATGCCGCTGAAAATATTTCATGCTATTCCCCTTCAGAATACTGGTAGGCAGCAGAATTTCCCTTCAAGCTGACAAGTTGTGTTTTAAAAAGTGTCCCTACAACATAACAAAGCCACCTCCATGCTGGGTCATAGGTTTAATATTCTATTTGTGGAATGCTGCGTTGGGATTATGCCAGATGTAACCTAAATCTGTCTGAGTTATCAGTCCATCGAATATTCTCCCAAAAGCTCTGAGGGTCGGAAGTGGATGTGGTGAAAATAAAGTCTTTACTCAAGTAGAATATCGTAGTTATATTTGTAGTTAACGTGGGCATAGTTATAGTTATAAACAGATTTTAAACCATGAAGAAAGAGTTCTAAATGTAAAATAAAAAAAAAAAATAAAAAAAAGCTTGAATAGAAAAGACTCAACTGTCTTATCAAACACTTCCGACAGATGAAATTTAGTGTTTTCATAAATAGTACTATATAGAAAAGTCAGAAATAAGGAACTTGAAAGAGGAGAAAGAGGAAGCTTTGATTTCAGGAGTGTTAAGCTTTGATTTAAAATAATTAATATTTTGAGCGCTCCTGCAGTTTTCTGGGAGTGTGTTCCAAATATTTGGTGCATAACAGCTGAACATGCTTCTCCGTGTTTGGTTCGGACTCTGCGGACACTAAGCAGACCTGATCCAGACCACCCCAGAAGTCTGGATGGTTCATAACATAGCAGACGGTCAGAGATGTATTTTGGTCCTAAACCGCTTCATGCTTTGGAAACAAGTAGCAGGATTTTGGAAAGTTGAAGTAGTGATTCAACTTCTTTACTCAGGTGAAAGTTAAAAAGCACAGCGTCTGAAATGTATAAAAGTGAAAAGAAATACTGAAATTTGAAGTACTTTTCAACCACTTTATGCCGAATTTATAAATATTTATCGTAACGTAATTGCAACTTTATTTTAACTTCTCTTACTACCATTCACGGGTTAATACTGAATTCAGCACTCCTATGAAAAGAGAAAACTAAACTTCTATGCTTGAGCTTGACTTATTCCATGTCTTATAGTACATTTAGGAGGAAATCAGTCTTGATATCAGGAAAATACCCAATGATGTAAAATGAAGAATAATCTACTAGAGTAACAAATCTGTTATGAAAATGCAAGGAGCAGAAAATGTTAATTTCTCAAGTAAAGTATTAATACCTGAAATATGTACATAACATTACATAACATACATAAAGTATTTCTACTCTGTTACCTCCCACCTCGCCATTCTTCCATGGATATTCCCAGCGTATTTGGAATACTGGACACATGGACTCTGATTGGCCTCCAGTGGTTCTTTCTTTGGAACTTTTGTGACTCCATTTGTAGACAAGGTGTCTCACTGTGGGTCCGTGGAGTCCAAGAGCGTTAGAAATAGCTTAGTAACCCTTCCCAGACTGACCTATTTCAATCACCTTCTTCCTCATTTCCTCTGGAACCTTTTTGATTTTGGAAAATGGTCTTTTTAAGTGATGATTGAGTAGACCAGGGCCGCTAACAATCAGTTTGTGTGTCCAGTCCAGCGTTTCAATGTTGTTTGGTAGTTTTGGGATTTAGTTGCTACTGTGGAAATACTTTCAACACAGACCTGACTCCGAATCGACTCAAAGGCAATGTTCGACTCAGTTTGCCTCTGCTTTATGTCAGTTTGTTTGATGGCCCGACACATTTTAGTGTGAGGTCCACATAAAAAGTGCCGGAATCAGGAGGAGGCCCAATGCTTTTTCACAGCACTGTTTGTGTTGTGTTTCCTTCGCCTCTCATTTAAATTTAGTTGACACTGCGCACCCTATTTTTAGACGTTAAGGCATCCCAGCAGAGTGGAGCCACTCCGTCCCCGGGCAGACACAAACTACAGCCCTGTCTTCAACTTTCAATCTGCCTCATATGCAAAGCTCCCATTCCCCCAGCAAACGCACTCAGTTCTAGTATTTGAGCTTTCCTAACTTGCTCAAACTTTTCACCGTTGGCTCAGGTCAACTCTCTTCTTAGAGGGAAGACTGGATCTCAATTACAGCCGGACCCTGTGGATTTCAGTTGGGCATTTAGCGTGTCCAGCCTGGCGCTCGCTCTCATCCAGAGGTCGGAGACTGAGAGACGGAACAAAACAGGAAGCAGCATTTGTTAAAGGTTAATGAGTGGGTGACCTACGATAAATAGCCCTGTTCAAGGTCCTGAAACAATTACTCTTCATCTCTGGGAGCAGGGGACTTTGAGAGAGGTCTGTCGTACCTGGATGTTACAGTTAGCTGTCTCTCCTGTGGCGAGGGAGCCAGATTTGTGAAGTTTTAGACTGAGAATCCCATTGAAAAGAACCCGTTTCTAGAAAGTTTTCTCTCTGCAAAGTCAGACTATATTTCCCAAATTCGATGATGAGAAACACTCTTGCATAGCAGCAGAGTTTTTTAATTGTGTTGCTAAGGAAAGGTGTTTTAATGCTGGAACTGAAGCTGGGAGATGCCTGGTAAAAATTGTTCTCGGAGATGCTTCCTCCTCCCAATGATGCTGCAGTGTTCAGAAGCCCCTCCACGCTTTCATTTAACGCAATTAGACTTGGTTGGATCAAATTCATTAGCATCATAATGAACAAATCCTTTCATCCTCGCCACTCATTTGCTCACAGTGCTGAGTGGACTGATCAACATGGTAACACACAAATGATCTGTGGCTGTTAATAGGCGTAATGTGGGGATATTGGAAATGGTCAATTTAACACAAACTGATTAGTCTCATCTCTGGAAAAAAGAGCCAAACTAAATCCTAATGGAGTCCTTGTGCATGAACTAGAGGGGTGATGGCACGCTGTAGCATACCGTAGCCCCTCATTAAAAGCTGCTCTGCTGCGTTGTTGCAGAACATTTTCTCATTTCATTCATTCTCAGACATATCACGTTATCCCACTCACTCCTTGTCAAACTTTGCTCCTCTCAGGAAAAAAAACACTTTCCCCCTCCTATTTCAGAAGCTGTCATTTGGTTTGTTGTAAATAAAGAGCTATTTATCACAGCTGGGTTTGCACGCCATGTGACAGGTCCTTCAGGGGGCCACATTTAATCATAGACATGCTGTAAGCCCTTTTATACCAACACGTCTCCTCCCTGTGTTTCATACAAACACGAGAAGCGAGCCACGGAGACGGTTCTTCATTTTCACCTCTTACCCCTTTTCCACCAAAAGAACCTGATGCTAGTTCGTTGCTAGTGACGGTGCTTAGTTGGTTCAAATCGCTCACCTTCTAAGAACCTGTTTACTTTTCCATTGGCAAGGAACCAAGTTAGAGCCGCGCCATTACGTCACCGTATAACGTTGAAACGTCACTGTCTGTTTACCCAGCAGCGCTCGCGCCATACTCAAGCATACTCGGAAACATCTTCTCCAGGACTTCAGCAGTGAGCGTGTTTGCTGATGTTCAACACCTGTTGCTGTGAGAATTGAATTCATAATTACCTTGGCCAACAACATTTGGAGAGGCTTTTGTGATCACCCATGGTCCTTTGTTTGTGTATCTCCATTTGTTTATAGCTTGTATATTTGTTTATTGCCTTGTCCATTTAATTTAAAATGATTTATATGACGTTCGTACTGGGAGAGCTCAGTTAACCAGAGTCAAAGTCCTTGTATGCATATACATGGCCAATAAAGCTGATTCTGATATTGATACTGATCTGCTAGATATCTCAAATAGTTTTCAAAAGGATTTAATGAATTTTTGTGTAAGGTTGGATATTGAGCCAAAGATTAGTTGATTCGAATATAGATTTTGGATCAATATGCTTACATCAACATTTGAAACCGTTCACACACACACCATGAAAAACTAGAGGGCACTCAAAGAGCACAAAACTAGCTGATTTAATTTGCAAACCTAAGTTGCCTCGCAAATGTCTGTTAAATCACCTTGAAAACTATGTTTGTTTCAACTATAAAATTAAAGTTCTGAATGTCTTTTTTTGAATTATAATCCAGTAGTTATGTACTATACTGTAAGTTAAAAAATATTTTTTTTATATTAGCAAATATTTCACCGTTATTTCCAATGACTGACTTTGTTAGGTTACAGTAAGGATATTTGGAAATTTGGATGGACATTTTGGATCAAAGTCTAGTTCCAATGGAATCCTTTCCATTAAGATATGGGATATGCCAATATTATTCAGGAGCATTCTTTGCACATGCACATGCAGTTTATTGACAAAAAAAAAAGTAAAAATAGATACATTTTAAAAAAAGTCAAATTAACAGCCAAAAAATACCAAATGTTCAAGAGGACAGTAAAGAAATAAAATATACTAAAATGAATAAATACATTGATAGATGAAGAAAATAAAAGATTTAATCCTAAAACTAAGATCAACTAAATAGCAATGAAAGGAATGAAACCATAAAAGGAAATATAATAACAATGTAAAAGGGAAATGAATGAGAATAGAGGGCAGGGATAAAAGTAAACAATGACATTGCAATCTTAACATAAAAGCAATAAGTCAAGGGAGTTAAACAATAATAATAGCTATAACAGCGGAGATGACGTCCAACAGGGTGACTAAAAAGCAATTAAACAATTAAAAATGATAAAAAACGAGCGAAAAGGAAGACATCACCTAGAGTATGTGTCTGAGTTTGGGATTTTAACATAGGTCGCAACACAATATTTATGTTATTTGGGTCAAGACAAAGATCCCCTCTGGTAGAGATGCACGGGGAAAAGAAACGGCTCCATTTCAGGTCAGAAGTCAAACTCTCCTACTTACTTTAACTTCACCAAAGGTTTGGAGGGTGTGAATATTCAGCGTATAGCCAAACTGGTAGCTCATAGCCATGTGTCAAACTGGTTTTAAAGAAGACAGGTTCTGTCCAAGTCAAAATCTTTAGCCCAATACTATTTTCCCCCCCCCAACTCATAACTGAAAAACCCAAGTTCAGTGACCGTTCACTGATCCGTCAAAAGTTTCATCAAAATGAATTCCTGAACATTTAGATGTGAAATCTCATAAAGTCTAATTTAAAATCCCAAATTTGTCCGAACGTCTTTGTCTTTGGACACATCACCTGTTTCCATAGTTACCGCCGGTAACCTGCTGGCTAGCAATAGTAGCACTGACGGTATTTATTAACCCAAACCCCTGCTTTGGTGTTCCACATATCGATATTGCACAGGTTTAACCCTCCCCATTTTACCGGGATTGGGAGCAGCACTTTGAGTTATAGAGACGGATAAAGTGGACTTAACTAAACGAGGAAAAAACTTTTGATCATGTGGGTTATTTCCTTTTGAGATTAATGATCTCATTTTATCTTATTTCAACCTAATTAACTTAACACAGCCACATAGGGGTCAAAAGCCAGTTTATTTTCTAGGGCTGGTTCCAATCCCCCCAAAATGGGGAGTGTTGTATCAGGAAAGGCATCCGACATAAAAAACCTATGCCATATCAATATTTTTGGAGCGAGATGCTCCGCTGCTACAACCCAAAGGTGTTAAAGGGAAAAGCTGAAGAAGAAGATCTTGGGCTTGTATAATGAACGTCATACAAGCCCAGAGGGCTGCCATAATAGGATTAATATGAATCCATAATATCTGCGGAATAATCTTCAACTCTAATAACCTGTTAATTACCCCAGAACCCAAAAAGTTTCATTGAAATTCATTCAAAACTTATGGAGTTGTCCGACACAGACAGATGTCACAGACCACATAACCAACTACGGTTTACAGAGGTATTAATAATAGGCCAATAAAATTAAAAATATTTAGGAAGGAGCTAATCATGATTGTCCACCGCCGTGTGCTACTGGATCCAGATCCTAATCCAGATCTGGGAAATAAAATACACGTTTGGATAATAGATAATGTGTCAGAGTAACAGAGCAGGGAATCCACATCAAACCATTATGTAGCTGAGATGATGCAGATTCAGGGTGGATTTCTTATGTCTGTAAAATGTGAAATCTAGATGTTGCGCCATTATGGAGCGCTGTATTTTTTGTCGATGGCTTGTAAACTACGGATGATAAACAAATTCAACTAAATGCTATATGTAGGTCTTCAGGGTCAAGGATTCAGGTTTATTATTTAAGTCAGCACAAGGCCGATTCAGGTAAGGCAACATATATATTTTAAAATGTAAATAAATATTATATAAATGTTGTAATTCCTTAAAAGTCAGAAAGTTGCTTTCTCACAGTGTTCTCCAACTTCTCTGTAAAAATTCATGCACTCTTAGTGTCATATAAATCATCATACAAATAATCTATTTTCCACGGTCAAGGTGGAAGGTGCTGTTTCTTAATTTTGTAAGAGACAGATCTAAGTAAACGTCGCCACTGAAAAAATAGTTGTTGTATCATCTTTTTGTTATATTATTAATGTGATAATTATTCATTATTTTACCATGTGAAGGTTTCAGTGATGGTGGAGGTCTATTGTGTCCTAATACTTTCTCCAAGCTTGCAGCTCGCCCATCTCTGCTTGTACCATCACGCAGGAGTCACAGTAAGATCATTTTCCCAGCGGAACATCAGTTAATGTCAAAGAGAAAGAGCTTTTTGGTTTGAAAAGTGTCTGCTAACGTGATGGAAAACGCCTTAACTGTGGAAATAAAACTCAACATCTGTCCAGTATGTAAATCAGCCTGGCGTCTGAACCTTGCCTGCTGCAGAGAAGACAGTTGAGACAACCTTGATATATCTTTTTTCCAGTCATTTTTCTTATAGAGCTCAAATAGGCTGGGTCTAAACTATTGATGTAAATTTGGAAAAGTTTGCTGCATCTGTGTCTGTTTCTGCCTGTTTCGGGTGGTTTATTGACTCATATTTATCTACAAGCCAAAGCATTTTCTTCAGGCCTTTCCCTCGGTGGAAGCAGCTCTCTCTGCAGCCCGCCTGGTTATTAATTCAGATTATTCGATAGAGAGCGACACGGCTCCTCTTCTGCCGCCCCGTGAGGCTGTGCTGTCCTTGCCTCCACTGTGCTCAAACAAAATACCTCCTGTGTCGCTGTGAAATATTTCACTGTTGTCATATGACAATATGGTCCAAATGTGATGACTCGGGGGCTTGCCCGCTTGGAGCTCTCACGTGAACTGAATAGAGAAAACCACTGTGGTTAAAATATGCTGACATTCATCTCCTCGGTGGCTGTGCTGCCCTGCAGCCGCCCCTGTAATAAGAGGCATTTTCCTCTGCCTTTTTGAAAAAAATAACCACTGGAAATTTGGTCAACTTTTCCATCGGAGCAATGAGCCAGATATCCACTGGGTCTGTGCTCCAGCTCTGCTCACATGAACGACATTCTGTGAACTGCGTGAGCAGCCAGAGAGGTAGTCAGTCTGTGTGTTTGTGGCAGAACAACCAAACTTCAGACTGAAAAGGAAGTATAAACAATTTACAGGATGTGTAAAGGCGGTTTTTCAGAGACACGATAACTCGGATTGCAGCAAGCAAGACAAAACTCATTGGAAAGATCTGCTTTCTACCTTCTTTTGTGACTAATTAAGGTACTGATATATCATTTCTCTCTTTATCCAAGACTTCTTAAAACAAGCTTTCAAGAGCCGGGGAGAAATAAATAGCTCTATTCTTGTGGCAAATTATTTGTACAGGTAAATTACATTGCATTACAACATATTTTACAGACCTACTCAAAGCTGCTGTAATCAATATTTCTATCTTTCTAACATGAAGATAACAGTGTTATATAGTCTATTGTATGCAAATCTCTGTCCATATTTCTCAAACATATCTTTCAAACAAGAAAAACTGGCTTCATTAAATTTATACACACATTAACCATGATAGTGGTGGTGCATTTTGACATTTTGAATTTTAAACAAGATTTATTTTTTGTTATTTCCATACAATTATTGGAAATTGGCATTTTTAAAGTGAGCAAAAATGGGGGTCATCATTCCCAGGGCCCCACTCACCCACCCACTAGACCTGAACCACAAAGTCAAAGGGTGCCTTTTCACATAATGATAGGGGAGAAGTATTTAAATAATGCAAAAATGAATGAATAAAGCCACCAGGGGCTTCGTTGTCTGGCTCCATGTTTGGCTCCATGTTTTTCCCATATGTCAAAAAGGTCTCCCAGAATGCATAAAACCTCGAGGTTGACCTGAGATCCAATGACAAAATGTTGAGGGGAGGGGCTTTTTCCAACTGAACAGCATAAGTCGACCGGCAAACAGAGTGCAGAAAGCCATCCTAATATATATACAACTGTCCAGATATACGTCCTGTGGTGGACACCAAATGTAGCAGTGAAAAAGGAAGGATCAATTGGCAAATCAAAGAAAGACTGCCAGAATTTATTTAATCTTGGACATGACTAAAAAATGAGAAATAGGCTTGCAGGGGCTTGTTTTTATCTGTTCCATGTCGGGTCCAGCTCCGGTCTAATTTTACACAACCTAACCTTTGACCAATAAAGTCGGTATACTATTTTTAATTTTTCAACAGTATGCCGTTGACATATGGATGATGAATCCTCCTGAGCAATCACATCTGTTTAATACTATGAGGTGGGACTGTGATGAGCTGGTGGCCTGTCCAAGGTGTTGATCAGTCTTCTATTGAGAGCCTTCTGAGTTTTTCATTTTTCTGCTGGTTCCACAGCCTGACAATAAAGGACAGAAAAAACCTTGAACAATACTGTAAACATCTGCTCCAAAAGTAGTGAAACAGAAAAAAAAGAATTCCTTTAGTAACCAACAAATATTTCGGAGAGAAACGTGTATTCTTGCTTCTTCTAAACACTTTCTTGCCTCAGAATTCTCTGTTGCCATCAGGGTTTTGGTACTCTCTCTCTCTGTCTGCAGGTCCAACCAGGATGCAAGACAGACTATTAAAATAACATACCTTTGTAAACCTATTTATCTTATTTAACATTATTTCCTTTTTTCTAACCCTTTGTATTAATCCATTGGGGTTTTTAGTATGAACTGCTCACAACGAATGGCGCCTGGAGGGATAAGAAAGTTGTTTGAATTGAATTGAATACCCCACCTTCTACCTAATGTCAGCTTGGATAGACTCCAGCCCCCTGCGATCCTGGTTGGGGTAAGCCTTCAGAACACGCAGTGCTTCATGGCTTGCTGCGGATGGGGCTGCATGGTTGCATATATTGACAGTGTCGACACCTATCCACTGCCGAAAGCATCTACATGGAAAGATCAGCACCAGCACTGGACTGGAAGAAGAAAGAATGTGGACTGGTTTTGATAATGGGTTTTTCTTCACACAATGAGGACAGAGGATGGCGAGTGTGTCACTTACATGGTCGAATAGATGGCAGCAGGTTACACTAAGAGAGGAAGTTAAGCTGGGGAAGGGAGAGTGATGGTTTGGGCAATGTTCTTCTTGGAAACCATGGGTCGAGACATTCGTGTGGATGTGACTTTGTGAGGCAGCACCTAACTAAACATTGCTGCAGATCATGTACACCCCTTAATGGAGACAGTTTTCCTTCATGGCTTTGGTCTCTTTCAGCTGGAGGATGAACCCTTTCATCCCCCAGCTGACTTGACCTCCAAATTCCCCAGATCTCAATCCAAGCGAGCATCTGTGGGATGTGCTGGAGAAATAAGTCGGATCAATGGACACCCAACTCGCATCTTACAGGACTTAAAGATCAGGTGCTAACGTCTTGCTGCCAGATACCACACCACACCGTCAGAGGTCTGCTGGAGTTCATGCCAGGCTGGATCAGTGCTGCCCTGGTAGCAAAAAGGGGGCCTACCCAACATTAGACGGGTGGTTATAATGCTATAGCTGATTGGTGTGTATCCTCAGTAATCATCTCTACTCGGCTCACCAAGGGAATCGAGTATATGTTACATACTGATGCTTTTGGTGTCCAATTCAACCCTCTCTACTATCTGGACACCACCTACTCCAAACCATCAAGCAAACACACACAGATAGCAACTGATTTCATAAAAATCTGGAGCAGTTAGCGGCTGAAAAGTTTCCAATTAATGCACGTACAAATACAAATAAAAGCTACTTTTGCTTTATAAATTCCAAAGGTGTGGACATAAAGTGAAAAGATAACTCAGTTATAAGTTCACAGCTTGTACCACTCATTTCCTTTCTCTTGCAAGAGCCATTTATTTACGCACTTTTTTTTTTTTTTTTAAATCGGTTTCTGTTGTCCTTGTGTGATGTGTTCAGATAGCAGATGGTGCGGGAGCAGTATGTCACCACCACCCAGGGCAGCAGTGCTCCCAGGCCGGTGCCAGACCACGTCTCCAAGATCGGCATCTATGGCTGGAGGAAGCGCTGCCTCTACCTGTTTGTCCTGCTGCTCGTCATCATCCTGGTGGTCAACTTCGCCCTGACCATCTGGATCCTCAGGTTGATGTGGTTTAACACGGTACGCATGACTCAACATGACTCACCATGGCAATATTTTCACCTGGCATAGATTTCACCCCCTCTTTATTTAGCCCGGAGTATTATTACCTCAAACGAAGAGGATCTTCATGAAACCTGGTGGGTGGCTGTCACAGGAGTCGACACAATTATATCTGAGTAGCAGTAGTTGTAATAGTAACTATAGTAGTTGTAGTAGTAACAGTAACTGTAGTAGTTGTAGTAGTAATAGTAACTGTAGTAGTAATAGTAACTGTAGTAGTAATAGCAACTGTAGTAGTTCTAAAAGTAAAAGTTACTGTAGTAGTAATAGTAACTGTAGTAGTTGTAGTAATAATAGTAACTGTAGTAGTTGTAGAAGTAACATTAAATGTAGTAGTTGTACTAGTAATAGCAACTACAGTAGTTGTAGTAATAATAGTAACTGTAGCAGTTGTAACAGTAATAGTAACTGTAGTAATTGTACTAGTAAAAGTAACTATAGTAGTTGTAGTAGTAATAGTAACTGTAGCAGTTGTAACAGTAATAGTAACTGTAGTAGTTGTAGTAGTGATAGTAACTGTTGTAGTAGTAATAGTAACTGTAGTAGCAGTAGTTTTATTACTAACTGTAGTAGTTGTAGTACTAATAGTAACTGTAGCAGTTGTAGTAGTAATAGTAACTGTAGTAGTAATAGTAACTGTAGTAGTTGTAGTAGTGATAGTAACTGTTGTAGTTGTAGTAGTAATAGTAACTGTAGTAGCAGTAGTTTTACTACTAACTGTAGTAGTTGTAGTACTAATAGTAACTGTAGCAGTTGTAGTACTAATAGTAACTGTAGTAGTTTTAATAGTAATAGTAACCGTAGTAACAGCAGTTTTAATAGTAACTGTAGTAGTTGTAGTAGTAATAGTAACTGTAGTAGTTGCAGTAGTAATAGTAACTGCAGTAGCAGTACTTTTTATAGTTACTGTAGTAGATGTAGTAGTAATAGTAACTGAAGTAGTTGTAGTAGTAATAGTAACTCTAGTAGTTGTAGAAGTAATAGCAACTGTAGTAGTTGTACTGGTAATAGTAACTGCAGTAGAAATAGTAACACAAGTAGTTGTAGTAGTAATAGTAATCGTAGTAACAGTAGTTTTAATAGTGACTGTAGTAGTTGTATATTAGTAATAGTAACTGTAGTAGTTGTAGTAGTAATAGTAACTGTAGTAGTAATAGTGACTGTAGTAGTAATAGCAACTGTAGTAGTTCTAAAAGTAAAAGTTACTGTAGTAGTAATAGTAACTGTAGTAGTTGTAGTAATAATAGTAACGTAGTAGTTGTAGAAGTAACATTAAATGTAGTAGTTGTACTAGTAATAGTAACTACAGTAGTTGTAGTAATAATAGTAACTGTAGCAGTTGTAACAGTAATAGTAACTGTAGCAATTGTACTAGTAAAAGTAACTATAGTAGTTGTAGTAGTAATAGTAACTGTAGCAGTTGTAACAGTAATAGTAACTGTAGTAGTTGTAGTAGTGATAGTAACTGTTGTAGTAGTAATAGTAACTGTAGTAGCAGTAGTTTTATTACTAACTGTAGTAGTTGTAGTACTAATAGTAACTGTAGCAGTTGTAGTAGTAATAGTAACTGTAGTAGTAATAGTAACTGTAGTAGTTGTAGTAGTGATAGTAACTGTTGTAGTAGTAATAGTAACTGTAGTAGCAGTAGTTTTACTACTAACTGTAGTAGTTGTAGTACTAATAGTAACTGTAGTAGTTTTAATAGTAATAGTAACCGTAGTAACAGCAGTTTTAATAGTAACTGTAGTAGTTTTAATAGTAATAGTAACCGTAGTAACAGCAGTTTTAATAGTAACTGTAGTAGTTGTAGTAGTAATAGTAACTGTAGTAGCAGTACTTTTTATAGTTACTGTAGTAGATGTAGTAGTAATAGTAACTGAAGTAGTTGTGGTAGTAATAGTAACTCTAGTAGTTGTAGAAGTAATAGCAACTGTAGTAGTTGTACTGGTAATAGTAACTGCAGTAGAAATAGTAACACTAGTAGTAGTAATAGTAATCGTAGTAACAGTAGTTTTAATAGTGACTGTAGTAGTTGTATATTAGTAATAGTAACTGTAGTAGTTGTAGAAGTAATATTAACTATAGTAGCTGTAATAATAATAGTAACTGTAGCAGTTGTAAAAGTAATAGTTACTATAGTAGTAATAGTAGCTGTAGTAGCAGTAGTTTTAATAGTAACTGCAGTAGTTGTAGTAGTAATACTAACTGTAGTAATTGTAATAGTAATAGTAACTGTAGCAGTTGTAGTAGTAATAGTAATTGTAGCAGTTGAAAAAGTAATAGTAACTGTAGTAGTTGTAGTAGTAGTAGTAACTGTAGTAGTTGTAGAAGTAATAGTAACTGTAGTAGTTGTAGGAGTAGTACTTTTGGGAGTACGAGTAATGGTTATAGTAGTAGTAGTATTGGTAGCAGTTGTAGGAGTAACAGCTGTAATAATAGTAACAGTACTAATAGTAGAAGCAGTAAGAGTCAAAGTTGTAGAAGCAGTAGAGGAAGCAGCTGCAGTAATAGTAATAGTAGTTTCTGTAAGTTTCCGGAGTAGTAGCAGGAGTGGTAGCAGGAGTGGTAGCAGGAGTGATAGCAGGAGTGGTAGCAGGAGTGGTAAAAGTAGCATTAAAGATTGGATATACAGTAGCCAGAATAATAGTAGGAGCAGGAGTAAAAGTTGTATAAGGAGTAATAGTAGTAGAAGTAGCAAGAGTAATTGCAGTAGCAGGAGTAGTAGCTGTAAGAATAGTGACAGTAGTTATAGTAGTAGCAGGAGTATTAGCATAAGTAGGAGTACTAGTAGCAGAAGTAGGAGTAGTAGCAGGAGTAGTAACAGTAGCAGGAGTAGTATGAGGAGCAGAAGTAGTAGCAGGAGGGGGAGTAATAGCTGTAGCATGAGTAGTAGCAGTAACAGGAGTAGTAGCAGGAGCAGGAATAATAGCAGTAGCAATAACAGTAAAAGTTGTAAAAGCAGTAGCCAGAGACGTAGCAGGAGCAGTAGGAGTAAACAGAAGTTGTAGACACAGGATTCGAAGCTGCAGTTAGAGTAATCGTAGTAGTTGTAGTTTTAACTATCACTACAAAATTAATACATGATACTTAGTGTTCTAGGGCTCCTTAATGTGTTTCTCATTTCTTCGACAGACCTTTGAGTAATGTCAAGATGGCAGCTGTGGATTTAAGTAGAGGCAAAGGGGATGCAGCAAATGTACACACATTGTTTTGTGTCTAGACAGCTAAAACAACTGCTGGTCCATTTAGGGGCCCTTCACTACAGTAAACATTTGAGATGGTGATGGTGTAGTGAAACTCCCTCTCTTTCCTAAACATTCCACATTTTAGATTGTTTGTTTTGGTTCTCACTTGAACCAGGTGTGCTTCATTTTTATCAGAGTACATGTGTCTTTTCATTTCTCTGCAGGAGGGGATGGGACTCCTACAAGTGCACTCAGATGGGGTTAAACTGGAGAAGGGAGAATCCGAGTTTCTTTTCCCCGTCTATGCTCAGGAGATCCACTCCAGAGAGGTAAAATAATCAGGGAGACACGCACACATGTTCCTGCACCTGCACTCTCTGCCATCCCTTGGAGCCTCCACCTCCACCGCATGCTCTCCTCCAGAGTTGGATCTCAGTGGACGAAACATCCTGTTATCATCTAAATCATTTGCCTTACAAACGCTTACGGATTTTTAAAATCCCTTCAATCAATCAATCAATCTTTATTTATATAGCGCCAATTCACAACAACAGTTGTCTCAAGGTGCTTTCCAGAAAGAAGATTGGTTTTGGTAATGAGCAAACTGCATATTTCGGACGGCTTTTTTGGGGGAGATGTGTCCAAGCAGACTGGATTTGGCCGTCCAACACGGTGCACGCGGTAGCGCTGCAGCAAGCACCCATTAACGTCAAGGATATTTGCGGTGGAAAAAAGTTTATGGTCTGCCTGCAAGCAGCAGATGGGAACACTTTGCTGCAGTTGTTTACATGTTATAGTTTTTCCTGCTCATAGCAACAATTTTTTTTTTTAGAATTCTTTCTTTTTTATGGGCAACATTAACAAGGAAACGTATTCCTCATTTATGAACCGACACTCCTCTGATGTCTTCCATGGATTTCTAATGACATTCTGGATTTTCTGTCCTACCTCCTCACCTTCCACACGAAAGGTTCTCACTGTTTATAGCTACGGAGGAAAAGTGATGATTGATGCAGACGCCACCCCATTTAAACATTTTAGTGTGTTTCAGTAGTAACTCACTTTATTAGCTGAATCCATATTCTCAGCTTATATTTGTGTAAAAGTCTGTGGCTTTTCTAATGAGATACTGTTTCTAAACAGTTTAGGTGATGTAAATAATTGCTTTTTTAACGTCTTAATAAGTAATGGGTCGGTCATTATTAAGAACATCATTATGTTTTCAGGTTTTAAAAACCTTCCCTAAGTGTATCATTAATTGTGGATCCTGGGAATAAATAACCAGAAAGCATTTGGAGGGCGCAAACCTCCTCCAAGGCCCAATAGTACCCAAGGTAGACATTATTTTGATCAGAATCAATGGAATTGCTTTACCTCGGATACTTTCTAAATACTGAACGCATCTAAATAATAAAACTCCCTATGGATTTAAATTAATATCCTTATGTACATGGGTAGTGTGTTATTCCTGATGCAGTTTATAATTTCGATACGTCCGTTGAAACTAACTCTGGCCAATGTACATCATACTTAGTTTTTAAGTTTTTACCAGCTTCATATTTTTCCCTTTGGAATATATAAAATCTAATATAAATGGACTAACTCTGGGTAAAGTTCCATGCAACTTGGCACATTAGTTTTTTCCATGATCTTGCTATCAACGGACAAAAAAAACTAAAAACTCCAACCTCCTTAACGGCCCAGGGAAAAATGTTTTGGATATACACACAACACCATTATTCCAAATCGACTCAACATAATATCAGTCAAAAATGTTTTATTGGTTACGATTTGGTGAGATTATAAATCTGATTCTTAATCATTAACACAATGGCAATGGAAAGAATCTATTTTTCTACTGGGTTTTCATATTGCCATTTAGTGTACAGTTACGTAGATTCTCATAGGTCTTTGCACAGGACACTGGTTTCCTGATAATTGGGTTCAACCTGCAGCTGTGTTCTGTGTTTGCTCTTGTATATATTTAATGAGTTAAGCTTGCACTCCTAAGACTGTCTAATGATGGTAATGTGCCAAAACCTGTCGGCATGCTTTTTGTGATACGTTCCAAATTTTCATTGTCTGAGGTTATCTTCTCATTACAAGCCACTTTGTGCCATTCAGATTTTTTACTCATGATCAGATTTATCTTGACGGCTCAAATTCATCACTGGGCCTACGCTGTCGTCCCTGACAGCAAGGATATATCCCCGATAAGTTCCCAACCCGCTGCGCTGCACAAGCAATCCCCCTGATTGAACTCCTCAAAATAAATGTGGCTCATTAATAATGTCAAATATTCCATATTGACTCAACCTAACTATTTTGATGAACTATTATAGTAAATAATATACAAGATAGAGCTCCTGCGTAGAGTCATATGAGCCAGTTTGGACATAATCGGACATATGGCTGGGAAAAAATGGTCTAAAAACTGTTTTTCACCCAAGGCATCTATTTAAAAAATGTCTTCCTAGTGAGTGAAATATGAACAGAGTAAAACACGATAAGAGAAAGATCGACCCAAAGCCGACTCCTATGCATCGAATTTAAACAAAATAGGACCAACAGTTGAGAAATTATAGCCTGAAAACTTTGATATAAAGCTCTCCTTAGTTTCCAAAATAAACAACCAACACTTCCCAAATCAATCCAGTTCTTCCTCAGACTAAGATCTATGGGGGTATCAAATTTGAAAATGATGCCTGAAAAGTTTTTTCAGTTATCACATTAACACAAAGGCAGACGCATGAGACATATTTCCAATTCCACGATAACCCCAAGAATTATAGAAATTTATATGAATTGCTGTTTTCATTACTCACCATTGGTTGTTACATTTTATTGTGTTGCCGGCAAACAGCACAGGAATATATTCAAAAAATCCACGTCTCATATTTAGGGCCTCATATGAAAGTGACACAAATCTGATGTGATCACAAGCAAGTCATTGCCGTAAAAGTAATATTCTGATTAAATTACAGATATTGCTGGTATGTAAATATAAAATTACAGTTAAAAAAAAAACCTAACTATTTAGCAAGAGCATACTGTTATTTTTTTCACCATGACAAGATGCTAAAAGTATGGTAAATATTTGTGAAATAATGTTGATATCAAGGTAAGATAAACGGTCTGAATTCATTGTTATTCATTGTTATTCACTGTTATTTCATTTAATGTCTTTGTGAACTGTACATGTAGTGTAATGATGTTGACATTATAGATGTTCTTTCAAGCTAGTTTACCGTAATGTCTTGAACACGTTGATTTTATTTTACGACAGAGTTCTGGCTACAGTAACATACGGGCATAGCTGACCGTATGTTACTGTAAATTATTCAGATTTTTTTTACGGCATGGTATAAGTGGACCATGTAATGCAACGGGATTCATCCACACGTGTCCAACAATGTTTATACAGCATGACCATTCATTGAATGATACACTATTTCAACCTGGGGCCAAACTGCTAGCATGGCTAAAAAGTTTAGTAAGTTTTGGAAATAATATTTTATTATTAGTTTCAAATGTGCATCAATTGGGCCCATGCTCATCGGCCTTAACATTATAACCAGTGATAGGTGAAGTCAGAATAACTTTGAGTATTGTTGCTATGGCACCTGTCAGCAGGGAGGATATTAGCAAGCAAGATAATATTTTTTGACCGGATGTCCAATGTATTGGAAGAAGGAAAAATTGGCAATTGTGATTGTGGTCCGAATGAAAGTGACAAGGGCATAACTGTGATTACTAGACAACTGGGTCAGAGCATCTCCAAAGCAGCAGGCTTTTTGGGTGTTCTTGGTCTGCAGTTGTGGTTAGTACCGACCGAAGTCGTCTAAGGAAGGAAAACTTGTGTATCAGTGACAGGGTCATGGGCACCAAATGCTCATTGATGTGCTAAGGGAACTAAGGCTAGAAAAGCGAGATCTACACAATATTTGGCGGTTTGTTTTAGTGTTATGGCTGATCAGTGTACATATTCTTGTAAAATGACTGTCTTTTTTTTTCCTTTGCTTTTTTTTTCAGGATGCTTCACTTCTAGTGCACTCATCAGAAAACGTTTCCCTTAATGCTCGCAATGAAAATGGTGATGTCACAGGGAGGATATCCGTGGGTAAGTGCATGTATACACTGAGAGACACATATAGCACTCACAATATCAAAGTTTCCTACTGATGTATGCGGGCAATACTAAAGTCATTCAAGCACTTGTCCTGCAGCAGTTTCTCATGCAACATTAACAGTGACAAGAAGCCATTATTCCAGTTATAATCTCTTAGATTTCCATTTAAAATCCATTAAATGTCACATTCCTCTCGCTGCCATTGGCTTTGGATCACTATGTATTACATAGAGGGCCCGGGGCCTGTGGGGGATCATATTTGTGCATCTTATATGGCCCGCCAACGGCTGCTTTGGAGTACTTTGTCATAATTAAAAGGCCAACAAATGACCCAACAAATTGCTGTGTTCCACATGTGTCCTTGATCATTAAGCCATAAAAAGCAAAGTCTGCATCCTCTCAGCCCCCAGGGAATTTAAGTGAGATGCTTGTTAAAGCAGATTACATGCAGGTTTCACTGTTGAAGGTGTTGAAGGGGGTTAGTATCACGCTGACTGATATATCTGCTCTAGATTTGAATTCTCCCAGCTCTGGGAACGTAGATCTAGAGAAGAGTTGATGATATATCCTCAGATATGCTTGAGTTTGAGCAGTAATTGGATTACGCATTAACCTCCTTTGCTTTCGGTGGATGGTTGTGAGGAGGCTGCGTGTGTTGAGGTTGAGTGTGTTGAAAGTGTGTTAGCTTTTAGCATGAATTATTATAAATAGTATAATATAATAAATAGATTATTTCAACGCTGCACATACAAAAAGTATATCAGAATGATTGCAATATTTCCATGTGATATTAACAGACCCCTTCAGGTACTCATTGCTGCTGCTGTTTTTACCATTGTAGGTCCAAAGGAGGCCCAGGGACAGACTCGGACTCTTCTCATTACCTCCCACAATGACAACATGCTGTTCACTTCAGATGGCGACCAGACTGTGATTGGGCCAGACAAACTACGAGTCACAGGTATAGTAATGTCAGCCACCTGCTTCTTTCCTCTTGGCTAAAAGTCTTTTTCAGATTTGCTAAAAGATATTATTCACAACAATTGTAAACATAGCAGGGGCAATTTGATTTGAAGGCAGATATCTCTGCCACAATCCAGCAGCAAGGCTGCAATTATCTACAATTGGACCCGACTGTTGAATCTTCCCAGAAAAACTGAAATACGGCAATCCACAAAAAGAACATTGTACCTACAGTGAAGAGTTTAGGTTTGTGAGTTTAAACTCATTGGCAACTTGGTCCCTCAACAAAAGAAAGATTCCAAGCAGAAGAGGAAGTACAACTCTGATTGGGTCAAAAGGAATAAAATGAAGTTTTGACGTGGTCTAGTCAAACTTCTGAAACTGAACCCCACTGAGATGCTTTGATGGGACCTGAAAAGAGCAGGTCATGCTCACAAACCCCCAAAAAGTGGCCGCACTGAAGCATTTCTGTAATGAGCAGTTGGCCAAAAAAAAACCACCGATGTGAGACACGGATCTCCGCTGTTTCTGCTGAAGCTATTTCATCTAATAAATTCATCGGGGCAGAATTTTTCACGCTGGGGATTTGGATATTAGATCATCTTTTAGCCATGTCAAATTCAGAGATAATTCATTATTCATTCATAATAATTCAATAATTCAGTCATTTTTGCATTTATGCAGGTCGCCCTTGTATTATGTGAAAAAATTCCACATCTTGTTCCATATACTTGAGATGTGTATGTTGATATTTGGCAATTTTGAACTTTTTTCACTTTGAATATTGAACTTCTATTCATATATGAAATTCACAATAATAGAGATTAATATTGACATGTGAAATGACTGTCTTAACTCACCCTGTAGTGGGGGATCCTGAGTATTTGATCAAATATTTCTTCTTCTTCACCTGGGCCAGCAAAGGAAATACAGAACCTCTGTATGATATTACATCTGTTACACAACAAGACGTTGAAAGGTTAAAAATTACAATAGCAGGTGGAAGCTTCCCCCATCGTCTTTTCTCCCTCTCAGTGTTCCCGCGTGTGTATTGATGCTGATGTTGGTAACTGAAAACACATTATGGCGGCTGATTAATTGGACAGCATCAGTCGATTGCTTCATTATACCCAGGGTCATTTTGATCTACAGAGAACACATGCAGCAGCATACCAGAAAAGCTGTGGGTCTAGTTATTCGATCAGTGACACTTGGATCAATATACTTTACAGTTTGCTGTGGTTCCAGATCCAATTTCACCTCTTGTGCCTATGTTTCATATAAAGACATTTTCTTAACCTTCCTCAGATACATGAAATGTATTTGAATGACTCTGTATCTGCATTATATCCGCATCATATTGGTGTCTGTTCCATCCACTCTGTTACTTTGCTGTGACCCAAGACACGTATATTTCAATGAGAGAAGCCGGATGGTGAATTAAAGATGAATGATTTATCACAAAAGGTGATGTGTGATAATTAGTCTATTAGAGAATCTTTGGCGTTCAGACCCCTTTGGGGAGATGAAGATCAAAGAGTTTCACTGCAACAAGGAATATCCCCCTTTGGAGTCTGGATATTAGTGTCTGAGGCTAATAACTCTGCTGAGGCTGATGAATGATGAAGCTGATGAATGTGCAAGGACTAGGTGGAGATGTGGGCGTTGAGGGTGCGCGAACCAACCCTCCACTGTTGACATGTTAGTTGGGCAAATCCTTGTAGTAAGAACTGGATGAATGAGAGGGAGTCATCATTTAAAGACTGCAGATGATGGTGAGGGGATAAGCGTACAAGTGTGACACAGTGTTTGGATAGATGAGGCAACCTGAGTGAGCGCAGCTGATATCAATTTATGTGCCCAACCATAAAAAAGGTAACTGAGACCGAGCATGTGTGAAATGTTAGAGAAATAATGTGATATGAGGAGAAAATCTGGATCTGGATGATCCAGATGAAAGGATGTGGCTTGTCCATCTCCTGGTATTTTTATTGGATTGGCCTGTTATTGATTTCATTAGCATAGATAAATGCTAAAATAAGGCTCTACCTTTAAATTCTGACCAAAGTAATACAAAAAATGAAGCCTGATCCATAATCTGCATCCAAACACAAATGTGCCACAAATTATTATTCAACTCACGTTTTCCCAAGAGCCAGACTTATATAAGATTTCTTCAACATCTGTTAAAAAAAATTTTGACATATTTTGCAAACAAATAAACGCGGTTGAACTACGCTAGCAGAGCTGTTTTAAGATAAGTGCTAATGCCAGTTCCAACATGCTCACACCGACAGTGACTATTTGCCAACATACGATAGTTTAGGATTCTTGTATGCCCACATTTTCTACCAAATTGGACATATACTAATCACATCCAACAATTATTTAGATATTTCACTGGCAAAATATTAAAGGTTCTAAGTCGCTGCAAATACATATTTCCTGTCTATTTGACTAGATAGTCAACCTATGATAATTTTTTCGTCTGTTATGTAATATTGACTCGACCACTGTTGAAGTATGTGAATGTGTTTCTCCACCAGGTCCTGAAGGAGCACTGTTCCAACATTCAGTGGAGGTACCCCAGCTGAGGTCGGAGCTTTTAAAAGACCTGAGGTGAGCGATTCCGCCTTCTTGTACTAAGATAAATATAAGTGATAGCATCAGGTTGACATGTTGGTTTGGCAAATCCATTTAGTTCACTACTATGCATGACATCCACTGGCAAAACCATATTAAATCAAATTATTTTAATCAGTTGCTTTCTTGATAAATACTAATCTGCCGTGACTACAAACTGCAGACAGGTGAAGTCAGATTAAATTGATTATCCTGGAACAACGGCATTCGTCAGTGTGCGGGTCACATAATGTAGCAATTGAGCACTTTCTCTTCGAAATGTATGTGCTGGAATTAGGGAAATTGGGCAAACACAAGGTTGTGAGTGAGGGTCAAAGCATCTCTAAGACTGTAGGGCTTGTTTGTTGTTCTCAGTCTGCACTGGTTACTACCTACGAAAGCTGTCAAAGAAAGGACAACAGCGTCATAGAAGCCTGAGGCTCATAAATGCTTGAAAGGAGCAAAATTTAGCCCAATCCAACAAAAAAGCCACTGTAGCATAAAAGTGCTGAAAGGTACTTCTAGTTCTGGTAGAAAGGTATCAAACACACAATGCATCACAGGGCTGTTTTGGTGGCAAAAAGGGTGACCTGCAAAATATTTAACAACTGGCTTCAATGTAATGACTGATTTAAAAGAGCATCAATAGAATATAAGCTTTACATCATGCTGTTGGTGTCTGTTTTGCTTTAGGTTGGAGTGCCTGACTCGTGCTCTCAGCATTGAAGCCCCAAAAGGAGTTCATTTGAAGGCGCTGGCTGGAAACATTGAAGCTGCTTCCAACATGGATGTCATTCTGCAGTCTAGTGTAGGACTGGTAAGAAAAACATGTTTTCATTACCAAACAAAAATTCAGCATTCTTTCTAGCAGCATGCTGCTCCTGCATCTTTAAACTCTCCTATGAGCTTCTCATCCAAAAGAGCTTCACTGATGTCTAGTGGCTTAGCTTTTCCATTTATGTTTTATTTTGCTACAAAAAAGCCAGAAAACAGCACAAAGACATTCGTGTGTGAACTTCCTTTCCCTTTTCAAATTCCATTAACATTTATTTGGGCTTTTGGTCTGTTGTAGTTTCGTTTACGCTTTAGGGCAGCCATTTCCAAGCTTGAGAATGCCACCGTACAATTTGAAATCCGAATGATTTTCTGCAGCCTACCCAAGCCTTTGATCACAAGATGATGTATTTCCTTATTTCTTTTTGATTTCATAAACAGGACAGTTAATGTGGGTCTCCGGAAATGCATTGCAAATCAAAAATCCATTCACATACACATAGAAAGTAAGAAATTCAATGAATTGTTAAGTCCATAGGCTGGCTGTTTGATGCTGCATAATAAGATGTTTACCCATAGAATTCCACAATATTCAAACCAAAACATCAGCATCAAGTAAATAGGAAGTAGATGTTGAATCAGGCCAAACTTGACAGTTTTCTTTCCCAGATGTGTGAATCAGAAAAAACTGAACCCCTGAACGACATAGCTTAACATAACATAACAACGACTTTGAGATTTGATCCAAATGTAAAGTGCATTATAAATTAAATGTATTATTATTATTATTATTATTAGCTGTAACCTTATGGTGTTGCTTTATTATTTATAATTGCGGTACTTTATTTAATCCGGGTTATACCCGCCTGCAGTACTTTCACAGCCCGCCAGGGCGCCCAGGATTAGAATTTTGGGGATGGATTCAGTTGGAATCAAGGAGGGTAACTGATGTGGTTCTTCTTACTGGCAGAACTACATAAGAAATTGAATCAGTAGCATTTAATCTTTTTTTTAATTTTCGATGCATAATATGCCAATACTCACCGTCATTTCTGTTTTGTTTTGTTTGGGCCTTCCATCACATTCTGTTTATCACATCTGTCATGGGGGATGGGGCAGTAGATTCGTTTGGGACATCTCCCACCACACTCTGTGCCGTGATGCCTGCATGCAACTCTATTGTCTTTAATGTGCCACCTGTCTTCCATGCAGCTGGTGCTGGACGCTGAGACGGTGCGCATGCCGAGCCTGCCCCTGAGCGAAGGAGGAGTTCCTGGAAATGCTCAGGGTCTCTTCGAGGTCTGCGTCTGTCCCAGCGGCAAACTCTTCCTATCCAAGGCCGGGGTCACCTCCACCTGCAGTGAGAATCAGGAGTGTTAGAAATACTTACAAAAGCTTTCCATATCTCAATACATGCAAAGTCAAGAAGCACAGCTGTTTGTAGCAAAGTTTGTTTTATGTTTGTACCACAGTGGATCCATGATGATCTCTGTGCTGGATCACAATGTCACATTGAGGCTTGTAAAAATAAAAATGCCTGCTGGCATACATGATAGCGATGTCATGAAATGCATCCATTTAGTTGCATTTATGACCCGCTAGCTATTCAGCTGAAACAAATTGGCACTCAGTTCCAAATTTATCTGCATCAGAGCTTTGTGGAGAATTCTTTTTACACGTTGTCATGGCTGGGCAATGAGGAGCTGGAAACAGCTTACATCCTATGCAATATTATCTTGTGGTGCAATAATGAAAGTGACACATACCAAGGGCTTGGAATAATTAGAGGATAAATCTCCCACATACAGACAGACCTTTTATTGAAATATTTGTTTTGGTTAACTTTGCTCTTCTGTCTCCAAGCCCTTGATATATAGTTTTTTGTCTTGGTGTGTGGCTTGTTTTTATTTAAAATTTGGTAAAATGTAGAGAAATGCTGGTATAAAGTTTGTCATTGTCACTTTAAGGGAATCAGAAACGGATTTTTAGCTTTTATTTTCTAAGACTCAGACAGAAAACAGACCCTTTCAACTGTTTTATAGGGTTGAGATTAAAATCCTGTGTCTTTATGGTGCCATTGAGTTTTACTTATGTTTTATTCATGTTTTATTCATGTGTCTTATTATATAGTAGGTGGGTTTTTTTCAGTTCATGAGATTATGCTGCCCTATTTCTAAGCACTCCATAAGCATGTCATTTAGCTTTAGTTACAAAACAGGCGGTTTTTCCTGTAACAAAGCTGGATTGGAAGCTTTTTATAATAACTTCATTTACATATAAGTAACAATGAAAAACAAAATGTTACCCTCTCTTTACCTTATTGACAGGAAAACAAAGATTAATAATTACAAATGACTGTAGCTGTTTTTAGTTTATTTTTGTTAGTAGATAGTGGTCAACCTGCAAATATGTTGTTACTTTGTTTTTGTCTTTGTAGGATACACTTGAGAGATAATTGACATCATTTTAATACTATAATAATGTAGTGAAAAGGATAATGTTTTATAATGATGGTAGCACTGAGTTTAGCTCAGTTTATCTGAATGGTGTTTGTTTGTATTTTTGCATTATAACTATCTCATGCGCAGCCGAAGCCTAAACCAGAACTTTAGGTTATTATCAATGCTTGAAATATTTCATCTTACACATCCAAAACACCATTTTTCAAATGTATTAGTTTTATCTTTATTTTGAATGATACCAGTGTCCCTCCATCTTTTTTTTTACCCTGATATGTTTTCTAATTAAGGGGTGGGTCTCAATGGAGTCTTTGCGACTGGTGTTTTCCAAAACTTATAACAAACCCCTCTTGAGCAGCATAAAATATTAATTAGGAAAAATACTACAATATGAATTTGGACATTGTATTTGTAGCTGTAATAGGGTAACTGATGGAATATTTGTTGCGCTTGTTTTCCTTCTTTTTTTTTTTGTTGATTGTTTCTTTGGTTTTAGTTAATTAACTAAACCTAACAATTGCATTTAAAATAGGAATACTATAAATGCAATGTGTTTCTTTTAAGCTATATTTACATTTTTCATTTTAATTGTTATAGTACACTTATTCTATTCTTTTTTTCTTTTTTTTTAACTTTGCATGACTGCTGATGTTTTTAAGCAGTTTTTAGAAAACTCTCACATACCACCTCCAAAGTGCACTTATAGAGGTGGATGTATCAACATTTAAGAGAATCAAACCCTGGCCCAGTGAGCAGATATCTCAAACGCTCCATAGTTGAAAGGCAAGTTCTCATGAAGTCAGACCAAACATCTGAGGAAAAGGAGGTGAATGGGTTCACCAACATAAGGAGAGAAGAGGTAACGCCTTCAGGAGGAGCCAATGGATGAGGAGAACACACCGTCTGTTTAACATAGAAAAGCTTCCACAGAAAGGATGAACTGTCATATGATTATATTTTTTAAAAGTAATCAAGCTCCCTTTTGGTAAATGTCAAATGATTTCGAGGGCCTTAAGTAGCCGATTAGGTCATTATGCTTGGGGCCGGCTCTGACCTGATGGCTTTATCATTGTTAGTGTTAAACAGCAGACAGGTATTTCATCCGGAGCTCTGGCATTTCTTGTAATGTGTATTTATTAATTTTGTATGGTGAATAAACTTTGTGCTACTCTTCTACGACATGTGTCACAGCTTTTTTTTCTGATAAACTTGTTCCTCTGGACTCAGAAGTTGAATTTTCAAAAAGACCTAAGCAATCTCTCAATTACATTCTCTCTCGCTCTCAAAGGTTGCAATGAGTTGACCGTTCACGAATGCCATCTAGTGGAAAAGCTCTGCAACACGACCTTGATGCATTACCATTACCTTCATTAAGATCTATTTGATCGTATCTACATAAAACCTATACAACACTAAGAGTCGCTCCTACTGTGACTGTGTTCTGAACACTCGTATTTACAGAACAATGATAATAACCTATGACAACAGGAATTCATGTTGCAACTTTCCAACTGTGTGATCTGTAGAACTGGCATGATGGTGAACTGCTGCGGTCTGCTTACTATCAACAACCAACCAAGTACAAAACTATTTTACACATTTTGACTACATGTCGTCACTAACAGGCTACATGTTCCTACCGCTTTTTAGAATAGTCTCTCCTCATCATGCTTTAATTATGGTGCTGACGGTGACAGGGTTAGCTAACTTTCTGTTTTACCTAAATATTTAGTTTCGAGCTTAATATTTAGGTTCAACATTTAGATTTAGATTTAACTGTTAGATATGACATTAACATTTGGAATCATCATTTAAATGTAACTTTTAGATTTACATTTAATATTTAGATATAACATATACATTTTAGATTTGAGATTTAATATTTAGTTTTAATATTTAGATGTAACATCTAGAGTCAGAGTTCTCATTTAGATGTAACATTTAGATTTAATATTTAGACATTTTATTTTTACAGATTTTTCCAAGGAAGGTTAATACGACTTAGTTTGTAAATATTGTAGTAAATGTGATTAAAAAAAGTGACTTTAAAAGTTTGGACACTGCTTTTGAAAGGAGCTAAATGTGGCCAAATATTGCTATTAAAATGAGCATGTGCTACTTTACAACTGCGCCCCCACTTTTGTATCATGTTGGGGATTTTACCAAGCCAAGTAAAGAAAACATGAGATGAGACGGGGGATGTGTTTAGCTTTAGTTCACCTTTTATTTTTAACAACATTCAGGAAGCGTTTGGGAATAGAAGGCACTAAAAAATGTATGAAGTATTTATCTATTAAAAAAAAAAGAGAAGCCATTATCAATCTAATCTTGTTAAAGTGCAAAAGGTCCCCTATTGATGCTTCATAATGCACTACGCATTTTCAACGGGGGAAAGATCTGGCCAATTTGTAACCACATTATTTTACATTGAAGCTGCATTGTTACAAGGCAGCAGAATGTGGGTTCATCCTCTCGTTGGATAAGAAAAAGATTTCACCTGGAAGTCAGTATATGTTTTCCAAAACCTATATGTACGCTCAGTATAACCTATCATGCCATGGGCACTAACACACCCTCATACCACGTCAGATGCAGGCTATTGAACTTTTTTCTGAAAATAATCCGGATGATTGTTTTGGTCTTGGAAGACACATTGTCCATGACTTCTAAAAACTATTTGAAATATTGAATCTTTCACTAAAGGAAACTCAGATGATCTTGAGATTCTTAATTCTTCTTCTTCTGCAGATCTTAACAACATTGATAACTTCCGTCCAATCTCTAATTTACCATTCCTGTCTACAATACTTGAAGGAACTGTTGCAAATCAGGTCTACTCACAGGTCTCAAAGGTCTGAGATCCCTAAGGTCTAAGCTGTTTGAAGAACTCCAGTCTGGTTTCCATCCTCTTCACAACAATGAGATAGCCCACTAATAATCTGTTGATGGCAGCGGACTCTGGACTATTTACCATACCTACCCTTTAATGGGCAGAAACCTCGAGTAGATCCAAGACTCAGGGTGGATGGCCTACTGCCATGACCGGTCGGGTTTGAAAAAAAAGAGACAGAGAGAGAGGGAGAGAGAGAAAGAGAGAGACACGGGTGAGGAGATATACAGACACAGACGGGGGGAAATCAGCAAAGATATCAGCTATATATACCTCTCCATGGCCGGGCCGCGTCAGCAGCAGGGATCCCAGGTTGATAATAACATTAATATTAATGTAACATTTAGCGATAGTTTATGGGATAATACTATACTATAATAATAATAATGATAACAACAATAATCATCATCATGAGCATCTTGTGATCAGTGGACATCGAACAGGTTCACAGCAGCAGATGCAATCACCAACCATGTGACCTTACAGGGCGAGAGAACTCAAACGCTCCGGGGAAGAAGTCAAGTTAGTAACATGAATTAATCCGGTAACATTCATTAATCCAGTAACATGCATTAATCCAGTAACATGCATTAAAGTGAGAGGGATTTATAAAGAGGGACAGTGAGAGAGGAAGAGAGAGAAGCTCAGTGCATCATGGGAGATCCCCTAGCAGTCTAAACCTATAGCAGCATAGCTAAGAGCTAGCTTATGCCAGCCTTAATTATAAACTTTATCATAAAGGAGTTTTATGCCTACTTTTAAATGTAGAGAGGGTTTTCGCCCCCCGAACCAAATTCAGAAGAAGGTTCCACAGGAGAGGAGCCTGATAGCTGAATGTTCTGGCTCCCATTCTACTTCTGGAGACTCTTATCTCATAACTTTATCAAACTCAACAGAAATCAAACTGAGGTTCTCTTTGTTGGCACCAAACCCACTCTTGCCAAATCTAACAGCTTTTCACTGACTATTGACAACTCCTCTGTTCCATCCCCGCCCCAAGTCAAGAGTCTGGGGTTGATCCAATCAGATGTTTTGGAGCATTCCACAACTTTCCTAGTCCTTTTTTGCCCCTGCCCCAACGTATCTGAGACACGATGCACACAAAATTCAGGTTTATCATATATTTACACATATCCAAATAGTTTGAGGCGCAATAATAGACATTGACGCATAGTCTTTGTACTATTTTCAAATTAATTAAATAATGTTCCAACAAGTATTGTTTGTATAAAAATATTGGCTTGTATGTGCAGATCTTTGCTAACACAAAAGTGTGTGTCCATGTCATGGAATGGTGAACAGACAGTGAGCTGGACAAACTTATTGGCTTAAGTTTAAAAGCACATTATACATGGTGACAGTTGCTCAAATGCGTTATCTGTCTTAAAGGCCCCCGAGGAGTATGGTGATGCTCTGAGCTCTGGTCAGCAGGCATTTCTGCTGGATGAGGCTAATCAGAGACCAGATATAATCTCTCTGAGTTTGGGCAGTCTGGGAGAGAGCGCCTCTATCAGGTACGTGCTGAGATCTCTATGCAGGCAGACGACGGGGTAGGGTTGATTCTGCCTGCTATGCTAAACCATCGCTACCAACCTTGGGGTAGGAAAAGTCAGCCATCACTTTCACTGACAGGAACTTAACCTTTAGTTTGGTGCACACCCCAGCTGTCCATACAAAAGTCTTACAGTACAGTCTTACTTCAGAGGTCATACAGTTTGAAGTCCAAAGCACTTGCCCCGATGCAGCTGCATTTAAAGTAAGTCTAATGCATAGTTTACACAATTCATGAGAAAATTACCAACACCGTGAAACATCTGAAGATCTCTGTACCGGCATCTCTCACATCGCTCAAATGACTTCAGTGCCCATGGGTGCACCCCTCCAGGATTTACCATTCACATATGAGGCAATGAACTAAGACAGCCAATGCAGATGAAATCATCTGATGGTTTACCTACTCAGGTGTTATCATTAATCATTAAGATTAATCCTTAAGATTAATCATTAAGATTCAAGATTTCTACCTGTAGCACCTCAGAAGTCCTTGCTCAGGTCCTTCGTCAAGCAGGAACTGCATGAAAACTATAAATGAACATAGTTTCTTGTCAGACATAAGTAGCCGATTGATTCTTTATGCTTGGGGCTGGCTCTGACCTCATGGTTTCTGTTCAGTGCTACAGCAGACAAGTTGTTCATTTTGGGCTGGAGCTGGAGCTGGAGCTGGTTCTCTAATCCCCTCTAGTGGAAAGGCTCTGGAGCTCCACCTGGATGCATAATAAAAGATTTAGCTGATCAACACACTCTAATTGACAAAGGTAAGCCAAGAAAGTAGGATCCCTGACCACATTTATCATTTCTTAAATTGTCTTTGTTGCAACACAATTTTGTGGCATTTGCAAATAATACCAGTGTCGCCTAATCGTGCCCATCAAACATCCTCTGACGGATTGGTATCAAGATCAGATGTGGCTCTGAATTTAACATTTCTACCCCAAATAAGTAATTCATTAAGATTTATACGACCTTGATTAAAAACGTCATAAACAGTAAATTTTATTCTTAAAAGCGATTCAACTCTAATAACAACATAAATCCACAGATGCGCTACAAAACACTGAGAGTCACTCCTGCTGGCTTTAACAATTTAATTTAAATGTATGAATGGGACAACATTATAACTAATTCATTATTAATCCGCTGAAAAAAATGAGACAACATAAATAACAACAACTGACACAATAGGTATATGATAGTTTAAAAGTGTCAAAATAAATTCAATCATAGACAGCTTGGTATTTGAGTCTGTCATCTTTAAAAAAAAATTAAGAGCAGAAACAGTTTGTTTAAGGTAGAATTTATTAGGCCTTCTTATGGCACAGTGTTCATCAACATGTTTGATACATGTTTCCTCCTTGGTTTATTCACAATCACCCTCGGCGGGGACACCTCAAGATCAAGGTGTGGTTAATCAACATATACTAAAAAGCCAAATTCATGTTTCAAAATAACATTGTGAATCATGAAATGACGTTTACAATATGTGGTCAGTGTATGTGACAGTAAAATAAATAAATAAATGATACAGTTAAAATACAAGCACCACATAGGAGTGCTTATTAATCATCCGGAAAGCAAAACATTATGAACAAGGTTTAATGCTGACAAACAAATCAAGAATTGTGCCCAAACACTAGCAAATATATATGGCTCTTTATTTTATGACTCTGTCCGTCATTGTGAAAAAAAAAAACAAAAAAACCATCTTGGATTACTTTTCAGTAAGGCTGAGCTACAGAATCAGTGCCTTGACAAAATGTAAGTAAGTAGAAGCAGACTTTTTCGCTGTAGGGCCAAAAGTGCACACTGTTCAGAATATGAATGACCACGTAATTATGCAAGACTGCTACAGTAGGGAGAACAGTTTGCCTTTAACAAAGCAGGAAACAATCGCCAATGATTGAGAGCAAATGAAACATTTCTTTAAAATATTTTTTGTAACATAAAATAAAGGGCTTCCTTTCACAGTTGGACTATCCCATGTTGATGGGGTGACAAAGAGCTTTACATGTGCAAAGAAATGAAAACCAGGAGTTTTAGAAAAGTGCTTTGTCCATAAACAACAGTAAATGTGCAGCTTTTACAGAAATGATATGAAATCAAAAGTACTAAAAATAACAAAGGTTTAAAAACTTATTCCCTTGACTTAATCTTGCATAACGGTAATTGCAGCACTTTACATTTACGATTAATATATTCATCATATGCACATCCCCTCACTGGAGTCAGCTGCTTTTATGCAAGAAAATATATATATATATATTTATACATATTTCTTTATAAAATATAAAGTAAAAAAAGCAGGAGAGCACATATACTCAAGGCGGGGACATTCCCAAACAAAACATATACAGCATGTTTGTTTCCACAACTTGTTACAGCAAAATCATATTGAGTCGGTCAAATAAGTTATGGGAGCTCTTATTTACTGCAGGGTCATTTCACCTCCATCACAGGTAGAAACTGCATATGTACTGTAAGCTACCAGCTGGACATTTCATTTATAATTGATCTGTATTGCACAAACATCTTCCCTAACAGTACTATATTTTTTGCTGCACAAATGTTTCAAGCTTTATGATAATCCGTGCGGTACATTCCATAACTCTCATGGCCACCTCCGACGTGAATCTGTCATTGGGAATCTGTGGAAAAGGCAGGAGGTCAGGATAGCGAGTTCTCAGGCTGTCCACACCATATCCATCCAGGATCTGAACGTCACTGGCGAGGCCTGCTAACTGGGAGCTGTACTCCTCAACCTTTTGAGCCAGAGCAGTTGGTTTCACATCTTTGTCGGATTTTCCTCGGACTGCGTAGTCCGCAGCTATCAGTGCAAGTTTTGTGGCCAGGTAGCATTTGAAGCAAACCCACTCATTTGCATTTTTATGAAGATCGTTCCGAGCAGCAGAGTAGTTTGCTCTTGCTTGTCTCAGCCACCTGCGGGCTTCCACAGGGTTTCCAACTGTCTTGAAAGTTGGGGGCACAAAGAAACGGTTAGAGTGTGACGAACCAGCATAGCTTTTGTACTGTTCCCTGAATTGTTGTCTTTCCGACTTGTGATTTGTCGCTTCTTGGTTCCATGAAGAGTAAAACCTTTGATATGAGAACTTTTCTGAGTGGTAACGGGATGATGATGTGGAGTAGGATCTCCTAGAAGCTCTATCTGTATTTTGCTGGTCAGCGATATATTGTTTCTCCATCCTGCTGATCTCCTTCTGCAAGTGTTTAAAGACTTCTGTGGCAATGTCGAGATTCTCTGCATTCTTGTCCGGATGCCACTTGAGGTACAACCTGCGGATTATCTTCTTTCTCTCAGTCTCAGGAAGCTTCCAAGCTTGCTCAATTACTAAGGTCACTTCTTTCAGAATTTCAGGTAATGCATTGAGCTTGATTTTTTTAGGAGATTGCTTTTGAGGTGGTGGTCTGAGGTTTTCCTTGCCCGCAAAAAGAGGATGTATGACTCTTAAACCAGAAGATTGACTTGTGGGAGTTGATGGGGCACTGGTATCTCGCACATTGGAACTTTCATCTTGCCTTGAGAATTTGTACAAATCAAGAGAACTTACAATTTTGTACTCACTGTAACCAATGTCGATCTGGAAGCATTTTCCAAGAAAACTTGTGTTTTCCTCTACTTCTCTTTCTACTTCTTGAACAATGATGGCATACGTATAGGTAGGCTGGTAGGACCCATACATGTCTCCCCCCTCAGAGTCTACAAGGTAACCCACATACTCTCCTGGATAAAATACATTCATGGGATCCATGAGCAGCGTGTGATGTATCTCAGCCGGTATTGGGGTTCCGGGGAGGGGTAGCTCAAGTTTTGAGGGCTCTGATGAGTCATACTTAACCCCAAGATTGTCTAACTTCTCTGTGATTCTGTATATATCATTACAGCCTAGCATAGCTATCAGGTAGGATGTGTCAGAAATCAAATTATCTGTAGCAGACTTTAATGTCATTGCCAGCGCTAAGAGAAAATTAATGTCTTTACAGTCTGAATGCTGGATGTAGAGGTGAATCACAGCTGTGCCATACCGCTTGAGGAAAGCAAGTGTTTCACTGCGGCTGTGTGGTAAAGGATTACATCCTTTCACTCTTAATGTTGTCTGGAGCTTCTCAAAACAAGACACTTTCAGTCCTTCAACCAGGGCTTTGCAGAGACGTATAGCTTTTTCCTCATTCACAAGGTATGCATTGTCATTCTCATGTTTCATTATTCTGATCAGTCCTGTGATGAATTGCTCTGATGACAGCAGCAGCTGGAGGCGGCCTTGAAGTGAGCAAAGAGCTCCAAACTGGCAAATTTTTGGAGAATTCTCGTCGAGTTGCTCTTCGAGAATGCTACTCAACAGCCGAGGCTTTAGGTTCTGTGGGAGTAACATGATTAGCTTTGTGTGGTAGGCATAATCTTTGCCTAGATAACACTGGCTTAAGTCCACTAGCATCTGAACTCCAACATTACCCTGAATTCTGCTCTTGTAGTGTGGGGCATCATCAAACACTAAGCCACTGGATTTAGCTAATCTACCATCATGACTTGGCAGATAGAATGTCAAATCTCTGAGACTCTCAAGTTCTTTGCGGATTTCCACTGGATCGTTATTGAGTAACTTGAACAGCCCAGACACAACCCTTTTCACAGTTCTCATTTCATTTGGGTCAAGTTGCTTACCCTCTGAAATTCTGTAAATTCGCCAAAGCACTTCCAAGTACTGTTTGGTGGACACAACATCTTCCGTGCCAATAAGTTTGAACAGTTGATGAAAGATACCGAGTTCTAGAGGTAATTTGTACAAGAAGGGTTTGAAGTCAGATTCATTGTCCAAATTAATGACAACCTCTTCTGGTTTCAGCAATTTCCACCCATCTTCGACCATGACAAACGCCACCCCACGGAGGTGCAATCGGAAATCCCTTTTATCTGCATTGAGGAACTCATATGTCGACCTCAAAACTTTGTTCCTGGTTTTCACCATTTCATCATCTGGTCCGGATATGTTGCAGATGTTCTTGCAGTTGCTGATGACTTTCTCCAATGGTGGGTCCAAGTTGACACCTAACATGTTCAAGACTTGGTCAAGTTGTTCCTGTCCAGTAATAGTACTTCCTTCCTGGTCCTTTATGCTTGATGGTGTAGCTTTCTCAGGTAGTATCGGACAAGATGTCCAAAGCAAATGAATGATATCCGTTTGCTTGAATTTTGGATTCACCTGGGACCCGCTGAAGCGAATAAGAGGTAGTGTGCCGCTCATCTCTTGGTACTGTGAATGAAGCTGGATGAGTTCTCTGGGAGCTCTCTCGGGACACAGGAATGGTATCATTGAGAGCTCCTTGAGAAAAGTAGCCTGGAACAGGTCTGTTCTCTCTTTGAAAATGTGGTTTAAGAGAACATCAACAATGGTTTGTACTTTCTCTTTGGTCCAGCTCTCTGTTTGGGCTTTGATACTGACCTCTTTTGCAAATTGAAGAACTTGCTGCTGCGACACCTCATGCTTTAGGCCAATATTTCTCAAAAAGGTTATCCAAGAGGTGTGCAACAATGAACCATTCTTTGGTTTTGACACTTGCTCAACTTTCCTAAAAAAGTCACTAGGTACGAATGACTTTGTGGGTAGCATAACTTCAAACACCTTCACGGTCTCATCATAGAAAAATTTGGTTGGTCTGAGCCTGTTTGAGTAGTCATAGATGAAAAGCAGTCCCTCCAATTTCTCATAGAGCTGATCCTTCATCTTGCATGTCTCTTCTATTGACAAAAGTCTCTCCTTCAAGTACACAATGTGTTCAACTTTGGCTTGATATGAAAGACTCTCAAACTTTGGGAGGATATGTTGCAGGTAGATTTCCAAATCGTCAATTGGCATGCAGCCAAGGAAAGAGTACAGTTCTTTCAGCTGTGGGCTGTCTACAAGAAAGGCAAAGGGGGCTGTGTGGGCCCATTTGTCAATATCGGCAGCGGGAATGCTTTTTGCGAGCACGTAGTTTGCCCCATCGTTTGCAATGCTGATGTATTTCCCGCTCACTGACTTAAAGCATGGGAGAAGTTTCAGACTCTGCACATCCTGTTGTGTGAGGTTTACAAGGTTGCAGTTGAAATATAACAGAAGAGCCTCAAAGTCCTTGTCAGTCAGATTTGCAGTTTTAAATGTCGATGTCTGAATCATGTATTGTACAGCTTTCAGAACACTTGATGGATTTTCAATGTTAGCTGTGTGCTGTGCTAGCAAAGAGATAATTGGGTTGTCTTTGACGCACACTTTGTTCACAGCAAGCTGAATGCAACCTGCTTTCATTAAGGTGTGAAAGACTCTGTCATTTTGGCCATGTGGAAATATAGCTACGTTCATCAAGCTCAGAGGTAGAAGCACATCATGATCAGGGAGCACTATTTTTTCTCTTGCCATGAATTTGATTCCAGGGAGCAAAGCCCAGTCTTTCAAGATGTCAAATACTGTGTCGAAACTAGGTTTGATGTCCATCTGGTCCTCCTTAAGAGCAATATTCTCACTGATAAAGTTCCAAGCACTCTTAAGCCAGGATTCACTTGCAAAGGTGTCTCGCCACTTTACAGGGACCTTTGTTCGACACTCTCTTGGAAGAACGGACCCCAGTAGGTCACTAAAGCAACTAATGTCAAAGGTCTTTGCCACTCCTTCCTTCAATAGGATCTTGCTGTACTTGAGGTACATAGTGTTCATGAACATTTCTTTCCTTGATGAGATAAGCTCATGGTGTGGCGTGAGGAACTTCGGTCTCCTAGAATCAAAAACCTGTAGCATATTGTCCATCGTAGCCACCAGAGGCAAACCCTCAATTTGGACTTCATCCATTTCTATGTCTTTAAAGCAGTAGTCGACTAAAAGCTTCAAGTTATGAACTAACTTATAGCTTGACTGTTGGAGACGGCAAGGGAGTTTTCCAACATGGCACGATGTGTCTGGGGATGAGAAAGTGTGAAGGAAGATGCGGACATCGTTTGGTGTCACATAACTGACTGGTATCCCTGTATTTTCCAAGCATAAGTATAGATTTGCCGTCTCATCACAGCTGTGAATCAGGTTGAAACCAATTTCCAGAAGCAAGGTTTTCAGTCTGTAGACATTTTCAGCCACAGACTTCCTTGAGGTCATGTTAAACTCTGTGTTTTTTGAGTGCTGAAGCTCATCTTGCAGCAGATTGTCAAAAAAGGCTCTACCTTTGTTTGCAGTGGATGTATTCACCCATGAAATGTAGATGACAGTGTGCATGTCAGAGTTTTCATTGTGCACTGCTCTAACTACAGGAAAGAGGCGCTTTAGGTCAGCATGGATAGAGCTGTACACTGCTTTAACCAGACAGTACCAATCTGGCTGAATATCAAGTCTGTTGGCCGGGAAGAAGAACAGATACTTCCGCAATGTATCTTTAACTGCATGAAGTGGTGTTCCTTGTATTACAGTGATGGTGGGATCAGGACCTGGGAAGTATCTACGCTTTAGTTGAATGAGCAGCTCCACACAGGCCGGGGCTATCAGCAATGTCATCATATTGTGGTTCCAGTCACTCCTTACCCCGACTCCATTGTCATCTCTCCATAGGTTTCTTCGCGCAGAGTCTAGGGCAAAATGTCCATTGACATGAAAAGGCAAACCCGTCTCCAGCGAAAGGGGCAAGAAGCAGAAGGCTCTATGGGGCTTTTTATAGTTGTGGCTTACACATGCAGCTACCCCTCCACGTGGAAATACAGTTATGTCTTCATTTTTGTGAGCTGAGACCACACTTTTTGAGACATTTTCAATGTTCGGGAAGCCAGATCGGTTGCAGATCATCCATGTGGTTAAATTTCCATCAGTGTCTTCGATGTCCATTGAGTAGGTCACCTGTTGGACTGGGATAGCAGTGAGCTGCTTCTTTTTGATCACACTATCAATGACTGAGGCATGAAACTGTTTGCGTTTTAGCCGATCACCATCTGTAATTTTGGCTGTCACAGAATATAGCACTTTAAGTTCTCCAGATGTATGATCAATTTCACATATGGATATTTTCTCCATGTGGTTCAGGAACATAAGAAGTTCTGCTCCGTCAGTTTTGAGTTTGTCCAGAAGGTTTTGCACCATTCTGTCTGATGCGGGTACTGAATTGATCTCTGATGTCATTGCCATCTCTTTAGAGCGGATGGGAAATCTGAACATAGTGCTGCGCTCTAATTTAAAATGAGCTCCCAAGTAGAGGTTTAGAACATCAGAAAACTGAGTTCTGAAATCAGAGTCTAAGTCTCTAAACATTCGTCCAGGACTCGTGGACGTAGCTCCCGGAGCAAATTGTGCATGAGGATCGAAGATGCACAGAATGTCATTGTTAGAGATGAAAGATGGACAGTCAGTGATGTGATAGACAGAGTTGAATCCTATTCCATACTGACCAGTTTTGCCTGGATTGGCCTCTTTTGTTCCTCTTCCAAGATTCTGTATGCCTCTTACATCATCGTCTGTGAAAGGTTGATTGTTATACACACAGAGGGCAGGGCCTTGCATTGGGATCCATTTATCATCAAATATTCTGTCGGCAGGGTGTGTTCTTGAATCATATACAAAGAAAATTTCAGTGGCCTTGGCATCATCTGCATTCTGGAGCAGCTCTTTAAGCATCTCTTTCACAGATGGGTAAGCATTGAGAATGCTTTTTATTCTGCTAGTGAGTTTTTCTTTCTGACCAAACTCGCTCCCAAGCGGAGTGAAGCAGACATTAGATGCATACCTCTCCAAGGCTTTATGACGTTTTGGGACGGCTCCTAATTTCACAGCAACCTCTCTCGGAATATCTCCGTGACAGTATTTCACAGAGGTGTCTCTGACTTTGATCCAAGGACAGTCATTGTAGCACAGGGATTTTGAGGGCTGCAATGTCAGATTGGAGTCAGGTAACAGAATCCCACCGTAATTCACTTGGCAGCTTTCTTGGTTCTTGTCTCGTATCAAGCTCCATATTCCTTCACTAATAATCCTACGACATAACTGGAAGTTCTCCTCATCGAGAGCCCTTCGCCCACATTCTTGCTTCTTGGTTTCAAGAACCGTTGAGAAATCTTCCACTGTGAAGCTGGGCTGGACCCCAACATTTTCAAAGAGCTCACGGCAGCTGTTTCTGTATTTGTTAGGGAGCTGATAAAGATGTGGAGCTGCATCAAAATTCAGGTGAAATGCAATTTTTGCAGGATTGACATATGTGTTCTCCACCAGGATTGAATTGAACACTTTCAGTTCCTCAGTTATTTGTGCTTTTGCATTCTCATGCTGCAACATTTCCTCATGGAGAAACTTGTAACATGCATTTGTTATGTTTTCTTGATACAGTGTGACACCATCAAATGACTGAGACAGTTTCTTGAGCTGACTGATGACCAGTCCAACAGAGGGTTTCCTTATTAGACCAAGACAGTCTTTCACAGCCAATGACATCGCACCACAACCTTTAAACGATGGAGAGTTTTCATTCAGAATTGGCTTCATCAGACACACAGTGTCTTGATGTTCAGTTGTGAAGAGTTCTCTAGGAGAGAACATTGTTGTTGGGGAGAAGTTGTTCCCATGCCATGGCAGGGAAAAACCTGCAGGTCTTGTCAGGAATGGGAGGAACTTAATATCCTGTAGCTTTTCTAGGAGCTCAGCTGCTCCAGGATCTCTCATCTTCAGT
Source organism: Lophius americanus (assembly GCA_037951165.1). Lineage (NCBI taxonomy): Eukaryota > Metazoa > Chordata > Actinopteri > Lophiiformes > Lophiidae > Lophius > Lophius americanus. The sequence goes on along the minus strand of JBBDHG010000090.1, from coordinate 332,302 downwards.
TTTTCGTCAATGAGACTGAGAAGTAAACTGCTTCGAAAACATGCGGCTGTGTGATCATTTTCATTAAGATCAGCAACCGATTGGACCCGCTCAATCAGGTCTTCCCACGAAAGGTCATCTTTAACCATTCCTAGCTGCACCAGCTTCACTAAACACACAGGGTTCAGGTAGTCTTTAGAGGTCCCCTCAGGAAATCTTCCATCACCAGTGTTGTAGAGTTTAGCAACTCTTCCCTCTGGGTGAATGAGTCTTGAAGGCAAAACCAGTTCTTTATGGGGGCCAGAGCAAGGGATACAAGGAGTGACCCTCAGTATTGATGCAAAATCATCCAGTTTCTCATTCAAGACATAACGCATCAAAGGATCTCGAAGCTCTTTGTCGATTTCCTGGATGTGAGGGAAAAAGACATCTGAAAAGAACGGCATTTCTGTCAGGGTGTTTTCCATCAACTTCGATTTACATCCAGCATCATCAAATCCCTCCTTCACCCAGTCAGGCAGTTCGACAGCACAGAGGTTTTGTGAGCCACTCCTCTTGAGGTATTTCAGGAATATCTTAAAAGCAGCGGGACCAATGTCGGGCCTACAAAGTAAGGCGTCATCAAGGAATCGGACATATGTGATTGAAACCCAGGTTTTGCCGTCTGAGAAAACCTTAGCATTGTCACTGTCACCTCCTTTGGCTATTTCTTGATAGATGCCTTGGCTGATCAGTGTGAAGTCATCATGAACCTGACTTGGATCAGGCCATGCTGCGAAATAGTTGTAATCAAGCAGTTCACCATTTTCAGCCATCAAACGAAGCATTGTGATTGCTGCTAAATAGGCCTGGACAATGACATGTCTCATGAATACAGAATTCCACTGTCCTTTGGTGTCAGTCTTCCAGATCTCTTTCCGGTTGGATGTCACGGCAAAGCAGCCATTAACGTGGACTGGTAGGCCCGTTTTGATTCGGAGAGGTAAGTAACAAAACACTTCTCCTATCGGTGTAGCATTTATCTTCACTGTCCATTTGCGGTTCTCCTCCTCTGAGAGCAGAACAGCCACACCTCCACATGGCACAAGTCCAAGTCTTTTCCCACTGTCACTAAGGGAAAACTTGAGTGCCTCAGTTGCATCCATGCAAGAGCAAATGAGCCAGTTGGTGACCTCGACTGCTTTTTGAGGCATCTCATCTGTGAGTCTCCTTGTCTGAACACCTTTAGCAGCCATCTCAAAGTACTGGTTAGGATCTTCCTCTGATCCTCTGAACAGTGGTGAGTGGAGATCAACTATGCGTTTGAAGACGTTATGAAACTCCTCCACCAATATGCGTATGATGCACCCAGACTTTGGAACATCAGCAGGTACACGGTTGGTGCTTGCTACTTTCTTCATAACCTTTGCCGCAGACTTTAAGATACTCAGAGGTCCGTATGAGGCTTTGGATGTCCAAACACTTTTGTTGATGGTGACGACGTCTTGTGCTCCAGCTGGATTTGGTTCCTCATATTTCAAGTACTTTAAGACCATACTTCCAACATGCTGAGTAAACAGAATGAATCGATGGCCACATATGCTGAACTCGTCAACCAGAGAATAAATGTCCGTTGTGTTGTAGTACAGACTACTGATTTCACTTTGTGAGGCTTCCTGCTCTGTTCTGAATGGGAGTCTGAACAGTGTACCATTGTATTTATAAGGAGAATCCTGGGCTAGAGGAAGCTGGCAGTTGAACACATTGATGAAAATTTTGAACTGGTTGGGGAATTTTCTCAGTCTTTTCTGTTGTTTGCTCCAATTGATTTTGATTCCTGGGTTAGATCTATCCCTGATGTGCTTGCTAATGTGATTAATGTTTGGGTCAAACATTATCATGAACTCTCTGCTCATTATGATGGGGATATCAGTGATGTGATAGACTGAGTTGAAGCCCAAGCCGAACTTTCCAACTTTGTCTGCTTCACATCTCTTCATTGATCCACCTAACCTTGTGATGTTCAGAAAATCAGTGTCTGAGAATACTGAGTTGTTGAAAGACCACAAGGAGGGGCCATGGCAGACAATCATACCAGGGTCAAGGAGATTTTCTCGAATGTCAGTATTTTTTCTCATGTCAATGAGGAAACTACACTCTGTTGCGCTTGCATCATCCGCATTCTGCAGGAGCTCTTTAAATATGTCGGCAACGGATGGATATTCCTCCAGGATGTTCTTTATTCTCACTGTTAGAGGTTCTCGCTGGCCTGATTGTTCAAAACCAAGATTCTCTGGATTTATCAACCGTGTACTCAAACATGGAACCTTCAACCACTCTGCAGTCTTCATGGGTATGTCGTCATGAACTAAAATAATGGGTTCTGATGCATCTTCCAGTAAGTCATTCAAATCATCAACCTTGATGTCACAGTAGGTACATTCATGAATGGGCATCATTGCTAATTTGCTTGGGTCCTTGTAACAAAGAATGGGAACTTGCATGTTGTTATTGACAGGTATCTGGCTATTGTAAAGCCATCTCAGGATGTTGATCAAAAGTAAGATATCATGTTTATTTTCGTCTTTGGTAATCTCTCCTTCACATCTTTGTCGAATGGTGCTGATGACACCAAACACATGGCTTGGTACAACCTCTTCCAGGGCACCACAAAACTTAAATAGCTTGTGAAATTTCCTAATCGTCTTTGGCAAGGAGTACAGGTAAGGCTGCAGGTCAAGATCAGGGAGGGGCTTCAGAACCGTGTGACTAGGTGATGAGAATGTCTTCCCAGTCCACACCCAATCGAACGGCAGTGATTTCATTGCTTCTCTAGCATCCTCAAGATGAGCCTGCATGAAACCATAAATCTCAAATAAGATCTGCTGGAACTGATACCAATCCTCTGTGGTGAATGCTTGAGATTTATGCCAGTCATTTACTGCTTTGAGGTGCTGTAATACCTGATCCACCTGTGGCGCCACAGTAAGTTTGAGTGCCTTCTTCATACCTGCAGATGTGTGTTCAACAAGTGCTACGGCAGATCCCACGAGCACTGCATGGGATATGTCACACATCTCAGACAAAGAGCAAATATTGAGAGTATCTCCAACCCATGCAAGTGATTTCGAGTAAGTTGGAGGTCTTTCTTTACAGACAGGCACCCATTTTATTTTCAACAATGATGTCTGCGCGTCAGCTGATTTTACCAGCTTGGTCTGTCTGTTAAGTATTTGAAGGAGTGTCTTTGCTTTTTTGATTATGAAGTCCCACTCAGGCTCCTTGCTGTTCTGTAACTCCTCTATTTTCTTCGCCACATTAAGTGCATCTTTCTCACTGAGCTGTACTTCATTTTTTAACCCCAGCTGTCTAAGTGAATGGAGGATATCTGGGGAAGATGTGAATGTAATAGTGGGAAACATGTTTTTCTCTTCCTTGTAGAAGAGATTCTGTAAGATCTCAAGCTCAGGATCAAACAGATCAGAGGCTTTAACAGACTTTCCACAAGGGAGTTGGATAAATTTCAGAGAAGAAAGCCATACAATTATATATGGGTTTTCATTTTTTAGAAACGCTAGATGTTTAAGTGCCCATAGCATGATTTGAAGTATCTCATCTGTTGTGTAGAAACCTCTCTCAATATCCTGAATGATCATCTTCAAACATTCTGTTGTTTTCACTTGTTCAACTTTAAGAATTTTGATGAGGCGAATTGATTCCTCATCACAGCAGCCCACGAGATTTATGGATAATTTCACATCTGGTGGATACTTGGCTCTGTGATGTAAAGCTCTCGCTCCTCTCAGGGACGTAAATGTGGAGACGCCTTCAGGGCAGGTCCCCACTTTCTCAAAGATGGCAAGCTCAAGCAGGGTATGCTTTTCCCTCTCTGTGATGTCAGACAGTCCTGCTAGAAAGCTTCTGAGTGCATTTTTCTCTTTGACCGAGAAAGATGAGACCTGGCTAGACAATCGTTGCGTTGACAATCTATCCATAACGTGCAGAAGCATACCAGGAGAGGAAGGATGGATGTAATTCTTCAGCAGAGGGTGCAGCAAACATGAATCCAAATTTTTCAACACAACACCTCCAAGTTTTTCAATTATATTGAGAAGGGTTTCAGAGAGCGGTGCCTCTTTCTCATCAAGAATGATAGGTGACGGGGTTTTGAGACGAAGAAGACTAACCATGTCTGTGTTTTCCGTAAGTGGTACAAGTGGGATCAAAGGCATGTCATCAAAGGTACTTAGGTCATCAGCAAAATTGATGTAGAGATGTTTCCAAATCCTCTTTAGCCAGGAAACTGTAGGATGCTTCAACTCTCTGTTTCCAGGTTCCCACTGAACAATGAAGTCTCTAGTTGGCCAGGCTGTTGACAGGATATCCTTGAGGAGTCGCGCTGATCGTTCCGGGTTCAACATCTGGAGCTGAGTGCAGGGTCTTCCTGTTGAAATAATAGGGGGAAGAAAAAATGTAATCAAAATCAGTATTACAAAGGTTGTTAAAGTTTATGGTACAACAGATAAATAACAGTTAATTTGTCTATAAATCTAGGAAGTAAATATCAAGGTTGAACACCGACATTTGGCAAAGAAAAACTGTTAGTGATATTAATGATAATAATATATATATTCACATTGTGTATGATTAGTATATGGACAGTCAACATTTTAGACATAAAGCACACTGGCAAAAACTCAATTTTAAAAACGATTAGTAACTATTAGCTCACTCCAAGTGGAAAAAGTGCAGCATGAGGCATTACAGGAAACCCTTTGTTAAGACTGATGGACTGATGATTATTCAATGTGTTTCACTTACGGGGCAACACAAAACGTGAGTTGTTGTTTTTCCTGGGAGAGCTTTCTGAATGTGATTACTATAGTAATCATTTACAGACATGGATTATGTTAGTTTGATAGATTGAATGTTTAATACATCACGCACTTCGAAATACCTACCGGAGCATCCCCAAAAGTATTGTTGCACTGCAATTGAAGTGACATATGTTTAGAGCTCTAGGATGAATATTAGCTCTCTTTCATTTAAAATAAACTTGTATAAAATAAACTTGCAACAGTTCTCACACGTCAGATTTGTTTTGGTAAAACACTGCCGAAATATGACGGCTGTGTTAGGAACTGTTTAAATAGAAGTTGTGGACAGAGAGGAAAGGAGCAGAAAAAGTTTAGGAAGGGGACAGTCAGGCAATGTTTTGAGTTACACCAAAGCAAAACTCTATTACTGTAATCCATAAGGGTTGGGACAGCGTGTACAACTCAAGATTTCACTTTGTTGCTATTTAATGTACTGCTTAAGACAATATAGATAGGTAGACACTTTATTAATCCCCAAAGGGGATATGTTAACAACTATAAAAATAAAGAACTATAATCCATAAAGAAATTGAATATAAATCCACATTTGTTACTTTGTTACTCATCAAATGTCATCCATCTAGCTCATTTCCTTTTCATGATCATGATTGATTATGGAGACAAGTACACTCAAGGTCTGAGCTTGTGGATCGAGTGCAATATGTAGCACAACACAACTGTTACGGGAATCATTAAGCTCATTCTCCCTTTCCTCGTATGCCCTCATAAATTACCTCAGAAGCACCAGCATTAATGCTTTGCTGACAATGCAGAAGAGTAAAGTGACCAAACATTACCACGAAATTGCCAAAACCACATAATGCATATAGTCAATAAATGGATACATTATGTACTTTTCCATTTCAGTTTCGAATTGTATGTGTAATACTCTGAATCGCTATAAATGTGAACGTATGCTTCACACAGTAAGTGGCCCCTCAAGTCAGCTAACTTTGATCAATTACTTTCAGGGACAGCTTAACTTTGAGATAGTATTGACAATTGATTTTTTTCTCCGAATATTCCATAATATAAAGGAGTCCTGCTCACTGCTGGGTATAGAGATTATTCAAACTTGCATCTGTTGATGTAGATGATATAACGCATTTATATTTGACATTTTACATTACCTCTGCTTTTAGCAGCTTTCTTCAAACTGTCCATCATTGAAGGTTTAATGCTTTCCGATATGAATCGACCCTCAAGGCCAGGATACAGGCAACTGAGGAAAAAGCATAATAAAAAAAAGGCTGAGAATGTTTTTTTCTATTGGATTCTATTGGAAACCAGGTAAAGATATGACAATTGCAATATATTGGACAAAAATAACGATCACATTTATATAAATACTGAGAAGAAGATACTCTATTGCCAATCTACGTGTATGAAAATACAGATAGTAAAGTAACCGTTCTTCAAAGTGTGTGTTTTTTTCCATCAGCAGCAGAAAAGCTTTCATATCATTACAATATATTAAATATTATTAGTTACAATTAATTACTTTTAGAAGTAAAGGTATATGAATATTTGGGGGAGATGAAAGACATTCATTTATAGTCTAGCCTGAAATACACCTTTTCACTGTATCTCTACCTGGGGTATTCTTCAGAAGCAATGTAGATGGCATCCTTTTCATTGACAGATGATGAAAATGTTGTAAAGGTGTCATCTTGCAGTGGAAGGAGCTCCAGTCCAATCAGATCACTGTAATTTGCGTCACTAAGCACAAACTCCAGCAGCAGCAGCTTCTCCCATGATGGACCTTTGTGTTTGCACTTCCTGATTAGCAGCCTCAACAAAGGTGGAGTAACCTTCTTGACTTCAGTGGACTCAGTCATGTAGGAAGCCAAGGCAGAGTCAACGGCCACAGGCACCGTAGCAACCTGCATTCCTGAGCTTTGGATGTAGTTGATGACAGTTTCTGCAGTGTCCTTGTTTGAGTCCAGCTCTGAGAACACAGCCTGGTCCACCTGGACCCAGCTCCCACTGAGGGAGTAGATTACTTCTTGCTGCAGTAGGACATGAAAAAGTGGCTTAAGAATGGGTTGCCACCGAGACTTGACCTGCCTGGGGTCAGGCCAGGCCCGATAGGTCCCTGTAGGGGACAATGGAAAATCTTGATCCTTTTTTGTCTGTATACTTTTTATAGCCTCGGTTATAAGGGTGCAGTAAGCCTTAGGGATGATGGCTACTATAAGAAGCTCATTCCACAAGGCCGCTGGATCCCTCCATTGGTCCACTTCCCGCCATTTGATACTTCTGCGATTATCGGTGAGGCCAAAGAAGCCACTGACATGAACTGGAAGCCCTGTCTCGCTTTCCTCCCCAGGTGGAAGGGGGAGGAAGCAAAAAGCTCGCCCCAAGAAACCAGATGTGGCACCTTTGTCATCTTTGCTTGTCAGAGTAAGAGGCAGCGCTATGCCAATGATAGGCATGAACTTCAAAACATCCGCTAGAGAGTCCAACTCAGCACTCATTCCTCGGCCCCCAACGCCATTACATATCAGCCACGTCATCCTCTGAGTCTCTTTAGCTGTTTCATCTTGTGTTTCTATGTTGACCTGGTAAGTGACGCAGGTTATAGCGTCACTCGGAACAACGTTGCTGTAGTTGTCTATTGCCTGATCCAGTGTCTTCAGAGCATTCGGTCTTTCTAACTTGTCATCTGCATTCTCTTTAGCTGACACCTGAAACAATATGCGTTCTGTACCATCGGTCTCCCGCATATGCAAAGAGATTTTCTGAACACTCTTGAGGAAGAGCAGGACCGTATCTGCATCCGCTCTGAAAGACTCAAAGAGCTCAAGCATTTTCTCTTTGTTGTAGATGTTGCCACTGAGTTGGGAGGGTTTCTGCCGCAGTGGGAAGCGGAACAATGTCCCAGGAAAGTTTCCATCCTGAATAGTTTTCTCAGAGCTCCCAAAAATCCCAAAGTAAGGAGAAAACTGGTCATTCAGTTCTCTGATCTTCTTCATGTCTGTCTTTAAGTTCCAACACTGTCCAGACTCGTGCACTCCAAACAGGGTCTGATGAGGGTCCAGCATGGCAATCTGGTCTCCGCTGAATATACTTGGAACATCTAGACAGTAAGAAAAAAACACACAAAAACTGAAACTCAAGATCTAAACAGCTTTTCTCTAAATTGAGTTTTATTTAAGAGACCAATTTCATTTTAACCCACGGCAAAATGCAAAACAGTCTTGACTTAGTATTTCAAAAGTGAGGATTTGCTTTTGCTTTAAATGCCTCTGTCAAGTAAAAATGTTTGGGTTTTGGACAGAAAAATAATTTTTTAAATATCATATTGATTAAAATATCCTTTGTCTCCTGGAAATTCTAGTATGCAACTGTTTTCATATTTTGTCCAATTTTATAGACCTTTGAGTAGTCTGAAGTCTGAAAGAAAATTGGCTTTCTTACAAAGTTTACTGCTTACTGTTGGACTTACACCACGATGGACTCAACTCAGGCGAAACTGGTGAGGCAAACACTCAGAGTTTCAATTGCTCCACATTCTGTTTGGTCACCTAATTCTCATATTCACAATCCTTCACCAACCAATTTCTTGGCATCAGTGCTAGGAGAAAAATAAGGTATAAACATCATCAAGAGATCCAAAATACCATAGAAAAAAGTCACAATGCAGGTAAAGAAAATATAATTTCCAAGCTAACACTGCCCCATGAACATTGTGTGTATACAAACCAAGTCTTACATGTGTGGCTCTTACAAATAAAAATTTTTAATTTCTTTTATATATTGTACTTGAACACTAGTGTAATCTTAACCTTGCTAGAGAAAAATCTGTAGGGAAACAATCACACAAAATATATTTTGAAAAAGCATACCATGGCAAAGGGTTCTTATATATCAGACAACTGATCGTGTATGAACTTTCTTTGTACAGAAAGTAAGCATTTTAGAACAGAAATGCGCCTTTCAGGACACTGCTCACCTGTCACGTGGTACACAGAATTGAAGCCAATCCCAAATCGTCCAACTTTCAAAGGATCCTCTCTCTTCCTGCTCCGTGCGATTTCCTGAATCCCCTTCCAGTCTTCCCCCGTGAACACAGCATCATTGTAGACGTACAGCGCCGTACCTAGAATACAGTCAGTCAAAACAAGGTCAGCACAAACTTAGGAGAATCTAAAAATGCACATAAAGTCAAGGTACAGTTTGATAATCTTCTATTTTGATCATCCTTGTAACAAATTCATGTGTGTTTCCCTTTTTCCTGTTCACAGAGAGAGATCAGGGCAGACGATGAGAAACCTGCTTAAGGGACAGATTCTTGCCAACACAAGGGCTTGAACTAATGCCCTTTAATAAAAGAGTAGAAAAAGAGTTTTTTCCGATCACTGGGGTGTTTACTATAATCACCGCAACTCCTCACCTTGATGCTGAGCCGTGTCAGCTGACCACAGTGACTCCACTCCATACTCTGTCTCATCGTACATGAACTTGACCTCTGTGGCGCCTGCATCCTCAGCATTTTGAATCAACTCCTTCAAAATAAAACACAAGTCCATACATTCATAGAAACCTTTATGTGGAAGAGTAATTTGGACGATGGAATCAGCTGATTTGGATGCTTTTATGAAAAAAAACCCGAGGTGGGACTGTTTTAACTATGTTATTTTGGGGGAGGTTTTGTGTAAGCATGACACATTTTCTCTCCTAGTCCCATGATATCTGCGTGACTGACTGGAGTCTTTGCCTGAGAGAAACTGCAAACATAACATCCTCTAAACAAAACAATTAACAGACAGGAAATTGTACCAAGAATAAAACTTGATCATTTGTGACCAAGGACACGTAGTCCCCAATTATTTTGAAAACTACATTTGTGCGATGTGTTTAAACCACTGAATATAATTGAATGTTAGCAGACTGACCTGAAAACCCCCAATAGCTCATTTATATCCATGTTTGTAGGAAAATAGACATGTCTGTTTCCAATGTTGGATTGCGGAGGTCGAGAGTGGCCAAGATGGCAATTATTTATCTAATGCTGTTCTTCTTGTTCTTTTTGTTTTGTACAGGGCTTCAGTAAATTTGGAAATATATTCACTGATTAGATCTTCCTGGATCGATTACTCATTAGCGAAACATTGTCAAAACACAACCAGCTCCTGTTATGTAAATGAAAATGAGTATATATATATCTATATCTATATATAGATATGGATATATCTATATCTATATATATATAAATATGTACGCACTCACACAATAAGCAAATTAAAGAAACTATTTTTGAATGAAAACACATAGGTCAATACAAAACTGAATAAAATTTCACAGCAATTTCTGAGGAGATGTAGATCGACCATACCATTGCTACGTAGATGTACATGTTAAGAAGGCTCTATATGCCCCCTTTGGCATGGACATAACTCGATAATTGTTTTCCAGTTTTAGGTATATCAGCCCAACATGTGCAAAGCAATGATACTAATTTAAATCACTGTGGGAATTAAATAAGTATGGATTGGAATGCAAATGGGAAATGGGATGGATGGGAATGGGAAATTCTAATGTAGATGGACACTTACTTTCAGAATCTGTCCGCCTTCAGGGTACCTCCTCAGAATATCTTTCAGAAATTCAACGAGCGGTGGCGTTGTCTGACCAAACCGGCCTATAAAAGCCAAGATGAGTAAGTGTCATAATGTTAGGGACAGGAACATTTTCAGAGATGTGGTGGTTTCAAACATACCTCCCCCTTTAAGGCCTCTTCCTTCCAGTTTGACAGACACCTCTGAGCTTCCAGCGGGGACCAATTTCCTGAGCCGCACACTGTCATCAAGCTGAGAGGGTTTGAAATGGAGACAAAACTGAACATATAACATAATTGTGTCTTATTGAGGAGAGCAAATTAGTTTGAATGATGTAATTTGTTATACAGAGAAAATTTATTACAGAAATGTGCAAAAAGATGAATCATTGTTAAACAAAAAATGCGATTAAACTACTCTACTGTGTATTTTTCCCCGACAGTACGTTGTCACTTTAACCGCAGTATATTATAAAAACAAACTTTATGCAGAAGAGGACCCTTTTATTGGCACTATCGTATGCCAACAGATGAGACAAACCTGCAGCCACAGCCAATCTATGAAAGATCAGAGTATTGTATTGGTGGATCTGATCTCTGGACTTTGTTGGATTGGTGATGTCAGCAATCCTGTCACTAACCATTGCTGCAAATTTGACAAATGGCCTTTTCCCAGATATCGGACTGTCCTTTCTGTGGCTTATAACCAAAACTTGCCAACAACCGGAGGAGTAAAATCCTATTTAATTCTCCATTCATGGCAGAATTTGAGCAATTATATCAAATCAGTACCAAGCACCAGTAAGACATCAAACAGTGGTAACCGAAGTGGAAAGAGTGAAGTAATAGGGCATTTCTGTTTCAAACGGCTGTTTTTGATGCAGATGAATGAAGGTGAAGTAAACAACTTAGATAACTCAATTAATTGCAATGGCATGATGGTAAAAATGGGCAGCACTTAACTGTGATTGATGTGAGAGATGCTATGACAAGGAAAAATTTACTATTGTCGTAAATTCTATTTTATTAGTCCTTTCATCAATGAAACGGTTTTAAAGGCAACTAGATGTGACCATCAATTTAAATGACACCTATAAAGACTTACAGTTGTATAATTTATCTCATACAACAGAAAATGCTTCATGTTTTAGCCTGGATTATTGCACACATCATTATGAAAGACAATCTTTTGCCGGCACATCTTTTAAAATCGATGTGGCAGGCAGCCGCAGCTGGTAGCAAGCCCCGTACTGCTGCCCTACTGTTTGAGGTCTTTCAAGGTGTTTGTGAACCGCTGCACTCAGCAGGATTTGCAACATGATGCCACGCAAATAGAGCTTTGTTGAAGCAAAACCCTCAATGATCACTCTCATTATGGTCACCACACTGTACAAAATTCCAGGTTTAAAATCCAGGGGTGAAGGAATTATTTAATGTCATATTAATATTTGATGTGGCGCAAGGAGCTACACATCCTTCATACCGTAGACTGTGTGGTACTGTGTTCTTGTCTTCTGTCATATCAAAAACATTAGATTATGTTTCAGCAATATTGGAATACAAAACCAACTGAATGTATATTTTAGATCAGACATGGGCTTCAGACGTGGGATGGGAAATTGTTGGGTTAATGGGAATCATGGGAAATTGTTGGTTTCAAAGGTGATGATAGTAAGCGGATTATTTGACCACATCTGAACCAGATCCCAATTGTAACGACACTGGCCGCGGATAGAGGACGTTCCATGAAGAAACTGGCAGGAAGCCTAGCAAAACTTCTCAGTGGCCTCCTCCACTAGAACCGGCGAGGAAGAGAGACATGAGCGGCCAAAAAAGAAAAATCGATCAAGAGAATTGTAACTTTCAGACAAATTAGGAAACAGATTATCTTTTTCCGGAATTCTAAGGCAAACATATGTGTTTAGTGTGTCTGGAAGCAAAATCAGCCATGAAGGATTTCAACTTGAGTCGCAACTACAAAACCATACACAAAGACAAGTACGACAAGCACACCGGAGCGGCCAGAACAAGAACAGGAAACTGTCTCTGTGTCTCATCGCACATTGACACGGAAAAGTTTTGACTTTCAAAATCACGTAGAGGGGAAGCTAAAACAAGTCTCGCAAGACTGCAAGTACTTATCGTTAGCATAGGATGAGAGTGCAGATGTGATGGATGCGAGTCAACTCCTCATTTTCACCAGAGCTATTGACAGTTCATTTTAAGTGCAAGAGGAGTTATTAAAATTGGTGTCTTTGCATGGCACTACTTGGAGGATGGATATTTTCAAGGAAAGATACACTAGATTCAAAAGGCTCCTCCAACAGAGCAGGGTGGACTGCCCGATACTGCACTGCATCATCCATCAGGTGGGTAACATTAACGCCAGCTAACTATTAATGCCAAGACACTGAACTTCAGCCATGTTTTGGATTTAGTGACAAGTTTCCAATCTCATGGGGGTCCCTCAATTATAGGAAGTTTCTAGGCTTTTTGGATGAAGTGAGCGCCGCTTATGGTGTTTTACAAATGCACACTGAGATCAGATGGGGGAGCCGCGGGAAGTGTCTTGAGGTTTTTTGGCGATGCGTACTGAACTCCAGGTGTTTTTGGAGGACAGCATTCGATGTGATACAAGTGCTTACTGCAGAAAACTCAGGGATATAGATTTTCTCTGCGCCATTGCCTTCCTTACTGACATTGCCTCACATCTTACTCACCTGAACATGCAGTTGCAGGGGAGAAGTCAAACTGTGTCGGATCTTTACGCACACATGAACGTATTTCAGCGTAAACTAGCCCTGTTCAAAGAATGGTTTTCATCCGGTCCACCAAATTTGGCACACTTTCCCGCCTGTAAAGAGATGTGCAAAGATCCCCGAATGCAAGAAAAAACTTTTCTCAAGTACAGAGCTGACATCAGAGCACTGCACCAGCAGTTAAAGGACGGCTTCAAAGATTTCCACGCTATGCAGCCACGAATAGCTTTATTCACGGACCCCCTCTGTGCTGTTGTCAGCGAGCAACCCCCAGAGTTGCAGCTTGAACAGTGCAAACTTAAGTTAGACCCCTTTTTTCAAGCAAAGCGCAGAGAGAGGGGAATATCCTTTTTGAGACTACTGCCAGAGTCCGGCTTTCCACTTCTCTGGGATTTTGCACTCTCAATGGCCAGCATGTTTAGGAGCACTTACAGTCGAGAGAGCAGCTTCTCAACAATGAAGCACATCAAGTCCAAACAGAGAAACCGGCTGATAGATGAAACTCTGTTCCAGCTCGTGCAGATTGGATGCACAAACATTGAGTCCATTGTAATGCAACAGGAGAGGCCACAAGTATCTCATTTAGACAGAACTTTGTAATCAGCCACCAGTGGATGCTTATTTGAAACATGTCATGGAATGGGAGAAGAATTGCACTACAATCCATGAATGTTAGTTGTTCAACTTAATGTTGGTGTTCACTTATGTGCCATTATTTTGTGAGCCCATTGCAATGAAAAATGGTTCATCACTCAGGAATGTGGATATTTTGTTTCCTTGTTTAGTTCATTAATGAATAGAAGTAAATTAATTTGAATATGAAACAAATAAAATGCATGCATATTGGCATAATATACTTTAATTACCGACATATAATATTCTTTTCATTAAATTAATAGCTATAATTCTCCTATGTCCTACTGGTGGAAGAGCACGGTCAAAATCTGGCCCTCTGGTAATGAAGATAAAATATTTGTGCCCTCTCTGTCATCAAAGTTGCCCATCCTTGTATTAGATATATGTCTTGTGTATTTTAGATTCTTATTGAGGAAAGATTGCTTTGGCTGTAAATGTGCTTTTCAAAACAAGAATGCACATACACCAGTCAGCAAAAACATAATAACCACTGACAGATAAGATGAATATAATTGATTATCTGATTAAAATAGCACTTGTCAGTGGTAGGATATATCAGGCAGCCATGGGGCATTTTGACATTTGGTTGATATATTGGAAGCAGGAAAAATAGCAAGCATAAAGATCTGAGCAACTTTGACAAGGGCCAAAATACAATGGCTGGAAGACTGGGTCTCCATCTATGAGGCCTTGTTGGGTCTTAGCGGTCTGCAGCAGTTAGTGCCTGCCAAAGTGGTATAACTAAGGACAAACAGTGAACTTGCAAAAGGGTCATGGGTAATCAAGGCTCATTCATGCGCTTGGGGAGTGAGGGCAAACCGATGTTGTGGGATCGTACAGAGGAGTTACTAGGAGGGTAACACAGTGCTCTGCAGTTTGCTGCATGTAGGGCTTTGTTTGCATTAATACAGCCACTGAACAATCGAAAAAGGCTACCAATTCAGATGAATAGTATGTTCTTTCAACATCATGAACGTGGCCGTTCGCGTCTCTTACCCGACTGGAGAAATGGCACTATGACCACTATGGAATAGAGGCAAACTGGGGTTGGCAGTGTAATGATTCAAGTAATTAATTTATGTGGATGTTTCTTTGAGAGATCAACATGTAGACTCCTTCAAGGAGTTGGTATTCTCTCAAAGGAGTGGTTTGAGGAACACAACAAATTAGTTCTAGGTGTTGACTTGCCCCCCAAATTCCCCAGAACTCATCTAAATCAGGCATCTGTGTGTTGTTCGGGACAAACCTGATTAATGGAGGCCCTGCTTTGCCACCTACAGGACCTTAAGGGTCTGCTGCCAATGCCTTTGAGCCATACATCACAGCACAGCCTCAGATAACTCTTTGGACAGCAAAAAGGGGATATACAAAATATTTGGCAAGTGGTTGTAATGTAATGGCTAGTTGATGTAATTAATAGTGGAACTCTTCCCCTCATTTGGCTTCAGGGTTTTTCTAAGTAATTTAATTTCAAAGCTCTCACAGACAGACATTTACAATGAAGAATGGTTTTGAAACTCCATCCAGCTGAACTGGCCTTTCACATTTTCCTAAAGCACATAACAACACTCTTTGCTAAGAACACTGTCTGGCGTACAGCCTCCTCTGTTTGACTGCTGCACTTTTTTAAGTGCATCGGGTACAATGGGCCAGCTTGAAATGGATACTTATATTTGGAAGATACAGTGGGATTTACATTATATGATGCTCACACTCACAATAGAATTCAATCCCTTTTATTTAAAACTCTGGTCTAAATTCTAGACCTTGACCTTGTGTATTCATGTGGTATTAGTTTGCGGGTGTTGCTTGCAGCTAAATCTTGTGCATGAGATCAAGGGGTGGCTGCCAAGCACTGACCACCACCACCTGGTGCTTTCCATCAGCTGCGCCCCAGGAGAGGGAGTCAACTGAAGTAACGTTAGACTACATAAAGGCTTTACATTTATCTGCAGAAAAGTTAATCACCATCATTCGTCAATGAAACAGAAAAATTACTAACATGGGAAATTATTATAATATAATGTGGTTAATGAATCCATCAATCATCTATAAAATAGATGGGCAGAAAACAATAAAAACCTATCCTTGAATTTGAATCATTCGCGTATTATCATAAGATATTCAGGGAAAAGAATAGTTAACTTGGGTGGTTTTCTTCATACTATAGCTCAGTAACTTTTGTAAATACACCAGATATTACTTAAATGCAGATCAGACTTTCAGATGAGGTAGATCCATCCATGTCAATGGTAAAGAATTCTTGAAAAGAATCAAGTGGTTGATCATCTAGTTGCTCTTTGAGTAAAATACTACTTCAACAAATAAGAACTCAAACTCTGTTCATGATGTTTTGGCTAATCCTGCTACCAAACAACGAACAAGGAAATCAATGCCAGTAAATCCACAACCTTCTTTGTGGAGGTGACAAAACAAAATGTTTTGTGGTAATCTTTTGTCATAAAAGGGAGACGTGTCACCAGTATCGCTTTCGTGTTATATAGCCAATAATAATTCAATGATAATAATAATGTAGTAGAAATGTTTTTATATCCATGTTACCTTGTGAAACATTAATTTATGATACATTAACTTGTCTCATGAGTATTACTCTAATTCGGTGCAACAATTAATGATAAAAAGTCCAAACAATTACACAACACTGAATGGAATATGGTTTTTTTTCTTAACTTAACCTTTAAAGAATAGATTTCTGTTTTGTTTTGGTTTCAAAAAAACTTTACACTTCACAATACTTCACAATATTGTATTTGATCTACTTCCATTCTCCTTTTTATTTTATTTTTTGATTGAAAATACTTGAGCAAAGCCTTCAAGTGCCCAAAAAACACTAAGAAGGCAATACAAAAAAAGAGAATAAAATTGGTCTCATACAAAGAGTGGATGACCACAATCATTTCCTTGATATCAACAAGTAACGTTTTCACTAGATATTTGAAATACATTTAGTTCTGACCATTTTGAATGATTTTTCAATCATACCAATAAAAAGTAACGATTGCACATTTTATTATTTGTTAGTGGTATATCAGCTGTAAAGAATGGCTTACCACTTTCCCATTATGAGTAAGTCGTTGCTCTCTGACAGGCAGGTTTGTCTCCTCGTAGAGAATCTGTTTGACGTCTTGGACCGACGTGCAGGGAGAGAGCTGGTAGGACCTTGAGCCAATGTACTCATGACAAACTTTCACCCATGCCAGCCTGAAATTACAGACACGGATTTTGTTTGAGGTTTGAATAAAATCTTGGGTGGTTGTTGATTTTTTGATATGATCATTATGTTTCCAATATTGACAGAGACATTTCTTCTTTCAATCATTTTTACCTTCATTTGATAAGGAAAAACTCACTACTTACTACTGTGATGCCCTAATTACACGGTTGGTAATAGTATACATATTCTTTAGTGTGAAAAAAGACAAAAAAACAAGATAAGATTTTACCAAAACTACTGTAATTTTGGTATCCGGACCCACAACAGGATACATGGTTTTTTAAAATGGATGAAAATGTTGTGCTGCTGCTTGAGTGAATGCGTTTGATTGAATAATGTATGAAGAATCAGTAAAGAAACTGTTGTTGTTTGTTCTCTGCAAAATCTTTAATCGAAATGTCTTTAAATGGATTCCATTTCCACTTATTTAGAATCATTTGCTAAATGTGATCTAAACGAAGACATGAAGGACTTCCTTATACTCCTTATTCATTAACGTTTAGGATAAGGAGAAACATGAGAATGGACACCTCACCAGGTCCATCTGCTCACAGGTCCATTAGTGACATTTAGACATCTGTATTTTGCTCTACAGTTTTAGTTCAATAACGCGTCAATAGAAATCACAGCCTTTTTTCAATCACATGCTGCAGACCGATAGACTAGCCTAAAAATCTTTAAAAACTTTGATGGATTCCATCCTCAAGAGAGTTGTTCTATTTCCTATCATACCGCTGTCATCTTGTTGCTGGTCATCTCTGACATATACAATGGCAACCGATCGCTCTAATATGAACAAAGCTGCTATTTAGGAAGTTTTTCGTATGTGAGGCAAGATAGCTGGTCAATACTTTGGCATTATTAAAGCACAATTTTATTGCTTAGTCAGCAGCAGGGCACTATACCCATGATGCCAACTCAAACTGAGGGCATTCACTGAAGATGGACAAAGGTGTGACAGCCAATAGGGCACGCTTAAAAAAAAAACCCAGATACTAAAGACAACTGGACCAATATTTTAAGTGCGCCGATGCATACATACTGATAGATTGTAGTAGTGGGGCCGGATAGTGTTATTTCTGTCACAGTTGAAAGAAAATAAAGTCAACCTCTATTGTATATACTATTTATCAGCTGTCAATTCACCACATATTAAGGTTTGTTTAAACAAATTCACTACAGTTTCAAAATTATTGAGCCTAATGAATAATATCCATCATTAGAATAAATAAGAGAATTGCAGATCAGAAATTATGAAAATACTCTTCCAACCTTCACTAACTTATTGAAGCAGTAAGGTTCCAAAGTTTTATTTGATCACGGCCCAAATTTATATGAAAACTCCATGTCAAAACTCCAAGATTTATACCTGAACTAAAAGCACAAGAGATGTGTAAAAAATTGGGGTTCAGTTCTTTGGAGAAATCAGGCAAAACTGTAACTTTTTTGTTCAAATCAAGGAAGAGGCCATCTCACCATCAGGGAGGTGTCAGACGTCTATTGGGTGTCACTAGACATTCCAAAAGGATAAATATTCCAAGCAAATCTTCATGTCCAGGACAAGATCTGGAACATTCTAAGTGGACTTGAATCCATCCATTTAATTCTACTTCCTGGTGTGGATTTGGGTCAAGCAGGATATTGCAAACCTCCTTCTCCCCAGGAATGCTCTCCAGGTTATACTGGAGAATCGCAGTACTTTCCAGGGCCCGATGAGACATGTAATATCTCAAGCATAATCTGAGTCTAACGTCGGTTGTCCTCCCAATTGGATGCAACTGAAGAACCTCTGAAGGGAGGAGCCCTGCAGGCCGAATTCTCCTCAACTGGCTCCATTTAGACACAAAAGAGCAGTGATTTTGGTGATGATCTGACTGGAATTTAGCAGCGTGTAGAAGGAAAGATGCAGCTGAAATTAGCCTCCTAACTTAATTCCTACAAACATCTCTGGTAGGATTTGATGAAGGCAATTTGAGCACGTAAAGCCAGGGAAAATTACAAACTTGAGTCCTTAGAGTCTAAGGCCTAGACCATGAGGAATGGGGCAATATTTATCTGGAATGCTACCAGAAACTGGTATCTGGCTATACATCATGTTTGCAGCAGTTCATTGAAGCAAAAGGGTTTATAGTAAGCAGTAGAGTAGCGTGTCATTAAGGGGTTGAATAATGTTGAGACTGTAGTACTCGGTAAAAGTTGTGAAATATTTGACATTAAACTTACCATGGGTCTGGACAGTGTGCCATCTCGTTGTTCTTCTGTGTCCAAACACATACAGAGTCATTGGACTATCTTCTGCACTGTGCGCATGAGCACTCCATCCGGAAAACGGCTGTCGCGAGACATGAGAACCGTTATTCTCCCAAAACAACAGCCTCTCCAGTGTGAAACATATAAACCGACCTTCGTTTAGTGATATAATTAGACATATTCAATTAACGTGTTGTTGTGGCTGTGGATAAGAAGCTGTTAACAATTGAGCTGTCGGTGCCGGGTGATTTGTTTATTGTGTTCATTATCCCTTTATCCCAACTCACTTGGATTCCAGCGCACGCCGTTGATAGTCCTCGTACGCATTTCTCTTCTGATTGTGCTCCTGGAAATAATGACAATATCAACAATGGTTATCTCTCTCCATCTGCATCCTGACTCCTTCAAAGGCGATGTTCTAATAATAAAGATTACACCGCGCGTCAGTGTAGGGAGCGCAGGGATTCGGGGGACGAACCAAGATGATTCACTCCAAACTACTTCCGTGTCGCCTTAAATCTTACCGGCTACTGTCGGCTGTCTCAACAATTTCGTTTAGGGTAAGATGTAATCTATAATCTAAATTAATCATTATGTATGTTCGTCTAAGGGCTTATTTTGCATTTTATAAGCCTTTTTCTTTTTCTTTTAAACAAAAAAAGGCCAGTGAGACGAAATATTTGATTTGCGCCTGCGTACTGGGTCCTTATGATATCGCTCTTAAATTCATTTATCTTTCAAGTATTGTTTCAGAACTGGAGTATGCGGACACCTATGGATTGTTAGGGGGTAGTGTAGGGCGTATGGGAGGTTTTTCTAAAATGTTATTTAAAAAAATATCACTCATGCATGCAAAGAGAAAAAAAGAGAATTTAATTATGTTCACTGTGAACAGGGAGTTTGGATACTGTATGATGGATTAAAATCAAAAAAACATCTAGGTTAGTATCAGCGTTACATGAATCACAGAGAAAGAAGGGAAAAATGAAAACAGAGGCTAGAAAAATCTTGCTGTTACTGGATTTAATTGCATCTACAATGATGTTTGACTTTTATTGCATGGTGCCAAACATTGGGACAAGCTGAAATTACTCCATTGTTTATTTATTTAGTAATATTGACTTCAATTTGGAGTCATATTGCACTGCCTGATTCATTTTCACCCTCCTATTGGATAATAAAAAATAATAATAATAAATCCTTTATTTGTCACAACCAGCCATTACAACATAGTGAAATTCTTTCTCTGCGTTTAACCCATCCCTGAGGGAGCGGCGGGGAGCCCCCTAGGGGCACCCGGGGATTTAGGACCACAGGGTCCTGCTAAAGGACCCCATGACATGTAGACTCTGGTGGGACTTGAACCGGCCACCTTCTGATTATTGTGCTCTACCCACTGAGCTACACCCATTTTTGTTCTCCATTAACCTTTGATGGAATTTTAGATTAATACAATAAGCTTAATAAGTGACATTTTAATTGTTATAGTAAGACTCCTGTTAATGCTCTTGAAGGTCATTATATATTTTTGAACTAAAGTTTTGATTCAAAATGATTATGTAAATTGTTATGTAAATTATGATGAATTGTGAAAAGGAATATGACACGCAGACACAATAGCTTGGGTTAGAGTTTTAAAATAGCAGGCAGAAGATTAATCCTTTTAACAATTATTGGACAAATATTATCAATTATTAATGCCTAGTGATAAAAGTTAAAGTAATATAATTATACATTCATAGGAATTTTTTCTTCACGGTTTTACTATGATTTTATCATTCTTAATTTTTATATTTTTTATGTATGTATTGATCAGACTAAATTTATTCATTTTCATTGATTATTGACATTAAAGTTCCAACTATACTCATATTTTTCTGTCCACAGCAATTAGTCCCCGGGCCTAATTGTATTGTACTTTAATAAGTTACCTGTGTAGATACCGCTCCAAGCTGTTAAGTGTAATAATGTAGTAACACTAAAATAAAGGCAATTTTTAAATAGTCATATATTGTTGCACCTTCTTTTCTTTCATTAGCCTAAGTGGCAGGTGAACTCGGAATAAAATTGATTGTCTAATTACAATGGCATCTGTTATTTTGTCTTCAAAGTTGATTTGTCAAAAGCAGGACAAATGGGGCAGCATAAGGATTTAGAAACTTTGAAAAGGGCCACATTGTGATTGCTAGATTACTGCTCTAGTAAAAGCTCTCCAAAACTACAGGACTTGTTGGGTGTTCAAGGTAAATACCTACCAAAGTGGTTGAAGTAAAGACAACTGATGATCAGAGCCCCCGATGCTCATTGTTCCCTCAGAGATGACGGTCAGAACACAAAGTGACATCACATATCTGTTTTAGGACCTACACCAAATTAGTCAGGTATTTTTTTCTATGTTATGGCTTATAAGTGTATTTGTAAAGTGGATGGGGGCTGGGGCATCCCATCATTCAAGGATCATCATTGACTGCAGTAAAAGGGAACGCAGCAACTTTGTCGGGTAGAATCAGTGGCTGCGAGGACGATCCCCCAAAAGCTGGGCAGTTACATTTTAAATATTGGACAAAATATTATAAAATCCATGTAATTCCATCTGGGTAGCCATGCATGAACTACAATTATTTTGGTATGGTGCAGTAAACTACAATTATTTGGTATGGTCCCCCCCCAAAAAAAACAAAAAGATCCATCACTGGAGTCCGACAGAAAACAAAATATATACCTAATAATTTATTATAAACTTATGACTTAATTTCTGACATACAAATTAAGATATTGTCGACTTCCAACATATTGAAATATAGACTTAACTCATCATCATCCAGGCATGCATACAATAAACAATCTAGAGGCCGGTCATAGACTGATCCACAGAGTAATCCCACCCAACGATGCGTCAAATTTACAAGAATGCAACGGTGGCGTGATCCCATCACCATGTTAGGGACTTCTCAGGGAAAAAAAATACATGCTTCAAATATTGTTCAGGTTAAAAAAGAAAAATACTTCCTCATGCCTACTTGAGTCTTAGAGCCGCATTGAGGAGGAAGATACTCACGTTAGGAAACCAGCAGCAGCATCAGTGCAGCACCTCCGTCCGGTCCCCCGTACTGCAGCGGACCTATCTAATCCCGTCAAAATGATTACACGGTTAGATTGATGACCAGCTTGAACACTCAAGGATTGGTAGTTTGAGTGGACCGGCCCTAGGAGGACATTTCTGAGTTGTGGACACCTCTGAATAGCCTCATACTGCAGGGTTTATCGCAGGTCTCTTAAAGGGATAGTATCAGTAAAACTCATACGGGTCACAAAACAACAGCAGATATAGAATCCAATAGAATAGAATAGAATAGAACACTTGCAGTGGCGTATTAAATAATAACCCATATAATGGTATATATCATGATAACCTATTTTATTTAGAAAGCCAATTCCAGATATTTTAAACAAGCAGAAAATACTGAGAACTGACTTAGAGGACAGATTCAATCAGTCAGTTAAAGTCCTGAAGTTTTCTCTAACAGCTCTTGATAACTGCATATCTGAGAAAAATCTTCAAAACATAAGAGTTGCAGGATTTGCTCATCCTGTCTATATGTGTTTTGTGGATTTGGAGAGGGCCTATGACCATGTCCCTGAGGGATTCCTCTCAGGCGTACAGGGGACCTGTGGCATATTGGGGCCATTACTGTTAACCACCATATAACCAAAGTGACAGTTGTTTCCATGTCCCCAGCAAAACATCAGACACTCCAGTTCTTCAAAACGTTTACACTTGACCAAAGTTGCCGCTTCTCCAATTCTGTTCTCTATATTCATTCATAGAATCTCGGGATGCTGTCCGGGCGACGAGAGGATCCAGTTTGGAGAACTTAGTGCATCTGTGTTGGTTGTAGGTGATGTGGCTCTGTTGGCTCTGTTGACATGCATAAACAGTTGAAGACATGTCAGCTAAGCAAATAATTAAAAACGTGAGGTTGAAGTACCAGAGATCAAATACTTTTATGTTGAACTTGAGTAGAGATTCACGTGTCTGTATTTGAGTACTTTTTTAACTTTACATTTACTTTACATTAACATTTTAACACACATATCCAAGTTCTGTACCCCTTACAGTTACAGTAAAAGTCTGACTGGATTATTTTTATTTTGCATTATAGCAGACTTTACTGACATCAAGGCTGATTTCCATCTAAATGGAAGGGACAATCACACATAGAAGGGGAAACAACTTGGTGTATTGGTCCATGGGTGCATATCAGACAGGGCAGACAGAACAAACATCAAGATAGACTTTACTGTCACCAAGGAAATTTATCCTGGACACATACAGAAACTGCTCTTAAAAATACACAAATAACACGCATACAATACATATAAAAAAAGACTGTATTCAGTCGGCTTGCATATTCTCAGAAAAAAACGCTCTCATATAAAAAAATGCAAATTGCATTCTGCCCATGTACAACACACACGCAGGCAGAATAGTAACAATAAGAATTGAAGGAATAAAGCAACCTGCGTTTACATTGGATCATAAAGTGCAGAGTGTAAAATTAAAACCAACAAGAGCAGCAGTTACAGGGGATCAGCTTTGGCTAGCTTGTTATTTAGGGCTTTGATAAACAGGGGGACAAATAAGCGATGTAAAACACACAAGAGAAAGGAGACCAAACAAAGACAAAATGTGAGTATAACATTTAATTCGTCCACTAGTGTTGATCCTTTTCAGTGATCACAGGCCTGATGGGTTACAGATAACAGTCCTTTTTTCCCCCCATAATAACCAGTATTCCAGCTTTTATCCATCTGAGATGTGTTCTTGGAAACAACTACAGCTAAAGGGAGAGCGCTAATTTAGTTCAACACATGACAAAAATGCTGATTAGACTCTCTCCCTGACCCCATTCCTTGAACCACACTGACTATCTCCCTCCGATTTACTGATTGATTTAACCAACAAGCTCTGCCATAGTGTGTAAGAGACTTGAAACTTAAATATAGGAGATCACTATAGATGACATCATGATAAAAAATTAGATATAAAAGGATAGCAGAGGTAAGACAGTATACTACTAATGTGTGTGTGAATGAGAGGACATGGAGATGTGGTGATGATGCAAGAGTCTAGGAGGCGAAGCTAGATGGGTTCAGTATTTGGGGTTGGCGGTGCAGGGAAAGGGGGGGTGGGTGGGGGGGTTGATAGTGAGGTGAGGAAGAGTGTGTGGATAGGGTGGAATGTATGGAGAACAGTCTCAGGAGTGATTTCCGACAGGAAAGAGTGAACGGGAAGGTGCATGAGAGGATAGTGAGACCAACTATGATGTATGGATTGGAGATGGTGATGATACCAACAGGTAGAAAGCAGAGGTGGAGGTGGCGGAGCTGAGAATGCTGCTCTTAGAAATACAGAAATAACATGCATATAATACATATAAAAAAAGACTGTATTCAGTTGGCTTGCATTTTCTCAGAATGAGGTCATTAGAAGAGGGGTGCATGTTGGATGGATTTATGAAAAGGTAAGGAAGGAACCATTAAGGTAAGGACACATCCAGAGGAGATATGCAGGATACATAAGAAAAAGAAGAGAAGGGAATGATAAAATTACTCAGTTATACTTCAAAGCTGACTGTCGTATCAAGAAATAAAAATCCACTCATATGCAATTACACCAATCCGACAGTAGATGGAGACAACAGCAAAATGTTAATGGCTCTCATTCTGGAATCCCTCACAAAGATGTACTGCCTCAGAGTAGAAACGAGGACAGTCTGAACATTAAATAAGGAACAATTTTATTTACAAGGGAGAACTACGGTCTGATTTACTCGGAAAGAACACAGTTGTTGAAAGACAAGAGACTTAGAGCATAGCAACAATTACAATAATATCAGAGATTGAATGCTGCATTAAATACATTAATCAATTTGAATATTAACATTCTACATATATGAAGAAAATAATAGCTCATTGTATTTACAAAGTGGACATTGATTTCCTGGAACTCAGACGCAACATGTCCAGACATGTACAGTAATTGGCCACATTTGCTGCCACGCTGAACTTTTGTCCTTTATGACTTTGCCTTGGATCACACACGCACAGACACGCACACACACACAGAGAAACGCACACACACACACACACACACTTATACAAAAAAACACACACACACACACACAAACACACACTAGTTTGCACACAGTGTATTTTATGATCATATGTTCACGGAATTTGTTAAATCAGTTAGAGCTCTATTTACCACAATCTTGACAAATCGTCTGTCACATCAAGCCCCTTTTCTAGAATCTACCGATATTTGTCAGGGAAAAAATGTTTGAATAGAGGGAGTTTACATTATTCCAACAAACCAGTGAATAATATATTGACTAGAATATTTTATTCATAAATTAAGCCAAAGGTTTTCGTTGCTTCGGTGGTTAGGTAGTGATATTGATTTTGTTTATTTTGAGATACATAAGTGGCCTGGCAGAGGAGACCTTCGTATAAACACTGGATCACCAGTAAGTTGAACGCTGGTACTGCCCAGCAGAACAAGTCATCTGAAGTTCAGCCAATCCGGGAGCAGAACAGTGATGTAGTGACAGAGATGAAAGGTTCCCCAATTAACTTCATGTAAACAAACACCAAATATACAAGAGGGTTCCAAACCACTAGTTTTTATCAGTGGTAGAAAGGAAACCCCAGGTCTCTGGTCTAAGTAATGAAGACTGAAAATGTAAAAATCTTCCTCAAAATTGTTCATAAAAGCTAAAAAACTATTAGTAAATAAAATATGCATGAAAGTAAAACCAGAAAGTGTAACCATTATGCAGAAAAGTCAATTCCACTGTATTGTTTATTATTATCATCTTCTTCTTGTCACTGCTCGAAATTAGCGATTATCTCGGCCATTTTTCAAATCTACATTGTTGAACTGGCAGTTTTGACATCGGATGAACTTCCTG
The DNA here is from genome assembly GCA_037951165.1 of Lophius americanus. NCBI lineage: Eukaryota > Metazoa > Chordata > Actinopteri > Lophiiformes > Lophiidae > Lophius > Lophius americanus. The sequence continues at coordinate 306,053 of JBBDHG010000090.1, read as the reverse complement.
ATGTAAACCCATCCCCAATTATCAAGGCTTGGGGCCGGTACCACCGGTTCACTGGCTTGTGTACCCCCTCTTATTACATTATTAACATATAATTAATGATTAATCAATGTGGACATTTCTAGAATATTACAAATGATAGAGGTTAAACCAATTTTTGTGTTTTTATGCCTTAATTGCTTGTTATCGCTATTGTATTTTTACATAATTATAATCTACAAAGTAACTAAAGTTGGACAGATTTAAGAAAAAACTTAACTTCCTGTGAACCATTGTGTGTTTGATTTAGAATAAATTTCTCCTGATGGCGTATCCATCGTAAGTTTGACTTATTTTGTTGAATTGTAGGCTCTAACATCAGGGAATTCATCTAGGTGTGAATATGTAAATCAAAAGTGTCTCCTACTGTTGTTAAATGCTGGGTGGACGGGAGGAATGTTGTTTGTTTTGTGCAGCAGTTCCATTAGTTTATAATAAAGTCGCTGATAATGTGAATACGCAAAGAAAGCACACATGATTGAAAATTGTCTTGTATAATTAGTAGGCTATATAGTCTGTTAACTGCCTGACATCAGGATAGAGCTGAGATTTAACTTGTAAATGAAATTTATTTGGTACAACATGGCTGGTAATGAAAAAGCTGAAAGACAGGGGTAACTCTAGTTTTGTTTGTTTTACACTTAATAAACCAGCGTAGTGTATCGCTTCATCAACTCTCAAGACAAACCAACCAAATGTTGTTATTGTTATTGATTTCAATTTGATGAAGCAAGACAAGGTGCGATTCTAACAAAGGACAATTACATAATATTAAACTGGATAATCAGACCGGACGATGAAACCTCTGGTCAGTGATGATACATCTCTGCCTGCCAAACAAACTCATGTTTTCTCAATTTCCAAACTCCGTTCTTCACTCACCTTGAGTGATGCTGAAAAGCTGGTTCACGCGTTCGTCTCCTCCAGACTGGATTACTGTAACACACTCCTCATCGGGATCCCTGATAAAAGTCTTCAAAGACTTCAGTATGTTCAAAACAGTGCTGCAGGGATCATGATGAGAGTTCGTAAACACGAACACATCAACCCCGGTCTTCATTCCCTTCATTGGCTTCCCATCTCCAACAGGATTGATTATAAGATCTCTCTCCTCACTCACCAGTGCATCCATGGTAACGCACCCCCCTACCTGAAAGAACTACTCACCCCACTAACCTCAACACGATCCCTCCGTTCTGCCCACTCATACCGCCTCGTCCTTCTCCGGACTAAGCTCAGCACCATGGGTGATCGGGCCTTCTGTTCTGCTGCCCCTCGTCTGTGGAATGCCCTCCCTGACCATCTGAGGGCTCCACAGACGACTGACACATTTAAAAAAGGACTTAAAACTTTCCTTTTTAGTAGAACCTATAACTTTAATTAACATTGCTGCTTTTTGGTCAGGTTTTTATGGATGAATCTGCATCTAGCTTTGATGACAATTTGTTAGCTAACGTTCAATATCTATGTCAAATGTTGGCTTTCTTGTTCTAAGCTGACAGGCTTAGCTGCTTTTACACTCTTTTTGCGGCTCTATTGTGCCTCTCCCTCTCTGTACAAACATTACAATGTCTTAATGGGGTTGTTGGTGTTCGGCCTGAAAACATAGAACAGTTAGAATGGGTTCCAGTGTGTAGTCTGTTACAAAACACAACTGTTTCTATATCTGTGTAAACTATCAAAAGGCAATTCATATTAGCAATATTAAATTAGATATTTAAATATGCATTACTTATTGAAATAATGCCCCGATGTCAACCAACATTATTTCATTTACCGTTTGTAAGTTGCATCGACTGAGGAACAGTTCAAAATAGCAGCACTCATATATAAATCATATCTAATTTGATGATGTAGTGATACCAGTTGGATAACAAAACCATTTCAGGAATCCGGTTACATTGAGGTTGCGTCTGAAATGACAGGGTAATTAAATCTGTGTTCAAAGATGCATACATATGTCATACCTTTAACATGACACTCTACCACAATTGAAGTTGAACCATTCCACAAACTTAAACTCATCAAAGTGAAGTTACCTCATAAGTTAACATTGGTGAGATAATGACAAATTCAATAAAATAGAAAAAAAAATGTGTGATGTGTCTTTACTGCATCACGGAGGATTAGATTTGTATATAAAGCCATTACAATTAGATTTTTATTCTTCTTCATTAACTATGTGTGACTAACTTAATCTAGTGGACCAGTGTGCTTACACAAAATACACAAATAGGAGTGTGTGCAGGATTTTATAAACAACCAACTCAAACTGTGAGACTAGATTATTTAAACTGAGTCACTGAGTTAAGTGACACAACCAGAGGCATCTCCGAGCTCACAGTAGGGCCATGCTGTGCATGGAGACTGAATTATTTTATTTTCCAAATTCCGTGATGAAGTCTAAACATCCTTTGTTGCAGTCTAGTCTCCATGTTTTGAGCTGTGTGCCTAATATATTTTGCTTTTTGTTTATCTTTCAATAGATGTCCTGCTTCATCAACATAGACCAAGGATAACACTCTAGTTAACCAGGCAGTAGGCCAACTAATGTAGCAAGAGAACTGGGAACTTAGGCTACTTCAAGATGCTTTTTCTAAGTTTGAGGTGACGCATCCAGACACGTCATTGGTCGATTTAACTCATGAGCTTTTGGGAAATGCTCTCGAACTTTTGTAGTGTTGATGGATAGTGCAATAATAGCGATATAAGGAATTTATTCTTCAAAGTAATCCATCCATTTCACAAATGTAACTGTATTCTGAACAAAATGCAGTGACTCGTATTTTGTATTCTTAATAAGTAACGCTGTTATGTGTTCTGTTACACCCAAACACTGTGCATAACCTTGGTGTTTATGGACAGGTAGGATATGACAGAATTTGCTCAGAAACTCTGTTAACTACTGCATCAACATTAGATTAAAACACCCCAAGTTAAATGTTATTCTACATATTTGCTTTGCTGCTAGATAGCAGATGTACCCATAAGGTGGCAAAAAACATTTTTTATTTTGATCCGAAAGGAATTTGGCTACAAAATACCACCAAAGTCCACTAGGGCGAGCCAAATACACACTCTACTACTTATGGCTGACATAAGCCAAGGGTTTCATTGACATAAAGCATTGTGCAAAATAAATAAAAAATAGTAGAAGGTGTGTAGAGGCTCCATTAAGGATCTTTGGTCAAGAAGAGTTCAGTAATGAATTTAAAATAAAAAAGTTGTTTCAGTTGCTCCTGATTCACTGAAATCACACAGCCGGTGCCGGTTCCTGATAAACTGATCACAGATCAGACACACGCGCTTCAGATCATAAAACCACCCCCACCACATTCTCTCTCTCTCTCTCTCTCTCTCTCTCTCTCTCTCTCTCGCTCTCTCTCCCCGCCTTTGATGTGAGGAGCCCTTCGGTCTGCTGCTCGGTGTTCAGCTGAGGCTGACATGGTGAACGGACCGGTGCGGGAAACAGCCCACACCTCACACCGGTCTGCCTGAGACTTTACCTACCGACCCCGTGACTCCGAGGTTCTTTAGAGCAGGTAAGACGAGCTTCCACACCACGAGCCTTTGGTCAGTGGCAGATTCCAGGGGAATACATGTCTGTTATCAGTCACGTCGTATTAACGACGCAGTAAACGGACTAGAAAGTCGCTCCAAAGTCAGTCTTTCCCAATTGTTCGGATATTTTAGTTCAGTTTTTTGGTCAGGGATGTAACTTGCTGATAATATTTGAGATATTATATGTAAAAAGATTTATAAACTGAGGTTCAGAGTTATAGGACATTAATTACATATTTAGCTCGCACGTGCACAGTTACTGTTTGATTTGTGAGTCTGCTTAATTTTCAGTCATATAGAAATCATAGATCTGACACTTCCCTTTTTGATTTAAGGTTGTACGTTTTATCGTATTCCTCTTTGTATGACAAGATAAGGCATATTGATAGCAGTGGTGGACAGTTATTAAGTTGATTTACTTAAGTCCTTAACTTAGGTATGGATCTAAGTTACATGCTCATATTGTATATGCATATATACTATCATTAGTATTATTCATACTGTAGCTCAGACACATTTCGGGGAGGAATATTATACATTCAAGTCCACTGCATTGGTCTGACAGCTGTTCTAGTTACGTTTCTAATTAAAATTCTTCATACAAAAGCATGTATTTCCATATGTGTTGTGTGTAACTGAATGATGAAGCGTTTTTTTTTATGTGATAACAAAATTCTCCTATTTTTGAGAAGTTGAGGATTTCACAGCTTAACGGCTCTCTGCAGGACAGAGATGCTATAAACAATCTTTGATAATTTTATAGAATTAACTACTCAACAGCAGATAGTGCAATTTGATTACTTCAGCCTTTAACATCTAAAACAGTAAAATATATTATAAATCAACACATCAATGTAATATGAATCCATAAAACATCATATTTTTGTAACACAGAGAGGAAACATATTTTTTGCCATGTAATCCTTTAAAAGAGTCTGTTATTAATACTTTTACTGATATTAAAGGTCTGAATATTTCTGTTGGATAAATCTTCATTGTTGTAATATTGATTTTTACAATGACCTTAATAAGTATGAATTAATTATATTCATAATTTAAAAAAAAATCACTTCAGACCCCACCAAGTATATTTTATTATTAGTAATGATATAATTAAAATTTATGTTATATGTAAAAAATATAGATTTTGTGTCTTTTTGTGAGTTGCAGGTAATAAGTGGCTCAACAAAATGGTCTGGATGCTTCATCATAGCTTCTCACTTCTACTAGCGGGGCATGTCATATTCTCAAGTCTGGTAAGTGGCTCACCAAATACTCGATTTTTGATACAAACAAGTGAGAGCTTGCAGTGGTTCTGATTTGCCCATAAACTTTCATTAGCCCAAAATGATTTGCTAGTCAGTTGACGGCTTTTGAATAATTTTATAAATAATTTATATAAAGATAGAGAGAAATGTGAAATTCCTGAACCATACAATTCTATTTTTTTCTTTTTTATTTGAGTGGGAAACTTGACATAATAAAGTATTTGAACGTACAACATCTTTTAGGTTCATTTTCTAGTTTTTTTCCAAAGCTATCAAGTGCATTTCTCTCCTCTATAACAACCAAGCAAACTTAAACCTTTGAGGGCTATCAACTGCAGAGCCCACCACCTCTTGGCACAATCTGCACTGCATGCCAGTGTATGTAAGTCCTTACTTGACACTGAAGATGCTGAGGTTTATTTTTCCCTTATGCAACGCACCGTCCTGATGGGATTAGCTATGTAGTCTTGTTAAGCCCTCCACTTTTGTTTTTGACTTTGATTCTATCACTCTAACCATGCCGTTTCAGCAAAGGGCTCCTTAGAGTTTCATCTCATCTCATTCCAACAGTATGAGACTTGTTTTCAAGATGAATCCAAGGCGGGGCTTGATCCCCCTTAAACTATTATAAAACATCATCATGAAAAGCTCTGCTTTCTCTGTTATGGATAATAGTGGTGATGAAATACAGGAATTTCTAACTTTCACTAAATGACTGTCCCTCTCAGATTCCTGTGGGGGCTGAGGAGGAGACCAGAGAATGCAAAGAACAGGAGTACAAGGACCGGTTTGGGAACTGTAAACCCTGCAAGCAGTGCGATGCAGGACAGGAGCTATCTAAGGTTAGAACAAAACTGTTATTTCACTGTTTATTGATTTTATTATCTCCATTTCTCCATATGTCCATTTCGGAATTATCAGTTATTGAATTAACTGACAAAGTAACTTTCAAAGGAAATATCTGTCTGAACTGGGCTTCACTTTGGAGCATTTTTCACCTGGCCACTTAAAGGTACAAAATATTTTCTCTTGCCTGCTTAGGAAAAGGAAGGTGTAATAACACAAGGGAGCCATTACGGGTCGCTTGAATGTTGAATCAGTTTATTGCTGTGATGGAAAAAAACAGCAGCTTGAAAAGAATCAACATCACTGTCTAGAGGAGTGCTTACAGCCCAGGGACCCAACATTATTTATTACTTCCTCTCTTTCATGCAAAGAACAGCCAAGACACTATTAGCTTTTGTAGAACACCGACCTGTCTTTAATCAGTCACACCCATACTTTTGACCTTCTGCAGCTGAATGGCTTCCATTGTTTTTCCCCATCGCACCCTGTCCAACATATTGTCCTCACTGTTTGAAGCAAGCCATGCCTAAGCTTGCTGCTCTCTCGCCTGGGAGTACACTCTTTTCCACCACATTCGCCACAGGTTTTTGTGTGCTTTATACCGACAGGCTTCCATACTGTGAGGATTTCCTCTCTGGCAGCAGCTATGTGTGCAAGCATAGACAGTAATGGAAATACTCAATATCAAAACTTAAACTTAAAAAAATATATATATTTAGTTAGAAATAAATACATTTTAATAAGTAAATTTGCACCACATGAAGCTCTGCATAACATTATTACTTGATATAGTTGCATAATTATACCTGCACAGTTTGCTACTTATTAAACATTATAATTTAAGTCAGTAAAAGCCAGATTGGATAGGAATTTGTTGTTTTTTTCCTAGAGTGCAAATTGCACTAAAAGAATAGCAAACATTATAATTAGTACATGTATTCATGTATAGCCAAATCAAAACAATAGTTACCTCAAGGCACTTTCCAAAAAGGGCAGGTCTAGACTGTACTCTTCATTCTACAGAGACACAACAAATACTACATGAGCAATCACTTGGTGACAGTGATGTGGAAAACTGCCTTTTAAAAGACGGAAAAGTAGGAGCAGACCCCACTTTGAGGTGGGCTGCCATCTACCTTGAAAAAGAGAGAGAGGGAGAGACGGGATGTGAGGAACAGAGACACAGGGATATGTACAGTACCAACAACATTGATAGCTGTGAGTCAATTCAAGTTTGAACACATCAGAGAAGCTATGTTATAATCATCTAAATAGATACAGCATATACCCAGAGAAAAGGTAATCACTGTGTAATTGAACCCAACATCTCCACATGGCAGGGTCAGCAGTTGTTGTACATCTCTTGCAGGTTTCCAGCTCGTGGCCTGTCCCTACTGGTCCATGTGGTCTCAGGTCCTTTCCAAAAACAATAGAAATGATATGACCGAATACAATCCGCTTTTATACATTCCTTTCTCAGAGCCAGCTTTAATGTTTTTGTCATCAATAATTGAAGCCAATATAAGAGCAACGTGATTTTTATACTAGGTGGGGTCAGTACACAGAAAGCAGATTTCTGTATCAGCTGGAGAGTCCTTAGAGATCTACTGGGATTGACTGATAAAAGGGAATTATTGCCAGTCAGATGCAAAGAAATGCTCAAATTAATGTGTCTGGGTTATTTTACATAGAATGTACCTTCTTTTTTTTAAATGATATGCTGGTTTAACCCTCTGGTCTAACCCTCTCATACTGACAATGGTCACATCAGTATGAGAAACGTCTCTCATCCTAATGCACTGCAGTTTAACATGGCCAAAAAGTTAAAACAAAAAATGATGAATGGAGGATTTATTGAGCACCTCTCTTATTCACTTATTAACTTATCTTATTAACCCAGGTGACTGATGGGTTAATAAAATGATGTATCTGTGCATCTGGACCAGAAACAAGATGTTATTAGCGGGATACTTTTGCCCTCATAACTTCATTTTGAGTATATTGTAAAGTTGTACATCATTAAACATAATGGAAGCCTAGAGCAAACAATATTGTGCAAATAAAAACGCTGGTAAACGGACTTTAGGTACATTTACACTTCACTACATCTTTGAGTGCTGGTCACAAAAACTCTTTTTCACCCTTGACATCTGTTGCACACATGCATTTACGCTGAGCTGCCTTTAATCTTAGTGCACACAGACGTGCACTCTGTGGTTGGTAATACGCTTCAGTAGTCCTCGTGTTCCTCCGCCAGCTCAACAGGCATGAATGCTACTAGCCACCCTGGGGTCCTGGTTAATAATTGGCTGCCTCTTTCTTTCTCTGAAGGTAGTGGGATGTTGGCTCTCAGTAGAGTCCGAGCTCTGGTCTCACAGAGAGTTTCCCAGAGACACAACTTTTGATCTGAGCTCTGTGTAACCAGGACAATCTGCCCATACTCTGGAAGGCAGGAGGGAAGCAGACTTTTGGAGTCACTCTGTGCAGCTGCCATAGAGATCCTTGAGGAATGTGCCCCAGTTTGCTCTGGGAGTTTGCCTCTGGAAGCGGCTCTTAGGCAGCTGACAAACATCAATTAGCCCCTTCACACTAACTGTGGCTAAAAGAGCCACCCACACAGACGGAATGTCCATTAAAACAAGTTATTCTTTTCAGATGTACTTAATTCCAGGTTTCATTCATAGGAAGTTACTTAGTCTCTTGTGTAGTGTCAACTATAAAGGAAAAGGTTTGAATTGCTTTCCTGTGCGTGCTGGAAAAGTGCCAGTGGCAAAAAGGTTAGGAATAACTTCAACATCATGTATATGTCAGGAGTGTAAAAGTCCTTCAGCCACACTCCCTGTACAAATTACTTTTTGATGGTTCTAGCTAAAGAGATGGCTAGAGTGGCAAGTTGTGTACAAGTAGCAAAGTAGCTGTATTGTGTCCAAAGGGGCCTGACATTTAGACTAGGTTAAGTGTAAAAGAAACAACGAGCAAGAGTATGTTTGGTCCCAGACAGATTTTGCTTTCATTAACAGGCATTGTTTTCAAATTTGTTTCATTACCAGATCCTCTGACTGGTTGCCCCACTGTGATTCCCTGCTAATCTCAGAAATATCTCTGCGTCTGAACATGCTTCAAGTCCCATCCAGCTCTCCCCGTCACACCGCTGTTATGCTTGGCAGCCTCAGACTAGATCAAAAGATATGATTTGGAAATGGGATGTTAAGCATCTGATTTATGTGTGGCTCTGACTAGGATCACCTGTGTGGCTCTGAAATACCTCCAGTATTTCTGTATACTGCATACCCTTGTAGTTTTTTTCACCCACAGTCCAAAATGCAATATATGAACTGGATAAGCAGTTACGGATACTGAATGAATGAATGAATAATTGCTTTATCCCACATGCCGATTATCTATAACATTACATGGGATGTCAATATTACAATGATTATCTTGTTACAATACCACCTGTCAGTGGGTGGGATATGTTAGGAAATTAATATTTTGTCCATGAATTAAATGTATTGGAAGAAGGAAAAACAGGCTAGCCAAAGGATCTGGGCGACTTTGGGCTCACTAGTGATGGTAAAAGGAATGAGTCAGTGCATCTCCAAAAAAGTATGGGTCTTCTCGGGTGTCCCCACTCTGCGGTGGTAAGAATCTTCCAAAGAAGTGTAAAGAAGGAAAACCGGTGAACTGGTGACACTGGGCCGGAGCCCAAGGCCCATAAGCTATCACTAAATGTTACATTAATATTAATGTATGTATCAACCTGGGATCCCTGCTGCTGCCGCGGCCCGACCATGGAGCTGTTGGAGAACGTGGATTATAGCTGATATCTTTGCTGCTTTCCCCCGTCTGTATCTCTCCTCACCTGTGTCTCTCTCTCTCTCTCGCTCTCACTCTCTTTTTTTTCAAACCCGAACGGTCATGCCAGTAAGCCGTCCACCCTGAGTCTTGGATCTGCTCGAGATTTCTGCCCGTTAAAGGGCAGTTTTTTCTCGCCATTGTCGCCAAGTGCTTGCTCAAGGAGGAATTTGTTGGGTCCTGTAGATAATTATATAAAGAGTCTGGTCTAGACATGCTCTTTCTGGAAAGCACCTTGAGACAACTGTTGTTGTGAATTGGCGCTATATAAATAAAGATTGATTGATTGATTGATGTGTGTGGGTAGCAAAGGCTCACAGAGGAGCTACTGTAGCACAAATAACTGAAAAACTCATAACGGTTCTGAAAAAAAAGTGGCAAAAATCGGTGTTCCTTTACGTATAAACCTAAATATTCATGGCTAATATTATGGCTAATCAATGTACATTAAAAACTTATCTTTTTATATAATCCATGGTAATATACATGAACGTAACACTAAACTCTAACCTCAAAAGTACAAAAAAATTGAATATTGACTTTTTATTAAAAACAATGTTTTAAATGCAAGCAAGATTCAAACTAGGATTGTCTGCATAATAGTTGAGCTTTATGCCTCTAAGATACAGATGGTAGCCAACCAAAAAACAATTGATCACATGCCTTCAGCGGGTGTGGTCCTGCTCCTCTTGAACTTTAGTCTGTCTTAAAACAAACTATCATGACACGATTAATTATCTAACTGCCTGTCACATTTATTTATTAATTTGTACAGGTTGCAAATGAGCATAGCACAGTCTTTCAGCAGCTTAACCAGCGCGATGAGTGTAGAGTTTCAGCTCTGTTGAGCTTTGTTCGCTGGATAAAAGGAGAAAGAGGTCACTCCTCAATGATCTGCACTGCCTAGATCGGAGGGCCAGAAGTTGGCTGCATTCTACGTTTGTTCCAGTACTCTGACCTGCTCGTATCTATGTGGCATCAGCTCCTATGCTACCATTGGGTACCTCACAGGCGCAGTCTGTGCCAGTGTGATGGTGTTAGCAGGGGCAAATCGCCCACGGGCCCCTTCCTTCATGGAAAATTGGGTCACAGAACCCCTGTGATGTACCCAGCAATGGTTCTGCCTAAAGAGTTTCCTTGAGGACCACTTTCAGGATTACGTGAGAGTTGTCCAACCTCCTTTGGCCCAGTCTGAGCTTCATTCCGCTCGGACAGGCAAGATCACAGCTTGCAACAGTAGGTGGCCAATTCCTCTTTATTCTGCCTTTCCCCTCTTTATCACTCATCTGCCCCCCCCCCCCCCCCCCCCCATATTTTTTTTCTTACTCTTTCTCTCTCTTCCTTTCCCTCCCTCATCCCACCCCCATATCCACTGTTCCCTGTTATGCCCTGTTGGAAAGCAAAGCCTTATATGGAGAGTTCATAACAACAGCTGCAATAGTCCAGACTTCCCTTGTCCAGCTCGGCCAGGCTTGGCCCAAGGGTACAATGTCAGGCTCACATATGTTTGATTGGACGCACTGAAATCCTACTGCCTAGAAAACTGACTCTGCAGTGCGGACAATCACATCCTTGCCCATAATGTCCCCGTTTCTTTCTCACCAGCCTGCTTCCCCAAACACAACCCCCCTCTCAGACTCTTGTGCCCACATTCCAGCAGTGCTGCATGCCCGGGCAGTGAAATGGGACACGGGCGAGGAGAGAAGAGTAGAGAGAAGCTCTGTTTGAAGTTGGCCTTCACTTGAATGATATATGAGCACCCACCATCACCAACCCCACCCCATGTCTATCCTCCTGGCTTTGGATGGGTTTGTGTGGCAAAACTGCTGCTATGTAGCCGAAAATAAAAGATCAATGTATGATGTCATCCGTGCAGGGACTGTTTACTCTGTGTGGTGGACTATAATGTTAGCTGTCATGTATTTATCAGATTTGCATTGAGGTCACCTATCAAATCATTTGTAGTGATTTTTGTCTACATGCCTTATTTTTCATGCTCTTCTGAAAACTAATTTTCATAATTAGGATTTGTTAGGCTCAGGTGGAAATCATCAAAATGTGTCTCAACATTATATCAGTCAAACAGAAGTAGGAAGCTGGGCTTTTTAAGCGGACTTTCAGTTGCTGAACACAAAAAGAGTATTCATCTTATTTTCTCTATATACCGCTCCGTAATCCTTGCCCCCTTCCTAAATCGTTTCCTTTGCTTGCAGGCCTCTCAATCAACGGGACACTCACTGAGTCTGCTTGGAGAGGGAGCCGCACAAAAACATAGCAATAAACTAGCAATAATACAACAGTGGGTGTCCCCCGGGGTCTTTATTATTCAAATGCCAAGCCGTTTTGGGTCTTGCAGCGGAAGGCCGTTCATTCAGATTGAGAGAGTCAGGGAGATTATTGCCAGTGTAAAATGGACTTTCAAAGGAGGCAAGTCATTGTTCCCATGTGATCCCATGAGCCAAGATCATTCTTTAATTCCAGACCCCAAATAGTCCACATTCAAGCCCTCTTTTCACCAGCCGTACATCTCCCCTAAAGCACCAATCCCAACTCTTACCCAGTGTATCTCTCCTGTTAATCCCTCCAGGAATGTGGCTTTGGTTATGGAGAAGATGCCCGGTGTGCGCCCTGCCGGAGCAGTCGTTTCAAAGAGGACCGGAGCCTGCAGAAGTGCAAACCCTGCCTGGACTGTGGACTCATCAACCGCTTCCAGAAGGGCAACTGCTCCACCACAAGCAATGCGGTGTGTGGCGACTGTCTTCCGGGGTAAAAGATCCGACACATCAGCATCAAAATTAATTACTGCCCACAATCATAGTCATCCAAAGATGATACACGTAACACACTATTGACGGCCTTTGTGTATGTCTGTTTTCACAACAGTTTCTTTGAATATTCTGTTTTTAACAGGTATTACAGGAAGACCAAATTAAGCGGTTTCCAAGACATGGAGTGCATACCCTGTGGTGACCCTCCACCTCCATATGAGCCTCACTGTAAGCACCTATCTGGCTTTTTACCTATTCTACTTCAGTTTTGTTAAATGCCTTATGAATAGAGGATATTCAGCCCCAGTCCCAAAATAGGTGATGTCTAAAGATGAAGCAGTAGGGATACAATGGTCTAAAAGCAAACATCGCTAGCTACAGCACACCATTGAACTTCTGAACAACTCCAATTGAAACCAAGATTTAGGCTGCATTGCCACAACAAAACATGTACACACACAACATGCCAGCACAAGAGCCGACAGTGAGTAACCAGAACCACATCCTTTAAAGGGAGTATCGAAGCGCAGTTCATTCATTAAGTTTCACCGAGCCAAGAAACTAAGCTATATGAGCAAATAAATATTTACATGTACAGTCTGAGCAGTTTAAAAGCTTAAATGGATACCACTTACATGATGCTGAATTTGAAATGTTTGACATCAATAGCTCAGAAGATGCCACTCATTTCCCAACACTCAGTTTGGACTAAATTAGCAAATATCCTCAAACAAAACTTATATTAGTATGTCTAGAAAAAACCCAACATTTCAGCTTCAGGTTAAACACAGCATAATGTTAGCTGGTTCAGCTGTACAATGTATTTCCTTTTATACAGATCCACTATGAAAAAAGTCTACTTTTTTTGTTTTACAGTATGTTCCCAAAGCAATGCTCATATTTTAGCACAACACATTTCATAAGTAATAAACTACGACTTTAAGGTTTTCAGTTTCCACACAAAACCACAAGGTGAGTGAATTCATACCTTTGGTAGTTAAGTGTGACATCCTGACGGCAGCAGAGGTTACAGCTGTTTTGGAGGCTAGTTTTGGCAGCGTGACCATCAGAGCAGTCCGGGCCAGGGTTAGCACCCCTGTGTTAAATAAATGAAGACAGCTCTGAGATATCCGACCACTAAAGCAAGAACTTATGTGCCATTTTCTCAAAAACCTGAATGTCAAAAAAATATAACTTTATCACCCCATCCACTTCTATTCTTGTAATATAAAAATATAATTTTGAGTTTATATATTTGTGGAAATATGTTCTACAGGTAGCGTTACTGTTTGTATGAAGAGTGCTGGCCGTGGGATAATTTGCCTCCCTCTGTCTGCTCATTTGTCCATCCACGTCTTTCCTTTTTGATACTACAAGAGGCCAGAGAAACAAAATAGCCATTGTGTCTGATAACATAGCTGGTAGTTTGCTTCCACAGGGACTCTCAGCAGAGCATTTCCAAATGTTTGAAAGTCCTGTTCCCTCCAGTGTTATCTTGAGGAGGGTGGTGAAAACTTAAAAGGCAGATCATTCTAATAGGCCTAACTGGCCTGGGGCGGTGATGCAGCTGTGCAGGGGAGGCAGTCACCGTCTAGGGTGGACTGTAAATCATAAGAGGCCCCTCCTTTCTCCTCCTCCCTTTCCTCTCCCTTTATATTTCACTCTGTTCAAATAATTTATTGACAAAGAGTAGGAAAAATTGTTAGAATTTATAATTTTTGTAAAATCTTGATCTAATGAGTTGGAGAATCCAAATCAAATCCAACAAATCCCTGTCCTTACTGATAATTTGAATACTTCTTCATATAGAAAACATAAATTCTGTATTTGCACTTGGGATGTCCATGCTGACTGGCAAGATACAGGAAAATATTTTCGACTACAGTCGCCTCCCAACATCTCATAACAGAGCCTTTACATACTTATTCACTGAAGCCACTCAGTTACCACAACAAGGAAAGGACCGTTTACCCTCTTAATCAGGTTTGTCATGATATGATCAAACCACAACTTCACAGCATAATGATGTTTGATCTTGCCACATTACAAGAAGTAATGATATTGAAGTTTTACCACAAACACAAAAGCTTATGTGCCCATGGATTTTAGATTTTAAGAGTCATTCCAGTAGACATCCACACTTCATTTCAAAGAATGCGAAGGGCTGAAACAGGGCTGAAATATACAAGGTCACAGGCAACAAAACCTCCTTTAAATCCTATGAAAGCATTAATGTGTAGAATATATAGATTTTTCATATTTTTACTGACGTATATCAGTGGCTTGCTAGAGAGAGCTACTGTGAGCTGCACGGCAGTGTATTGGTCTAGAATAGCATTACCTCGAAAAAAGCCAAATATAGAGGGCTCATATACCGATGAGGTGGGTATAAAATGTCAAATGGACAAAATGATTTCTAGATCCAGATGTATTTTTATGCTCCTGCCAAAGGGGGCATATAGGGATCTCCCTTGACCCTCCGTCTGTACGTAATGGGGAATAGTCTGTCCACTTCTTTCATCAAATTCTTCGGGATGGAATTAAGTTGAATTTCACAAATGCTTTGCAGGGGCCCTACAGGTTTGTTTCTCATTACTATTCTTTCAACTTGCATAATTTTCAGGCACATTTTAACTAAATGTCTTTGGACAATTAGAATATCTCTATATTTATAATGTGAACTAAATTTTGAGTCACTTTAATGCATTCTTGTGGACTAAGGGAAGAAACCAGGATAGTGCAAATTACACACAAAGACGGCGGTCGGAATTTTAAGGATGACAGTGCAAACCACCACAACAACATGCTGCCATGCTAGGAACCAAAAAGAATAAAAAAGAAGTTCCTGCCTTCAGAAAAAAATGTGTCTGTACCTGCACACAGAAGAACGTCTTAGGATATTGACATGTTCATATTATTTTCTAATTATATTTCAGTGGAATTAACTGTTTTCTTCTCACACATAATCATTGAGGATCATTAAGTATTATTAAAAAAATATTCCTGAAGGCAGTCGGACTGCTTTCATACTCCATGTCATGGTGTCAGACTTTAAATGTATCACAGCTGAGGTTCACTACTCTTGAAAAAAACTTTTAAGGGATCGGTTTGCAAAGACTTGTCTGGAAACACCTTGGGAAACCTTTGATTAATAAAGTCGTTCAGGAGACAAAGTTTGTGGACCTCCGGGGTAGAAATAATATTTGAGTTGCTAAGATCCGGTCCAACAGATCCCTGTGCTTGTTGTTCCCTATGATAAAAAGCTGGATCCACTTCTTTGTTTTTTTTGGTTATGCTTATCAAATAAGAACTTTGGTCTTTACTTTCACTGTTTCTCATATGACATATGAGTCAAAGTGATCAACTCAAAGGTCTGCATGGAAAATCATAAATTCCAGGTTAAACCATCATGAGTACATAAATCTGAACTGTATACCAAAGAGACGCAACATCAGAAAGGGTTTGCGCTATAGTGCTCGGTTCTCCTCTTAAAAAAGAGTTTATAAGGACAAAAGTCACTGATCCTTGTGAAGCAAAAAGAAGTGTTTCTTTTATTTGAAGTATGTGGCTTGGTGGGGAGTCAACAGGTGGGGAGTCTGTGAAAAGGCAGTGGTTTATTGGTGTGGTTAGTGTGGAGATAATATCAGCAGGTGAGGCCTCTTCTATGGACCAGTGTTCGTCTCTGTTTGCTGCAGCTGCAGTGCCTCTGATAACAGGCTGCCATTGTGTCATGGGGCAGACGATGCTCACCTTGGATGAGTTGACTTTGACTTTGACAATGAAGTCCAAAAGTTAACACAGTGGTCAGATTATTATCTTTGGATTATCATGACAGTTCAGCTTCTGAGTGTATGAAGATTATTATGGTGATTCCTGGTATGACAACTCAGTGTGAGGCACATTCACCTGTGTGAACAACTCCAGCGTCAAGCAGCTTGAGTTAGAAAGGACTATAAGCTTCATCTTATATTGTACCCCCCCCCCCCCCCATAATTTTTTGCTCATGAAATATGCCTCTATCATTCTTAGGTATTAATAATAATAATAATCTGCTCAGTCCCCCGCTGAGCAAAAGCCACCCCATATGGCAAAATTACCAAATAATGCCAGTTATGTCTCAGCCTTTGGTCTTTCATGTGTTCAAATAAAGATTTAGACTAGCTAAACACAAATAAAAAATATTCAATTAAAAATTTGCATTTGAATTCAAATGAAAACATATCTGCTTAATTCAACTGAAAAGCTACAATAAAATACTATACAGCCTAATCGACTGTTTTTTTTAATAATATTACTGAAACCAGTGGTATTGATTTTAGCTGTGCCATGATGTAAAAAACTGTTTCTAAGATGAAGGTGATAAAACATTTTTGAATTTATATTTTCACGTTCTTTTTAAGAATATTCTTGTTTATCATGTTCTCTGGTCAAACAAATTTTTTGAATCAATTAATGAATCTGTCCTTATATATATGCACCAGTCAAAAAGATTTAATTTCTTTCAAGCTGCTTGAGAAGTTATTAATGATATAAACAAAGAAAAAAAATGTAGTCAAGGCAAAAAAAGGAAGAAAAAGAAATAGAAAATAACACAAACAAACAAGAAAAGGAGAGGATGAAAGATACTGACAGAAGGGCATTTATATGTAAATCACAGTTTAAAAATGACTCAGTCAGTCTGTAACTGTAAGATCTCCACTTTCTTTGAATCTAGGATTCTGAATCTGAATACATTTTCCTTCCCTTAGAAGGAATTTTTAAAAATACCCTAATCCCCTGTATTCGGACTGTATTTAAAAAGAAAAGTTTCCCAAAGTAATGTTTACATTACATAACAAAGAGCTTTTGGATTGGAAAATGGCCGGAATCATTTCCCTTTATGATTAATGTGCTGAAAAGTAAACAGCACGGCTAACTGAAATAGATTTACTCGAACAGAAAGACATTATTATTCATTATATTTGCAAAATTCATCATCAATGATATCATTTATTTTCCCTCTATGCGTCAGTGTCATACCAGCATACTTTTAATATTTGCTTTGAAATAACCCACACCTTCTCTATCACAGCTCCATTGATCAGGAGAATAATACATGATTAATGATAATGATCAGAGACTATGATGTTAAACTAAATGGGCTTAGCCTGAGGGAGAAATGCCCATAGCTACTGTTTCATCTCCAACTGCCTCTCGAAGAGGCTCACGCGCTGATGTAACTGCTCCCTCAACTTTTACCTTACACAAAGACAATGGAAGGACTATAATGTCTTCGTTGTGTGCAAGTTGAGCGTGATGAGCAGCTGCAGAGTTTCAGTAATGTGCTGCTGCAGAATCTGCTGGTTTAGCATGTTCACAAGCCAAGAACTATGAGCAAATCCAGAGAGCAGTAAAAATTTGTCAATGTCAAGGTTCAGTCTCAACCTGCAGTCAGGAAATAAACTTGGTGGATTGGTATATTGCCAGAGGAGTGTTTTCATGTGAAATTACATGACACTTATCAGAGACTTTAATTAGCTGCACCAGGGAATTCTCTCTCACGATGAGTGAAGTCTCCTCCTCTGGAATGCGAGGGATTTATGTGTCGTTTGGTATTTTCCTCCACAATAATAATCATAGAGTTACTCTCATTTTATCCCCAATAATTAAAAAAGCTCAAGCATTACTTTATACATGGTCTTTTTTAGCTAATTCCATACCCATACATGTAAGACTTTGAAACTGCAGATGCCTTCACGCCTCATGTTAAGCTAATGTTGGTTCTGATAGAAAGGCATCAGACTACTCGCAGATCGCAGAGCTCTTTGGTGGGAAAAGGAAGATCTACATAATGGTAGACAGTTGGTTTTAAGGTTATGGCTGATCATTCTGTTGAAGCTATAAAGGTTTCCTTCAGAACTGTCCAAGACCAAAAACATAGCTAAACATCAGTCAATCAATCAATCTTTATTTATATGGCGCCAATTCACAACAACAGTTCGCTCAAGGTGTTTTCCAGAAAGAGCAGGTCTATACCAAACTCTTTATATAATTATCTACAGAGACCCAACAAATTCCTCCGTGAGCAAGCACTTGGCGACATTGGCGATAAAAAACTGCCTTATAACAGGCAGAAACCTCGAGCAGATCCAAGACTCAGGGCGGACGGCCTACTGCCATGAGCGGTGGGGTTTGAAAAGAGAAAGACAGATATACAGACGGGGGAAAAGCAGCAACGATATCAGCAATGGTATGCCTGGTTGATAATAACATTAATAGTAATGTTACATTTAGCAATAGCTTATGGGGAAATACTATACAATAATAATAATAATAATAATAATAATAGTAATCATCATAGTGAGCATCTTGAAATCAGTGGACATCGAGCAGGTCCTCAGCAGCAGATGTAATCACCAACCATGTGACCTTACAGGGTGAGAAAGCACAAAGACTCCAGGGAAAAAGTCAAGTTAATAACATGCATTAATCCAGTAACATGCATTAAAGTGAGTGGGATGTATGAAGAGGGCGAGTAAGAGAGAAAGAGAGAAAAGTTCAGTGCATCATGGGAGATCCCCTAACAGTCTAAAGTTTAGACTGTTAGGGGATCCCCCATGATTTAGACTCTAAACCTATAGCAGCATAGCTAAGAGCTAGCATATGCGAGCCTTAATTATAAACTTTATCATAAAGGAAAGTTTTAAGCCTACTTTTAAATGTAGGGAGGGTTTCTGTGACCGACAGACTGTTAAAGAAACTTGAATAAGTTTGATTGATTGAATCGCTGCCTCAAATTAACTTTTTGGGTTTTGGGAACTTTTTCAAAACAATTGATTTTGCTGTTTTGAATAGACATAGCTGAACCAGTCTAATTATGGGGGACATTACTGTCTCTTGTTTAACAGCCAATCACAGTGCTCGATACAAAGAAGAATGATTGATTAATTTTATAGTTTAAAAAAAAAAAAAGCTGAAACTCGAGCAGATCCAAGACTCAGGGCAGAATCCCAACCGTGATTGTGATATGGTTCCACGGGAGAGGAGCCTGATGGCAAACGATCTGGCTCCCATTCTACTCATGGAGACTAGGGACTACTAGTAAGCCCGCATGCTAGGGGCGCAGTGTTCTGGTTGGACAATATGGGACTATGAGCTCCTTCAGATTCGTTGGTGCCTGACCGTTAAGGGCTTTGAACATGAGCAGAAGGATTTTGAATTTGATTCTCGATTATACCAGGAGCCAATGAAGGGAAGCTTCAGCTCAGTGAATGATTGAATTTGGCAGCATTGATGGTGGTGGACATGACCACACGACTCCGAATTAAGCCTTATTTTGTCTATTCCATGCGTAAACTGGCAACCGTTTGCTGCCGTACTTCCAGAAAAGCTTTAGCAGAACACATACCCCCATTTTTCTAACATTCAATTCATGTGCAGCATAAATATAGCTGTCCTCAGGTTTCTTTCCCATGATGTTTAAGAAATTGGAAAATGGTAGATCCACTGGATCTCATTGAAAACTCAAAGGCTCCATCTTTGAGACCCTTAGACTTGGTTGTGACAAATAAATGCTTATCTTGTAATGGTCTAAAAAGTGTAGAAAAAATTCTGCCCCATTATCCGGATCCACTCTAAATTTAAAACTTTAAATAACACTCAAAACACTACAAATTTTCATTTCAAATGCATGGAAATTACGATAAAAGCTGAATCTCACAATATTGAAAAGTAAAAAGAGAAAAAAAATGTCTTGCCCCTGCTCCCCTACCATATCATGTCCAACACTCCGACCAAGTTTGATTTAAATCTGTTACCTTTTAATTGTGTAATCCTACCAACGGACAAAGGGCTGGACTAACCTCTCATTAGCTGAGGTAATAAAAATCTTTACAAGGTGATAATGCATATAAATTCTGTTCACAACTCTGTTTCGTTGTGCCCCAAAACATAAATTGGATTACGTTCTGGTCCATACCTCCGACAAGAAAGAAGAATCCCACATATACGTTTTGGGGTTACACAACTTCCGTGTTCCATGTCCAGACCCTCTACTACATCGAAGAAAACAAAGCCTCATCTCGAAAAGTTGGCAATAGTTTAGTACTGATGGATAACTGGTAAAAGTTTGGCTAGGAATGAGAGCCACCGGCCTCATTTAAAGGTCCGGTGTGTAAAATTTGGCCGGGGGATGCGCTGCAGACCATCTTTTGCCCAGAGGCTCCGGCTCGGCTCAGCCACCAGCCTGGCAGAGCAGTCTGTAGCGTCTGCGGCTGAGCAGAGTTGAATCCTATGGTAGCCCGGAGGATTCAACTCGGCACGACTGAGGATTCTACTTGGTTCCTCCCACAAAACAGCTCTGCTGCTTTTTCTTGTTCTAAATAATAAGTATGATCCTCCATTTTTCAACACAGTAACCACTTAAAACACAAAATCCCTAATCGTCTTTACCAACATGGTGGCTTCCATACGGAAATCTGGATCCACTGAAAAGGGGATCTTTCTAAACAAATATTTTAAAAAATGTATTTACTTTCAGCCGAAAGTACACTAAAGACTTATTCACACGTTTTCATTAGATTCCCCCTAAATCTTACACACCGAATCTTTAAGACAACTGAGTTAATACGACGTTCTCTACTATGCCTGTCACCATTCTCTGGACCAATCTCACTATCGCTGTCCTGCAACTGATCTAACCAAATCCCATTGTCACACCAAGCAATAAAGAAACAAAACAAAAATACTCATAATGTTGTATTGAATAAAACATGAATGAATGTTTGATTGAATGAAAGTTCCACTTGTGTTTCACATTTTTTTCCTTTTGGAGTAAAATTATGATCATGGTTAGTGCCTTGTTTTCTGATATATGATTGAGAGGATAATTACATGTAGCTGAAGCCTGTTTTTTCTTTCAGACATGTGTGCCAGTACATCTGTCTAATGGTGTGATAAAGGACTTAGCTTATTAAATTCTTATGTTCTGTATTTGTGGGAACTTGAATAATGATCTGCATTCTTTAGGCCAAAAGTACGATAAGGTGTGAAGGGTCCTGAGGGTGGGCCAGTGCAGGCATACAAACACACACAAAAACACACACGCACAAGCACACACACACACACACACACACACACACACACACACACACACACACACACACACACACACACACACACACACACACACACACACACACAATGACACAGAGATGTGTATATATATTCCTAATGTGTGCCTGTTCTGTTTTCCTCTCACAGTCACCTGCACACTCATTTCCGACCTACTTCAAAGGTCCGACCTACATGTCTGCATCTTGATTTCTGGGCTGTGTGACTAGCATGTGAGGGACCTGCGGGCAAAGGGGGAGGGTGTCGTGTCTGTAAATCATCTTCTGTCGGGATTGAGACAGAATCCACCACAGGCGTTTTCTCTTTGAACTCCTCTGCTTGTTTCATTTGACTGCTGCGAAAAAAGGCCTGGCTAAAGGCAAAAAGGAATAATTTTTGTCTGATTCTGATTGACTGAGGAGTTTTGGATAATATGAACTAACTGCAGTTTGTTATTTTCTTATCCCCTATCCATAAGATGTAAATAAGTTGAATTTTTTTTTTTTATTTGAAAAGTGTTCCACATTTTGTGCCTCCTTTTCTCCTGGGCTACACATTCACATTCACTCCTCCTCCACACAGGCACTGGGCGCGTGAACCTGGTGCCGCTGCCCTCTGTGGTGACCAGCCCGCGGGACATGGCCCTTGCGGCCGTCATCTGTAGCGCTCTTGCCACCGTGCTGCTGGCCCTTTTGGTGCTCTGTGTTATCTACTGCAAAAGACAGCTGCTGGAGAAGAAGCCCAGTGGTGAGTCACAACATCTGCATATACTTGTCCACATGTCTTTTGCAGCCCTTTTTACGGACTGATCAAGACATGACCGTTGTTTCTTCACCTTTCTGTTCACATGTTGCAAAATTATAATAGTGGATCATTGTTTTTCCTCCCTGAGGCGACAGCAAAAGTAGTAATGGAGTTGGATGGGTGTACTTTTTATTGAGTGAGTCAGCATCGAGGGGTCGCTCTTACAAAAGGTCACATCGAAGTGACCTCTTGATGATGTATATGAACATTAGCAGGTAGCAGCTAACTCAATAATAATAATAATAATAATAATACATTTAATTTATAACGCACTTTACATTTGGATCAACTCACAAAGTTTTAAATACTCAAATAAATAAGTCCTTCTTCTTCTTTTATCTTTATTTATTATTTCTAATCCTTTTTGGTTTTGTTGCTTATTTTCTAATATTACGTATTTTGCATTTGTTGACTAATATTTGGACTTTTATGTATCTCTATCTTCTTGTTTTATACTATGCAATGTGCATCTTTTGTTCTCTTGTTCTTTGGTTTATTGTCTCTGTCTTGCATTTGTTTGACCAATGTTTGATCAAACAACATTAAAGGATAAACATCCATCCAAACAAACATCACAATATTACTGGTACCATAAGTCATGAAAGATACAATGTCCTCCTATCAACTACAGCATTAGAACCATAAACTGGTATCAATGTTGTGGTTGATCTGTGTATAAGTGCATTTTTTTACATCATGAATATTGTATTATTGTAACGTAAACATCTCATCATTGCTCAAGAAGGAATGTAAAAAAATTCCACGATTAGTCCAGACCTGCACCAAAATGTAATGTCTTTCTGTTTTTGTGGAAATGAGTTTTGTAGTTTCAGCATAGTTTAGAGATTAAAAAAATCGTAGAAAGTAATAAAAAAAACTTGCACCCTCTACAAACTCTTGTGTTACCGTGCAAATGCGCTGAGGCCGCTGTTGCACCGTTGAAGCGCAGTCGTCTTCCACTTTGAAGATTAGCAGGATGGCAAGAGACTGAACCCCAAGATGCTCCCTGGGCGATCAGGTGTACCGTGTGTGACTGAATATGATGCATAACGGGGAACCTATTATTAATAAAACATAACTAAACAAATATATGTGAAATAATAACCTCGTCTGTGTAGGTGATGACTGCTGAATTGATGACATTTAAGTCAAACTTTAGATATTAGATTAGATTCAAATTTTAAAAATGGATTTTTCGTCCACAGCTGCACCAATTTCTCACCAGCTGGGGGTCACATGTCATTTACATTTCAAGCAGAATGCGAATTTGAAATGTAAAACCCCGCTTCCTAATTAATCTGCAATCTGCTGCTCCAATTGACATCAAATGGAGGAAAAGTCTATAAAAAAGATGAACAAAAAAATCTCAAGCACCTTTAACATAATAAGTTTTCTCAAATATCTTTATTCGCCTGCGTGCAAACATTGTCATTATTATTTCTTTAATTTCCTTGTGCGCTGCAGTGGCTACAAGACTTAACTTTTAATGCAACAATGTTGTGCAAGAGCTAAAATTTGAGTGACACTTTATAGCCCTTAATAATTTGAATAGAGAGTTTATCTATTTGGATGCGCAGGATTTCATCAATCTTTTGTTATCAAAGCAAACCGAGTGCCAGCTCATCTGTCAGCTGTGATCTCAAGCGTTAATCCTAATTAAACTCTGATGTTGCATATTTGTGGTAACTTGTATAATGTGCAGCATTCTGAAAAAAGGTTTGAGTGTGTGAAATCTCCCAAGGCAAAGATTAGTGACATTATTTTTCCTAGTAACTTTGTCTTAAACAAAGAACCTGATAGAAGTTACCAAGACGTCAACAAATGTGTTTTTCCTCCTGGTTTCATGTGAGCGCTTGAGTTAGATACGATGCTAGGAATTAAACATGGAACAAACATGTATCCCAACCCTCACTCAGGCTTCTACGGAGCTAACACCATTTTTTTCCATTTATAAGAAGGAATTTTAATTGGCTTTATGGACCTGAGGGTTGTGAGCTCCAAAGCATAAAAGAATATGAAACCCAATGACCGGCGTGTTGAGGTTTTAACACAACAGCAGCAATTTAAAAAATTCTGATTAGTCTCTTTATTTTTTGAAAGAAACTTTTTTTTCTATGAAACTGAACAGCGTCCTACCTTGGGATAGGGAATCCCTTACAAATGTTTTTTTTAAACCATTTGTAAGGGATTAAGAACAAATCGATTCTTAATGCTTTATAGATGAGTTATAAGCTATATTTGTTTAACCTGTCTGTTGTGAAAATAAGAAAAATCCTACAGTTAAAAATGTTTTTTTTTTTTTTACAATTTAGCGACTGAAAGGTTTATTAATGGTTTGTAACTGATGTTTAATCATTAATAAGCCCTTTTTGAGCCTTTAATCCTTCTTAAATGATGTCTAATGTGTTTTTAGCCGTAGCAGTAGATGTTTTTTCCCCTGGCTCACGGTTTGTTGGAATGTTTCCCCAGCAGCCTCCCTCAGAGCCACAGACTGTCCCTTCAGCGGAGCGGAGCTGTCCTGCCTGGACCCTCGCTGGCTCCATGACATTCCCCAGAGACCCTGCTGCCAGTGTCACCTTGGCCCCGGACACACCTGTGGTAGGTCGTGTTTCAGACCAGAAAATTTCATAATTGTCCTTTTTTGGGGCCCCATTATCCAACACAATCTAATCTCACAAATAACCACTAGCAAAGACTTTCTCATGGTGGTCCGAAATGGAGTCTCTGGTCCAGTAAATGGCAACCCCTAAATCCACAACTTTCAGCAGGAGGGTATGTGTTTGAATACCATTGAAAACAGAAGTAAAATTGATAAAAAGAACACTGGCGTATTGAGTGGAGACTTGTAGATTTTATATATTTCATCCAACAGGGGGACAATTGCATTTTCTGTGTCCCTAAGTATTTTATACGCGAATTATTGATGACCTAAGCTTTTAGATACAGAAGATGTTAAGTTCCTGCTTACCACTTTCTCAGTGCATTTACATAAACTTGAGGTAAATGCAAAGGGCGTAATTCAGAACAGAGTTTTTCAGGAATGTGAATGATATTTAAGATTTTTCTATGATTTGGGTACTGTACACGTATCAAGAAGGTGCTGAAATGACTTAGTCAGAACTCCTTTCAATTGGTGAAGTGAATCTATAACATTCCACCTCTGAGGCCATCAGGCTCCGGATTTTTGTTGGGCGTAGACTAATAGCCTCAGACATACTTTGTTGATCCCAAATTGGGAAAATCAATCATTACAGTAGCAGGTTGGAATTCACATAAACACACAAAACACTGAAACATAAATATGAACTGCGAATGTAAATATAAACAAAGAATAAAAGTGAACTATATATACAGAGACAGTGTGCAAATTGGATGTTGTTGCAGTTAACAAAGAGCTACTACAACAGGCCACCACCTAGCACAGCGCCATCTTGCATTAATATGAGCTAAACTTGAAGCAATTTCAAGTTCTGTGAGTGTTACGGAAACATACTGTTGGACAAACTCAGCATCGGCATGTAAATCATTCCTTTAGATCGTTGGTAATCCGTTGGTTATAATTTAGAATTTGGGAAAACTAAAAACCGTTTTTATACATATATGTCATATTTCTTTCACAAAACATAATATAAGATACAATGGTGTCTGTTGGTCTTGTAGGTTGTCTCAGGAGTCTGAAAAAATCTGCGTGTCAGTGTCATCCAGACAGTCTCTCAGTATCTCTTTGTAATTATCTGTCTGTAGCTGTATGACTTTAGTCACTGGATTTCACTCAGTCATCTCCGCCCTGTATTGGGGAGTAGATGTACAACCTCCAAAACTCAGGTCTGGATTACAGAGTTGGACTCTGGTCCGAGATCAAAGGGATCCATGTTACAATTATTTTCACAAAACACATACATGTTTTTGCACTGTGTGAAAGCACTTTTGTCGAGGATTCAGATATTTGAAGAAATTGCATGAAGTTACAACAGGATACCATAGCCAATAAACAAAAGAAAAAGAAAAACAAACAAAAGAAGGAAGAACTTTAAAATGACCTATGGTAACACATCATGAAGAAGTTGTTGTATACAAGCCAACCAATTATGGGGAGAAACAGCATGCTAGGAGTCATTTGGGCGCTTAAAGGACTCTTAGTTGCCCTCCTACTGCTTTACCAGAGCATTATTCAACCCATCTTTCTGGACTGCTCCACCTGCTTTTGTAAGATTTTACCCTTTTTCAACCGGGCTAAACTCAGGTTGGTCATACATGCATACCTGTTGTCAGGATAATCGGTCTTTCCCACCTAACCGCACAGAACTAAACAATATGACCATTGCACGCATTGCTATCTCTATACCTGAGGACATCACACAGCCACTAAATCACTAACTCACCCTGATGCCCAGAGGACGCTGCTATAGAGAACTGTGGTGAGGAAGGGGTTGCTTGGGTAAAGCCTGCTTCCTGCAGTTCTAACCGCCATAAATAACAGTCTTTGCGGAACAGACCTGACTGCCTACTATGGTCTGTCACTTTATCTTGTTGTTGTTATCGTTGTCATGTGTGCTTTTGTATGATCTGCCTTCTGACGTGTACCGTACTGCTGAAGTCTGAAGATGATTCAAATCTATGAATGCAATGAATTTGAATCCAAAACTAACTGGATCAAATATGTACAATATAACAAAAACCCAAACTTTGGTTCAGACTTTCAGGTGTGAACGTGTCATTAGAGTGGCTGTATTGGGCCAGTTTTTTTCTTGAAAGGAGAGTGTATTTCCATTTGTGAAAAGTCGACTTGTGTTGTCCAGGTCCAGTTCATCTGATCCCATCTCTGTGCTGTGATGAGAGCTGCAGTCTGGGCCGAAGCCAGGAGACCAGTCCCTTCCAGTCCCAGATGAGCTTCAGTGACGGGTGAGGAAACATGAGGATGAAGAGGGACAAAATTTGGCTTATAGAACTGACGATAGGATGAACACAAAGACCGTATCACTTACCGGGGGGTTAACATCTGTAGCTGATAAACACACTGCTGAACATAAACTTAAGGCCTGGTACTGAACCGGCCGCATCAATACCATGACTGCAAAAGATCTTCAGCCCAGAGGAGAACAGACTTGACAACCCAGCAATGTTAGCACGCATTTCTGCCAACTCTAACCGACATTCATAGCAAGCCACAGTCACTCACTTAACACCATAATGAAAACAGATTTCTATAAACAATTACATGTTTTCACAATGCAATACATTTACAGCATAAATATGACTTAACAGCTGTTATCATCATAATGAGCTTTTTATTATCGGATATCTGGTCTACTGAGATAAATGTCTAGTGATATGTCACAAATTCAAAGCATGTACTGCTTTGTCATCCCTTGTTTATCTGATAGATTTATGGACAGTTCTAGTGTGTAGTTTCAATTTAAAAAGCCTTTAGAGGGCATGACCTGGAGGGCACAAACATACTTCAAGACTGTCACCTTTAGTCAGGGAGAGTAAAACACACGGATGCTTTTGTAAATCGAAGGCAGTGGAGCTCCACAGTGATCCAGACAATTTACCAAAGAGCCGTTGGTCCATGGACATTAACACGTAACCAAGTCCCCTGATATTGAAATGGATTTCGATGCTGGGAAAATACACAACAAAGCCAGAAGACATAATAAAGTCTTGGCAGTCAGAGTATTTATGTTGAGATTTGTTGGTGAAGCGTAGCTCATTGGCACATCCGGCACCGTTACAACATTGTGAAACTGAGTATGTTTGTTTGGCTGACACTGAGGTTCTTGACAAATGTGACGAGAACTTCCTGGATTTGTTGATTACAGTGTTTCTGCAACTTACATTGAAGGCTTTTCTTTCCTTTATCCTTTTATTTACCTCTCTTCAGTCTCTTAGAGGATACCACTGATGTGTTGGGGAATCCATTTAGACAGTCAATTGAGCAGCAAAAATGTTTCATTTTAGATGTGTTTTCTGTGTTAATAAGCTGAATTGTAATGCTGCCGCGCCGTAGAGCTTTCTTCTACTCACTGGACACAATTGTCAACTTCAATCATGTTAACCTCACACACAACTAAGCCTGCATTCAGTTTAAGATCAGACAGCTGATGTTGAGCTTAGCATCTACAGGCTCTGAATTCAACCTTAACTATGACTGTGTCCAAGTCAAAAACCTGAGTCCACCTGTCACCTGTTTCAGTAAAATGTCAAGGTTTGTGCTTCTGAGGGGTAATTGTTAGACACTCGCTTACAGACCAGAAAATAATCACATCAAGCATATCATTCCTTTCGAAAAATAAACATGTCTGAAAAAACATTTTAACGACAAAGAATAGAATAACTCAATGCCCATTGTTAAATTAAATTGACGTGTCACTACAGTTCCTCTGATTGTTCTCAGATGAAACTCAGGGTGCTCATAACTTTCCTTATTCCACTCCTCAGAAACACAAACCTGGATCAAGAAGGCACCTCGATGCAGCTGGGAGGACTTCCGCAGTCAGTCTGCAAGGAGGGTGGTGAGAGGAGAGGATGTTCAGGGCCTCCAGGGTATCCGGGGCGGCCACAGTGCAACACTGAGCCTGCAGCAAGCCTGGAGATGGAGGAAGCCGAAGGGTTTATATCAAGGGATAATTCACCTGAGAAGATAGAAAGCAGTCTTCAAGTGAGGAAGGTGAGGTGACACAGAGTCTTGTCTTCATTATTACATAATCGCCTGCCAGGCATTATTTTAGCTGATTTTATTAGGAAATGTAAGAAAATGTCACATTTTCTTACATTTTCTACCATTTGTTGTTTGACTGGCGTTAGATAATAGACAATTATAATAAAATCTGGTTGCTTGTATTGTGCAAGGAGTTTAGAATTAAATTAGCCATTACAGGCACAGAGTTTTCATCGGCTGAGGCGTTGTCATTTTTAAATGAACTTGTACTGCCCTGAGCATCGTACATCATTTATTGATCAAGCAAAATGGAAAATAAGAGCCCAAAAAGCTGGATTTGGCAATTTTGTCTAATTTTCACCAAAGCGATAACAGCTGAATCTGTTTATACCTCACACTTAAAGTAAAAAAACAAAAATCATCTTAAACGATTGTGGATTTGAATTTGTTGGACTTATTCCCTCAGACACTAGCAGAAGAACTAGGAGAACCTTCAGACTGCTGCATGGAATTTTTGAAACCTTTTTTTTTTTTAAACTGGGCTTCTCTTGGGACGTTGCTTTGCGTGAGATCATGACGAGCAGCTGGTAACAGAAACAGGAGACACCGAGAGCTGTTTGATATACGCAGGAATATCCTGTTTTAAGTCGGCCCCTCGCTGGCTCCGGCCAGATACGTTACTAATCACTGCCTGTCTATGTTCCTCTTCTTGCTCTCTTTCCAGGATGACATGGATTTCTTTGGCTCGTGTTCCAACCTTGAACCACCCCGAACTCAACAACAGCCTCGGCCAGATCCCGCATCAGATTACTCACGAGCCCCGACCCTCACTGACAAGTAGCAGCCACTTCCAAGTGTGGAATCCGCCGCCCTTTTGAAATGCCTGCTACTGACCTTAGAGCCCCCCGTCAAGGGGCCCAAACAGATTATGTACACTCAGGCAAACAAAAGCGCTCCTGAGGAAACACAAAGTACCGCGGGCAAAGAAACACACACACACACACATAATGTGAACTCGCCGGCCCAGAAGGTGAATCAAATGAAGTTCAAACATTGAGGACTTGATCCTACCAAAAAAAAGTGAATCCAAGTGCTCCGCCTGAAGCCCCCCACACACAAACACACACACACACACACACTCACACTGATCCAGTGAGGTATTTGTGTGAAAGATGTAAGGAGTGAAGAAAAGTGTCAAAGTGATGATGTTGCACATTGAAGATAATATTGGGAAAATGGAGCAAGTCAAGATGAGGAATGTTTAAAGTGATAGATGTGTTGTAGATATTGTAACATATTAAATAGGTCAATACTTTTGTAATATAGACATGACCTACAATGTTTGCTTCTCCTCCCACAGTTATAATGTTTATGGTGGTGAACGGCCACTTCCACATGTCGTTTCTGTAAATAAACTAATTGAACAACTTTACATACTAACTTATATGTCTGTTTATTGGAGTCATTAAATACTGGGATGAAAGAATGTCTTTCAACAGACGGGGGAAGTTTCACTAGTGATGCCTATCGAGAACTCTCACCTCCTCCGTCACTGAAGGTGTCAAACCCAAACAACTTCCTTGGAATTGAACTGGGTTTTAAAACCATTCCAGTAAAAGGGCTCAAAAAAGATAAAGATAAAGATTGCTTTTATTAGTCCCACAATGGGGAAATTGCAATGTTACAGCAGCAGAGCAATTTCGTCTGCTCATGATGCATATGAGGAGTTCCCACCAACAGCAAGGCACATCTTTGCCTCCTTTTGCTCAACTTGGGTCATTTGGGTTTCCTTGCGTCAAATGCACAACTAACTTAAACCCAGTGATATTTCAATACATAAACAGAAAAAAAGCAGAAAAGCTAAATCCTACACTTCCCAAAATGCAACACACTGTCACAATTGACAACAAATGTATTAATGGAAAAACATTTGATAAATGCCCAATTTCTCATTTAGATCAGACAAAACAAGTCTTTTTATAGAACTTTAAACATTTGTCCATTTTTCCGTACTTTATTGCAGAAAAGATTTTATTTTGAAAAGATATTTAGAAAGCTAATTGATAATGCAACTAATTAGTTTCATTATCAATTAGCTTTGTAAATATTTTTAT
This sequence comes from Lophius americanus, assembly GCA_037951165.1. Taxonomy (NCBI): domain Eukaryota; kingdom Metazoa; phylum Chordata; class Actinopteri; order Lophiiformes; family Lophiidae; genus Lophius; species Lophius americanus. The sequence goes on along the minus strand of JBBDHG010000090.1, from coordinate 275,050 downwards.
CTCTGTGTTTCTTCACACAGAGATTTGTTTTGAAATAAAATAAACACCTGTCAGTATCGGTTTTTAAAAAGCTGAGTTGAACTCTTCATGCCTAGTCACCTTATTTTGGTTTGTACGTGTGTGTTAGCATGTGTGTGTGTGTGCGCGTGTGTGTGTGTGAGAGAGTGTGTATAGTCTCTCTGCTGATAAAATTTGCCTCAGGTTTACCTGGAAAGAGATCACAGACATTAAATCCAGACTGACAGTCAAACTGTTGTGCTACAGCCTTGGCGTTGGAGCCAAAAAGCTCACTCAGCCTCTCTGTCTCTCACGGTGAGTTCTCACCATCAATAACCGAACCAAGCCGCTGCTCGCTGCTCGCTGCCTGCTACCGATCCTCTCATTTCTGAGTATGCAAGTTTCTTTGAAATAATAGAGCCTGAACATTGACCTGTGGTGAGGAAGGAGATGGATGTTTTCATTACATTGAAGTTTCGAATCTTTATGGACACACATTGCGTAATATGTTTAGATCAAAATTATGCAAGAACGATCAATGGAAATCAAAATCAAGAAACCGTTAAGGGCTGGATTCTAAATGACACCAAAAATCAAGGTTAAAAACTGAATTGACAGTTTTGATTTTCATCACAACAGCTCATAAGGTGAACCAGGAGTGTTTGAGCCCCTCATGCCAAAGGGACCTCTTGAAAACATCTGGGCATGTTGTGATGTGATGGAGGATGGCATCCTGGGGGATCTCCTCCCAGACCTGGATCAGGGCCCCTGGACAGTCTGTGGTCAGTGGTGGTGGCGTCTATACTGGAGGAAGTGGACCACCTGTGCAGCGTCAGTGGGCTGCAGGTACTGCCTGATGCTACGAGTTGTGACAAAGACACCAGCAGAACACAAAACTAGAGAAGAATCAGTCAGTCAAATAGAGAGAAATCCCTTTTTTGGGGTTGTCATGCTTTTGCCTCTCCATTTCACCTGTTGTCACTTTCATTTGCACCAAAACAGTTGAAACTGATTAACAATAGCTTGTTATTCCCAAAAGAATTGACAGTTTGATATCCCTGAAGTTTAACTGGCTTGCTGTCATACTGCGATGATTAAGTGTTCCCTTAATTTTTTGGAGCAGTGTAGAAGGAAAAAGGAGGGTGTCCCATACTTTTTCACAGCACAGTATTTCTACACTGTGCTTCAATGGTTAAAAAAAGAACCAGATGGGAAATGACCACGATTTTCCAAACCCAGACTGAAAATTCTACACCAAGAGCTAAATTTTTCTCTCTGACCCAAACCACACCTAAAACCTCCTCACCGTCAGACCTTCAGTCAGACAAAACAGATGTAGCGGAGTTGATTGAAAGCCTAAATAATGACCAAACAACAGGAAGAACGGATTAAGTACTCTTCCTCATGCTGATTTGATCAGAAAAAAACTAAACCCTGCTAGAATGTGAGATGAGAATGACTTTCTGACAAGGGAATTTAGTTCCGTTTAAGTGAATAAATGAGAATTAAGGAAAATGAAATAATATAAGAGAGAAAAGTATGAACTCATTTCCAACTATAAACAAAATTTAATCTAAGCACTCAAAACGTACGTATGAACAGCAACAGCGTGAAGTTTATTGTGCAATATCTATCTGACGGGGACATAGTTATATACTAGAATTGTGGGGGCGAGAGAGAGAGAGAGAGAGAGGGGGAGCGAGAGCGAGATAATGATATTTCAATAAATAATTACGAGTTGTCTAGGTTTGGTAGCAAGTCTTTTATTCAAACCACATCTTATATTAACAAAATATATCAAATAAGTCAATGTGACTTTAAAAGAATAAGCAATATACACTGATCAGCCATAACATTACAACCACATACTGGTGAATTCAAACTAAGTTGCTTATTTTGTTACAAAGGATCCTGTGAGTGGGTGATATGTTAGCTAGCAAGAGAACATGTCCTTTAATGTTGACGTGTTAGAAGTACAAAAAATGGTCAAGTGTGAAAATCTGATTTACTTTGACATGTTTAGGTGGCTAAATGACAAGGTCAAAGCTTTTCTGGAACTGTAGGTGCAGTAAGCTGTTACAGACATGCAGTAGTTAGAACCTACTAAAGTTGTCAAAAGAAGAGCAACAGGCGAACCGATGACTGTTTCCTGAAGCTGCATCGACGGTGAGCGAACGCTAACCTGTGCTTTCCGTTCCCACGGAGACAGCTACAATAGCACAAATAGCATGAAATGTTAATACTGGTTCTGAGAGGAAGGTGTCCGAACAAAGCGCATCACAGAGCTCCTTTGGCAGCAAAAGAAAGATCTTCACAATATTAAGCAGGTGCTTTTAATGTTCTGGCTGATCAGTGTATGAAATAGTAATTAGCTCATTTACCAATAAAAACGGTCCTTGCTGTGGCCTCTTTCACCTCAGAATCATGAGTTTCTAAAGGTTTGGGCGTGTTTCGATGGCACTATGAGTCATCTTTCAGCTTTCAGAGTCCATGATGAATGTCTCGAAATTTGGGTTGAGCTCAGACACCAGTGCGTCCACAAAGTCGTCAATGGTGGGTCGTCTCTGCAGCATCCCTGTCAAAACAAACAACAACAGATATAAATAGAGGGTTTTAGCTTTTATGTCCAGCTGATGTGGGATGGAGATTGTTCTGGTGGGGTTGTTGGTTTTTCTATTTTCCTTCATTCCATCCCACCTCATTCATCACCAGTATGTCCACCACTGGAACAGGGGTTTGTAGAATTTGTGTGTGTGTGTTACGAGTGTGTGTTACTGGTGTGATTAATTTCACACCAGTCAAAAAACTATTTAATGACTTTATGCTCTCCCTCCTCCCCTGCGGTCACGCGTGCAACAATAACAGCGTCATTGAATGAAACGAGCTGCTGCAACAGGCCGCCATCAGCTCGGTGCCATCGGCTATCATCTGAATCCGGTTCTGACTGGCAGTGACAACAGCAGTAGAGTTCTTTGGCACCATATTAGGTCTATGCATGCCAAATCAGTGAGATACCATCTGAGGCAAGATTGTTCCGGAACCCAAGGATCTCACAACGATTTGCAGACGGGACGTCAAAACATTACCGAATTGGCCACAAAAAGTACACAAAAATATTCTGATCATCTGATGTCGAGTGGAGCAGATTGGATCCCTGTGCAGCACCAGCTGGTCGATCTCTCCCACTTTGCCAGTGCTGGAGTGTGAGTGCATGAGATAGCTGGGCCGGGCCATGCCAGAGTAAACCTAGGCTGGCAATCGTCTCAGTCCGGTTTAAATCTGTGTCGGACCTGGGTGTGGAGGAAAACGAATGGGATCACCTATCCGCTGGTTCCCCCAAAAGTGTCACACTTAAAGCCAATAATTAGAGGTCTTCAGAGCGCATCTCAACTAATTCAAAGAACTTCAAATGGTTAAGAAGCCTGACTTGCTGGCTCTGTGCCAGACGTGGTTCAAAATGTAAGCAGAGCGTGTTCGATGTCTGGCCCTATTCTTTAAGGCAAGGCAAGGCAAGGCAGATTTATTTATATAGCGCATTTCATACACAATGGCAACTCAATGCGCTTTACATAAACAGCCAGAATTTAAATAACAATAAAAATATAAAAACTACAGAAGAATAAAGAGAGAAAAAAAAATAAAATCAGCATACAATAATGAATTAAAAGGACATAGTGCAAATGAAAGATTACAATTTAAAGGGCTTTGAACGCTCAATCATAAGCACAGGAGAAAAGAAGTGTTTTTAACCTGGAGTTAAAAATGTTCACAGTTGGGGCGGATTTCAGTTCAGCTGGTAGTTTGTTCCAATGTTGTGCAGCATAACGGCTAAAAGCTGCTTCACCATGTTTAGTCTGAACTCTGGGCTCCACTATCTGACCTGAGTCAGTAGATGTCAGAGCCCTACTGGGTTTGTATTCTACTAAGATGTCATTTATGTATTCTGGACCTAAACCATTCAGTGATTTGTAGACCAGTAGCAGAACTTTAGAATCTATTCTATAGCTGACTGGGAGCCAGTGTAAAGACTTTAAAACTGGAGTAATGTGCTCTGATCTGACATCATCATCATTAAGTGACATCATCAGTCCAGACTCTTTCTGCTAAGGTGCATTCTTCATCCCCCAGCCTATTTCACAACAGATTTATCCAACGTGTTCCAGTAAAATGATACGGGAACAAAATGTTCCCCTCATTTTTGTTTTAGAAAAGACTGAAATACTTACTGTCTAAAATAAAGATTTGTTTGGACTAAAATAGGGTTAACCCCATTTTAGAACCCTGACTTCGGGGCACACATGAGATTTTTTCTAATGTTGGAACAATATCAGGAATTCATAATTCCTAAAACAATTGCACTATAATGACAGATCTATTCCTATTTCACGTGTATATTTATAATGTTCTACACTCTAAAAAATAAACTGCTAAACTGCTGACAATAAATAGTAAGAGACAAAAATCATCACAAAATCATGCCTGGAATGTAGCATAACCACGCAGAAAGAAGTTAAATGAAGGCCAACACACAGCCAACAAGATTTCATCAGTTACTCAGTTAAATAGCAGCAACTACTGTGCCCTTAAATTCTTATTGCCTGATAAAAAAATTGATTTGTCATGAATTTAGCAATGGACTGTAAACATTTGAAATGCATCATGAAGGTTTTTGTCCGCAAGAAGTTCGCTATTAAATAAATTGGACTCATAGTAATAATTATTATTATAGTAATAATAATAATTCAAAGGGTGTGCATTGTTTCTCCGCCGTTCACTCGACTCGATTTGAATGAAAGGTAACTGGATGATGTTTGGTAAATATGATTAAAAAAACATTAAGACATTTGACACAGGACCGAGACTGTGTAAAAGAACACTAGACAAATTTATACTGTTTAATAAACCTGTGGTGGCACAGTGGGTTGCCTTACACAAGAAGGTTCAAGGTTCAAATCCACCTCTGCCCAGCCTTTCTGTACCGAATCTGAAGGTTTTCATTGCAGCTGCGTGGGTTCTCGTTATGTATTCCTGCGTCCCCTCACACTGTTGACTCTAAAATTGCCCGAAGGTGTGAATGAGAGAGTGAACGGTTCTGTATCAATGTGACGGCCCTGTGATGAACTGCCGACTTGTCAAGGTTGTACCCCACTTTACACCATATGTCATCTCCCCACGACCCTCAAGTGGATAAGCAGTTATACGTAATGGATGAACGAATAAAAGACCTGCAGCATATCAACTCTAACATCTATATCCTCCTTTGACATAATGCATCCTGGTATACGGTGCCTTATGGGGTAATACAGAACGTGCACACAAACACTTACACACCAGACTGACACAGGTTCCATGGAGCAAAAATGACGGTGATAGTACATTCGACCAGCAAACCCGAGGAATGTCTGTCTGTGTTTTCAGAGCCAGTCTGCCAAGTCATGCGTGGAGGAGTCCCTCGCTCGCTTTACTATTCAGCTGCACGCCCGCTTTGAAGTCAGTTCATTTCCCCTTGTGTGGCTGCCAATGTAAATAGGCCCTCTCGCCCTCCCACCCTCGCTTTCCTGCATGGGTCACCTCCAGCGCACACACACTCACACAGATACACACAGACTCAAACACACGCATGTCTGCACAGACACGCATGAATGGAGACATGAAGAGCTTCACACAACAGTCCCGACTGCAAGGACAAACAGCGACATGTGGACAGTCAAACACACACACACACACACATCCCGAAACTGGCTCAGCAGGTACAAACTGAGGTTTGGCCTGGCCTGCAGCGCATCAACTTGCATGAGAACACCAGGGAAGGGATTATCATCTCCTCTTACCCACTGGTTGCACCCTGCCCCTTGGCTATAAAATGATACCAACATTCGGCGTAGACAGCATGGTCTCCGGATCTCTGTTAAGCAAAAAGCCACCAGCTAAAAATTAGGAATAAAAGCTGGAGGAAGTTGATGCTGTAGCCACGGCCGAATTCTATGGCGGCTGATGATGATCCCTCAAACATGGGGACCAAAATGGTACAAGGTGCATTAGCAAAAGGGACACTGACGCCAGATCATCAAGTTGCACTTATATTCATTTTCAAAGAGCTGGCACCATTGACACACCTCTAATTGTGATTTATATAGTGTAATTTAAATACTGAATTTCATTCCAAGACCACATCGTGGAGATGAAAGGGGCAAATCATTTAAAGTTGAGAAACAAGATGTAGAGAGCGACACGAGCAGCTCTTTGCGGCTGCACCTACATGCTAATGCTAGCACGCTAACCTGCTCACAATGAAGAAGGGACCAAATTTATAGTTTATATTTCTAATAATCAGTTACTCAAGCAGAGGAAATTTTACGTGTTGGGATGAAATGTCACAAACAAAAAGTAAAGTTATAACCAGAACGCTACCAAATTTCGTGTCAATTTAACAAAAACATGACATCATGACATGTAAACATGTTTAGTCATGTAATGTTACTTTTCACAAATGCATTCCATCAGGCAAGTAACCTATGATAGTTTTTAGTAGGAAAAAATGCCCTTTCAAAGTAGAATATAAAGTTCTGTGTTAAGTTTCTGATTTATTGAACATTAAACTTTTTGCTGACTAACAATTCCATGATACATTTCAAATACTTACAATTCATCATGTCAATCTAAATCAACCAAACCACTCATGAAAAACCCATTTATCTGTCATCAAGTGATAAGAAAACCAAATAGAAAACATTGTAGATTCAGTTGAACTCAGTAACTTTAGTTTTATTGTCCCTGTTTTTTGATTTACTTCTTTCTACATCATTTACGCTGCATTATTGCCCAATTTCAAGGAATCTCTGTTGATTTTTGTCTATAAGATAATATCCACTCACACTGTTCCAGATTGTTTGCATATTTATGGCAAGTACAATTTTTACAGTAGGATTTATTTTTTTTATATTTGAGTTTTTCAAAAAATATTTCACAGTAAAATTATTTAAGTAATTATGCATCACCAACAATGATGTCACATTCCCCGCCGTACACCTGGGGCCTTTCTACCCCCATTTGAGAAACATTGGTTTAAACTATAACAAAAGGGTTTTACTTGAATGACATTTAGCAAACGGTGATGTTTATATGGGGAAATGTGTAACAACTTTATAATAATAATAACAACTATAATAATACTTTACATGGTTAAAAAAAAGGAAAAGGAATTAATAGACAACAAATGACAGTAAATAATCCTAAATAACACATTTGACAATAGGACTGGGTGTTTAGATAACTGAAACGCTGTCTTGAAAATATATGTTTTAAGAAGTGTTTTAAAGAATATTACTGATTCTGCGAGCGTCAGCGCTACAGGCCGGGATTTCAAGAGATGATGGTCCCTGACCGAAAAAGACTGGTGATATTTAGTCCTGAGGCAGGATCCAGGAACAGCCAGCAGAGCTCTGTCTGAAGATCAGACTGTGCCCAGGACCATAAGGTCGGAGCAGCTTAGTGATGTAGCTGAGAGCTAAGTAATCCAGTCAATTCTAAAGAAGGTAGGGCTGATGTTGTCTCGAAAAAACCCAAGCTGCTACATTCTGTGTCGTCAGACAATCATTCATTATTTGTTATCCAATCATTATTTGTAGCCGCTCATTCTGTTCAGTGTTGCAGGGGCACTGGACCTGGTCCTGCTGACATTGGGTAAGAGGCAGGGTACACCTTGGACAAGTCGCCAGTTCATCACAGGGCCGCCGCATAGAGATGGACAACCATCCACCCCGCTAACATTCATTCTTAAGGGCAATTCAGAAACCACCATTACTGCATAAGGAGTGGCAGGAATGCCTAAATGAGCTGAACCAGGCCAAAATTAAACACTCAATGCACAACATTCAAACTTGTAAATTTCACTAGCTAAAAAAAGAAACAAATAAAATTGGCGGTAAAGATTTCCATGTCCCATGATGTATTGTCGCTATTGTCACACTCCCAGTACTACTATTTCATCCAACTCACAGACCAGTGTAAGAAACCACCTCACCGGCATGCACATGTTCCGACACATTGTTTACTTTGTTTTACTTATTTTACAGTGTGTGAGCAGAGAGAGCTGCAGGCTCGGCTACCAATTTGAACTCTCCACTCTGTATCCAACGTCAACAGCACTTTCTCTAATAGGTGTGATTTCCTGATTGTGTATCCACGGGGAGAGGGGGCTGATGTTTGGGCCTCACCGTTAGTGTGTTAAATAAGCAAAGCTAACAGAACAAGGGTGATGAGAGAGGCAGCAAGAGCTGGAGAAGGAGGCGGGATCATTAAAGATGTTGGTCAGGTAAACAACAGCTGCTTCGCCACTTTCTCATCATCGACAGCTCAGGGTGTCAGCACCTGGGAATCACCCAACACCCAACAGTAGATGAAGGGAGTCAGGGGAGCGAGTCTTTTCTGAACCCAGATCCCTGGTAGAGTCGGAGAGGAATGCGAAGATAACCTCAAAGTCAAAACATTGCTGCAGAGGAGTATCTGATCTCAGAAGCTGCTTTCATATATGCACGTAGGGAGGTGGAGCCAAGTGAGACAAAACAGACCAACATGGTAGAATCAGCACACTGTAAAAGATCAGCTAAAGCTAAGGAAAAACATGCATGCCATTGAACTGCATCCCACAGTTGCAGTGCTGTGACAAAGTATTGGATTTTCTTCTGCTTTTGTGGGAAGGAAAAAGCAGTCTGAGCTCTGAAAAAATGAAGCAGTCCAATCTTTGAAAAAAAATCCAGAGGCCTTTACTTGTCACATACAATCATACCAGCCAGAACATAAAGCAAAGGTTTCCTGACTAAACATAAAATATACATAGAAGGTGATCATTTTATTTAAAGGTATACAGTGTGAACAATGTGTGGCATCTAGTGGTGAAGTTGACTGCAATTCTAGTCAACTTATATACAAATCTGCCCATCCCTCCCTATCCATAAATCTGTGGTGGCCCAGAAGTGTCAAACAGATGTCATCGTCTACGTCAGAATCAAATATCCTGATTCTTTTACATTGTTATGGTACAGATTGTATTTAGTTATTTGTTCTATGAAACTTCAAGACAAAGCTAACATGTAAGATAATGACATTATTTGTTCCTCATTGTCGAGGCGCTGACAGTCGTGGTTCCGTATCTCGTACTCCTTGAGGAGGGGAAGAGAAGCCAAATTTTGACCAATGGAGATAATTCTTAATACTTTGTACAAGAAAAAGCAACAGATGCGAAACCTCACTGTGAAAGAAGGTAAACATGGAGACTTGACTCGTGAAACCGTTGAGAGGTACTAATGGGCTTTGCACGGCCCACCTGATTCAACTTGGTGGATGGCTGTGCACTGCTGGAGTGCAGTATTTTCCCTTGGGAAGTGGTGAGTTCCGTGAGGGGACCACTGAAAAGCTTGCAGTCAAAGCAGCAATCTCCTAACCCTGAACCCTAGCAAGTCAACCAAGAGCCGGTTGCAACGCCGCAAAGTTAAGCGTCTGACCATCTGTCATCCACAGAGTTTAATCGTCCAGGCGGACTGTACGGACCCCACTAATTTACCTCTATATGGATTGCCAAGTCAGGACTTCCACAATGAGGTTTCACACGTTATTACTTTTTCTTGTCCTAAGTAGTTGGTATGATTATCTGTTTGATAAAACCCAAAATAGCTATCCAGTAACAACTTATTCATATTTTTCCCTATCGGTTTTCAGAGGCGAGCCATCGTTTCACCACTTTGATGTGTGTAAATGAACAAAGGCAGCACAGAGAAGTGTCTTTGTTTGCTGTGATAGTGCATGATCTTTAAGTATAATAATTGTTCAACTGGCAGCTCAACCAGTTGAAAAAAAGTTTTTAATAATTAACTGTTAACAACTAGCCTTAAACAGTGGTAACCACCGTTTTCACACTTGAGGCCTTTCTGCCTAGTGTTTGCATGCTCTCCTTGTGTTTGCGTGAGCTCTCTCCAGGTAGTGCAGGTTCCTCCAAGAAAAACCTGCACCGTAGGGGAAGTTCTGACTCTAAATTGCAGGTTACTATAATTATTGTGTTTTCTTTTTCAAAATATACTGTATATAGAATCCAGAAAAGAATAATATTGCCATTGCAAATATAGGGAAGTTACCTTTTGAGAAACAGATAATTCACAAGTGTCAATGGACTACCTTGCTGAGAAGCAGTTCCAGTGAGGTCTACCCAGCACCTCCATAACCCGGATGCAGCACGGGTCTGTGTGCATGCTGAACAGAGTGAAAGTGGGCAGAAATTTACAATCACTCCTGGGGAATTACTGAGGAACACTAGATAAAAAACAAAATATAGATGTGCCTGTTTCCATTGCTATGACACTGACACATCCATTGAGGAACACAGCTTCAACCCATTACAGACACCTCAGGGCCCGCAGCGTTACCCAATGCGTCCAACAGAGTTTGGATGAAACAGCAAGTGTTAAAAGACAAATAACGTTTTTTAAAGACGGATTTCTGTTTTGCTCGCACACACATATTGGCAATTTAACACCCCCATTTGCTCAAGGGGTGCTATAGGAAGACTTGGTGGGGAAGAAAGTGAACTACTTATTGCCCGTCTTTGCTCAATTTTCCCATGTCGGTGTGGGAATGTTCAAATCACAGACCTTACACTTCAGCTAAACTTCCTGTTATGGTGTGAGACTTAGTCATTTTTTCAATATAGATGAGACAGATTTCCCTCCATTTAGACCTAGAATTCATTTTATCATCGGCATTGCACTTAAACCCACAAATAAATTGTGTTTTCCACTTATACCACCATTTTAGTAAACAGGTATCAGATCAATGAAGAAACCGTCGAATTTATGTGGAAACTAAATCAAGCCCGATATTTTTTTACAAATGCACTTATACTTACAGCTTAATTAAGTCTTTAAATAATGAATATATTAACGTAATTAATTAACGTTAATATAATTAAATAATGAAATTTATGCTAGAATTTTTTTGGGGCATGTTTTGCACCAAGAACCCAGGTCAAATTCCTTGTAAGTGTAGCTTACTTTGGCATTAAACACTTGTCTGAATCTGTTTCTGAAGTCTTGCAACTAAACAGAGTTTTATCTCTTACAGGACAACATACGCAGCTTGTACAGGAAAATTTATTTAGTTAAGGGGTGGTAAGTGATGTCTATCAGTCAAATGAAGACCTGTGTGGCAGGCTAACAGCTCTGAGCCTCGCTAATGACAGCTCTGGGGACAAGAATTCAGCAAAAAGCGTTCAAAATTGCTGACGAGCCTGCAGCTACTTATCAAACATCTCCCAATTTCAAACTCCCAATTTCCCACAACGGCTGAGTTAACTGTCTGGACAATAAAGTTTAATTTTAGGATATACCACTGAAAGCAGTGCAGCTTTTACATGGCAAAAAAAAACCTGTATTCCTGGAGCGGTTGGAATAAAGTTTTACAATCACTTTTATTTGGTAGCTGTATCCGCGGCTGTTAGAGCACTAATAAGCACAACTGGAGTGTCGGTAACTGGAACTGGTTCTTTTTATGAGATATTGATCCCAGTAACATGAGTTTGGTAGTTTTCTGTTTTTTCACGATTTCATTGGTTGCTTTTATAGGCCTGTCACTCCTGTTAGAAACTTAGAGGGAGCAGCAGTACCTCTGGAGTGTCACATTCCCAGCATGTGCATAAAACCATATTCATCTACCAGTGTCACAGTTTATAACAGCATATTTCAAAACATAGTTTTGACTCTTACGGTAGCCGTTTTGCTGCGGTTCAACCATTCAAAACATGTCAAGGTGTAAAGATCTGTTACCTCTGTCAAACCTGGAGGCAAATCTTCGGCTCAGTGCCTCTGTAATTAGACCTCCGAGGTTCAGGAAGCTCCTTCTACAAACAGCATTTAAGACCAGCAAGCAAGCCAGACAAGGGCGATGACAAACATTGCATTGTGAGGCTCTTTGCTGAGACAAGGCCTTTACAACACCAGAGAACCAAAAAATGTCACGTTGTTATTCAGTAAATCAAACTGTTCTCCACCTAAATGTAAGCATAGGTTAAGTTAATCTCAATCAGCTTTATGTACTTCAGTTTGGACCCAGTATGGAATTTTAAAACCAGCCTACGTACCTCAGTTTTACCTGTATTTTAGAAATGTTTTTGCAAACAAGTCAACTCTATATCCATTTTAAATAGGTTATCCCCTGGCACCTCTAACGTGTTCAAACTCCAGCACTCTGGGATAACAGTTACTTCCAGCCGAGGATAGAAGAGCAAACAAAAGACAGCCAACGTTCAGGCACCAAGCAAGCTACAGAAACAACAAATGATCAATGCTCCACCTTTTCCTAAGAAGGGACAATAATGAGTCTCTCATCTGAATAATCAGTAACGGCATGGACATCGACATAGGGTGGGCTCATTGGGCTCATCGGGCCTACAAAGGTCATTGGGAGGAAGAGAGATCAAAGCAACAAGTATTGAGATGAAATTGAGGTACAAAATAAAAGAAATAATAATAAATATAAATCAAATCCACTAAAGAGGCTAGGGAATAAATTTTTAATTTTTATTTTTCCATGAAGGATAGGTTCCCCCTCATAAGGTCTTCTCTAGGTCAAAGCTATATCCAGTTTAAATGGTGATAACATATCATCTCTGCTGTACAGGTATTCAAATCTTTTAGCAACACCAGCATGAAAGACAGCACTATCTCAACAACTTCTTCTTTTTCTTCTTAGTCTTTCAGCTGTTCCCTTTCAAGGTCATGACGATGGCGGCAGCTCAGTTGGGAGACCGGTTGTCCACTTATCTGGACAACCAGTGGTTTGACCCCCGGCCACTGCAGTCCACAGGTCAAAGCGTCCTTGATCAAGCTATTGAACCCCAAGTTGCTCCAAATGGCTGTTCCATTGTTGTGCGAATGACGGCGTGAATGGTTACTGATCCTGATGATCATGAAGCGCCTTTGCTTGGCAGCCTCTAACAACATGTATGAATGTTGTATGAATTGGTGAATGCTGACTCATGTTGTAAAAGCGCTATGAGTGGTCGGGCAGACTAGAAAAGAGCTATATTTTTACAGTCCATTTACCATTTTTACCCCAGCGGATCATCTGTTTCCATCCATAGTTACCGACAGTACCCTTCTGGATAACAGTACCCTTCTGGCTAACAGTACCAGTGACGGTATTTGTTAACCCTAGCCCCAACCGATACGGTTTACAAATCAGTTTGTATTCCGCATATTGGTTTGGCACATACATCGGATTCCCTTCCGGATACAACCCTACCCATTTATCTGGGCTTGGGGCTGGCACTACTAATTTGTGAGGTTCACTATCTCAACGACTATTAGATGAATTTCCATGAAAAGTCATGGTCCCTAAAGGATGAACTCAACAGACTTTGAATTTCACACAACTTTTTTCCTCTCACAGCAGCATGATATATACTTTTGTGATTTTAAATGAAACGTATGACAACTTATAGACAGTTTACCATTGAATTAGGGGAAGATATTCATATCTCCATAAAAACTTGTATTAACACTGAGATTCACAACCTATTCATCTAAGACCATCATCCGATCAAAAACGCCAACAACTTAAAATACTTTGGATTATGACTTTATACCGGAAATTAACCATTAACCTCAGCTCTGCCTTGTTTCTGTGCCAATTATCTTCACCTATGAAACGTTATGTGATTACCCATTTAAATTGTTTTGTGTTCATACGAAAGATATCTCAAAAATTACCTTTGGTTTTTGATGATTTTGCGTAGGTGTGGATGTGGGGCCAAGGAAGAATAGAATACTTTTCGATGCTGGTCCATGTGCAGATACCATTTATGGATTATTTTTCTTTCTTCAACTTTGAGATATAAGGAGGTTTTGGGAACAATTTCTCAAAATAAAGAAAAAGAATATAAGAACAATCAAGATAAAAAATACCTAAGTGTTGACATCTGATGAAATACGAGTTCAAAGAGATTTGAATTGATTAAATGTAGCCATTAAAAGGTAAGAGATTATGTCTCGACGTAAAATAGATTTGGATCTGCTATTACGGAAAATCGTACTAGAGATGATAAAGCATGATTCCACATGTGTATTTCCAGGGTCAGAGAATTAAGTGCTATTACTTACAAATCCAAGTAAAGCAGCATCATTATGTTGTCAACACCTTAGTCTGTGCTGTGCCCTGGGTGCAATGATGCAACTGATGATTGCATAGCGATGAAAAAAAATTAAAGGGACAAAGTTAGTTCTGTCACAATTGTCTGTCCCAAATCTAATGGATAATGAAAATTGCCTAAATGGCTTGTTTTCTCGATTCTTTAGGTTTGTATGAGAATGTTATTGGAGGTGGCATCTGCTCCCTGAGTACTTTAAAGTAAGCAAATGTTAGCATGCAGACAATAACATTTAGCTCAAAGAGCTAACCAGTGACAAAGTACAATCTCACAGAGATTGACTCTTGGCTAGCACTAGACAAACTTTAAACCATCAGTATTTATGCACCGATTAATCATTTATGATTAACATCCATCAATATGGCTTAGATCTTTGAATCAAAATCCACGCCTGAAAGTGATGACAAGTATTTCCTCAAGTCTATCAGGACATTGATTCATATTAACTTTCTTAATGTTGCAGGACTGTTTATAAAATGCACATCAACATGTCATCAAAGGCAAACTACCGGTAGTAAGTTGAGGATTTCCTTGTGGTACCTATGTTGTGTGAGCTCTAAAAAGATCATAAATTACCTCAAATTTTATGTTAAGGTCTACTAATTTCATACAATACAGCTTTATATCTTATCAGTGAAGAAGTATCAAATCCATTGTCACCAAAGTGCAGTGGACCGGTTGGACCACCGTGCTCTTAAAACTGCTGCACAAAAGTCATAAGAACTGTTCAGTCTGTGTGCCTCCACACACAATAAAAACCCAACAGGGTCCTGGGACCTGGCTACTGAGCCCGAGTAGATCGATTTCCTTTCCTCAGCGTTCCAGGCTATGGGAACACGCACAGCCATGAAAGCCGTCTCTGTAGCAGGATCCGAGGCTCAGCATGGTCGGTCCATCACCTTTCAGTCTCTCCTCTTTCTTTCAATTATTCTCTGGCTAATGCTTTTGCCCTGGATTTAATACCCGGCTTTACATTTCAACGCTGTTTTGTTTTATTTGGAAACTTCCAGTAGTGGGTAGGGAGCCGCGTTGACTAGCCTGATTAGCCTTACTGGGCCTCCTCCGGTACCTTTGTCGGCACTTGTGCCGCCTCTCCCACCTTGCCAAAGGGAATACTTGGTAAATGCTGCACACCTTCATTGTCTCTTTCTTTGAAAGGATTATATGTAAAGGGTTGGATCTGGATTATGTATCCTTCCCTTTGTTCTCTAGTCTTCTCTGGCCTAAATAATGCTTCAGACATAAAAGGACCTTTCTCACTGGCTTCAAAAATCATTTCCCATTCAGCAATAGGAATTCAAGATGGTTGCTACGAACTGCTCAACCCCCACAGTTAAAAGTTTGAATGTTTCCGCACATGCAGTGATGCAGTTTTCTAACAATGTCTGTAGCTCTCATGATGTTAATTTGTGAAGAAGTATATGGCCGTCAAAATGGCAGGACGGTGAATGAATATCCTTTCAAAATTTGGGGTTGTTTTAAATTAGTTTGAGCAATCCTGCAGACACAGATTAGATTGTTTTACGATTTTAAAATAGAAGAAGGTTTCAGATGATTTCATTAAACCGCCAAAAAATGTGCAATTGCTATTATTCTGACACTTTCGGTCTTGAAGTTTGAATTATGACTGTTAAAGGGAGCCAGAGGGATCAATTTGACCCTGATAACTATCCTACACTCAGTGCCTTGGTCTATAATTAGAGCAGCTTTCACTTCAAAAGAAGCCATAAAAGTAAATACTGGCAGTACAACAACAGGTAATTGGTCAGCAGATTTATGACAAGGATCTAATGTGCCGTTGGTTGTGATTTAAGAGGCTGGCTGGAATTGTCAGAAGAACAATCTGATAGAGGAAGGAGGAGGTGACCCTGAGGGAGAGATTTACAGTAAACTCCCCAAATGATACCTGAGATTACTATTCCCTCTCTCTAACTTCCTTTTCTCTTACTCTTTTGTTGTCTTGTCCAGACATGACAGTAACTCCTCCATTTGAAGAGGAGGAAGTGATGGGTGGGTGGAGGAGAAGGGGAAACGGGATAAAGTTGTTTTTTATTAGTCTGTCAAGCCTATAAAAGACTAACTATAGTGTCTGCTTGATAAAATTAAGTAGGATCCCTAACAGAGAAAGAAAACAAATCACATAACAGAATGCAGCCAAATAGGACAGAGTCTAAAGCCATGTTGGCGACTTTATGAACAGTAATTTCATGCCCACGTTTCTTTGTACTAAAAGCTCGAACTGCTTACCATGTTTAACATCTTAGTGTAGCTCTTTAACATGATAATATTTACAGCTCTGATGGCACGAAATACAAACAACAGTTGACACGGACATCAGAGTGTCTTTACTTCTGCAAGCACCTACTGATAAGTCAAAGTATCAGATAAAAAGATGATCTGATGATTCTTTTTAAGGAAGAGACAAAGGATCACCAAAGTTTATGCCATTCAAATAATTCCTAATCAGTTAGAAAACATGAACGCCTGTTAATCAGAGTTGAATCATTATGAATCTCATAATTGGGCTTGAGAAAAGTTCAACTGAGCCATGGAAACAGTAGAACTAGGCCATAATTGTTGATATATATTTTGAACTAAATTTGTGTTTTCTTCTCTGCAGAATCCACTGGTTTTAGGACTCAAACGCAAGATTTTTCTCATCTGCATCTCTCAAATTCATGCTCCCAGCACAGCATAGTTTGAGACAGGTTCAAAGTTAATTGCTGTTACAACGGAGAGTTTGTAAAGCGAGCACTGCCAGTCTTTACAGAGGTTCAAAAACAATGGACATATGGAGGAATACCTTTACCATTAAAACTGTTCAATTTAAAAATCATCAAAATAATTGAAATTCAGTTTTTACATCAAATATATAGATTCAAGATCTTTCAACAAACAATGTCCTTTTTTCCACAAACTTGTACTCTATAAAAAACAGCATAATGCTAAATTTGGTTTAGTAAATGTTGATAGCTTGAATGAATGTTTTAAAATAAATGTTTTAACGGTTCAAATAACCGACTTCAAACATCAACATCAATATTGAACAGTTGCCTAAAGAAGGTCACTTGACAATCCTCAAAAACAGAAGCCGACCACAGAGAGACTGACTCCCTCTCTCTGGGTTGATGAAGCTTGTGTATTCATAAGATAAGAAATCTCATGAGTGTGTGTTTAGTCGGTGCTGTTACAGCTGAAGCACAGAATAAGCCAAACCACAACAGCATCAGCTGTGAATATTAAAAACTAGAGCCTGACCCACGGACTCACAGCTGCTTCTAATGCCATTGCAGGGCAGGTGATAGAACACACTACTTTTGTAAAGTTTATTCTGTTACAGAGATGAGGAAACCTTGTCAGCCTTACTTACTTATTGACTTTCACTGCTGGGTCGGTGGTCGTTTCATGAAACAGGCAGTAGGATGTAGAAAGATGTAAGCTTTTCAGACATTGGTGGTGGATGACCAGTAAGGACAGAAATATAACTGTGGCATTCCATTTTGTTGAAAAAGTTGTATTCTCTGCAGCACACCAGGCCAATAAACACTCCAGGCGGTTGGTAGCGTCCTGTTTGTGGGGCTGATTGGTCATTTGGAAACAGCAAAGATTGAGGCAATTGTTTGATGATAGTCTCAGACTACAACCAGACGCTACTCTAAAACATGTTTCTATAGAGACTTAATGTGAGAAATGGGCAATGAACCAGATATTTGATCAGCACATCCTAGTTATATAAATTTTCTTGAATTATTCAACCTCCTTTTCACAATA
Organism: Lophius americanus; assembly: GCA_037951165.1. Taxonomy (NCBI): domain Eukaryota; kingdom Metazoa; phylum Chordata; class Actinopteri; order Lophiiformes; family Lophiidae; genus Lophius; species Lophius americanus. The sequence continues at coordinate 257,088 of JBBDHG010000090.1, read as the reverse complement.
TAGTAAACAATATTCTGGGCAATTCCTGGGGGGTATTTCAAGAAGCCGGCTTAACATACTCTCAGTGACTGAGCTTGAGCTCAAGCTTGACCAAGCCTGAGATGAGAAACTCAGGATATCGGGTTTCAGACCAGCTATGAACGGATATGAATTGGTTCAATCAGCGTTCAGAGTTGGTTAACACCGAGTTGAATGCGTGGTTGAGCATTATGAAAAGCCATCATCAGTGGAGGACAGATACAGGGATTCACCATGGCAACCAGTGTGACGCTATAGTCACCATACTTCACGCTGATTAAGCAGAAAGTTTTAATACGCTCAAGAAACTATATCTATGAAAAAAAAAGAGAGGTGCGGCTTCATCAAAGAAGCAGAGAAAACTTCCCCCAGGCAGAAATTCCTGCTTGCCTGGAGTGAATGTATCTCATAGAGAAAAGGCAACGGCGCGTCAGACCTTTACTTTAAAGAGGGAAAAGAATGAAGACCTGACTCTTGAAACCATTGAGATTCAACTCCGTATTGAGCTATGGCGTCGCCATGAGGGAGGATGCCCTCACAGCACCAGTTCCACCAGCACAGCACTGGTCGGGCCCTGAGAGACACCACATCAATTTTAATTTTTTTTTCCATTTTGATTTTGGCATTGCCTGCTACTGGTTAGACCAAGGAGCCAACTGCCGGCTTCTGACTTTTTCACACAGACCCAACTGCTAATAGAAAATGTTTTTGGTTTAATAATACAATTACCATTCAGGACTTACATTTATGTTATATTTAATTTGAAGATACTTAATAATATGATAATTCAGTATTAGATAGAAGAAAAAACTGAAGAAATCAGGAGGGGGTCAAACACTTTTCTTTCACCTTATTAGCGCAGTACTTTCCCATTAACTCAAATTTTGACAAGAAATCTGTATGTTAGTTTTTTAGTATGTTTTCTGCCTTTAATGAAAGTATAGATTGTTATAAATTTAAAAAAAACTCCAGCCTTTCAAACATGCCTCAACACATTCACAAGTATTGGGTAACAGTAATAATACGTAACATATTGTTTACTGGTGTCACTGGAGGTTAATGGATTGACATCTTAATTCCTAAACCGAGAATAAACTGGGGATGAAGTTTGGAAAATCTTAAAGATATTAAATTGTGGTACAAAAGAGCATAACATGCAGTAGACAGATGTTAGAGTTAGGAGAATTTCTGCCTGGAGGGTATGGGGTCAATAAGTCAGCTAAGCTAAACAATGGAGGAGGGGGTCCTGAGGTATGAATGTGCAAAATGGTTTAAGATGAGATACTGATTCATTTAAGAAGTAAATATGAAAAAAAGAGAAAGAGCTAGAAAGATGGTAAGTTACCTTCCACCATCATCATTGGCTCTTTTGCTCCCCCGTGGGCCAGCATCTCCCGACGGTAACGCTCGCCCATATCCCTGACACAGAAAAAGAAAAACACAGATGAGACAGAGATAAGGTTACCAACACCTGTATTCACACTGATCAGCTCCTGATACTCTGTCAACCCCTCCACCATTGCTGCCGCCGCCATTCAGAGCCCAGGGCCAAGTCTCTTAAGCTGCTGTTTATAACAGACGGGTACAGGAAGCAGAGATCTGGCAACTGCACGTGGAACTAAAACAATCTCAGATGGGAAGGCAAGACTGAGACAGCAACGGAAGAGAAAAGGAAAGAAGAGGGAAATCTCTGCAGGATTTGACAAGATGGAGATACAGTGGAGTCTTCATTTTTCAAAACAAGTCCTTTGTGCTTTGTCCAGGGGCAAACACTTGTGATAAGGCAGCGTCTGGTAATATGAATGCTGGTGTCTGTTAAAAGCAGCAGACACCTTCCAAGACGGTGTGAGCTTCATATCAATGTCAAGTTCCTTGTCAGGAGGGGACTTAAATCGTATCCGAGGGGACAGACTGTCACGCAGAAGCCGTCTTGGCACTCTAAATCCAAAACAGGTACACTGTGCCTCTACATTAGCTTTCTAACTCTCTCACCAGGAGCACACGGTTACAACTGAGAGCCAAGATTGTACTTTAATCAAAACATATTTCATACTTCTGTTGAACAAAATGACAGGAGCTGAACCTCAGTGTACCTGATGGCATCACTTATAAGTACTTCACTCCAGGTTTGGCAAATTCTAATTAATTGAATACCGATCAATACAAAAATCATCATCTCAAATGAAATGGTACCGATAATTTATCTTCTGTACTGAAAACATAAACCAACAAATACAAACCCAGAACAAACACAAATCAAAATTGCCATTGGCACACAACTTTAAAAAAATTGCAGGGTTTATAATAAAATGTGATGTTCGGTCTAAGAATATAGTTGTTACTTCAATATTTTGCACAGCACCGGAAATATGTGTGTAAATATATGTATAAAAAACCAGAAACACTTTTCCGGTGTAATAATGCCACATATGTACAATGTACCTATTTAAGTCTCAGACCTGGGGAACAAACAAATATCATATCGACTTAAACATGCTCGAAAACCATGCACTATGTCATACTGTTGAGCAGAACTCTTTAATCACTGGTTACTAATGATGTGGCCGTGACCTAATTAACTGTGTTTACTTGTGAAAACTTGTTGAGACAATTATTTTTAACAGTATCTCAGGAAGAGATTAGAAGCAGCGACAGCACTGGGAAATCAACTCATGTTGTTTATTCTGTGCAAAACTCACAGATGTTATCCAATTTATTTAAATCTTACAATAAGCCAGCCGTAACATTAAAACCACCTGCCTTATATTGTATGGCTCCCCTTTTTGCTGCCATGAAGCCAGAATTATATGATCTTTGCCAAAGTCACTTTGACCCTTATTCCTGCCTATTTTTGCTGGTTCCAACAAATCAGCTTAAGGACAAAATGTTTACATGGTGCTTAATTTACCACACCCACTGACAGGCTCCATTGTAACAAGCTAATCAATTCAATTCACTACTTCTGTCGTCTGTTATGTCTCAGGCTAACTTGTGCTAAAATTGAGCTTGCATATCCTAAAAATGCCTGAAATCAATTAGTCGGGTATCAAAGAAAAAAGTAATTTATGAAGCATATTACATGGAAACATCCAATTTGCACATTCTCTTTCGATTACACCAACATGCAAGTGATTTTCTGAGGCTGCAGAAGAGCCATAAATATGCTTTTACTTCATATTAGTAAAATTCTAATAAGGATTAACTATTCAGTTGGAAATTCTAATTGTTGAGAATATCAACCTTTTTTTGAAAAGGTAATACCAAAGACCCATTTATTTATTATCCGATTGTGTGCCGCAAATTGTAGACATATTTGCAGAGCAAAGTCTGTCATACTTTATTTTAAGGCTCATAATACTTTAATAAGTGAGACTGATAAGTTTTCCTGATGTCTATTATAGAATTTTAACCTCAGTAGTGAGGTTTATCGTGATGTGTCACCTACCTGCCTGCCAATGAAGTTCCAACAACTTTAGAACTTGTTCTCTCTGTAGCGCTGAAAACCCAGTACAATGATATCTTTCCATCAGCCGTCTCACCTGTTCAAAGGATCGTGAACGAAGCACTGTTTCCACACCATTGAGGCCACGGCGCGGGACATGAGGTAGGAGTAGTACTTGGCCCCATAGCCAATCAGGTGGCTGAATCTCAGCTGCCATGCCTGTAGAAGAATTTTAAGAAATTAAACCAAAACATTACCAACTTCCCCTGAGTGTAGAGGAATATAAACCTTCTGGACTTTATAGTCCTCGGTCAAAAGATGACCAACAGCAATGTATTGAATTGTGAACTGACAAGACATTTGCCATTGCAATTGTCATTGGTTGTAATTTTTTGGCTGTTCGCTATCTTTATTCTCCGAGTGCCCTCTAGTTAACATTGTTAGGGATGTGAGTTGAGGGAGTAACGTGACAGAAGGTGGACATCCTGGCCTTAAAAGGCTTCAGTGTTTCATAAAAAACTTTTGAGAGAAGCTGTCCAGCACATGCAGTGAACGGTTCCCGTTAAAGTGAAACTGTAGAAGTCAACAACTGAAATTAACATTGAAATAACATTCGTGAAAGTGAGAAAACTTAAATCTATCAGTGTCAACCATTCAACAGAATATGTTGCGATGGTGTAAATAAACTGAATGGGAAATTAATGAAAAATATGGGACTAAACTCTTGCATCTTTGTCTTACGATGTCATTATAATGATGGAATAAATACCAGCTCTGTAAGGATGAAACATGTGAATTCCTAAAGCCCTATCTCTCTTCTGTTCTCCCTGAAGTTCCCCGAGGGGGGCCCCTCTCCTTATCTATAAAAGACAAGCGCTTTTATGATGTCTGCAAACTTCAACTCTGGGGAAATTCAGCTGGCAAACACTCAAACACTCAACAAAGACGGCAGCTGCCATAGTTAATAAAATCAATAACAGACTGTGGATGCCTCCATCCACATAAAAAATAATAACATCTTGCAACATCTTCAAACTCCAACTGCAATTGAAATTATTGTCTGAATCAAAGCATGTAGATATATTACATATGTGGAAAATAAAGCCCTGGGTCTAAGTGATTAAAATGACACTGCAACCCAAAATGTCTAAACCAAGAGTATGGCCTTATGCTGCAGTAAACTAGTTTTTGCCCGATCGGTGGCAGCAGAAACAACCTGGGAACTTTACATTGACAGATTTTCACCTCAAAAAGTTTTAGTCTCTTGAACACATGCTTAAAAAGACAGTAGATATGAAGTAACATTGTCTTATTTGAAGTCTTGTCTCTTTCGGTGCTAAATTTTGACTAAATTTAGCAGTTAGTCGCTAACTCTGCTGCGTGGTCCTAAGTAGTAAAGCAGTCAGCCATAAACTGAAGCAATGAATTTAAAGAGACAAAAAGCTTCGTAGAGCCGAGCTGAGTTATTAGATGGTCGATAATTGTCACTATTAGCAGTCCATTCCACATAAGACACACAACCAGCCACAACATTATAACCAATTACAAGTGAAGTCAGTAGTACTCAGTCAATTACTTATTATTATTATCATCATCACTACTGTGGCACCTGTCTGTGGATGAGATTTATTAGGCAGAAGTTGAAGTTTGTCCTCAGAGTTGATGTGTTGGAAATAGGAAAAATTGGAAAGTTTAAGGATTTGAGCAACTCTGACATGGGCCAAATTTTGATGAGGAACCTGCAGGAAAGGTTCTCTGTAAGTACAATTCAATGTTGTCTAAAAAAGGACAACCATGAACCAAGGGGCAGAACCTGTTTTGTCTGATTCCAGAGAAGAGCTACTGAAGCAGAAATTGCTGAAAAAGTTCAAGGTTCTGACAGAAAGGTGTCAGAACACACACAGAATGCACAGAAGCGTTGTTTTAGAGAGAAAAAAAAGGGGACCCATACAATCAAATAAAAATCGATAGTTATAAATATTAATTGGTGATATTAATGGTCCTTCAGTTTTGGATGTCCAGCTTTGAAATCAAACCTGAAACAATCCTCTCTCCATTTACATTACATTGAATACTTGTAAAGTCCTACAGAAGGCCTGTACGTCTTTGGGTCAATTCCTTACATGTCTTTCAGGAAAATACAGAAAGAATAAAAAGGCTTATTTAAGTGTGATTATCCAGGATGGCCGGGTGGATAAGCCGCTTAACTTTAATGCTTACAACATGTTGTCATTGGCTGGTGTGCATTTCATTTGAAAATAAAATAAATGTGCTACTTTTATTGTTTAATTCAAACTTGTCTGCATGTGTTACTTTTTTCTGATACACAAGTAGCACTGTCTTCCACTTATTGGAAGGTTAATGCTTATATCCCCGACCAATGCAGTCTACATATCAAAATGTGCAAGATACTGAACCCCAATTTACCCCCGACGGCTGTTCCATTGGTGAATGAATGATTGCGAGAATGTTTACCACTCCTGGTGAGCATGCGGGGCCCTTGCAAAGTAGTCTCTGCCACCCCTGTATGAATGCATGGAATAGTGAGAATGAATGTGATAGCGTGTCTTATAACATGACACATCTTCCTAACCCACATATATTCATTCACACTATTCATATAAATGTTGAATGTATGGAATATCGTGAATGGGCGAGGGCTGGCTCGTTTTCTAAAGCGACAAGTCAAGCAGACTAGAAAGGTGCCCAATAAGCACAGTCCATTCATATTTATGGCTGTCAGGAAGATGAGCACCCGAGGTTGACGTGTGATAATGTAACAGGCTGAGAGCAGAGGTCATTTGTAATGACAGGAATAATTAAACTATTAAGAATTAATTATAATAAAATACTAATTTTCTTTTATTTGTATGTGACCTACATTGTATGTTTGTAATGTAGGTCTTTGCTAAGAAAGACAAGCTAAATATTAAGAGCACTGGTATCTGTAGACCTCCTTAGTGAGCCTGTATTCTGTTACTATTATAAATACGTCTGTCTCGCTTGCTTGCTTGCTCGCCCACTGACTCTTCTGAGTTGCAGTGATTTTAGTGAGATCATGAGATGAGTTCTGGCTCATAAAATCAACTTGAAGCTAAAGATGACTGCGTTCGTTTCGTCAGATGACCACAGCCATGATACAGTTGCTTGGGTCACACATTTATAAGACATAAAATTATGTACCCCAGACAGGTAAAGACAGAACAACATTGATTATCTTGTGAAATGTATTAGGCAGTAACATAAGTATATTAGGCGGTAACCTTTTGTCCTAGAAGGTTAGTTGATAGGTATTGGAACCAAGAAAAATTGGCAAGATAATCTCCAAAACAGCATTTTCTAATGGGTGTTTGGTTTAAAGTGGTTAGCACCTAAGTACTTAAGTGGTCTAAGGAGGACAAATGGCTAACCAGTACCTGGCTAGCCCAGATTGTCCAATCCAACTGACGAGCGATTGTACTCGAAGTTGTTGATAAAGTTAATGACGGTTCTGATAGGTATCAGAAAACACACCCCATATCAGAGAAGTTTAGGTGGCAAAAAGGGGGCATATGCAATATTACACATATTACAATACTACATCTGCCGCATATCTGCACCCGGACAACTATTGCGCATCTCTATAACGGCACTATTTTAATTTATATTAAATAGGCCATTAGAGATCGGACTCTTTCCATTTTCTCCTTATATATTTGCAGTCACTTTATTATATCTTAACTTACATGTGTATTTTTTATTTAGAACATCTGTATGCTGGAGCTGCTGCAACCACTACATTTCCCGTTCTGGGGATTAATAAAGATTTTCTATTCTACTCTATTCTTTTCTATTCTATTAGGCAGGATTTAATGTTATGGTTGATTGTTGTAGTACCTTGGATGTTGAAGGGTCTTCGATTATTTTGGCGGATTAGAGCTAAAGAGAAATATGAGAACAGCTATGAAGAAAATCACATGACGCATAGCAAGATAAACTGGCATATTAAAAAAATGAAATGGGTTTGTGTTCTGTTTGTTGAATTATTTTTGCGTAAAAAGCAGCCTTTGATGTGCGGACCCTTTAATTCCAATGTACCTCTTAGGTGGTTGCTGGCCACCGATACTCTGGAAGCACAAAAGGTATTTATTGAAGAGCCGTTTGGTCTGCCTTCTTAGTGTTCGACAAAATATTTAATCATTGCTCATCGCAACGTGCCACAGAAATAATTTTCAGACCTCCAACAACTCCTTTGTCTCTAATCCCTCTGCCTCACATCAAATGAGTAATGAGGACTTTTGAGAGAGAGCACAAGTGTGTGGCTGTCAGCAAGATATCCTTTTGATCCTGACATACAAAGGAGAAAGAGTTATGACAGGCTTTTTACTCCGATCATCTTATAAGTTACATACATAAAAAACATTTTACTTTTCTAAACTTTACTTTTGTCCATGGTGCTGAGGTGTAACTTTTGCTGTAGACCGGGGATTATATCTGCTTGAGCATGCATCTAAAATCACTACTCAGTATGGAGTCCAGCAACCACTTACACCTAAACCATTTAGGCCAAGAACTGCAGAATAAAGAAATGTCAACACAGCAAGCAGAACATCTTCCGTCATGCCATTTAATTCCAAATATTATCTTCGGCTCAAGGGTGAGCATGTGTTCTGTGTTACTCACAGCTGATCTTCCTTCAGCGCTCAGCAGGAAATGATAGCCCCGCTCTATAAACTATACACATGTCAGTATCACCTTAATGTTTATAATCTGTGGCTCTCCGTCACCCATTAGCCACTAAAATGTTCACTTTAATGTGGAAACTTTTCCTGAGCTGCATTTTCATGAGCTGGGGTGAAGTGAGAGAGAGAAAAGGTACTTACAAGGGCAAACTTGAAAAGAAAACAAGGTTAAGCCTGTCATTGAAGTATCTAAACAAATTCTTTTTCACTTGCTCTGATCCAATTATGATGCAAGTCAAGGTACTTAAGAGCTGTAATCATCCTCAGTGTCTGCAGAGTTCATATGAGGAAAATGATCCTGCTGTGGTAAGCTGCGCACACATAGGCGAAATAGTCTGTTAGAGCCTTCAGTGCGATTTGAAACGTTGACGGGGAACAACTTTGACAGTGGGAAACTATATAACATAAACCGCAACCTCTGGAGAGGCAGCTACAAAGCAGGGCAGGAGAGTGGGAGGCCTCCAGAGAGCAAAAACGCTGACGTTTTGGGAGAATATACGGCAGTACTGTAATCTCTACTCCTGATGGCACCCCCACATAATTATAGCCCAGAGTAAATGCTCTATGAAGGCCATTCCCAGCTAAATTATGTGTTTTCGATTCCTTCTCCTTCCTCGCCCACAGCTGCAAAAGTGGGCGGAAATAGGACTTTTTTTTTCATTAAATGACCGGGAGAAGAGTTTCAAATACATCCCCTCGGGAGAGATCATTCAAAGTATATCTCAGCTTTGTTATTTTTGCAGGGCTTCAAAAAGGGCTTTAATCCCTTAAACACTGTTGTGCCGCGGTAGAAGATATAAAACTTGAGAAAACAGGAGAGACGGAAAAAAAAAAAGAAACAAAAAAAATTACTTCTTGGTACCTTTGTGATCCACTGAGCACTGAGAGCAAAGTAATACCCAGAACTTTCCTAAAATTATCATCAGCACCAAGGACTATAATTTATCTGGAGACACATACAAGAGACGGCAGTCGGGAAAGTACCGTATTGGATGAGTAAGGCAAGCCGTAGAACTTCTGCTGCATATCCTTCAGGATGTCTGTGGTGGAGCGGTTCTGAGGTTTGCCATGGTAGACCTGGTCCAAGGCCGCATAGAAAATCTGCACAAGAAAATCAAAATACTCATAGATCCTATTTAACCCTTTCTACACATGCAATGGAAATTTTAAAAGAAATATAAATACAGCCCTGACATATCAGTTCACAGAGTTATTGTGGTGGAGTTCTTCACAGAATTACAAGCTAACAAATATGTATTTAAGAACCAGTGTATGTATAATCAATTACTTGCACAAGTTTTTAGAAAGTTCTTCGGAGTGGTTTTAATTTCCAGAAGGAAACTAGTTTATTTGTGTCCAAGAATAGAGGCTCTTGCCACTGGAAAAACTATTTGTGTTGTGGCTAGACCATAACCTCTAGCATAGATGAATGTTAGGAAACTGAAATGAACCAAGGGTCAAATGCACCAGAAATGTTAAAATAAGCTAGCTGAAAATAAATATTAATGAAATGCACATCTTTAGGGCTCGTACAACATATGTCTTAAATTTTGTTGAGAAATGGGGACAGATGAACGGACACGGGGTAACCCTAAAAAGCCCATTGGCAGGATCCGAAAAAGGGAAGCTTTGATTTAAATATCCCCTCCGTACGAGTTTGAACATATAAAGAATTATATTTTGTGATGTTGTATTTCATTTTAGCATTTACAGCGTTTTTTTCTGAATTACTGACATAACTTTCTTTTATGAACAACAGAACAAGATAAAGTTACTTTCCGCAACTGTCTGACTGTACGGCGAGTCACCATGTAGCCTGAATGCATTTCAAATGCATCATTTGATAACTGTGAAGCACACCATATTACCTTGACTAATCCTGGAGAATTACTGCAATGTCCAGCAGATCTCAGCAGAGCTTTCTTTCTAAGCAACTAAATGAAAATGAAATATACTCCAAGTCCTTCATAGTCAAACAATCATTAACATGTAATTATTTTCAAAATTTTAAATGTTGGGACACACGATGTCTCTTGCTTGAAAGGTTCACTATCAGTTTATGAGCACTGGAGATTTCATGGTTCCATTTGTGATATCACACTATCGCACAAACTGGACTTCCAATGAACACAGAGTAAGTCTTCTAGACTAAAACTATGCCTTTTTGAACGAAGGGGGACTTAACTTATGTAACCAGCGATACTTGACAGACTCAGTTTTATGAATGCCAGATAAAAAAAAAGAAGCTTATCTAACTTTTTCATACTGTTAATTGTTAATGGTAAGTCATTTAACTTTACTTTGTTTAAGTTAAGTAAGGTAAGGTATAGTAACTCCTTCAATCTTCAAGGCCTGAAGCCTTTTGTATTTCAAGAACTCGTTTTTCTGTAGCTGTGTGTTCTTGTGAAGGTGAAACATATTTTGAGACAATTGTATGTTTTGGGAGTGAAGTTGGTCTTCGCACCTGCAACTGGGTGTCTGCAGCTCCGCAAACCTTTTTTGATTCACACAGTCGAGCCACCATGCTCTCAGGAAGGGGCTGAGGGGACAACAACATTGACAAAAAAATTTTTTTTTTTTTTCAACATTACATTATAATGTTATATGTGGTGTCTTCTATCATGAAAACAGACCAGAATATAGGTAGCATCCCAAAAAACATTACGGCTAAGAAATGATGTCATTTACATTACATTACCTGTCCAGTTTCATAATGGCGTGCAAACTGGCTGATGACTCTATAGTCCGTCGCAAAATACTCCATGAGGATTGAGGGGACTTCAGCAAAGTCAGTTGCACATCTGGTTCCTGGAGGAGAGATGTCAAAGCTTTGATATAAGAACAAAAATATAGATGGTGTGGTATTATTTACTCTTCCATTATAGTTCAATAATCTTTCTGTAGCACAGTTTCTCATGAGGATATAGCTTTCTTTATATTTCTATACCCCAAACCCAAAAAAACAAACAAGAAATACCACTAATTTCATTTCAGGGAAGAAAGAAAGGTTAGAAAGTAGTCATGTAAGGTACCTCTGTGAATTACAATTAATGCTAATTGCATTAAATGTTCATTTTCAAACTCTCCAGTACACGGTTGATGTATATATAAAGTTTTGTGAAACATTTTTTGACTTTTTTCTTTTTTTTTTATATATAATGCCTCAGAAACTCACATCTTAATGAAACAACAATCACATTTTAACCATGGAAATGGAAAAACTATAAGGGACCACAAATTTCCTGAATAGCAAAAAACACCACGTCAATACTCAGTTTTTGTTTGTAGAAGGGTTGTGTGGAAAAATATTGAAATTGTGATTAAAATGGGCAACAAAAACAAAACCAAGCAACAGAAGGAGCCAGGAGTCCAACTTGGAAGCATGGAAAATGATCAAATACACATTTTTAATAGCCAAGTGTAACACTTCTTCTACATGTTTGTTAAGTACAGAGCAAATTTTCTGAGAAAGGACTCAACGGTTTCTAAGTCTGGTTCTTGACTATACTCCGGAAACAAAACGTGACGGACAAGGAGGAGGAGGAGGAGGAATATATCCTTCCTCACTTACTAGACAAAAATTGGCCATACAGCCTGGCACACAAGTCATTTCTTTAGTCTGTATTCCTTAATGTGACTTTTTAATGGACGTTCTAATGTAACATGAACCACATCAAGTGATATGGAAGGTGAAAGAGTATAATTAAATGATTAATTGAACTTATTAGGTCAATGGGTTCAGTTGCCTTTTGTCACGTCTAAGTAGGTGTAAACCTGTTGTCCACTGATAACACAGCCTGAGGTTGAATTAACAGATACTGCTATTGGTGTAACATGAATCCTGAATTACTGGAGAAGATGTACATCAACTTTATCTGACATGTGAAACAGTGTCAAATGACAGATTGTAATCTCCTGTGGGCGAGCAATTCATTGGATATACCCTCTTTTTTCGATTTGCCACCCTGTAATGAATAAACTCCTCTGCTCTAACGTGTCTGACTATTACTTTAAGGCCCAGGAGTTATAAAATGTCAAATATTAATCGAGGTAATGGCTTTGCTGAGGCTACTGAATGATAAATGTTTGCAAATCTGCTGACATCTCACCAGTCACATGCTGGTAACGAGTGCGTCCCAGCATGGAGTGCATAGCATGTCCCATCTCGTGGAAGAGGTTCTCCATCATGCCTGGGGTGAGCAGGGTGGGGGCGCGCTTGGAAGGGCAGGGCAGACTCAGCATCAGCACTACAACTGGAAGCTGGTACTGACCAGTTTCCTGGCACCAGCGGCCACCACGGATGGTGAAGTGACAGTCCTGTGAGGACAAGAGGGGAGTTAGCAAAATCTAAATTTAAAAAAAAGAGTGGAGAGTTGAAAAGAAGATAATCGACAACATCAGATTTTCTTTAAAGAAAATACAGAGCACTACTTTCAGAGTAGAAAATGACATGAACTCATAAAAAACTATGGAGATGAGTTTTGTTAATGCACACCTGATGAGGCTTGCCTTGCCGGTGGAAGAAGTCACAGTAGATATATCCCAATAATCCTTCTGTCTCATGTACAACAGCCTGTAAACACAAATTTGAAACCTCAAATAATATTTAATTTGCTAAAAAATACAGACCTTTGCTTTGGTTTAATGAAGCACCAAAAACAGCTAACAGCATATTGTTTGAAGAGGAATTATTCAACCTTCATTTTATATTAGGTTTATTGGCTAAATATAAAATAGCAGTGGTATGAAGTAACTGAATCACATCTCAAATATTTATATTTGTACAAACTGTAGATAAATCTGTCAACTGCCCAGAGGCACAAGTACAGGTGCATTTGTTTTTTTTCCATTATCATTACATACATTTGAAGTAATTAAGATATATGAGTAATATTAACAAATAATTCCAAAAAGAATAGTACTTTAAAATGAAAATATTGCTAAATCAATCCATTTTGTTCTTGCTGTGCATTGTTTCGGCGCCCAGAAAGCCATTTGGTAATGGAAAGTGCATGTGGTGGTTTATGTTCATACAACATCCTTCTGGCAGCAGTGAGACACACCAGCAAGAAGCGCCTTCCCAATACAATTTGAAGTTTTCAGGAGGAAGTCAGGGCAGGGACATTGAGTGAGGGATGGCTTACCCAATAATAGCAGATGTAATTAAAATATTTACTAAAACTCTATTAACAACAAGTTATTTCCAGATCTTCTGGTAAATGCAGAGCAAGACACCAGCTTCTTGTCTGGCAGTGTTCTCGAGGAATTTTCACCCATTCTCATCTGCCAAGGCATCCAGTTCTGCAATATTCGCTACCAAGTTTATCCAGCCCCACCAGAGATGGTCAAAGGGTTTCAAGTCCGTCAACTCTGACAGCCACTCTAGAATGTTCCAGGACTTCATCTGAAACCGAGCTTCGGTGGACTTTGAGTTCTACTATTTTGGAGTGGCCAATGACCCCCAAGCTTCAGCTTCAAAACGGATGCAAAGATGCTCACGCCTGGGAGTTCTGGTACTTTATGGAAGCCAACTAACCCTCTGTGCTCTTTAGGCTCCCAGGTGTGAGGAAGCGATGCAGCAATGGAGCATCACTAAGCCACCATCGTTCTTCACTGTAGGCAGGGTCTTCTTTATGATGCTATAATAGTGAGACTGCAGTCGTCTTTCATAGTAGCATTTTGTGTTGAGTGAGGTAAAAAAAATAAACTTAAAATCTGTTGTATGGATTCCCGCATGATTCCATTGCTGCAACCCGCTAATATATAGCTTATTTTGCCAATAATCGTAAATAAATCCAACAGGGGTTGAGTCATTTTTGCATCAAACTGTATATCAAATCAAATTTCATATGACAGTGAAGCACTGACACCTCACTATCAAACAGAATCAACACAATACAAGACTTATTTCACTATTACTTATATTCACCAGTTTACGGACATCCTCGCTCCAGACCTCCCCGGGGCTGGGATTTTCAGACATGAGGGACACACCGTACAGCTGGGAGAAAAGGTTGTTCAGTCCGTCCATGCAGGCACCCAGAGACAAATACGGACTGTACAGACTGGGCTCTATGTTGTACCTACCAGGAACAGAACATCAACCAAAACAAAGGGGTGAAGGAGGTAAGTTCTACGTCAGAGCAAGTTGTCTGATCTCAAAAAAGAAATTGACTATTCCATTTAATAATTCTCTAATCACTGTATTCCAGGCTACTGAGCCGTTTGGCTACTAATCTGTTGACCCCTTATCAACTGGTAGAACAAAGTAAAAGACTGTCAGAGCTCAGTGGTAAGGGGAGAGTTATTCTTGGCCCACCCATGCTTAAGATTGGTGCATCCATGCAGCTACAAAGACTTTTGGATTAAGACCACCAAGCCAAAACGCTTGTTTAGATTGAACACCAATGTGTAGCGTTTTATCGCTGATGGATTACAGACTGCCGTCTGTGTGGCAGGAAAAAGCTGACACAAAGTGTTAGATGAGAGATTTTGTTTAAGGTTCTCTCTGTTTGAGTGTAAACTTCTGGAGCAGAAAACAGAAGCACCTCAGGCAAAAAACGCTTTTTAATGTAACCAGACAGTACCCTAAATTTCTTTAAGGATCTCCTGCAAACTCTTCCTCAAGGCTCTGGAAACGGTCACAGACACATGGCAATGTACACAAAATGTGTTGGTCTCTTAAATGGACAGGACACACGAGGGATCTATAATGATTTGCTTAAAACACTCTGGAACGTTCTACCTGACTTGTTATTAGTCTCTGGTGAGTGCTGGGAAGGGAGAGTGCAGTTCATCAAAAACAGATACCTCCAAAGAGCTTGAGACACTCAACAGGATAAGTAACAGCTAAACTTTGCAGAAATTTGCAGATGTAGTTGTTGAGCGACAAAGAGGATCACTTTAAATGAGTTTCAACTGAAAGGGTTTTAACAGGACCGGGTGGCTTGAGGATCAGAAGACAAACTCCAGGCTGATTCTACTCCTCTATTCTTAGCATTCAATGGAATTTGTAAATAATGGACATTTTTCTTGAACCCACCACTGCTGCCACTTAATATTCACCAAACATTCTGACCAAATTCTTTTTAGTAGTCTGTGCTGCTGTAGCTCCTCTGTGGGATTCGACTACAGGGCCTTTGCTCCCCCTGCACATAAATGAGCCTGACCCTGTAGACAGTTCCTGTAGTTGTCCTTCCTTACACAGATTTGGTAGCTACTAACCACTGCAGGCCAAAAAAGCAACCATCATTTTTCTCAAATAACTATCGAACTGAGTTCTATGGATTTACGTCATGATGTATCGATTACCACCAGAGAAATTAGGAGAAATGCTAAAAAATAAATGCCTTTCACAATACTAGGTTAAGTTGAAAAAAAACTTCTGGAATCTGCCACATTATACTGATCTGCATTAAAATCTTTTTTATTTCAGCCCAAAATGATAAAGTTTTTGCAGAAAAATATTATTCATTTCATTTAACAGGGAAAAGATTTCACATTGAGATTAAAACTCTTTTACAATATTAAGTCCAATATGTACATTATGAATTCATTAGTTTTTGCTTTACACAATCCAGTACTATAAAATAAAAAGATTGGTGCCACCCCTCTATCTGGATCCGAATCAAAACTTATAAAATACACTTTATCAAAAAAAAAAAAATCACTCAACTTACCTTTCAGCGCGCAAAACCCCACTGAGGTACGGATGATCCCAAGGCATGAGCTCCTGTAAAAAAATGTACTTTTAAGGTACTGATTAGATACTGAGTGAAGGAAATCTATAAATACCAGGATAAACCCGGCGGGATAATATCCTACAAAGTTCACTCACAGAATGACGAGGGTTGAGCTTTTTCTTCATGTCGCTCATCATCTTAAAGTCTTTCTCTGTTCTGTTTGATAAAAATAAAAACATACAAACATTTTATGAACGTGACTCAGAATGTTCGTTCAAGTCTTTCCCACCTCAATCTGTGCCACAAAGGGTACGAATGTACGAATCTATCCCAGCATGTATTTGCCTGAAAGGACTTAAACAGCATAGACTTGGTCGCCTTTCGTTGCCAAAACAGGTCTGAGTGACACATCAAACATGAACCCTATAAAAAGGTGTGTTGTGATGTCCGGCACCAAGACATTAGCAGCATATTATTTACGTTCTGTACGTTCTGAGTTGGGGCCTCAATAGATAAGACTTGTACATCATCAAAATCCACATGAATAGCAGGAACCAAAGTTCTCCCAGCACACCATTGCCCCAAGCAATCCCGGTATTGCCTTCTACCCATAGTGCATCCTGGTAATATCACATCTCCAGGTAAGCGATGGATACACACACACTTCTGTCCACATAATGGGAAAGCAAATGTGATGTGTGTCATCAGACCAGGCCACCTTCTTCAATTGCTCCATTGGTGCCATTCTGATGCTGGCGAGACAATTTTAGGCATGTTTGTCAGGGGACAGGAGTCAGCATAGACAGGTATGCTACTATGTAGCCTTGTGCACAGCAAGTTGCAATGCTGTGTTCTGACACCTTTCTATCTGAATCGGCATGAACAATTTGTTAGTTATTAGTCCTCTCTGGGACAGCACATGCTACCTTTCGCTCCCAAATTGCATCAGTGAGCCTTGGATGCCCATGACCAAGTCACCGACCGGTTCAATAGTCTTTAGATCCATTTACGGTGTACCACTCACCGCAGACTGGGAAAGCCTGACAAGATCCGCATTGCCGGAGAAGATATGACCCAGTCACTTATATTCTAATGCTTGCCTAGTCTGGCTGCTTCCATCGTCATTCCAAAATCAACTTAAAATCACCTTTGTGGGTCATTCACTTCAGAAAATATGAGAGGAGGTGGCCCAAAAGCTTATTTTGAATCATAAAGAGAATCAATCCTTTTCTTATACAACAATCCTGATGTCTGTCACTTTATCTCTAAGTTATCTTACACCTGTGACAAAAAAAAAAGGTTAACCTACCTGTCAGACAGTTTGTCGGTTAATAACTGGAGAAAGCTCATCACCATCTCTGGAAAGTGGGACAAACATCATGTTTGAGCTATTAAAATGTTAACTGAAGAGCACTCATGGTGACATAAGTATTTCACTCTCACTCCATCAAAAACGAATACATTTGCAGAACTGACTGATAACAACCATGCTGACATTGAAGCAAAGAGAAACGTGAACCTGGTGTTTTTGCCATAGTTCCCTTTAGGGCCCTGTGTCCGTAGGACTCGTATCCCACCAGTTTGGCCAGTTTATATCGGCATTTCAGCAACTCTTCCAGACACTCCATCAGCTCTGCATTTGGATAGAGGTAGACCCTGTAGGCAATTTCTCGCATCTACGAGCGGAGGGAAGGACAGACAGAAAATGACATTTAAAAAGCAAATAATCAACAATGCAGAGCAAGAAAAAATGGTTCCCGATAATCTTTTAAAGCTCTAATAGTGGTACTAACCACTAGTTTGTAATCACATGCATCATCACATGGTTTTGGTTTGATACATAAAAGAAAGTTTTTCTTAATTTTTGACCTTAACTGAGCTTTCACTGGATGTATTGGATCCACAGGAGAAGGCTCAAAGTGAAAGGGCAGAATTCAATGAACATGGTGTTTGTTATTCTGAGAGAATATATTTGGACGGATGTTACAGCTACTACAACTCCTTAATTTCCATTGAGTCCATCTTCCACTAAGAAAAACACTTCATATTTAAAGATGCAGTGTTTTGAAATATAATCTGATAACCAATCAGAACAACATTTTTCATTCAAGCTGCCTTCAGTTACAGCCTTATAAGCTGTTACATGACAGAGGCGCCACCTGCTGAGCAAAAGGCAGAAGTGTTGCAGACTAAATACATCACATACCAAGTCATCGGGGGAATCTGCATGTAATCCTCCAACTTGGATGAAGCTTCCTTCACTAGCAAATTGCAGGTGCAGATGCTCAGGAATTGCAGACCTCGCAATTCTATTTGGCGTGTGAGAGCCGACCAGAAACTCATTGTTGAGGTCCAGCAGCTTCACATGAAGCGCAACAGCCTCTTTCCTCTGCAGATGGAGCGGAAGCAAGGTCAGTAAAGATGTCACATACTAAAGATGATTGGTAAATTAAGCATGTGTGATTTGGGTGCGAGCACACAGTGGCTATCTCACCAGTTTGTCATCCAGATGAATTCCACTGATTTCAAAGTCAAACATGAATAGCTCTGCCACTCGTCTGAAAACACAGAAATACAAGAATAATTATCAACACTATTCACTGATCTATTTTGCCCACAACTCGTGGTTTCAGCAGAAATCTAATGATTTTTGTTCTAAAATCATTAGAAACCACTTTCAGACCGGTTTAACAAACCGTTTAAATGCTACACAAAGTTGTGCATACAGCTCTATCGTTGGTATTTAACTCATATTGTGCTAATTTTCAAATTGCCCTTTTGTTACTAAGTTATATAGATTTTTCATTTATATTTTAAAGTTTCCATTTAACACTTCTAATGATTAATTAGCCTATCGTATACTACCTTTATGACCGTGTGGGCGTGTATGGCTCGTGGACGAGGAGGAGGGTGAAGGCTACCGTAGATCGCACATAAGAGCTACCGTAGCACATAATGCTGAAAACGTGCTAGTTCTGATAGAAAGGTTTTCAGAAGACACAGTAACGTCCAAGGCAAAGAGAGACTTAAACAATTTGAAGCAGGTGGTTTTAATGTTATGACTAATTGGTATATATGTAACATTACAGATATGTGGTCCATTTGATCCATTTAGTATATTCTATACCGTTAATAATCTTTATTGGAGGAGAAATGGGCCAGGACCCCTATGGACTAAAGTAATGACCTTGGTGAGGAGTTGCAGTTACGTTGGGGGTTGGGGGGGTTTCGCTTGATAGACATTCAGTAATGGATGAATGAGGAGCGGAAGGACAAGCCTCCGTCATGAAAGGTGCTGGAAAAAAAACCATTAAGGATGAAGGCATTGTGTCACGCTGCCAAATCAAAACAGCAATAAGACAACATCTTCTCACTGTGGCATTTCAGCAGAATCGGAGAAGGCTAAATCTATTACCTAATCTACTGGGATGTTTATTGCTGCATATGCCAATGTGGAAAAACAAAGGGTTTTAAAATATGGTTTAGGGGTCGAGCTACCGTAAGAAACCCATCAGAGTACTGGTCTAAGGTATCTTCTGTTGGTCTCACCAAAGGTGAATGGACTACCTTTGCGATGGGAAGCTACACAACTTTCCATTTAATTTCAATTTGCAATGAATGTTACTTTCATTCAGCCCTTTGGAAAACATACCTTACATTACATATTCAATTAGTGCTCAAAGAAATAAGACAGAAAGCAAAGATATATTTGTCTTATTGTTTTTATCCATCCCGCGTCACAAAAACTGTGATATGGTCCAAACTACACGTTTTCTGATCTGTGACATCCCTAAAGATATCATTAGTTACTGATATGATTATTATAAACAATAAATCATTTATCCTTAGTAGTCCAGACATCTAGTCAAGAGACACAGGGACTATGATGGAGTCCAAATAAGATAAAATTACCTGGTATTGGGGTCCAGCTGAGCCAAAATGTCTGGGTTGTCCAGCAGTCTCTTTAGGCTTTGGCAAAGCTCAACATTTGTATTTAACCTGAAACAAAAACCCAAGAAAATTGAAAAAAAACTCTATGGCAACTCTTCCATGGCAACTCTAACTGTTGCAATGGAACAAAAATTTGCAAAGATTGGTAACCAGTAATTTTCCTTATACCTATTCTTAACCTAATCGAGACAGCCAAAAGTAAAACATGCATCCAAAATAAATAGTTTTATAACACCTGTGGGATTAGTCTGGAGTTTAGCATGTTCTCTCCGTGTTTGCATGGGTTCTCTTTGGGTGCTCCAGCTTCCCACAGTCCAAAAGCAATGTAATATAGGCTGACTGGGGGACTTTAAATTTCCTGTAGGTTTGGATGGGAGTGTGAAAAGTAGTTTGTCTCCAAGTGATTGTTCTGTGATGACCTGAATTTTCCAGAGTGTACCCCCCCCCCCCCGTCAACAAATGTCAGCTGTGTTAAGCACCAGCCTCATGTGACTCTGCACAAGATAAGTGGTTACAGGAGGAACATGAGATAAAAAAAACTAGCAAATCCATCAAAAACACAAACAACTGTGCAAATGGATTCAAAAGACAAAAAAACTAATGAACCTGAAGGAAAAACAAAATTCATACAGAACTATGCAGCTGGAGAGCTACTGGAGCTCGAAGCAACATGATTGGGTAGCTTAGGAGTATAATGAGAAGCAGGCTGCCAGAGCTAACACACCTACTGGACGGATGAATAAGAGTCATTGATGTCTGACTGATGCTGACAACTAGTGTACTAAATAAAATAAAAAAATGTCAACACTGCATATTTTACTCGAAGATCATCAGCTGTTATTTAGTGCAACATACAGGATGGACCAGGCAGGATGGACCCCAGTTCTGATATCTTATTAGGTTAAACGGCCATTTAACATTCAACATTTTCATGATTAAGCGAATGCATTAACTAGAAAGTTAATAACTGAAAACATAAACTAGCTAAAAATGACAAACCAGTTTCGGAGACCAAAAGCTGATGCTTAGTTTGAAGCATTAAAGTCTGATTTAAAAAATGTACACTGAGCTGTGTTAAGCATGCAGACATATGTCTTATAATGGTCAGTGGTATAATGACACGTTTTCACTATGGTCAGACGCTGATCAGCCATAACATTGTAACCACAGACAATTGAAGTCCAATTGCAATGGCACTTGCTAGTTGGGGGGATTTATTATGCAGCAAGTCAACATATTGTCCTTAAAGTTGGTGCATTGGAAGCAGGAAAATTTTCAAACCAGCTCTTAGTTACATCGACAAGAGCCAAAAAGTAATGGCTAGGTAAGTGGGTTAGAGTATCTCCACTGCAGATCTTGTTGGGTGTTCCTGTTCTGCAGTGGTTAGTACCTACCAAAGTGGTCTAAAGAAGGACAATTAGTGAGACCAAGTCTCAATGATGTGCATGAGGAGTCAAGACTAGCCCATGTTCTCTGATCCCACAGAAGCTACTGTAGCATAAACTAATGAAAAACTTAGTGTTGGTTCAGGGCATTACAAAGCTATTATGGTAGTAAGTGAGGAACCTACACAATATTAGCAAGGTGGTTTTAATGTCATGGCTGATTGTTGTAAGCTACTCATACTGTGGTCTTTATTTGAACTGCACAGCTTTGAAATAATTTTGTATAAATGAGATCATTAGGTATTTATTTTTACTTCTCCACAACCGTTCCGACTTCTATGCAGGTCTTCTCTGCAGCCTCACGAAATTCTGGATCCGGATGAGCTATTTTTACAAAGTCTGCCTGTTAAAGGAAAAGAAATGACAGTTAACTTAATTTTCTTGTAGAGTTGTAGATAGAGCTCAAGCAGCAAACAATTCATAATAAATGAGTCAGATGTAGCAGCTCGGGTTCAAAAGTAATGACTTAATGTTTGATGTTATGCTCAGACTTGCAGTTCAGTACGATTTCTATGGTTGCTAAAGGAGAAGGTGCAATTGTTGTTTACAAAATTTAAAAAATTTAGGAATTTGGAAACTCTCCACTTTGAAATTGAAGTCAGAGTCATAAATCCCTAAGATACACCGATCAGCCATAAAATTTAAACCACTGGTTAATGTTGTGTAGATCTCATTTTTTTCCGCCAAGAAAATTTGTGATGCACTGTGGGTTCTTACGCGTTTCTGCCAGAACAGTTATAACTTTTTTGGCAATTTATGCTACAGTAGCTCTTCTGTGGAATTGGTCAACACAAGCTAGCTCCTCACTCCCCATACCTACCAATGAACTTTAATAATTGTATGCTATTTATTCTATTCAAATCTCACCATGAAGCTTATGCTGCCTCTAAATAAGCAATTTGTAAACAACGTCTTCATAAGAAGTTAACGCTGAGGTGTATTAGGGGTGCATGGTATTCATGAAATAATAACCGCTCACCCTGATTTGTGTGTTTGTGTACACCCTCAGCCATAATATTAAAACCACCTGCTTAATATTCACGCCTAATACCAAAAACTTCACCTGTCAGTGGAAATTTTATGGCAGATTCAGTTCTTGGGTCTCTCTTGTAAATAAGAGCAGGATCCAAGTTATATTTTCTGAATAAATAAAAAAACTCACCAGATCGGCAACTTTGCACAAACCATCTGAGAGCTGGTCAAAGGATTCTACTGTCTCAACTCCTGAAGGACATGAGCAGGCCTTCTCCAACAGGCGTTCTGCGTTCTTGAGAGCAATCTTTGTGGCTACCTGGAAGCCTGCAGGACGGTTCAGCTCTGGCACCCCAAACAAACCCTGTAACAAGAGGCCACACACACAGGGGCTGTATTAATCTAGCTGTGTTGTAACACAAGACAAATTTAAAATGCATAATCTTACAAACCCCCTTCTTCTCGAACTGATTAAGCCTCTGAGTTTTGGCATTGAAAGCAGCTCCAACGGGAGACCAAGTGGTGACGTTTCTCCGAACATGTGTCCAAATGCTTCTGTGCTTTACAAAGTAAAGCAACCGTTTACCCGCAGACATGTCCGCTCAATGGTTTGATTCTGGTTAGTGGTCCTCCTTGTGTCTGGTGAAGCAGGCAGTATTGACAGTCAGGCTGTCAGACAGAGGACATGATAAACTTTAGCTCCAACGTTAGGGTCGCATATCTTCGAATAACTATTGTAAATACATTTACCTTACACTACACGGCAATTGCCTTGTTGTTTTTCTTATCATGTGTGAGGTTGCGTATATGTCAACCTAATTGCTAAAAAACAGTTCACGTTATCTCATTGACATGAAAGCCAATCGAAATAGATGTATCTGGTGGTATTTTAGTGAAAAATTAAATTTTAAAATAATTGTACATGTCGTACATCGCATACATGCTTTAAAAATGTTAAATACTAGGAATAGTGTAGATAATAACAATTAGACGCTAGTAACAAAATGTCGAAAGTGCAGCAAGTTTACAAAAGCCATTGCAAGATGTCGTCATAAACTCGCGACGGAAACGGCTTTTTCGACCCCCTTCACAATGAAAGCAGGTGTTACTATTCTTCGAGAAGATGAGAAAGAAGGTCATCCTATTACCCAGAGTTAAATAAATATTTTGAATATTTTGTATCCCTCCAATGAATGCCGCGGATTAAAATTAAATTTTAAAAGCAATGTTTGCTCATTATGCAATTTAGAAATTGAGACTATGGAACGGATCTTATCCACAACTCTCTGAATTATTTTGAAGAATGGTCCAAACAGAAAAAATAATTAATTTATTTTAGATCATATACGAGTGTTATGTTTCGACTAATTATGAAAGATAAGCAAGATAATTTGCTGATTAACACCGATTCTCTTACGGACAGTGCTAAATACACACTCCCATTTATGAAAACCACTTTGATTTTCAAGGCTTTTTATATTAAGTTTTATTATCTTTATTTTATTGTAAACCTGATACATGCAAATTTGACATGCAAATGTCAAATCTGAGAAACAAACTGATTAAAATATGCTCGACTTTATATACCCTGGACGTATTATCATACAGAAACCATTATTTTGAAACTATCCCTTTTTACTTGTCTTTTTAAATGAATGCCAGCATCTTCATTGACCTACCTTGATGGCTATATTATTATTGTTCAATAAAGCTTAAAAACACATTTAATAGTAGAATTTCTGCTGGCAAAGGAGTAAACGAAACCTAATCGACTTATTTAAGACAGCTGAAATGCAAAAGGTTAATCAGTTTAATCAGAAAAGTAAACGGTTAATCCTTATCAGTTTTGGTTGGTATTTGAAAACACGAGACATTGACATAAGAGTTTCAGAACTGTACACACACACACACACACACAGTGTATTGAAAATGTATTATTAAATGTAAGTTTAATGATTTGGTAAACGTAATGTGAAACATTACCTGCCAGCATATTTCAACATAACATAATTAATAGCTGCTTCTAATGTCACTAAAAATGAACTGGGAACTAAAATAGAACATGGCCCGAAATGTCAATCTATTATCACCGATGTACGATTTGGGATTAGGCCCCTTTTAACGTGATAGACGGACTTCCTATTCTTACAGACGCCCAGCATGAAGAGACAAAAATGAAAACTGCTCATCAAAATGATCCTATGTTGCAGGATCAGACATTCATATCAGATTTCCTGGAAACGCTTAGTTTCATCAGGGTCGCAGGGGGACTGGAGACAATCCCAGCTGACATTGGGCGAGAAGTGGGTCAGTTTGCCAATTAGTCACAGGGCACATTAGTGACATCAGTGAATATAATAATGTGAGACAGAACACACCTTGAAATTTCTTTATTAATGGGGAGGTATAACTCATTCATTGCACTCCACAACCAATTTGCATTAATAGTTTTCCTGTCAAATCTGTTTATTAAAGGTGTAGTACGAAAAAACATTGAGCAAAAGTTCTTAAAGCAACTGTATTCAGAAACGTCCCCATTGACAAAACTAAACCATGTGACTGGAAAAATGTTTTAGGTCGTCGACTGTGAAAAACAATTTAATACTGAAAGCAGGCAACCCAGAACAATAAAATGTCTTCCCAATATGAGAAATCACAGTATTTTTGCACAAAGTACTTTGGGTTGCTTGTACTTAGCAAAAAAAAGTACCAATTTGTGACATATGGCAAGACAACGGAGTTAAATGTAGAAAAAGAAAATGTTCTGAACAAAACTCAAATTTAAATAAACGGTTTGCTACTGACTGGTCGCCACACCTTTCAGACATTCTAATTCTCAATCACATATTTACACCTTTTCGCTAACAAAACAAAAATAATCGTACAAAATTAAACGGTATGGGGAAAATAATTCATGTTCGTCCATTTGGCTCATATCAATGATATAGTCAAGCATTAAGTGTGTGGATTTACAAAGGAGTGCTGTAGTCAAGCGTCTAAACGTGGATCATCAAGTCCTTGTGTGTGCTTGGCCATCTACTGACTTGGAATTGTTTCTTGTCCCCATTTTAGTACAAAAAACAACCACATGTCTGAGACTACAGTAAACTTAATTGACCCCCTGAGTTTCTAATGCAAAACTAGTGTATGAAATACCTCATTACAGTGTAACTTAGTGCAAGCCAGCAATATGCTTGATTAAACTGAGGTATATCAGATAGCACCCAAGCTGACAAGATTCCTCAGAAAGGTAACTCTGCTGGCCACATCACAGCCAGCAGGGTGCGAGGACGAGTTTTGCAGTGTCCTTGTGAAAACCAGCAGTTCAAATGCTTGAATTTGTAGCACATCTATAAAACATGTTTTTTCATAGAAAATATAAATATCCCTGAATGAAAGAGATTCACAGCATTTTCTCTTGAGGACTCCAGTGCTACTACCATAACGTGGCCGTCAAGTGTCTATAAAGGTCTCCAGTTAATGTTCGTCCGCCCGTCTCTACTTCCAGCCGCTACAACCTTTACTCACTGTCGTGATAAATAACTGTCCGTTTTCCCCGGTTACGAGTGTTTACGCGTGTCTTTCTGTGCCTTTTGCCGTAGGACGCGTCACTGTATTCCTCTTCTGAGGTAGACCGTCGACGGCGCTGCCTTAGCTGGCGGCTGGTACTCCTTTCACCAATCCCAGACTGTCGGTGACTCCTCTTTGGACTGCTGTAAGACCCTGAGCTGGCAGACAAATGTTCAGAGGCTGAGGACGACCCCTCGCTTTCAGAAGAAGAACTGTGATTGCTGCCGCTGCTGCTGCTGCTGCTGTTTTTGTTTTCCTTCCGTTTGTGTTTTGATTGCCTCACATTCTTCTTCTTCTTCTTCTTCCCACTTCTCAAATGATCAGTATCTTCCTCCTCATCACTGGAATCAGACTGGGAAGAGGAGTCTCTCTCATTGCGGTTTACATCCTCGTGTTTGAATTCCCTTTTGGCATGCCTTGTGGAGCTATTTTTATTGTTCTTGGTCGTTTGCTCCTTCTCTGCATCTTCTGAGTCTGAGGTGTAAATACGTTTTCTCTTGGAAGACGAGCAATTCCTGACTCGATTGGGAGAGGACCCATTATTTACTCCCTTATTAGTCCTGTCTTTATCTGACGCCCTGACTGCTCCTTTACCATTTTTCTGTTTCCCCTTGCTGGTGAAGGCAGAGGCATCTTCGGAATCAGAGTTGTCACTGATATATTTCTTTTTTGGTAATGTACGGAGGTTTTGCCGCCTGTTGGAATTATCCTCTGAATTATCAGACTCTTCATCTGAAGATCCTGTGGAACATCTCTTCTGAAATTTCCTCTTCGGTTTGTATTCCTGATCAGAACTCTCTGAAGCGGAGGCGTCATTGTGAAGCCATTTTGATTTCTTGTTCTTCATTGGCCTCTTTGACTTGCTTTCTGAATCCAACTCCTCACTGGAAAGATTGTTTTTTACATCACATTCTTCATTTTTTCTCATTCTTTTCTTGAACCGGTTGGCTCTCTTTTCAGAACCCTCTGATTCTGCACCATCCAGGTTCTTTGTTGAGGCAGGTCTTTGTTTGTCTTGGCTTTTTAACAATGAAACTTTGCTCTTTTTATTGGAGTTTTTGGGGATGGCTTCTTCCACATTTTTTCCATTTTGGTGTGGCAATTTTTGAGTCCTGCGATCGTTCACCTCTTCATCTGAGCTTACAGGAGGTTTAAGTCGGGTGTTGCTGTGTTTAATGTCCTCTTCCTCCTCATCACTTGTGATTCTCCTTTTCCTGGCTTGAGCGGTTGCTTTGCTTCTCAGAGGTTTCTGGGACACGGCCTCCTCTTTCGCTTCTCCTGAACTGTCCTCTTCATCCGACTCCGAGTTGCTTTCAGACGTATGGTGATTTGAACTGTGTCCGTTCATGTGAGACAAAGTATCTGAGGGAAAACGTAAAATACAAATGATTGAATGGACCCACTACAAGATGTCTATGTCGATGGCAACTAGAAATCAAAAATAAAAAGTCACTAATAAGGACATTTCTCACCATTTCCCTTTGTTTTCGCAGCTTGTCTTGATGTCATCCCCTCACTGGAGCTCGTTTCTCCATTCTTCCGATTCTGGCGGGGAGATGAATCATCACTGTCACTGTCCTCCTCGTTCCATACGTCACCTGATTCCCGTCTTTGTTGCAAAGCTGGACAGAGAGAAGAGGTAACAATTCTGTTTTATAAGCTGCCAGTGACATAGTGTATTTTAAGGCTTTCAAACAGCAATAAAAATCCATTTAAGTAGGATATTATCAGTCTTGCGGGGTGGTGCACAGAGAACAACAACATCAACCATATATCTGTTGTACCGCCCTGTGTCGCATAATGACAAATTAAATTGAATCTTGAACATATTTTAGCGAATGTTTGCAGTAGCGATTACTGAAATACCTGTTTCATTGTATTTTCAATGAATTACAAATGTAGGATTTAAAGACCGAAGATCTCTTTAAAAATCTTTGCCTACTTCGTGTTGAATGGTCAGCGTCAGAATCTGAGATGAGCGCTGCCGTGCGTTTGCTGGCTCTGACTGCGTGGCGCAGCCGGCTGCTGGTCCTTGTTGGCTGCGCCTCTTCGTCATCTTCATCTAACACTTCAAGGAGTTTAATCTTATTTACAGCCGCCCTTGCGGTCTTTCTCTTGAGTGATTTGCGTCCTGTGAATTGTTCTTCTTTGTAAGAGTCATGGCGCTGAAGCTTCTCTCGGCGAGATGACCTGCTGCTATGACCATTGACCGCAGCCCTACCCTCTGAAAATGAGGCACGAAGAAGAGTGTTTAGCATTTCGGCTGGTAAATCCTGAGCAAATTGTCAGGTGAGGCACGAAAAAGAGTCTGTGATGGCTACCTGTGCGCTTCAGGTCAGCATAACCTCGGTTTCTTGTCACCCGTATGCTTCCGCCATTTTTACTCCTGCTTGGGTAGCATCGACCTGACGACAGGGAAGACTTCTCTCCATCTTCACTGTCCAATTCCTCCTCCTCTTCTTCCTCCTCCTCACTATCGCTCTCTGCAACTGGCAACAGCAACAAATTTCCAAATGTGTTTTTTTCAATACACAAACTAAATATTTCCCATTTTTGATTTCAAAACTGAATAAAGGCATATATTTAAGAACCGTATTTGTAAAAAAAAAAACAAAAAAAAACATTTCTCACTTTTCTTCCTCGGATTACTTCTTGTAACTCGTGCTTTGTGTCTGAGTTGCTGGTGCCTTGAGGAACCTTGACGTTTGTCATCCTCTGACTCACTCAGCTCACTCTCGGACTCTGAAATAACAATAAAAATTAATTACATTTACTTGGTAGCACCTTACTTTGAATGCTTTTGGTCTAGAAAAAAAGCGCATATCATGGGGGATCTTTATCATCCCCATCAATACAATCAACAATCAATTGTTGTAAATAAGTAAACTGACGGCTGTCAAGCCATGATGAGACTACTGATTAAAAAGTTACTAAAAGGCGTAAAGTCCTAGGTACCTTGAGTTGATGAGCCAGCTTTGGATTCCTCCTCAGAGGAGCTGCGTCTCCTCCGGACTCTCTCAGGAACAGACACTTTGGATGAGGTAGATTTGGTCACCGATGAAGACTCTACTTTTTCCTGAGTTTTTGCAGCAGCTCTCTTTTGACTTAGAAAAAGAAGAATTTCATCAGACACTGGCATGGACACGCAATGTGCAAAAGTACCATCACACCCTTCTGAAACTCTATACAGATTGTAACCTGTTCTTACTACTTGAATAAATTAAATCAGATTTTTGTTAAGCCTTCTTACGACTGATTCTTATACAGAGCACAGTATTTTGAGCCAGTCTGGATCGAAGCTTATTAATTTTGTTTGTTTGTCCCTTGCTTGAGAGATGAAGAAATGTAAAACCCTCACACACCTTGTAGTACAAGAAGACGTATCCTGCTGTGTTTTCTTGCGGAATCTCTGACTGCGGCGAAGCCTGTCTTTGCATTTGACTGCCGTTTTGTAGTCAGATATAATTGTTCTGATTTGCTCCTCAAAGAAGGCAGAGAGCCGTAAAGTCATACTGTAAATCTAGAATGGGACAGAAAGGTGAGTTAGGAAAGCTCAAGCATAAACCCTGAATTCAAAATATAAAACGACTTTCAATACAAAATCTGAAGCCTAAACTAGTACAATAACTCCAGCATCACATGCTTACCAACACCAATAACCCATAACTTATTGCGTGCTTAATATTGAGTCGTTGCCATCAAACAGCTTTTTGATACACTGGGTGTTCTGAAACCGTTCTATGAGACCTAAAATGAACTTTTCAGAAATTTATACTATATTTGTACTGTATTATAACCACTGACTGATCATAAGCACCTCCTACCTTGGAGCGTTTATTAGGCGTGTAGGCTCTAGCATTAGCAAATATTAGCCGGATGTCTTTGCACAGCTCTACTGGGTTTTCATATCCTTCTTCCTCCAAAGTCTTCTTCGCGGAGCCAAGGTCCATTGGTGTATCAATGATGTCATGATAATCCTGAACAAACACACACAAGACATGATTTTAATATTGAAATATGTATTTTGTTCCCAAACACTGCAACACACACAAAATATAACCAGCCCTTGTTAATTTGTTGAGATGGTCTCTGGTATGTTGTTTTAACTCACTGGATAGTTTTGAGGATCCACAGGCTGTCTGAACGGTTCTGAGTCCTCACATTCAAATATGTAGTTGAGAAGACTCTTGCACTGTTCCTTCCAAGCATCTCTATCGGGCAGCATCTCAACAAAGCGCTATAAATATCAAGAAGAAATGGGGGAAAAATGATGACAGGCAACACAAGCCGAGTGAATGTGCTCCCAATTCTCTCCATCATGTCGATATCGATTGCACTGATGGATCTACTATGCAGTTTAGACATAGTGTTTGATACACAAACAAGACACCCTACGCATCAAAGTTAACTACTGTTCATATTTCCTTACCTGACGCAGTCTATGTTCAGAAGATGTTCCTGGTATGTCCGGATCATCTTCCTATAGGTAGAAATAAATTAATAAATTATTTGTATATGATCATAAACCAAAAGCTGCAGTTATGGTCACAGTTAATAATGGGAAATAACTTAACAGTAAAGTGTAGGTGTTTATGAGATATTAAATAATCTTTGACTTGTTCCATTAATTATCCACTCTTTTATCGTCTAATAAAACCAGCGTATAGCATTTTGACACAGAATACAACAAATAGTACCTCATCATCATCATCATCATCCATTTCTTCAACAGTGTTATATATTTCCATAACATCTGTGCAAGCTGGATTACTGCGTATGGCAGAAAAAGTGTGAAACAAGTTATTTGAAAGATATCATGTCAGTAATTAAGAAATGATCACATACTCTGAAGTAGAATGTAGTACATACTTGATAAATCTTTGGAGGACGTTTGAGATGATTTTTGCAGAATGCGCGATTTTGCTTCTTGGCTCATTGAAAGTGCGGGCGTTATGTGCAATATACCTGGCCTCCCAAATTAATGCCGACAAGCGCCTGTGGATAACCAAAGGTTTGTAAATGAAAAATAAAAACAGTACAATACATACACATATGAACTATAAAGAGCCGGAGATATTTGATGGGAAATGCTGGGTCAGAAGTCAGTCTGCTAACATCACCAGGTACAAGGAAAAGAGAGTGCTGGGACTGACCTGTAGAATCTGTGCAGGAGTCGCAGTCTGATGGTAGCCAGGTCAGTGGGATAGGCAATAACAGTGCAGTAAGTTGGATATCGGACTAAGTCCACAGGACCAGAGAAGGGAGCTGCAATCTCTGTGGCAGATACATCAGGGAAGGTGGTATAGTATAACTGGAAGCGGTTGCAAAAGCCCATAGATAATTGTGACCAGCAATATAAAGGAAGGAGTGTTTGGTTGAAAGAAAACATTAGAGAGTTAAAGAATCTGTTCATGAAAACATACCAACAGTAATGAGTTGGTCCATGCCAGATATAATGCGTTCACACTCTTCATCTCTGCTGTTCTCGCCCCACTCCCCTGGCAGAGGCTTGTACATCAGCTCAGTCATCTCATCTGCGGTCACAGGGATTCCACCTCCTTCCATCTCCGGCTGTTGGACTGCAAAGAACAGACAGACTTTTTCAATATGTACTGAAACATTGAAATCCTGAAACCAGAAAAGTGTCTGTATGTGGATGTGGCAGCAATTGCATAATAAAAAGTATTAATTACCATCATCTGGAATTGGTTCCACATCCCATGGACTCAATTTCTCGAGTTCTCCATTGTCCCATCTGAAGCACACACAAAACGAGTTCTAACTACTTACATCGACGAATTCAGATTATTGTTAAGCATTTTTTTTGGATTGGTTCCTATACAAAGGATGATATATAACATTGGCAGAAACAGTATTTGAAACGAGTTTGGTTTGCAATATGGAACTTCAACACTAGATGCCAATAAATTTTACACACTTCACCTTTACACCAATGATATAGATTTGAAACTGTTATGACTCTTAATGGTCACTAAGGGACATATGTACTACTTATAACTGCCATGTTTAATATGCTGCAGCCTGGGAAGTACATCAAATTTAAAAATAAAATATAGTTGTCTAATGATGTCTAACACCAAATACAGCCTTGTGACACAAGAATACAAATTCAAACACTTTAGTTTGAATATGTATTAATCTTCACGATAATGGTCATCTTACAGGCAGACAACACAGAACTTTATTCATAACAATATTAAGGGCACATACAGTCCATAAATTAATTGAAAGAGCAACTATATCACAACATGTCCTTGATATTATTCACACACACAGTATCTTAGGTTACCCTCACATGGCATATGAGTCCCTTCTCACCTAACTTTGAAGCACTGGAAGAGACTGTCAGGATACTCAGACTGGTAGGGCTCCTGACAATCGATGGTCCCAAACCACCAGGCATCATCTATCACTGAGCGGAACCTGTCGTCTTCCCAGGACAAGATGTTTATAAATTAAGAAGGAGCACAAATCATCATTTGAAATTCAAAAGGTGAAAAGACATCAAAAACAAAATTCCAGTTTCAAGTTAACTAATCTCAATTACACAAATTGTTTATGGCCTTGACTAACAAACAAGCCAACATTTCTGCCTGGTGGCCTTTTTCAGGGCATTAAAGTTAAGGTAGATCGGTTCATTTATACAGTGCATCCAGAAAGTGTTCACAGCGCTCCACTTTTTCCACATTTTGTTGTGTTACAGCCTTATTCCAAAATGGATTAAATTCAAATTTTTTCCTCAATTGTACACACAATACCCCAATATGACAAAGTGAAAAAAGTTCGTTTTCAAATTTTAGCAAATGTATTATAAATAAAGTATGAAAATATAAGACGTACATAAGTATTGGCCATAGCGTAGTCCTTGTTCCCTGCGCGAATGGCTGTTTTATGTTCCGAGATACGTTGTTTGAGTTCTCCCTTTGTTTTTCCAGCATATGCTTGTCCAGAAGGACTTGTAAGAATGTAGATCAATGATGTTTCTGAATTTGCTATATGCAAAACTTTTTTCCAGTGTGTGGATGGTTGAAAGATTGAGCATCTGCTTTTTCCCAAATCTGAAGTTTCCTTTGAGATGAAGCGATGTGCAATTAGGTTGGTTGGGTTGAAAAGTATGAACCAGTTTTTCCTCTGTTGGTCAGGGCTTGTCTGAATGAAAAGAGGGAGGTCTGGATATTCATGTCTGCTTATGTCCCAAATTTTCTATTGGCAGTGATCTAACTCCGTTGTGAAGGGTATTCTTCATAGCTAACAACATCGTTATTTTTGGGATTGAGTAGATCAGAGCAGGGAGATGATAAAACACGATCTTCAGCCTTGTTTACAATAGATTGGTGGTAATTCCTTTTTTTGGAATATTGATTTCATCACCTCTGCTTTGTGTCTGAATTCGTCCTCTTCTGGGTAATGACCCCTCAGCTGTAAAAACTGTCATTTATGTATACTTTGTTTCAAATGCCCTGGGGGGTTGCTGTAGTAGTGAAATAGAGTGTCACCTTGGGTTCCTGTAGATGGAGGTATAAATGCTTCCATCTTCATGCTTGGAGATAGTTATGTCCAGAAATTAAATAGTGTTGTGGTCAAATTCCGAGGTGAATTTCAGAAAGGAGTTTCTTTAGTTTATCTAGGTCTTAAACATTGAGTTTTTGAACGGTGTAATGCCAAAACATCAGGATAAAATCCAAAAATCTTTTCCACAGTTTTATAATTTTTTCTGAATGGATTTTCAAATGTGATTTAGGTCACCTCTTCCTCCCATTGTGCCATAAGCAAAGATGTGTGTACTGGAGAAGCCTCTGGTCTATAGGAAACAGCGGTACTCAAATCTTAAATAGTTGTTTGTTAGGATCTGGGCATTTCAAGTTACAGTTAATACTTAAGGGAGAACTATGGGGTCTCTTTCAAAAAAGACATTTGAATATTGATGCTAAGCCCATATCACATGGAATGTGGATGGACAAGCTTTTTCCAGCATCTTTTCCTAACCAACACAAATTGAAGAAAATAAAGGCCCCAGTTGGACATGAATGCATAACTGTCTGACTGTGAGGGAATACAGACTCCACTAGGTCCAAAATGAAAACATTTTCAAAAATCAAAAATACATTTTGCTTATAAATTGAAGTAATTGTAAATTTTGTGCAGGAATGTGCTAAATCTTAACAAAGGGGTACAAGAACAAAATAATTAGTATTCATTGATTTGACAAAGACGTTATTAAGCAGAAATAAAATTTAAAAAATCAAGTAAATGAATATATTAATAACTAGTAGACTAACTACTAGACTAGACTCTTTCTTCTGTGTAGATTTTGATTTTATATTGGTGATGTTAATTCACCTCATGTGCACAAACACCTACTTGGTTTCCAGTTCCGGCGGAGTGCCTCATCATAACTTTGTCTCAATACGAGGAAATCTATCACATCCGGCATGTCGTGATACCTGTGGGAGAAATACAAGTCACTTTAATGATTTGCTAAAAAATAATAACATCTGCTTCATTGAAAAAAATCATCAACGAACAAACCAAGAACATTTTTATTCACGAAATTGTCTAAGTAGGACCTTATTTGGAATTAGAATCTTAATATACCGTAAGCACATTTGAGAAAGTGAGCTACTTACTTGACATAAAATGACTTGCTTGTGATTTTGCGCGTCCCATGGTCAATAAGAGTCAACTTCAGACAGCAAAGAGTTGGAGGGCTAACTTCATATTTTATCCCCGTGATCTTCACAAACTCTTGATCCTAAGAAATATTACATTTTATGAAAATATTTGAAACAGCTACAATAAAACTAAAATAATCGATTTCCTTTCTTGCATTCATTCAGTTTAAATTACCAAGATTTTTTTAATCAAAACTGATTCCACTAATATTTTTATAACTTTAGAGTTTTTCATGTCAGTCGAGATTTACAATCAGGTTCTTTGGAATGCAGTGACCACCGAAAACATTTAAATATCCTATTTGTCTTACCCGCAGCTCCATTTTCTTCCAGGGCTGTTTGTCTAAATTAATAGGGTACATTTCACTTTTGCGTACGGCCTCCACATACGCCTCGTGGCCCTGCCGAAAGTAGATTACCTGACAAACACAAAAAGTCAGATCTTACACAGTCGCTACAAATTGCTCAACAGCCTAAACTATTGAAACTTCATCCTGCAGTAGCTCTATTTTTACAATTAATAGATACTGTCAATATTTCTCAATCATTCCAAATTTCTAGGCTCACAGAAGAATAGAATAGCCAAAACCAGATGAAAGAGCATAATTTCCAGCTGCCATATTGTAAAGATTAATATATTTTAACAAATGTGTGACAGGAATGTTTGCTCGTAGTCAAAGTGCTTTTCCTAATGTCTCAAGTTCATACCTCATCGCCCATTTGGGGAACAAAAGGAGATTTCCTGGGGTTGACATCAATGATCCAAGAGGAGGGTCTGAACTCATTAGAGACTTCTCCAATGGATGTTCTGGGTTTAGGACGCTGATTGGAGCATCAACATGTTATGTTAACTTAACATTTCCTTGATGAAAGATTTGATTAAAAGAGAAGTCTTGGAAATAATTGACCAGTAAAGAGCACCAGCTATATCAACCCACCCTCGGTGACTTGCTCTTTGCCTTCTTGTTGGATTTTGCTTTTCTTTTCTTGCCAGATTTTTCCTCCTCATCACTTTGCTGTTTGTCTTCCTCTTCTTCGTTCTCTTCATCCTCCTCCTCTTCGGAGGTGCTGAGTCTGCGTCTTGCTCTTTTGCGTGTCGACAAAGGGTTGGATGGCTGCAGGTTGATGCCAGCGTCTGCTGTCCAGTCCGAGTACTCGCTCGACGTGTGGCTGCACAAACATAAGCAGGTATGACTGCAATTTCTGATAACGGCATGAAAACAGGAAACATAATACCATAGTCAAAATAATCTTTCGTTTTAACATGCATGGGTTAACAGATGGGGAGATATTGTAACAAGTGATAACATTAAAGTCAATACTTGAGGATCAATGGCTTGAACCCTGACTCCTGACAGAACCTCTTATATTGTTTTAATCGTATATTTTATCCCCCACTGAATGGCTGCTTGACTGCTATTTCAAGTAAAGTGTCATGGGATGAGAGCAAGATTTTCCCTGGGAAGGAATGTGTGTGATTATCTCCTTGTTGTATTTTAAATGCTATTTATTGGTCCTATTTCTCGGTTAGCCTTCCACTGCAAGGTTGCCAATATTTAATTTATCTTCAATTAATTGAATGTTTTTTGGTTAGAGTTGACTTTAAATAAAGTGTATGACTTTTTTACCTGGAACTGTCACTGTTCCACTCTTCATCATTGGATGAATCCAGTTCACTGCCTTCCAAATCATTGTCCTGAAGAGGTCAAAAAAAGGAAAGAGAAATAATTTAGAAATCCCCCTTAAACCACCCACAGTGGCTTAAGAATAATTTTCACAATTCACAGGATAAAGAAGTCACAGGGGAGTGGAGAATGTGATACCTCAGTATGGCCTGAGCTTGCGGTCTCCTCCCGCTCTTCGCACGACAAGTCCGTTAATTCCAGCATGTCAGAGCGGCCGTGTGTTCGCTTGGAAGTGGAAGGCTCGTCATCTGAATCATCCTGAAGTGACAGATGAGACCAACTCAACACCCACACAAAGGAATTATATAAAAATGATTGAGAACAAAGAAAAAAGACTTAAAGTATTTGGGAATTTGAGTAAGACTTTTTGTGATCATTTCAAATAATTGAAAGGGAATAGTGTACTATAATCAAATTAAACCAACCCTACACTAGTCAGAGTAAATATTTTGTCATAGCAACTATCAAAACAATATCACAAAATACTATTAGCTGCAAATTGTAGACTGTACAGCTGTTAAGAGGTGATGCAGTCTGATAATTCACAGAATAGATTTGCATTAACCATTTTTCCAAACAGCCATTCAAGAGTTCCCACACTGGTGAAGGAATAGAAAACCTACTTGACAGGAGCTGTAGATAATACGCCTTTTCCTTGCATTGTATAGGGCCACCTCCTCATCCCCTTTGGCTGTTCGAATTTCTGACTGGTCTCTAAAAGAACAATTAATACCATGTTTTAAAAAGAAGAACAGGCAGAGAATTTAAACCAAAAGAAATGGCATTGATTCTCATCCAGTGTGTAAAATATGCTACGCAGCTTAATGAGTACATTCAGTCATCTTTTCTGTTGATGTCCTCCGGTCGGAAAAATTGTTCAATTGGAAGTTTTTTTATCTTATATTTATATTTTTTAGAAGTAGAAACAACAACTACACCCCATTCAAACTATCTAAACATGCATTCTTACAGTGCCAATGTCTCAAGGTTTAAGAAAATTATAAAAGTGCTTCATGCCAAAACCCTGCATTACTTTTTTTAAAGAAATCAGTTCAGAAATTTGAGTAATTAGGGAAAATACAAAAAGCACTTAATCTTACAGTAGCTTTATTTCAAGCAAGATCAATCAATAGCGCCAAAGTCAATGTCCTTCTCGATGAAACCTTTGGTTGCTCACACTTAATAAGTGGAGCAACTCCATTTCGGTGTGTGATTCTAAATAGCAAGACTGAGTTCCCTAAGCAAAAGTATGGTGACATTTAACACACCAGCGTTTGCGACTTCTTATGCTTGCTTTCAGCAGCAAAGCATTTCTAAGCCCATGTCCATGGCTTCCGCCAAGAACTGTTGAAATTGCACCAGTTGCATAATCGTAAGAAATAACCCCAACAAATAACATTTGCAGATAACAAATAAATCCACACAAACAACACAAGCAGTCAAACAAAACTTCAGCTGTTCAAACGTTTATGGTAATATCGGTAGATCTACCTGAAGCTGCTGGTTGCTATTTCAGGCACCACCACCCTGTGACTCCATGCCTGTAGATCTCTCTCAGTAGCTATTTGGCTACGAGGAGCATTC
Organism: Lophius americanus; assembly: GCA_037951165.1. Lineage (NCBI taxonomy): Eukaryota > Metazoa > Chordata > Actinopteri > Lophiiformes > Lophiidae > Lophius > Lophius americanus. The sequence continues at coordinate 219,325 of JBBDHG010000090.1, read as the reverse complement.
TGGTGCATTTGCCGGACACCCTCCACCTGTCCGCTGCGACGCAGACCCACACTAGGGGATGACTGCAGGTCTGCTCGATCATTCAAAGACACTGTAATTTAAATAAAATAAGAATTGTTGACCTTCAGTTAATGACTGCAGCATTTTGGGGAAATTGCACATCTAGCTTGCCGATTCATCAGTTAAAACAATCCGTCGAAATCACTGATGTTGCATTGATACCTCTGCCTGGCGTGCTTATTGCTGGTAGCAAGGCTTGGCCCTGTGCCTCAGCTTGTTGTCCTGGTAACAGTCCTGCCTCTGTCCTGAGCGGGTTCTGCCGATCCTGCAGCTCCTGGAGATTTCGGATGGCGTGGTCCAGAAGGCTGTTGGGTCTTATCGTTATCTCATCATGCTCACCAGTCTGCTGGCTGATCACCTGCTCTACCACCTCGCCATCACCTGAAGACATTATCATACAGGGAGAGTTTGAGAGGGATGAGAAGGATCTTTGCTGGCCAAAGACATAATGGGCTGGTTAAAAATTGATGGTCATCTTTGTAGCAAGAAAGATAAGGTTCCAATGTTATTAAATATGCTAAATTGAAAAAGCAGTGAAAGTGGATTTGTGATTCAAAAATGTATTAAAGATTTTTTTCTGTAAATATTGCCACGGTCAAATTAAACCATGTGTCTGGTTGGCTTTATTCTTACTTGTGGCTATGTAACCCAACTGAGGTACCAGGTGTTCTTCAGCAATGTTCTCGCGCCCCGGGACAAGACGCTGGTACCTGGAAATGAAGTTAACAATATCAAGAAAACATTTCAAATAGAACACAGCAGACTAGTGCCCTGAAGATCATGACGTGTACTCACTACTAGTTTTCAAGTGTTCTAAGGTATATACTGTTTGCATTAACTAAAGAGTCCAGCATCTGACTCCTGAGCAAACAACTAATCATAATCTATCCTTTATTTATCACGTGTTACACAGTACATACATACACTTACAACTACGTGAAATTCGTCTCTGCATTTAACTATGAGGTAGTGGTAGGAGGCCCCTGTGAAGCGCCCGGGGAGCTGAGGTTTCAGGGTCTTAGTCAAGGGCCCACGGCTTGTTGCGTCAGGGGCTGGTTCTCCCGGTTGAGGGACAACTGCTCTACCCACTGAGCTAAAGCCGCCCCCAGGGGTGCTTCTTAAGGAAAAGAAAGTTATGTAAACCTTGGTGGATGGGGGTTTCCATCAACGTCCACCAAAAAGGGCGGGGGCATGAGATGGGGTGCCTGATGTGTCTGTTCATCGAGCACAAAGCCGTTGGTGTCCCGGATCAGTGGTCGGTAGTCTGTATGGAAGAACACCTGGTCTGGAAGCTGTATGATACAAGGAGGATAAAAAGGATTTTTTAAATGCGCTTTCCCCAGAGGCTTTTGTTGAATTTATGGTCTGGGATTATTTGCACAAAAATTTTGGGTGAATTTCTATACTTTGTAGCTTTGAGAGTTAAGATTTAAGGGCATTAACATTTTCTCAATCTGTGAAATGTCATACATTAAACACTGTGGGTTTCAAGTAGAAAAATATTGACTAATCGTTTTATCCTTGCCTTCTCATATGGCTTGGAGCTCCCAAAGCCGAAGATGAGCAGATGGCCATGGGAGTCTGTGCAGGCGAAACGCTGCCCATCAGGGGTGAATTTGCAGTCGTAAACGGCTCCGTGACCCTGGCCTTCAATCTGAATAAGAAACATAATAATGACCAAGGTACAAAAACTCCATAGATAGGGATGCAAACAAAGCAAAAAAGTGATTTTTCCAAATACTGCAAAAATTATATTAGATATGATTTCTTTCTGATCTTTTTCAAGACATAAAAGTAGATTTTAAAAACATTCCATTTCCTGTGCTTACCCTCTTGTGCAGATAATTAAAAATACAACAATTATGCATTTAGAACTATTGATAATCAAACAAATGGATTAAATGAGATAACTAATCCGATAAAGCGGTAAACTCAGGAAAATTAGACAACCACAAGACAAAGAACGCACTTTGTGCCACTGAAGTTTGAGATGCACTTATAAGTGTACACTAAATGAAGTCTGCTTAGTGGCCTTGTTTTTATAGTTGTATTTATCACTCTTAATTACTCATCATGTTGCAGAATACCATCATCTGATAGTGCTGTGTGTCCAAGTACCATGTTAAAATAGTGATTTATCTCTTTTCCTCGCTGTAGATCCCATATGAAGACATTCCCATCATGTCCTGCAGACAGGATGACCCTGGGGTCAAAAGGGTGCGGCTCCAGGACAAACACCTCAGCCTCATGGCCCTGAAAACAATGTCCAGGTCATTCTCTGGTTTTCAAATTAGCCAATTTGTGATGGTTCAATTATGCAGTGGCGATAAATACTATTGCTCTCCTCTACTAAAAGAAAACAACACTGTGCAAAATTACTTTGAGAATATGTAGCAGCTCTCCTGTGTAGGAGTTCCACACTTTGAGGAGATGATTGTTAACAGCCGTGATGACTGTATTATCGTGGCGATCCCACGCTACCATGGTAACTTTGGGTTTGAAGTAGCTTTCCTCTTCACTTACTGTTTCAGCACTGGGAAAGTAAAAGAACACGATTAGAAAATACACACACTGTATGTTGCAACTCTCAAAATACAATGTCTAATAGTGATAGTTTATTACTCACACAATATAAACAGAACAAAATAACCGGGGGTTTTCCCTTGCGTTTCTGTTCCAACTTGTATGTTTTACATTATAATATCAAGCCTCTCATATATCAGTATTTCCACATCATTTTCCTTTTAACTTTTGTTTTACTGAAGAAGATAAACAGATTGTTTGATAATTCTCCAGCTTTCAAAAAGTCAAATTTAAGACTTTCTAAGACCATTATGATTGGAATTTAAGACCCATTTCACGTCTATTTAAGAACACAATATACGCAATTTAAGACCAATTTCATGTCCATACTGGCAAGAAAGTATTAACAATATGAAAGATATTCAGAACCCCAGAATTAGTAAGTAAATCAATTTACCCAGTGAAATACATTCCTTCAAGCAATTTTTCCAGTGTTCTAAAGTTTATCAATGCCGTCATTGCTGGTATACGTCTGCTGGTTTGCAACGGTGTGTAAAGCGCCTCGGCTTTTAGCGTAGGTGTCTTTCGAAGCGCTGTCCGGAGGTCGATCGGTGTTGATGCTCTAGGTCCAGACATGGAACCAAACGCACTGATTGCAGGCGTTTGTTGCTGCTTGTTTAAAACCGCTAAAGGCATTTCTGATTTAGCATGCGACTCCAGAGAAGCGATGCCCAATGTTCCAAGTTTCAGATTTTCCTTGCAGAAGTTGCTGCGAGCTTCAAAAAGGTTTCAAGGCACAGGCTTGTAACACTCATTCAATTGACTTCTCTAACCAAAGGTTATTGAATTTGCATTTACCCATTTTCATTACATTGATTTAGTTTGAGGAAATAAATGTCAGCAACATTAGCTTTTCACACACAACACCAGGACACCACACCCCTTGACTGCAGGTGAATGGGTGTTTCGAAAAAATTCTATCCGGGTAGCACAGCTCTGGCCTTTTGTCTAAAACAGAACTAAGCGCCGTAACAAACCGTTACTGATCAACTGATCATATTAGTTTTGTTACGAGGAATTTAAAATGGAAATATTTAAAGGCAAGACAATACTTTTTTTTTTATTAAACGAAAGTAACATTAATTAATTTAAGACGTTTCATTAATATTTAAGACTTTTTAAGGCCTCAAATTCAGGTTATTGGATTTTACACCCCGCGGCTTCCCTGCTTAAAGTGTATCAAAGTGTATCACATTCAGAAAAGAAATTGTAAATGTAAATTTCTGGTTATTTTTAATTTAGTGTCCGGCATGAACCAACAAAATACAACTTACCCTGGAAGATTGGCAGACATGTTGAGCAAAATGCACCTCCACTGCTGTCGCTGGTGGAGCTTCCAGATACGCGCAGTTCCATCTCGACTTCCACTCACAAACCTGAATCAGCAAAAACAAAACAAATAAAATAAAACATTTCGCACCATACCTGTATACACTGTTGCATTTACATCTGTTCAGCTACAATGAACAATTAATGGTGACAAAGTATAATGATTTTACTGTACCGTTCACCCGAATGGCAAAATTGGATGCTGTCAACTTTGTCCTGGAAGAAGAGCAGGAATAAGAAAAGCAAATATCACATTTTCATGTAAAGGAGTTAAATATCTGCTGAGATGGACATGCTGCTCAGACTTGAAGTCAAATGTTCTGTGTATTCAAAATGCTGCGCATAAAAGTTTGGCTTTGGAGAGGGTACTCACCGTGTGCTCATGGAGCTCTGACATCTTTTCTGGAGTCCCACTTCCCACATAATATATCCTGATAACATCATCAGTACTTCCTGTTGCTAAGAACATCCCACCTAAGAGAAAATGTTAAAGAATAATTTCAGAGGACTTCCATTTCTGGAACAATTACATACTTTTGAGAGGCCAGTTGTGAAACTGGTTAAACAAAGCATATGTATACATTCTGCATATAATAAGCTACTGTCACAATTACCTGGACTGAACGACGCACACACTGTCTGAACCCCCGGCCTCGGCCGCTCTGTAAACTTTTGAGGCCGATCACTTTAAGGACAGAACAAAATATCAGTAATTTTATACAAAACAGGACAAGTGGCTTGATTTAACATAGTTATATATGAGGATGGGTTTTTGTTCCGTTCCAAGTTGTCATAAAACACATGATTGGGAATTAAGTTTTTTTTTTATTACTTAATTGTTTTTGACCATTTTTCAAGACCTTAGCTACTGCACTTGTTTACACCAAACCTTAATTTCCTGCATGTGCCTTTTGGCAACAAGCAGATTGACAAAGTGTAGTACTGGTTCACTTACACATATAGTTTTTAATTAATTTATGGTCAATGTTACCTTCATCTAATCGAACTGCCATTCCAACAAGAAAGTGAAAGGTTTGATACTAGTAGTTTATTACAGCAGGCTCTGCAAGTAGAGCTATATCGAGAGGCTGTTATGCCAAAAACGGTAGCTAGTGTTAGCAGGTAAAAACTGTCAACCCAGTTTGGTTGGTTTTCACTGTTTGCTGTAGGCATCCTTCTGGCTTCCATTTACATAACTGCCTACAGTTTAACACATTTAACTGTTTGCTAATAACAATACTTGTCAATTCAACTGCTAAACAATGAAGACAGGGAAAATTCTAGATAGCTGGCAATGGAGCTTTACTTCATGAAAGAGGGAATAAAAAAAACACGTAATATTTGGATCCATGGATTCATTATCAGACCAAAAACAGGGAGGGAGATTACACTTGTGCTTTATAATAAATTAGATATCACCAAAAAAACAGCGGGGTACACTTTGACATAGCACCTATGTATTTTTCTAAGAGTTAGTAATATGCATCTGTTACAATACTTTCATTAAAATGATTCTACTCAGTCTGCAGCATTCGATCGGTACTGTGATTTCAGGGCTTCATTGGCTCGTGAAGCCTTTCCATTGGACTGCTGCACATGCACAAATGCAAGCAGTTGGTATAAGGTCAGCATACACGATCCTTTCACCCAAAAAGTTAAGCTTGAAGAATTACTAAACAAACAGCATCAGGAACTAAAATTAAAAAGCCACCAGCTTAGCAATCCACATTGCAAGAAGTGGATCAGTCACACTTGCATGGTGAGGGCTTGGGTTTGAAAAGGCCAATGTTGCTCATAAGACTACCATCTACAAACTTAATTGGAAATTACTTGCAGTTAACGGTATCTTACTTGTTTTACCACGTCTAAACAAACCATTGGCTCAGAGTATGAGGAATACAAAAAGCTTTACTCAGCTGACCACAACAGGACAAAATAGTCAAAGTGCCAAAACCTGAACACAAGTTACATCACAAAAGACACGGGGCTAATTCAGTTGGTTGATAAACAACTGCTGAATAATTTAGATTAATATCCTATAAACAATAGTGAGGTAGTACACTATGACAATTTCATATAAACATAATGTAGAAATCAAAGAATTGTTTAGTCATCATTATTCGAAAAAAATCCAGAAATAATCAATATATAATCAAAGTATACATCACAGACCTCCACTTTCTGCTCAATCTTTAACAGCGCCTGCCTCAAATGTCAAACACACGTGTTTGGAATCCATCAAAAAACTTTTCAACATTTTGCTTCTTGAGTTTTTTCTCTTTATTAGTGCAATGAATACATTTTTAATATTTAATCTCAATGTGATTATGTTCTTGAAGAGATGAATATTTGTTAAAATTCTAATGGTCATATATACAAGCATTCACCTGAAGTTGATGTTGTTGACGTCCCACTGCCAGAAGCAGACGGTGGCATCAGTTCCAGTGGACAGCATGTAACGTTTGGAGCCCTTGGCAAACGGTGAGAACTGGAAACACAAGTTGTACAGGTCAAAAGTCTGGATCACTCAATCACAATTTACAGAAAAATCAAGATGTTATGAGTGAAGACAAGAAATAATGAAATAGAAGAGCACATAACTCAGAAAAAGCCCCGAACAAGTGATATGGAAATAAGTTGAGTAGGCAAAAAGGATTGATTGGACCAAAGTACCTTAATATTTTCAGGCTAGTGGTCTGTATTTATAATTTGCTATGACAGAATGAAAACCAAATGCAAAAAATAGAGAATAGGAAACCAAGCTAACAGTGCACATATCTCCATCCATTTAGCACTTGAGATTTGATAAAATGTAACGTGTGTTATAAATTAAATATATTATTATTAATCCAGCCTCCTGTGCATTTTGCCTATAAATGTTTAACACTTAGTAGAGGCAAGTTGTCAGGGTTATTAAAACAAAGGCAGATGGACAAAGAATTTTTATTCTTTTTTTTTTTTTTATATCAAACACGACATTGGGCAGCTACCACCTCTACTTCTTGTCTTATTTCAAGCATTGTCAGTGCAGCAAAAGCATTCACTTCTTCACTTCTTCCGAGGTTAAAACCTTGGCTGTATTAAAACATATTTTAAAGGTATACAAAACTAATTGATTAAAATAACCACTTTTATCATGGCTGGAAAGTATAAAGAGTACAGAACACATCACAACACTCAATTATCTAATATTTTTAGCCGATTTAGCTTAATTTCAAGAGAAGCTTCAAAGAGGAGTTCTGGCAACAAGAACTATCTAAAAACAGAAAAACCCGGTCATAGTGAAGTGCTTATACTTTGGATTACAGTAAAGGTATTTTATATTACACTCATGACAGCTGCATGGCCAGATGTACTCGAAAAAAAGGAGAGCAGTCATCTTCAATCTTTGCTTGATTTACACAACAATTCTGCATGCGTAGAGTAAGAGAATAAAAGTGCTAAGATGATGATAAATGAAAGTTGCCTTAATAAAGGAACCTTCTCCACCTTCTTTTGCAACACAACATGGCCCTATTTCTAAAATGCTAGTGTGATATGGGAGTTTCTTTTACCTGAAGCGAGGTAATGGATCCACTGTGCCCTTGCAGCACAGCCACTGGGGCACAGGTACGAAGGCACCATACACGGATGTTCTTGTCACAGCTTCCTGCGGCAAGTAGCGTATTCTCATAACTGACCGCCAAGTCTGAGATTTCTGCAGAGTGTCCTCGCAACGTCGAATGAAGCCTTCCATCAATTGAAGACCAAATTTTTACCAAACAGTCATCTGAGCCCTGAAGGTAAAGCAATAACATTATTAAGGAAAAGAAATTGAGGCAAAGGTGAACAATGGTGCCCTTTCACTTGAAGTCCTCACGATTAAAACTCAGATCTGGTCGACACAATATGACAGTCACATTCAGCTAGGTGTCAAATTCATAGATGCTCCGACAAATATTTGGTCTATTGCTGCTTTGCTCGTCATTTATATCAAAGAGCCTAAGCTACTTTTAAATCACGATAATCACTACACATTAAACAGGAAGTCAGTTTTTAATATGATGACAAATTCCATCTTACCGTGAAGATCCGGAGACCGGTGCGATCAAATGCGATACAGTACACTGCAGACAGATGCCCCAAGATCCGGCGATGTAGCCGCATGCGCTCATAATTACTGATGGAATTGATGGAGCTGAAGCGTTGTGCGCCCGTCAGCTCTCTGCCTCCGACAACTTTCGCTGTTGTTGATAAGACGGCAATGATCAGAGAAGAGTGAAGTAATTGTAAAAATTGCAATAACACCAAGATTGACCCTAATACAGTGGAACAGGGATAAACTGAGTAAGGTGGGCAGGAGCAAAATATGAATGTTAATATACGAGTTAAATACATGAGTACTCTACTCTTAAGTTTAAACAAACATGCAGATCTTACAATCAACCACATTCCTTTTACTCAGCAGCAAACAACATTCAGTTAAGGGTTATCTTATCCTTCTCCCCATCTCTGAAACTCTATTTATACCAGTGTCTCATATAGCAAAAAAAAGAAAAGAAAATGGCATTCCCAATTCAAGCATCATCCTTAAATAATGACAATATCACTGTTGCTCTGAGCTCTGCTGCATCTGGTTTGTATCTGTTGCTATGGAAAACCACCAAATAGGAGAAAAACAAAAGCACAATCCATAAGGTTTGTAACTGCTTTAAGTCCCACAGTGAAGATGTTAAAGGAATCTAAGTGGGCCAATTTGCAATATGTGTTCTAAATGTTAATAATAACATGTATCTTAACATGTATCTTAATTGACATTCCAAAGGGGATATTTTAAACTCAAGCATCAGAAACTACAGATTAATATAAAACACTTTTGCAAACAGAGATGTCAAAGATGCAACAGGGTGCAGGGGATAAACTCTTTATTAGGAAACATGGCTGAGAAAGAGCTAGCAGGGTAAATATCAATCATCAATATAAATGTTATATATCAGAACTACTACTAGTCTAATGTAACAGACTAGATGAAAGGAAACATTATTTCAAATAAGGGCAGTACGGCAAACATTACATTTGTTGAAATGCGATTACAATATTTCTGAAGATGACTACACTATGAATTATACAATATCTAATAGTATCCTACTTTTCAATGTGCACATTACCCAATTACTCAACCACCAAGCAAAAATATAGAACAGAGTAACACTGAATGAGGGCAGCCATACCAATATTTTGAGGTTTTTTGCAGTTCAAAGGCCTCTCTGGTGGTCTGCCCCGGTGAAGGGCTGCATATGATGAAGCTGAAAACTGCACTTTTTCGCAATCTGAAAAACAAAATGTTGGAAAAAATCATTCAGCTGAATATTTGCTGTATGAAGAAAAAGGATAGAAAAAGTTTTGAAAAAATGCACAAACCAAGAAACAAGCCTTTATTTTAATATACATTTCATGATCAGTGTAAGAGGCTTGGGTTAGTTCAACTACAGTAAGATAATAAGAGGGATAAAAGATTATAAATTATTAGACACCAGAAATTCTTTCAGGCGCCTTGAGGATTATGTACCATTAGTGGTTCTAAGCATCGACTGCTTCCCAGAGCCCAGGAGAGAGTGTACACCTGGGACACACGATGGCACCTCTTTATCAAGAATTGGTCCAATTTGCTTACATATCCGTAGCAAATGGTCCGGTGCAATATGTTTGTTGGCTGCAACCTGTCAGGGAAAAAAAAATAAAAGATACAGATTAAGGATAACAGTGATATCAGTTCTTTTAATGAGTATTTATTTTTCTAAGTATATATTTTTCTAAAATTGTACTTTAACTCCCTACATTTTAACATAAATATCTGAGCTTCCAACACATTATATTTTCAGAACAGGCTTGCTCCATTAGATTATTCTTAGTAGGAGTCATTGCTCGCTTTCCCGACTTCAGTCCTTATTTCAATCTAAATGGAAGCAGCAACAACAAGTAGAGGTTGATTCTCTTGGCATGTCCGTTGATCCATATCGTACAAAACAAACGTAACAAGACAACAGAGGAAAATTATGTAAGGAGACGAAACAGACGAGCTATGTTCGAGGAATTAGACCACAAAGAAAAGAAGTGACGTCAGTCAGTCATGGTGAAACATTATTTACCTTTAAATGGCAGCAATAGATGCAGAAATAAAGTTCCTAATCCCTTAAATTAATATTACATTAATATGACTTCAATTTGTTTGAGTTAGGTGTCAATACCCCTACTTTGACCAGCCATTTTACAAAAGTAACATGACTTCTACTTGAGTAAGAAATGTGTGTACTTTTACCAACTCTGAGTTATTGACATATGATCAATTAAAATAACTTTTAGTTGCCGTAATGCAAGTGTATGACACATTACGTTATACACTTGTTACATTACTGGGAGTTTTCTCATAGATTCAACCTGCCTGTCCCATTACTGGACAGTAACTAAGTACATTTTCTCAATTATTGTACTTAAGATATATATTTATAATAAATAATAATAATACATTTAATTTATAATGCACTTTACATTTGGATCAAATCTCAAAGTTTGGTACTTGTACTTAAATTGATTAATTCCGTTTTATGCTACTTGATTCTTCTTAACTAAATTTTTAGCACCAATTGCACGGGCTTATTGTTACCTAGGGACCTGAAGTTATTTGTAATAATTGCAGGATATGTCCGTAATATTAATTTCATGTAATTGAACCATGCCTGTAATTTGTAAAGCAAAAATTCTACCGAAAATTCCAACCATATTTCACCAAACACGCCTTTAATGTGATAATTTTAGTCCTCTCCGACTCGGCATTTCAGTGATTTGGAGGCGGCATTTTGGTTATCCTCTGCCCATTTTGTGCCTCTTTCCAAGTCAAATTATTACAGCTGTGGTAGGTATCATGAAATACTGTTTTGACAGGGGCAGTAAAAAACTTGCCTCACAGCAAGAAGGTTCTACCTCTGCACAGATTTTCTGTATAGAGTTTGCATGTTCTTTTCATGTTTTTGTGGGTTCTCTCCAGGAACTCCGACTTCCTCCCACAGTCCAAAAACATACAATATGGGGGAATTATTGACTACATTGTCAGTGGGTGAATGTGAATGCTAGTCTGGCTCGGTGTCGTCGGCAACGTGGTGAAGTGCCAGCCTTTCAGCGTACCCAATTACAAAAGCTCTGACTATGGTTGAGAGTTGCTTACGGTTACCATAATGATTTAAAAACACACCACATGTGCAGTTTATGTTGCACAGAGTCTTGAAAACATATCTGGAGGATAATGTCAGTAAATTCAAGTAAAATACTGACTTTTCTTATCCGGTGCGAATACAATGCAATAAACATAAGCGTGGGGTTGTATTTTTTAAATCAGAAGGCGTTCCAAGTTAACATTAGTCACGTGCAAATAGGGCTTTTGAGGTAAATCCCCACTATATTTTCAGGGGGATGGGTTATTTAGTTATTTGTTGCTCTTCAAAGTACAATTTTCCATAACCTTCCTGTCCAGTGAAACCCATGTATCATCAGTTGTGTTGATTTTGAATTTTATCCTACTACTGAAGCCAAGTACATTGATCAGTCATAGCATTGTAGTTAGTAACAGGTGGAGTCAGAATAACATTAATTAACATGTTAGAATGGCACCTGTCAATAGCTGGGATATATTAGGCTGAAAATAAATGTTGTGCCTTTCAACTTGATGGTTTGGAAGCAGAAAAAGTGAGAATGCATTTGGATCTGAGGGACATTAAAAGGTTCAATTGGTTATGGCTAGATGACTGACTATACTATGTAATTATACTTGTTATTATCACATACAGTCATAAATAGTATAACAGTGAAATTTGTTTTCTCTATTAGACTCATCACTGAGGAGCAATGGAAATCAAACTGGTTTTCAGTGTCTTACTCAAGAACCCTACAAGTAGAAGGCAGGGACTCCACCTCCTGAGCCACCCGTAAGTATCTCCAAAACTGCAGGAGTTGATAGATGTTCCCGATCTGCAGTGATTAGTACCTACAAAAAATTGTTCTAAGGGAGTACATCTGCAGAACTTGCAACATATAGACAACCAAGGTTCATTTATGTTTGTGTTTGTGTGTTAGTGTAGTGGAAGTGTGATGGCTAGCCTACCTTGCTATATTCTGATTCCACAGATGATCTACTACTACAAAAATTGCTGAATAACTCAATGCTGGTTCTGACAGAAAGGTATAAAAATACATCACAGAGCTGTTTTAGTGGCATAGGAAGGTAGGTTTAATTTGGTGGGTAATTGGCATAACATGGATCTGCAATTGCACTGCCACAGTGTTGTTTTGTATGGACAGCCATGCTGTAATAAAGCTTTGGTGATATTATTGCTACTCATAATGCATAGATAAAACATAAAGTAATAGAGTTCTACACATTAGTTGAATTACTTAATTAATAGTTATCCAAAATCATCATATTCAAAACTAAACCACTGACGATATAATGAGCAACTTTACTTTGAAACGTCACTACCCCTTCTTGTAAACTCAAACATTCACTTTAGCAAGAATTTGTATGCGGGACATTCACATGTAATTAAATATTTTTCACAGTATGTTTTTAGTATTTTTACCAAAGTACAGTTGTAGAAACTGTAAACCTCAGCAAAAACAGAATTCGAACAGATTTGTCAGAATACATGTCTCCATTATGGTAGTTCGGGATCGCGTGTGCATCACCAATTCCGTAGGGCGTGGCTTCCTATGCAAAACTTTTTCCTTTAAGCGACCAATCACAGCTCGGGTCACATGCAAAATAACGCAGAGACAGCGCATCTGAGTATCTGATTGGCCACCGTTGCCGACACGACGTAGCAAGAAGTCCAAATACCCACCCTATCTGCAGTGGAACAGCCGGTACTGAATATTATTCGACCATCTATCCAAATGGCACTTTTTCTGTGACCATACCTCAATTAATTTTGTATATATAAATCAGTGGAAACAAGCTGTTAGCTTAGCCGTTATCCCCTGTTACGAAAACCAAGCAGTGGTCCAAACATCCAGTGAACAAAGAGCGTAAACAACAGCAGAGCATGGGCGAACAGACCCCTGTCACAAGACAATAACAATGATCTTAGCCGCAGATGTGAGAAAAAAACCTTACCAAATCTTCGTATTTTCTCGGGTGCTCGTTTCCCTGCCAGTCCCGTCTCCTGGGTAAAAGCTGTCGACAAGAGAGTTTGGTAAAGTGAGTCAAGCAGCAGCCAGATATTGAAAACAGTGATGTCAAACGAGTGAGACGTCCAGATGTATTCAAAAGTCTGAGTGGGACAAGTTCTACGCCTCAGTCACCAAAGAGCAGCAAGCAGTTAACCAACAACAGAGGCAGCGGGGATACACACCTTATGTTCCTCCAGTTCGCTCACCAGGACCTGCGTGGGTTAAAAGAAGCCTTTAAATTACATGAATTAACAACTGGCTCAACAATTTATTAGAAATACAAAACAGTGCATCTGTCCAAGGCTGCTCAGCTCACCTCAGCCGCTCTCCGACACGGACCCGTTGTCAGATAACGAGAAATCAAATAATACAGCTCTGAAATTGAAACGTAAGGACGTTAAAGGTGAGGAAAATAAAGCCGCTGTGTTATCAATTAAAAAATCGTTTTGAATTTAGATATCATTTTGGGTTTACTTCATCAGCTTACCCGACTCAAAGAGCGAAATGTTCCGACTTTGGGCCATTTTGAACCGGTCGTGACTTTGAGAGGTGAGTCTAAGCTTCAGGCTAACTTTATTACAACGGAAAATATGAAATATTTATTTAATTTCAGTTACACAGCTCTGACCCCCTCCACGGTTGCTCCCGCTTTCGGTTGAGCCTGTTAGCAGTCGCCATTGGAAGGATGAGGCCTGAGCGATACGACTTACTTCCGCCACAGCGAACGAACACAGGAAAAAGGGGGTGGGGAAGTCCAACAAAAGGCACGAGTCAATGTTAGCCTGTTTGTTAGCATCGTCTGCTCCATTTCTCTGTAGCACCAGAATGGTCGCTATACCGACAGCGTGAGCGAAGAAATAAAGGAATGCATACGTGTTTTATTCGATAATCAAACGACCGCCCACTCTATCTTAGTGACGTCATATAAAATGGCGTGCCAACTGGCCATCAGTCGGTTTACGTATTATGTGCTTTGGTCCTAAACTGCCCTTTGACCCCTGAGCCTTTTGACTCCGGCGAACAATAGAACCAACACGTTTTTGGATAGAAGAAAGCAAAAGCCCTAGCTACCCTTCAAAGCTTGCAATCATCGATGTCTTCGTCTAAGAAATACGGGTTCCCTCATTGCACATGTACGCACCAGTCCCAAGATCGTTTGAGCTAAGTCTCAGGTACACATGGCCACTATGAGATTTATCATCACACGGTGGAGATTTGTTATCAAAAAGTGAAGGGTTATCACTCCAGTGATCTTGGACGTTACACAGGCAATAATCAAACGGAAGGACACAAATCATAATTTGTTTGGAGACACAGACTTCATTATTAAAAAAAAAAAGTGCTATTTAAAAGATTTTGTCATCACTTTTGGATTTTTGTACTTAAAAAGCAATGTTTGAAGTAATCTGGATTAAAACTATTATTAAAACTAACAAAGGGTAATCTATGGACATTACTCCAGAGCTTGATTAAGTGGGTGGTATTGATTTCATCGTTTAATTTTTGTCTCTAATCATAAATATAACGTAAGATGAAATGCACATCTTTAAATCTGTAATGATATTGATATTATGAAAATCAAATACATTTTTCATTATTGAAATTCAGTTTAAAAATGACTAAATTGGCTTAATTACTAAACAATGAAAAGGGAATTCTACTTACCTACAGCATACTGAATTTCTTGGTGAATACGGAATCCTGAGTTTTCCCGAAGAATTCACAGATGTCTTTGATGAAATTCGGCCATAATATTTTATTACGTAATTTAAGTGTTACTGGATATTGGCTTGTATATTTAGTGTAGACAAAAAAATATCAAGAATCGCTATATCAATTCTTTGTTTCTTTTTTTTACCCTGCAAAACTACCTTGAAATTCCAAATCTGAAAGTATTAAATAGGATACATTTTGGAATCTTAAAAATAAATGTTGTGCTACAATCAAAACCAGTGACGTTTTCCATTTAAAAATCGACAATTGATTTGAATTGTAAACCGGGTACATTCCAGAATCCGTCACGATATTGATGAAAGTCTGTGTTTAGTCATGAAGAAAGTGAGACAGTCTTTTAATTCTGTGAATGCATATGTGTAACATTATTTTGGAAATACATAATTCTTTTTTTTTTAAAGATGCTGTATTCTTAATGGTAAAAAATATATTGATTGTTAAAAAAAATAAAAATGTTGAATCTATTAAAGTTTATACGGAAAACGTTTGATTCATTAATGTAAATTAACTTAAAAGGAAACATCAAATGCAACAATTCAAAATAGAAATCAAACATTAAAGAGCCAAAAAAAATCAAAGCAGTAAACATTGATTATTATTTTTATGATTTAGTTGTTTTTTTCCCCCCGAGCACCATGGAATTAAACCATTTTATTTTGTTGCTATTTTGTTACCTACTGAAAGATATGTTTTAATTAAATCAAATATTTAAAAAATAACCCTTAAACTCTCATTATATGACCCATTGACATTACAGCTGAGGCCTAGAATATGAAATCGAATTTGCATTATCATGAACATTTATCATTATGTTACAGATCAATAACATTGATTTTCCACAAGATTTAACTCCGTAGCTTTGCTATGAGTCCTATAAATTTATAAATTAAAATCTAGATGTGATATATTGAAAAATATATAAATAAAAATTGATTTATTGGATATGACTGGAGTACACAAACTACAGAGAGACAAGGAACCATTCACACTTTCATTCACACCTAAAGGCAATTTCAGTCACCAATTCACTTATATTTGCAATATCTGCTCCCTCGGGGATGGGTCAGAAATGCAGAGAAATAATTTCAATATGTTGTACTGTGTATGGCTGTATGTGATCAATAATGGATTTTTTCTTCTTCTTCTTCTTTGGACTGTAGGAAGAGGCCAGAGCATCCACAGAGACCACACAGACACTGGGAGAACATGTTAACTCCACAAAGAGAACTAAACCCCTTTGATGGGAGCTGACAGTGCTAACCATTGCACCTCTACAACATCATAAATACTCCAAGTTCTATATTTACATGCACATTTGTTTAGGATGTGCTAAATCTGGCTCCAAATATCATTGTAGTTTATTTTGTGTGTACATGAAGCTAATTATCCTTAATAAGCAGTTTCATATAATTACCAACAAACCAAACAAAAACCTGAGGTCAGTCACAATTTCAGTATAAGTGTACTGGTTTCGAGTAGCTGTGTTCTTTTGTGTAGTGCATTGTGTGTCCTATATTTGATGGAAACTGAGGCAAAAACATATTGACAGGGTCTTCCAGTACTAACTTATTTTAACTTAACACAATATATGTGATTCAAAGTACTTCCAAGAAAATACTGAAATAGTTGAGAAACAAAAGGAAAGGCTGAGTTTTGAACCACTAGGTATATTGTTTGTAGTCAGTGATACCAGTTATTGGTGCAGTGGTGTGAGCCGATGGACTGAAGTGGATCTAACTTTGTAGCCATAAGATTTTATACAGATAATTTTAGCTTCAGTCTTTGCATAACTGTCAGAACAGAGGACCAGGTCATCAGTGGCTCCAAATACTTTGTGATATTACAACTATTTACACTGATGAACCACTGCAGTATAACAACTCATAGGTAAATTGAATAAGAGTCCTTGAGGTGCCCTAGACTAAGGCCATATTGTGATGGTGAGAACTGGGTCAGAGCATCTCAAAAAGACTCTTTATATAATTATCTACAGAGACCCAACAAATTCCTCCTTGAGCAAGCACTTGACGACAATGGACAGAAAAAAATACCTTTTAACGGGCAGTACCCTCGAGCAGATCCAAGACTCAGGGTGGACGGCCATGGTACTGCCATGACCGGTCGGGTTTGAAAAAAAGGGAGAGAGAGAGAGAGAGAGAGAGATAGACACAGGTGAGGAGAGATACAGACGGGGGAAAGCAGCAAAGATATCAGCTATAATCCACTTTCTCCAAGGTCGGGCCGAAGCAGCAGCAGGGATCCCAGGTTGATAATAACATTAATATTAATGTAACATTTAGCCATAATTTATGGGGAAACACTATACAATAATAATAATAATAATAATAAAAATAATCATCATCATCATGAGCATCTTGTGATAAGTGGACATCGAGCAGGTGCACAGCAGCGGATGCAATTACCAACCATGTGACCTTACAGGGCGAGAAAACGCAACGGCCAAGGAAGAAGTCAATTAATCGAGTAACATGCATTAAACCATTTAACATGCATTAATCCGGTAACATGCATTAATCCAGTAACATGCATTAAAGTGAGAGGGATGTATAAAGAGTGACAGTGAGAGAGGAAGAGAGAAAAGCTCAGTGCATCATGGGAGATTCCCTAGCAGTCTAAACCTATAGCAGCATAGCTAAGAGCTAGCTTACGCCAGCCTTAATTATAAATTTTATCATAAAGGAAAATTTTAAGCCTACTTTTAAATGTAGAGAGGGTTTCTGCCCCCAAAACCAAGATTGGGAGATGGTTCCACAGGAGAGGAGCCTGATAGCTGAAAGCTCTGGCTTCCATTCTACTTCTGGAGACTCTAGGGACTACAAGTAACCCTGCATGCTGGGAGTGCAGAGTTCTGATTGGACAATATGGAACTATGAGCTCCTTCGGATACGTTGGTTCTGACCGTTAAGGGCTTTGTAAGTGAGCAGAAGGATTTTCAATTCGATTCTGGATTTTACTGGGAGCCAATGAAGGGAAGCTAATACAGGAGAGATATGTTCTCTTAACCTGGTTCTGGTTCTGGTCAGCACACGTGCAGCAACGTTCTGGATCAGTTGGAGGGGCTTCACAGACTTATTGGGACTTCCTGCTAGTAGGGCATTACAGTAATCCAGCCTGGAAGTAACAAATGCATGAACTAACTTTTCTGCATCTTTTTGTGACAGAATGTGTCGTATTTTAGAAATATTAAGCAGATGAGAAAAGGCCGTCCTAGAAATCTGTTTTATTTCGGAGACAAAGGACATATCCTGATCAAAGATAACTCCCAGGTTCCTCACAGCGGTGCTGGAGGCCAAGGTCATACCATCCAGAGTAGATATATCATCAGATAAATTGTTTCTAAGGTGTTTGGGTCCCAACACAATAACTTCTGTTTTATCTGAATTTAATAATAAAAGGTTGCAGTTCATCCAAGTCTTAATGTCCCGAGCACAGTTCCCTGGGGAACTCCGTGGGTAAGTTTGCTATGCATGGAGGATTCATTGTTAACGGATACATACTGAGATCTATCACATAAATACTTTAATGACGAGTTAAACAAATGTAATGCAGTATCTTTGATGCAAATTAGATTTTCAGGTCTTTGTATTAGAATTTGGTGGTCAATAGTATCAAATGCAGCACTAAGATCCAGCAAGACCAAAACAGAGGCCAGTCCCTCATCAGATGCCATTAAAAGGTAGTTTGTAACTTTGACCAGTGCTGTTTCTGTACAATGGTGAGCTCCAAAACCTGATTGGAAATCCTCTAATAAACTATTATTACGCAGAAAATCACACAATTGTTCGGCCACCACTTTCTCTAAGATTTTAGAGAGGAAAGGAATGTTAGATATCGGCCTATAATTTGCTAAAGCCTCTGGATCAAGAGTCGGGTTTCAAATCAGTTGTTTGATTTTGGCTATTTTAAAGGGCTGTGGTACGTAGCCTGAATTTAAAGACAGATTGATGATTTCTAATAGAGAGTTGCTGACTAAGGGTCAACTTTCTTTAAGTAGACTAGTTGGGATTGGGTCTAGGAGACAGGTTGTTGTTTTGGATGAGGAAATAAGGGAAGTCAATTGTTTTAGATCAATAGGACTGAAGCGGTCTAGATCTGCTCCAGGTCTATCTGTTGTTTCTAAGCATATAGTCCTGGGGTGTAAATTTGAGCCAATTGAAGGCCGGAGGTTGTGGATCTTGTCCCTAATACTTATAATTTTGCCATTAAATAAACTCATGAAGTCATCCCTACTAAGGGTTTTAGGAATACGGGGCTCAATAGAGATCTGACTGTCAGTCAGCCTGGCTAAGTTGCTGAACAAAAACCTGGAGTTATTTTTATTTTCCTCTATCAGGGCAGAGTAATAGGCTCCTCTGGCACTAAAGATGGCTCTTATATTTTTTACTGCTATCTTGCCAGGCTAATCGGGACTCAACAAGTTTAGTGTGACATTTTCTTTCTAGTTTATGTATTGTTTGAGGTTTCGAGTCAGTTTGTTAAACCATGGAGCTGCTCTCCTCTGTTATTCTCAGTGAGCTTGCAGCCCTATCGAAAAAAATAATCCATTTGCCCAGGACTAACGTTAGTCAGATTCTTTTAAGTTGAGACATGCAACTGAACTCAGGGCTGATGGAATAGATTCTTTAAATTTTGATACAGCTTCTTCTGATATATTTCTAGCGTAGAATGATTTTTCTATTGGCGAGTGATTCCAGATGCAAATTATTCCAGAATAGTTTGAGGAACACAAGTTCATGCTGGTGAGTGGGTATCCAAATTCACCAGATCTCAACCCAAATGTGGGATGTGTGTGACAAACAAGTTGGGTCCATGGAAGTTCCACCTAACGACATTCAGGATCTACCGGAAACATTTTGGGCATTTCACAGCAAAATGGGGAACAAAGCTATAGCAGTTATTTTTGTTATGGTTGATTGGTTTGTATAGTTTTGCCTTGGACTCGATTTAACAAAACCGTTTTAAATCTGATGTTTGCGATAACGAACTTTGTGCACTATTGACATCTGTATTTTTAAGAGAACACTTAACTATTAATTTAATGTAATAATACATTTAATTTATAATTTGTATTTTAGGTATTGTATTTCCAGAAGGGCTCTTTACATCTATCAGGTCCTACAATGGTTACCATATCAGAATTTCCTTTACTAATCCTTTTTACCATTCAAATCCCAGGCGGTGAAAAATGTATCTGAAATTAGTGTTCATAGCTTGTTAACCATATACGATGAAATGCAACACAACTGATTAATCATTTGAGAAATTTCCACTTTAATTGGCTTTTTATTTTTTACAATCACAACAAAGAATTCTTTTTTTAAAAAAAGGAGGAGAACTGTACAGACACAAAATTCAAAATCACATAGGATACAATCAAAGATCTGTTGCATATCTATGTTTTTTGACAGAGGTGATAATGATTTAGTCCATAATGTATTTCGTCTTGAACACTATGGATCAGTTAAACAGTCTTCAAATGTACCATTGTAGACTGCAAGAAACGAACCCAAACAATTCCAATACGAGCCAACATGAAGGTTACCAACATGACTCACTTGGCACAGACCAAAACTCAATTTTTAAACCACCCCTTTACCCATCAAAGTATTAAGATGCATTAAATTCCATTAACAGTACAGGTTACAAAAACCTTTAAGACGCCTCGGGAATGTCTCAGCCTAACTTCCACAGAGTCGAGCGTCAACCTCCTGACGAAGGCAGGACAGTCTATATCGCAGAAAACTACAACCAAAAAGCCAAAATAGGAAGCCAGAGATAAAAACAAATAAAATAAAATAAAAAACCAAAACCCAATACATTGATGAATGACCTCCCCATCACAAAAGTTATGAAAAAAATGGTAGTATTATAAAAATGCATTTCTGCAGTCATAACCCTAAAAACACTGCCATCTTATGAAAATAGTAGATAAAAAATAATCTCTGCATTGTACAAGAAACGAGGTATGCGGGGAGCATAGGCAAGCTTTCACGATGTCGTTGTTACTCTTTCTCCTTCTCTTGCTCGGCCTCACACTCCTTTCCGTTTGCCTCATCAGCCTCTGCAGCTGGCTGGAAGATAGAGAAAACATACTTAATTTTGCTGTTTCGCATTGAAAATTGACATTGCTACAATGTAAATTAAAATGGCAGAGTGATAATGAAGGAAACTTGTGGTACCTCCTCCTCTTCTTCCTCCTCCTCCTCCTCCTCCTCCTCTTCAGCACTGGCTTCCCCATTTTCTGCAGGAGCCTCTTCCTTCTCTTCTTTCTTCTCTTCTTTCTTCTCCTCTTCCACAGGCTTTTCCTTCGCTAAATCTTTTGCCTTTTTGTGCTGGAGGTGGAAAAGAAAACCAAGCTGCGTCAAATTCACGGCAAACAAATGTTAATTGTGAATTTAAATCACAGAAGACCTTTTGCATTTCTCACTTTACCTTTTTTGTTGGTGGCTCTGCTTCTTTCTGTAAAACAAAGAAACACCACCCAATTATGTAAAATATCAACAAAAAAACACATTGTAAATGAATAATAGTAATCAACCAATAAAGTCATGTTTTTACAATATCAGTCTTTTTAGGCGTTACAGTGGGGTTTGGAACATTTCCGTCTTTGATCCTACTCGACCTCCTAACATTCGGATTCTGAAAAACATAGAATTCAAGTTAAATCATCTGAAATTGATCATTGATGCACATTATACAAAAATCACAATACACACCTTTTCCTGGACCTAATACATGAGGGAATAGATTGTTACAAAAATTAACGGTTAGAGGTTGCACGGGAGGCTGAGCTGAAGAGGGCTGTTATAAGACATTTCAAATGTTGCCAATTTGCTTCTAATATTGAACCCACAGCTGAAATCACATGGCCAGGAGTTAGTATGTGACCTTCAGCATATAAACATCTGTCTATTTATCGAAATTTTATATCTATCTTTCTATCTGCTGGTTGCTTGCAAAATAAATTATTTAAGAGGTCAAGTGTGTGAAATTTGTCAGGGGGGGCTTATTTTCCCTAAGCTTAAACAGAGAACCCTCAGAGGAAATGTGATAGTTCTTGTAAGTTAAGTCCAGTTCACCCTTTCTAATCAACTCGACAGGCCACCTACACTGCCGGTTCTGAATTGATCAAACAGACTCAAACAACTAGCTCCGGGAAGCGGTTAGGTCTGGGGCGCCCTGAAGCTCACAACCAACACCACCGGCCTCCTTCCAATTGGGGCTGCTGGGAAGGAGGCTATATTGCTGAACCTTCCCAGAAGATTCGGTATCCAAAATTTAAATTAGAATTCCTGTTTCCTGACAGCGAGGTCTGGCGCTCAGTTGCTTTTTCTAAATCAATACGATCCCCCATTTGTGAAAACAGTAAACATAGAACACAAAATCCCTCTCCCCACATCTATACAAACGTGCAAGTCTCTGTATGAACCAGCTTTAAGGAAATTAAAAGGAGTTTATCTAAAAAATGTTTTAATAAAAGTAGTCTTGTGATATAGCATTATGAATGCTAACATATTAAAACAATATATAACATCACAACATATTTTGGGCATTCTAAGGCCCAAAACTAAGACCCCATTTTTAAAAACCTTTTAAGATACCATGGGAATGTCGTCTCTCCTAGCGAGGGTGGGTGTTTCCATTTTTAATTGAGACCGCATGCATTCGCATTTCAAATGTGACATGTATTGCTACTTATGAATTATGGCCCCCCCAATAGCAATTCAGAGAAATGTACTTGTCACTATGAAAAGTGAAGGACATTATTTCCGGTCAATAAGTGTTATTCTACTAATGGGTTTTAATGGTTTTTGAAATAAAATACAAAATATACATTTACCAGACGAACGACCTTGGCTTTTTTTCTGACGCAGAACTTTTTATTTGTACTCTCCACTGATGTTGGAGGCAGAATGCATTGAGATTTAGAAGATAAACAGGTTTTAAAGAAAATAACTCAAAGTTGACTATTGTGTCAGAAGGTATAAAATGTGGAAGTGTGCTTGTTTGGCATCAATTTGGGCTGCATATTCAACCTGTCAGCCTAAAAAAAAAATGAAATGTCCTTTAAAAATGTTCTGATATTATACACAGACTACTTTCATACATACTGTTATATGATGATCGCCCCCTAGAGGTTACAAAGCTCCTAAACTCTTATAAATAAAAATAATCTCTAAATTAAGATAATATAGGATGATGAACCCTGGCCCTCATTTGCAGAATCAAAACTAGGCTGTGTTAAACCATGTAAAAGGACATCCTGTCTTAACTGGGGGCTTCTCTTTTGTCCTGGCATAAAGTAGAACAAAATGTTCATTTGGGTATCAGCTGGGGGCTTTGAGAACAATATGGAGTAGTTCTGGTTTAAGGACTTGAATACCAACCTCGACCTCACCAGCACTGGCATCTGTAGCACCAGAGGACTGTAAGAGAAAAGGGAAAAAAATAAATCAATAAAAGGAGCAACAACAAAGATCCACAAGTGATTCATGAGTGAAAGTGGGTGTGTAGTGCAAAGGGGGATGGGCACCTCTCCCTCCTCATAAGTGACAAAGAACTTATGCAACCTTGTGGGGAGGGAAGTCAGACATGTTTTCAATAGACTAAAAAAATGGTTCAAGAAGTTCTGGATTATTCCCGCCAAGTACTGTGGGATATCCTGCACGATACACATTCGTTTCTGTGAAGTGGCACGATGAGATAGCTTAATTGAAGAGGGAGGTGTCGCTCCACCTCCACATGAGCTTCCAAACACCGAGTTATCGAATTTGCTTTGTGTTCCAAATCGATACTCAATACCTACCGGAAGTGATAAGAATTTAATTCTTCGTATTCGTTTACAGATTTTTCTCAAGGGATTTTTCGGTTGCAGACTAAATATCAATACTTGTTCTGCATGGAATTAAGCACGAGGAGCAAACCCGAAATATGAAGACTGCAAATTCGCATTAAAGTAGTTAATCGTAAAGCCATTTAACCGCCCGAATAACAACGTGCACAAGCGACTAAGTCAGGAATAAGCTATGTGAAAATAAGCTTCCGCGAAATGCACATCAGTTTGATCTTCGACGGCCGCTCGTCTTTGATCCAAACAAACACAATTTAAGTAAAGCTATGATTAAAAACAAAACGAGCCAGACACTGCGTGTCGTGAAACTGCAGCCTGCAGTCTTATTCGGTGAAAATGCATCCAAGTAAAAAGGCGCCACTTCCCTGAATCAACAGGGTGGACACGACAGACCTGAGCGCAGCAGCAGGAGGTAGACTCCGTGCGAGCACATGGACGCCATGTAAGAAGTTTTCGCCGTAAAACGCAACATTACAAATGACGCAAACTGAATAATACATTGCAACATAAGCGAGTTATAAATAACGCCAGTATTACAGAAACATCCATTAATATGCTGTGGCGGTATATCGTATTCGAAAATTCAACTCACCTTTCTCCTTCCCATTTTTCTTTGTTTTATTAGGCGAAGAGATAAGAGGAATCTTTCAGGAGACTATACTCAGCTCGGCACCTCAGTCTACACCTTCAGGACAATCTGTAACTTAACATAAACGTTCGACCAGTACTAGAACAAGCTTAAACCGGATTGGATCCCCCCTCTCATTACATTTTATCCCCTATCCTACCACCCTACCAGGAGAAGTTAACCCCCGCCCCTTGCCTTCGGTGATTGGCCGTAACTTCGAGGCTACATATTTTTGAACCACAACACCTCACCTGTGTGGGCAGGAGTTTGTGCCAATCAGTCACCCCTATCTTTCTTTCATTTTTAATTAGAGACAACGCACAAGCTGCTCGAAATAGTGGAGAATTCATGGCGACCACGTCAATGTTAGTAACGTAAATCTTTGTGCACAAAAAATAATGTAAAGACCAGTACTACCGTCTTTACAGTTGCTTTCCCGCAAGGATTACGTACCAGAAGTCAAAGTTCACGTTTACGTTAACCCCTTGAACAACTCATGCTGTACATTTTTGTCATATTATTTGACCTCTGATGACGCAATTTGACATTATCTATCTTATGACACGTTGGATGAGTAACCTGGTCGGCGCTGTGCCTTAATATTGCCTTATATCATAATTGGCTTAATTATTTCGAAAGTGCGCAGCTGCTGAACAGCTGCAGCAGCTAGTAGGTTGAGTAAGAGGAACAAACATGGCGACTTGCTATGCGTGGCTTCTGGTGCTGGCCTCAGTTTTTCTGTGCAATCTAATGAAAACTCTGTTACCAACCATATCCTCTTTTGTAAGTAGGGGCTACTGCTTGAATGTATGTGTTTGACTTGATTACCCTATGGTAAAATTAACATATTGTGTCTTCTATTGGAATTTATTTAGCCAGTCCAGTGTACACTAGCTTAGCTTACTGTAAATGAAAGCTCATGGGCGATGCTAGCTAGCGCCAAACAACGTAGCCGTTCTTCTACTGTCAGAGGGTGGGGTTTTCCCCTAGATCCCCGCATAGATACCACGTATCGCGTGGAAACATTGTAGAGTTGCACCGATATGAAATCGTCCACGTTATCTAATTTTAACTGTTTAAAATGTAGTGCTAAAGCTACCTTACTGTAAGTTAAAGCGAATGGTCGATGCTAGCTTGAAAAGACTTCGCTTTTACCCAGTATCCTGGTCTAGATTGTAAGCATAATTCGGTGACACGACGAAACGTTGCAAAAATCTACGTTCGCTTTGTCTAGCATTAGCTGCATACAAATTAGCTCTACTGCTAAATCTAGTTTACCAAAATTGAATGTGTAGAAAAGATGAGTGTGACACTTTATTGTTTAGAAGAAAGTGCTTATTCTACGATTGAGCCATTACATCCTGGTCATATATAAAAGCAAAATGATTAAAACTTATGTGTATTATATTTCAAAGAGTTTAAACTTGATCATCTGTTTGTAATAACCAAAGTAATAGAGGAAAAGTCTAAAGCTCAACACAAAAAGTATTTTCTCAAATATAACGCGAAATTATGTATTCATTGTTCAACTACAGTGTCAACATTATTCAACCTCTTAATGGCAAGTAATGATCAGAAAGATGCTTTGACCTGCTGCAAACATGATGCAAAGCCATACACTAACAGAAGCTGTTGAGGAATCGCAGCCCATTCCCCATGAGAGAAGACCTTTTTATGTCATATTCCAAATTTTACATGCTCTTCTTAAATTACACCAGCAACTCTCACTTGGATTCAAGCCAAACACTGTGACACTATTGAAAGTTTCGGGACTTATTATTTGACCAAACCTTTATTGGCTTTGCTATATTCTTGGAATAGATCATTAGATAGATAGATAGATATAAACGTTATTAATACAGGGGAAACTATGTATGTATTACAGCGGCTCAAGGACATGAGAGAAGTCCCCCAGTGGTAGTTAAATAAGAGAAAAATATAATAGAATATATATAGAAATATGCACATATTTATCAATAAGAAAAGGACAGAAGAAGAAAATACATTAAACGCAAACATTCATAGTCCTTTTGGGCTATCCAATGATGTCCAAGTATCCGCTTTCTATCAGATGGTAAGAATTTTTAGTCTTAAAATTCCTGAATCTTAATGGAATCCATCTTACCATCCACACACTCAAGTTTTCAATACCCAAGGAATCAATATAGCACATAGTGTCACAGAGCCACTGCTTTGCTTTACAGTAGCTAGGGTGTTCTTTTCAGCATATAATTCATTCTCCCTTCTCCCGATATACTAGCACTTTTGTAAATGTAGGCCATAACGGATAAAACTTTGGGATTTTTCTGGATATTTAGGATATTGAATAATTTTAAGAGTGTTGTAAGTAATAGTAGCATTTTAAGTAATATTTGCAGAGATATTCTTGTGATTTTTTTTAAATATTTTATCATTAAATCTAATACACAATAGAGTTCCAACTCACAAACCTAATTCAATTTTCTCTAATTATCTTCTTATTCCTTTTTTCAAGCTCTCGAAGATGGTGCAGAAAGATGCTGAACAGGAGAGTGAAATGAGGGCAGAAGTCCAGGAGATGAAGAAGGAACAATCCTCAATTAGCATGATGGACGAGTTTGCTAGATATGCTAGATTGGAGCGCAAAATCAACAAAATGACAGACAAACTGAAAACACACGGTGAGTCACTGAGTAATTATTGGGACCAATAAGAATAAGAAAGACTGTGACAAGGTAGTTAAGTAAATTGATTTCATGATATTGTGGGTAAATTGAATCAGTAACAATACAAATAATTAACTTTAGATACTGATCAAACATTGATTTGACAATCTCATGAATTTTAAGAAAGATAGATTGAGGTACATTATAAGGAACTGTTAGAGGAAAGGAGCATTTATTGCAGAGTTCATCCTAAAGTTTTGTACGCATCTTTAGGTTACTCGGATTAATAGTGTGTTGTTTTTTTTTACAGTGGTAGGCACATGTAGTACATCCACACCTGTTCGTGTCTACTATAGCAAAATCATGCATTAAAACTACCAACAGCTGGATGCGGTAGATACGTACAGTGTGTTCAGTGGAAACAGCTGCTGCCTGTTGCTGTCCTTCACTGTCATCCTCATGACTGTCTAGTTCACAGGCATGACTTTACTTAACAGCATATCAGCCGAATACAAATGTAAAGCATGAACAAAGATTGTTTCAGATAGACTCTACAGTGATATTTTCTTTCAATCTTGCCATACTGGCTGTTCAAATTTCCCATTACAAACAACAAGACTGAAACTGGGGTTGGAATAAAAGACTGCTGAAAAAAAACTTGTATTGAGCATTGTATAAACCTGTATTTTCTCCCTGTTCAGTGAAATCAAGAACAGCACAACAAGCCAAAATGAAATGGATTGTGAACATTGTCTTTTACATATTGCAGGTAGGTTAAAATTTTAAGCATAAGGAAAAATGCGTTCATTTGTACATTCTAATGTTACTGTGAAATCCAAACAGGGAACTTCACCAGGCCCTTAAATGTAAGATGGGACATCAATTTCATAAAAAAAACTAAAAAACAACAACTTGGTGATGCTGTTTATAAATCAGCTCTGGACGTTTTAGAGATAGTGTGTAAATGACAAACTTTAAACATACACACTGCATATCTACATATTTGTTTATTTGTCAGGGTGCTGTAATGATCTCGCTGATCTGGAAGTATTACTCTGATCCTGTAACGGTGGTCCCCAGCAAATGGATTGCCCCTGTAGAGCGCCTTGTGGCCTTTCCATCGGGAATAGCAGGTAATCACTCTTCTTTTCTTACTCAATGGAATATAATTCACAAATGGGCATCATGGTGAAGCAGTGGGTAGCAATGTTATTCAAAACAAAAAGGCTCAAAACTCAAATCCAGCTGGGAACCTAGGGCCTGTCTGTGTAGAGTTTGTATGCTCTCCATGTGTTTGCACAAGGTCACTGGTCTCCTCCCACAGTTGCTGTTTATGCAACAAAGTGAATTGGTCACTCTAAAGTGCCTGGAGGTTTAATTAGTTAGTATCAACGGTTGTTGGTCTCTTTGATGAGCTAGCAAATTTCTCTATGGCCTCTCGTCCATGTTAGCTGCAATAGGCTCAATGCCCCCCTATGATCCTGAAAAGTATAAGCAGTTACAGGAGTAATGACATTTATTAATTTTGTTAAATTATGTTCATTAATGAACATCTCTCATCTTAGTTATTGACATACACCATCTAATTGATGTTTGGTGGTGTTTCTGTTTTTATCTTGCTCTTATCACGCCCTTTTTTTTAATGTTCTTACTTTCACTATTTGTCAGAGCGCTTCCAAGTTGAATTTAATTTTAAATTTAAATGACAACAAATAGCAATGATTTTTCCCCCCAAAATTTTGTAGTAAAAAAATGAAAGTGTGTCTACATTGATAATGAAACTGCATTCATTACATTTAGAAAGAGCTATTTATGTTTGTTTACATATGTCAGTTTTCCCTGGTGCTCTTCCTCTTTAACAAACAAGCTCCACCTATTCATTCATTCATTCACTTACAGACTTGTTCCTGCCTTTCAGGTGGAGTGGGAATCACATGCTGGTTGGTAGTTTGCAACAAAGTGGTCACACTGGGCCTCCATGCTGTAAGCTAAATTTTCAAGTGGAGGACAAAGGCTTGTTTTTTCTTTTTTTTTAACTTATTGTTCAATGTTCTGTTGAAAAAAGAAAATGGGTTTGTGTTATTTTACTGTTAGCTGCTTCAGGCCAGAATGTGAAAATGCAGAGCATTTTGGTGTTGGCTGATTCTTCCCATTTTTGTTGATTTGAAGTTTAGTGGAAAATTGTTACTTTATATTATTTGAAAACATAATTTTGTGGAAAATATTAAAACTTCTTTATAAGAAAACATCTTTTTTTCTTTTGGTTGTCCTTAACTGTATGACATTTAACTGCTCACCAGCACATTTCTCAGTATCTTTTCTGTGATGCTTTAGAATGTGACATTTTTAGAAATCTGCTACCTAACAGTTCTTCTTCTGGATTGTGTCAACACTGAGCTGACACAATCCAGCTAATTAGACTTGGATTGGGCTTTATTAGTATTAGAGAAAAGTATTTTTGAGGTTTGGTTTGAAACAAATTCATAAATTACAGAAATGCAGATATGCTAAAACACCTTCAAGTGGTCCAACAATCGCCTCAACTACATCCAGCAGATATTAACATTTAATCCTAAAATGTTGGAAAATTGTTAAATTCTTTGGAAAAACATGAATATACTCTCAACTGTTTTCGAAAAAAATACCCCCCTTGAATTTGTCTTTCCTGCAATGATCCACACAATGAGAAGAAACATTTGGGAGGAAGAAATGCCATCACAAAAACCTGGAACACAGCACTGTGCATTAAATGTCTGATGTATTATACAAAAAACTATGATACTGATGCTGTATGATACTGATGAGTACTTGCATGCAGCATTTTAAATGTTTACAACCTATCAAAAAATCTATTAACTAGATTTTTGTCGTCAAGCCATCAGAATTATACAACATCATATTGCAAATAAACAGTAACTGAATGACTTCTGTTGGCTCTGTTGTACTTTTCTTTTGCCTTCCGTGTTTTCGGCTGCTGGGCAGCTACTTTCAAACATTTTTGATCTTCATGATCCATATATCCTGGTAACGGTGAACATGATTTTATTTGTTGTTTGCAGTTAACGGCAGTCACCATTTGCATTCAGAATAGGTATACTGGAATTAAAAAGTAGTTTACTGGCCTTTTACATATTTATTTAACTTGTTACAAAATGATTTGATTAAAAAAAAAAGTTTTATTAAATATTATTAAAACATTCCCTCGGTACACGAGCGCCTCAGGCCCCGCTCTACAGTGTATTTTAGAATCTTAAATTATATTTATGATTGTATTTATGATTGTATGTGACAAAGAAAAGTTTTCTTCGTCTTTTAATTATGCAGAAGAATTTATTCCTCGTGTCCACTACGGTCTCCTGCTCCTCCGCACTCTTCATTCTCATTTTTCCCCCAAAAGCAAGTTTCTGTGGGGTTTGGATCATTTGAATTTTAGGGCTTTAAAATCAGTAAACTGGTATTGTGTCCGCGGTTTTACATAAGTTCGGTCATAAATACATTTAAATTTATTTGACACCAGTTTGACAATGCTTATTTAAATCCTCAGACACTTGGAAAATCTTTTCACTTTTCTTTTTTGAAGAGCTAACACTCTTATGGATACACAATAATCCCCCATTACCAAAAACATGCAGTATTGATGAAATGGTGACTAGTCATTGCCCAAAAGTGTGAATGTGTGTGTCCCCGTCTGGCCTTGAGATGAACACTACTGAACCAGTGACCAGGGTGTTCCCCACCTCTTTCCCTGCATGGACCTTGCCTCCAGCCCCCCCCCCCCCCCCCCCCCCCAGACCCTGAACAGGATAAGCGGTTACAGAAAATTAATGGAACTCTGATACTCGTCTATATCCTGAAAACTTTTTTCAGCATGGAAGTGAAATTGTTTTTGGAATCAAAATTCATGGAATTGTGAAATTGTTTTTATACTTTTTTTCTAAAAAGTCCTTAAGTTCACTTGTGGAAACTTGTAAAAACCGTGACAAGTTTCTGTCTGTTAGCACCACCTTTCTTTTTCTGAACCAGGAAGGTCTTTCAGAGAATACTCTAAGCGAGAGCCTCAAGACAACTAGAGTGTTCCAAAGGAGGAACATGTAAAAGATAATATTTACAATGGCTATAGGACATGAGTAATGTAGAAAAATATCATTTGGAAATATACATTTGCAACTTACTTGAGTTCCTGTAACTGATTTTACTCTGATTATTTCAGGTAAAGTGTGAGGGGGACTACGTTGTCTGTCAAGGGAGGTGTTGGATAACTTGTTCATTTACTATGCCTTTAAGCACGTGGGCTGGTTGTGACAAATCATTTTCTTTTTAAAATGCCGCTATGCTGTAAGATTAATTGTAATATAAGTAACCCCCAAGGTTTTACTTGGTCAATTACTTTGCTGTAAAGCAAAACTCTATTTGCATCTTTAGTACTGTTGTTTTGTTTACCATGATCTATCTATGTGTTTGAATTCTCATTAATATTATTATTATTCTGATAGATATTGTTTAGCAAGTGTGTGGAACTTTTCTTTTTGTCTGTTTTTTTATTTTTAGGATAAATATTATATAGAAGGAGAATGGTTATAAGTTAAATTTCTTTTTTAAAAAAAATCTTTTTGGCTTATGTTTTGGATTTTGCATTGTTGGACCTTTGGGGTGAACGGTGACTGTGTAACAACATGGTATAAAATATGTTAAATGGGAAGATATGTTCAACAATAGTTAAAGCCTAACTTTGTCAGTCAATAAAACTTGTCTTTTTTAATTTCATTCCTAATAAAATAAAATAATTCTGTTTGCATTATTTTTTTGTAGTTTTTTTTTAATAAACTGCAAATAATTGATACATTCTTAATTTTTATTATTATAATCATCATCACTATTAATATTATTGGCAAATGCAGTGAGACTTGACAAAATTCCTTTCAATGTCTGTCTGCAATGTCTGTTTGTAGAGCATCAGCACAGAACAGGAGTGACATCGACACTTTTTTTGTGTGCTGGGAAATTCTAACTTTTGGAAAGAAAAGGAGTGTCCACAGAGAGCTGTGACATGGTGGGGCTGATTTGAATCTTAGCTGTGAAAGACCGAAGTGACCAGCATAAGAACGCCTTCTAGTCTTTGGATGTACTGCAGTGCCACCATGTGGTGATGAAGCAGCCCATTCAGAATCTTGTTTTCTGTGCTGGTCTCCTTCAGATGCTGCTGAGTGGGCAGTCCTTATCTCCGGACATTAAAACTATGGAGCCCTGGGGAACTTCACAACTTGGAGATTTATTTATTTTTTTCCATTACAAAAACTTAAAATGAATGCTTCTGGTACTGTGTTTAATGTGGTGGACTGTATAAGACACAAGTATAAATAAGTACACTGCCACCCGCCTAATGTCAGCTGGGATAGGCTCCAGCCCTCCCCCCGAGCCTGAGCAAAATAAGTGGTACCATGAATGGTTTGAAAATACCTATTAGGCTGAATAGTCTTTGGTGATCTTGAGAATATCACATGACCAACAGAGAGATCTGAAATGTGTCAAAGGAATTAGATTCGCAATGGCCACATTAAGAAAGGCACGGGTCATCTGCAAAAAAATCACATACATTAAAGTTTAGAGTGGTGGAGATGATATTGTTTATGAGTAGAGTGAATAAAAGATGGTCAAAAATGGATCCCTGGAGTATGCCTTTAATGATGTAAAGGGGACTTGACTTGGAGTAGCTGGAGATGAATGTGTTCCATCTAGTCCTGGAACCACTGAAGAGATTGAGCATTTAATCCAGTAGAGCAATAGAGGAGAGTTTATCCAGCAAGATTCCATGATTGACTGAATCATTTGTTTCAGACAGGTTGGTGAAAAGGGCTGTACTGTGTTTATTATTGTCTAAAGCTCCAATGATATTGATGATTATACTTACTGCAGCTGTTGTCGTGCTCTGACGTGAACAAACAACTGGCCTGGTCTGACAGTAAAATGATTTATGTTTCATAAAACAATCTCAACTGAGTATTTAATTTAGACTTTAATTTAGACTTTAATTTAGACATGTCAAAAAAAAAAAATTTTTTTTGACATGGACGATAATTTCTTTGAATCATCCAACCTCTGTCTGAAGTTAATATCTGGACTTAAAGTTAATTATTATAAATTAATTAATATGCATTATTAGCTCTTTAATGTCTTCACCGAGAAAATGAGTATGGAAACATTTTTTCTTTGTATATTTAATTTATTTGATAAATATTTTAGACACACTACATAACCATATACTGACAAATCATTTCATCAAGCAAAAAAATCTGAATTATTTCATGATAAAGTTTTGTATTTCATGGAAAATAGTCAATTTTTATTTTGATTAACTCAATGTTATAGTAAAGTATGTTTATAGAAAACTATTTGACCCGTATACTTTTCTGGTTGTATCATATTAAATAATTCTGTTTTGTAAGTCCTCACATGCCAAAAACAAAAAATCCGACTTATCAAGTAGGACTTTCTCCATAGCCAGGGTAAATGCCTCCTCCTCGATGGCCCCTCTGACATGTGGTGGCCCCCAGCGCTCCATCTGTGACCCCTTATACAGTAAATACCACGGCATATACAGTACATGCTGCCACTAAGTCACATTATAGATTTATATTAGAAACAGGTTCAGTCATGTGGTACACATTTTTCAATAAAAAATAGTGACTCAAAATATGCTCAACCAAACAGTTGAGCAGGACATTACAGGGTTAATATACATTTACAATAAACATATTAAAGGTGAAGAAAGGGGAAAGTAAGGGGCTTCTGTGCCTGGAGTCGCCTCAGACTATGGTTGCCACTGTCTGGCCCCAAACCCATCCTCCCAACAAGTTTCATGGAAATCCTTTTTGTAGTTTTTATATAATCCTACTTCAGCATCATGACCGTCTGACTGAACCGACAAAAGTTGACTGTGGAAAACTGAATACTTCTGAACCTCAGTGGTCACTATCTTCATAGCAAGAGGGAAGGGGCTATTAAGACTTTTTCAAGCTGGTAAAAATGGTGGTTGAAGATGCATTGGATGAGGAAGAAAACATTCTGACAATATTTAAAAGTAATTCACTTCTTCACATTAAATGGGGAACTCAAACCCAATTGTTTACAAAACGTTTTCAATGTTCTAATATTTATGATCATTTTGTGTTTTATATTATTATTATTTATATTATTACTGTAATATATATTGACAAGATGCTCCACGTTCCTCATTATCCCTTCAATGAGTAGCCTAAAATGACGACTTTAGTCTTGTAAAATTAAAAACTTTTTCTCGTAAAGGTAAGGTTTTTTCTCTTCTATAATTACGACTTTCCCCCCCGTAAAATTACCACTTCAAATTACGACTTATTTTTCTCGTAAAATTAAAACTTTTTTCACCATAAAATGACAACTTCTTACTTTTAGTATTACGACTTTAATCTAGTAATCTCAATTTTTTTTTTTTTGTCAATGTGACTTTAATACTTCTCTGTAATAAGCCTCTGATCCCATCCAGCTCTTCACTTAATTAAATTGAAAAAGAAATGGGGACCGCTAACAACATGAGCTTTTGTTAGCTAAGTACTGAGCAACCTGAATTTGAATGCAACGATGTCTGACTTAAAAATACATGTCTGAACTTCAGAAATGAATAACTGAAGATGTTTCATAAAGAAAATACCTAAAGAAATAAAAGGATGTTAATGGATGATAACTCAAAGTAAAACTAGGAAGCACCAACCTCTCCCATGAGGGAATCAAAAGGGGTTGACATTAGGGGATAAAGGAATTTATAGGGGACACCAACAAAGAAGAAATAGGGACTTGGACATGTCTTACAAACAAAAAAAAAACAAAGAAGAAGCAGGAGGCCCTAACCTAGGTCCAAAAAATCTAACTAAAGTCAACACATTTTCAGTATTTATAACTAGACTGGTTACACTTCCTTTATGCAACGGCAGTCTAGGGAGGCCAAGAAAATCATTACGTCTCTCTTTCTGTTCATAATAAAGGAAGGGGTGGTATAAAGGCATTCCAGACCCCCCTTCAAACGGCTGTGTAAATGGAACTCTTTCCTGGGCCCCCTTCAGGGTCCAGGCTTGCCACTGTATAAGGCTCAAAACCCATCGGATCACCAAGTTTTGTGGAAATGAGTTGGGTAGTTTTTGCATAACCTAGCTGACAATCCATTCGATCCAACAACCAAACCAACCAACAAAAGGACATAACCTTATGAGGGATCACATAACCACCTCCAGCGCTTGGTGCCACAAGTAAGTTTTTACCTTTGCCTTTCTTTAGGGGACAGTAGCTTATAGAGGGAAAGTCAATAATAGCCTCTAAACAATCAACCTTAACCATTTATCCCATTGCTGGGGGACAAACAAACACGTTGAAAGTCTTGTAGCCTAAATGGTGCTGCTCAGTGCTATTTCTGTCCATATATGCACGCGGCCAGGAGCAGGAGGGGACTGATGGACAGCCCGGTCTGCCAATCAGTCTGTGCGCTGCTGCGCCCCTAGGGGCCATCCGCCAATCCGGCACTAATGGAGCCTGGAGACAAAAATAACCTCAGTAGTGTGTGTGTGTGTGTGTGTTTGTGTCTTTGTGTGTGATCTCAGTGCTATGTCTCCGTCCTCGGTGCGCTCTAATAATAGAGGAGGTTGCCTGCTCCTTTAAGAGCCTACTTGTTGCATACGCTACAAAATATACCGCAACAAAATGGTCATCAAAGTATTCCTCGCCTCTTCATCGGGATCCACTGCGGTAAGCATTCAGTCATTGAGAAGGGGGTTTCAATAGTGGTAACTTTCCGGTTTTACTGTGTTTAAAACGAGCAGCTCTTTCTCTCGCACTCTCTCAAACGCTCGGAATTAAAGTGACTTAACTTTGGTTTCGCGCACCTAAAGCCTATGGCGGTGTTCTGTCTTGATTCGTGCTCAGATGTGTTATTTAGGGGTGCCACAGGGCTGGTTCATTATCTTACAAGTTGATGTGATTCACATGCAGAGATTTGAAGAAGAGGAGGGGGGTCCCCCGGAGGCTCTCATGTCACGGACATTTAGGCCAAGCAGCAAGTGTCTAACACTGTGTAAACAGCATTTTCATACCTTCTCTGATCACATGTGCTCTGAATATTTGTCTGTGGGGTAGGTAGGGTAACAACCAGAGCAGCGTGGATTCATCATCTAGATCTACTTTTGGCAAAAGCTAACTAAGCAGTTTGAACCCCTCCGTGGGCTTGTATGGGGGCTCAGTGGTGCCCAACAGCCAGAACGACTTGGATTTGTCTTCTTTGTGGAACTGTTTGCATGCTTGCTTTTCCCGAGTTTGTCTTCCCTCCACCTTGAATATATCCTTGATAGGTGCAGGATTCCCATGATGTGTTCAATCTTATAAAATCCAGATCTCTGTCTGTGTATATAATGTTGTTTGTGTGCATTGCATTTTAAATTAGGGCTGAAAACAATTGTTTTTATTACATTTTTCTTGATTGAAATATGAATGATTTAGAAATGACTTATTTGACATGAAGAAAAAGGTTGCATTTGCTTACATTTGAGAGGCTGGAGCAAACCGATAATTTACATTTGTGCTTTATAGATAAATAGCTGATTGATCACCTTAATTTTGACCGGAACCGAAGACGGGTCCCATGAGCTGCGTTAAAATGCAAAGCATTTAAATTTCCACATTTTATCAACTTAAAGACAAAAATATATATAAATAAAAATTCATTTGAGTCATTTTTTCATTTTGGCGCAGTATGGCGGCCTTGTGGTTTTCACCTCCCAGGTAGAATATTCGGGGTTCAAATCCCAGCGGGGAAGCTGGAGCTTTTGTTGTGTGGCGTTAACATGTTCTCCCTATGTTTACCTGGGTTCCCCGAGGGTACTCTGGCCCCCGGTTCACACCATGCAATATATTCGTATAACTAAAACTGCTCCTGGGGTTGAATGGTTGCTGACTCTGTGTTGAACTGATGACTCGTCCAAGCCGTGCCCCACCTCTCACCAAATGCCAGCAGTGATCGACCCAGTTGCAGAAAATGGATAAATTATTTTATTTTCCAAATCAGGGTTGAACTTATTTTCTGCTTCTCAGATCAAGAAGAAGCAGCAAGATGTGGTCGGCTTCCTGGAGGCTCTTAAAGTGGACTACACTCAGCTGGACATCGCCTGCAACGAGGACAACCGCATGTGGATGAGGCAAAACGTCCCCACTGACAAGAAGCCCACCAATGGCATCCCCTTGCCCCCTCAAATTTTCAATGAAGACAGCTACTGTGGAGTAAGAGCCAGAAACATTTTAATTGACAAAGATTATTCGAAAGACTCGTCTTAATTAACATCTTTGCACACAAAATACCTTTAACATTCTGTTGGGCTAAGTGCACAAATGAATGAAGAAAGAAGATTTAATGGCTCCTTTAACACTGTGTTCTTTTATTTTAATGTAGGACTATGACACATTCTTCGATGCCAAGGAAGACAACTCAGTGTACGCCTTTCTGGGGCTGTCCCCTCCTCCTGGGTCAAAGGTCGGAACTATTTTCTGTTTTTTACCCAAAAAAACCTAAACATAATCATCTAACTTCTTTTTTCCCTTTATCTGTCTGTAAATCCTTTGTATTGGTTCATTGTTGTTTGTTTGACCAAATATCTAATATATGATAAGAAGAATATCATATACATCATATATCAATCTTTTAAAAAGTGAAAATTAGTTTAACTGATTCTGATTGGTCTTCTGCACTACATCCTCATTTTTGGAATATGCGGTTTGTAGTGACCATCATGCAACTTTACGATATGAGGATTTTGTCCGTTTAGATACCCCTATAGGATTTTAACAATAACAACCGACTCAACACCGCTTTGTCTTTGAAAAAATAAGATCCATATAGTGTATTATATTTTTAGACCCAATAGCCTCATCCACCATAGCCTTTTGTAAAACACAGTTGTAACAGAAGTTGATAAAATGTGAAACAATAAATGATGTAGAAACCAATAAGGACCATGAAGTATGTAAAAATACAGGTAAAAAAAAAATTATTGGACAGAGCAGAAGTTTTAATTTTATGCATGGAACCAGAATGTTGGGATGTGCCTACAGGATTCTCAGATTCCTTTTCAAAAAAGGGTAAGAAAGAATTAAGAATAAATCAATAAATAAAATTTCAGAAATTCATATGAAACAAATGATGTTCGTACAGTTTTAATATACAAAATCCAACTGGAATCAAAATAATACATTCCATTAATGCATACTGAAATGGGATTAAAAATCCTATTACATATCCTGAAATTGACACAGAAGACTTTCATCCGTGTAAATCCTTTTTGTATGACAGGATTTTGTGGCTGTGAGTTCTAAAGCGTTAATTCCAGGCAGTTATTCCGAATGATGCAGTCCTGTCAAACCCTGCTCATTTCATTGACACAGGAAGCGCTGCAGGCCGAGAAGGCGCTCATTGTAGAGAACGGGACCCACGCCGAGGAAGCTAAAGCAGACGGAAACCTTGATGACTCAATAGTAATGCCGTCATTGCTTCATTTCACTCATTTTACCCCTCATGCTTTGTTTCTATTCATGTCCTCTAACCTTTTCCTTTCCATTCAGTGTAACTGAGACGCTTCCTTTCTGTCCACGCCTTTCACCTTTACCAGCCTCTCCATTTCTAGATTTTCTTCGCCGTCTCTGTCATCAAATCAGCTCATTTTTTTGTGTTTTGCATGATTGGGAAATTGTAGGTCATGATAACATGATATACTTTTTCTTTTTATCATAACACTGATTTTGTTTCACTTTACGCAGATTGCAGTGCTGTCTGATATGATGTTTTTGAAGTGTTTTCAAATGTATTTATTGCATCATAACTATGATTCCCTGCAAATTGCATTCCTTCTAGTCCTCGAGAGCACGCCATTTCTACATTCAACATTTTTACAATAGATTGATATGCACTGATCAGCCATAAGATTAGTAACACTGACAGTGAGGTGAGAAAGGGTCCCAGTCTGACGACGGGGTCTGATGTGTACAGCCAAACCACGGTTAGCCCATGATGTCTGATCAGAAGAGCTGCCGTAGCTCAAATTGATGAAAATTTGAATACTTGTTGTGAATGATGTCAGAACTCCATGTCCAAACTTTTTCGTAGCGTGTTCTGCCTTACAGAATATTAGGCAGGTGGTTTTAATATTATGGCATACTGGTGTGAGCGGTATTAACAATTGTAGGTCCAGGATATGTACAAACATGCCTCCCAATACTGATTAAGTGTATTTTCTCCTTCACTGGTATTCTGTGGTTGGATGTAAAGTAACTTACAAGGATTTTATAGCTGGATTTAAGTACAACTGCTGAGCATCTACCCCCATGGTATGATGCCACGCTTAGAGAAGAACGTCAAAACTGAGTCCATCTCCATCATAGTAACCTACTATGAACAAAGTTGGGAGGATGTGGGAACGGGATCTTTCTTTCTTTGTGTCTGTCTGATCTGTGAGTCTCAGTTAATTTTTTGAAGCATAAAATATGCTTAATATTGTACTTTCAGTAATCTTTGTACAATAAAGAATATACAGTAAAGTTAAATACAAGAAAAAAAGTTTAGTAACCATTACCCTAGACATTAATTGTATCTTCAGTCAGAGCAATGGTTGACAAGGGGAAGGGAAAAAGTTGCTTTAATATCTATTGAGTCGTAAATGCTATTTAAAACAATTCAAAATAAGTTAGGCAAATATACGGTATGTACTCTGTGGTTTTGGGTAGGCAAAGGCCCACCCTGGGCCTGTTTCATCAAAACTTAGCTGACACTCTATTGTTCACGTTTTCAATGCCAACACATCTTCTTCTCTCCATAGTATTCCCAGGATTGACTATAGCGACCTTTAAAGATTTTAATCTGCACCAATAGATGATCCCCCCCCCCCCATCTTTTTGCTGTTCAAGCGCCGCCTGAAAGCTGCCAATAGTCATCACTTGTTCAATTGAGCACCACTAATTGTTTTCAACTCCCAATAAGGAGGTTCCAGTGGAGGAGCGTAACGGGAATGCACACGGAGAGGAGCAGGCAGCTGATGAGGAGGAGGAGGGTGAAGAGGGGGAGGTAGCAGATGAAGAGGTTTCGGATGGTGAAGCAGCAGGGGAAGAAGAAGAAGAGGGATTATCAAATGAGTTCACAGAAGACACAGTAATTTCCACCTTTAGTTTGCCTCTCCCTCCGTCGTTTGAATTGAATGTTTTTTCCTCCATCTTCCAAACATTCCTGGAATGCTCTTTTTCCTCCCTTCAGCATCTCCACCTTCCCTTTAATGTCATCCTATTCTTCCACGTTAAGGGTTTCCCTCCTTCTTAAGTTCCTGTCCTCCTCGTCCTGCATCTCCTCGTCAAGTCTCTCTCTGGTTTGAATGATTCATTAACCAGAAATGTGTTACATTCCTGTTAATCCCTCCACATTTTCTTATTATATCCTTTATGTAACCAGGTCAAATCCATGTAACTTATTTACTCTTGCATTTCTGGCACTATTTTATGGGTTTTCTTTGTTTGTTGTAATTTACGTGCATTTATGTCTGTCTTTTGGTGTTGATGTTTTTTACCCATTGACTTAACTTGCATTTCATGCATATCCATTCACATTTACTATCCTGGTCAAGGTGTGTCTCTGGTTGAACTATGTCTATGCTGTCGTTCCCGACAGCAAGGTAATATCCCCTGAGAAGTCACCCAATCCCCTGTGTTGTACAAGCAGTACCCCTGATTGAACTCCTTAAATTAAATCAGAAGTTATGTCTACAGTACTTTTCTTAAAAAAAGTCCACCAAGTGAGTAAAGTATACTATAAGCTAAAAACATGCTAAAAACAGGATAGCTAGTAGTTAGGTAGTTTCATATGCGCCATATTTGGAGAAATCGGATCAACCGTTGAGAAATGATATCCGGAAAACGTAAGAGATGCTGCCCCTATAGTCGCAGAAATATACAAACAACCTTTCCCAAAACACTACAGTTCTTCCTCACACTAAGGTCTGTGGTTTATAAAGTTTGAAAATAAGCAATTAAATAGTTTGAGTTCTGTCTGGGAAATAATAATTTTCAGAAAAAAAGTTCCCTCTTTTGAGTGGACTGAAGTAAGATATTTAGAAGGTATATCTATATATATATCTCCTCAAGCCCATTCATATGCACCAAATTTGAACTTATTTGGACAGTTGAGAACTTATGGCCTGAAAACTTTTGCAGCTAAAGCTCCCCTAGTGTATAGTAAAATATACAACCAACCTTTTCCCAAAAGAAAAGCAGTTCTTCCTCGCACTAAGGTCTATATCGGTCTAAAATTTCAAAAGGATCCAAGAAATAGTTTGAGAGATTGGGCTAACACGAGGCGGACACGGTGATGATGATTCCATAATATCCCTGACTTTTCGGGGATATAATGAGCCTGCTATGTGAAGGTTTTATGTTTCAGAAAAGTCTGCATGCAACGTGTGTGTGTGTGTGTGTGTGTGTGTGTATGATAGAGAGAGTGAGTGACATCTCTAAAACTATCCTGTCTCCTCTGTTCGCAGGCTCATGCAGAGGAGGAAGAGGAGCAGGTAGTTTTCTCAAATGTTTATTAAGACCAGAGTTGTCAGATGAGGCTTAAACGGATCATATTTTAGGGCGAATCATCATTGATGTCTGATATGCATCATGATTAAAAATTTTAATTTTTCATATTTCGCACAATCTTTAGAGACGATGTCCTCCCTGTCTTGCTCATTATGAGCGTCGTCACCCGGGAAAGTTTGTCTGGCTGGAAACACGTCACATGACTATACGTGTAAACATGTCCATGTCATGTCAAATAAATTAAAATTAGATAACTTTTCCATAAAAGGTGGAAATCGTAGAGGGTTTCTGGCATAACTGATCGTACAGAGTGTGAAATTATGGTCCAAATATAATTGTACATCTGGCAACACTGATAAACACATTGAACTAAAGTAAACATTTTAAAAGAACCGTATTTCAGCAATTTCTTTTTCTGTTTCCTCAACAGGAAGAAGCGGATGATGACAGGGTAAGAAGAGGGGCTGGGTGATCTTGGTGCTATATTTGAAAGGTGTTATTTATAAAAGCAGACCACAGCAACAATAGCAGATAAGGCCAACTGTGTGAGGCCAAACCTCCTCTCTACAGACCTTATGGGCATAACCTTTTCATTACAACACATTTTAAATTAGTCAACGTTTATAGAGAATGTGATATTCATTAACTCTGAACTAACCGATCGACTCCGGTTCACAGCCACATCCTTTTACCAGTGATAAATGATCACCAACAAGAGTTGAACCTTATGATTTTTATTACTCTGGCTGAGAAATTAATTACCTCCGCCAAATAGGTTGTGGTTCCAGTTGTTTACATTTGGTAGGTTGAGTGATTGATTGTTGTTTTTAGCAGGATTATGTAAAAAGTACTACACAAGTTGCCTTTAAACTTGGTGGGAGCATCGACCTTGGGTCAGATTAGACTCCCCAAAGTTCAGAACAGTTTTTGATTAGGAACAGGTCTCGGATATTTTTCTATTCACTTAATGAATGTCCCTGATAGAGGATCACCATCCGAGGTAAGCCTCGTCTGTCCATCCGTCTCTAACGAGGAACGGTATGTCCACATCTCCTCAAAAGCTGTTACCAATTAAACCAAATTAAACCAAAATTTAGAAGGACCCAAATGCAACAACAAGTCGGAAAGGTATGTGAAGATAAATACATCTTAATAAAAAAAAAAGAAGTCAGAACTACAAACGGTAAACTAGATATTTCTCTCAAAAGCAAAAATTGTGTTTACCAAAATAAAAGGACGAAAGCAAAACAGTAGAAAATCCAAGCAGGAAAAGTAATGACAATGAA
Source organism: Lophius americanus (assembly GCA_037951165.1). Taxonomy (NCBI): domain Eukaryota; kingdom Metazoa; phylum Chordata; class Actinopteri; order Lophiiformes; family Lophiidae; genus Lophius; species Lophius americanus. Next base: position 176,362 of record JBBDHG010000090.1, on the reverse strand, counting down.
TACAATGGAAACCAAAACTTAGGATGCAGGGAAGCACAATGGAGCAGGAGATAGATGGGTGCTAACATGGGCGACACCACAGGCAGGTTTCACAGTCAAATGAGACTGGAGGGAGAGCAGGACACTGACTTAAAAACACAGGACTAACGAGACAAATGGGAAACAGATGAGGTCTGGGGACAGTTGACAACATTCAACAATCTAGGAGGAGACATTAGGGGGCAGCATGCAGGCCCACACACACACACACACACACACACACAGAGCAGAGAGGAGGTAGAGGAACACAGAAACTATAAGAAGGAAGTCAGGAGGAAAATGCTTAAAGGAAAGGAAGATACAAGGAAATGAACAAAAAATAAAACAGGAAACACAGCCCTAAACTAACAATAATAAAACCAACAGAAATAAAACAGATAAACAGAACCACGACAAAAGCCACTGTAAAGAATTGAATGAAATTTCCTACATGCTACGCCGGGGTCCAATTAAAGTGCATATCTCAAAACTGGTTTCTTTTAATCCTTATATGTGACAGTCAATTGTTTGGAGCTCATTTTGAGTATAATTTCTCATTGAAAATATATGCCACTTGACAGAACCTGTTTATAATATGACCCAGTGGAAGCATGTTTATGGTAAAGAGTAAGGTAAAGTACATTGAAAGATTTTTTTTGGAATATTAGAGCACTTGAGGATACCAAACATAACTATATGGCTCGACACAACCCATAAATTAAATAAGTCAAGTATTTAAAAAAAAACTTTTTATAAGGGTATAGTTAAGTAAACTTGACTATTTTCCATGAAATTCCAAATTTCATCATTAAGTAATTCTATAAGTCTGTTTAAAAACACCATCACCAAAAACTTCAACACAGAATTTACTTCACAATTTTATTTCACAAGAGCTTTGTAGGGCCCCTTACTGTATTTGTGTCATAATCGGTTTCTCACCGATCTTACACATTTAAAATTAAGCATTTTTATCCCTTTAGTTTGAATTTTCTCACATTCAGTTGGTGTGTTCCATCCACATTTCATCAAGAGCTGCTATATAAAATACAAGGAAATTTCACATGTGCCTTGTACGGACCCCAAAGCATACATCTCATAGTTGTTCTGTTAAATTTCTTTAACTTTATACTTATTGATTTTTATGTCGGTCGGCTCACACTAACCTATGTCAGAGGTCGGGGTTACATTGGCACACATTGTTATCGTAAGTTGTGGCATTTTATGATATTTTCCTTTATTTCTTAGTGAGTAATGCAAAGATGTTGACTACAAAATCAGACATATCTAGGAACAAATCTTCATCTCCAGATTTAAAGGTTTGTTCGGTTAATAACAAATCCAGAACCTATTGTGGTTATGGTTATGGATTGGGATTTGGATATGGTTTGTTTGACTGAATTACTGGGGACCTGTTTGGGGTTTTGGGTCCAGCGCAGACCTTGGCGGAGGTAAACGCTCTGATGACTACTATTCCAGTTTAGGGTTTATTACAGTTCTCGCATTAAGCCTCAAAATTAATTTTTATCAAAGACTTTACCCCTTTTCAATGAATCATATCGTTTCCCACTTGACTCATTCACTAAATCACTGATGTAATTTTAATAATATCCATTCGAACATGTAATCCTCTTTCCCGGTCGCAGGAGATCCAATGCTAATATTAATCCCTGCAAACTGTATTTACTGTTTAATTTCTTCTTTTCTTTGTATCAAGGGCAGAGTGTTTTTTTTCTTTCTCTTGCAGCCTCTTGACTGTGTAAGCATTTGAATACTTGGAGGCTCATTTTTTCCTAGTTTGAAGCCATTAATAACAGTTATCTCCCGCTCAGCACATGTTGATGGTAGAAAAGGCTGCTGTGTTCGTCAAACAAATGTAAAAAGACATGACACATTCTGCTGATGGCTGAATGGGACTTGCAGAAGCAAATCGTATTCAAGTGCATTTAAACCATCCGACTCAGTTCCTGTCAGTTAGATTCATTCGTTTCAGAGAACCTCCTGCTGGTGTTCACACCAGACTTGTTTCTCATGCGTATTCCAGTATGACGCTTGACCCCATTCTTTGCCCTTCTTTTGTCCATCTCTTGGTTTGATCCTTATAGGATGAAGACAATTTGCAGTCAGAGGTAACTGTACGTCGGTGATCATCTCTTTCTGCGGTTCATCCATATAGTCATCGGCAGTGTGGGTGTGATGGTGATCGGGGAAGGCTGCCTCGGCTGCTATGGGTTGGGTTGGGTCATCTGTTGGGTCACCTGTGTTGATTGGTTCAACTAAAGACTTCACCTTTTTTCTCCCTCACGATGTTTTCACTCATCATCACTCACCATTTTGTTTCCCTCTGCTAACATGCTGTTCCTCATGTCTACCAGTTCAGTAGCTGCCTCCTGACCACCTCAACCATTCCCATAGTTTCCATTTTAACCGAGAGGACTTTGTGCATGCCTGTGCTGCTCATTTGCTCCCCACACAGCCTGCTGACCTGCTATCTGTTATTCCTTCTAGGAGGAAGAAGAGCTACGACAGCTTGAGGTAGATTCATGTGATATGTTCTTCTCAACTGCTACTTGCTTTCCCCACTCTGCATTGTGTTTGTCAATCACATACAGTTCTGTAAAAAACTTCCTCTACTTTTATGTGTATCTAATATAAAATTCTATAGCCTAAGGGAGAAGGGCTGTATATTACAATTGGACCCGTGTGAAAAGTATTTCCCCTTTATAAATGAAATTCATCTTCCAGACTCCATTTATGACTGGTTGCAGACGGAAAAGACGGCCAGATATAATCACTAGCAGCTCCGTTCAATCACATGATCGCTAATAGACCATGTTCAGAGGCACGACGTTGGTTAGGACGTCTCAACTAGGAGATCTCAACAGTAGCACACTATGCCAAAATCCTTTTACTTTTTAGAGGGTAATGTAAAATTGTCTTTGCAAAATGAAGTTGCATTAGTTTGACACTGACAGTTATGTGTGTAATAGATGTGCAGTAAAAGTGTTTGAATGATGATCCTTTCTGTATGCCTGAATGCACATTGTACCAAGGGTTATAATGATGTGACGATGGAGTCAGTTTTACACTTTTATTTCGATTAACCCATTAAATCTGAGTGCCCTCACACATTCCTGCTGCCATGAGCCAAATGAGAGAAAGTGTATCTTTTCTCTCATTTCATTTTTTGTTTTTTGATGAAACACAATGGTGACCACTTCAGGGGATTTTCTTACAGCATTTCTTTGTTCAGGTTTAACTTCCATAGAGTTTTCTGACTTAAACATTTATTGTCCTGCTCAGCTGTTTTTGTGCTGGTTTGAGTCATTAAATATGTGCCATATACAAAATATATGCCACAGTCACAGAATCTGTTTATAATATGACCCAGTGGCAGCATGTATATCCTAAAGAGTAAGGTGCTGGGGATTGAGCTCTGGGGAACACCACACGTCAAAGGGGCCATCAAGGAGGAAGCATTGAGCGGGCTATTAAAACAGCCTGATTTTGATCAGACATAGTTTTCTTTTGGCATATTAAAGCGTATGAGGACTCACTAGACACAATTATCTAACTTTATACAACCAGCAAAAGTCTAATAAGGGTTAAATAGTTTTTATTAAAACGTGCTTCACCAAAAGGTTGAGTTAATCTCATTCAAATCAACTATTCCCCATGAAATACATTTCATCATTAAAGACATTTCTAAATTATATGGTTTTTTTATTGTGTAAAAACATGTTTGACCCTACAATTTGACATTTTATAGTTAATAGCTATGGTATTAGATTAATAAATTCCTCAAGGAAATAGAATATGCAAAGAAACATTTTTGCTTATATATATTTTTTTATTGTTGAGGCATAGATTTTTGCCTGTATCAAATCTTTGCTGCCTTTAGTTAACAACCTAATCCTAAATATATTTCTGTAAAGTACTGTGTGAAAAATTCAACACTTCTCTGAGACATTCCAGCCACTGCCTGAACTTCTCTCATGTGTCCGTCACTGCTTTGCTTTGTCTTCTTTTCGCTCTACCTTTCCATCTGTTTTGTTGTTGCTTCACTTTATTTACAGGAGGAAGACAAACCCATTTCTTTCTCTCTCTCTATCTCTTTCTCTCTCTATCTCTTTCTCTCTCTCTCTCTTTCTCTCTCTGTCTCTCTGTCTCTCTGTCTCTTTCTCTCTGTGTCTCTCTCTCTGTCTCTCTCTCTCTGTGCTGCATGGCTTTTTCTCCATGCTTGCTAGTGTGCCGCATGTCAAACATTGCAATACTTTGCTTATACCTCAGGTTTCTTTGGAGTGGTAGCCACTTGTGGACCACAAGTGGGATTTAGCTGTTTCTTTTGTTTTTTTTGTGTCCCTCACATTACCTAACAAAACATTTTTTCATCTGCCATAGGATGAAGAAGAGTCTGAAGTACAAGAGGTATAGTTTAGAGTTCATATTTTGCATGATCTGAATCTTATTGGGGTTTTTATACATGATATGATTGTGTAAAAATACTTTTCTCTAAGCGTTTATTTTCTCTGCTGTCTGTCTTGGCTGGCAGAGTCAACTCTGATTTTTACTGTTGGGCATCACTTTAATGACAGCGCCACATGATATTTGTTGTAGTGAGTGTTAACAATGATTCAGGCTTTCCTCTAACTCTGCCAGCTCATTTTTACTATTTTGGTTTCATGCCCTGAGAGCAGGTAGAAAGTTTGTTGTGCTAATCAACTTTCTGTGTGCATATGAACATAACTTGGATTCGGTTTGGCTATGATTTTTTACATACAGAGGGACACATCATCTTTTTCCTTTTTTAAGAATAAGAATTCATGGCTTCTGTTTTTGGCCTCAAGCTCTCTGGAACAAAGTGGATGCGACAAGTTCCAAATGAGAAGGATGAGATGGAGCACTTTTTGGTTACACAATACAAAGAGACCTTGATTGACCCTTCCTTTTTTTATTTTATTTTTGAGCGCATCTCATACTAAACTGTAGATGCATGCTATGAATTATTATTTCATTTAATGAGGCAAAAATATTATCCACTACCTAAATCACTAGTGTGAAAAAGTTTTCACGCCCCCAACCTCAAAGCTAGATGGGCCACCTATAGCAGACATGACATCACTATGTTGGAATTTAGGACCCCTCCTCTTAGCAGGAATACTGCGGTGCAGCCACATTTGAGGGCTTGTGAGCCCAAAAGCATCTCAATGGGGTAGATGTAATGACCCCTTACTCGACCAAACAGATCAACTGGGACTCTTCAGTTCATAGATAATCCCCCGAAAGATCTGAGGGTCATTATGGTGTGTTGTTGCGAAGTTGAGATTCTTCTGAATGTTCTCCTGAGTTATCAGTTACTTTTGTCTGACTGCTTTCCCATGGGTGCCATTTTTGTCTGTCGCTTTTGAATATGGGAACCATGACCTCTGACCTTTATTGAGGAGAAGGAGACCTGCAATTCTTTGGAAGTTTTCTCTGGATCTTTTCCGACATGCTGATTGAGCTTTTGCCATACTATTGGAGGTATTCTGGTCTCCTCCATCTGTGAACAATTTATCTCACAGAGGGGTCTGTGGAGTCCCTGAGTCTGTGAAATAGTTAGAAACCATTCCTAGACTGATGCATATCAATCACCTTCTTCAGCACCTCTTTTCATTTAGTTTGTTTTCTGGCCAGGGTGCTACTGGTGATATCCTGGAGCCAATGTCATGCTTCTGAAAATGGTCTGTTTTAGTGATGAAGTGTGTCTGGTCTATCTGCCACAAGTTATTAATGTAGTTTGGTAGTTCTTTAATGGAATTCCTAAGGAAGCAAATACTTTTCACAAAGACCGGGTTGGGAATAGATAACATTTTCGGTTCAACACATACAATAATGACTTTAAACTTATATTTTTGATCACTCAGTTTATCAATGTATTTAAGTAGGTTCAAAGATCTGACACTGAAAAATTGAGATACACATAAGAATAGAAAAACCAGGAAGGGTCCCAACACTGTGTTGGTATGTAATGGACTCTCCTTGTCCTCTGGTGAGAGTGTTCATTTCTTCTATCAGGCAGTCATCAAAGCAGCTGTGACGGCAACAGAGACATTACATTCAATTAAATGTATTATTATTATTATTATTATTCAAACAAATCTTAATAACCACCTGCACTTATAGAACTTCAAATATTATATAGGGTGCGTCATCTTCAGCACCACTCTCGCCTCGTAACCCAAAACCTTTGGATCATTAGTTCCACCCTTACCGTTGTTGCCACTTACATCTCTCAGGATACTTCTTTTTGATTCTTAAAAAAAACTCTTATTAAACCCAGTTCTGGATCTAGATACATTTTTCATGTTGTGGCAAGAGAGTGGCATCGAAACCTCAGGGGGTGGCATTGTATGTTATATATGGATAAATATATACTATTGTACATTTCTGAAATGCGGGAGATGATCCAAAACTGTGGTTGCAGCTGGGGTGGCAAGGCGTCTTCCAGGGGTGGCAACTGCCACCCTATGCAACCCCTCTAGAACCACCCCGGATTATACCCACTAACGTGAAGTACATTCACCATCCTAACATCAGGACCATGGCCTCACAAAACCTTCTTCTTTCAATTTCTATTTTTTTTTTTCCTGGTCAAAGGAAGAGGAAGAAGACGAAGAAGGCATGGAAGAAACACAGGTAGTGTTACATCAGCAAGCGACGTAGTGTCTGAGCTGCTGCACATGCTTGACTCGGAGAATCTTTTCTCACTCTTTCTAACACAATGGATATGTGTTTGGTTTTAATTTTAGATTAGAAGAAAGTTGTTGTTTTTTATAGGAAAGGAATGCTCTTTTTTTTTTTTATAGCGTCTGCCAGAGGGATCCTTCGCGACTTATTCTTAAATTTCTTAAGTCCAGCTTCTTCACCAATCGGAAACTTCATCATTTCATCATCCCCCCTACATAAGAAGGCATATAGACAGGGAGGCATATATAGTCATTTATATTGTCTTAATGATTTTTGTGCTGAGCGTATTTTACAAACAATACCTAAAATATTTTTCAAACGATATTTTAGCCATGATAGAGTGTTCTGACTTTTGAAATGTTAAACTTTCCTCATCTTGTCCTTGTCCTAACCATGTCCTTGCAATCGTCACATTTTAACTTCTCTAAACTGAATACTAAGACAAACCATACAATTTTGTTGTCCCGTTTAAATTTGTCTTTTTTGTACTAATTGTATTTTCTAACATGTTTCTGTTGTGCTTTTTGTTTTTTGTGAACATTTTAATAGTTTGTCATGGAAATATTAAGGCTACTCTGAATGTGGTTTTCCTTCTCCGTAGCACTTATCCAACATAATGTCTGCCACACCAGGCTTAACAAAGGAATGGATGTTATATATAAAGTCATACTGATAGATTTGGTGTCTAAATGACTCTGGACTTAACAACCATCACATTTAACTGTTTTGCTTAATAGTGTTTTGTTATTAATATATGCTAATTTATTTTTAACAGGAAGAGGAGGCTGAGTAGTTAAAGCCAGGCGGTGCCAACTATGATGACTAGCTGCTATCCAGGTACAAGTATTTCCTCCCCTGCTTACACTCATTACCATTTTGTACCACTAGAGGGCAGTAACACATTGAGGGAATTGGCAGCAGGCGTTATTAATGAAATCCTTTTGGTTTTGTATTTGGCATTTGTGTAACAGTATTATTGAAATAGACTAAATAATATTCAAAAAATTGTTTTTTTGTTCGCCTCTTTGACCCTGGAATCAATCCAAAGGCTATCAAATCATTACACCTATAGTGAGCCTCTGGTTCATCTGTAGTGAGTTCAGCAACTTTGAATCAGAGTTTCACCATTCACGCATTCACGTTTTAAGTGATGAGATGCATGACATTTTAACAGTTACTCCCTTTGCCTCTCTGTGTTTTCTGTACATTTTTTTTTTGCTATTTTGGCATTCACTATTGAGGTGTTCATTCAGAGGGAAAAAAGTGATGCAGCAGCCTATTGACAACGGACTGCCACTGCTTTCTGCAAACGGCTCCAATGAGCACACAGAACGCCTTAGGATCATCTGGATACACATTAAAAACATTCAAAAATTACTTTTTTTGATCCTCCAAGGCAGTGGCTGTGATCACGATGAAGGTGATAATAATAATCCCAATCTTCAAAGCATGTCTCCCAGTCTTTCTCTGCGTGTTGGCATCTATGGTCCTAAAAGGGATGAGAGTTATGGGAGGAGGCTATGAAGGAATGGAAATGCTTTCTTCCAACCCCTGCGAGCCCCTGTCATGCCATGTTAGAGGAAGCTGCCAAGTCAACTTCAGTCCGGAGGACTGGGCTTGCAGGATGGCAATTGGTGGTGGCTGGCTCTGTCGTCAAGGCACAACGAGGGAATGTATGGCTTTATTTTTCATTTTTCACAAATGTTTGTTTTGTGTTTCAGCCTGAAGGAGCCTCTTGTTCCATCTCTTCCTGATCCCTGACGCTTGACCTCCTCAGCCCTGTCTGACAGCCCATCCAACCCTCCCGAACTGACCGCACTGAACCGGATACTTCTTCATGTGCTGAAGGCGCCATCCAAACTGAAAAGTCCTAACCCATATTTGCCCCTACCTCTCTCCCTTTTACTGCAATGTTGACTTAATTTTTATATTTTGCGAGTAAAGACATGCTTAAATGTGCAGAGTAGCCTAGTGGTGTCAGTTTGCTTTTCATGAATAGCTTTTGTAAAACACAAGTCCTTTTTTTTCCTTCAACTCAAACAAACTTCTCATGTTTTACTTGTAAAGATTCTAGTTTCCCGACACAAAGAGGCAGTGACCTTTTCAGAAACATCTTACCTTGGCATATCTTCACTTTTGGCATTTACTTCACTTTCATAACTCACTCCCTAATAGGTGGTCTGTCCTTTCATCGCGCCAGTGCCTCGATGACTCCTTCTATCAAATGAATGTATAAATGCAAACTAAGACTTCTAACGACCACAAGAAAAAACGCACATGCTGCAAGACTGCAAACTACTTCTCCACCACTACGATTACTTCTGCCAATACCGCTGTCTAATCAATGCACTTTGTTGAATGAAGAGAGAAACATGTGACTAAGACTTAGATGCAGATAAAGATGCAATAAAGTAAACTGGTTAAAACCCCCCAGTGTTTCTTTTTTATTTTATCTCCAAGTCTTCTCTCAGCATATATGTACAGATCATTGGACCTCTGTGTGCTGTCTGAGCAGCACAGAGGCAACATGAATACAAATTTCCCAAGGGATTAGGGAATGGGTGGAGAGGGCATACATTTTGATGATTATATATTGTATTTATTGTATGCATTTAAATGTGAGGGCTATTCATATGCTAAATCGTCTGTATCCTGAATAGCCCTAACATTAAAACCACCTGCTTCATGTTGTATAGGGCCCCTTTTCTTGGCTGTCAAAACAACTCTCCAGTGTACTATGTGTTCTGGAACCTTTCTATCAGAGCAGTAGTAACTTTATCAGCCGTTTTTGATACAGTTACTATTCTGTAGATTAGGGCAACTCAGACTAGCCTTCGCTGCCCACCTGTGTCAACCAACGCTGGTTATCTTGTTGCAGTGGCTTCAGTAGGTGGGACTCTATTCTGTTGAAATCAGAATAAATTGGCAAGACTCAGAGCAACTTTGACAATTGTGGTGGCTAGACGACTGGTTCAGAACATCCTCAAAGATCTTGTTGGGTGTTCCCAGTTAGTGCCTAGCAAACTGGTCTAAGAAAACAGACTAATGCGCGCCTTTATTACTAGCAGGTTAGAGTGGACTATCTTAGAGACATTATTACAGTTTACAAACCAAGACCACCTCTTGATCATTTGGTACTCCTCTTTTAGTTATCCCACCTGAAACCCATTCCTTCACAAATACTTTTAGTGGAGCTGCTTTCAGCTACTACGGTCGCTGGAATAAACTTCCAGAGGATCTGAGAGGAGCGTAAAATGTAGATATTCACAAATATTCACATGACATTTTATTGTTATTTTGATACTGACTTCACTGGTCGATGCAAATGCAAACAATCAAAGACAAACCATAGTTTTGTGGAAAAACTGCAAATGTCCATCTTAAAGGAATAGTCCTACCACAGTCCTAGGCTTACATTGGTGTGGAACCATGATGGTTTTTTTGAACGGTTGCTGAGATGTTTTACTAAAGGTAAAAAAGTCAACTCATGTTGGAGTGACAGGCACGTGAAGTACAGAGCATTATTATGGAATGCCTGTAAGTTGTAAAGTTAGTAAAGTTAGGAAACTTTTTCATCAGCCGTAAAAAATACATGGTACCAGACATTTGCTATGTTTATCGCACATTCTTTTGAAGAGGGTGGAGGTCTCCAGCCACTGGGAACAGGGGAATACAGGGGACATTGTTTGGACACTGTGTCATTCTGCATATTTACATCTGTGTCATTCTGCATATTGACATGGGCCAAAGTTCCCCCTGAGTTTGGTAATATTTAACCGGACAGTTTTAGGTGGCAAACATGAGGGAGCAGCAGCCCGGTTGACATGTATCCACTGTTGGTGCTGATCCATAGAGACGTCCGTCTGAGGTGAGTCAAACAAACACAGAACTTATGGATATTTATTGTTCATTTAACTTGGACCTCATCTCTATTCTGGAGATGTTATTCTCAGTGGTTCAGAGACAGGTGCAGTTCTGTAAGATCTCAGTGATGTGACTGGGTAGAGTCTGCCTCTGAAGTCTGACATGAATTAAATTGGACTAAAACTGTGCTTTGACTTAAATACAATTGGTGGTACAGTGATGTTGGGGTACCCACCAAGGACGTCTTTATTTTATACCCATTTGTGGTCACGGAGAGAAGACATGAAGTCTGTGAAATAATATTAGACCCTTGCCTGATTCCCTCTATTTTCTTCTACCTTTGTTTGGATTTCGTACTAAACTGTTCCAGACGATCAAAGAAAGTTTAACATAAAGAAAAGCAACTTCAATAAGCAGATAATACAACTGTTAAATAGTTTTATTGGGATTCAATTGAGGTGTTTATGCAAAATTCAACGGAGCCTAAATGTTCTCCTGGCTTATCTATGGCTTTCACCTTGGCACTTTCCCATAGACGCATTTGGTGTTTTTGTGACGGTCTGGGAAGAAGTTTGAAGATGGGGCACTTTATCTTTTGTTCCAAGTCTTCTTCATTTTTGGATAATGTGTCTCACTGTGGATCTTTGGAGTCCCAGAGCCTTAGAAGTGGCTTTGGATTTGGAACTCTTCCCAGACTGATGATCTGCCTCAGAATTCTCTTCCAATTTTCATCCGTAATTATATCCTCAAAAAGTCAGGGGTATTTTGGAATTGTCATTTTTTTTCATGGAATTGTTGTGTCTGCTGTGTCAAATCCTTTGTGTATGTGTCTTTGTGTTAACGTGACAACTCAAAAACTATTTCATGGATCATTTTATAACCCCATAGACCTAAGTGAGAGGAAGAACTGGATTGGTTTCAGTAGAGATCGGTCGTATATTTCTGACACTAGGGGGACCTTTAGCTTCAAAAGTTCTCGGGCTATCATTGCGCATATGAATCGACTCGGCGAGATCTATTGTGTACACATCATATTTTAGTTTAATAGTTTATATTTGAGGAAACAAAGGGATGCTTTTCATGAAAAATTCAGTTTTTCTTACATATCTTAAAGTTAATTTGAAGAGTTTAATCAGAAAAATTGCTTGTAAACGCCAGGGATTGGGGGCTTTGCTGGGATATACTTTTGCCACTGGCTGGAAAGCATAGGCCTAGTCTAAAATAATTGTCAATATCAAGAAAAGCAAGTATGAAATAATCAGAATCCACTGGAATGGTTTCGCATTAAAGCTGTCGTTGAAAATTGGTTTTCATACTGAATGCATTCCTCAGAAAAAATGTAACATCCGAGATCTTCTCCAAAAATGAAACCAACACCAGATTGGTCTTAAGTCAAACTCTGTGACAGACAGGTGGAAGAATGGAACAGATGAAACCCATTCCTATAGTCCTTCATCACTTTGTTCTAAATAGAGAATGATCATTCTGGTCAATCAAAATAAAAAAAATAGAAGCCCAGGCAAGCTCATGATGTTTTTCATCACTACGCACAAATGGATCCAGATTCGGATCAGAATCAGGGTCTAGGAGATTAAATCTGTGTATTGAGGAGGGGGAAGTGTGTATTGGCTGGCAGTATGGTAACAGAGATATAGCCGTACCTCAAATATAGATGAGATTAATGCATATTGATTGTCATTCAATTGGATTTAATTTATCTATGAAAAGTAATAAGATCCGCCTTTATAAAAAAATCATATTTTTGTTGATAACACATAAAACAGGGATAATAAACACAAGGTTCAAAATGCCAAGACCTAATTGGAATTTAATACCTAATTTGGCTTGAGGCCGATCTGAGTAGAGTGATGACATCATGGAAACAACATCATTATGTCTGGTGTGCCCTGAATGCATTGATACAACAAATGATGATCTCTTCAAGGTGGTACAAAATGGAAGGCGCGTCCTCACAATAGGGCCGTTTTTGCGGTATTTTGTTTTGACATAGACTGAAATGAATTTTCTCAATTACTGAGGTTGTAGTGACGGTGGTGTTGGGGATCTGTGCTTTGCGAGTGCTTTCTAGTTTAATTCAAATTAGCAGATTGGCTTTAATTAAGTGGCATTCTTGCTTGTGGCAATATGTGCCTCAAATTTCATGTTATTATTCCTGCATTTGTTGAGTAAGTTCAGTCCAGACCAGCATTGCTGACTAACTTTAGCACTTTGAGATTTGATCCAAATGTAAAGTGCATTATAAATTAAATGTATTATTATTATTATTATTATAACAGTGGCACCTCTACAGCCATATATATTTCTAGTCAAATATTTTTGTCATCAACCATAGTGAATAATTCAATTATTTTGTTTCAGGTCCAATCAACATCTACCGATGGATTGACTGCTTTAACATGGGTATCTGCTCTTTGTTAGTGCTCCTACTGTCATGCCCGATTCAAGGTAAGAGTTCATCTAAAGCAAACATGGCCTGTTTACTTGGAGATGTGTCACAGAGTTCGGCGTTTTGCTGGAATTAATGGCCCCAATGAGGCCCGTGGTTCTCTCCATAGCAGCACCCTCCAGAATACACTAACACAATCTCATTTGTGTGCCTAATGATCTGCACTAAGTGATTATTTTAATTCAAAATGGTTGCCTATCTAGTTAACAGTAAGATACAGCCAGGGGTCAGGGGACTTCAGAGTCAATGGTTCCACGGCTCAGTTGGAGCACGCACAATTTATGCCCAATGGTCTGCAAGTCTCTTGATTGCAATGAAAATAAATTGCTGTTTCGGTTGCCCTAGATATTTGTCAGACCTCATTTCCCTCCACGAATGCATAATTTATAATTCTACATGCTGGCTGTAGAAGGTAATGCGGTCAACTCACCATAAACAAGTTATGCATCACCCTCAGTCCTGTGGTGTTAAAAGGTTTATTTCATATTTCATGGTAATTGAATTATATTTTCTCCTTCATTTGTCAGCCACAGCGATTCACAGAGATATGCTGGAAGTTATCAGTGCTTCTATATGTGCACGTGTCTCTAAGATGTCTATATTCATTACAGGCTAAGGCCTGATGTAGTGTGCAGCGTCTTAAAGAGACTAATCCTTTGTTTTAGTCATTCTTGTAGCTTCATCAGGCTCAGCAGTTTACTAATATATACTATTATTATTATAATGGGTAGAATGATGTTGCTGACAACTGCATATTAATTGTCAGTATTTCTCCATGAATAATATTTGCCCTCATTCATGCACCACATCTACAACAGGATAATGTTATTCTCCGCCCTGTTTTTCTTTATCTCTCTAATACTGACTTTAACCTTAAAGTCAGGTAAAGTCAGTTTATGTGTGGAGCAAATTTGTAATACATTCAGTGATGTAGAGGTACATTCCCCCGGTTGAATGATAAAAATAACACTGTATACTCTTCATTATTGCTTTTTTATACACAGTTCAACACAGTACAATGTGTTGAAATCAGTTCTCTGCATTTGACCCATCCATGAGGAGCAGTAGGCCACCGATGTGAATGCAGGAAGACCAGCCTACCTCCTGAGCTAAACTCCAAGTTTTATGTTAAGCTAAACTAACTGGCTGCTGACTCCATAGCTCATAGCATGATGCATGATCAAACATGCTTCCAACATGAAAAGCTAGGCCTACAGTGTCGTCCCTGACAACAAGGGTACATCCCCAAAAAGTCAAAAATCCCCTGTGTTGTGCAAGCAATCCACCTGATTGAACTCTGACCCAGTGTGACCTAATTTTACTCACTAAGGTCCCCTTAGTGAGCTATTATAGTAAAATATGACAAAGACAAGATGACTCTTCTTGAATCAGTTCATATGCACCAAATTTGGACTATATCCAACCAATGGAAAGGAAGTTATGTCCAAAAAACTTTGTATAAAAGCACCCCCCCAGGGAGTAAAATCTGAGCATTTAGAGTAAAATATTACACCAAAAAAAAAAGATAGATCTCCTGGAGTCGCGGCATATGTACCAAGTTTGGATGTAAAAATTATACCCCCAAAAATTTTGCCGATAAATAAGAATACGAATAAGAAAACTTTATTATACGCAAAGTCGAAGTTTGCCTCCCCCTTGTGGCAGAAATATGTAAATGATCCTTTCCAAAATCAAAGTATTTGTTCCTCGCTCCCCGGGGTTAAAAAATGTAATAATGATGCATGAAATAGTTTTTGAGTTAAGCTGACGCGAAGGATCTGCGATGCACACGCCGACCATGGCGATTTCTATAAAATACCCGACTTTGTTGGGGAATAAAAAAAGTGTTTCAGCTTGTGATCTGATTATTAGACTGTTAATATTTGCATTATCCTTTCACGATTTCAAGTCTTGTTAATGTGTACTTCTTTATCTGCCTATCTTTTGACATTTAGCAGTTGGAGCACAGTTGGAGCTGTCACCTCAATCTCTAACAGTGCTGCGAGGAGAGGAGGCCCGATTTACCTGCAGCACCTCCAGCACCCACTGGACCGTCATGGTGTGGCTGCTGAATGGTAAAGCAGTTCTCACCGTCTCCAAAGAGACAGGTGTCCTGCCCTCCATCTACCCTAATGTGACGGCCGAGGAGAACCCTGTCTCGCAGGGAGACAGCTGGGTGTTTATCCTGAAGAACATAGAGAGGAGCAACCAGGGACAAGTTACCTGTGACCTCCAGGCCATTGATAGAAAAACAGCAATCCTGTTTGTTCAAGGTCTGTATGTATGTAACTGTATGGTCCTCAGCTGAGGTACTTTATTCATTTAGCATGTGTGAGTTTGATTCATTGCAGCAGTGACATAGCAAAGAACTGTTTCTACTTGCTGCAGAGGATTTCAAAAGCTTCTTTTTTTTTTATTGTCAACTCCTCTCAGGGATACTCATTTTCATATGAGGGTGTACATGCACATACACACACAACACAGCCAACACGCAGCCAACAGGCAAGAGGGGAAATTCTCAATCGAATTACTGCACAGCCAGAGAGTGCAGGTAAATATCTTAATTCAATACTGTCAAGGCAAAAGAGATCTCATCTATTGATTATGGAGTCAGGTGCGACGAGTCGATCAAGACTCCTAAAAGAAATTCCAGTACACTAACTAAATTGCAGAATCATACGAGATGCAATCGTAAATGTGAGTGGCTGAACATCTGCCTGTGTTTGCGGCGTAGAACGCACAAGTATCAAACAGTCCCCGCATGTACGGTGATGCACACCTGGAACGTATCATAAAAGCTCCTAACAAGTTCAATGATTAATGTATCCTGGGATACTTAAGAATAGACTCTTCTGTGAAAGCAATTTAACTTTAGGTTCTTTTGCCAGTTGATTTTACTTGCTTGTCACTCTGTACACATTTACAGAGTTGTGAAACAGAATTGGATATCTGATGCTTTCTGTTTTTTATAAGAAATTGTGTTGACTCTCAACCAAAGTTAAACTGAGTAAAAACAACATTTAAATGATACTTTTATTTTTTGTGGTGAAAAAGTTATCAAAATTTAAATCACCAGTGTTAAAAAAACGGGACATCTGTGAAGTGGAATTCTGGCTCTCTTGACTTTGTAGAACTGCTTTAATGCAGACACACACTTGGGTTTGTGAGCATGAACGGCTCCCATCAGCATCTCAATGCGGTTAAGATATGGACTTTGAATGGGGCACTCCAAAACATAAATGTATTCCCTTTCAGCAATTAAGAAGTCGGTGCTTGGGATCATTTTCTCAAGTTGGGCTTGAAATCACAGCTAGACTGATGAATTGGCATTATCCTTCAGATCTTTTCTTCTTCATCTCTTCTGGGATTTCTTCTGATTTTGGCATAGTTTGCTACAGGAGAGCCCTTTGAGCCAACTTCATGCAAATGAAAATGATCTATTTTTAGTGATGCAGTGATTGAACAAGGCTTGTAGTAATTAGGCTTGGGTGCATCTAGTCCAGCTGCAACCAGTTATTGAAGCGGTTTGGTAGTTTTTTTATATCCCTGAAAAGTTGGGCATACTATGGAATCATAATTGCTACAGATCTTTCCTGTTAACCTTTAACTCAAAAGCCATTTCATGGATCATTTTCAAATTTTATACCCACATAGACATATACATCATATTTAATTCCAGTAGTTCATGTTTTACTCACTAGGGGGAGCTTTCATTTTTGAAATTTTTCTTTTCAAAAAACTGATTTTGGATATAGTTTCTTGACCGTTGGTCCGATTTAGTCCATATTTGGTGCATATGATCGAATCCAGGATATATGTCTTGTATATGCATGATCTCAAATTTGCTCTAACAGTTCATATTTTTCTCTGTAGGGACCTCTTAATTTTTTTACAAAAGAAAACATGTAGACAGAACTTTTAATATAACATTTAATTTGAGGAGTTCAGTCAGTAGGATTGCCTTTTCAGGGATATACCCTTGCTGTCAGGGGAAGACAGTCACCAACCACGGTGTAAGATTTGACCCTCAACTCACATTTGAATCCCACATCAAAGACACCTGCAAGATCTCCTTTCACCATCTCAGAAATATCTCGAAACTCCGTTCTTCACTCACCTTGAGTGATGCTGAAAAGCTGGTCCACGCGTTCGTCTCCTCCAGACTGGATTACTGTAACTCACTTCTCATCGGGATCCCTGATAAAAGTCTTCAAAGACTTCAGTATGTTCAAAACAGTGCTGCAGGGATCCTGATGAGAGTGCGTAAACACGAACACATCACCCCTGTTCTTCATTCCCTTCATTGTCTTCCCATCTCCACCAGGATTGATTATAAGATCTCTCTCCTCACTCACCAGTGCATCCAGGGTAACGCAACCCCCTACCTAAAAGAACCACTCACCCCACTGACCTCAACACGATCCCTTCGTTCTACCCACTCATACCGCCTCCTCCTTCCCCGGACTAAGCTCAGCACCATGGGTGATCGGGCCTTCTGTTCTGCGCCCCTCGTCTGTGGAATGCCCTCCGTGACCATCTGAGGGCTCCACAGACGACTGACACATTTAGAAAAGGACTTCAAACGTTCCTTCTTAGCAGAACCTTAATTAACCTTGCTGCTTTTTGGTCAGGTTTTTATATAGTTATTATTTTATTTTTTTATTGATGCTTTTATCTGCTTTTGCTTTGTAGCACTTTGAGATTTGATCCAAATGTAAAGTGCATTATAAATTAAATGTATTATTATTTATTATTAGTTTGTATTTAGTTTCTCAGGGAGCAAATACTTTTATGCACAGGCTCCGTTTGTATTAGATAATTACGATAAACACAACAATCAGTTCAAACATGCATTAACGTTTACTCAGGTTGCCAGTGTTTTGTGATACGTTTTCTGAATAACTGACACAATTTAGTACAAGATAGACACAAAATAGAAGAAACAAGGAGAGGGAGGTCGAATTAATTTTCATAGCTAATAATTGGCACACGCAAAGAGTGCTATCGGCTAGGAGGCATGCAAATATGAGTATGGCACGGATTCCTTCTTTTGATCCTTCCTTTAAAATTAATAAAGAAAAAAAAACTTCCAGTCATTCTTCTCGACTCTCCTAAGAAAGTCAGATTACTTTCATTTCAGCAAAATGTAATTATGCATGCATAACACTTTTCTGACCTCCTCTCCATCCCTATTAATTTTTCTACAGTTCAGAAATTCCTTTATGTTGCTCGTTCAAAAGTGTTTTTCTTCACCTTTAGTTACAACTATCAAGGAAGTCGCACTTGTTAAAATACTGATTCACACTGCAGTTTCCTCCATCTTTAGAGAATAGCACCATGAGAACTGCTGAGAACTACTGATTCTTATCAAATCCTAACTCTTAACTCTTCAGCAAGCGCTCCACACGCTCCCCACACAGCGTACCACACTTGGCAAAGCATCAGCATAAAGATATTAGCTGACCCGTCTGACTAGCCTGGAATCCAACCCTTTCCAGCGGGTATTTATATCTGAGCGCTGATCAATTACCATCCCCAGCACCACCCACTCTGTCCTCCACACTGTCAGGAAGACCATCAAACATGCCTGTTCCACCACCAACTCAATAATAACTGAATTGTGTGTTAACAATGAATACATTTTTTTTTTACAGTATTAAAACCACTGGTTGTTCCTGAGACAACATGGTTTTAGGTCACATGATAGTGTCAGGATTGAAGTATGACATTTTATTATGGTAGTTAAGGCTTCGAAACTTTCTCTCTTCCCTTTCATTCAGCATATTTGCATTTACACCTTGCAGTCTGTCTACTTGGATGAATCCCTTCCTCAAAAGGGGGAAGAAAAAGACCAATGATCCATCGTCTCCAATATTACATAGAACCTCCATCACTGCCAGAGCTGCAAATTTTCCCTTGACATGTGCAACAATTAGCAGTAGTGTGTGGAGAGTCAGGTCCTGCAGTCTTGATATGCAGAGGATCACGATGGCCTCACCCAACCTTTGAATTAATTGTGCATGCTGGCACACCCAGTTAACCGTCAGCAACTCTGGCTGTGATTTGTGTACTGCAGCTCTGAATATACTGTTAGAACGGCCCCACAAATCTCCAGCAGGCTGTTTGACTCTGAACACCATCAGCCACCGTCTCCTCTTTAATCATCCAATATGAAGATGCTGTAAATGTGTCCTCACCCTCCTCTTACCCAGAAACACACTTTACACTTGAAGAAATCAATATGGTTGCATGCACCGTCGAGGATACTGTAGTCCTGCGGTGAAGCCTCCAGCTGCAGCAAAAGAGAACTCTTTCATATACATCAATTTGTCACAACATTATAACTACTGAAAGGTGACGTTAAAAAATAATCTTGATTATCTGGTTACAATAACCAATAACTTGTTAATATCTGGTCAGTGGATGGGATTTGTTAGGCAGCAAGTGAACGTTTTGTTTTTCAAGGTCCCAAAGAACTGAAAAAAAAAAAAGAATTGATCAAAATGGAAAATGACACATTAACCCTCAACCACTGCAGAAAAGACATTTTTCCAGTTTGACATCATGATTATGTGAGGACATTAGATTCCCAGGTACTTTATTAAATGGCTTTTTATGTCCAACCAAGATAACTACTGCATTGTTCATCTCTCCAACATACACGATCAGCCCTAACATTACAACCACTGACAGGTTTAGTCAGATAATATAGATTTTCTGTTTACCATGGTTACTTGCCACTGGGTGGGATATATTAGTCAGCATGAGAAGATTTTTTCCTCAAGGTTAATGTGTTGGAAGCAGGAAAATTTGGGCAATGTGAGTGACTTTGTCAACGGCCAAATTGTAATGGCTAAAGGACTGGGTCAGAGCATCTCCAGCTCTGCAGGTCTTGGTGGGTGTTCCTGGTCAGAAGTACCTACAACACATGAGGTGAGCGAAGGCTAGCCTGTGCTGTTGGATCTGCGCTGGTGGCAGCGATGACTAAATTTTTGGGGATATAATTAAGGCTGGTTCTGATAGAAAATTTTCAGAATACAATACATTACAGATGATTTTTGGTGGGAAAAAGGAGACCTTCAAAATATTAAGCAGGGAGTTTTAATGTAATGACTGTTCGGGTTAGATAAGAGAAGAGTAGAGATGTCTGCAATGATTGACCTGTAGTGGCGAAAGGCCCTTTGAGTATCCCTGGTGAAAAATCACCCTCTCTTACAGCCTGCAGCAACAGCCAGCCTTCAGTGATTCACTACAGTAATTAACAAACTGCATAATACCCTTTTTCAAGGATCGCTGCGGCTGGAGCTTTAGGAGGCAGTGCTGATGTCCTTCCTTTCTATGTCCAAATATATCAATCAGCCAAGATCACTAGGAGCCCCTCATCAGTCAGCGCAAATGAGAGAGCCGGTTACTCTCCAACCCTCTCTGGTGCTGAGATTCTTCTGAAACAGCCGGAGCAGGCGCTCAGAACCATTTCGAATCGGATGGTTCGATATCTATGACTATGGAATTAAGCATCAGATGAAACCCCCTGAAGAAAAGAGATGCCAATACTATATTCAAAACGTCTAAAGATTTGAACATAAATCAACACAGACATGTCATTCGCTCAGACAAAGCACCAGAACGTCTGTAATTATCTTTCTGTCAATAGCTATTGTCTGTAGCACCCCTGCCTTTCATTCTGCCAGACAATAGACTTCAAATATGAGATACTGTCTCTTCCAAGGCTCTAAGTGCCTTATTTGGCTGGTGATGCTAGTTTAGATGTTGGGACATGGGATCAATCATATGAGATGGATGAAATCCTCCTTTGTAAGTGAACTGGCCTCCTGAAGAGGCGACACTCACTCACTTTATGTCTGTGTCGATACAGTGGATGAGTTTCAGAGAAGATGCTGATGAAATTCAAAGATTCCTTTCTGGCGTGTGCACCCTCATGCCTGCACATGATTAAACATCATTCTAATGGGTTTGCAGAAAAAGGCAGTGCCAAAGTCTTTGGAGATGATAAAATGGCTTTTAAGGGGAAGTCGGTCCTGTTTGAATGCCAGGCAGCAGGATGGTACCCTCAGCCAGATGTGCAATGGGAGGTGGATAATACAAAGGTGAGTACATACAGTAAATTTTTTTCACTTATCAATGTATTTTAATTCTGAAAAAATGAAATACTCAGCGCTTATTAAGACATGCAGTTCGATTACCCCCAAAACAAATGAAGGTCACAGTTTGCTGTCTGTTCATATGCTGTAACCCTTGCAAAAAAAGTACACTGATTTGGATGATGTGAATACACGAGGCATTTTATTCAAGAGTATCTAAATTAATTAACAGTTTTTTCACTTTGTGAGCATTTGAGCCTGCCTTACTACTGAACATGCTCTAATTTTGTGGCTGTCCAGAGCCAGGAAAGGCTTGATTGACTGCTATTGATGTCAACATACACAACAACCATTCTGCCATAACATTAAAACTACCTATGTAATTTTGTGGTGGTCCCCTTTTTGCTACCAAAACAGCCCAATTATGAACTATCATAGTATTAGAACTTCTGAAAAACAGATACTAAACATTGGCATCTTACATACTAATGTGGTCTATAAATGGTTAAGATTAGGGTTCATGCTGACAAAACTCAGACCCCAAAGGGCTCAGAGACGTGAATCTTCCCATATTCATGCACTTAACTCGATCATAGAATAATTTCTTAAGTATATTGCTATAAATGTCCACGTGATTATATCAAACCAATGGCTTTGTTTCACAAGAATCCTTCTTGCCACCGGCTAGATCAAAAATCACTCTCAGAACCTACTTACTCACTTCTGATTTTGATGGCACCACTGTGTTCTTTGAGGCTGTAACTTGAACAATCCGAATATTGTAATGAGTGTATTACAGCTAGACTTATATGCCAGTAATGGGACACGAGTAAACCATACCGGGTTCATAAACTAAACCATCTTATTGGCCCAACACATATCCAGATCTTTAGACTCCAAAGAGCTCAGGTCTCCACACCTTTAGATAAGAGGTGACACACCTCTATTGTGCATTTTCAGCAGAAAGCTTTGCATTATATCTCCAACTTTTCGGCGAATTCGGGGTGTTGTCATCGCTGCCACAGATTGGACATGTTAACAAGATAGCTCAAACAGGATTTCATAAATCATTCTCAAATTACAGACCCCCATGGACATTAGTGCGATATTAGAATTGGAAGAACTGGATTGATTTTGGGAATCCATATACATATATATATATGTATATATATATAAATTATATTGGTGTGTTTGGAGACCCTTTAATTCCAATATGTACAGTTGTTGAGACATAAATCCATAGAACATCTCTGACGGTCATCGAGTTGAATGTATATATACATATATATATATATATACATATATATAATAGTTTACTCCAACAGTTCCTATATATCTCACTAGGGGACGTTTTTAACAAAGAAAAATGTGGACTCAACTTCCATTTAATTTGAGGAGTTCAAACAGTGAGATTGCTTATACAATGCATGGAATTGGGGGCTTTATGGGGATATACCCTTACTGTCGGGGAGACCAGCTTAGGTCGGAAACATCCCAGTCAGCAGGAAGAATATAAATAATAGTAGTTCTCTCTTTCTCTCTCTGGAGATAAGCCAAGATGAATACAACATCAGCAGTGAAGAATCAGGGCCAAACCTCTTCACTGTGATCAGCAACCTCCGTGTGACGGCAGCAAAAAGCTCTCATGTGGATTGCCTGGCTTCTGTGTCGGCCCTCCCCACACCAGTGAGGAGCAGCGTCCGTCTGACAGTAGGTGAGAGAACACTGGCGCTCGATGAAAAAAAATATGCAGAGACTTTAAACGAACCTCCTCTTTTGGAAAGGCTGTGAATCTTCAAGAAGCAAACTTTTGAAGAGAGGATTGTTGCAGAAAGGTGCTGCCAGATCAACACTGCATGAATTTGCAAAGCCACTGATGTGGAGCGGAGGTTGCAAAAGGCCCATAACTTCAAAAATACAAGTAGAGATATTTGCAGTTAACAGTAACATTTGCTTCAAATCCACTCAGAACAGCATCCCTCAGCAAACACGCCTCATGCAAGCTACTGCAAATTAAAATAGGGAATAAAAACACATCTTTTTTCACACTGCGTCTGCAAATCTGTAATTGACTTGCAAAGTAACAGCACTGCTTCAGCATTTCTTCACCAAAACATGGATGTGATGTTCTCCGCTCAGTTGCAGAGGTGCTGCAGGACGGCGACAACTGCATACTGCCGCTGGCTCTAACTGGCTCCCTCTCTGCCCTTCTGCTGCTCCTCCTGTTCTGCATCGGCACTGTCCTCTGGTTCAGACAAAGGAGACAAGCAAGTAGGCACTTTTCTCTTCCTTAAATTGCTCTAGGTGGAAAAAACAGTCCCAATCACCTCCCCCTATGGTTCTCTAAGACAGAAGGTGTGATTAAATTCTAATGAAGAAGAAGGGTGATTACACGCCGTGACTCTGCACTTCCACCATGCTGGCCTTCACCAAGGACACGCGATACTTTTTTTTGACAAAGGAAGAACATTTTTAGCAGAAAGCTTTTCGCCTCAGGAAACCCACTAGCAAAAATACATAGCTGAGGCAAAACTGTGTTTTTCATGAAAAAGCTCCCTTTTTTTCGTCAAATATGAACTATTAAACTAAAATATGATGTGTACACAATAGATCTCGTCGTGTCGATTCATATGCACCAAATCTGGACTAAATCAGACCAACTGTTGAGAAACGATGGCCCGAGAACTTTTGAAGATAAAGCTCACCCTAGTGTCAGAAATATACGACCAATCTCTACTAAACCAATCCAGTTCTTTCTCTCACTTAGGTCTATAGGGTTATAAAATTTGAAAATGTTTTTGAGTTGTCGCGTTACCACAAAGACACATACAGAAAGGATTTGACACAGTAGACACAACAATTCCATGAGAAAAAATATAATTACTGATGAAAATTAGAATAGTATTCTGCGGCAGATCATCAGTCTGGGAAGAGTTCCAAATCCAAAGCCACTTCTAAGGCTCTGGGACTCCAAAGATCTACAGTGAGACACATTATCCAAAAATGGAGAAGACTTGGAACAAAAGATAAAGTGACCAATCTTCAAAGTTCTTCCCAGACCGTCACAAAAACACCAAATGCGTCTATGGGAAAGTGCCAAGGTGAAAGCCACAGATAAGCCAGAGAACATTTAGGCTCCGTTGAATTTTGCATAAACACACCTCAATTGAATCCCAATAAAACTATTTAACAGTTGTATTATCTGCTTATTGAAGTTGCCTTTCTTTATGTTAAACTTTCTTTGATCGTCTGGAACAGTTTAGTATGAAATCCAAACAAAGGTAGAAGAAAATAGAGGGAATCAGGCGAGGGTCTAATATTATTTCACAGACTTCCGGTCTTCTCTCCGTGACCACAAATGGGTATAAAATAAAGACGTCCTTGGAGGGTACCCCAACATCACTGTACCACCAATTGTATTTAAGTCAAAGCACAGTTTAAGTCCAATTTAATTCATGTCAGACTTCAAAGGCAGACTCTACCCAGTCACATCACTGAGATCTTACAGAACTGCACCTGTCTCACACACCACTGAGAATAACATCTCCAGAATAGAGATGAGGTCCAAGTTAAATGAACAATAAATATCCATAAGTTCTGTGTTTGTTTGACTCACCTCAGACGGACGTCTCTATGGATCAGCAGCAACAGTCAAACAGTCAAACAGTCAAACTAAAATTAGTTACATGTTTTTGCATTGCTGTAGCATCTTTTTTCTCTACGAAACATTTTGGAGCTGTTTGGTGGCAAAAAGAGGACCTCCACAATTTAAAGCAGGCAGATGTAATGTTGTTCTTATTAAAAACATTATGTCCCTGTGTCCCGCTCCAGGGTTTGAATCTACAACCACTCTGTCACACCAGGATGGCTTCATAAAAACTTTTGAGATTAGCAGATAAGCAGAACAGTGTATTGTGGGAATGTGGTGACCTTGGACAACCTGTTTGCTAAAAGGATTACACTGGTAGACATTGTCCCGTCTGAACACGAGTCCTGACTCATATCTGCTGCCTGCCAGATGAATCCGTATGTTGTATGGAACATACCCAGCGGTGTCACATTCGAATCTTGGAGTATTCTGTAAATTTAATTGAATAATCAGACATTTTGTCAAACACACATATTTGACAACTGTAGAGAATTAATTGCAGTTGAGAGATACATTCTCTCTCTGCATGAATACAAAGCTACAGCCAGCCGATTACTGTAATTTTGCTACAAGCTGAAGCACTTGTTCACAGTTACTGGGATACTTACAGGAGCTGATCTGCTTTCACTGTTATTAATTTATCTATTTTTAGCATTGTGTTTAAATCCATGGCTTTAAGCTTGTTGACTGGTTTTGCCTGATTAGGTCAAAATGCAGAAAAGATTTCCTTAAAATTTGGTGAGAGAATGGGAATTGACCCCATTCAATTCTGGTGTAGATCCATATATGGATCCTCTTGACACCTTTCTATCAGAACCAGCTCTCCCTTATAGGCCTTGGTTGCCCATAGCTCATTCGTTGGTTCACCGGTTGACCTTCCTTACAAAACTTTGGTTGGTACTAACCACCGCTGACCGAGTGCACCCAACAAGTCTGGCAGTTTTGGGGAGAATCTGACAAAGCACCCTTGTCAAGATTGCTCAGTTCCTTACGCTCTCCCATTTTTCCTGGTTCCAAGACAACTACCTCAAGGATAAAATGTGCTGATTGACAGATACCAATTCCCAAAAGGAGACTCTAGTCATTGTCTACAAGACAATGACTCTTCACCTCTAGAGAGATGCATCCTCTGTAGAAGATAATGACAACCAGTGGTGGCCCGTAGGTTTTCAACCTGGGCCTTCAGCGCTATACAATGCAATTAAGCTGCCCTCAAATAACGTCACAATCACTCAATTGCTAAAAAACCAACCTGAACCTTGGTTTAGACGTTCAGGTGAGAAAGTGCTGGCTCAGGGATTTCTATCAAACATACTGATATGGGTTAAAACGCCTGACTCAAACCTGACTCAGAATATTTGTTGTGTGGATGGACTTGTCACTAAGAAAGGGTTTGATTCCTTGGCACAATGTTGGAGTAGAGTTGCATGATGTGGAAGAATGTTTGGTCAGGAAAGCGATGCAAATGTTGCCGGGATATTTCTGGAGTGTCATCTCAGAAGAGGCTGTTATTTTAAAGCACAAGGAGGCGGAGGAGGTCTGTTTGTGAACGATTACAAAAAGTAACCCAGAGGCGCAGGTTTAGAAATCAGTCTAATCCCTGTGTCTGATTATGGATCACAGCAGATGAAAGCTATGGTTTAGAGTCAAAGGATTATCATAAGGCAGGTGTGAACTTTGTCCTCTGGCAGCTGATTCTGCACCTGAAATGTCTCTGTATCTGTCTTTTCAGCTTTAATTTAACAACCCCAAACAAGTTCCTTTCACTTCCGGAGGATGTTTCACATATTAAGAGCATGCTTCCTAAGTCACTAAGTTCTTCTTCTAGTAATCAATAGAAAGTAATGTATACTAATAACAATAATAGTGAAAATAATCCAATAGAGTCACTCACAGGCAGTGGTCTCTGGGAGTTGGGATTGTAAATTATAATGACAAAGGCAATTTCTCTTACTGTACTAGAAACAGCTTATATCTCTCCAGAGGCAAGCACCATCTGCACTATTGTTAAACTGCTGTGTTCTTGCTATGGCCAGGAGGACCTTTGGCAAAAATAACCAACAAGCTAGGCTAGAAAACTCATTAAAGCTGCAGCTTTTAGTGTTAATTACAAACTGACTAGAGGCTGTGATATAAGAGCACAACCGAAAACTAATAAATGGCGGGATACTTACCTTTTATATAGCTACAGTGAGCCAGACGACGTTTTGTGGTGAGCGTGGTAAGAATAGTAAAATCAGCTCATATAAATCAGCTTTGCTTTACTAATTTTCTTTTTACGTTTCAGAACTGACCTCACAGGATGTAATAAGGTAAGATTCAAGAGTTTTCTCAAATTCTTATACGTGTGTATTTTTCCAGTCAAAATATTAACTTTAAGGATAAAATGTTCACTTGCCACTGAATACATATCACTAACTGACATTGTAGTAAGATAATCAAGTTACTGCGACTTCACTCGTCAGTGCTTATAATGTCATGGCAGATCATTAAATACATAAATAAATGCAATAATTAAATAAATACATACTGCAGATTTGTGACACCAGAAAATCATCATAACAGCTTATAGTTTCTGATGAAGTGACACTGCAGCAGATAAAGGTTATTTTCACCATTGGACTATTTTTTTGGCGTTGCAGGTTTGATCAGTCGGGGAGCAGGAGAGGCCCGGCTGCTGATGCGACACAGGGGAAGGTCAACCATGGATACTCTAGCGAAGTGTCCACAGGTGAGGAATGCAGAAAAAAATGGTTTGATGAATATACTTCAAGTATATATGTACATATATATGACATATTTCAATTTAATTTGATAAACTGCAACCTTTCTGAGATGTAATACAGTACTACATGGACTGGAAAGTCACATTTCTGCAAATCATTACCCCAAAATGACATTTGTGAATGCAAAAATAAGAAATATTCATATTTTTTCAAGAATACAGTACTAGCCATTCAAATCAATGCACTTTTACATTCAATCAGTCAATTATTAAACCTTGCACGGGTTGTCTGATTCATCATATCTATTTGTATTTTATGGAAAGGTGAGAAAGGATCTGATATTCATATTGTGCAAGAATGAAATCCCTGTGTGTCTGCTAGAGAAATTAAAAACTCCACTGGAATTCTTAAAACCCCGGAACCATGTAAAGTGCACATGATTTTAAGAAGATGGAAATAGAGATGCAAATACCCTGGGATGGTCCTTTTGTTTATTGCTTCGTCACTGTAAGTATAGAGCAAACAGCCATAACAATATAAACACTGACAGATGAAGTAAGAATAACCTTGATTATCTTGTGACAGTGGCTCCTCTCAGTGGGTGGGGTAGATTAGGCTGCATTTTTCCCCTCGAAGTTAAAGTAGTGGAAGCAGGAAAAATGATCTGAACGGCTTTGGCTAAGTCAAACTGTGATGCGGAAATGATGTTTTAGATTAGAACATTTCCAGAGCTTTTTGCATGTTCCTCGTTTGCAGTGGGTAGTCTCTACCAAAGTTGTACAAGGAAGGTCAACTGTTGAACATGTGACACTGGTGATGGTGACAGTTTCACTGATGTACAAGGCCAGGAAAGGCAAACTAGTGTTGTCGATCCCACAGAAGAGCTAATGTAGAAAAAAATGCTTAATGATTAATCCGGCTCTAACAGGGAGGTGCTAGAACACAGAGTGCATAGAAGGACTGTTTTGGCCGTAAAACAAAGACACACACAATGTTCGGCAGGTGGTTTTAATGTTATGAGGGATCGGCCACAGTCTTTAGAAAAGTGACATGTCAACTCAAAAAGCATATAAAATGTTCATGCAAATTGACCAGGATTTGTATGCACTGGTTAATAAAGTTTTAATATCATAGATAACTGATAAATCAAGTATTATTCATCAATGATAAACAAAACAAGTTTCAAAGCGAAAAAGATGAGGTTATAAATTTCAGAACTTGAATGCCTCGTTCCATTTTATTCTGCTGAGCTCTGCTTTAGGTCCATAGTGGGCTGTAACTGGTAAAGAGGGTAGATCAGGTTTAATAGTTTTTTCTTCACCCTGCAGATGCAGTTTACAATGACCTAATCATGGGGACTGGTAGACAGATGGACTTTCATAAGGTAAGACAGAGAAAGGGAGGGGCGGTGTGGGTGACAGAAAGACAGACAGGAGAGATCAGCTGGAAACAGAACAATGAAACCATTCATTCTGGGTTCTGCCACCTCCTCCCTTGTTGCGGAGAACAAGAGGGAATAGCACTACAGTGCTGCTGCACCTCTGCTGGCTTCAATATCTTATTCTATGTGATTTATATTACTCGCAAATGTATGATTAAATATATCAATGAAATTGAACTTGGTAGGTACAACTTTTATAAACGAGCCAAGTTACTTTAATTAACTCAACTTTCAGTACAGTGGGTGGAGGTTTACATACATTTAACAGGATTGAAAAGTAAATAAAGTACAAATAATTGTTAACGGCAACAAATGATATGTGATAATTAGTCTGTCAGAAAGTCTATTTAAGTTAGACTCTTCAGGGAAATTGCAATTGACGGTCTTCTGATGGAGAGTCTGGACTCTGAAGAGGGTGATGAAGGATTAAAGTTGGTTAATCTGCATGCATTGATGGGGAGGTGGAGCTGGCACACAACAAGAAGAGGAAAGAAATAGAGGTACACAGAGATTCATACTTTAAAAAGACAACAGCAAGATGGTGATAAGAAGGAAGGTGTCACTTTCCAATTAGATAAATGTAAGCAGCAGAAAATAAAATTGTATTCCTCCTGACCAAACATTCACCTGACTCTCATTGGAATGTGATCGCTCAATGGGCGTAACCAGGGTGGACAAAATAGACTAAGAAGTCAAACATGTGGGATATATTTCAGGGAAGACAATTGGATAGCAATTTTCAGTATGTATTCTGCACAGACTCTGCATGGCAAAGCCAACATCTATAAGGTTTGACGCAACAAATGGACCTGTACGGAGAATTAATTATCTATCTGTGTTCACTGAATCTTCTGCTTTCAGGCGTGGTTTGAAATATGGTTGAGTGCAAAGGTGCTCAGCTCCCTTCTAAATGAAGCAAATTCAGCGGAAAACCTGCAGCCTGAGAAACTCAGGGACAGTTGAGAAGTGGCTAACAATATATTATAAGTAATTATAACAAATTACTTTAATAATTTGCAGAAACATTGCATGCAATAGCCCACCTTGTGCCTTCTGCTCCCCTCTCCCCATTATTTTTTTCGTCCTCTGAGTTCATGGCATTCATAAGGGGTTGCTTCGGAGAAGGTCTGACACATGAGGAAACTAAGCGGCTGCTTAACGATTCTGCCGCCACCAGGGGCCAACAAGAGCACTAAAAATGTCTCATAAGAGAGTTTGATCATATATTGTGACAGCTGCAGCCACTGTGGTGTGTATAACCTGTGTTGTGGGAGCTCTCATGATAAACAGACAATGTATTCTAATCTAGGTGATTGGCTCATACTCCTGAGGGTGTTACCTCTTTAATCCAGACTGGACTGGCACCCTATTCCTGGGTGGCTGGTTAGTTTGACTAGATGAGAATCTGTGCTCTTACCACTGAAGGGGACTGAAAGGCACTGAAGGGACTCTACTTTAGTCAGAATACCAAAGACACTCCAGGATCTTTCTTTACTGTTATAAAAACAGTGGTCAAAATGGGCGGTATTGTTTGGTTTTTGTGAAGATACTGAATTAGTAGCAATGCATTTTGTGCACTTGTAATTGTTTATGCTTCATATCTTCGAATATTAAAGTTCAAATCAACACCAATCCTAGATTATGAAAGCAGCAGTGTAAAGATAAAAACATACCAGTGTCCCAGCAACACAGATGCAACTAATATAACTGAAAGCATTGTCCAATTTATGTCTCCTTAAAGGCTTGGGTAAGTCCTGGGTGGCTTGTTTTTCTACTCTTAAATATAAAGAAGTCTGTTTGGAAGTTTATTCATCCATCTATATGTATAGCCCCGATCTTCTTGCTACTACGGATGGAGGAGAAAGAGGATAGATAAAGCAGGATTAGCACCATGGAAATTCCTCCATCTAGACTTTGTTCTGGTGCTCAGGTCTGACGGTTGTACCAGATGATTAGCTGGTGAGGCAGGTAGATTAGAGCGTGTTTTTGTGTGGATTACCCGGACATTAGGGTCCATGTCCACAGTTCTATAAAAGAGCGATAGATATAAAAACGCAGCACATCACTTAGTTTGGTCGCTTCTCATTTTTATTTTTATTTTCTGGACTATGGGACTATGGGAGGAAGCTGGATTAGCCGGAGGGCAAACAAACACACATGCAAATTCAACACAGAGAGTTCCCCAAGCTGCTTGATTTATTCATGCTTGCAAGCAGAAACTTCATCCCTATTCATAGACAAGGGAAATGACAGGGAAGTCAGGAAACAGCCAAAAAGACACACACACACACACACACACACAAGCACACACACACACACACACACACACACACACACACACACACACACACACACACACACACACACACACACACACAGATTGTTTTGCTGACGTTGCTGCAGCACACTCCCTTTGGTGCTTAGCACTGGGACACATGGGGAAAAAAGCTTCTTGGATCCCACTCTGTCCATTAAAGCTTTTGATTTAATGCTCTAAATGATCAGTTATCCTATCAAGGATTAGCCATTACACACAGATAATTATCGATTATCATTTTGGCTAAAAAACAACAACTAAAGAAACGTGTTGTTTTTTCGAAATTTCAGTATGATCTTCAAATGCAGTAACCTAAGAGCTTGCCGAGACAGAAATTTAAAAAAATTGACTATTTCTGTCTCTACATTGTAAGTATTGGTCCTGCCCTGAGATATGATCCCCACATGTCAATATCAATAAGGTAATTGTGCTCCAGGGTTCTTCATGGGTAAGCCTGTATTCGACTAATTGATTGTTATCTTGATTTTGGATAACACAGTTTATTGATATCTTGTGCTGTTTATCTTGTGTTGTGGCGTCATATTAATGAACAGAGGGGTATGACCTGCTTTCTTCCCGGCTTGGGCTTTTTTCACAATTATGTCTGATGCGGAGCAGCTCTGAATGAAAGGACAGTTGAAATGAAGATCGGGTCTTTCTACTTGGAGACCACTCTGAAGCTCCTGAGTCAGATAGTTCTGCTGGTGATCACACACTGAAGTGCTGTATTCAGGATCATTTTAGTGCCAGAATTGTAGTCCTCTTGTGATTATTGTCCATCTGTGGTGCTACGGAGATGTACCACACTCAGACCTGAATGTGATTTTGTGCCCCAGGTCCCTGATATTGTGTCCTCGGGCAGTTTGTCTCTGCACAGCGAGAGCCAAGCCCAGGTGTGTCTATCCGACGAAAGCTCCAAGAATGTCCGGAGAATTACCACGGTTTGATTTTTATGATGCTATTTGGATAAAACTGGTGTGATGACTGGTAAAGATGAACAATATTGTACACCACAGTATTTACAGGTGCATCACTCAACAGTTTCTGTATGGCATCTTTCACATGTTTGTAAAGCTAGGAGCTCATGTTACAGGATTGTAAACTCACACCTTTATCTTTCACATTTAATGTGTTTTTGAAATATGTCACTCGGTTGTTTTTTTGTTTTTCTCTATCATTAAACTCGTAACCTTTTCATTTTCTATAACCTGGTCTTTTGTATTCTTTTATTATGTTGAAATTGTTTGTTCAGGCAATAATAATGGACAAAACATTACAAAACAGATTATATTACATAGAGATTTTAAGAAATCTTGTTTGAAGAAAAATTTATTCAAACATTATAACAACTTGATTCTTTGCAGCACTGCTTACATTGTTTGGAGTAACCTATAAAGGAGGAGGAAAAATAGAATCAGACATAGGACAACAGTTTTTCAAAGACAAAATGTGAAAGCTTCGGCCAAGACTTCCATCCTGGCTGAGAAGCACTAATGGTTCAATGGAGGACCGTCATCCGCCTGAGAACAAGAACAGAATGATGAAGAGCTGCAAGACGGGCCCAGCAACTTGTGAATGTGGAGAAACAGACACCAAGGTGGAGCAGTGCCGTGTCCATGGTCATCCAACCGTCATGCTTCACGAAAACAAAAATAAGAGGAAGCCAATGTGTTTGTGTGTGACAGAAAAAAGGAGTGGACTACAAACAGCTATAGGATGAATCCTTAATGCCCGATCATCACCTAGGAATCACATGACATCCAAATATCGGTTATTATCACCAACCGCTCATCATTAGACACTTCATGTGTTTGATGTTGGTTTTATACTTTCTTTCTCTGTCTATCGTTGAGTTGATAGAAACAGTCTGACCGGAGTCCATATAACTTGTAGTTGCTTCTGCAAAGACTAAAGATGTATTCCTATAAGAGAAAAACAACTCATTTCTGTATCAAATTCCTACAAGAAGTAGGTAGGAGGAAAATATAATATTTTTGGGCGTACTTTACTCCCGATTAAGGGGTTTACCAGAGAAATTTATCGCAGCCCATATCTGGTTCCCTTTTGTGGGTATTTGGATCGTTAATTTCTTTCTTCCACTCTATGTCCTCGACCTCTTCGTCGTTAGATTAGATGAGGTAGATTTCTTTGGGTGTCGAAAGCTGCATGTCTTAATTGTTCTCTGAAGTCCTTTCTGTCAATTTCCATAGACTGGGGATTTTTTAATCCTCATACCTCTGGGTATATATCCCTCTCTCCAATCTTCTTATAAGGTTACAGATGTGGAGTCTTGTATTTTTCTCATGTAGATGTTTAAAGTCATTGTAGGCATTGCTAAGATCACTCTGGGCTTATTCTCAGCAGTAACATATATACATGCATGTATATATATGTATATATATATTCACAAATCTATCTATCTATCTATCTATCTATCTATCTATCTATCTATCTATCTATCTACCCAAAAACATAGATTAGGCTTCTCTGGTTTGGCGCTTAAACATTGAAGTATTGTATAATGAGTACGTTCGGGGGAGAAAGACTTTTTGAATCAAGTGATTGGATCTTTCTTTCAGTTCATTCTGTGAAGGGGAGAAAAACAGCACAACTAAGGGTAACAGGAAAGATTAATTTATAGTCTAGCCTCTAGCCTCTCGCGAAGAAAAGTTTTACCCTGGAGCAACCGAGACCCATTCTAGGGTGGTACAGGGGAGTTTTCTGAGCCCTGCTGTTAGCGCTTCCTTTCTGCGGTCCTCCTTAAAGGTGCTGGTGTGGTCACCCCAACACAAAGGCTCATTACTACTCCACCTGTTAATCTGAAGGTGATTGACCTCACACCAGCCCACAGAGTCCTTAATGGTGTTCCGGTATTCCAGATCGTTCCCCTCTGATATGTATCTGAAGTAGAGAAGTTAGGGTCGTTTTAATCCTATATACTGTAAAAACCTACTGTTGTTTTCCATTCCATATGCTGTTATAATCTGAAACTGAATTATTCACAGTCATGGAAAGGAAATGGTTATAAGCTTTGGTATTAGTGGAATTGTATATTGACACACAAAGACTGAAGCTGGAATAAGAATGATGTGGTGTTAAGGCTCCCTGCAGTAATGCATTAAATAACAGATTTATTTCTGCATGAAGTGGTTGACATAACATTTGCATTTTATAATAGTAGAGGATGGAGGTCTCTGAATCCTTCCAGTACTCCATAATTTCTGCAGCACTGTGGTTAATAAAATAGTTGGTGTAAAATTGTGACATGCCAATGGCTGGTGTCCTGTAAAAAACTATTTCCTAAAATATAAAATATTTAGATATAAAGAGACCATTGACACTGAATGTAACTACTTTAAGTCATTATTGTTTAATAATTTCAAAATATTCTTTGAAAATCATGAAAAAATATGCCAGTGGGAACCAAGCTATTTTGCTGACACTTATTATTTTAATGTTTATGTGTTATTTGCTACCACTCTCACAATGGGGAGTCATTGAAAAAGACAGTAAATCGTGCACTTGGCAGGAAAAACAACTTCTTTCACTGAGGGTTAATGCAAAATCTGGTTGAAGCTTTTAGCTATGGATTTTATTTATCTCTGGTGTTAACATTGATTTGCTGAATAGGACTCCAAGCCCATAAGAGAATGCCACAGTCAATAAATCTCAGCAAATGCAATTGCTACTAAGTCAAATAGAGTCATTTGCAGTGAACTCAGCTGTGAGGTTGGACATATTCATATGATGAAGAATGTATGGGAGAGATTGTCTTACCCCTCTTAACAATGCCATCAGAGTAAAATAGGGCACGCAAATAGGGACAACCGTTCACAGACACTTACACCTATTCACCTTTACTGTCTGCTTTTGGATTGTGGGAGGAGCCCACACAGCCAGAACCCTCTTACTTTAGTTGTGTTTTTCTCCAGCTGTTGTTGAGAAAATATTGTGGAAGGAGCAAGTATTTGAATGGCTATTTAGTAAGAGTGAATTAATTCATCGATCTGGATATCAGTTTGTTGAACAACGATCCAATCAGATCGATGGAAAGAAAAAATATCAATATATACGATATTGTCGTTTTTCAGAAACGCCTTTATTTTGAAATTACAACCTGTACAAGCCTGCAGTGTTTCCCTCACACAGGTTAACTTCCCTACCAGCACACAGACCTGTGGACCAATGGGAACAACCAGAGGCTGCAATTTAATTTTGTTCTTTTAATCTGCTCTCCCTGAACGTTTGGGTTCACTTTGGCAGATAACCCGTTCTTCAAAGAGAGATAAAGGCTTCCAGCTGCAAGCTGAATATTTAATGCCTCAAAACAATTTGGAAAAATAATTAGAGCTTGGCCCATTACCTTAACGCTAACATATATTGGGACTTACTGTTTAAATGCTAACGTAGTTAGCATTGACGCCGAACCATAATCAAACAATATACAAGTATGTGCAAGTAAACTATTTCACTAAACAAAAGTTTTGTTCCGTAGGAAGTAATACTTCCAAAACAGTGAGCACAGCACCTATCAGAACATTGTAAATTCAATTTCATGAAACATAAAAGTAGACAGTTATGTTCATAATTTAAAGGGGTCAGGGGTCCTTAATGATTACTGATAAGAAGAAAAAAACCCATTTTTATCTAAACATGAAACATGTGGGGCTTTACAGGGAAACAAACGTCTTTGTTCTTTTTGTTAATATGATTTGCTGAAACGTCTTTAACAGTTCAGCAATAAAATTGTCAAAACATATCAAGGTTGTTTTAAATATTTTTCTTTGGTGAAATGTAACCAATGTTGCTAAATGATTCAGAATATCATGTCAAATCGATCACAGGCCAATGAATCGGATCGAATCGTAATTGTATCTTGGCAGACTTTGTGATATCGGCAAATATCGTAAGGTTCTCCAAAGAATCGATATAATATGGTATAGTGATGGAAGTGGTTATATACAGCCCTACTATTTAGCCATGTAAGGATAAAGGCTTACCATTTTTCAAATGGACCATTGTGCTTTGGATTTTCTTCAAGTTTACAAATAAACACTCCACACAGGATATTTAAAACAGAGACACATTTGAATATATTCTCTAATTGACCAAACCCTCTTCAGTGTGCACTGGAGTCTTATGAACCATGCAGCGCTCCTATCCATTCACCTGTATGTTATAGGAGAGAATACTGATCTCCAACATGAATTAGGATGCAAATTAGATGCGTACAACAATTTTCCTAAAAATACAATAATTTTAATTCTTTCGTGTGATGATCAACATCTCCCGTCTGGCACCACTGCTCAAAGGCAAGAGGAAGATTTTGAACCCAGGAACTTCTTGCTGTCTGGCAGCTGTGCTACCCGCCACTACATCAGGCAAAATGTAAATTTCCCAGGGAACACATCTAACCAGAGAAAGCCTGTGATCCAACACAAGAGACACTTTTAGCCATAACATTATAACAATTGGCAGGTGAAGTTAATACCACTGATCATGTCCTTATGATGGCCTATATTATATTTGTCCTATACAGGATTTGTCCTGAAGTTGATGTAATGAAAGCAGAAAAAAATTAGCAAGTGGAAGGATATAAGTGACGTTGACATTGGCCAAATTGTTTTTTCAGAAACAGAGGACTTATGACTGCATGAATTGCAGTCATAAGGGTGTGAGTTCATATTCACAATGTCAACATTTGTGTTCAAGTCGTCTGTTCTTTATGTCTTTGCTTATTGGCAAAACAATAAATAAAATGACATGCAGTTTTGGAAACTAAGCCTAGGCTGTCGTTCCTGACAGCACAGGTAAATCCCCGAAAAGCGCCTAATCAACTGCGTTGTGCAAGCAATCCTCCTGATTCAACTCTTAATATTAAATGTGAAGTTATGACTGGAAAAAGTGTATATTGTTAAAAAAGGCTCCCCTTATTGAGTAAAATTGGAACTATGAGTCTAAAATATGATGTATACAAGATACACATGTACCACTTTGGACTAAATAGCCCCAACGGTTGAGATATTATGGCTAAGAAACCTTTGGAGATAAATCTCCCCCTAGTGGCGGAAGTATAACATGACCTTTCCAAAAATCAATTCAGTTTTTCCTCACACTATGTATTGAGTTTTTGCGTTAACATCACCGTTGTCATCAACAATCTGCGGCTGACGCATCAGACCTGACTTCTCGTGGATATAATTCTGCTTTTTTTCGGTCATTTTTTCAAGGCCGGTTTATCATAATGTAAAATGTAATAGAAAATGAATGACTTCATTAACCAATGCTAAGAAAAGTTTCTGATAGCGTTGGATAACATTGAATCATTCTGTATTAAAAAGGGACTTTGAACATAAGTAACTAGATGCATTTTGAATCATTCAGGTCACATCCCTAACTGATTGTTATTAATGTTCTCTTTGGCTTAACTAATTTTAGTCCAGTACTGATTGCATTTTTCTCTGATTCCATTCATTCAGTCTGATACATCTAGGTTGACTAGAGAGTACAGCGTAAAATCACTTCAGCTACTCTGACATTTTTGAAGGGCTGCCTCCTTTTAAGAACAGAAATGGTCAAAAATGACCTTAGGGTTAACAGTTAAAAAGATTACAGAAAAAAATCAGTTGAGATGTTTAGCAAGGATGCATTTGAGCAAATTTCCGATATCAGTACACATCACTTCAAATGAAAAAGTGCCCAGTGCAAATTTATGGCAGTCCTTCCAAAAGTTTATGAAATACGTATAAGTCTGGACCAATATTTACATGAAATCACACCTTGGACCCCACACTTGAGACATTATTGACACGGAATAATTACCACTTCATCCTTCAAGTATGTAGCTCCAATGTGTTTTAACATTCTATTTGGTCTATCTTTAATTTTTCAAAAAATGCAAAAATTATCAATAGATTAAAAAGAACTGATTGCAGACATATAGAACATCCATGAAGTTGATATTTCACAGAAATCAAAAAAAATTATAGCATGCATGTTTGCATTATTGAGAAGCATGCTGACAAAGTTTCCTGCTGTCATCATCACAGATGGCTGACAGATCATAGCAGGGAATTGCATCTCACATATGAATGTGAGGAAGGAGTTCATCCCCTCTCTCTCTCTCTCTCTCCCTCTCCCTCTCCCGCGATGGTTTTTGTTGTTGCTGCCTTCTGGCATTGAAGCGGTAAGCTATTAAATAAATTAGGCTTCCTCTTGTGAGCCTGACAAAGGCAATGTAAAATGAGAGGCCTGCTTTAGTGCTTTGTTTCACAGCTTAACCTTAACCTTCCCTGGGGCTTACTCAGGGCAGGCACTCCATGGGTGTCAACAACAAAATGATGTGCTCATATCCTTTTTGGAGCCATTTAAAACAGAGAGTGAGATAACGTCGGTCAGTTTCTGTCTTTCGTAACCGTTTCCGAAGCTGTAACACTCCCTCTACTCCTCGTTTTCACCCGCCCTGCTGTACCCCTGTCACTCAGCTGCTATATTCTCTGTTCCTGCTGTCCTTCACAAGCTATTCTCCTCCTCATCATGTTGCGTGACACTAATGTTGCACTAAGTCTCAAGTGCTGCTCTGACTCCAAGACTTTTGCATAATTATGAGCTTTATCAGTCTGCAAGGGACCAACTAACACTACAACAGGTGTCAACTCTCTCTTTCTGTCTGCATCACAGAAAATTACAGAATGGAACACAGCCGGCAGGGACAACTGCAGAAGAGTCCGGCGCTAAGGTGCAGCTCCCAAGCTACCCCAACTGCTTTCTGTTGGCAATTAGTAAGAAGCCACTGCTCTCTTTTTTAAATGTATGGATAAATACACGGAAACTTTGCCTAATGGCTCCCTGGAGTAGTCCATGATGTCTCCAACGGCTTGTTAGGTTCCGCTTTCCACCGCTAATTTGTCAGGGTCCATTAGTGTTCCAGTTGGTGAACCGTGTACGGAGAGAAGACGCTTCAAAGAGCGAGGACGCTAAGTCCAAATATTCCTAAATATCTCAGTGCTTAAACACATGGTGTTGTAATCTTTACCAGGAATATTAAAAGATTAAGGTTGGCAGTATTCATTTTCTATGCCCCCACCAAAGGGCCCACGGAGGGTTAACACCCCTACATAATGTGACATCTGACAATGCATAGGATGAAAAGCAGATCCACATCTACTCCTCAAAAACAGCTAGACAAGATTTGATGACATTTCACACTTGTGCATCCCATAATTGTTCTCTTCTATAAATGTATTTTTACATCCCTCCACATCAGCACATAGTGAGTTTGGTTGTCCTTGAACACAAAAATATGTTCCGCACAAGATGTTTGTAGATATTCATTCATCCAGGTCATGTTAATCCATGTCGGTTTAATCCAAATCAACTGGACTTCTGTTTTATGTTGAAGACATTTCAACTCTCATCCAAGAGACTCCTGAAGTTAGTTTTTACATTACCAAATAATGGAGATCTCCCAAATGTTCAATCCGAAGACTATCTTCTTGCAAACTTGGGCCACAGTTACTCCTCATATCACTTTATTGTCCTCATCTTTCACACCTGCTCAGTCTCAATTTCCTGCTTCACGGTCTGGGGCATCAGTTGATATCAGCTGTGCTCATTCATGTAACCTTATCCATCCAATCAGTGTGTCGCACCTGCATGATTAGCCCGTCACCATCAGCTGCTGTCTTTTAATATGTCTCTCGCTGCATCCATCTTTTTCTGCATGCTGCTGGTTCACGCACCTTCAACCTCTTCATCACCGCATAGTTCTCGCAGATCCATCAGCCTCATCATTCATCAGCCTCTAGAAGAGTCTGGGCACAAAGTGTTCACATTAGTGTGATTTTTTTCCAATTTTTAATTTCCTAGTGTCAGAGTTAACCCTACACTCTCTGCCTTTGTTTTTACGTTGAGTTGCTCGTTGTCACCAGTTTCCAGTCGCCCCACTATATACACATTTGTGCGCCACCAGTTTGTTGCCAGTCCTTTCTCTGTGTGTCAAAGCTGTTCTCTCCTTTGAGGTCCCTGTATACTTTGAGTTTCCAGTTTCCTCAATATATGATTTTTGTATTTAGTGTTTTTTATTGTTGATGTTGTTTTTGGGTGACTTTGACAAGTTGGCCCTTGTCAAAATCACTTAAATCTTTGTGCTTGCTTATTTCTCCTGGTTCCAACCCATAAACTTCAAGGACAGAATCACCACTTGCTGTCTATTATTTTCCACCCACTAGGTGGGTTTACATGACTTGTGATCTTTTCCGACCCTGTGTTTACATTCATCGACACATCTAATCTGAAACACTTTCAGACATGCCAGACGATCCACATTCCCGTTCATAAGGGGCCCATAATGCTTCTGTGCTGACCGCCACCAAGCGCCCAGAAGCAGAATACGACAAAGAAGGCGTGCAAGGAAGTGACTTTTCTCCCATCTAACCATCCAAATATTTTAAATATTTCAAAGTTTCCATGAATAAATCATACTCTGATCTAGACCGGTAGAGTTTTGAAGTCGCCGTATTTAAAATG
Organism: Lophius americanus; assembly: GCA_037951165.1. Taxonomy (NCBI): domain Eukaryota; kingdom Metazoa; phylum Chordata; class Actinopteri; order Lophiiformes; family Lophiidae; genus Lophius; species Lophius americanus. Next base: position 135,524 of record JBBDHG010000090.1, on the reverse strand, counting down.
CTTTGCGGCACTGAAAAAACTTAGCGGAGCATTACATCATGTCGCTGTGCTTGAGCAAATACAACTCATAACTCGTAATTAGGCTGTCTATGTAAACCCACCTACTGACACCTGCCATTGTAACTAGATAATCAATTCACTTTACCTGTCAGCACATTAAATGCTATGGCTGATCGGTTCTTATCACTATTGTCTTCCCCCCCCCCCCCATTACCCCTGAATGACCAATCTTTGCTGGTTTAAGTGAGATTCATGCTACTAGTGCTTAGGGACCGAAATTTCAGGTCATCCTCGTCTCTCTTCTGTTACTTCTCTCAGATGCACCAGGTATTATTTAGCATCAGCCAAAATTCAGGGCCACCCAAAAGTAATTTGTGAAATTTTGCCCCCAAAGAGCCATTGCCCATTGGCATATTTTGCAAAGACAGCTATATACTCTTTAAACCTCCACATAGAGCCCTTATATGGTGGCACCATCTCCTTTATGCAAAGCATGTTCTCGCAAGATTTCATGAAGCTTACTATTTTACTGATGCTGTATGTACAGGATCAGATGACTTAGAGTGAGATGCTAGCATGTTTGTGATATCTACCCTGTGGTACAGAGCAAAATAAAGCCAATAATGTCCAGAAGAAGTCCGAAGAAGTTTTACTGCTCTCACAAAGATGATAGTATAGAATGTTTGATGAGGATCTTGAAGGATCAGTTGAGCACAAGACATTCTTCCCTTTCATGGCCCCAGTATGTCCCATTCCCACCTCATATTCATAAAAGCTCTGAACCGTGACCCTTTTCTTGAAAATACCCTGATTAATATGAGATCTTCATTGTTGTTGCTTTTTTTTTTGCTCTGTAATTTGACATTTTTCGCCCCCCACACGACCAAGGATCACCAATTTCCTGACGTCATTTTGCAAACAGATCTAAAGGGCACCCCGCACGTTTGTATGAGAAGCTGATATGTTTGACAAAGTAAAGACGGCTGTAGCTCAGCGGGTAGAGCGGTTGTCCCCTAATCAGAAGATCGGAATGAAGCCACTTTGAATCCCAGCAGGGTCTACTTGTTGTAGGGTCCTTGGGCAAGACCATGAAACCCTAGCTCCCCAGGGCGCTTCAAAAGGGGCCGCCCACTGCTTCCTCAGGGACTGGTCAAATGCAGATTGATAATTTCACCAGGTTGTATTGTGTATGGCTGTATGTGATAAAGGATACAATAAAGGATACGTTATTATTATATGACCTGGTAGTGATGGCCTTAATCAGCATTTTATGAACTTGGCTGGGGCTTGAATGAATCAGATGTTCCATTTATATTATAAAGTCTCACGCTCTAGCTTTAATCAAGTGCAAGTCAGAAATAAGCTTAAATTTATGATGCGTGAATAAAAGCAAGACTTGCACTACCAGGTTAAAAGACTCCTCACCACCAGTGACTCCAAACAAAGGTGATGACACATTAATTTCTTATAATTGGTTTAGAATACACAGGGTTACAGGAACTCTGTTGTCCCTCCTTTAACATGAATATGATAATGGCACATAAACCCTCAGAGTCATCAGCTTTATGATATGTAGTCGAGCAGCAGTGTGAAAGCTCCACCACTTCAGGATGCATCATGAATTAAATTGGCCCTCTTGGCACTGGTCAGGCCAAATTAAGTGGTTCACGGATTAGGGTCTGGAAAGCGAGGCCTGATCAAGCACTTTTGATGAATAACTTAACTCCTCACATTATTGAAAGTTAATGGTGAGAGCATCAGGGTAAAGGGCTGTATGATAATCTGTGTTTATTATGTGTCTAGGGCCATTAGTAGCAACTTTGATTAAAATCCTTGACACAACCTTGTTAGCACGGGGTAGTCTTTATAAACTGCCTCACTCAGCAAGTAAAATTGCCAACTAAATTGCCTCAGCACACAGTAAAAAACTTTTCAGTAATCAGGGCTTAAAGGAGAGACATATTTAATGGTTTTAGTGGTGTTTTGCATGGGGTCTGTGTCTGAATAACTGGCCATGGTGGGCAGGGAAGCAGGACCCAGAGGAGGTTCGAGTCTGGCTGAATGGAAATAATTCCAAACAGTCACTCACTACATCACCTCACTCTGAGATACCGTATAATCGGCAGCAAGGGAACATTTGGTCCCCAAAAGGCAAAAACGAGTCAAAACCAGGAAAAATAGGTGATTAAAAGCATCCGAGCAACTTATAAGGCCCAAATTACGATGGCTAGACGACAGGGTTAGATCATCTTCAGAACTGCAGGACTTGGGTGTTTCTGGTCTACAGTGGTCCGTTACTAACAAAGTAGTCTAAGGAAGTACAACGGGTGAACTGGCAAAAGGGTCATGGTTGCCCAAGGCTCATTTGTGCATGTTGTTGAGACCTTAAGAGCTCTCTCCTCCCCTCATTAGTGCTAGCAAGTCATGGGTGGAATGTGCTGTCCTCCCGAGTGTGCAGGTGACTGAAACCGTGGCGACTGATTGGAGGTGGCGTCTTTCGGTAAGGATGAGATAAGATGACTGAGATCCAGACAGCGGAGGGCCGAAGCACAAGCTGAAGCTGAACAGCTTTTTCTCTCTCTCCCCAACTTCCAGTCATGATGCCAGTGTTCTTGCCTGAGCCAAACTATTTGAGAGTATTCGTAGATTATTATTAGAGAATGGTGTTTTTTATGTAGTTAGTAGTAGTAATTATTTGTTTGAACCAAGAAAATGTTAGCACTTGAATTTGTGTAAATACTTTGTGGTCCAGTAATACATGCCGATGGTTAGTTCGGTCCTAAATTTAGTTAATTCAAATATTGTGTTAACAAGTTCACAAAGTTGGATATAATTATTTATACACCATAATATATTTTATATACCATGAACAGAATTGTAGAATTGAGAAGCCCTTTTAAGCTTTTTTTTCTCTTGTTTCTGATATTTAGGTACCGTCTTTTGATTTATATTTGGTTAGGTGAAAATAGGGATATCATAATTATCATTTTGGTCTTTATTTTGGGCATTGCTCAACATCACCTGAAAAGATAAAATTCTGCTAAGTGATTTTGATATAGAATAGAATAGAAAAAATAGAATTCCTTTTTTTTCATCGCACACAAATACAACAAAATCGTGTAAGAAATAACAATAATAGCTATCAGCTATTCTGAATCGTGTTAACATAACAGAATAAAGTGACATAACAGAATTAAGTGACTCAACAGATTAAAGTGACAAGAGTCTAAGGAGGACTAAAAAAACATAAAAAACATATGACTAGTGTAAACATAGAAGAAGTATGAAGTAAGAAGTATCAACAAAAGGTCAAGAGGAAAGAAAATGTCAAGAAATCTACACAAGGGAAATTCCAGAATATTACGTGGCGGTGGCTGAGGTATTGCAAATAAGGTTATTGCTGGTTTAGGATAGCAGTTGACATATGTACAGCTGTACAAGGATTGAGTAAATAAATAGATACACACATACAAACATGTTGTTGTTTTGCAGTGCTCATTTCACATATGGCTCTGGTGTAGAAGCTATCCTTGAGTCTGTTTGTCGTTGCTTTGATGGACCTGAGCCGTCTGTTCGGACAGACGGCAACAGCTCAAACATGTGGTGTCCAGGGTGGGATGGGTCTTTAAGGATGCTGGTTGTCCTACTGAGGCAGCAAGAGCTGAAAAGGTTCTCCAAAGACGGGGGTGGGCAGCCGGTGATTTTCTGGGCGGTTTTGATGACCCTCTGAAGGGCTCTCCTGTTCACTGCTTAGCAGATGGCATACCATGTGGAAATAAAGAACACCAGCACACGTACGATAGAGGCAAAGAAGGACACCAGAGGCTTCTCCACCAGGCTGTTCTTGCTGAGGATTATCTCGAAGAGGAGTCTCTGCCTGCCTTCTTGATTACTGTGGTGGTGTTTTGAGCAGAGGAGATGTCCTCTGCAATGTGCGTGCCAAGAAATCTGAAGCCCGAGACCCTTTCCACATGGTCACCGTTGATAAATGAGGGTAGAGGGTCTCCTCTGTTCTTCCGGAAGTCTATGATGAGCTCCTTTGTTTTTCACGGTGTTCAGGATTAGGTCATTGTCAGAACGCCACGCTGTCATGCAATGGCATCCTCACTAGACCTATTTGCTTTGTAGGCAGACTGGTGTTGGTCAAAGGTGGTGGGAGGCTGGCTTTGATGTGCTGCTGGACCCGCCTCTGGAAACACTTCATGATGACTGGTGTGGGTGCGACGGACCGTAGTCGCTGAGGCCGCTGATAACAGGCTTTTTGGCAGCGGGATAACTGTGGCAGACTTCAGGCCCGTTTGGATGATGGATTTTGACATGCACAGGTTGAAGACCTCAGAAAGCTGGTCTGCACAGTCCTTCAGAACCCTTCCTGTCACGCCAACTGGTCCGGCAGCCTTCCTCAAGTTCACTGCTCTGGGCACACGCCTAACCTCATGCTCCTGCACTGCACCAGCTCTCCGCTCCCCCTCGAAGCGAACAAAGAACAATTGAGTTCCTCTGCCAGTGAGGCATCACCGTCGACTGTTGTGCTGTAGCTGGACTTGTAATTGGTGATCTGCTGGATGCCCTGGCTCACCCGCTGTGGTTGTGCACCAGTTGCTGTTTACGTAAAAGCATAATCCCCTCCTTTGCTTTTACAAGGGTCTTTGTTCCTGTCCCAGCGAAATGCTGTGCGGTCTGGTAGCTCAAAAGCTCAATAGCTTCATCTGGGATGAGTGGATGCAGCCACATCTCTGTTATTAACAGAATACAACAGTCCTTGGTGAATTTATTTGCTGTCATCTGTAGATTTAATTTTTTGATGATGGATCTGGTGTTGGAGAAAAAGATGCTGGGTAGCGGTGTTTTTTGTGGTTGCTTCCTTAGCCTAACAAGTAAGTCTGACCGACAACCCTGCTTTTTTTTCCCTCCTTTGTCTCCTCCGCCTCCGCCGCTTGCCGGAGACGACCACAGTCCACTCAGAGTCCTGTGTCCTGGCCATCTCCTCCGGTATATTGCGAGAGTGCAGAAAATCACTCGTAGCTGCCTGCTTTTACTTTAATCCAATGACCAGAAGATTCTGTCATCTATAGGTAGGTTTTCTATGACAGACAGATTTTCAAATAAAACCACTTTAGAAAAATACGGAGGTGGAGAGCATTGAGTGTATGTTCACCGCCATCTTGAGCAAGCAAGCTTGTGATCCTATATTTGTTTTTATATCAAGGTTTCCCCTTGACAGGGATGTGGGTGTGGGGAGAAAAGGAAAGAACATGTTGTCCAATCCCAGTGCAACCCAAGAGCAACAGTTGCACAAATTGCTAAAAAAGTTAATGCCAGTCAATGTTATGGCTGATAGAGTAAGCTTGATTTTGTACTTTATGGAATACACAGTTTGGTAGCGAGATGTATTTGAGATGTTATCAATTCAACCTTGGATCTTGAGTATATTATAAACTATTATAACATTAATTTGCCCACTTTGTCAATTTGAAAGTGAGTTTCAAGGGTTGTTTGTTCCTATGTGTCAGCCTTGTGGTGACCTGTTGACTTCAACAGGGTGTGTACCCGCATCTCACCCAATGTCAGCTGGGATAGGGTCTAGCTGTGACACTTCACAGGACAAGCAGTCACAGTTAAAACTAAATTAATGAAGGTGAGCTGGTCCTATTAAGTCTTCAAATGTCTCCCAAAGGAGTGAGGAATGCTGCCAACTGGCCTTTTTTATGTATCCCAACCTGCCCATCTGTCATGGCCGACCTCGGGTTTGAAAATTGGCAGTGAAGTGGTAGCAGTTCAGCATGTCAGCTCTTTTGCACACCACCTATCCTCATAGTGCCATCTTGATAAATGATAACCCGCTGTCGTCAAATCGGTACGCAAGAAGACTTACTTGCCAACATTCTTGTATGAGAAAGCACTTTTCGTAAAATCCACTACTGACTCTTTTCTCAATCTTACACCCTGTGAGGTCGGCTGGTTAAGCAATTCCTAAAAAAACACAAGGTCATCTTCTCTTCCAGGTGACTGGGGGTCACCTGACTTACGATAAGACTAAAACTCCATAGAACTACAATGATAATGCTAATGGACATATACATGTACCAAAAAAGAGGAGTGGAACAGATCCCTGTCCAGCAGTGGTCAGAGGCATCATGTCTTCAGGCAGCCATCTGTCACATTCTTTTGAAGACGTACTCTCAAGAAACCCCATGAGGGAATCTTTTCAAATTGGGCAAAATGGCTGCTCAGATTCAAAATTAATATTAAAACTAAATTAGATTTCGGTGTGCAAAGGTAAAAGTCCCTAACCTCACCGATCACCAAATGATGAATGCTCCACGCCTAATCCACGTTCCTCCACTTACGTGAATGTCAGCGTGCGATGATACGCGTCATTTGTGTGAATAATGCGAATCGTGAGTAAACACTCTCTCTTCCTGGAGAAGAAAAAGATGTGTCTTTCCACCAATTCACCCTGTCATCACCCATGATATGTATTTGTAGTTTAAGCTACAACTATTTCAGAAAAACAAACACTTTCATGTCTGCGTTCACAAGATTATGCAGATGTGTAATCAGACAGTGCTGATAAGATTATCCTCCACCTTTGCCTCAGTGTTCAACTGATGGTTAATTTGTGACATTTGGAAACATTTCTTGCTCATGTTGAACACTTTTGGGAAAATTGTTGAAAAACCTAAAAGAATGAATAGTATAGTGCAAAACATAAAATATCGGTATAGTACATCCGTGTTATTTGCTACTACTTTTGTGACAATGACCTTGAATCTTTGTGCTAATTATGCCACATGTAATTTGTGTTGCATTTGGTTTAAAAACCACATGGCACCCTCTATGATACCCCGTTTATTTTACAACCAAAGCTGGTCTGGTGGTATTACACAACATAAAGAGGCATAATATATAACACAACAGAACGATCATCCAGCGTATCGTTTGGCATTAGTGTTGAGCAGCGCTTTGTCAATGTGGTTGGGAAAAAAAGGAGCTTCAGGACCTCCTGCTGTCACCTCAGTTTGAGAACAATTTCAGATTGATTTTCGTATTCTTTGAACTGCTAACCGCTGCTACATGCATTTTATGTAAACCAGCTGTGGAATATTTCACCCAGGCTTTCCCAGGCACTAGCCCCAGATTGAACAGGCAGTGTAAATGGGTTACAAAGATATACAGTAGCCTATAGTAGCCCAACATAAGCTTAGTAGTTTTGTTGATGACTGTCAATGTGTCATGTTTCAAACTGGAAATTATTCACTGGACTGGACTGGACTGGATTTCACGTCATAGTAATATACTCTACTTGACCAATAAAAAGCTTCTCATGAAAATGATGTCACTGCATAGGTAATTAAGTCTAGGACATGGTCTGGAGATGCATTAAAGAACCACGTGATAAAATCTAATTTCACAGAGCCGTTGATATGCAGTGGTTTATTTTGGGGCTTTAACTTTAGCACTAATCTTGTATTTCATACTAAATGATGACGTGCGCAGAATACAGATGGAATAAATACCAAAAAACACAGACTCAAATGTACGAATGAAGGATGTATTTTAAGGGTCATTTTAAGCTGGAAAAATGGTTAAAACACTTTGGAACAATTTATTCATGACTCTTGGCTGTAGCTCCTGTTGGAACAAGTTGTGTTGAAAATAAAATGAAGAGCTTCTTAAATATTTAACAGAACTGCTTCCAAGGTACCACGTGATTGACCTTTTTTTATTGTTATGAAGATATCCACATCAACTTTTGTTCTACCTCTATGTTGTGGGTACATTTGATCATTTTGCAGGAATTCATGGAGGGCAGGGAATGACAAAAGGTGTTTACTACTACCTATAAGAATTCCCTCAAGCTGGAATGTTGCCCATTACTCATCTGTTTAACACTTCAAATTAGTCCAGTAGAAGACAAATGTCTGTTGTGTGTTATACACACAAAAACAAATGATACTGGGGTACCAACTTGATGATAGATGTCCGTTAACGGTGACCATAAGATAAAACTTATAAAATCCACGCTGGAGACAGTCAAAGCCAAGGGCATACTGTTTTTCAGTTTCCAGTCAATCTGTCCATCCATTTCTTTCTCATGAATATATCTGGAATGCCTCGAGGGAACTACTTAATATTCAGCACCAAGACTCACTGGGACTCAAGTTTGAAATTATTAAATTGAAGTGATCAACATTCAAAAGCCCTCACAAAAATGTTTTTTGGCCATAATGCACTATTCATATACAAATTATCCCAAAATGTTACACTAATACAACATTTTTTGTGTGTAGAACATTTATTCAGAGGAACAGTTTGTAAACGGTTCTATTAGGAAAAAGGTTTTGTGATTGCTACCATTTTGGAAAGGTAATTTGTAATAATTACAGAGGACATCTGTGATATTAATCCGGTGTAAATACTCTATAACTGTCATTTTTCAATTAAAAATTCCACTGCAAATTACCTCCCATAATTCACCAAATACAGAGTTCAGGTGGTTTTATTTAGTCCTCTGCGTATGGGCATCGCAGTGATTTACAGGTGGAATTAGTATTTTGATTATTTCCTCCTGTGCTTGTGCAATCTCTTTACCAATTTAATTATGGTGGATGTAATGAAATGCTACATGAACTCGTGCTAGAGAAACGGGAATAATGTGTGTGTCCTGCAATTCACATTAATTAATACAACTTGCTGCTTTTTCACAAACACACAACCCGAGTGTCTCCCCAACCCCCCAACCACCACTGCTGAGGCTAGTATGAGAGACACTACGGACGTTGGGTAGCGCCTACCGTCTCACGCTGCGGGCTACGTCTTTCAAACGTCCCTGCCATGCCTGCCAAAACCCCTGTGCATCTTCGGCGCTGACTGACCTGGTTGCACATGCGAATGCACCGCATGAAACAAAGACATGGGGGTGTGATTTCTAAATCACAAAAGGTCCTCAGGCAATATTAGTCTCTTGCATATAGGGCATACGAGGCGTTGTCATGGTTATGCAGACGCCGAGCGAGGTACTGACATGGATTTGAAGGTATTAAGTCAAATATATGTCCCACAATGCTCTTGGATTTGCTCAACCTCCTACCTTTGGTTTATAACTTGGTCCGCTGTGCTTTCACACCACAAACGAACGGCACCAGGGTTCACTTGGAAGCCAGAGTTTGCTTGTTTGGTCCGCCCTAAAGTTCGAATGAGTGTTCACAGCACCCCAAACATACCGGACTATCTGAGGAAACAAACCCTGGTTCCTTTAAAGCGGACCAACCTGCTCAGGTGTGAAAGTGACCTGAGATCTCTCATCATTAAATGCCTGCATCATTCACGGTTCACACACACCTCAGCATTATAAGAAGTTTACATTTCAGCCGCAAACTCACAGCTCACGAGTGGCACTTTAAAGAACCTACTTCTGGAATCGTAATAGTCATATGCCCTTTAACGGTCTTCCCACTGATCCAGTTCACCAGCTCTTTATCTGCCATATTTGTCACTATTTGGCAAAAATACGAACAACCACATCAATCATGCTCAGTAGATATTTTCCATTCAGCCGGCAATCATAGTCATATACACCCATTACTACAATGACTTGCTAAACATCACTGCCAGCGTGAAACTGTCTGTACCTAGAGTGATTGGTACGAGATTATTTAGTCAGTCCACTGGTGCATCGCTATCTCCTAACCTCAATTAATGCTTTACCCTTCAGTTAGTGTAATTATTTTTAGCAAACCAAGCGGTCTTTATGCAATCATATGCAATCACGGTAAGTATCTTTGGGGGATTCTCTGTGCCATCTCAATGGGGGGCAGTGTGCCCCTCATCTTTGGGGGGATGTTCCATGCCGCTGCTCAGGGCAAAGACCCTCCGATCACAATCTCCCTGAAGAGTTTGAGCGTGAGAGACTTTCTAATAGACCCAATATCACACATCTGATGTTGCAAAAAATCATTCATTATTCAATCATTAGGGCAGCGTTCCCAGTTGGGAATACAGTATTATCCTACCAGAGGATCAAAATGATTGTATTTTGAGAAAACGTATTGTACGTTTCTGGAAATTCCTGTTAGAGCTCAGTATTATCCTGTAACTGCTTTGTTATCCTCCTACTACTGTACTGTATATCATATATTTACTTTCCCATAACAATCAGAGAATATTGCCGCTGACGGAGCAGGTTTCCTCTGTGAGTGGATTGCAGGCATCAGACTGATACCTATATTATTATATTCTGTGTCTTACACGTTATAAAGACGCATACACATCTAGACGCATCTACAACAAACATCAATGAAACGGCATTATTTATTACTTTAAAACAAACAGTTGCTTCTAAAGTAAAAAAGCTTTGTTGTTGCAGCCAGTAACAGGTTGAAGCCATCCAGTAATATTATGGTTAATTTCCCACTCATGTTTGCAAGACTGGAGACGATGAAGCTCAGTTTTTGACTCTAATGTCCTCCTTCTCCTCACCTCTTCGTCATCACAGATGGGGATTTGGGCCATTATTGATCGTAAAGAGGGAGAAATTATTGCACAAATAAGATAATTATCGTACTTCTGGTAAAACTGCATTAGGGGAAAGATAACCCTTATAAAGCTAACGGGAGAGACCATGTGATAGAAGAGGAGGGGGTGTTCTACAGTTTGGTTTACATGTATTTTAATTATTAATACTATATGTATATGTTTATTCTGGTGTTAGATTACAGCAGTACGAAATGGTTAATCTGGTTTGTTAAACTATACAAAAATGTATTTCCTGTGATAATTTAACTTTGTGATGTGATATTATGGAGAAAACCTGTTCATGGAAGCGTTGAAGATACACAGGATAAATTTAATATTTTTCCTGATGGCTGGTCAGACTCCAGAACCGTGCTAGTGTGGTGCCGTGGTCCCTTGGCTGGACTTTTATGTTTGTAATAGAAGAATAAACACTTAGTGATGGTACATTATTGAAGCTGAGGACAGCCATGGAGGCAGATAATTATTTTAGGCTATTATTTCATGATAAAGAGCTGATCTCTTTATCATTGCAAAACAAGTTCCAATATTGCCGGTACCATAAAATAAACCCAATAATAACCTTAACATACACAGTACCCAAGGCCAAAGCAATTTAAGTTTATTATACTTGTTTAAGAAAACTCATATCAACCAATGGAAAATCTTGCATAATAATTTTTGGTGTTGCCATGGCGAAGTGTACACACCAGTCAAAGAGTAGCTATAAAAGCTATTTCTGCCTGTGTTTAAGCTCGATTGAGATGTAATCTGGGCCGTTTAGCCATTAAGAAAATATCTTTAGTCAATTTGAAGAGTTATTTGTTGTAATCACAATGTTGATTAAGGTTTTATCGAGTCACACGACTGCATGACCCGGAATCTAAGCGAAACATAATAGATAAGAGGAAGGGTGGAAGGATGATAAGAGGAAGGATGATTTTTTATTTTAAATACAGCTATGAGACTCCTGATCATTAATGAACATTAGAAAATAAAAATAAACTGACAGTTTTTTTCTCATTAACGCCAGAAAATGGTCATGTAACTTAACTAGTTATCTCAACAAAACGGTGGCGTGTGTTCCTATGGTAACGAGATAATTAACAGCCAAAAAATAATTAGCAGCCTCCATGGCCATTCTCGGCTCCTTTGGTTCATCTTACTATCTTCTCAACATCTTTTTGCTGCATAATCCAACCGCTAAGTGGTCATTCTAACAATTATCAAAATTGTTGATATTTTCATTTATAAAATAAAAAAATATTTTCATTACAATAATTTATGTCATACTTTCTGGATTCTAAATGCAGACAAAGGCTTTAATAACAAAGACACAAGAATAAGCCATTGGATATTTAAAGACCGGCTCTGAAATAAAGGAGATATTTTGTTCTCCATTTATTCTCCGCATTAATCTGCTGCTGATCAAATCGTTCTCCCCCACGTCCGCTGAGCAGCTCCCTCTATTTAACAGGAACACACCAATCAATGGAAGCAACATGAGAAATGTGTTCACTGCATAACTGATGGCCATTTGGAGTATTGCAGTGGCAGCATTATTTGTTTAAAGTCAACTAATTTTTCACTCAAACAGCCTTTGTCACACAACTTGGACTTGGAAAAAAAAAATTCCTGAAACTGGAACGCAATTTCTAGCACTTTTTTTTTATTTTTATGAATCAACTCGCTACTTCATTTTAGATTTATTCACAGAACCAAATAAGGCAAATCCAATGATATAATCTTGATGTGATTTCAATGTGGAGCTACTCTGAAGTTGCTGTAGTGGCAAGAAACTACATCTCGTGCATTTTGAAATTTGGAATAATCAAATTTCCAATAAATAATCTAAATAAATGCCTCTTAAATATTTATTTTCCATTTATCTGTTACAAATGTTCCAGAATCAGTGAATAAGTAGAAACCACCAGTTTAAAACCAGAATACTCAATACTCTTACCACCTAATTTGAATTTAATTGTGTTTAGGGAAAAAAAAAATCTGTTTTATAGTTCTGGGGATGTCAAACATCGTCAGCTTTTGATGAGCAGATTGTTAACCAGCTGATGATCCTTATTTTTATCATCTCTCCTCTTTGATTGATTTTTTTTTTTTATGCTATCAGTGTTAATGTTTATGAAAGCAATCGGCACAAAACCAAATTCTGATCGGACCCTTTACCGGACGACCTGTGGTTCTGTAGCTCAGCAGGTAGAGCGGTACTCCCTAAACCTAAAGCTCTGTAGTTCCAACACAGCACATGTGGCTGACGTGTCACTGGGTCTTTGGGCAAGACCCTGACCCCTGATCTGCTCCTTGATCACTTCACAGGGGTCAAGTGTAGAGAAATCATGTCACATTGTTGTCCTGTATGTATGTGCTGTAAAATACATGTGATAGTAACGAGTTTACATTATTATGATAGAGTATACATGTGACGTTGAATGATACCATCTGATCCAACTTAAAATCTGATATGTCCTTTGCCACATTCTTGAGGTTGAAAATTGGACTTGAGTCTCTGCAGCCCGCTGATGTGAACATAGCTTTTGTCCAATGCCGTTGGAATGAAGGGACTGATTAAATATCTCCAAGCTAATACGCATTATAAACCATTGGTAATGCACCCTACACTATACCAGTTCAGGAAGCTTGGTTCAGCAATTTAATCTCATAAAATGAGCTTTAATCTGCAGAACCTCAGTCCAATAATGTCATTGGAACATTGTAGGAAACTTGCGGCTGTGTTGTAATTAAGCACTACCTCATCATGGCTGTGTCTGTCGTTTGCTGCTGACTTGACTTGTTCCTTCTCTCAGAACTGTGAGACATCATTACTCATTTAATGGGAGAATATGCAACGCCACCACCAAGGACAGTGTGAAATGATTTAACTGTTCTCCTCCAAAAACGACTTTTTTCTGCATGCTCTTCAACATCTTGATTTAACACCCTTTCGGTTTTGGAACGTCAACAGAAAAGTCATTCTTTTTGGGTAGTATGCAGCTGGAAGTCTGTCTGTCGTAGCAAGGAGCATGGAAAGAAAACAATTGTTTCAAAATGAAACTCTGATGTGCCGCAATACTGTAAGGTTTTCTTTGGTATTATAAGAATTACTTTTCTTGCATACAGACTATTTACTCTGTTTTTCCTGTGTCTGTTTCTGGCTTTACAGTATTGTTGTTTTGTGAACAGCAACATGAGGCAATAAAAACCCTTAAGCATAATGGAACAGCTGCTTATAATAGCTCCTTAAAATGAACAACGGTGATGTAAAAAAGCATTTAAACTATTACAGGCACAAATTATATCACCACATTTACTTTCAGATTCAATCAGACTCAGGTGAAGATACATTCTGGTTAAAATTGATGGAATAATTGTATAGTCATTTCATTTATCATGGTAGATTAAAGAACAACGCAGGTTTAACTTTTGAATTGTTTGAGTGTTTAAAGTTACAAGAAATAGATGAAAAGCTGTAATAGTAATTCAGCATTAAATGTAAATGAATAGTAATTAATGAGCGGGCGAACACTATCGTCCTCAAAAAAGCCTCCAATCCCCTGCATTGTACAAGAAAGCCCTAAATTGAATACCTCAAATTAAATGTGACTCATTCAACAGTCCATATTGACGAAGCGAAGTGATGAAGTGATGAAATCAGCAATATGCTCTTAGATGCAATATATCTATATATAAGATATATATATATATATATATATATATATATAGATATATAAATCTAGCTATGGCATTTTGCACCAGCTGCAGCCTGGATATTTAGATTGACCCATTCCAACATAGTTGAGTCGTGTCAGTCCAGTCCAGAAGTGATAAAAGCATGTTCACCTTTCTCAAAGGCTCTTTAGTGCAGTAACTATAGCTAAAACCTTAAATTGAGTTAATGTGCATGTCAAATTTATTAAAATGAATCAAACATAACCTTTGATTCTTGACACGATCTTTACAGCTGTGAAAAAGAGACAAACAAATACTGTCAGCAGGCACTGTCCCGGGATCGACTCTTCAGCCTCTCGTAAACGTGTGTCTGTTCCTCAAAGTTCGCTATGATCCTCAGATCAAATACAAATGACAATACAATTATCCTTAATTTGCTATTGATGCACATGCCAAGAAGGATTGTTGTATGATGGATTCATTTACTATCAATTTGTTTTTCCCTGATATGAATAAACAGCGGTACTGCCAATATTCTCTGACCAATCCATCCATGTGAAGGTGCTGACAGTGCACACGGCTTTGGCTCCGCTCCACTTGTAACGCGGTTGGTATTGATCAGCAGCAGAGACAAGGCAATACAAATTGAATCCAGTGGGAAGGAGCGCTAAATTTACTTTCACGATATGAGGTTGGTGGGTCTCAGTTTATTCATTTCCATCTCTTTCAGTCGGATGCTCAACCGGCGGCTGCCATCTAGAAAAGCCATCATCGCTTTCCTTTCCTGGTAATTAGGCACCAAGCTGTGAGGTGTAGAGCTGCACGTTGAATGTAAAATGCACATTAGATACTGATGAAGTCTTTTTGTCTTTGGATTTGTATAAAGGATCTCCTTGATTTGATTGATATGCACCAAATTCAAACTAAATCGGACAAACCGTTAGGAAGTTATGTCGAGATAATAGGGTTTTGCATTAAGAATGTCCCCTATGTGAGTAAAATATTAACTATTATAGTTAAATATGGTACATACGAGATAGAGCTCCTTGAATTGATGTAAATTCACCAATTCTGAAAAAATCGGACCAACTGTTAGGAAGTTACTTCTGAAAAACTCCCTCTGGTTAGTGAATTATGAACTATAAGAAATCATGTCCCGAAAAGCATCAACTAGTGTAGGTATTATTCAACCGACATGTTCCAAAATCAATCCAGGTCTTCCTCGCACTTAGGTCTATGTGGATATATAATTAAAAAAGATCCACGCAATAGTTTTGAAGTTGTTATGTTAACACAAAGGATCTGCGGCAGCCGACACCGCAGCAAAGACAATTCAATAATATCCCTGACTTTTGTATGTTAATAGGTATGTTAATGTTTAATATACCAATATGTTTCTGTTTTTTTCAGTGCAACATCGCTTCTATCACCAAAATACTGAGCCCCAAAACATACTTCGCCAAGAATCATGCTGCCCTGATCTCAGACTCCGGAGGGGTAATTACAATTTCAGTAAGGTTAGACTTATTGTATTTATAATTGATTTGAATTAAGATATTTCACTTTAATTTCAAAATTTATTCAGCTTTTTATATCTGACTGTTTTTTTCTTTGTTTTAAAGATTTCTAATAGTACTCCAAAAATGCTTAACTGTTCCTTTAAGATATCTAATGTTTAACAAAAGCTCAGTAGCCACAAATACTTGTGAGAATAACGCTGTGTCAAGAGATCTATGGTCCCTTGCTTTCCCAGAATTGACCTGATAGCCATGTTTATATTGTCCTTCCACAAACACACAGTAGGAATCTCATTAGCCATACCCTACTTTGTCTTCAGTGAGCTGTGTGCTAATAGAAGCTGATTGGCTCCAAGGCCCAGCCGCTAGTACTTATTATAGAAATGGCTCTGCACTGTCTGATGAGAAACAAGCATTTTGCCACAAAGGGATTTAGCCACCGCAGACATCACTTTACCAAGATGGGGAGCGTCAGAGGCAAGGATGGTGACAAGGTGTCTGACTGCATGGGAGCCTTGCAGTGGAGGGGATTATAGAGCCGAGCCTAAAGATGGGGAGAAAAGGATAGGGAATGGATAAAGATGGAGAAAAACAATAGCTGTGGTGATGAAGAAGAGTATGCAGGAGGCAGAGCTGCCAGGTTTGCAGTGTGTGAGATTTCATTATGCACCTGTCTCTAGGCTCTCCAGTCGAGGCTGTGTTCACAGGATTAAATTAAGTTGCCAAGCTCAGTCATAAGAACAAGGAGAAGGTCCCTGGGCTCTGTTGACACAATGTTTGTTTTGAGAGGAGGTGCATGCATACACTCTCAAATCATGATAGTCAGCCTAATATAGAAGTAATGTGTTAAAGCTTCAATACAGAGAGGCGCTGAGGCTGCCGTGATGAGGAGAGGACCACGTTTTTCTCCTCCTTTGAATGTCATTGTCACCAAGATGTGATTTTAGAGGGATATTAGATTATTTGAAGATGCCTCATTCTCCCATTATTGGTTGTCAATGCTGGATTTCTCTCTGAAATTCAAATGTCGATAAACTTACATTGTTGAATATCTTCAGGTGTCTCATTCTCTGAGGAAAAACTAACTATGTTTGGATCGTTTATCCTAAAACCCTGCAAGAAGGCAAATTTTACATACATAGCACCTCTCCCGCAACAGTTGCCAATTCAATCAATTACACACATTCAAATAGACCTTAGTGCAAGTAAGAACTGGAGTGATTTTGAGAAAGGTTGGTTTTATATTTTTGACACTATGGGGAGCTTTATCTCCAAAAGTTCTTTGGGCCATAATTTCTCAGCCGTCTGTCTTATTAAGTCCAAATTGGTGCATATGAATCAATTTGAGGAGATCAATTTAGTTTTTATCTTATTTTACTTTTATAGTTGATATTCTACTGGCCAGTTGGAGCTTTCTGTGAAAAATGCTTTTTTTTTTTTTTTTTACATAACTTCCTTACTATTGAAAAAAACTTCAAATTTAATTTGGGGAGTTCAATCCGGGGGATTGCATGTATAATGCAAAGGATTGGGAGCTTTTCATGATATACCCCTGCTGTCCATGAAAGCCAAGTTCAATCAAGAATATTTTGAGATTTGGACTGCAGAGGTTGAGGATGAAATCACAGATCCTTTGAAAAGTGGAGGACCACTCTCTTTGAGCCACGGCTACATGAGGCGAAACGCCACAACAAAGGGGACTTATGTGGACATGTGGGACAAAGGAGGGTTTCAGGATTATATGTGGGACAAATCCCAAATAACCAGAATCCATTCCATCCTTACATCCTTCCTTTACAAACTGTTATCCAACCAAAGCTCAGTTATTGAATATACTGTATCATGGTCAGACTGTCTAAAATCAAACCTGACACCAACCTCTTAAGAGACGGATCCAAGCAAGATCCAGCTCCTTTTAAAACAGTCACTAACCCTTCTGCAGTTATTCAACTTTGGGCCACTCAACCCAAAATATTTCCAGAAAAATGCAAAGAGTTCCTAGGACCATCTAGGGAAAGCATAAGCACAGATCACTTTGGATCCGTTGGGATCATGGCTTCCGAACACGGTATATCGAGGTGATGTTCCTTTACATTTGCGAACTTGGATTCTGCTGCATTACTGCTTTAAATCTATGAAAGGAAGAGGTTGCTTGCTAGTGATCTGCGATACAACATATTTTCTATCCGATCCAATACTAAGTAGAACACAGTCTAAGTGTTGCCAATACGATTCGATACTGATACTTTGTACAGAACTTTGAGGTGGTAATAAAGTAGGCTATATCTTATTAGCTTTAATGATATCGATCAGTGGCAGCTGTGGATTTCCTATACCGGGCCTTCAGCACTATACTGCCGCAATTCAGGTGCCCTAAAATAAGTTAACCCTGACGATACGACTGCAGGTTGTTGTCAGACTACGTAACCATGTACCACTATTACGCAGAATGACATTATGCAGCACCACAAGTAGATGTAGCATATACCTCTAATAAATGTCATTCCGAAATAGTCATAACATTTAATCCCTAAATATAAAACGTCTTTTATATTTACAGATCAGCCAAGGAACTTTTAAGGTTTCAAGTTTACCCTTTATCCAGTTTCTAATGAACCTGTTTACCCTACTTGTACCAAACAAGGTTTTCAAGCACTCCATCAAATGTATTACTTATTAAACATATTTGTTCTTTGATCAATTAAGTATATATCCTTTTTTGTGGGGAACTGCATGTAAAATTGTTTCACATTAATCAATACATTTTTTTTCAAACAAAAAAAAGTTGTATTTAATTTAAACAGAAGGTCAACAAATGCATTTCATTTTCATGATTCAGGAAATCTGCAAGACGTTACAGTAATTGAGAGGAGGAGCAGCACATCTTTCGTTTGACAGCGGCTGACAGCTAATGATGAATTACATTTGTTGACCTTTGCTTAAGTTAAAAGAAGAGGCATTGTTGGACACGCTCGTTAATTATAGAGAAGATTGCTGCTCTGTATAATAGATATACGGGTATTTGTTGTGAACCATGACAAAACAGTCGGTGCTATTTCAGTAGAGGCAGTATCATTTTCACATTAAATATTACAGACACCCGTTCCAGTATCCCTGAGCAGAATTATAAAAGCTGTGACTGGTATGAGTTTTGCGTCATGTTGTACTTCAATCAAACATTGAGAAGGAAAGATGTAGAGCGAGTAATGCAGTGGCTTGAGTCTTACAAACAGAACCACCTGACACAAGAACAATTATACTGCCTCTCTGATCTCCCTCCTAACCGGGTTAATCCTTTGGTGTTGCTGACTGTCGCACCTCCACCAGTGCCCTTCACGCCTCTACATATGGGCAATGAGACCGCAAACCACTGTTTGAGGTATTTTGAGCCATCAGCTGGGGAATACCTCTCAGTGACGTTTTGCAATATTTTAGGCCCAGAACATCCCCCGGATCCACAAACGACCCTTGTCCATCTCTTCAATGAGCTCTCTCTCAGTGTTTGATTTTCTAGTCCTGTGACCCCCACATAATACAGTGGTTCCTTCATAGGTGAGAAAGATCCAAAAAGAGATCTCAGGTGTGAATATTTTCTTCTAGACACAAATGTACGGTGGCCAACAGGGGCAAAAGCAAGGCAACCATCGCTTTGACAACATGCCCACGCTGCGTATTAAGAAAACATCTTCAACAATTTTACAACACAAGCGTTCAGCAAATTAAGAAAACGTCTTCAACAATTTCACACAGACATAATGTACTTGATGAAGAAAAATATTAACCACCATCTCCCATACTGACTTTAGTTGTCACCATGGTAACGCGTCAACAACGGTCATAACGACCAAATAGAAGTTAAGCGAAGCAACCATGGCTAATCAGAATATCATGGAATGTTTGTGTATTATATCTGTTTTAATTCGCTGAATGAACCTACTAAAAGCATGTCCAGGGATATTTTAAGAGTCCTTCATAATCACTTCCATTGTCTTGTGGTTTTCGCTAATCATTTTTCCTAATGTGTTGATGAGGATGTGTGCATGTTGTTAAATCGAAGGTTGCAGTGCGTTTGCCCTTGACGGCCACCGTAGAAATGAGCTATTTTTATTGCCAAGCTGAGACCAACATAGCCAACTTGGGGGAAATAACCACACACAATCTCATTTATGTCTTAGTCGGATCAGTATAAGAGCTTTAAATTGTATTGAAAAAGTGATATTAAAGTGCCTCAAACATAAAATCTCACGTTGTAATTCCATTTATCTCATTGTAAACTCAATTTAATATCCCTTTATCTTACCTATGTATCTAAAATGTATTCTTTCATATCATTTAGGAGCATTTTTTCCTTAGAGAAGTGATCTAAGAAGGTAAAGGTCTGCCCCACAGATGCACTTACTGAAAATTAGGGAGGATTGAACTCTCACGATAATACTTAAGTCCTGTAAACTAATGGTTAGGGATTCTCTTGTTCAGATAAAAACCTCAGCAGTTGACGACAACATTAAAATGATATGGTATTTTAATTCCATAAAACTCCACATGAGTTGTTACTTCTTTAAGCATTTAATTTTAGGGAAGGGAAGAAATACTGTCTAAACTTTAATGAGGGCTATCGCAGTTGTGCTTGAAAGAGGGAACACAAGGAAATGAACCCAAATGCAGACTGTGAAGACAAAACTGGTGCAATTTAGCACAAATTTTAACATTAAAAATGATAAAATGTGTAAAAGGCTTACTGTAGATTCAAGAAGTCGAGGTTCAACTCTGAAGGGGACACATTGTGCAGAACAAATAACTTCAGCCCTCAGCATTAGTGGATCAACGACGAGACATAATTCCTAAGGATACTGGATGCTTATGGTGAAAGGATGATCTTCTGTCGTCCATCCAGAGAGGTGGAAAACAGCCTCCACTGCCCCTTTTTTTAAAGAGTGGGACCACCACCACATTCTGCCTCTCCACATTGACATGAGTAGATGTCTTTGTTCATTTTATATGAGATGACCATTCTTTATTGTTTCCTGTCAAGGCAAACACTATTATCCGTAGTTAATTGAAAGCCATGGACACACTCTTTAAGATAGCGCTCTGGGTTTGGCTCTGCATGCAGCAGCCAGCTAGTGCAGCGCCGCTTCCTCCTGTGGAATCATAACATAATGATGAAGATAAATCACTTCCCTGCCCAGTTATAATCACATTGTCCAGCACTTCGCTTGAGAATACATAGTCCTATTTAATGCTTCAGGGGGTAATGTGCTACACGTGGACTGATCTCTACCGTGTGCTGGACTCTCTTCATCGTATATCTGCTGATGTTCCCCCATTATACTTCACACCTACCCCCTTTATGTGCTGTGAAACTCCTTGAGCTGTCACTGGCTCTGCTCCGGTCTCTCCAAGACAAACGTGTGTGTTGTGCTGAGTGATTCAAAGCCTGATTCGCACTTCATATGAATAATACTATGATGTAAATATATACTGTATATATATATATGTATGTATATGGGCTGGGCTCAGCCTTAGAGATAGGTTGAGGAGCTCAGACATCAGGGAGAGGCTCAAAGTAGAGCCGCTGGTCCTCCGCATCGAGAGGAGTCAGTAGAGACCTCCGAATCCTCCCAGAGGAGTTGGTGGATGAGGCCGGGGGAGAGGAAGGTCTGGGCTTCCTTGCTGAAACTGCTGCCCCCGCGACCCCGACCCGGATAAGCGGAAGATAACGAGACGATAACGAGACTTTTGAAACTGCAAGACGAAACCACATACGGAAGTGTCCTTGAACAAATTGGAGTAATAACTGACCTCACCAAGCATGCGTCCACATTGAACGGGTTTCAAATAAAAATATTTTTTCTAAAGGAATAAGAAGTTCATTTTTAAATATAAATACCATTTTAAAAGGTAGCAAAGGCAGTGGCAAAATTATATTAGATGGAGTTTTTTCAGTTTTTCCTGCCACAAGCCCAACTTCTCCCGCAGGGAGCCTTACTGTTGTGTCTTCAACTTTAACCCGGTGTCAATCATTCAGTCCGTCTCTCTCCTCTGGCTTTGACATTATTTGGTCCCCTGGTATTTGTTTTTATCTTAAATTCTCTTTTAGTTATATAAAATAAACTTTGAACGTAAAACAAGAACTTTCCGTCCGAAATTCTCATTATAAATATGTATAAAATGACATCATCACAAAATTTCCTTTGATAAATGAGGGTGTATACATACATCTACATATGTTAGGGTCCTAGGGCGAGACCCAGAACCCCAGTTTGCTCCAAGGGTGCTTCATACAAATCCCACTGTGCATCAGAGAACAATCTAACGATGTTGTACTGTGATAACATGTGTGTTATTACTAAAGGTTTACATTAGTATTATTGTAATACATAAATGTGATGATATTATTCTGGTCAGCCATAACACTATAACCACCTGCCCAATGTTGCCAAAGTCTGACTAACAGGGGCATGGCATCCTATTCATCCAAGTCCAATCATTTAAAAATGATTGGACTTGGATGACGATGCAAGAAAAAGGGAATTTTGAACCTTTGCCCCATTAGTCTTTCCCAGTTAAAAGTGTGTTCACTGGGAAAAGTGTTAATTTGAGGCATATAATTCAGTTTTTTTCTTCTTGCTAATCAGTAAAGGAGCTGCCTCGTCTTCACGAATGGCATCCTGCTATCTAATGTCTCATTTACATGTAAGAAAACACCTTATATGATTATAATTAAAATTCAGACCAAGAGCTCTTGGACTCTCAGGTTCAAGCCAGGATATTTATTTTTCATGTGTTTCATTATGATACAGTTCCAACTGGGTGAAAGTGTTATTTTTATCCAAATTGCCCTGCGGCAGGAAGGGCACTGAGTTCACACTCTATATTTCCATGTGCCAGCGTGCTGAGGCTGGCTTCTACAGACAGAGATGAAAGGACAAACTGTCTGATCGTTGTGTGTTTGTTTGTGTGTGTTGTGTGTTGTGTGAATAAGTGATCTACTTTATGGAGGAGGTATAGTGAATAAGACTAAAACACTCACACCAGGTTTGTTAATTTTTCCTGTTGTAGCCATGAATAACACTCATTCACTATTAATTACCACAATGGGAATGTGATCAACAATTAAAGTCGAGCATTTAGTTCTAGATTTTCTAGTTACGCATTTTCTATTTTTTTTTTCAGATTGAAGACTTAAATTGATTCATTATTTATCTAATAAATACCAGAATCTTAATCAAAATATCACCACTACCACCTAAAGAAGGGTATCCTGATCCTTTTTCTTTACGTACGAAACACAAATAGAAAATACCAAATAAGCTGTTTATTGATACAAACAATTGTTGTATGCAAATATCATATACAATTCTGCATCACATTATGCGGCAGGCGAACCTCACAGTGACATTTTAAAAAGGCAGGCATCCTGGGCTTCCTTTGTGTATTTGGGGCTTCCAAAGCAAACATCAGTTTCATTTTAATATTGGATGGATCTATGCAAAAGTCTACAACAGGCCTGGTTTTCATACATTTGCATATGTGTGTGTATCACAACATCAACACCTCCACAAACAGATGCGGTACAACATATAAATAGATGCTATGCAACTCTCTGAAGGAGGAGTATCCTCAACACAACAAAGCAGAATTCAGGTGTTCCTTCGGAATAATTCATAAGGCGATACTCAGAAATATAACAGGGCAACGACGCAGACATACAAAGGGAATGGGATGGAAGAGGCAGACTAAAGAGACTTTACTAAGAGTTCAGATGTACAGTGAACATGACAAACTCAGTCAAGATAATAACTGCAGCCGTCAGTTACTATGATTTTATGAAGCATAAAACGGAGCTTAGATAAAATCAAGATAAGCTGATATAAAATGTGAACTGATATGAGATCGAAACGCTAACAAGTCAGACAACTTAATCTCATCCGGCAGGTTTGTCCAGAGCTTCAGCGCCCTGATACCTGTAGTTCTCCCCTTTTTGCTTCAGAACAGACTGAGGAACAGACAGAAGGTAACTGCCTTAGGACTTCAATAACTAATAATAATAGCTGCATAAATGGTTGAGGTGCCTTTTTAGTGATTAATAAAATAATTACATCAATTCTAGGAGAAACCTTTAGTAAAGGTGAAGACGCTCAAACAGGTGTACTATGGTCATGGCATTTAGTACTTGTTAAAATCATAGCAGCTGAGTTCTCCAAAGCCTGGAGTCTTGTTTTGTTTTCCAAACTTTATTTACAGCTTTGCATAGATAACAATGCCATTACAAACAATTGGCAATACTGTGAAGAGCAAATTGCCATGGTTGCACAACCCCACAACAGAGGACTTATTTCAATGGTCGTTTTTATATTTCTTAGACTAGTTGGAGTTTTATCTCCAAAAGTTTACAGGACATAATTTTACAACCATAGGTTCGATTTAGTCCAAGTTTGATGAACATGAATCAACTGGAGGAGATTTATCTTGTTTATATAATATTTTACTCTAGTAGTTCCTATTTTACTCCCTAAAGGGAACTTTTTAAACGAAAAACACTATTTTTCCGACATTATAATGATTTCGTCTAAATTCTGTGTCAATGAATTGAAGTGACGAGGATCATGTTTTGAGGGACGACAGATTGTTTTGGGTTTCTCTAACTTCATAGGCTTACTTCGATAGCACCTGCTGCATTGAGCAGAATAAATAAATTCCTTTTCCCTGCAACAATTTCAAGCTGCAGAAAACTTACAGACGAGAGACTGCAAAAAAAACATTTTCAGTCCAAATATGTTCTGGCAGATGCACTGACAGCCGTCCAGGTTACTTCGGGGCAACCGACATGTTGGATTTCTTCTTTGATCAGTTTGCTGTTCTCCCGTCCATCCAGATTCCGCTGGGACGCCACTGGCCCTCCAGTGACAGTAGATAAGCAGGCGTACGAGGCTTCATATTGCATCCACACCATAGCCGAGGGAGAATCGGTCCTGTTGCTCTTTGTCTCAATTTCCATTTGGATGTGATGGAAGCAGATCGCTGTGGACCTCTGGATTTCTGACAGAACTTGACCTCGCCTGCTATTTGAATGCTTAATTTGAGAAACAACGCTTGTATTGACTTTTACAAAAAGACGTATCGATTTAGGACACACACAAATTAGCTGCATCAATTTGTGGAATTGATTTTGACAAGGCTGGATGTACTTAGATTGATGCAAAAGGATCATACAACCCCGCTAGAAATAATCAGCGTTCCCCAGCGCTTTCCTCTTGAGTAAGTAAAATGTAATAAACTTAAAAAGCAGAGCTCAGTCCCTCTGATGCAACGAATTAGACATGCTGTTGTTTGGGAGTTAAACAGCGAACAATCTTATTAGATTATTAGCCCATATCACAGTGGACCTTCTTTATAGTGTAATTAGCCTCACAATAAATGAACTGGGAATACCAACCAAACATTCATCTGCTTGACAAAGAGCAGGTCTCTTATACGCCGCCAAAATACCACTGCATTAAAGTGTGTGTTCAAACACCTTTCTGTTAGACGCAATATTAACTGTTTTCCTAAATGTGTGCAGAAGGCACTCAGACAACTTGTGCTTCAATGAGCCTTGGGCACCGGTGTCTCTTTTGTCAGTTGTTCTTCTTTAGACCACTTCGGTTTGTTCTCTCCACCGAACCAAAGCAGGAAGACCAGGAAAAAAAATACCATCACAATTTGGCCGTTAGCAAAAACCACCTACTTTCATTGGTTCCAGATCCACTTCTGATGTTGACTACAAACTTAAGGCACTCTCAGAAGTGGACAGAGGTCAGTAGGGGCCCCCTGAACAGTCTGAGCCCACACAGCCCCTTATACAGCAAGCTACAATGCACAAGGCCAGAAGTGTGTTCTGACACACTTTCATCAGAACTGGTAATAATGGTCGTTTTTTGATGTGACCCCAAGGCAAACATTTCAAAAAGGTTAGCATAACATGGTCTGCGAATCAATAAATAGTTTGCGGTAACTGTTAGTTTTAACGTCAGTTAATGTTATGGAAGGGCTTAAGCTGTTATGGAAAATAGTAATGTAACTACTCCCACCTTACCTTCCTCAGGTAAGTGTGTAAATAGAGATTTATTCAGAAGGTGTTATAATCTAAAATTTGTTTACATTTTTATTGACATCTGGTTAGCTCACGTTTTCTTAGCTTGTAATAGTCGATCAAAATGCTATTCCTTTTCCGTTGTAATCTGTTGTAAAAATGAATCTTATATAATTTGCATATCAGAAAAAATACATTATACATGTACAGTATAGTGAACATCATGCATGTATCTCTTAGATTTTCATTTATATTATTTAATTTAATTTTATTCTTGAAATCATATGTATCATATCATATTTATTATTAGACTGGTGTCACATACTCGCCTCTTCAGATGCGCTGTTGAGGTTTCTCAGTCACCCCCCCAGCAAATCTTGGGCCACCTACAGCATCAAGCGCTCCTCCTGTCGCCTCCACCTCAGCAGCACAACCCAGCAGTGGTACAGCAGCATCAAGCGCTCCTCCTGTCGCCTCCACCTCAGCAGCACAACCCAGCAGTGATGCAGCAGCATCAAGCGCTCCTCCTGTCGTCTCCACCTCAGCAGCACAACCCAGCAGTGATGCAGCAGCATCAAGCGCTCCTTCTGCTGCACCAATAGACCCTGCTGACTGGCCATCTCCTCTAACTGATCAGGTATGAACAGAGTTGGTTCACAGAGGTCCATTTCAAATTGAAAACAGCGTCACATTCCCTAAACAAAAGGACGGACGAAGGTGTCAACCTGAGTATTTTAACAGACTCTTGGTCAATGGAAAAACAGTCAGAAGAAGCTGGTTTATGTACTCTGTAAAAGATGACAGCTTGCACTGCTTCTGCTGCAAAGTCTTTTCCAAGAGATATTCTAAACTCAATAGGGAAGGACTAAAGGACTGGAAAAATGCAAGTTACTTGCTCAAGGTCCATGAAGATAGCCAGGAGCATAATTCTCACATGGCAACATGGAAGGACTTGGAAGTCCGTTTTGCAAAAGAGCTCATAATAGACAAACAAGAGATGGCACTCGCTGAGGCTGAGAGAAAAATGTGGTGTGACGTTCTACATCGATTGGTGGCAATAATTCAGTCCTTAGCTGAAAGAAACATGGTTTTTAGGGGGTCCACAGACACATTAAATGAACCAGACAATGGAAATTTTCTGAAAGAGGTGGAGCTTATGGCCAAATTTGATCCAGTGATGAAGCAGCATGTCAGTAGGGTGGAAAGTGGAGCTGGCAGTCACGTACATTATCTGGGCAAAACAATCCAAAATAAACTGATAGATTCCATCAATTCTAAAATAATAGACAAAGACATTGTGAAAGAGATCAAAACATCGAAGTATTTCTCCATCATTTTAGATTGCACCCCTGATTTGAGTCAGAAGGAACAGCTCTCTGTCATAGTCAGGGTAGTGTCACAAGAAGACATACCTCAAGTTAAAGAGCATTTCTTGGGCTTTCTTTTTGCAATGGAGTCAACAGGAGAAAATTTACCCCAACATGTGGGTTGCTTTGAGAATCTCTGCCACTCTTCCTGTTACAGTGGCTGCTGCTGAAAGAAGCTTCTCTAAGCTCGAACTGATTAAAACTTACTTGAGATCTACTATGATGCAGAATGTCTCAGTGGACTTGCCATCGTAAGCATAAGCCATGTGGTCTCAAATCAGTTGTCATATGATGATGTTGTAGATGACTTTGCTCCAAGAAAGACCAGCAGAGTAAAGCTGTAGCAGGTGATGTGAGGTGGAGGAGGTGGTGGTGTAGACGATCAGACAGTCATTAAAGTTAATTCAGTGTCAAAAAGCACCACTAGATCTTTGTAAGAACCCCCTTTTTCGCCCTTTTATTTAAATCCTTGTCATTTTTGTCAATACTTGTTTCTTTCATATCTTATTTTGTGCAGTGCCTTATATTGTATTTATAATTTATTTGATGTCTTGTGTAAGTGTATTACTTGTTTACACTTTTTATTTTGTGGGTATTTAAATCTTATACTTTATGTAAGCTATTTATAATGTATTTCATATATTCATTTCATATTTTTTTGTATTTCTTTCTAATTCGTTCTAAGTATTTTTATTGGGCAATTAATTGCTATCTTTAAATAAAAGAACGTCCAAGATCAAGCTATTCAGTTTCTTGTGAGTATGTACACCAGCAGTGGAATTTATTGCAATGCAAGGGAGGCGCCACCTAAAAACTTGCCTAGGGCGCCAAATTGGTAAGGGGCCGGGCCTGTTTGCTACAGTAGATGTCCCTTGGGAGCGGAGAACGTCTTTTGTGGTAGTAACCACTTATGAATGGTAAAGCCCACCCAGACCTGAAACTCCACTGATGCGTTGACTCAGTCGTCCAGCTATCACAATGAGGCCCATGTCAAAGCTGCCCAGATTCTTACACTTTCCCTGCTATCAACTCACCAATTTTGAGGACAAATTGTTCACTCCCCCCACAATGGCAGCTGCCATTAATGCCATCAATGTT
The DNA here is from genome assembly GCA_037951165.1 of Lophius americanus. Taxonomy (NCBI): domain Eukaryota; kingdom Metazoa; phylum Chordata; class Actinopteri; order Lophiiformes; family Lophiidae; genus Lophius; species Lophius americanus. The sequence goes on along the minus strand of JBBDHG010000090.1, from coordinate 107,268 downwards.
ATACTGACCTCACACGTCAGTGGTTATCATGGTATGGCTGATCAGTCAGAGCGCAATGTCAAGATATTATGTAAACATTATAATAGATTCAAAGCACTGTGCTCAGACCCAAGCACTGGAGCTCCCAGAGAGCAGCGAGGGACAGTTCCACATGTAGTGATGCATTCATTCCTACTGATGACATGATGGCTGCATTGAATCCCCCCACGGTGCCCATATTTGTGAGAGCTGCTGGAGGAAAGCGCCGCTGCTGCTGCTGCTGCTGCTGCTGATGATGATGATGATGAGAAGGGCTTACACAGCGTATGAATATTTGACGGATGCTGGGTGGTGACTTTGGAGACACATTTGCCCACGGCGTTCCTATTGGTTTGTCGGTGATGTGATGACACGGAGGAGTTGGGTTCAACACTTTATAAAGCTTCTCCGTCCGCGGCGCGGCGCTCTTATAAAGCTGACTGTCGCTGAAACTTTAACCCACGCATTGGAAGGCACCGAGAAAATCTCGACATCAGCGTCCATCATGAGTGAGGTAGGACTATTTCTTCTCTTAAAACAAACAAAAAAAAACACAATTACGCACCATCCGCACCCCGTTGAGCCGATGGAAACGGCGTTGCTGAGAGATGTAACAGCCAGGGACGCCGCGTGGATTCTTCTTAGCTGATTAAATCCTTATTCTGTCATGTACTGTTGCAGCGTGGATGTGATCTATGATAGTGTGATTCTGTGCAGCCGCTCAAAGTGCGCCGAGCGTGAGTGAAGGGAGCGCAGGGCGCATCGCCGCACAGACACCAGCATTCATTTGATCACTACAGCTGCTTTTAAACTGCTCCTGTTTAGATTTCAGTTAAAGTGCCTGGTTTAACACAAACTATGAGGCGCATAGCGAACGTTTTTACTTTTGACAACCCTGATGATAAGAGGACAAATAGCTCATTCCAAGGGATACAGTGAGCATCCAGGTGGTATTATAGGAGGCTGCATTGTGTCAGTACATGTGAAAAACAGGTGATTAATACTTATATCACCGTTGTTTTATTCCTCTGTGCATAAGATAATAATTTTAGTACAGCTTTGTTACAGTTTGCACTGATAACATGCTTTTTCTTCCAAGCAGTCACAGATATTCCAGCTTCGTTCGTGTAAATGGAGGATATTATTAGGTCTCTTCATGCAGGTTTTTTTTTTTAAACAGACATTTATTTCTGCTCGTGCTAATGAAAAGTTGTTCTATCATCCACCATTCAATGCACATATTGTATTATATAAAATATATAACAATGCAGCCTTGACACGGGTCCAAAGTGGGTCATGTTGCTGCTTTAATGACACACTGACTTCATTTTTTTTTGCTTGACGGTTGAGTGAAACCGTCAGTCTCATCTACATCCAACTGACACCAGGCTGTCAGTGTTTTAAATAGTTGCACCCATCATCAGATTGTGGATCATAAAGAATGATGAGTAAAGACCTCTGAGAGGCAAGCAGCTGCGATGTGGAAGTCGGAAATTACAATCAAGCACACATTAAATTTGAACCAAGAATGTTATGGCATTATTAAAAAAATAAATGCAAATATATGCTTAAATATTTATTTTTATTTGAAAAAACATGCTATAGTAGAGCTTGTACTGGTCACCGGTTGTTTCTACACCAGAAAAAAACTGTAGCAAGATTATTCTTGAATTGCCTCGCAGTTATGCTGATCAAATGTGTTTTTTTTCACTAATGGAAGATGTAATTTATGCTGCATTCTGCTCCTCATTAGCACAGCAGGAGAGAAGAGCGGCAGCGGAAGCAGGTTTATGTTGCAAACAAACTTGTTTTTACACATTTCATGTTGATTTGCTACTAAAAGGTGTACGTATAATACCTGCAGTGTGTGTAAAGACATTTCTGCTCATTACAGTGGCTCCTGTCAGTGGGTTGGATTTATAAGGAACCAAGTGAACATTTGAAACAGGACAAATGATTTAACATGAGGCCATTGAGTCAGAGCAGCACAAAAACCGCAAAACTTTTTAGGTGTTTCCATTCCGCAGAATGAAGTAGCTACCAAAGTGATCTAAGGAAGGACCACTTTTGGGCAAGTGACAGGAACATCGGCACGCATAGTTTATTTGATGAAGGTGAGGGGTGAAGTCTTGCTGCCACTGCATCACAAATTGTTTAAAAACTTAATGCTGGTTCTGACAGGAAGGTGTCACAACACACAGCGCATCACAAAGCTGTTTTCGCAGCAGAAAAGTGACCTACACTTAATGAGACAGCAGGTGGTTTAATTTCACGTTGGTTTATGTACAGCATGCATTAAGGATACATTTTAAATACTGGAGAGATGTTAAAAGTAATTTGGGTACAAGGCCACCATAATCTTCCTCAAAAACTGGCCCTTAAAACAAATGAACCAAACAGTTCAAACAATACGACACCAGTTTTGAGGTTAAAAGAGTTTCTCAATCTGTCGTCATCTCAGACGGACCAGCGGCAGTCACAGACTGTGCTTCCCTGCTGCCGTTTATTGCAAATCATTTACCAGCCCCTTCAATAAAAGATGAATTCAGCGTGCACCGTCAACACGAGCAGCTTTTAAATAATTAAAACTCTCTCCGGCAGCAAAATCACCTGAGCCGTTTGTTTGGTGATGATGTGCTAAGTAAAGAGAAGCTGCCAAGTCCTGTTGATTAAAGCCGGTGTAATTTCATGGAGCACATTGCCTCGGTGCGACTGCATGGATTAGGAGGAGGAGAAGTATGCTGTTGAGAGGATGTGAAATTATTTTCCTGCTGAGTTGATGTGTTTTCTCAAGTTCAGAGTGGATTTATTCTCAACGTATTCAGTCTGCAAACTTGTCTTGATGCCAGTATCTGAAGCGTAGCGGCTCAGCATGTTCTGGACGGATGAGCCTTGCAGGGGTCAGCGTTGCAGACTCTGTGCCTCATTCTCTCCACCTCCTTCTTTCACATCCTTATCGACACGTACCTGCACAGAACACGGACAGCAAACTCAGTTAATACTGAAACACACTTTTATTAAGCAAATTATTACCTTTTTCATCATTCTCTTTCTGTCTTGTGGAAAAATCTGCATCCGAAAGGCTTTGAAAATCCCCTGGAACAATCAAAATCCCTAAAGCCTTTTGCTTTCGTCAGTGTGTTCACGCTCAAGCAGGACTGAACGACACAAGTCGAGTCTGATCAATGGTGAGTTGCTCCAGATGGCGGAAAACGGCTGAGTCAGACTCTTTAATTCATTTTATGTTGCGCTCAGAGCAAAGTTTAAGCTGCGCGTACTCTATTACTAAACATAACATGGGAATATGTAACTTTCTGAAGTCTGTACAATCCCACATCTTCAAGGGTCTTTTTTTTCTCACATATTTCACATGTTTCTCATTGTTTGAGATTACAGAGCAACATTCTGATTATAAAAAATGTGAAGCAGACTGTGAAATCTCACAGTTCAATTAAATGCTTCCATTATGCTTTAAAATATATATATTTATATATATTTTGAGACATACTATTGCTTATTTAAAGCGACTAGGATATCATATATATGCAGATATATACATATTATAATGGTGATGAAGGGTTTGGGAAGCTGTAGCTCAGAAAGTAGTGTGGTCATCCCCCAATTAGGGAAGATGGTTTGATCACAACCCAATCAGTCTACATGCTGTGGGGCTCTAGAGGAAGACTCATCACTTCAATTACCCCAGGAGCTTTACAGGGCTGATGGGTCAATTGCATGGAATATATGTCACTATAGGTGGATTTACATGGGACACTTTTGTCCTTTCTGAATTAAACCTTTCCGAATTGCAATGTCTGTCGCCTGTTTACGTGACCTGTGATCTTTTCCGACCCGGTGTTTACATGCATCAACTCACCTAATCGGAAACGCTTTCAAACATGCGCAGATGATCCACATTCCCGTTCATCAGGTAACGATAATGCTTCAGTGAGTTCAGTGCCGACCGCCAACAAGTGCACAGAAGAAGAATACAACAAAGAGGGCATGCGCGGAAGTGACTTTTAGCCCATCTAACCCTCCCAAATATATTAAAGTCTTTCAATGTTGCAATGAATAAATCACTCTCCGATGTAGACCCGTACTTTTTTCAAGTCGCCATATTTAAAATGCGTTGCAGCGCTGAAAAAACCCAGCGGACCATTACGTCACGACGCTGGGCATGTGCAGATACAACTCAAACAGAGAGCTTTCCGATGCAGCGACTGGCAATCGGAAAGGCTTTCCGAAAGGATTTAGACTACCTCCTTGCAAAGGAATGAAATCTAATTCGGAAAGGTTTTTTACATTCGGAAAGGGGTGTGTACATGCAGCATTATCTTTCCGATTAGATGATACGCTATTTATACCTTGCGAAATTCGGGAGTCCAGTAGCATCTGATAAAGATTCACATTCTATTTAAAAACTTTCATGTTTGGTAATAGTGCAAAGTCACAGTAATTTGCAGATTCAACAATACAACACAATATTGTTAAATCTAGTATATGCCATTATAATGTCACTGGGGCACTGCAGGGGGTGTGTGAGGTAAATGAAATAATAAATATATTTTTTATTTAGTATCCATATTAGACAAACACAATCACATTCACAGATGGAAATACAAAGAAAAATATTGTACGATGGCTAGAAATTGGTTTGCCATGAATTTAGTAATGGCTTGTAAACATTTTTAATAGCATGTAACTGTTAATAAAAAATAGCTAATTAATAAATCAGACACTGATGGGACACTGATCTTATATGTGTCTTGTCCGAGGCATGTTTTTTCCTACCAAAATTATTTTGCAGTCACTTGGCTGAGTTGAAATAGGTTTAGGAACCAGTGGTCACGGAGCTTTGCATTGAAAAGTCAGAGCATACCTCGACCTAACAATGTTTTTCAAGGAATATTTCCACACTCCTATTTTCATGCAGTCTCTGATGCATAAAAATGGTAAAAAGTCTCACAGGACAGCAGCCAGCCATTGGTTTCAGCAGATTCCTATAAGCCTGAATTCCACCGCCCGTGTTAGATCAGCTCTGTCCGTGTTGGTGGGTGCAGTAAGGAGCAGCACTCAGGTCAGATTTTGAACATTATGATTTTCTTTGATCTCGATGATCTGACTTTGCCGCCTCCCATTCATTAATGAGTGGCTGTAACTTAATTCACCTGCACAGATGTGGTGGAGGTTATTACCATCACTATAATAAAATGATTCTATGATTGTGTAAGTGCATTTGAGAGAATACTTTTCCTCCCACCATTCATTTTTATGACCAACCTCATTTTAAACAATATGCCCACCTGGGACAGAAATTCTATTAATGGAATGCTAATATGGAGCGGCTGAAACTCCGGAGGTGGAGCGGCCGTCCGCCTATATAAAGATTTGGCCCCTAGAGTCTACATATCGAGGTTTTGTTGAGCAAGATGCTGAACCGCAATTTGCCCCTGATGGCTCTACCATTGGTGTATGAATGATGTCATGAATGGTTGGCGGTGCCTTGCATGGTAGCCTCCGTCAGCACTGTATGAATTTTTGTTTGTGTGAATGGATGAGTGCTGGCTCATGTTTTAAAAACTTTTTGATTGGTCAAGCACACGAAAAAAGGTGATATATAAGTACATTCCATATACCAAGCTTGATTAGAAATTAGCATTAACTTGATAAGCTGTTACGGAGAATGAATGAATGAATGCCATAATACGGCATACATTCATGAAAGGGTTTTCAATTATTAAAACATGTGACTACAGTACAAATATGTTCGCAGCCATATCTTTTTTTTGTCGGACTAAGCACCAGTAATGAGGTAGGCCACACACTGATGCAGATACATTTGCTGAATGCTGAATGTAGCAGCAGATGCTTCTACCAATGTGGGTTTGTCTTTAGTGCCAAAAAAGATGAAACTGCAGGCATCATTTATCTACTTTATTATGAACTAAAGCAGATGGTGTGAGATTTCCAGCTCTCTTCTTATGACAAAATCAGCCTCTGTAGCAGGCCAAGCACACCATTAAAAACTAGGCCTATGCTGTTGTCCCCGACAGCAAGGATGTATCCCCCTTAAAGCCTCCAATTCTTTGCATTGTATAAGTGATACCCATGATTGAACTCCTCAAATTAAATGTGAATTTGTCTATGAAAAACAGTGTTTTACCGGAAAAGCTCCCCCTTGTTACAAACATATGAGCTATTGGAGTATCTAAATATGGAGGTATCCTCAAGTCGATTTATACGCAGCATTGTTGGACTAAACTGGACCAACAATTAAGAAGTTACAGCAAATTATTTTGAAGATTAAGCTGCCCTTAGAGTCGAAATATATGATTGACCTCTCCAAAAATCAATCCAGTTCTTGGAAATCCTGTGATATCATTTGCTCTGCAAACATCCATTTACCTACTCTGTTGACAAAAAATTAACATATATTGCCATGAAGTGCGATCAGTTTGTGTTTGTAGCAGATCAATTTTATGAGCACACAAGTCTGGTATTGGCACAATACTGGACTAGGCATTAGTGCATATCTAAATTATTCTCTGTTTCACGCTACTATGAATTATTCCTTCCTTACTTTGTGTGTAAGGATGTTGAGTATGGCTCTACTCAACATCCCATACAGATGAAACTTGAATTTGACAACTAGCTGTTTTAAACAGAGGTTCTCTAAGCAATTAGAACAAATAACACAGACTAGAACTCATACAATGACGACATCATGTCAACATTGGAAAAACCAGGCTACTAGCTTTAGGATCCAAATACCTTTACTATTGTTGTGCACTGCTCCATCTTGTTAGTGGAGAGGAAACGTTGGGTGTAACCATCCTCATTTTTCATTTGGGATCATTATGTGGGGTAATCCGGGAAGAGCAGTTTTTGGCCTATGTTTTGTTCTTCTCCAAACTTTCATTTCAATTTTGATCATTTGATCTTCTTCCTAATTAGTTGTCCTTGAAATGCTTACAAAAGAGGATAGAAATCACTTATCCTTTGCCAAAAGAAAAGTTCTTCCTATCCCCAAAGATCGTATCCCGACAAAATGAACAGCTCCGTCCACTGGTTCAAATATTTAGCAGCTTTAGAGTATGTTCTACTGGATTAAGGGGCGTTTGTGGATTTCCTACATCTGCTGTGTAGCACTTCTTGTTTCAGTGTCCAACAGGCAGACGGACCACGTTTGGAGAGATTGCTCTTCATTCTAATGGTACACAAGGCTAAATTGACAAGGCTACAATACACTGTTTTGGGACTCCCTTACTGTTGGTCTGATGTAATCTATTCAATCAGGGGGATTGCTTGTACAACACAGGTGATTTTTTTTACAAGCAATCAGTGTTATCCTGATAGCAAGGGATATACCCTTGCTATCATGAACAACAGTTTAGGACTAGTTATTTTTTGAGATTGGAAGCAAGCTTCGCAGTGCCTGTGCATTGTGTTATGTTCTAACCTTAACTTATTTGTCTTTAGTACAACAATCGGACTTAAACCGTTTGAGTGGTAACAAACTCAAATCTATTGTTTCCAAAATAATAAAAAAAAAATCACATATCAGAAAACTATTTGTGATTTCATTATCTACATGTGAATTCGTATGAGATTGAACGTAATCTAAAAACACTCCATCAACTACCAGAATATTTATCAACAGCAGAGAAGATATGAGGATAAATATACTCAGTGTCACAAATTCCTTGGATCAGTGGTGAACACGGTGGGAGGTTAAGTGACTGAGATGAAAACAGATTTTGTAATGCATTCATGTCTGACTCTTATGCGCTCATGAATTTACCAGCTGTGTATACTGGGTTGATTGGCCTCGCTTCCCCAGCCTGATGGATTGTGACGTAAATTGAATAAATAAAATAAATTGACATCTTTATTAAGCCCGTTGTTTTGGTGAAGTGCTTTGGAATGTGTTTACCAAGCCCACTTTGTTCGGTGGCTGCTGGATGAGTCGCTGTGCAATAATTCTACAGGTATGAAATGTAAATGGACTGAAAACCTGTGTATACAACCAAACATCGCAGGATATTGTTCAACATCGAGAGTCAGATTGTGACACAACAGCTTTGGATGGAAAAGAATAGTTTTACAACCAATAGAGGTGCTAATGTTTGATAGTAAACATCATAGTCATCGGCGTGTGCTGTCACACTTTTCACACATTTCAGCAATAATGCTCTCTGCTTGTGCGGGTGTGTGTGTGTTTAAGTCTACACCTATTGAGTTAAGTGGGTGGGGAATGGCTGAATTAGCAGAGCGACATTACTGCTGCACGCTGCAAATTTACTTCCCACAAAATCATTATAGCGCCACGCTCCACAGATCTGGAGCGGAGAATAACACTTCAGGGACTGCAGGGGTCAGCAGACCAATCTACTATTAAAGGAGGTTACAGAAGCCGATTTCTTACTTCAGGGTCCCAGGTTATATTTAGAGGCAAATGGAATAACCTTGGCAGTGGCTCAAGTGTGTGTAACAGATATAATCTCCTCTAACCTCTTTATCAATCTAGTGAATCTTTCATCTATGTAATCAATTACGGATGGATTTAGATTATGCCGACAATCAGTCATTACATTATAATTACTGACAGGTGATGTCAGAATAAGATTCATTATTACTATTACTCATTACAATAACTGCATTAGGCTCGAAGCTAATTTGTTGAAGAGGGTCAAATTGGGAAGGCTAATCGACCGGCTCCGAGCATCTCCAAAACTGTAAGTGTTTGGTTTTCCTGGTCTGCAGTAGCTATAATAATAATAATAATAATAATAATAATAATAATAATAATAATAATAATAATACATTTAATTTATAATGCACTTTACATTTGGATCAAATCTCAAAGTGCTAAAGTGCTAGCTAGTACCTATCAACGTGGTATAAGGAAGGATGACGGGTGGACTGGTTATCGGGTCATGGTTGCCGAACGCACACTGATTGCCGAAAAGCTAATGCTGGTTTTGATAGAATTATGTAGTGGTAAATGATTAACATACACAAGCTTAGGCCGGTGGTTTGGGTATCTTATGGCTGACATGGCTTGTAGACCGACACCGGTATGATTTCTCCTATGAATTTTCATTTATCATTTTCAGATGCTTTTCTATTTTGTTTTGCAGTACCTACTAAAACTATTGAAGACAAAAAGCCGTTAAATGTTGGAATAGAAAGGGAGCTTGGAATTTTTCCACCTTTTTGGACATTGCAAGAAAGGACTTTCTCTCCGTTTTGGGTTACCCTGAAATTTGATGTAAGAGTGGGTGGTGTCCCAAATTACCATTGAATCGAGAGCTACTCAAAAAGCTATAAGAAATTTGTATAACTTTGGTACAGGATTAGTACAAATGCTTAAATATTGAGAAGAGTCCCTCCGGTGGAACAGAAAATGCTGACTCTTCAGGAAGAGGAAGAGTTGAATATTCCAACCAGAATCTCTTGATGTATAATTTCATGGTGAGGTCCTCAAATAATTGCTGTTTTCCTTGTTTTTCCCAAGATTTTTTTGACAAGCACATATCTGCGTCAGTCTTGAGGATGTGAGGGTTGCCATATTTTATCCGGAACGTTCGGGTTTATTACAGAATCATTATCGCTGCATCTGCCGCCACTGCCACAGATTATTCGTGCTAACGCAAAAACTCAAAAACTATTTCATCGAACATTTACACTTTTTTAAAAGTCATAGACTTGAGCAGGAGCAAGAACTGGATTGATTTTGGAAAATGTCGATTGTGTTTTCCGACACAAGGGGGAGTTTCATCTCCAAATGTCCATAATCGACCATCATTTTTCAACCGTTGGTCTGATTTAGTCCAAATTTGGTGCGTAGGAATCGATCGAGGATATCTATCATGTACATATCATATTTTACTATAAAAGTTCTTATTTCACTCACTAGAGCGGGTTCTAAAAACACTGTTGTGCTGACATAACTTCACATTGATTTGAGGAGTTCAGTCAGGGGGATTGCTTGTACAAAAACAGAATTGGGGACTTTTCAGGTATAGACCATTTCTGTCGGGGACGGCTTGTAAGCCCAGTTCATCATTATCTTCAGATTAGTGCTGGGCAATGAGTCTTAAAAAGATCGCAAACTCGATTCAGACATATATGAAATGTAATTTTCTGAAGTATTTCGAAGTGAACTATATAGCGCCTTTACATTTCTCCCGTCAGCCAATGAAAATGCGGTGTTAAATCATGTGACAAGGAGATGCAGAAATGAGAACGCAAGAACCTCGCTGACACAGGTGAGAACGAGGTGAATTAAATCAACTGCACTGAGCTTCTGCTGGTGAGGTAAGGAAGTTGTTTTAGTTCAGAGAAGAAGATACAAGTGAACATCGCGCATTTCATGCAATATTTAAGTCATCACCGGTTCTTTGGCCAGTCTGTCTGCTTGATGAGAAGATAGAGAAATTCCTCTCAACAAGAAAACAGAGTTTGAAAAAGCTATTGCGTGCAGGAAAAATGTAATATATTGTAAGTATGTTATCGCAACACACATTACATCTTACTAGAATTGTGTTGTGTCTTGCATATTACGATAATATTGTATTGTGGAGCTGCTGGCAGTTCTTTTTTTTTGGATAGTTCCCTTCACCAGTACATTTCCTGAAAGTCAGCGTTGTTGTATCTAATGCACCACTGTGCTGAACTGGTTTAGGTGATGGTATCCTGGACGGTTCTTATTGTGGACTAAACAAAGCCTACTGTGCTCATTTTCAAAGAAACTCAAGTGCCAAAGAGAAAAAAAAAGTTTTTTTAGCAGCAGGCACTGAGGTGAAACCGGATTTCATGAGCTGACAGTGAACATTTGTTACTGATCAACATTAGTTTGGGACTGAACTGTTCCCTGAATGCACCGCAGATCCATATGCTGCTGCGTATACTCCAGGATATTACTACTGATATGAAAGCTCCGCCGTAAAAATGAAGACATGCACAGGGAAATAAATATAATCAGTACAAACTGTTACCTTCCTTAAAAATTCTGCAGGAAGTCTCATCTCCTGCAGGTTTTCTTTTAATCAATGTGGTTCCCTTTAAGCAACGCTTAACTGCAGCTTTTGAGGAATTTTGTAAGACAGTTTATACAAAATTTAAAAAAAGTTAATCGCTTGATTTACTTTATCACTTTATCGCTTGAGTTTGCCTGTGATTTTCTTTGCTCGGGGTTCGGATTAAGTGTCTAAAGCTATTTCTGCTTTGACTGGAGGACCAACGTATTTGTCTTCCCTTGAAGAACAGAAACAAGAAGAGACGGTTTGGCCTCAGTTCTTTCTGCATGAATTATCTGTGACCTACTTCTCCTTTTTTAAATTCTTAATGGCTATTGAGTATGGCAGGAAATTCTTGGACCCTGCAAGCTGTCAGGTCTTAAAATAACCCCAGAAACAAATGAATGAGTGACAGTATAGATGTATATCTCTCAAATTTGCTCACTCTCATTGGAGCTGCACAATTAAGGCTACATTTATCATCCAGATTATTTTTTTTTACCAATTCTTTTATTTCTTACTCATTGATTTTGGTGAAAAAATATATTTTAATTCCCACTTTACATTTCTTTTGTTGTGCTAAATTCATGCCAATGTACAACATTTATTGGAAACATATTTTTGGCCAAATGGAATGCAATTGTATCTTTGATTTCAGAATGTCTTTGAGAGCGGAATGGATGGACAGGCTCATTCTTATGGCTCGCTGAGTTCATCATAGATGAATCACCTATTCAGTGTTTTCTTGTTCTTCACATGATCCTCTGAGGCGTAGACACAACCATACAGCAATCTTTGCGTTTGATTTGTTCTCGGTTAGAGTCAATCAACCAAATTCCAATTATATTCAAACAGCAGATGACGATCTGCTGCGGGGGACAAGCTCATCACCCTCTGCTCCTACAGACGTTTAATTGTTGTTTCTACCACCCGCTATCTGTCGTGTATTAGGAACAATTTTTGAAAATGACCATTAAGGGCAACCAGGAAATGTTTTGATTTGCAGTATGGGAGCAGTTGAGACTGGTAAGGCCGTCGTATAGGGAGTGCCTATACGACATCAATATTACTCGATTGTGGAATGAGCTTCTCTGTAAATATTTAGTCTTAAGAAACATTGTATGTGGAGTATCGGATCTGCTAGGGTCCAAAGTATGACTTGTGCCTGATACACCAAATTAAAACAACATCAAATACCTGGCTATCTGCTCTCCTTTTGCTCAGAGGAATGTTAAGTATTCACCATCTGTTGGGACGCGTAAACAGAGGAAAGATTCCTCATTCCAAATAATTAGGGCCTTAATTGGAACACCTTACCCTTTACAGTTAAATTACAAAGCTACTCTCCTGCTGCTTGGCCTAAAAAAAGCATACTGGAGCGATATCTAGGTCACATGGTTACGCAGCGGGTGCTCTCTGTGTCAAGTGGACCACCCTCGCAGCTGATGGGCATTTGGCAATGGATCCGTCCAGCAGAGACAACCGCCAACAAGGCCTGCCTCCAGACAAGTCTCTCTGGGCTTAGCCCCAGTGTCCAAAATGGTCAGCGTTGCTGAGCTAGATGAAGTGGATGAAGCTCAAACATCAATCATCGCGTTATGACAGCCGAGCTTATGAATCTGTTATTGCAGACTAACAAACTAAAAAAATTTTTTGGGGATCATCATGTCACCTTTAGTCTCAGAAGGGTCATCAGCCACCACCGTCAGCAGGTAGTCGAAGTTAAATTTGATGGCCCTTATGCTGCTTTCTCTTTAACTGTTAACTGAGTCATTGACACTAGCACTTTTCCCATGATACTCATTGCTAAAAACAGCAGTTAATAATGTTGCGGTGCTTCTCAAGACCACTTGATTAAGCAAATATATGAGTTTAGTTTGTGTCTGTAACCATTTGTTCGGGTCTGAATATTGAGAATCTCAGTATATAGAAGCTTTAGATTTAAAGTATTTAACTTATTCACATATTTTCTTTTTTTAATGCAGAGAGATGCAAGCCTTCTCACCTCATTTGTAGACATTCTATATAACGATTTAAGTGGAAAAACAAATTCTCCCCCTCACTATATGATTACATCAGTTACAAAGATAAGTAGTTAAACCCACTCCACAGCTTCTCCAGATCAGCTGGCTGATTGAACCAAAGCCCCGGTGGAGGAAGGGAGGTCCCTTAACTATTTAATGGCTGACCGGTTAGTTTGTTTCTCCTTTCATTACTCCAACACACGCTGTTCTATCCCAAAGTAAAAGAATCAGGAGATTGACGACACTCAAACTAATGAGAGAAACCCTTAAAAATTAAATTTAGCTTATTTCAAGGCTCATTAAGTTGCGCAACAGATGGGAGTTTGAAAGAATAATTTGAAAAAGATCTGTAATGTGTGTCTTCCTTCTATTTCCCTTTCTTTCTTTTCCTAATTTCTTTTCTCACTTGTAATTCCTGTAATTGAAACATTTTAACGGAGTAACTGACTTCATTTTCAAATCATTTTCATTTTCATTCTAGAGCTCATTTTTGTTATGTTGATGTCGGGTTTTTTCTGTAGGCTTGAGGGATTGCTTCTTCTTGCATCTGAGCCAATAGTCTTATTGCTGCATTGCAAATATACATCCAAATTTTTTTTAATTTTGATAAAGAAAGACATAAGTTAGTGCGACAGTATGAGCAACACAGTTAACAACAAAACAAGAGTCTATGTGTGAAAGGGAGATCACCTTCAACGTCGGAGCCCACCGACTGTTCTCTTCCGGGAGTTTCACCCCAGGAGCCTTGGCTATCCCCGAGGAAATTTTTAGTATGCAGCTGAGACTTTGTGAGTGCGGTTTGCCAAGCAGTACATGCAAAGGTCACAGCAGCGGCAGTCACATTCAAACAGCTGATCTTTATGACAAGCAATTCAGCATAGTGTTCCCTCCCTCCATTGATTTGTCTTACCTGCCCCCCAGGGCTCCACCGACAGGAGGAAACCATCTCTACATTTGCAGATTGAAAGAGATACATACCTTTGTCTAAATGTCATTCCCAAATCGAAACCCAGCATATGTAAAGAGGATGTCATGACCTGGCTCAGGAAACATGGCCAAGAAATGGGAGAGCTTAACTAAAGAGTGTACAACTTAAAAAAATAAAGGTATTTTTAGCCATCTGGATTATGTGAATCAGTTGTATCGGTCTCTTCTTGTCAGGTGAGGATTGATAACTGAAAATTGATGTAGTGGTGTAGTAGTCTGATGGGGAGAACGAGGAAGACTGCCTGCAAGAAACTAATCCCCTTGGCGGAAGAAAGAACACACAGTCGTTGTATTCTCTAAACCTGGGGACGTATATCATTGTTAGTCTTATAAGATCATTCAGTAAGAAAAATGAAACAAAAAGTGTGACATCCCCATTAAAAGGTATTCCTTTATGTCTCTGCCAGAAGTATAGGCAGATTTTGACCTAAGTCCAAGTTTCATAACTATATTGTTAGTTTTTGAAACATTCCTTATGTTGTAATCGCCGACAAAAACTGATGTCCGTCCCTTCAGAGGAAAAACAATCCAGGCAAAGTCACTAGATATCATGATAATTAACCACCTCTGAGCTACACAGCAACACTTAGAACCGATCTACTTCCTCCTGCCTTTCAAGGAGATGTTTACTGGCTGCCTAACAAAAGAAAGAATCGAAAAATTCATATATAAAAGTGATTATTGAGCCAGCCCCAGGTTTGGCAGTGTTTCAGTATTCCCTGCAGCCTGTACGACAGAATGGTTTATGTAACAGCCAATCGAGCTCATGCTGATGAGTGGTCTGTGTACACACACACACACACACACACACACACACACACACACACAACACACACACACACACACACACACACACACACACACACACACACACACACACACACACACGCTTACACACACACGCTTACACACACGCTTACACACACACACACACACACACACACACACACGCTTACATACACAAACACTCTAACAATAAGGCTGATTTGCGACTTGAAGGGTTGAGAGTTAGATTAGAGATTCAAAAGAGGAACACAGAAGCAGACTGGAGTCTTTCTGTACACACTCCCCGTCGGGTTGCATCCCTCATACACTGAATGTCATTGTCAGAGCAACAACAGCAGACTTACATACTACATGAGTGACACCAATATGTTGGCGCTGGAAACATGGCGACTCGTCTCTCGCCCTGCATGTATCCCCCTATGTCAAATTGTTGGATCAAACTATTGAAGTGTTAATATGCAACAGTCTAACAAAGATGTTCAGTCAACACAATGACTGGGATGTTAAAGCAAATGCCTCATACACACCCTCGTATTACCTTTGACTATGTTCTATTTATTACATTACACAAGCAGCCTGTTCACTTTTCATAAAGAAGGAACGCAGGTGGTAGCATAATCTGCCCACCATCACATCAAAAGCTCATTAATCGTGTGCAGTCTGATTGCAGCCACAGCAGGGTGTTCCTGTGGAGCCCATTGCTTTGATTGGTCCTCAGAGCACTACATCTTCCACTATCACGATCCACCCATTGAGTACAATACCCTATTTTTCTTCTCCTTTACTTAATATTTCCTCTTGAGCTTGTATAGTTTTTTTTTATCCCACTTCAGATAAAACCACTTCTGTGGGGTAAAGGCATCTGCGTTTCCATGGACACCGTTTGGACATGGATCTCCTGTAATGTGTCAGCCATAGAAGCTTGTAAAATAATTAAAAGGGGTGCACACTGCCGGGTCAAAGCGAGAAGGTACTGGGTTAAAATCCACCTCGGCCCTTTATTCTCCTCAGAGAGTAAAGGTGGTCACAGAGTGAAAGGAGGTGGATATTCTTAAGGATTCTCCCAGACACCCTCCTTCCACTGTCCCCTCTCCATCAACTGATGTGTACCTATTCAGGGATAAAAATATATTTACATGTCTTTGCAATGCAAAGTATATGCACATTAAATCTTATGTTAGTCTGCTTGACTCACCCAATGCCTGTCAGTGTGTGCCTTCTTCTTGTTAATGTGAGGCTGTGTGTACGTGTGTGTGTGTTTGTTTACCTCTTGAAGTTTCCTAATTGAAAGCCCAGAAAACAAATTCTGATGAAGCCACTGTGGAGTTTGCAGGCAGTACCGTTCTCTAACATATATGTGTGTGTGATTCGCCTAACACACAAGAAAAAAAGCACACATCAAAACAGTGTTTGTCAGTTTTGTGCTCCTCTGAAACCAATCATGATTAATGAGGAGCACAAAATGTGTCTCTCAGCTCCCCGTCTCCCCTGTCAACATGCAGTTACTGTTTTTTTAATCTGCTTGATTGGTTCTCGTTTTTATTTCTCCTTTGTGCGGTGACCCTCGGCGTGCTCGGGTATATCCTGATGCATCCGCAGGTGCACTGATTTCTCCATCAGTGTTGGCGTGCGTGTTTTCATGTGAGTGGAGTAATCTAATTCATAGAGCTGCTGTTATTGCAATTTACACTTGGCTCGCCCCCAGAGCCGCTCAACCGTTCAAACTCTTTCCAAGGCCCTCGGGAATGTTATGGGTTCTCTTCACCCCTGCACCGAGCGGAGCAGCGATAAACAAAATTATTTCATGCCACATTTTGTATTTAAGCCACGTGCTAACCTGCTCACCTCTGTAGATCACATTCTGCGGTATCGCCATGGTTATCATGGTCAAGACGTGCCTCCATCTACAGAGCTCTTAATGCTGTCACGGAGCGCTGATGTCATGTTATGACCTCATTACTCTAATTTTGTTGGTCCAAGTCCAGCTTTACAACCAAATTACAACATCAGATTGTTATATTATCGTTATTATTTTTACGTTTAGACTCACGTCAAGAACAACCTCAGAGCGACTGAGGTCTGTGGACCAGTAGCTTTATGTCTGCTTCTCTTCTCTCCCTGCCTGAATATGATGGTTGTGGTCACAGGCAGAGGTTTCCCATTGATAGTAAGTCACGTTTACCCACTTCTTTCTCACTACCTCTTATTGGAGGATGAATGCGTCGACCACCAGAGGGATGTAGACTGTGCATTTTTAAAATACTCTGTAGGCTGGGGTAATTGGATATTTTGCACACTTTGAAAAAGTGCCACGTTGGGGAAGATCCAACTCCTCTTGCCCAAACATCATAATACTAGAAAATGTTTTCAGCCTGATTTTTTCTGTATTTTCTAACATTCATAGATTAAATGGATGAACTGTTTATGTATTGAAGAAAATAATAAACACATTAACCCTTTAATGCTTTCACAAAAAAAAAAAAAAAAAAATCATGGAGAATTAGTTGCTTTACATATTTTTTTTCTTTCGGTATTTATTAATTCAATATATTAGACAATCTTAATTTGACACAAAATGAAATTCATTTTGCAAAGAATGTTTAAAAAATAATGTCTCAGACTAAATTAAATTATTTCATGATAGAATGTTATATTTCATAAAAATTGTCGATTTCAATTAAATTAGCTCAACCTTTTGGTAAAGCATGTTTTAGAAAATTACTTGACCCTTATTAGAGGGCTTTATTATTTACTTATCAAATAGTAGTTTCTCAATAGTCTTGGTTAATTCTTCCTCTTCAATGGCATCTTTAAGCTCTGGTGTACCCCAGGGTTCCATCACTGGCCCCTCATGTATTGTGTATACGAGCTGCCACTGGGCCATTTTTTAAACAGGTTCAGTCAGGTTGCACATCCTTCTAATAAGAAAAAGTGAATCAAAATATGCACAACCAAACAGCTGAGCAGGACATTAAAGGAAAAATTATTAATGGATTAATGTCATCAAGTGAGGCTTGATGAATTGAGACAGTAAACTATCATCAGTAGGAGCCTTTTTCTTCTGTGGTGCTCAAATGGTTCATAAGAATGGGAACATGAAGAAGATTGGTGGATAAGATACGTTTTGATGCCTTTGAATCCTCAATAGGCCTACAAGAATATTCCAGCGATGCAAAAGATACAACTACACCTGTTAGAATTTGCAGATGATCTCTGCACAAAATATAACATGTAGCATTTACAACAGTAATGCAAACCTATATGAACATTGAATCTCAGTGAGTAATTCAACCAGATGAGCTCCAGAGCAGTTATATTTAGCAGGGGATTCTTTTATACACCGGCGCCAACTGACAAAGTGCTTCTATTTAACTTGGTTGGGATTGGTTTTTTTCTTCGTATTTCTTTTAGCCTCATTGTTGAATTGTGAAGTACTAGCATATACTGCAGCACCAGTCCAGTCCCCGGTTCATTTTATGGCTATTACAAGGGGTGGATGGAGGGACTGAGCTTTCCTCTTTGGACTGGGATTAGTAGCAGGGAGATCAAAACTGTGCTCTTATCTGACTCTGATACAGGAGGGGAGGGTAAAAGACTTAGCGGTGTGACTGTAATATTAAACACCACAACCTAACACACTGTGTTCTCAGACGTCAAGTTTATGTCCTGACAAACAAATGAAAAGGAAGAACAGCTAGACTATTTCTGATGATCCTGACAGGTAAATGTAACCTGCAAGGCTGGTCGCATACATTTCTATTAAATATAATTCAGAAGCGTGTCAACACCCAGATCAAATGAGACATTTCCTCTCAAAATGCACGTGTTTTTGCTCTGAACTTACAAGAATGCTTCATAACCAACACCCCCACCACCATCACCCATCCTTCTCCGCAGCATCAAAGCACAGCACATGCTGTTTGAAATTCATTGAAAGCACTGGATTAATAATGCAGAACCAGAACAGAAACGAGGACACATAGAAATGACGCCTCCTTCCCTCCTCAGCTATTAAATGCATGGAAAGCCCTCTGACATGACCAAATGGGAAACCTTTGGATGAGTCAGTGAATAGCTGTGAAAAGGTTGCGGGGAAAGTAGCTGAAGCTAATTCCCCAGGAGGCAGAAACATCACGCTACCTAAATGAAACCATTTCCTTTATCTGTTTTGTTACCATGCCAACTCCCCAGTGCTTTCCCTCCAAGTTGTGCAAGAAGGAATGCAAATATCAGTGCTTATGAAATACATATTTTTTTTCTAGCACTTTTCCTTTACAGATTTTATAAAATGTCTGGTCAAACCTTGCTAGTAGCGTTATACACTGATCAGCCATAACATAAAAAATGCCTGCCTGATATTGTGTAGGTCCAGCTCAAAATGGCTCTGCAATGTGGTGAAGCCTTTCCATCGGAATCTGCGTTATCTTTTTCAGTAATTTGTGCTACAGTAGCTCTTCTGTAATATCAAACTACAGCGGCTGGCCCTCGTTCCCCACCCACATCTATGAGCCATGGTCACCCAGTTGTCATTCCGTGGACCAATTTCTAAGGTTCTACAAACAAGAAGCACCCAACAGAACCTTCAGTTCTGAAGATGCTGTGTGTCATCTAGGTATCGAATCTGGCCCTTTTCAAAAATCCTTAAATGAACCCATTTTTCATGCTTCCAACAAATCAGCTTCAAGAAGAAAAAAAAAAGGTCATTCACTGCCTAAAATGTCCCACCAGCTAACATGTGTAACTTGAAAGTCAAAGTAGTCTGATTTCTCAGTGGTTTAGAATGAAAAAGCCTGACGGGCTGATCCGTGTGTATAAAAAGCAAACATGAAAGACATCAATCATCTCTTCTGCAAAGTTTCAAGATGCGATAGGCTTATTGGTTATTTTGGTCACGTTCAGCCTCTCTTGGAAGTCTTACTGCTGCAATCCAAAGAGCCCCTCTCCCATCTATTTATTTATTTTTTCTTCAGACAAGAAAAGGCCGTCAGACAGTTCAGGCTGGTCATTACTCTTTCCATTGCCGCTGCTCGTATAAATACATCTTCACTGCAGCGGAAAGTATTGATTCTGTTCTCTTCTCCTTCAGGAAAAAAGTCTCCCACCCAGACACTGCATGTGACAACAAAAAAAGACAACCTGTCTGCCAGCAGGCAATAAACAGAAAATTGATGAGGAGACTGGTTCTGTAAATTGCTTCAATAATCTCATATCATAGTTGTTGTTTTTCTCGTATAAACATTACTGGTTCCAATTGCCAGTAATGTTTATATGCATTGTCCATGCACAATTAATTGTCATTGATTGTGCATGGACTCTCTTCCTCCTCCACCATAGTGTGTGGTTTCATAAGCACGGCAAATAAAAAATACTGTTCTTTTTTCATGAGCCAGCTCTGGCCAAGGGACATGAGACCCTTGGCCAAAGATAGCTAATTATGGATTAATCTGCATGGGCTGTTGGGAAAAAATGCATGTTTGCCATATCCTTTTAAGAATTATTTTGATAAGATGCATAATGCTGTCTAACAGAATGTACTGAAGATGTAAAGCTACCAACGAGGAGCTAAGCACAGGCTGCATGGTTAAAAGTGAACTCCTTCCAAATTGAAATACCGCCATTTTTGCTGTTCAGTCTGTGATTAAACCTTAATTAATGATCTTGATAAGTCTCAAATCTAATAGTACCAGATGGATTATGAAGGGTCTACAATTTAGAAATATTGATGATATAAGATTTTCAATAATCATATAATCAGAAATAAATGGCAATTCATGTTCAATTTATTTCTAACGTTATATTCTATCAGCAATATCACACACATTCTTGTAATATTTGTGATAATCTTTAAGTTGTTTTACCTTTGAATTTTAAAACATCAATTGCTTAAGTTAGCCCAATATATATATAGATTACTAAAATATATTCTTTGCAAGTAAATATTTTCTTTTTATTTGTACCATTTGCTTTTGAATGAAAAAACTATTTCACAATATAATCCATAGAACACAAGCCTCATGTTCTACTCACTTTGAAAATTTAAATAGTACCATTATGTAAAACTTATGTTAAAGTACTCTACAGACGTTTTACTAAGATACAAAAAAGTGTTTCACTGCAATGTATTACCAAGATGAAATGAAAGTGTAATTGTTTTTGAAGTTATAGGGACATTTAAATATAAATTAAAACATTCTATATCAATCTAACACCAATGGTGGTTCATATCCATCCATGTAGCTATGAAAGAAAAATGAGAAACCTTCATGAAACAATGGAGAAATAAAGTGATTGAAAGAGAGAAGATATTAGTTT
This sequence comes from Lophius americanus, assembly GCA_037951165.1. Classification (NCBI taxonomy): domain Eukaryota; kingdom Metazoa; phylum Chordata; class Actinopteri; order Lophiiformes; family Lophiidae; genus Lophius; species Lophius americanus. The sequence goes on along the minus strand of JBBDHG010000090.1, from coordinate 86,117 downwards.
ATTGACCTAAAGAAGGAGTTAAGCCGTGATCAGAAACTACCACTCCTGTTTCTGCCTGTGCCAAGAGATGCTAGCTCTAGCGGCTCTTAGCCGCCGAATCCCAACTGACTTAGCTAAGCTCAGGTTAAGCTAAGCAAGCTAGTACACAGAGCAACTCTGAAACAGAATGTGGACATTTTATTTTTATATATATATATATATAATACCCAGTTAGACCACTCACTTAAAGGGCCAGGCCCGGCTCATAACAATGAGTTGGAACACAATTATGTAATTATGTTTATGTTATAAATTCAAATGGTGCAGTATAGAATTGAGATTGTATATATATCTGAATCAAGACTGCAATCTATTTACAATGACTCACCCATCCCTACTGGTTAGTATCCGATTTTATCCGATGTCCATACCACTAATTATCAATTCAGTCTTTTCTCTGTATGGCCTCAATACAGTTAACCGACAGACAAATTACAATTACAATAGAAAATAGGACCAAACTCTTTTCTTGTTAACTGTTACTCAATTTAGATAATTAAACATATGACAAACAAAAAAGAAAAAGGAAATGAGCCATTAACACTATGTTTGGTGCAAAAAGCAATATTCAGACAGGACATTTTTCTAATTGTGCAGTGATGCACAATATTACACAAGTTTCAGACATAGTAAATCTATTACTTTCAAAACAGTCTTTGTTATTGTTTCCAGGCAGCTGCTTCGTTTCTAAATACTAAAAATGTATTTGAGGTGTTTTGTTGATCATTGCAATGAGTAGGTCTGTTGCAATTATTACATGATTATCTAATCATAATTAGTTGAGTAAAGCACCATTGTTTTCTCATAAGGACCTCTATTCATCTTTAGAAAACAACTGGATTGATATATTTCATTAATATATTCTCAAGTTTTTTCCATACCCATCCAGATGCTATTACAGAGGCTTTCAGTCGAAGCGCTAAATATAAATGTGACACAGCCAATTAATATCGTATTTTCCTCATGAGTTGTATTTGTATTTGTACAACACGATTGGGCTAATTAACAGAAGAAAATCAGAAAACTGAATGCAGTTACTCATGTAACAATTAATCTTCGGCTAAAATGTCATTATAACCCTAGCTAACATTAAACTAGTTGAAGGAACATTTTAAAATGTTATAACCCTATATCGTGTCGGTTGTATATTTCCGACACTTTGGACTTTTATCTCCAAAGATTTTGGGGCCGTGATTTTTCAACCGTCCAATTTAGTCAAAATTTGGTGCGTATGAATCGACTTGAGGAAATATTTCTTTTACGTATCGTATTAGCTACTAAGATTAATAGCTTATTTTTTTAAAATTGAAAACTGTCATCCGGACTTAAACTCATGTTTTATTTGAGGAGTGCAATCATAGAAATTGTTTGTACAATGCAGGGGAGTTGTGCCTTTTTCGAAGATAGACCCTTGCTGTCGGGGACGACAGCTTGGGCATTGTTACGTTTAAAAACCTGTTACAAAAACATCAAGACTGTGTTTAGCACATTCAACGTAATTGAATAAAATGGAATAAAATTTCAGTCAGTAAAAAAAACATAGATGTTGTTGGAATAACATGACTTCATTAGGTTAAACAAAACTAGATAGTTACATCTTTAACCGTGAAAACAAGAGAGTTCATCGCATTAATAGAAGAGTAATGTTTTTCGTTGTTAGATAATAATCTTAAGTACATTCGACCAAACTATGTTTGAAAAAATTCAATATAACTGTGTTTAATACATTCAACTTAAATGTGCTCGATAAATACAATCTATCTTTGTTAATTACATTCAACATAACTTTATTGTTTACCAATACATTTAGCGGGTTTGGTGAGATTCACTTCAAATCTGTTTTCTATGATTCTTTTCTCTTTATTTAACCCAGTTTTTTGGGGCCAGTCGACAAAATTAAGTTCAGTACATGTGATTTCTTATTTCTCAGAGTGAACAGATGGCCATTCGGAACAAAACAAAACAGCTCAGTTTGCTTTTGTTTCTTTTTAACATTGACAAATCACATTCCGTGTCAGAGAAAAATGAGGAAGAGAAACAACAGCCACTCTGTTGTTTCTCAGTGCCAATTTGCAGGTAATAAGAGGAAAGCAAGTGTGTGTGGAATACAGAGGTAGTTTGGTGTGGTAAGCAGACAGTGTCAGGATAATGGAAGTTGACATTTAGAGAAATGTTACTGCATTAGTATGCAAGAGTGTAATGACAGTGTTCTATCATCGAGCGTTGCTGTGTGTATAAGTTTAGAGTGCTGTATAGTACATGTGTCGGGGGGGGCGGGGGCTGGGGGGGGGGGCTGGGGGGGGGGGGTGAATTAAAATTAGATAGTGACTATGATTGTTTTCATGATACCAAAGTGAACTGACAGTATATAGATTAAAGTGAACTTTCTTCCACGTGAGAAATCTTCCCAATCTATTAACTTTTCTTTTCTTCTTTTCAACAAAACAGGGTGCTGAGCAAATAGGTTGGACTACTGCAATGCTGTTTTTTTACTAGTCTCCTCCAAATGTCTGTACAGAAACAGCAACTGATTCTAATTTAATTCTAAAATTCTAATGCTAGACTTTCGCTGCAAACCCTGAAAGGAGAGCACATATCTCCAGTTCCAGCTGAACTCGACTGGCTCCCCATTTCTTCTAGAATTGATTTTTATAGGCTTTCTTCTCACTTACAAAGCGCTTAATGGTAAAGCTCCTTCACACATGTCTGCCCTCAAAATCTTAAAAAGCCCTGAGGTCCTCCAACACCTGTCTGTTAGTCGCAGCTAAAGTACTCCGCAAACAAAACATTCTGCCTTCTATCTGTGGAACTTCCTGCTCTTGAATATCAAACAGCAAAGCTCTGTGGACAATTTAAAAATAGAGCTTTAAATATATTTTGTCCCGAACCTTTTAAGCTAACCTATTTCCGTCTTTTGTCTGCTCATTAAAATATATCTTCTTATTAATTTATATATATATATATATATATATATATATATATATATATATATATATATATATATATATATATATATATATATATATATATATATATATATATATATATATATATATGTATATATATATATATATATGTATATATATATATATATTGTTGTAAATTGAACATGATATTAAAAAACATACAGATGATGACTGATTGTCTGCAGAATAAAGTGTGCATACTTACAAAGGGAATTGGGTCATTTGTTTTGCCTCAAGTAATTTTCTGACCTCTGTAGTGTCAGAGTGCCAGGCTGTTCTCAACAGTGACACATTAGGCATAATTTCACTCCTGGTCATAATGTATGTTGTCTTCAGGGACTTTCTACTGTCATAGGACTCTGAGCCTGCAGGGTGTCCTCTGTCCGGCTCCAGTGGTCAGAAGAAGAGGACCCCACTGGGGTCGTCCTTCTGATCTTTCACCAGTATCTTTCAGAACGATCATAAGGACAGCATTTAAAAGAACTGTTCAAAAAAAGAAAGTATTTCCCTATTACCGCCGACAAGGAGGTTATGTTTCTACCTCTGTGTGTTTGTTCGTTTGTATATTTGTTTGTTAGCAAGATTTAGGAAAAACTGCAGATGAATGTGCATGAAAGTTCATCCAGATGTTGGTTTTGGCATATGCCAGAGATAATTACATTTTTGTTATGCTGTTTGTGTCGCAGCATTTAAAATATGATAAATTTTGGAGTGGTGATGTCATCTTGTGACACATTGCTCTTTTGCAACTCTGTCAGCTTTGGTCTGGTGTCCGTGAACATTTTTTTTTTCATGTTCATCCAAGCACATCTTTGCGTCTGTGCAAAATTCTGACCGCTCTGATAACATTTAATGTAAAATGAAATAAGACATCTGCAGCGGTGACGTCACCTTGTGGAGCATTACTCTCTCAGTGCGCTGAGCAGAGACACTAAGGTGGAAGGCACTGGAAACTGAGGAGAGATAAAGTGTTCCACTGTACTTCAGAATTACTGTTGGTAGATTTTAAGGCCCACAATAAATCAAATTAATAAAAAAATATTTTTGAAATGTTCAGAAATAAAGCAGTCTAATTGATTCTGATAATAGTAATGCCAACTAGGTACTGCTGTGCCTTGATGGAGGTCTGCGTTCTCAGAATGCTGTTTCTAGTTTCTTTTTTTAAATGCATTTATATTTTTTATTTTGTTTTTGAGGGACAGTATACAAATGTAACCTTAATATGTATAGTACAAGAGTTAGCTAATGTAGGCTAATTTTGACCTGCAGTCCCAGCATGCCGGATTACAATAAACACATCCACCTAACAACATTGAGTGACAAAGAGTCCGTCATAACATAGCCGTCCTATGCTGACGGGAAAGCCCCCAATTATTTTACTTCCTCACCATGTTTTTAGACATTTGCTGTGTCATTCTTCATTCATCAAGGCTTTATTCACTGCTCCCAGATGATTTATGTGGTTCTGTTTTATTTTGTTCACTATCCTTAAGATCTTCCGAAATATACACAAATACACTGATCGGCCATACCATTAAAGCCATCCACCTTATATTATGAAGGTCATTCCACTAAAACAGTGTGATCAGATATCTCTCTGTCAGGACCAGCATTGACTTATTCAACATTTTGTGCTAAAGTAGTTCTTCCTTTGAATTGGACAACATGGGCTAACCTTTGCTCCCCACATAAAACCCCAACCCGGTCGCCAATTCACTACCTGGATAACTTTGGGGAGGTACGAACCACTATAGACCAGTCCTAGAGTTCTGGTAACGCTCTGACCCAATCCTCTAGCCATTACCATTTGGCCCATGACAAAGGTCGGACACTGTTTTTCCATTTTTTCTGGTTGCAACACATCATTTTGAAGGACTAAATGCTCACTTGCTGCCGAATATATCCCACTTACTGACAGGTGCTATTCAAACAAGATAATTGACATTATTAAGACTTAACCTTTTATAATGAATAATTGGCCTTGACTTTCATTTTAGGCTGAATTTTCACTTAAGAAAGGAAGTGAAGTAACGTCTTGGTAATTTTTGAGATTTGGGGTCTCTTGAGACTTGGATTCTTGCAAACAAGCTTTGTAGAACCTCCTCTTTTTTTGTATATTTCCAAACAAGAATTTTGAGTTGCCTGGGAGAATGTTGTGGAGCTGCTTTACTCTGGAAACGTGACCCTTCTCTGGTATGATTGAGTGGATAGAGAAATAATTGTCATTTTTGAGCAGGTGTGTCATCTGTTGAATCGTTTCTTTTTTTTTACTTCTGTTTGAAGAAAATACACTTAAAATAAATGTCCATCTAATTCTGTTTTCTGTTTTTTTCATACAGAGACAAGGATCTGGAGCAACTGCTGCCAACAACAAGACCTCTGAAGAACAAGGTAAGCAAAAAAAAAAAGATGGTTATGTTGTGAATTTTCAACAAATTACCTTTTATGTCCCCTTATCACATTCTTTTAAATATGAATACAGCAGGAATGAATAGCACTAAAATGATTGACATGCAGAAAGGATGAGAGGCAGTGCAGTTTCCAGTAAATAGGGTCCCTTGTACCAAAGTTGAGTTTTAAAAGGCCCAATTTGAGATGACTGACAGTAACAATGTGTGAAGCATAGCAGCAATCAAAGTCCCTTCTCTCACTCACACACACACACCCACACACACACACACACACACACACACACACACACACACACACACACACACACACACACACACACACACACACACACACACACACACAAAAACACATCCTTATACACACATATCTGCTCAGGCCTCAGGACCCTCTGTCCGTCAAATCTTATCATGATCCGAGAAGAGGTCTTGGTGTCATGTCATTATTGACATGACATGAGGAACATTTATCACGCATTGGAATTACTTCATTTGTCCTTTTGTCATGTATGATACCCTCGAGTCATGATTGCGTGAGCATTTCAAATGTGCTATTTTTCTGAGCTGGTACATTTTCACCAGAAACGAGTCAAAGAATAGTAGTACAATCCAATGTAGTCTTTTTCTTCTGAAGATAGTTTGGTGTCATACAGGTTATATTCTGATACGCTTTATAGTTGTCTTATAAATTCTTGACAAATCTGACAGTGGCTCTCAGCTTTAATGTTTAACTCAGCGCAGTAAAATAATACAGACACCAAGAGACAAAAATAAGATGACCAGTAGCTTCTGTAAATCCGACTCTCTGATGACAACCTCCCTGAACAGAGACATAGTGCCTGCATCGGTTCCGTCCTCTGGGAAATTAAGTACAGCTCCATGCAGCGAGTACATTACAAATCATGTTTATTGTTGAGCTTTCTATCGTTAAAACCATCACAGCAACGCAAATAAAGGCTCCGATGAGAAAACTAATATCTTCCCTGCTTTCACATCCTCTAAATCATGGCATGGATTTGGTATTTCAGCCAGACTCAGCCCTTCTTCACAGTATGAGATGGATGCAAGGAGTAGGAGTTATTTGGATTTCAGAAGAAAATGTTCTGCGTGAATGTAAACACGATTTTTGTTTTTGTAGAGAGAAAATCAAAGCATTCGTAAGCAAGTAAGAAAGCAATTAAGTCAAGTAGTATTTATATAGTACCTTTCAAAACAGAGGTTACAAAAGGCTTTACAAGGCCTTGAGTCTTGCAGGTAAAAAGTGAATTGCAGATATCAAGATGGAAAAAAAATGCAGGTTTGAATAATTTGTTCAAGGTCAGGCGTTGAAAGTAAAGGGTTTTTTTTGGCGATGTTCCTCAGCTGAAAGTATTCGGGTGGAATTAGTTCATTAATATGGTAAAAAAATTTCAATGAGAGTCAAATGTAACACCAGTGTTTTTGGGGAGCCAGTGGACTCATGTGCTTGGGAATGTCTGTAGTTGTATTTTCTGCGCCGACAATGAGGAATTCTGTTTTGTCAGAATTTAGTTGTGGGTAGTTCTGTGCCATCCAGACTTTAATTGCAGCTAAACAGTATTCGAGTAGTCCTTGGATCAAGGTGTAAATCATTTTAGCATAAAGAAGTTTAATTGTGAAATTTCTTGTGTGGGACAGAATAGTGATGATTGAACTCTGAATGAAGGGGTGCCTTAGTCTGCAATTTAAAGCACTGAGACCCTTTAAATGACAACAGTACCTTTCTCGGAAAATAACAATTTTGCAGATATTTCCCTCGCAGGAAGGATTCCCCTGTGATTTAAAATACATCAATCAACCAAACTTCATTTATGCAGCACTTTTCATACACAAGGAAGTAGCACAAAGTGTTTTACACGCTAAAAACAATTTCCCCATAGCCCCCACCAACTACAAACTGATTAAAATGTTAAAACATAAAATAATAAAAACTGACTTAAATATGGTTGTAAAAATAATAATAATAATAGTAATAATAATGACTAAATAAAATGTAGACAAATAAATAAATAACTAAAATGAATAGAGATAATCAATAAATAATTGATGAAAGGATGGATGGATGGATGGATGGATGGATGGATGGATGGATGGATGGATGGAATGGAATGGATGGCTGAATGGATGGATGGATGGATAGATGGATGGATGAAAGGATGGATGGATGGATGGATGGATGGATGGATGGAATGGAATGGAATGGATGGATGGATGGATGGATGGATGGATGGATGGAGAGGACTTGGACATAGACTTAATCTTGCTAAATATTTACATTGTTTAAATTCTTCCATGTCGTTGATAGCTAAAGAGAGTCATGTGTTGGGGTGTGCACAGGTATAAGTCCTATTCTTATGAAAGTCATTACAAAAGTTTGCACCAACATCGACTTGGACCAAAGAATATACTGACTTGATTTTGCAGGTCAAAAGATAAAGGTCCTCTAACATTGAAAAAGTAGAAAAAAAAAATCCTGAATCCACTTTTATACGAAACCTCTCCAGTATTTTGTTTCTCTGGTTGTCACCATTTTTCGAAGTGTGAACTGGTGACACCAATCTTTGTACAGAACTTTTGTGCTGCCAGAATGTAGTATTCAAGTGAAGTGTCCATGTTTTGCAAAATCAGGGTTTAAGACCTAGCATGTTAATGCCGGTTAGCATGAATATGACTCTTCATAACAGTAACAGAAATGTTACCAGCCGTTACAAGCTGACTGGCTTTGATAGGATGAAACATCAGGTGAGTGTCATTGCCCCATGTGATGAAGATCTCTATCAGTCCTCTATGAAAAATAGTCCCTCAGGGAAAGCTGTGTGTAATACTCAATGAGAAATATTCATTGGAATCGTACATGTAAATTCAGTATTAACTTCATTTTCGGAAAACAACGCGCTTTACAATATACTCAGTGTTTTCTGAGTCCGTTAAGACACGGATGTAAATTGTATTCTGACTGGTGCAGTGAGGCGTGCAGCAGTGAGGTGGTGAACATCTGGTGGCGACTGTTGAACAATGATTTGCATTATATGTAACATTGTTGATTCCAGTTGCACCTGTTCAGTTTTACTACCACATTAATTAACATCAGCGATGTCAGTGAGGGAAAACCGACTGTTCAACCCAGTGAGTCGGTCATCACTTCTTCACATATGCACTTTCTCTCTGCTGCAAAAGAACATAATAACACAAATGAATACAAAGCAGATCCAGCTGCATCTTCTTGTCAGACAGAGCCTTAATTCATTTTTCATATTCAATGTAAGCTGATTCACAAAAGCGTGAAAGCGATTGTTGTTTTTCTTTGCTTGCTTTGTTTCTTTGGATTATATTATAAGAAACAAATACTACTGTCTTATTTTGATACATTCATTGAAAATATGATATCTCAGTTTAGATTGTGTAATTATCAGTGTAATTTAGCATTCATTATTACCAGTCATTATTAATGCAAAGATCCTCATCCGTGGATCTAGCTGGATGCTGAGGGATTCACGTCCACACAACGATATAACGCTGTTGCGCTGGGATGTTTTCATGCGGACCTGATTCTGTTAAAATAAGCATGCAGCAATCCGGGTTACCAACTTATTCTCAAATCATCAAATTTGTAGTCCACCTTGCTTTAAGCTTAGATGATAAAACTGGTCGGCTGAAATGAGCACTTAGCTTTGATGGGACTCTGGGTTTTAACCTCTTACTCTCACCCCGCTAATGATGCCTTCTTTCCTGGGATGCTGTGGCAGCCAGAGCCTTTGTGGTAGTAGGGGCATGAGAATACTCCAAGGGGGTTTAACACCCCCTGGCAAAGGATATTATTTTTTCCACAAGAATATTTTTAAAAGGGTCCCACGATCAATAGATAGAACCCACACACATTTAAACCACTAATACTAATCTACTAACATTCTTAATGGTAGTCATCCAACTTTTTCGTGGAGGTGAGTGGCATAGCAGGAAATAACAGGTGGACTAGGTTGTAACATACATCAGGTGAGACATCTTGGACACATCTTCAGTGATGTTGCCTCGGGTCATCGGTGATCCAGGTCTTTCAACTTCAGACACCCTGACCCAGGTGACCCGAACTGGGATGATCCGTCCCCATCCTGTAGTTTCACACCGTTCCCAGTTTTGATATGAGAAGAAAGAAAGCGTACAAAAACGTGAAAAAGGAAGGAATATTTTGGAAGATGGAAAAATTGATCCGCTGTGGCACCTTCTAAAAGGAAAAACTGAAAGAAGAAGAAAAAGAAGAAGAAGAAGATGAAGGAGAAATTTAGAAATATTCAACATGAAAGCAATCTCAGATGAAAGAAACCAATTATCCTGTATGCTCTATCTTCTATGCCAGAGCAATTAGAATATACATAAAATTCCACATAAAATGTGATTTTAAAGAAAGCAAATTCATGCAGGCACTGACCCAGTTTGAAATTAAGTCACAGCTTAGCAACATTATTCACCAACAACAGTTAAGGAGATACAGATTCTTCAATCTTCAATGCTATGTTGCAGAGGACTTATTTTTCAATGTCTGTAGGATTCATGTCTACCTTTAATTTATTAATAAGGGCAGAAAGTTGTGGAAAGCCTGCAAGACAAACACACACACACACACACACACACACACACACACACACACACACACACACACACACACACACACATGGAAACACACACACAAATGCACACACTCACACACATGGAAACACACACACAAATGCACACACTCACACTCACACACAAAACAACCCTTTGTTGTTTGACCTTGACAATTAATTTGATGCCTGGAAAAACTGCTTTCCCAGCGAGTCTGAAGCATTCTCCTCAATAGGAAGTGGGAGATTGGGACAGAGTGGGCGAGGAGGGAGTAAAGCTGCTATTAACTCTCACCAACTCTGCATACCCCCACCCAGCGCACATTTCGTTTTTGTTTTGTTTTGTATTCTTCAGAGCCAACCTCTCTCAGGCTCAAGGAAAGCCGCATGGAGATGTGATAAAACTCACAGGAGATCATTTTGAAGTGGGTGGCTGCGAGGACATCCAGGGGTTAAAGCTTAGATTGTAGTGTTTCAGGTAGGCTACATTCAAAAGAATATACACTTAAGCAGCCATAATAATATAACCACATGCCAGCTGCCTCTGCAGCCCCGCCCCCTTGTCAACAAAACAGCTCTTATCCATAGGGGTATGGACTCCTCAAGACTTCTGAAGGTGTGCTGTGGTATCTGGCAACGGGGAAAATATTAGCAGATCCTTTACATCCTGTAATGTGGGGTGCGGTCGAAATCTGAGTTTTGTTTTAGTCCTTTTGGTAGTGTGCCCATGTTTACTACATAACAGCACCAAATCTCACATGCCATCTCAGAGGCAAGGCTTTGTACATTTATACAGAACATTGAGTTGCAGTAAAGGTTCAGCGGTCCAGCCTCAAGTAGGCTGGGAATAAGAGATTTTAGATTTCTACATTTCCATACTGGCTTTTTACAAAGTCTGTTGTGTTGAGTAATTGTAAAATTCATCTTTGCAAAGATCCTGATTGTAAAAATTAATGTTAGTTCAATCAATCCCATACAATTTAATTAATGCTCTTTAAAACAGCCTTGAGCCTTGAAAGTCTTCCATTAATCCTTTACGACTTCGGTCAATATGGTTGGAATGCAGATGTTGTATATTTGAGCCATATGCTCTCTAACCCTGCGATCTCAGCACCTCACAGACGGTCACTACAACAGCTAGGGCAGCCTGAGCTTATGCCAGCTTTAAATCATACCGTACAAACAGACCCCACTGACAGTAACATTAAGCGTTAACACTTGTTAATCCTTCCGTATCAGGCTATCACAATCATCTCCTTTTTCAAGCAGGATGTCAGAAAGAGTATTTGCTCAATGCATTCACGCGTTAATCTTAGGAAGTACAGTTCAAGGATAACAGCACATCCCCCCTTATTTCAAACAGGCACAGGCATCATTTCCAATTAGCGTACCTTGGAGAAACTCATCCTTTCATAATTAGCGTTTGACAAGCTCTCCTAGTGAATATGACCCATTTCCAACACGCTGTTTAATAAGCTTTGCTGTAGTCAATTTCAGCCATAATGATTTTGTCTTACTTTGTGAGATATTGCTCACACCACTCCGCTGTGACAGAAGGTGTCACGCCAGAAAGAGCTGCGGAAACCCTCATTTCAAGTGCAGGTCTTAGTAGGGCTCATGATTCTTTTTGTTTTCTGCTACAAAGACAATTCCTCGCCAAAATATAATTAAGGTTTACACACAAGCGCACAGATGTGGTCAATACAGAACCAGTCCTTCCTGTGTATTTGTGAATCGATCTCGATGGTCTGCTTCCTTCCTGGTGTTTCAAGGCCTCGGGGCTGATACTAAATATTATTTAGACTTTCGCACATTAACTGTCAATAGTACAAAACCGAAATAAAGAATAAACTAGTTATTTGGTCAATATTTCTTTGCTGAATAAAACCTTTTTTTTCAGTTCAAGTTGTACATAAATATATAAAGTCATAAACCAATGGCTTTAAGTAAGGTTATTTTTCTCCGCTTCATGCAGTATGCCCTGCATCTTACATGAACAACATGGAGAGAATGGGCCAACCTCCTACTCCAGAAAAGATGAGATGGACCATTTTCCCAGCACCCATTTACAGTATTAAACTCGGAGGTCAACCCATGATGTATAACAAACATATTAAGTGCCTTTTCTTTTTAGATCCATTTTCAGAGACTTAAGTACTGCAGATGCTGTTTCCCCTGGTACAAAGGTAATCTCAAATGACTTGTGTATCCAGTTACTTTACATTTTAATTTTCTCTGGATACATATGTTGATAGCTAAGAATAAACCTATCCAAAAATCCATGATTCCCCACCAGGCACTTAAAACCAGCCAGGTACAACTGAAGAAGCCTCTTGGATGAGAGCTGGAACGCCACCGCCTATCGCTGAGTATTGTTGCTGACCTTGTCCATCCACTTGTGACCACAGTGTTCCCATCTTCTGATGAGTTCACTGGACTCAAATGGCCTCCACTCTCACCAGATCTCAATCCAATAGAGCATCATGGATGTGCAGTTGATAAATCTGCTATCCTGTCAATATGGACCAAAATCTCTGAGGAATGTTAACATAAAACAAAACATTATATCATTAATATCTCTCTCGCTCTTGCTCCCTTTCTTGCTCTCTCTCTCTCTCTCTCTTTCTCTCTCTCTCTTGCTCACTCTCTTGCTTTCTCTCTTACTCTCTGTTTGAGATGCAGCCAAACAAGGATGTTTTATGTCTCTTGTGACATAATTTCATCTAAAATAAAGATGAATGTGGCAACATTCAACAAAAAAACAAGACTAAAAAGTGAATCTGCTGGCTGGAATGGAATGTATGTCAATGTTTTTGCTAAGAAGTAAATCATTTTTTGCCCTTCTGCTCCTCATCGAAAGCACAGCCAAAAATGATCCAGAATGGCACTCTTACAGCAGAAATTACACTCCCATTAGCTGAAGACAGGGATAGTGAGAGTGCTGCCAGAGGTAATAGGTTTGATAATCCGTTGTGTGTGTCGGAGAGGAGAGGAATCCTGGGATTGAGGAGAACAATCCATCATTGTCACATTCGTCCACTGAGGCTTGTTTTATAAATATGGATGAAAATCTGCTCTCAGGACTTAAACCGTTCGTCAAGATGATATTGAGGTTGCTTTCTCTTGTATAGTAAACTGGACTTACTTTGTTATAAAATGCATAATTCACAAACAGCGCAAAGGGACATTTTTGCGGTGGCACAGATAATAATAATAATAATGAATACATATGAATATAATCGATGCCATGCCGTGTTGTTTTTGAATGACCATGTTAACAGAAAGGATCTGCGGAGGCAGACTCAGCAGATATGACGATTCAATAATATTCCCGAAGTTTCTGGGATATAATTAGTTTTTTGACAGTTCTTTATTACTTAGTCACATTATTCAGGGTGATCAAATAATCTGATCAAACAGAACCAAATAACTAAATGGATGCCACGAATACGCTACAGAATATTTTTTTAAAAAACGTGTCAGAATAAAGAGGGTTATGAAAATAAGGGATTTTAAGTTGTGAATTGAAACACCGGTGTTCATCTGCATCTCATTTCCCACAAACTATAAGGCACAGAATAAATAATCTGGAGTTTTAAAAGGAAATATGATTTTAAGTTAACTTCAAAGGTTGGTTATCCTCTCCATTGCATATATCCAAAAAAATTACACTACTCTACTCTCACAAAAGCAAGGGCGGGGGTTTCATATTCTTGTGGATTGTTATACAATCCACAAGAAATTGTGGGATTTCAGAAGGATATTTCATCTCCAGATGAGTCTTGGTCCATTGTTGCCGATGAAACTTCACATTTCCTTCCATTCATATCCACAAAGTATACAGGAGTATTTCATCATGCAGTGCAAGGAAGTCACGCTGGTATTAATAATAAAGTTACAGTGAGGATTCAGATGTTGAATTGATCCAACACCTTTGCTGTATCACTTTTTGGTGTAGATAGTTCAATTTCTTGTGACTCGTGTGTCTGAGTAAATCAAGATTACTTTGCCTCCACTCTGACAATCCAGACACATTCTAAATAGTGTCATCAAAATGAAGTCTACGGATTATGATGAAGGAGGACACAGCTCAATAACTGATGCTGCCGGGATGGAAACAGCAGGCATTAGGGCATTGGAAAATTCAATATCAATAAATGTGGTATTCGGCCCTGTTTGACCAAGCAGTTTAGGTTTCCTCTGTAAGCAGTAAAAACAAAGGTACTCCAGCTCTGACCCAAGGGAACCTGAGGATTATCTGCACAGTCAATACATGAGTCACCTCTCTGCCTTTCTGCCCATCCCCTCCCCAGCCCTCCTCTCTCAGCTCCTCTCTCTATCTCTGTCAGTTAAGGGTTTGTCTCACTGCATGGGAATCAGACTCTGACCCGGCCCCTGGTTTTATTTGGCCCATGAGAGCAAAGAATGCCGAGAATTTTCTTGTAATACATTTCTATGCCGCTTTACAGAATGAAGGTGTCTACAAACTACATTTCCCACAATGCACTTTGACGTTCATAGCTGCACATTGAAGAAGTCTAGCTGCTAGGTGTTAGCGTCTCGGTATCAACGATTTCCGGCAGTGGTCGAAAAAGTGAAAAAAGAAAGAATAGTAGAAACATGTAAAAGAAAAGAAAAGTTGATACAGAGAAAAGGCGATGTAATGAGTGCTAGGAGCGTCAACACATGTTTGTGATTAATGGAGGACGATGGGGAGAGATGTATGCATGACGGTGGAGTCTGTAAGTAATATAAAATTACACAGGGAGAAGTTTTGTGGGGCTTACTAACGCCAATTTTAGCAAAATAACTGGCTTGGTTGGATGGTTTAAAAGAAAAAGCAAAAAGGTAACAAAGTTAGAGTAATAAATAGTAATTTGCCATTTGAGCTACTATTTGAGATTTGATCCAAATGTAAAGTACATTATAAATTAAATGTATTATTATTATTATTATTATAATATTTGTATTTTAATATCTGTTGATATGTTTTCCTTATATTTCTGCTCCTGTCTTTGAGTATTTTGAAAAGCAGTCTACGAATTAAAAGTATAATTATTATTATTATTACTGTTATGTAATATAAAAGTAAAGAGTGGATACATTAATGTAGTCATAATAATAATATTGTAATAATAATATAGTATCATGCTGATGTGACCATAGATGGAATTCTGCTTTACAGATTTCTGACGGGAAAATACAGGAGCTGCTTGCAAGGTTAAACAAATTATAACTCTTTAGTTCAGTTTGTAGGGCTATAAACATGAAATCCAGACCTACTGATGTACCAGGATTTTACAGTTTAGTCGACTATAGCTACTTTTAGGATTTTATTAAAACAATAAATAAGTAAATGAAAACAGCTAAGAATGAAAGTAATATATCACTAAAACTAGAACTGAAACAACATATTTCTTAATGAAGTCCTTCATAAATATCTGGAACGACAAAAGCAGATCTCAGATTAGAGTTTTTCCTTTTCGTCCTGATTCTTATTCTTTGGACATAAGCTGGCGCAGACAGATGTTAGAGCCACAGTGAGACATGCTGGGGTAAATATGGGCTTGTCATAAGCTCCCAATGTTCTGAATCTCCCTGTTTCAATAATAGCCTGCAGCTGTTTTGCCCTTTTTTCAGCACCATGCTGTTGTGCTACTATAAAATATTTACAGCACATGGCAGATTTTCAAATCAACAAAGATGAATGTTCTCTTCGTTTTTTATTCTTCCACATGCCATTATTTTCTTGTGTTGGTTGATTTAGTGGTCATGAATGTTGGCTATTAAGCTTCGTGAAATGATTCAAATGTAATTCATTTGAAAAATAATATTTACCTTGTTTTAACCTGAATCGTGTGAATAATTTCCAAATAAAGATACATTTCTAATTTTAACATCATATATACAGTATATGAGTCTTCATAGCCCAAAATATCGGGTTATTTGTAACATATTCACATCCATGAATTCATGATGAACTAAACATTACACAGCTGGGGCTTGATGCACCTGTGTTTGAAGAGCTAGACTGTTCCTTAGATTATTTGGAGGCTAGTGTTTACCTCCCCGAACAGTGCAGGATTCACGTCTTATCATCACTCCTGATGAGCAACTACTGTCCTTGCATGGGATGATCCAGGTCATGGTGAGATAGGCCCAAGTCCCAGCTGAAATTTGATCGGCCTCTCCAATACTCCGTCCTAATTTCATAGCTTTTCATTGAATGTCTGCTGGCAATCGGGCACTTTGTGAAGTTATCGACTTCACTCGCAACCTCTGTGAATATTTTAACTCAGTGTCATACATGTAGTTCATCAGTTCACAACACTCGTAGAAACAGGTTACCCCTCTGGAGTCGGAGGTTGGGCAAGAGTTAGGGTTAACCCCTAACCCTGTGCAAATGTCTGGTATCATTCTCTGCAGCACAACACGACCTCTGTGACCTGTCACTTTTCTTTCCTTTCTTCAATTTCTTCGCTTTAACATACTGTATTAGTATTCTGAACCAAAAAACATGTAGGATTAGAGATGACAGTGCTGTGATTCTAGGATAAGTACCACACAGAACACACGTGTGGTACTTATTTCTATGTTTCTCAAATATCATTTGGTTTGTTCTTTTATTCCCTATCCACACGGGACCAGTATTAGCTGTGGACCTGTGGTAATATGTAAGGATTACAGTGGGATACAGTGGGATCTGTGATATTAATCCTATGAATGTAATTTGTAAAATAAATATTCCACTGCAAATCACAAACCATATTTCTCTTAAGACTTAGGTCAGGTGATAAATTTAGTCATCTTCGAATAAGCATCTCGTTGATTTGGGGATGGAATTAATTTTTATTGATTCATCTGTCCGCTTTTTCTGTCTCTTTCCTGATGGAACTGTGGCGGCTGTGGTGGAGTTAATGTAATTTTATTTTGAACTGCTTGTTAAAAGTGTCGACGATCAACATGCCTGCAATTCATATTCATTATTGGAGTGAGCTACGTCCTTCATCCACACATTAGCGGCGAGGTCCACTGCTAAGAGTTATCACAGAAGAGGGCTTGGTGTGACAATGACTCTAGGGTGCTCTGCATCCACCGCTGGGGGAGTATGAAAGCGGAGGAGCATTGGGTACCAGAGGGAATGACCGCTTCATGCTGCGCTGGGGGATTCAAGAGTTCCAAAGGGTGGACTTACATCCGGTCGAGGACACCCCGAGGCGCTGACAGCTGACCTGGTTGATTTATTATTTATTTAATAAATAAAGACAACTTCCCATAAATTCACACTCTGTGCTTGTAACACTTGTACAGCTACAATAACTGAGCTGTAACTTACCTCTGAGAACAGGTTCTAACTTTTGTTTCTAAACAGTTTTGTATTTTGTTTTATATATATATTTATACATGTAACAGTATACCTAATAGTATTTTATATATCGCATATTTTGGGAAAAAATAGGTTTTGTGTTTTTTCCGTGCACCCAAGTACAAACACAATAAATATGAAAATGATTAAGCTTGTTGACAAATATAATGTGCTTCAACAAGACAGAGTTTAAAAATCCATACAATTTGCTGTGACATTGTGCATCGTAGCCTCAGAAACCGCCGTATGACTGTGAATACTTTACTACTGGCTGGTGAGATTAGAAAGGCACTAAACAAAATACAGACCATTTGCCATATTAAAATACTTGCAGTAATATACTGAGCCTTTTTCATGTCCTTTTTAAAACCTGATCAGGTTACAGTATATTCTCCGTATATCCAGGGAGAAAGGCAAACATTAACTTCTATCAAATCATGGGTAAATACTTTTATTTAATTGGTTCAATATTATGTTATACTTCTTCATTTTGTGTGGTTTCATCGATTAGGAAACAAACACGCTGTAATTCTCTCTAAAGCTCGCAGATACCAGCTCAGTCTTTATTGGGATTACAGTCGCGTCCTCTTGGTCAATGCTGGCTGATCTCTAGAGAGGATTAAGACCTGGCGATCAAGTAATTCTTTGACCTTTGACCGGATAAACAAGGTTCAAGGGTCTTCCATTGGAATGGTGCTTCATTAATATAATAAGGGGGAGATTTATAAAGATGTTTTAGTGTTTAGAGCTACATTAAATTACTGTTTCACAAACTCACAACTGACATGCAGGTTCTCTACTGTGACAGTAGCAGTAGCCACCAGGATACATTCAGTGTGCAATAGTGAATAAGTCAAGTGAGGTTACAACATTTCCATTGTCCCTCTTTAATGTGAGATAAATGTTAGTTACAAATAAAACAGAATAGGCTTTATCTTTCAAAGAGGGCTGATGTCGGTCACATGCACACACTCACGCATTGAAATATCACTTCTCTGCGTCAAGATCAAACTGCGTAGATTTTAAAAAAATGGTTCTTACCATAAACCATAAATATATATGCAGTAAGATAAGAAAAAATAAATTATAAAAATGTAGGGGATGATCCAGAAGTTTAAAGAAAGTGAAGCAAATTCCTGAATCCTGAATATCCAGAACCTGTCATGTGACGAAGAGGTGATGGTGTGACACCTGTGATGATGGTGTACTATACTTACATTTATAATTTTTTAGGTCTTTTGAATGTAGATGTTTTTCCAGGGTATATGGTTATGCTCTTTATGGATATACTGTTAAATGTGTGTCCTAACATTCTGTGTGGAAGAGGCTGGTATCACCACTATATTTCCAATTTAGTGAACATTTGGTTTGTTTAAGCATTATAGACAATATGAAATACGCCTTACGTTGCAATGTTAAAGAAAATTCTGATTCTGATAAAAGGTAAACAAAATAAAGAACAGTCAAAACATCTTCCTTTAAGTGTTCGACAATGACCATGTCATCTAAGCATGCATCCAAGGCTACATGAAACAAACCATGTTTTCTACACTGCTGTGCATCTAAACCTATCTTTTCCTTCCAGATGCGTCCAAAACAAACGTCCCGGAGGACTTTGACATTGACATGGAAGACCCTGAGACTGCAAAGGCGGCAGTCGCCATCCAGTCCCAGTTCAGGAAGTTCCAGAAGAAGAAGCACGTTGAAAAGTCCTAGTGAGCTCCACACTGCCGTGCCGCTGTGCGAAGGGATGTGAGGTGGAAGAGCCGGCACAGTGACGAGGGTGTGACATTTGCATGTAAACAAATTCATACCTGTTGGAACTCCAGGGGTTGTGATGGGGTTAGGGGGAAGAGGGAATGCAGTAGCCTGTTTATTATGTGACATTTTTATTATTCTATTATTCCAATTACTATTATTTTACCGCTGTATCGATGAATAAGAAGTAGAAAGCTCAAGTTTGTGTCTAGCTGGTGTTTGTGTTAGAATATGCTTTTGGACTGGACGTATCCCAGCCTCATACATATAGGGCCTACCAACATACAAACGACACATTCATATACCACCAAACTTAAAGACACATACGTATACCACCAAACTTAAAGACCCATACGTATATGACATTACTGATGACCCATATGTATACCACTAAACTTAAAGACCCACATACCACCATACTTAAACACAAATATACAACCTAACTCAAAGACCCATATACCACCTCATGTAAAGACCTAGACCAATTCCACCGTACTTAAAGACCCACATTCTTTCACTTTTTTTTTTGTATTTTGCTGGTAGAGGATGCAAAGGCCAACCTTAGAGTGAAGGATTATTATGGAATCTGAGCCTGCAGCGCTCCATTTGATGAAACTATTTCATTCATGCATTTTTCTTACCTGCATGTTTATGTCAAGCTGTGTATCAATGTACATTGAAAAAAATAAAAACTCTGTGTGAAACCCGTGACTCTGTGAGAACTGTGAACCCTCTGCTTATAAACAGTTGCAACAAGCGACGGCTGAACTCTTTCAGTATATATAATATATTGCATTAGTATATGGTCTGCATTCGTAGCAGAGGGAGATAGATCTATAAATAGTAATCTCCTCAGACTCAGCTCAGGTGAATATATTCCCCTTCTCAGCTTGATGACCTTCTCCATGTAGAGATGTATATCTGTCAGATTCCCGCTGAGCTGTTCTCAGCTTCAGGAGGTGTGATACACATATCCAGCAACACATACCTGCATTAATACTCTATAATTTAGTTCAAGATTAAAGGCAGATATTTCCTCTAGGAGGATGACAGAAATGGCCATTTCTTCTTTTAAAAAAAAATCATGTTTCTGATAGAAGTCTTAGTAAAAAACCCAAAACCTTCATCTGGTTCTTGTCTTCGATACTTAGGTGTCCTGCTGCTGCCTTAATTCTGATTTAATTCTTCCTATGCTCTTTTTAAATTGGCAAAGATTTTGGCTGAACAAGAAATAGCACAAAGCTTCTTTAATGAAAAGCTTACTACTCAGGTCTCTTAAAAACAGAAGCAAGAATATTAGAGTAAAATAGTATCGTACATATATTTATATGTGTATATATATATATAGTATATAGTATATAAAATGAAATCTGTAAGGAGTAGTGCAGCAAAAACACATTGATCAGCCATTTTAATGACTGATGAGGGATGGGTAACATCGACACAACATCTTGTCATGACGGCTCCTGGCAGTTGATAGAATATATTTGGCCCCAAGTAAACATTTGTTCTGAAGTTGATGTGTTGGATGCAGGAACCAACGATCTGTGCTTCTATGTGATACTATGACAAGGGCAAAATTGTGATGGCAAAGATGAGCAGATCATATCATCTCCAAAATTACAGAGCTTGTTGGCTGTTGAGGTCTGTAGTTGTTAGTACCTACTAAAGTGGTCTCAAAGAGGGGTAACCAAGGCTCTTACGATGAAGCAAGGACTACCCCTTGGTGATCGATTCCACAAGAGAAGTAGAAAAGTTTCCGATAGAAGAGCGTTTGAACACACTAGACGGCAAAAAGGGGATTTACAAAATATGTGCACGGGGGTTTTAATGTTATGGCAGATGCTGTATAATAAACAGTATCTGATGCCAGAAGAAAATAGCTAGCTAGCTTCATAGTTAGAAATATCCTTATCCTATAGACGTCTATTAGTCTGTCCAGGACTTCAGTCCTGCTTAAAATGTCTTAAGAAATACTGGATGGATTATTATGATCCCAATCCGATGGAATCTTAACAAAACATCCCTGTGATGATGACCTAGTCAAGAAAAAAGGCATTTTGCATTTTATGTGACTATGAATGCTGTTAGGAATTTGTCAGGTTTAAAAGGTTGAGAATAACAAGAACATAAGAGTGGGCCATAGAACTGTATTATATACATCTCAGTGATGACATTTGTCCTCTAGGGAATTTATCCTCGCTGGCTGCAGATCAGCTTTTTATGCCTGAGAGGATTAAATCTTCAAATTCCCTAAGATACACATGGGGATGTTTTGCAGTCAAATATAGTTAATCCATTAAATTTGCATACATTTTATAAAAACTATAAAATGTCTTGGAAACTTAATGTGTAAATTTCCTGCAAACAAATGAATTCAAAGCAGATTCATTACCCTTTTCTTCCTCCCCAGAAGGCTTCTGTGCAACGACCTTTCTAGTGAAGGTCACTGGCTTGTGGAAATATAAGTCCCACTGCTGCTGCTTGTTTGTTTGCCAGCTTGTTTTACTTTCCATTCCCGCAATGACTAAAAAGGATGTCACCTAAAGGTCGCCAGAGGGCAACAGCTATACCAAGGGTCCTCGCAACGGTGTATCCTGCGTTATGTCAGTGAGTGGTACGAGAATCTAAATCATTAACATCTGGAGCTTTTCCTCTCTCTCTCATCTCTTCTTCTCTTCTCCACTCTTTTCTCCTCCTTGAAGATGGATTGCGGCACTCCAGTTTATAGACAGGCTGTTCCTGATTAGCCTCCCAGCAAGAATGTTTGGGGTTCAAATCCATTTAGGGAGGTCCAGCCCGTGGACATTTGTTTGCATTTTCCTCCTGTGTTTATGTTGGTTCCCTCCAGCTACTCCAGCTTCCTCCCACAGTCCAAAAACATGCAATGTAGGTGGCTCTCCAGAATCACTAGCACAGTTTTAAAAACCTTGGCCTATGATGTCATCCCTGACAGCGGGGGTATATCCCACAAAAGCCCCCAACCTCCTAACGGCGGAAACTAGGATTCCATGATATCCCAAATGTTTTTTCTTTTTTTTTTTAATAAATATTTATTTAAAAAAATATGTGTGCCACAGTAATTGGCCCCCTGCATTTTGATTTTTTTTCAATCAATCAATCACTCAATCTTTATTTATATAGCGCCAATTCGCAACAACAGTTGTCTCAAGGTACTTTACAGAAACCTCGAGCAGATCCAAGACTCAGTGGGGGCCGCCTACTGACATGACCTGATGAGTTTGAAAAGATAGAGAGAAAGAGAGAGAGAGAGAGAGAGAGAGAAAGAGAGAGAGAAAGAGAGAGAGAGAGAGAAAGGGAAGGAGAGATATAGATGGCTTCCAGCCTCTCTTGGCACAGTAACGGCCCAGAGTCTCTTTCTGTTATGTGTGGTGAGGTTTGAGACATATGGAGAAGATCTGAGACCATTCCTCCGTACAGATACTTTCTAACTCCATCATATTCCGAGGATGATGCTTGTGGACTCTCTTCTGAAGCAGGTCCCGCAGATGTTTTGCAGGGTTTAGGTCAGGTGACTTGGATGGCCATGACAACCCCTTTATTTTGTCATCTCTGAACCTTTATTGGGTGCTTTCCGGACCCAAGATTAAATTAACCACTGCAACTATCGGGGTTAGGTTAAGGTTCTCCTTTGAGATTCTTTTGTCTGTTGAACCATCTTCCTTGCAGAGCGGGAGCTCAGTTTGCAGTAAAGTCCACTTTCAGGAGAATCTCCAGCCTTTTTTAGCTTCTTAATTATTGATCCAACTGTTGAAACACTTCTTGTATCCACTACTTTATCTGTGCAGCTTGAAAAATTTTCTTTGCACATGATTAATGTGTTCTCTGATTTTTCTCGTTGTGAGGAACGTCACAGAGAATTAGACGACTGTCACCTCATATTTATACCCAAGTAAAACAGGGAGTCATTGTTCACCAATTCAGAGTTCGTACTGAAACAGTTCAACCTAAAAATATAAAACAGGACCGGAAATACATTTCAGCTACCTTTTAGTTTCTTAGGGGTGGCAATGACTGTGACAGACTTGTCGTAGGTAAAAATACTTTTGCCACGCTGTCCACTAATTGTTTTGTCTTCTTGATTTTCTTTCTGGTTACAAGAAGATAATCACTTGTTGCTATTTTCACGACACAAAGCACTGATGTAAATGTGTAATTAAACACAGTGCTGCATTAATTCCATTGACAGCGTAAAGTATTGTTGATTAGATTATATTTGCCTCATTACATTACTGCTTAGAAGACAAAGATGAAACCATCATGAATAAAAACATTTCTTTCACTCACGTCTGCGCATCCCACATAAATCCATTTCACACTTCTCGGCTACTGACAATTTATCATTCATGATGCTATAAAATATAAATTTGTTAGTGATTGATACACACATGATTCTCCTTGTCTACTCCAATGCATTTCTTTTAAAATAAATCAACTCGTCTACACTTCTTTTGTTATACATTATTAAGGAGACCCAGCATCGCATGGCTCTTTCTCACCCTTGGTAGATTTGTTGGGTAAGATGAGGGTATTTTCTTCATACCCAGTAGGGAGTGAGATGGAGGATTCCTCTAAATCTGATTGATGAAAGTTACATGAGTCATTACTATCCTGTCACACTTGAATTTGATCGAATCAGCATGTGAGTGTGAGAATGTTGTGAAGGATTTCACTGTCAAACAGCCTAGAGTGTGAACAAATGATTCTAGTGGAATTAGACAAAAGACTTTCTATTTGTCATAAACCAAAGGACTTTTTTTTTAAACAGTTCATCAGCAATTATCTGCTCACAGCATTTTGACTCTGATCTTGATTTATTGGACGGTTGCACAAGAAAGTTTTTCCCGGAGTTTTTCCAATAGATCTCATGACAGAAGTGTTATTGTTGTAAATAGAAATGTCTCAGTGTCTAAAGTAAAGAGATGATCCTGCTATCACTGTAATAGCTGATTAAAACTTCAAACACGCAACCTTGGTGTCAGAGAAGCAGACTGAGGAGTCAGTTTTAATGTTTTCACATGAAACGCATCACGCTTGCTTTTCTTCTTGTCAGGCTCCAAAAATAACGACCGAATGCATCCAAAGGTTGTAAGTAACATCTATCAATTTAACTTTAGTTTTAAATACATCACAGCAACACAGAAATTCCCAATTTAAATGTATTTATTTGTACATTAAGTTCCTCTTAATTTCTCTTCAGTGCAGGTTTTATTTGAGAAGATTTGGTCTTGTTGCTGAATGGTTTACAAATTGTCTACAATAATATCTTATTTACAAAAAAAAAGGGATTTATTTGCAAAGTTATATGAGCTTTCACTTAAATATACTTTTTATTGCTTCCAAATTTCCAGCGGTCGACATTAACTTAGGACATTTACTCAAGTACTGTACATCAGTACCAATTTGAGGTACTTGGCGAATATTTATTATATTATATATTATTTTATAAATATTATTTCCATTTGATGCTGCTTTGTACTTCCGCTCCACCACATCTCAGAGGGAAATATTTTACTTTTTCCTCCCACTTGTCTGGCAGCTGCAGGTACGAGTAACATTTACGATTGTTATTATATCTTGTTTAGTCAGGGATTTTATGGAATTTTAATTGGTGCCGCGTCTCCCGCATCCATCAGATGGATGGATCATTTTCAAATATGATACTTTCATTGACCTTAGTGCGACGAACAGGTGTGAAATCCTGGATTAGATCAGCAGAAATGATCATTAGATCATTTCTGCTTACAGACCGTTGTTATAATCTCTAGTCAAGGGTCGTGTTGTGTCATTTAGAGACAGTCCCTTCAAGGATTAATTGAAATAATACTGCTGTACAGTATTTGTACATGTACATTTTTCATTTGAAAACCAACTGTTTTGTCATTTTCCTACTTTTCCTCCCCCCACAAAATACCTATTCCCAACTCACTGAGGCACTACAGTTAGGATTAAAATGAAACCATGATTTAAATTTTTTTTTCCCTTTAATTATTAACAGTGTAATTCATAAAACATGAGATACACTAGTATGCTAGGGCTTTCTATAAAAAACTTTTTTTTTGAATCAAATTCCTAACCATTGGCCCAAGCTAGTCCAAATATGGTGAATATGAATCTTGAGGCAAACTACCCTGTATATATCACATTTTATTCAAATAGGTGAATTGGCTTACACCTTGGTTCCGTTGTAGTTCGGTTCTGCTTTGTCTCTGTCCACATCGAACACTTCTCAGAAGTGGAGCGTTCGTGTGTGCATGCGTTGTTGATGTAAAATAGACCGATTTGGAGCGGTGAGGAGCGGTGAGCTGATGTCGACAAGCGCCACGTTGCATCTGCAGGAATCCCACACTTTGTTTTGAATGGCAGCGATCAGGAGCGACGGCGGCCAAGCCGTAACCCGATGTGACGCTTCCAGTGGAATCAAGCCTATTTTCTATATATCATATTTTACTAGTAAATGTTGTTCTCAGTGGGGGAGGCTTTTCTTTCCAAATCACTGTTTTTTGGACATAACTTCACATTTCATTTGAGAAGTTCAAATTGGGGAATTGCTTGTACAACGCAGGGGATTGGGGGCTTTTCGGGGATATACCCTTGCTATCTGGGATGGGAGAATAAGCCTAGTTTAAAAAGATATCAAGGTCAACACATTTTCTGCCTGACAGCTGAGACGTATCTAGAGCTTTACAATAGTAGATTTACAATATTCAGAACCATCGTATCGATGGTTCTGAATATTGTAAATCTACTATTGTAAAGCTAGCCAATGTGTTTGCTGCATTAATACTTCACAAGCACAAGATAATGTTTTCCTTTTCTGCCACAGTTACAGTTATAATATAAACCTCTTGGCATTAGCTTGGCAGAGGCTCAAGTGCTATTCGTGACTTTTACAAGGGAGAGTCACACATAAAAATGAAAATGAATTCATCATGGGTAGATGTACTTCAGCAGCTTAGTTATGCTAAGCGGCATTGTGCTGTCTATAAGACCTAACTGCTGATCCTTTCACGGGCAAGATGGAAAGGCATAGAAAAACAGCCTTTGTGCAATGCTCTTCAACAAAGGTGGATAAGCATTGCGGTGCACAACTGTTTGTTACTAGCCAAATGATTTACTGTGTGTGTCCATAAGATTACTAGGCTAGAATAATCCGATACTCTTAGTTGTTTTCTTTTCTGGCTTGTGAGCAATAAAGATCCTACAAATGGCTCAAGGCGTTTTTCATCAGTAAGGATATCGTGAGCTTTAAGGCAAAGGTAACGCTCCGAGGCAGCTGATGACCAATGACCCGTAGATTTAAGCGTAGGGTGACAATTGTTCCAGTCGCTCCAGTACGTAATGAATGAGCAGTGTGAATTCTCTAAGCCTGCAGGACTGGCAGATGATACAGAGGGGGGAGGAAGTAATGGTCATGTAATTTCATAGAACCAATGACACTCACAATGACATAATATTTTTAGTCTGATTACGGTTACTTAAGAAAAAATGTGGATATGGTGTAAACATGCCCACGTATGCTGGAGGACGATCGCCTGAGGGCACTTTTAGAGATAAAAGATTATTCCAAAATGATGCCTCTATTTTCAGCTTGGAATGGAGATTGCAATTCTCTCCATGGTCTTACCACTTAACTATCAGGATATTGCTCTTTGCTATGTACGTGAGTAAGGGTTAACTCCCACAGCTCTACTGTACAGAACCCCCGACGTCCTTTGAGAAAAATTATTTTTATCTTGTTCACGGTGCTATAGTATTCGTAATATCTTTCCAACAATACTACGTCTCAGGGATGTGAGTGTTTTCAATGGTTAAATAGGGAAATGATATTTCAATCAACTTGCACTACCGTTGTATGTACAACAAAATGACAATAAAGTTTGATTGTGTTTGAAATGGGTGGGCGGATGTAGATGTAGGGAAAGAGGGGAATATGGGAGAGAGCGAGACAGAAAAGATTGAGTGATGGACGGGGGAAACATGTTCTTCAAGAAGCCAAAAGAAACAAAAAAACCTAAGACTCAAGAATCAATTACATTGTATTGTTTAGGAGGGAAGAATAATTTAGTCTAAGCTATAGTGAACTTAAAGAAGCTGTTTGTGAATATTATACTGTTATCACATCGCACAGCTCTAAGTAAGAAGTGTACGCCCATAGCAGTTCAAGAACCGGCTCACAGATATGTGCCATTGGTCGTCGTCCCAATCCATCTAGTGGTTCGATCAAGACCTCAATACAAATAACATCTAACCCAGTGACGAAACACAACATCCTTCCCAGTCTTCAAAATCTTTTTTTTTGTTGGCTTTTTAGCGTTGTTCATTCTCAGGACATCTTGTGGGCTCCTAAATACTTCTTTTGGTGATGGCTGGCAATCTTTCAAACAGTATCCCATTAGACTTCAATCTCACCTAAATTAAGTGCCACTGTAAAATTAGAGACAAGGGGAGAGGAGAAGTATCCAGGGTCTAGAAAGTCCTTCAGTAACATTTGTCCAATGGATTTCCACTCTTCCTTTCTTCCTGGCATTAAGAAGACAGTGATGGAACCCTAAGGTCCTCCCCTTCAGCTGTGTGGTCCATGAACTCTGTCCAAAATGCTGCATAAACATTTCTTGAGACGCCATCTGCATCAGCTCCTATTTCATATATATAGGAGTATTACGGAGGGAGGTTGATGAGTGCTGGGTGTCTGAACTGGCTGATCATCGCCTCCAGAAGAATGACTCTGTGAAGTTTTATGGTGACACAAACAACATCTCATGAGGCGGTTAAACTACTTACCTCACTTATGGATGCTGTGTCTGGGGTAGTGAGCACTGTGATGACCAGCTCAACTCCTTCAGTCTAAACACCGGGTTCATGCCTCAAGAAAACTAACTCTTTTTCTTTATATACAGTACAAGTGCCATTTGTTCATCACTGTTTGCATCTAGGAATTATATTTCCAAGCCCCTGGAGCTTTCCATCGTGCTGATAATCTCTAAAGCACCTTCTTCCTCTTTACTCATAAAAATCACCACAGAGTTGGGGACAGCGCCTATCAAATGGCCTCACCAACCACTGGAGGTAGAGTTGGAATTGTTGCAGACCGACGATACAGGCAGGGCTAACAAGGAGCAGTATATGCAGGAGCACTTTGTTTCCATGAATAGGGGGTTCTTTGAGCACCTGAAGAAGCTTATACTGACGACGATTGATCACTGCAGCAGGTAGGTCAAGCTCACGGCAGTACCGGTCCAGGGCATGGTGGATATCGTCTAATACCTCCAGAGCATGTAGTGGCTGTAAGAGATTGCTCATTATTGAGTTCAGTTTTCCTCACCTCAACCACCGGCTGTACTGTTTCCGTTTTTTGATCCAGTGATGGAGCCGTCTGAATCTGTTGTGTGATTCTCGTGCACATTACAGACCTGGTAATGTTGAAGCTTTCTAAGCTTTATAATCAGTTCTGACCCTTCTTGTACAGCGCCTCAATGTGACAGGTCCAGTCCAGATTGTTGTTCAGTTGTACTCGAAGGTACTTGTGGTAAGTGTAGCTTGTGACAAACTCCACCTTTGTACCTTTGATTTTAACTGGAAGCGGACTGGGCTTCCACCTCTTAAGGTTCACAACTATTGTCTTTGAGATCTTGAGCTGGATATGGTTGCGATCTGACCTGCGACCTAGCTTCAACAAATGGTAAAGTAAGTTGACAGAGGATAAGGCTAATATACTGTAGTTATCAGTGCTTAACTTAAGCTGTCACCCCATAGCCAATGCTAGTCATAGAGGAGTGTTTACATATATATATATATATATATATATTTTATTTCTATACATTATCTTAAAGTATTTACTTCTTTACTTGTTACCGGTCCGGGCTTCTAAAATCTATGCCCTAGTTTCAAACAAGGACGACACACACTCGTGTCATCCTGTAACCCACCAGGCTGTCAAAAAGCAATGCGCACCCCTGAGACAGACATTCTAATGGTCCTCTTAAACCATGCCAGCAGGATCAACCTCTCCATACACCCCAACCACAGCACTGGCATGCATCGCAAGGTAAGAAATGCGGTTGAGTCTTTGGGCTCTGAGTACTGCAGCACCCTGCTGGGATACTATATCTTTCCTAGGAAAGACAGTATCAGGCAAGGGAAAGACGAATCCCTTGAAGAAGTTCAAGAAATACCTTAAATTCCAGAAGGCTTTTAGTCAGCTTGGGGAATTGTGGCCAGTGACAGAAGAGCTCCAACAGGAGAAGGTTTCCTTCACATGTGTTATGTATGGCCATGCTCGGATGAAGTCAGTTGATGTTGTGTGGGCCAAGGTGCTGCAAAAAATGGTGGCTGCTAATAAAGTCCTAGACTCATACTCTAAAGTGGACCTTGAATGCCTACTTCCCCCCAAGGTCTGTTTCATCTCCCATGTACAGTGGGCCAAATTCAGAGTCGCCTGCTACAGGCAGCTAACCAACCAATATTGGAGATTCCTAAACCCTATGATCAGGGTATGGGTTGATAGAAGACGATGAATGAGTGGGTGTTAGTGTCCGTCTTGATGGTTGGACCCATCCTCCATCCTTCTCTCGATTAGTATTAACCCAGAAAGCAGAGTTAGAAAAGCAATAAGCTCTTGGGAAGGAGGAAGAATACGCAAACCATAATGTGGATGAAGAGGAAGGAGAGCGTAATGATGAAGCTCACCCTCTGCACATGAACCTATTCTTCCATCCAGACTAAGTATGGAGTTAAGTACGCATGGTGAAATCAGACAACTATGATACTGTATATTTTCAATTATATATAATAATAATAATTCCCCTTTATTTGATTCTGGTCACAGACATGGGATACAAGAATCCCTGTGTTTGTCAGTTAAAACACACCTGTCCATTAATATTGTCCAAACATTTTTTCAGATTCAAACTACTGTACTGATGCAAAGAAAGGTGATTCATTTACACGTTACAGGGTCCTTACATACAACAGCACAACTCAAAGGCAATGCAGTTATTAATCAGAGGCAACAGGAAATTAACTTGTAATCTATAATGTCCGTGATTGCATCTGCATTAGTATTACTGTCATTTCTTTTGATTAATTCTATTTGAAACTAACGACTGAAATTTAGAACTGAATTCATCTTTAAAGAATTGAGTTGTGTGTTCGATCAATCACCTGCACCGTCACTCAAAATAATCGTCAGATATCTTATTGAACCAATTGGTTATGAATTGTCTTTTTTTTGTCTGTAAAGCAAGATTTCTTTGCAGAGTTGATAAATGTAAAATATAGGATGTGGGAGAGAGAAAGCAATATAAACTGGCTTCTTAGCTACTCGAAAAGTTTGATATTTAAATTGCTGTCCTCATCAATGAATATGCAGTATATTACCTTTAACATCAAAGTCATCTGCGACAGCGATTGAATGTCCCTTTTTGACCAATCCATTGATGTATTCATAAATAGTACTGGCAGGCCTTCAAGTAAACAACAAATGTGGTGTTGTTACACTAGTTACACTAGTTAGCTCCTGTCCACATGTCCATTTTGCTCGATCTGACAGAAGAAACACATGGGAAACAATTTTTCTGTCAGAAACAACCTCTGCACCTCAAGCCCTTCACCGAGGACAAGGACGGATGATCAGCTGGATCAATAAAGCAACATGAGACGGAGAACAAAGAGGGAGGTCAACACAGCGTAGGGCAGAAAAATAATGGGTATGGAAGAGAGTGAGCATGTTTGTGCACGACCACAGAGAGAATTGAGGATGGTACTGAGTGGAGGGGTTCTGGGTGAACATAGGGGAAAGGCCTTCCGTTTCATGCTCTCGAAATGAACCCGCTGTCTTCAGCCAACTCTTCAGGCACCTCATTATAAAACTCAAGTGGGAGGCCACTGGTTTATTCCTGAGCTGCTTCTGCTTGCTCACTTTCACCATGATGATGCTCTAGTGTACTAGGTGGACAATTAAAGGAAAAATCCTGTGTGCACTAACGCTTAGAGCAGACACTTAATTAGAATAATATTATCTGAGTAATTCCCTGACGTTCTTGGTGTAGAAAAAAAGGTAGAATGCGTAAATAATATATTGTATATGTATATATATATATATATATAAAATCTGGATTGAAATGTAAATCAAAATGACATGACAGACAAAAAAAACCTATGCAAGACACTTGTCCACTGAGAAAGCGTTGTCTGTCTTTGCTCTCACTTTTGTCACTTTTGAGATCCCTTTAATTAATATTGTGTTAAAATCAGGTAACATTAAGTTTGCAAAAAAACATTCAGTAGAAATATCTTTCATAGAGTTATCTTCCACGTTATTCCTTTATACAAGTAACTATTTTTTGCTTATTTGAAATTGTAATAGATAAATAGATGAAAACAGATAAAAAATAAATAGGCTTTTGTGAATTCAACAGGGAATAAAGACGCAACAGCCATAATGTTATAACGGCACTATATAATGACTTCTTAAGAACATATATCATCATAAATAAAGGTTGCTGACCATTTAAAACAATTTTTTTTAATGTGAATCCCACTTTCTATTACTTCCTCTCGGAGTTTCAGACTCACTACTGGTGAGTCTGCTGGGAGGAGTAATAATGGC
This sequence comes from Lophius americanus, assembly GCA_037951165.1. NCBI lineage: Eukaryota > Metazoa > Chordata > Actinopteri > Lophiiformes > Lophiidae > Lophius > Lophius americanus. The sequence continues at coordinate 54,330 of JBBDHG010000090.1, read as the reverse complement.
CTTCAGCCAGAAGGCGAGTCGCCCACTAACACTCCATCACGCTTCTTTGTAATGTATGAGGGCAACTACACAGAGTACTATTTCATGTAGAGGTGTAACATCTATCTTCATTATTCGACCACACACCAGTGAGAGGAGTGCAGAGAAAAGGAATCATTTTCTTCCAATTATATTCAATTCTATATTTGTGACCCTTTAGTTGGAATCAACTTTAGCAGCTGCATTAAAACATTTAATTGCACATCAGTTTCAGAAGGGCTTTCCCACAGTTTAATATAGTATGTGTGTGTATGCAGATGTAAACAGGTGCATGCAATCTTTGCCCTTCCTCCACTGTGTAATCCACATTCTTGCACGCTGAGGGATCAGTGTGAAATTATAAACCTGATCCAGTTTACTGTGTCTGACCCGGCATGAATAATTCACCCTGTTCGGGTCGGTGTTCTCCACCAAATGGGAGAAACATGTTGGAGCATACTGTTGGGTTGCGCCTGATGTTTTTGTCCAGGTTGTCACAATTTTTTTTTGAGTACGAGTCAACCTCTTCCCACTTGCTCAAACTCCACATGCTCATTCATTGTAAGAAGCAAATTCAGTGACACGGAACGTCAGTGACAGTACAGCACCATCTGTTGATCAAAATGAAGACACAGCAGCAATAAGAGAAGTTTTTTTTATTATGGAATAATGCCACATTTTCTCCTGCTTCCTGGTGGTGTGTGGCCGCAGCCAGCAGAGTTGAAGAAAAATTATTTTACCAAAATTTTTCGAAGAATTAAAACAACTTTTATACAGTAAATGAAAAATAAATAGTAAATATAAATATCTTCTTCATATTATACTATTTATACTATATGCTCTGTTTGTGGCATAAATCTTCAATAAAATATTTTGTACACTCCACGTAAAAATGAATCCGTCCATCCACTTGTTCTGCTTATCCAGGGCCGGTTCGAGATGGCAGGGTGCCAAACAGGATATTCCAGATGTCCATCATCCACTTCCAGGCTCATGGCGGGATCCTTCCTTCCTCAAGGATGTGAACTCAACACTCATGTGTGCTCAGACCCTTCAAGCATATCATCCAAAAAGTTTAAAGTATCTTCTTTTGTTAAAGAAACCTTAGAAATGTAGAATCTACATTTCTGATTGCAAACTTTTGATTATTTTTTATAGCCTATAGAAGCATACAGAACTCCACACAGAAGTTAACCGGAGGATATGTAATTGACAGATAGAGAATCTCAGTGATTCATTTTTGCACTTAAATAGAATTGGACAACTTGTTATTAAAAGTTTGTTAAATTAACTTTAAATTGAGATATTTAAAAAAAAATAACTGTCAGATTCGAAATATTAAAAGCCTCCAGTATCATGACTTTTAGTCTGAAATCTGAAAAACTGGTTGTTCCACTTTCCACAATGTCATCTTTCATCAGAACCCCCCATGCCCCCAATTCCAGTGTGAATGTTTGGCCCAAGATTTCTGATTCCCCCAGAACAGCAACTGTTCACAGACTCAGGGCAAGATAAACGGACCTTTCACACATGCTCTCACTCAATTACCCATAGTTAAATCAATGAATTAATGCCCCATTGATATCAGCTGCAGCCATTGATATCAGCTGCAGCCATTCGGGTAGCCTCATCCATCCAATCACTATCACACCTGCATGCTTAGCTCATCACCACCGACTAAGGAAATGTTATCTAATATCTAAATTACCGCTGAGAAAATGTATTCACCACCTGAACCTAAATGGTCCTAGTCCTACCTTTAGCACCAACAACTGCAACTAGATGGTTCTGACATCCCTGTGGTGGAATTTGGGCCGGCACCTCTTAACAGAGCTGCTTTAGTGCAGTCACATTGATTTGTTTCTGAGCATGAACTGCTCTTCGTGGCTCCCGCCACAGCATCGTATTAAGGTTCAGGTCCGGAAAGGTCATTCCAAAACCTTCGAGCCATTCAGAGGTGGAATATTCCACCCGGGATCATTGTCTCATCTCTTCAGCTCATAGACTGATGACAAGTCATTCTGGACTTTTTTTATTAGAGCAGGATTAATATTTTCCTAAATGTTGACAAGTTACACTTCCAGCTCCGTGCTAGACCATAGGTTTAGTGTTTTTTTTTTATGGAATGCTGGGTTTGGATCATTTCTGTCTGCTGCCAAGTTGATTCCCCTGGGCGGAAAGCACCACGCCTCCATTTATCTCTCAACAGTTTCATGAGTTGGGTCTTCATGTTTCACACTCTATTGATTTTTCTTTTATAATAATGTATCCTTTTCCAATTACCTTTTCAGTCATACACAGTACATCACAGTGAAATATTTCTCTGTTGTAGCAGTTCTTTCAAGCGCCTGGGGATCATATTGGGTTCAGGGTCTTGCTCAAGCACCCTATGACATCTTTACTTTCCTTAGTTACGTTCAGTCTTCCGATTGGGAGACGGCCATTCTACCCATTGTGCTACAGCTGCTCTTTTATTCAAAGTGTTCATCATCTCCTTCGTCGTTGCTATTGAGGTGAAATCTTTCTGTCACTACAGCCTTCATAGAAGAGGACCTGCTACCTCTGGAGATACTAATTTATTTTTTTCCAAGCCAATGGTTCAATAGATATATCTCCAGCTGATTTTCCACAAAAGAAAATCTTCATGAATTGTATTCCATTTATTTCAGGGGATACCATTAATTTTACATCAATTCATGTTACTGCATCTTTATATTTCTTCTGGATCAGTAGTGGTTTTTGCCCCTTGGAGGAATCTAGGATGGTCAACTACCTCTAGGTAGGTTCACAATTTCTAGATATTGGGTCTCACTGTTGATCTGTGGAATTTCAGAGCCTGAGCTACAAGTGAAATCTATGAGCCAGCTTCCTGCTTCTGAAAATGTTTGATTTTAGTGATGATTTGATCGGACAGGGCCTGCAGGAATCAGACCTGGTTGTTTTAGTTCAGCTTCAACCACTTAAGCATTAGATTACCTTTTCCGCACCATTTGAAACTTATATTTTGTGTTTACTCAGGCTGCCTTTGTTTCATTCTTATGCCCCGGTGAAGAAATAAGCTGCTTCACAAAGTTCATTTGATATTAACTAAGTGCTAGTCTTCGGCATGTTCCCAGGTGGAAAACCGAACAGTTCTCCATCAACAGGAATTCCTCTGCAAGCAGAAAGACAGGAGGAAACAAGATGCTGGGTTCAAACAATACGAACCAAAGTCAGATGTGTGCAAACAGGACTAAGGACTTTATTAACCAAATCATTTTCCCCATAATATCCACAAATAAAAGTGATCTCTTTATATATATTCACATTGTATAATTTCATAGTGTGACAAAAAAATTCTCTTTTTTTTTTTTTGGATTTCCAGCCATTCCTATAATTGTCATTTGATCAGTCGCCATGCAGTCATCAGAAAGGTCGAAAAACATTACGGTCAGCATTGGCGGTCTTGTCCGGTGTCACTCCTCTTTACCTCCATCGGCTCTTCGTAGAGCTAAAAGCCCCCTCATTTACCCAATCACAGATTTCATCACACTGCAACAATAAAACAAAAATAAATTATAAAAGCAAAGCTCTCTCTGGCAGAGCGCTCCAGTCCTCCTCCTTTTCCCTTCCCCTTTTTTAGATATTTTCTTTTTTTATATAATAATAATAATAGTAATAATAATAATGAATATAACTGTCCTTGATATAAATTTAATAGTATTTTTTTATATTTCTCAAATTTTAAATAAATCATTTTGGCAATCATCATATGTTGTCACTTTAGGATAAAAGAATACTCAAGTAGAAAATAAAAACTGTGAGAAAATTCATCAGAAGAGGAGCAAGGTATGACAGAATGAAAAGTGTGAAAGCAACAGAGAAGAGCGAGAGACGAAAGAAAGAAGAGAGTGAAAGAAAGAAAGACGGACTCGAACAAAAGCATCCGCTTCAGACGCATGTCAGAAACGGCTCTATATACAACAATTTCTGTTGTGAAAAACTGTCCATCCTGTGCCTGTCGTCTGTCTCCTGTCCTTCCTCCTCCAGTGTGTCTGCAGGGGTCCTGCAGTCTGAAGTCCGGTGTGTGTCCCGCTGTTATACCAGAGTGTAAGACTTGGCATAGGGGTTGTTGCTCTGTTTCAGGTGTCCTCTGGAGTCCAGCAGTGACTCCTGGGAAGTGCTGAGCTTGGCAGCCTGTGCTTGGACTAGGTCTCCTGAGGACGAGACCTCTGCGCGGACCTCACCGCGGGCCTCCCCCCTCTCCCGGGCATCCCTCTGGGGGAGGGTGGAGGCCGTTCCTGGCTGCCACTGCTGCACCTCCCTGGGTGACGCCGCCTCCATGGGTGTGGGCTCCATGGGAGGTGGCCTCTTCAGGGTACGGCTTCTCTGGGGTTCCAGGCAGGTCTGGCCCATGGCTCCACCTCCAACTCCTCCTCTTGATTCCCCTGTAGCACCTACACTGACTCCACTTGCTCCTGCTCCTGCTCCCCCTCCACCAGCACCACCTCCTCCTCCCCCTCCACTGCTGCTGCCACTGCTGCTGCTGACCCCTCCACCTCGAGCTGCCAGTGGCACACCGCGGTTCAAGAGGAAGTCCATACGTAGGTAAGGCGGCAGGTGGACCAGCTCACCTCCTGGGAGGTGAAATGGATTAGGGAAAACATTTTAAAGGGATGAAGTGTTTTTGCATTTCTTATCATACCAAACAATAAAATTACAGTGAGTGACAGTGATTGTTCACTGGAGAGGATAAACAACTGAAATACACTCGGATCATCTTGAAAACCATGACATCTTGTTCCATTTCAGTGCAGATGATTCCCAAATTGAACTGTTTCTAGAACCTGACGACCCTAACTCCCTTCAACCAATGTTGGAATTTCTCAATGACATCAAAGCATTATTGGCTTAAAATGTTTTAAATCTGAATGACAGCAAAACTGAGGTCCTTATGTTTGACCATAGTGGTCCTGGTTCTGCATTTCTAGACCTGACCCCCCCTTGATTTGTATGTCAAACCCATAGTAAACAACATAGGGGTGAAAATGGATCAACAGATTAAATCTGTGGTCGGGTCCAGCTTCTTCCACCTGAAGCAACCGTCTAAGTTCAAACGTTTTCTATCTTTTAGGGCTTTGACAGATTAATGAATGCGTTTCAGTCGACCCTCCTCAATAACTGTAACGCTATGTTGGTGTTACGCCTGGCTGTCACATCTTCAGCTAGTCCAAAATGCTGCTGCTCAGTTACCGACAGGCAAAAGTAAAGGGTTTGAACTTTTGCTTTATTGTTTTGTGTTTTATAGTGTATTTATTGTGTTAATTGAATGGAAAGCACTTTTATCCACTTTGGTGTTTTAAATGTGCTCTATAAATAAAGTTGGATTGGATTTAAAAGAAGGGGAACATATACAAAAACTGTTGCCTATTTACAGATCCAGTATCAGCGCCGGTCCAAGCTTCTTTTGGGGACCCTAAGCAGAATCTGTCTTTTGAAGTAGATCCGAGACGTCTGACATACGTCTCCATTAAGCTCTGTTTATTCTAGCAGCTCCTGGACGTTTAAGCTGCTCGACCCTCTAATATGTTCACCAGCTACTTCTTGCCTTTTCCTGTGTTGATGCTGGGTAAGTATCATGTTGGGCTGATGTAGACAGACCATAACATAGTGGATATCAAAGGTGTATGTGAGCAAACTAATATAAAAATCACTAATTCTGGCTAATATTCCCCTAAAAATTTCCATCAATCCATCCATTTATTTTATTCCACTTATCCAGTATCGGATCGTGGTAGAAACTGGCTAAGAAGGACATTCAAGACTTTTCTTTCCCCAGCAACACACTACAGCTCATCCTGTGGGATCCTGAGGCATCCCAAAGCCAGAATATATAGTCCATCCATCCAGTAGGACCCCAGGTTCTCCTCCCAGTTGGATGGGCTTGGAAAACTTCCCCTCTACTGAAATGTCATTGAAATTGAATTCTATCAGAGTTTTTTGAAGAGTAATGGATATTTTATTCCCTGTTACATACGTATGGACGGATGTACTAATAATGATAATCCTATCTGCCCCTTTGATGGAGCACAAAATAAGTGTTGCACTTGGGGGAACTGCTGACTTGATCGACGATTATCAATAACCAACACTTTTGCCGCTGTGGCATTATATTTTGCTTTGTCACTTCGTTCTTTGTTCATACTGTAATAATGTATAAGTCATATTTCATTCCCTTCTGATTAAGAGATTTAATATCTATGGAACTCATTCTCTATGAAACACTGCAGATTATGTCAGCTCAGTTTGACATTGATATTCACCAGAGTTTCTGCTCACCAAAGGGAACAAGGTTATTTCATGACCTCCGTTTAAATGAACTGCATAGACAGTTGAAAATTCACCTTTAGCTCGCATTCATGTTCTTACCTCGGGAAACTCTGGGATTATGAATCAAATAACTATCAAATAACTATCAAATAACTAGATTTTTAAGTAATACCAGTTCTCAAGATATGTGAATCTATTTGATTATATAGCTGCTATGGAAAGAAATGGTCAGCCCATAATGTAATACAGACATTACAATGGATATATTTGCTATCATTGTCAGGGACTGATCCGATATATGTTATTGAGTTCTACTGTCTTACTGTGACGGACTATGGAGCCTCTACACACTGCACCAATTCCTTCTTGCATTTGGGAATTATCATAACACCCATCAGCTCACTTGCAGTGCTGGAGAGAAACAGCTGAGTCTTATGTGGGAGAAAGAAGAACATGTCCATAGCCGGTGCCCTAAATGATATCACCTAGTTTCTTCGACATCCCTATTCATTTGGCCAGTCTTTTCTGGTGGCTCTGATGCGTAAGCAAATTCTGGATCACTAATTCACTTTCTTAACCATTGGTCTTCTTTATCATTTGCCAATTTAATAACTTGAAAAAAGAAGGAAAACAAAAATCGATCAGCCAATAAAATGCAGATCAAACTCTAATAGGATAGTATATAATAGTATAAACTGTAATGAGAATACAGCAGTGACTACCTGCCAGGCCACTGATCTCTTTGTCTTCATCTTCATCTTGAATCATACTTATTTGACAGTCCATGTCTTACCCATATCCTATCCCAGTCAACAGCTTGTATTTCTATATACTGTACATGCTGTTTGTCATTCAGGACACATTAGATTTACAGGCATGTCATAAACTCTGTCTGCTGCTTGTTGCTCTGTAATTAATGGCCCTACTCTAAAAGCGTTATGACTATGGTGCTGAGGAAATAGCAGTAACGGGAGTGAGCCCATTAAATTTGGTCTTATTAAGCTCTGAAGAAGAATATGAAGAGCGCAAACTCTCAACGCAACGACATTTTGAAAGAAGGTGAGACAGAGAGAAGAGTGAGAAGATGTCCGTCTGCCCATGACCTTTGGAATGGACAGGTGAGGTCAGTCCAGGTCGGTGAGATGTAACTGAGACAGAGTTCGGGTGTAAGCTGGGTCAATCATCAGCTGTCAGTCAAACTAGCCTCCTCACCATGACCGGGTTTCACCTGATTAATACTGTATCACAACACTGTTCTGAAATTTGGAGTGAACATTCCTACTGCAGCTCTTCCTAGCATAAATAAAAAGGCGTCCAGATGACATCAGAGATAAGTTTCTAAACATCTCGCTTGGATTTCATATATACAGATCAGGCATAACATTACAACCGCCTCCCTAATATTGTGCAGGTCACCTCTTTGCTGCTCGGTAATGACGATAAAGGTAAAACTATTACACCTTCAGGTCTGTCTCCTTTATATAAATAAAACTGTACAGCAATGTACACGGTCAAATCAAACGTGTATATTGCCACTCTAGTGCATCATGTTACAAAGAGGCAACGACCCACCAGGAAACTGTAGCGGCATCACAACGTGACTCTTATCCCTCAAAGTAACTGACACCAGAGTCAAGGAGTAAGAGAAGCCTGAATAGCTAACACTCTGGTCGGATGCTAAATGGCCTCCACTTTGTTCTGAGTGACAATAGCCGCAGATAAGATTGACAGATAGCTTTTTGTTGCCCTCTCTACCTGGTCAACCTGTTGCACAAGTCTCCTGTGCTATGCATAAAAGGCGAATGACGCCTGAAACTTAAGATGCAGACCCATTACCTTGAACTATTGTCTGGTCAAACTGAGGATCAGGACACGGTGTACAGACAAACAGCTCTATATTTATGATCCCCTCCAACGTCACTAATTATCAGAAGCCCTACACTGAAACAGGACAGTAGACAGAGTGAATGATGAGCTGTGTCGTGGAGAGAATAGGGCGTCTGTCTGCTGGACTCCTGTGCTTCCATGTGTGGTCAGGCATTCTCTGCCAGAACTTGTAATTGACCTGCAGGACTACTTGGAAGAGCATGGGGTCAGGTAAGGTAAGATGATTCCAGCCTGAGAGGTCCTCTGTAGTTTGTCCTCTCTATGCTCAGTCTACAGGTTTAGTCAAACTGTAGACTGAGCATTCATGGAAATTAAAAGCTATTTAACTAATTTGCCAGTAGAAATGTTTTCTTACAATAAAAAGCTTGGTTAGGGTGCTAGCGGAGGAACTACATCTCATAATCATGTTTGAGATGTGTGATGAGATTGCTCAATGTGTAATGGCTCAGATTAAAGGAAGCAAGGAGCTACTCCCACAGAGGGCTTTGATAAAAAATAAAAAAATACACATCCGGAGTCTAAATTGCCCATGTAATGATTTAATTACACCAGGCAGCATGTTCCAGCCCTCTGAGTTAATGGGTTCCACTCCAGGATTTAAAGTGACTCAACGTGCACTGCAACAACCACAGAAGCCAAATCAAAATCTAATCAAAATGTCTAGTATTTTTTTTGAATGGGGGAACTGGGGAGGGTAAGGGGTATTTGTAAATACAGTATCAGAAAGTTGATATAGCTGGAGGTGTTTGTTCTTATCTTAAAAAAGACTATTTTTAGCAACCAAAAATATCTTGCACAGAATGAAAACATCTCCCCCTGGAGCATCTGGTCCACCAACAGGTGAGAGAGATGTGGCTGAAAACATCTATGAACTTCAAACTTACTACGTCTCACCTGACGATGTGAAAAATGTAATGCTGCTCAGGAGCTTAAAGGGGAAATAGAAGGTTGAAATGGTTTTCTGGCCAATTGCATGTTCTTACCAGGTCTGTGCGCCTTGGGCACGGCCATGTTCATGACCCGACTGACATCCTGAGGTTTAGGGGGTGAAGCGGTGAAGCGGCAGATGCCTGACTCAGACGGCGTGCTGGAAGTCAGGCTGTCGGTGTAGTCGTTGGTCCCTGCTGTCATCTGCTCGGAGGAGGTGTCGGAGATGAAGCACTCAGTGATGGTGAATTTGGCGTGACGGAGTTGCTCTTCCATCTTGGCATGCTCGTAGGCCCTGGCCAGTTCTTCATAGGTGGAAGAAGCGCTCTCTGTTGATACCATGCTGCTCCGAGCACGATCTGATGAATACACGTCATCATCATTAATCATGACACATGAGATAAATCATCACTCACACCCTTGAAGTCTCAGTCAAGCTTGCATCCCAGAGTTGGACTCTATTCTTTATGGAAACACGGCAGTGATGGTGACCCTCCATTGGGTCTTACTCTACCTGTATCCTGGGAGGGACTGACGCTGTAGCTGTCGCTCTCTTTGTCCACAGATCCAGTGGCACGTGGCGTGGGAAGTCTCCAGTCGGTGGTCAAGGTGTGTGAAGAGCTGGTAGGGTGTGGTCGGTTCAGGGTCCACTGGCTGGCGTAGCGACTCCGTGCTGCGGCTGGACCAGCTTTGGCAGTGCGTCTCGCAGTGGGATCTGTGAGGAGAGGATAGGATTAGTTGTTATAAATAATAATAATAATAATAATAATAATAATAATAATAATAATAACTGTAATAGCTACAATATTATAATTCTAAATGTATATCTGCTCCAGAATATTATTAGAGCACCCCAAGGCTGAGTTAGCTCATATTGCAGAATAGACAACCATTGTAATGTAACAGGTTTATGAATACATGGATATCAAGATACACGGCACCTTATTATCATGTAGATTTTATTTCCAGGAAGATTCAGCAGCTCATTTACTTTCTTCATACACTTTGATAGCTTGGAGCCAGCAAACAGACAGGCTAATGGTATTTATCCTCGCATAAGGTTGCTAAAATCAAAATCAGAATGCTGACAACAAGGATCTAAAGCCAAAGGTTTGATTGTAATTGTCAAATATGTAACTGTCTGTTGTAGATTATTGTATTATGTAATTTCACAGAAGTAGCTCTCTCTGGATATTTGTATTTTCTGCAGTGGTTTGACTCCAATATTTTACCCCTCAATGAAACCTGAACATACAACTCCACAGAGTTTATGACATTATCATCAATCTCAAGCGCTAACTGTCCCCTTACATAAACATAAATAGCATCATTTCCGCTGTGACCCAGACTGACCAATGCTCTGAACACTGCTGGACCAAATCGAAATGAAACCCTTTGGAAAAAAATCAGATAGTGATTCTGTCAGAGGGGGTGGAGGGATGAAATAATGGAGTTGTCTGGCCATTAAAAAAAGGGATGAGTCAGAAAACTGGGTTAATGGCCCAATGTCCAAGTTAAAGGAACAAATGGTGTGGCTATATGTTTTACTCCAAATGCACATGTATGTGATGTGATATTCATACTGCGCATATTTGTTTCGTTATAATATGCTAAATGTGTGAGTATTATTGTCTGCGTACTAATAACACATACAGATCGCTAGAATATCAGAGACCGCTCTAAAACATAACTGCTGGGTTCCTTATGTTCTCACTGCTGGGGGGTTCCTCAGATGCAGTATGAGGGCATTCTACTGTTAAAACAGTTTATACACACACATCATGTAATTCAGGTTAATCTGTAATAGAATAGTATTACCAGTACATACTGTTTATTTAATGGACCTGCAGAAAATGTCTCTTTAGGGAACATATTGCTAGGAATAATACGAAAGCGGAACTTATTCACGTAAAAAAAATCTACTGTGTGAATCAAAGAGATAAGAATATAGTTAATTCAGAAAAAACAGAATTATTAACAAAAGTTAAACAAAATTATTTTTCTGAATTAAAGACAAAATCATTTCAGAACTATTTGCTCTGTTTTTTTTGTTTTTTTTTAAATGTTTTCTAAATGTTTGATACATACAGAAAATAATGAATTAGGTGATAGTCAGATTTAATTAAAGTTCAGTTTAATCTAGTTTTATTCTGGTCTTGACTTGAGACATTGACACTCACGTATTAAAGTCATATACTGTAGATGCTTCTGAATAATTTGATTTGTGGTCTGTGCGCAGGCACCTCAGGACTTTGTTTGTTCAGATGAAAAAGCCCATTCTGACCCCCTGGACACTTCAGTATTTCTCCATGATCACTTGGACTGATGTGATGTGCTTCATGAATACAAGATGATACATCCGAAATGCATTCAGGAAAGCTCATGGCGACTTAAGAGATGGTCAGGTAACTGATGAAAATACTGATATCGAACACATTTTTATATCCCTAAATAGTCGTGAATATTATTGAACTATCATCAACCCCGCCAAGTCTACAGCAGTTCCTTCGTGTTAACACCATAACTCAAAAATCTTTTCTGGATGATTAAAAGAAATGTTACGCACTCAGAGACATAAGTGTTAGGAAAGACAGGATTGATTTTGGGAAAATTTTGTTGTATATTTCCCACAGTAGGGGGAGGTTCATTTTCAAAAGTTTTTAGCCATAATTTCTCATCCACTGGTCTGACTTAGTCCAAATTCGGTGCATATCGCCTCAAGGAGATCTAAATTTTACACTAGTAGTTTATGTTTTACTCAAAACGGGGACCCTTTTCACGATAAACACTGTTTTTCTGACACACCTTCCAAACCATTGGCCTGATTTAACTCAATTTGGTGCATAATAATCGACTTAAGGAGATCTTTCTTCTATCATATTATACTGCAGTATTTCAAACTTTACATACTAGGGGTCGCTTATTTACAAAAAAACAATACTGTTTTCAGACAAAAACGGTCTGATATAGTCCAAATAGGGGGGATCGACTTCAGGGGATCTATCTTGTATCAAATTTCCCTCCATTTGTTCATGTTTTTGTCACCGAGGGAGCAAAATACACTGTTTATCAGACATAACACATTACACACATTCACATTTAGTTTGAGGATATCATTCAGGGGGATTGCCTGTACAACACAGGGGTTGGGAGTTTTCTTAAGTGAATGCCTTGCTCTTTCATGAATTATAACTAGAGAAGCAGGCAATGGAAAATTAACCGAGCAAGATTCTTGTCTGCAGAGCAACAAAATATCCCCAAGACATTTCAACATTATGTTATTATTAGTAAGACAGGACGGCACAGTTGCATTAGTATTAGTAGTAAAAGAAGTAAATGTTGAGCACTGACGGTGGTGGGACTCACTGGTTCCGGGCCTGGCATCGGACACATCCACCAGCGGACCAGTGGCCTGGGACAGAGACTGGTAGTGGACTGTGTGGGTCACTGTGGAGGATTTTTGCTTGTTTGTCTCCCCAAAGTCATTGTCTGTCAACAGCACAGTGGACCTGTCATCTAAAAGACATAAAAGCAATGTAGAAAGGGGAAAAGAGGGGAATTAGATGGGTTCATAAACGTAAAAAATGTAGATAAACAGATGACAGAGACAGAGGAAAAACATTAGGCGTGAGCATAATTAATGTAATTCATCATGATCACATAGTCTAGTTTCTAATATCTTACCGATTGTCTCCATGGTGTCCCTCTCCTCAATGAGTAGCTGGGCTCTGGGGATGTCGATGTGCATTCTTAATGTCTGCTGCTGCTTGTTCACTGTGTCTGGAGTCCGAGTATTCTTACTGAGGAGATTAGTGAGAAAAATCCATTACTCTTTAGCTGCACTGCATTGTATCACAGAAATGCTAATGCAATCCCATACAAGCTGATAAGAAGTTGTGAGGAGAGAGGGACAGAATACCTGGTGCACTGAATATTTCCACTGTGACTGTGGGCTACGTTGTGATTTATGTTCACTGCTTAAAGGAAAGCAGCTGGCATAAATGAAAATTAAGCGTACGTACCTCATCAGCATTTCTGCCAGACTTTTGGCATCTGTGAAGTCAGCAAAGAAGTCGTTAATACCATAATAACACTGTCCCAGTTGATGAGCTACAGCAGTGGGAGTGCTGTACAACGACTGATAATCCCACTAACAGAAGGGTCTTAGTTATTTAAAAATATATAAATATGCCGGTTTTAGACCTATAGAGAAAAACACTGACATTTCTAAATTCCCAAAGTTAAGTTTAACCTTAGTTTGTTGTGGTGCAAATGTAAAGAGGTGGCACTTTACTTACAGGTGATTTGTGGGCATTGTTTCAGTATGCTCATATTCAAATGCGCTTAGGGGCTAAATGATGTGTCTTTTTGTTTTTTGAAAGTTGCATCTTCCACAAAATAAACCATAAAGTGGTCTTTGACCCACCTCTGAGTCTCTTGAGCCTCTGCTCCCTCCTTCTCCTCTTTAGCACCATGAGCATGATAAAGACCAGTACGGCTACCACCAGAACAGAGGTGATGGTCACCACCATCTTCAGACCGCCACTGCCTGACATGTTGTCTGAGATGGGATCTCCTGTCTTCAGCAGGGGTGGGATGGTACCTGGAAATGAAACGTATTCAATCATGGGTTACGTGGTCTAACACTGGGAGCCTCATCAGGGCATTAGCTGCTAGAATCTAGACGAAGTATGAAAAGCTCTTCATTCAAAAGATTTTACATTTTGTTAATCTCATTACTTTATGTTGGAAAAGTTTGTTCCAAACCATGTAATAATATGCCACGCCATCATTCCAAGGTTGAAAACAATGATTCCTACAAAGACAATGGGTGGTTTATTTAGTTTATATTTAGTTTTTAATGTCATCACCAAGAAAACACGTCTTGCATATTATATTTATTTGCGGCATTTATTAATTCAATATCTTAGACATTCTAGATTTAACCTGAAATGACCTTTTTGGTAAAGCATGTTTGAGAAAACTATTTAACTCTTATTTGACATTTTAGGTTCTGCCAAGTTACATGATTTTATTGAGTAAGTCCTCCGGTGCTTTAATATGCCAAAAACAAATCCTACTTATCAAATACGACTTTCTCAAATGCCATGGTCAATGCCTCCCCATCGACATCCCCCAGGGTTTCACCTGTGGCCCCTTACTCTTTAGCATATACATGCTGCCACTGAGTCAGATTATGAAGTTCAGTCAAGTGGACCACAGTTGTCAATAAGAAATCTCAACCGAACAGAAGAGCAGGACATTAAAGAGCTACTGATTTTCCACATTGCTTGTTTATAATGTTAAGTTGAAAAAAATCTTAGAAATTCAAAAAGTTGCCTTCTTTAGAAAACTGAAACCATATTAAACTCCAAACTGCATCGCATCTTGTTAATTTATCAAACGATGCTGTCATTTAATTCCTTTTTGAGCCTCATACTTAAATATAGTTAGTTAGTTACCCACACCCCCCACTCCACACTACAACACTTTCTTATGATTTTTAGCAATGCATTTTTATCTTATCTTCGTCCTGGTCGTGAATTGTTGAGTGATTTGAATTACTGATATTATGACACGGATGGTCGTAGATACGACTACAATTCTACAAAGCCTGAAGTTCACAAGACCATCATTTATTTTAGAACTCTGGAGGGAAACCGATGCAAATGTGTGAAAAAACTTTGTTCTCCTTAAATGAAATAAACCGCTGTTTTAATGATGTATCTTGAATATTTTGAACAAATAATGTATAATAATGCCTTGACATGTGTGAGGGTATCCCCAACGCCTTCACTTTCCTTAATCTAGCAAATTAATTTTACTTTTCTCCGCAGTCACGGTCATCCAAGCTGGGGCACCAGGTTCGTAGGAGACTGAACATGTGCTGTTCGTCTACAGGGCTGCTGCTCAACAGCTGAGCTGAGACGTAGAGCGGCTGTCAAACTTACAATAGCATCCACACGCTCACACACAAAAGCACATACACTCACAAGATCCTGACAGGCAGCTTACACGTCTCAGCAAAAGCCTTCAGAGGAAATTAATAACTGGCGCACCACTGTGCTCTCAACATGTCCTCTCCGCCTTTACGCTCGTAGAATTCCGTTGAATATGATTGACACAATCAGTAGCCCGAGGAATATAAAGCTACACTCTGGGCCGTGGAGAATCGACGGAAAGGCCCAGCGTCCTTACTCAGCTGAGCTGTCACATTACCTGAGAATGTATTTCAAAGCAGACAAAACCGTCTCCCTCACAAATACTCTTAAAGCAGAAAATGTCCCGCAGGGCAGAACTGCAGGACGGAGTTTCATGCTGAAAGACATCTGCACTGAACTGACACAAAAGAGGGCGCAATGCTGTTTATCCCGATTTTGCTGTGATTTAAAAAAAATGGCTACGACTTTATTGAGTTTTGTCCTGTTTCTTCCCTTTGCCCTCGACCGTCCTGCTTAATGCTGCGGTTGATTGTGAGACATAATGCTGCCCTGTAACCAAACTTGTTATATCTCCGAAAAAGTCGGGCCAAGTAAAATAAAATAAATAAAATGCTACTTATCAAATAAGACTTTCCTACTTCCCAATGTTGTCGCTCCACTTATATTGACGGTAATGAGGATTCACATTAACATAAACTGGATGAGATCCGTTGGAAGATCTAATTTCCTCTTGTGTCATCCATGTTCTTAAATGAAAACATTTCAGTTTGGAGAGAATTCTTTGTTTAAGTTGCTTTACCCCTGAGCTACTACTGATACTTCAATGATCTTTCATTTCCATGCCAGTCTGTTCGGATCCAAACTCACTTCCGTCTGCATTGAGAGTAGCAAACGTTGCCCTCTTCTCTGCTGAGCCGGCACTGTTGGTGACCTTCATCTGCAGCTCGTACCAGGTCGCCTCCTGCAAGTCGTACAGGATGTAGCTCTTGGTTAGCGATGTGCGCTGGGCAGTGGTCCATGTGGTCGAGTCCACTGCTCGGTACTCCAGGATGAAAGAGGTGATCGGACAGCCGCCATTGTTCCAGCCGACCAGGTTGAGTCTGGCCCTCGTGGAGTTGATGCTGGTGAAGAGTTCATGTTCTTTGGCAAATTGTGGTTCTGAGGGAAAAAAGAGAAACATTTCTCTCATCACAGCTTGACAGAAGAGATTCACCTTATGTGAACATAAGGAAGGTCATAAAATACATGAATAACCAACTCCAAGGGATTTGAACGATAGTTATGAGTTTTTGAGATCAATGGAAACAAAATCTTACCACACATCATCACATTTCAGAGGCTGAGAGAAGAAAATGTTCTATGTTTATTCGTTTTACATCTGGAGTTATTAGAGAACAATTGCAGTAGAGGTATTGTGACATGACTCCCAAACAGAGTTTCTTGGGATGATCTTTCACAACATGATCAGCTGTGATCCCAGAGGTGCATCATAACTGATTCTTACACTCAAATAAAGCAAACAGATTCTACCTCCTAGACTGGCATTGTTTACCTTTCCCATGGGTCTTTGCCTCGATTATCTCACTGATGCGGCCTGGCCCAACGGCATTCTGGGCCGTCAGGGTGAATTTGTACCAGGTGCCGCACTTCAAATTCTCCAAACGGTATGAACGTTCGCTGGGGCTGATGGGAAAACTACCCCACTGCTCACTGTTATCCTCTGAGTACTGCAGGATGTAACCTGAGGAGGATGAGAGAAGAGAGCATGGGCAAGAAATTACACAGGATTTAAACAGAATAAAATCCCTTAACACATAAATTATGATGCGTATGATCGGATATCATGAGGTGGGTCCTTGGTTGTAATGGATAATGTACGAAGAACTCAGTTGTTCTACAAACTGCTTGAAATTCATTCATGTATGTGTGCCGCTGTTTCACTCTTACCTCGGATGGAGCTCCCTCCATTGTCTCCGGGTATCCATGACAGTGTGATAGATGTGGTGGTGGTCTTGGTAACTGTGAGGCGTGGCTGGTCAGGAGGGACTGAGGATGAAAAAAGATGGCTGCAAGGTTAGTGTTCGTATTAAACCGGCTTACCTCTTGTGTAAAGGGGTTGTATTAGGAAGGAATACTTAGCTCCGTAGAGCTAAATATACTAGTTCGGGAAGTGGTATGATCACAATTGTAAATATTTTTGATATCATTTCTATTTCAGTGGGAAGAAAAAGACGGGTTAATGAGATATTGAGTCTTTATAATTAAGTAAGACAGTTGGATACTGAATTGAAATTCCACTGAGAATAATGAAATTAGTCAATAAGATCGCATGTCCAGAAGACATGAAGGTTGTTTTTTTAATGGCGTAAGGCATAGATTAGACCAGATGTAATTGTATCTGCTGAGGTTTTTGAAAATAAGGAGATTAGATTTTGAATAAAAAAAAATCGCCAGAGTAAAAACACATATTCAAGCTGCAACTCAGAGGAAAGTCTCTGTAAGTCTTTTTGGAGCCCTAGTTTCAATCAATCAGTCGCACACTCACGATGCACCAGGCCAGCAACAATCACTCCCTAATCCGTCATTTCAAATCGCAGCATGAAAATCTGTCTTGGGACTGTTAAAGTGTCAAATATCTAGTAAATTGTTTCTATTTGTCATTTTGTTCGTATGATGTAGATTAATTTTGCCTTTTTTATAAGTGGGTCACATCTTTTAAACATGTTTTTTACTTGGTGATTTTGTCTTCTTAGATGTTGATCTGTTTTGCATTTGCTAAAAGGGTTTCATAACTTGTCATTTTGATGTTTAAAATGTATATTTGTGATGGAGACGAGGCCCTTTGGGAAGTATTATATAACCTCACAGCTGCTTGGGCTCAAAGCATATTTCTCTTCTGTCTGACTGCTTGCCTTGGACCTGCAGGTTGAGTGTGATCTCATCTGACCCCCAGTTGTTGCTGGCCACACAGCTGTAGTTCCCAGAATCCTCTGCTTTCACTGTGCGAATGATGAAGCTGCCATTGCCATGGACACTTCGACGACCATCCACCAAGACAGGTGTAGGTGTTCCATTGGTGCTGGATGAAGATAGAAGACCAGTTATTAGAAGAAGCCGGCCATTAAGATGTTATGACATCATTGACAGTTTGATATTTTGTCTGTGCAGAGCGGCGCCAGATGATTCTCTCGGGTCTGACTTACTTTCCCTTCAGCCACTTGATGGTAGGAGGAGGGTCTCCAACAGCCTTGCATGGTAAAACAATGTCCTTCATCCAGGGGGTGGTCACCGTCCCATTGAAGGTCAGGACCCTGGCTGGAGCTAAAAACAACAAAAACTCAACTTTTCTAGGTGATCTAGGTCTAGGTTGAAGTGGCTTTCATCAACTGTCAAGAAAATAATAGAAAAAGCTTTAAAAACATACAAATGTGATTCTGATATATTCAGATTTAACGCTGGTGTGCATTCACACTTGTAGTGTGGACTAGAGCACAAATACACTTTTAGACCTGGTTAACTTAGCGTTCACAATGACATCAAACCAAATATACAAAATAAAAGACGTATGTATAAGAAGTCATGACCTGATTGGTCAGCTTTCATGATGTAATTATTATACCTTTATAACCACACACACAAAAATGAGAAAAACCCACATTCTTTCCCCCATTATAGTCCAAAGTATGTGCTCCATCAACAAGACGTAGGTATGTACTAACCATATACAATGATCAACCATAACATTAAAACCACCTGCCCCATAATGTCTAGGTCCCATTTTTAGAAATTCGGTCACAATTGGGCCCTTTCAAACAAGCTCCCTCTTGTTTTGATCAACCCACTTTTAACTGTGAAAGTAATAAATATAAATACATATTATTATTATTATTATATTATAATTATTATTATTATGATCTGTATTATTATTAGTATAATCATCACATAGAGTTAATTAAAAACAGCTTGTGGGGGGCGGTGTACCTTTAGCAAGAGGCTCCACTGTGATTTTTTCACTGTTGTTGCCGTGACCAGCAGCCGTCACAGCCACCACCCAAATACTGTACTGTCGGTTTCGAGCCAGATTGGGGATCCTGTAAAAATAAGCATCTGGAGATGCTTCAAACTCACTCATCACCTGAAAAGTGGAGAGAGAGGAAAGATCATTGTAACAGCACTAGCAGATGATGAGGTGTCAAACATTGATTCCAAATGTAACCAGCAACTTGAGCCAATGTTTGGTACAGGTAAATCCGGAATTTTTATGCCATGTTTATCTTAATCTCTCAGGACGACAGGCTTGTCTTTGATAGGTGGGCAGGAAATTTGAAAAAAGTTAGTCTTTCATTTTTTGGTGTACACATGCTATTACCATGGGATGCAGGTTTGAGCAGAAGACGATATATTTCCTGATGATGCCGTTGAGTTTAAGTGGAGGCAACCAGGAGACAAACACCACAGAGCTACTGGAGGCTGCAGCCTTAACCCCAGCTGGAGGACCAGGAACTAGAGAAGGAATGAACGATGACGATTTCAGAGGAGCAGAGATTAAAATAATGATGATGTTGAGCAAAACATGAGTAGACCGATAGAATACAGGATTTTACTGAATTTGAGTGTTATTTATGGTAATGTGTCATACCATCCTCTTTAGTGCGGACATATATCTGTTCACTGCGGACACCATCTCCTGCGTTGGTGAAGGCTAAGACCTGGATGCTGTAGTTGGTGTACTTCTCCAAACCGTCAAGCTCCAGAGACGGCTGATTGGTCGTCACATTTCTGATTTCTCCCAGTTCTGATACAGCAGAGCATACACAGTGATCAAAAGTGTTTTTTAACACCAGCAACAGTTCATTCAGAATTGAAAAGTTATTAAATCATGGTTAGCTGTTTTGAAAAACCATAATGTGATTACAGTATACAGAAGATCATGATTGGGAACCTCTAGATAATGAAGGTTATAACCCTCCCTAAAATATTCCTGTTTCCAGACCTTTCCTGATGTTTCCTCACCTTCCTCATACCCCGTGAACAGAGCTGAGTCTGTGGGCCTCACTGACTTATTGCGTAGTGAATTATTGATGGAGACCCGCCAGACTGCAGGTTAGATCACTGCTGTACAGCGCAGTGATCTAAGGAAACTAAAACAAATCCGTCTGCATAATGCAGTATTTCTGTTTCTTCTGTTAATTGGCATTTAATAAAAACAATAATCAAACACTGTAATCTGGCATAAATTGTTTGAAGAAACAGTGGTTGTCCATCAGGTATGTAAATTAGGCTGTACATTTATATTATCTAATGTAAAATATACAATGCACTTAAATGTAGAAGTTTTCACTCTTAAAATGAGAAAAAGATGCAAAAGCTCGTTGGAGGATCTTCCCAATTTCCATTATATACAGTTCAATGGTTGATAAGCCAAAATTTTTCACTTATTAAGAAAAATATATACATGCAGTAAAAAATCAAGCACATTCAATAGAGTTTTATGCCATAAAGGTTTCTTCATTGCTGCAAGTTTGCATTCAAAACTAATTTCAACCCAAAAGCTGGGGTAATAACACAGAGAGAAGTTGATCCCTTGGTGTATCCATCAGTGCATATGTGCATACGTACACATGCAAACAGGAAATAGACAAGAAATGTGAGCAAGAACCTCGACCATAAGGAAAAGGCGTGAGGATTTTATCACTATCTGCCTTATTCTTTTTTCATTTAAGTACGATATACATCATTGTGCTTGTATTGAACGGACAAAAAACACATTATTCATGAACACATATTGAACATTGGAACAAACCATCTTCTTATAGTGCCATAGAGTTTCATACAACAGTACATTGCACACGGTGCAATGTTTAACACTGTTAGGCTTCAGGCTCAGCCGATATCTATATTCCAGTTTGTTTCGCAGGTTAATGGAGGATGGCACCAATGAGTTTTCATGAAATGTTGAGTATACATTTTTGTAAGAATTGACCGCCAGAGGGAACAAGTATAAACTGGAACTCGAGTCAGCTTGAAACATCAAAGTTACACTATCTCTGTGCCTCACTTCAGCATGAGAACGGTGTTACAGCTCCCCCTAGTGGAGAAACTATGGAACAAGCAATTACAAGTCAACCAGCATTGTAAATTGATCAGATGATTGAGTTTTAGAATAAATCTCTCAATCAAATGAAGGATTAATGTCCATGTTTGGATGTGTTGTTCTAATACCTCCATCAGGCAGATTGGCCCAGTAGATGACTCTGTATCCCTGCAGGTTTCCATTGAGAGCCTCTCTGGGCAAAGGAATCCAAGACAGCGAGATGACCTCTGGGGACTTTGCCAAAGCAAGGACATTCTCAGGAGGCCGGGACGGCACTACCGAAGAAATGAGAAAATTATTAGAGTGGGAGCTTTTCCAGTTAGAATACCTGTGAAGTGAATGAAGTTTAAAAATCGTTTAGATACTCTTTAGATACTTGAGCAGTATTTGGACAAAGACCCAACAAAAAAACAACAAAAGTGCAAAAACAGCAAAGTGAAGGAGAAAACAAACTCCTCAAAAAATGTACAATTATTAATCGAATCAGGTACCAAAGATATCGCAACGCCTTTAAATGCAGAGAAGGTAACTAGGTCCGGGAGATTAAGGTATTTCTGCATATTATTCCAAGTAGATGGTGCAGAATACATGAATGCCTTATAGTTACAAATCACTGAAAAGTATCTTGACGTTTCATATATATTGACAACTGCTTCCTAATTCTCTCGGGTGTAACATCGCAGTTTAATTATCTTAAGAACTAGACATAATAACCTTATCAAAAGCCACATATTGCCACTATCACACCACAATAAAAAGGTTTTACACACTAATGTTTAAAGCTGTATAGATTAAAATTCAAGAGTCTGTTTATTTGTGTTCTTTTTCCACATAAACAAATTACAAAGTGTTTGTGTCAACATCTAGCTGTGCAGCAGCAAACACAAGAATGAAAAATGGGATAAAAACACATCAATATTGTGATAATGGCAATCCATATTTTGACTTTCCAAAGTAATGGTATCAACAGACAAGATAACATAAGGTATTTAATATAATATAATATAAAATAATATAATATAATATAACATAAAATAATATAATATAATATAATAGATATATTCTAAAAGCCTTTATAAACTGGATTGCGTGCTAAATTCTTGGGGAGATTTAAAAAATACCTGTATTGTTGTGAGGGTTTGTTTCATGTTATCCAATTTTTATTTCGTGTTTAAACTGTTTTGAGGGTATTTTTCTATTCATTAATCATATTATTGTAATTCAATTGGACGATTTTTTGGTTTATAGAGCAAAAAAATTGAGAATAAAAGGTAAAGTACATTAAATGAATACACACACGATTGTAAATGATTAATAATCTTTTTTATGAATGAATATTTCTGCAATGTGTTCATAATTCATGTTGTCTCAAAAGTTGACAGGTTGAATTTTTAGTGGCTAATTTAGTATAAGGAATCTTTGGTTTACTGGGAAAATGTATAAAAAAATGTTCTAAAATTTATTGATAAAAAATGAGTATTTATCATACTGTGAAAAATGTCAATACCAGGGGAAATACAAACACATATTTGGGATATATATATTGTCCTCCCTAAATGTAAATAAAGGGTAGTAACATATCTGCCATCATTAGAAAATGTTGCTGGAATACAAGCAAGGTGGTTTTCCTGGTTTTCCTGGTGTAATTCTAGTAATCCTGCAGAGAGGGAGTTTGTTCATAAGAATATGCCATAGTCACGTTTTTTCAAGTGCACCTGACTGGCCAAGATACTTTTAAGGAAATATGGGATTAGATTTGGTTCACGACTGGAACAAAAAACAATTTAACAGAATTCCAAATGCTACGAGAACACAGACAAGTAACTATTACAGTAAAATGCATCCGATCTGCTCACTCCCCCTCCTTACCATCCTCCAGGGTCTTGGTTACCACCTGCTGTGAGGATGGCCCGGTCCCGGCCCTGTTGGCGGCCTGCACCACCACACTGTACTGAGTGAACTTCTTCAGGTTGTCCAGAGTGATGCTCTCCATGGTGTCTCCTGTGGTGTCCAGGCTGATGATGGTGAACTGGTGGCTCCCACCGGGGCTGTACTCCCTGTAGCCCACCTGGTAGCCACGGATAACGCCATTCTGCAGGTGCTTCTGGGGAGGCTGCAAGAAAAGGATGAAACCGTTCATATCTTTCACCCAAACTATTCAACCATTCACTCCTAAATCCTGCACAAAGTCCACAAACAGAACAATCTATATTTGATAGTCGTGCGGGGTTATTCAGCTTCATTATTAAAATATCACTTATTTAATATTTAAATAAGCAACACAGTAATCATCTTCAACATGTCAAGAGTTATAAAAGAGTATTTGATCAAATGATCAATTATTAATCCGCAGTACGCGTCTGGCTGTCCTTTCACTTTAATATTGGATAACCCTTTAATTTTACATTCATAATGACTGAAAGGAAATAGAATAGAGTCACATTCGTTTCTTCAGTTTATAGTCATATAAATATATAGATTTAACGTTTGAACTTTACCCTCCAGGAAACTCTGATGCTCTGAGGGGAGGTGGGCTCCAGAAGAACATCCTGTGGTGGGCCATCAGGAGCTGGAAATAAAGCAGAGAGTTCCACATCAGCGCATGCTGCTGTTCTAATAAAACAAGCCGATCCATCACTCAGCCACCCATCTCATCTAAATTCACTAGATGGTGGTGTTGATTTAAAAAGGATTTTCCCTTTCCTGCTCTCCCTCCTTTAATGGCCTTGCAGAGTTCACTCCAGCCTGAAATTATGTTTAAAAATAAAATTCTACCACCGTCAGGTCCAGCATTTTACATAATGTCAGAAAGTGATGCATGTTTTATTCAATATGAAATACATGAATTTATTTTAGCGCTGATCCTGGTATTTATAGTGTTTTAATGTACTGGTGTGCCCGTAGGGGGATCATTATGGGCAATAGAAGATAAGTGAAGGCTGACAGAGCCGTCTGAAAGCAACAGTGAAATGATCTGTTTCCCAGATATAAAAGATGATGGTCTCCATTTAAAACAACCATAAAATAATTATGTAAGAAATGACTCCACAGGTCTTAGGGCCAGGTAGAAATGGACACTGCAGCAGAAGAGTGTCCTTACAAACCAGCAAGGAAGCTCATGAGTACGGCGGCAGAAGGTAATAATAACCAAACAAATTATTTTTCAGATCTTGACACTATATTCATGACACTGCAGTCATAAATATTTAACTTTGCAAGGAATTTGTTTTTACTGTGAGCGCCAAAGTTTCTATAAAAAGAAAAACCTATCAGCCAAATAAGAGTAGATTACTGAGTGTCAGTAACCTGCTTCATCGGTGGTGATGGTGAGCTCGTTGCTAGGGTTGCTGTTTCCGATGATGTTCTTGGCGACCATGCGGATGTTGTAGGTGGAGGAAGGATGTAGGTCGATAATGGTGGCCTGGTTGAGCTGTGGTGACACATCTTTGGTTATCTGGGCTGATAGCCATGACGCTAGAAGAAAAAGAGTCAAAGAGGTTTATTTCAAATTAAACTTTGTTTTCTTAATCTGTCAGAGATTTTTACACAGATACTTTCCTGGAGATGTGTTTACCTGATTTGTTCTTGCACTCAATATCATATCCTGTGATCGGGCTGTTGCCATCAAAGCCCATGGTCCAGCGGAGAGCTATGGTCCGATCTTTAACCTCACGGATCTCTACCTCTGGAGGGTCGGGTGGTTCTGATTCAAAAGCACAGCAGACCATTAGAGAGGCAGAGTAATCCCTTTTATTCTGCTTGTGATTTCCCGAGTGAGAGATTGTGGATGCAAACAGCAGAGGACACAACGTGCAGCAATTCTACTATCTGTTAGTTGAATTGCTGCCAAAGATTTAAGTAATAAACGATGGGCAGCTCTACTACTCTTGGAGGATGTTTTGTTGTCCTCCAGACAGAGCCACTATTTTAAGATAGCTTGCATGGTGATGTTTTCTTTTCAAACCGGGCCTACGCTGTCCGACAGCAAGGGTATTTCCAAACCACTTGCATTTTACAAGCAATCCCAATGGTTGAACTCCCCCAATTGAATATTAAAAATTATTCAGAAAAAGTGTTGATTCATACTCACTAAATTTAGACAAATTCGGACCAAAGGTTAGAAAGTTACGTCTGAAAAACAATGTTTTTCTTTAAAAGGAAACTCCAGCTAGTGAGTAAAATAGGAACAATTTGAAAATCATATGATATATACAAGATATAACTCCGACCTTTTACAAAATCAATCCAGTTATTCTTTGCAATAAGGGTATATTGGTATAAAATCAGGAAATGATCCATGCAATAGTTAGTTATTGGGTTAACATGAAGGATCCACGGCAGCTGATACGGCCCACATTTTGGGGCATAAAATTATGGCCACTTAAAATTGAAATACTTTTAGCAAATCATAAACATTCTTACTACATATTTTTCTTTCTCTCACTTGTAGATATATGTATTTCACATTTATGCCCAGGTTGCCTGGTCAAAGTCCTTCTTGCAGGTGCAACTTACTTGGCAACTCTGATTCTGATTCTGAAAAAGCACCAACAGGGTTCAGGGTGAACGGAGTCTGAGGGGAGGGAGAGCGTACCTTGCACCGTCAGTTGTATGATGCCTCGGTCCTCACCAAAGGAGTTGATGGCATGACAGGAGAAGAAACCAGAGTCCTCACGAACTGTAGGCATGATCTGCAGAGAACAGACCATCAAGGAGTTCATCATTAGGACAAGGTCCGAGGCTCCTGCTCAGAATTGATATCAATTATAAATATCTCTAGTTAGTCTAGTTAGTTCTAAATGTATAATCTTAGAATCGTAATCAATGCAACACGTGTAAGTTTACTGCAGGTGTAAGTATTATTATAGATGTCACCGTGATAGAGTAAATAAAGATGGATCAGCAAAAAAAAAAGAAAAAGAAATTCATTGCTGGTAAATAATGTTCAAATAGTTACTTCCTAAAGTATGTTTCATTTTTCAAAAAAATGAATTTCATGGCCATTAAATTGGTATGCTACATGGATTTGTTGCTAAACGGTGAGCATGCCTTTTGTGCCCCGACTACCCCTAGTACTGGGCGCACTCTACATCTAAAGCTGTGGGTAGAGAAATGGTCAACCTGTCAGGAATCAATCTTTTATCCTTTATTAGACACGCTCTTCATCCTGACCCATGCAGAACAACAATAAATCACCGTGAGGAATCCATTATACATATATTCCTGCATGCTGTGCTTTAACAACCATTTTATTGGGCTTTTTCATATTGTATACACTACTGCATTATTTTAAGAGAACATGAATGTATCAGAGCCTCACAAACTCCTCTTCCTCTCTACTTTTCATCGGTTTCGTAGAATTAAAGATTAAGGTTGTGACACACGTGCAACACAGCCAAACTGTCCTCACCACCAACGTAGAGATGACCTCATCTGCCACCTCCTTCACAGTGACCACGTATCGGCTGGTCTCCGGGTTGATGATGCGTTCTTCTTTCTCCCAGCGCACCATGATGGGTTTCTCCCCATGAGCGATGCAGCTCATCTTCTTCTCCTCACCCTGCGTGGCCAGAGTGGTGTTGGGGTAGGAGGTGATCATGGCAGGGACTGGATGGAGGGGATGGGT
This sequence comes from Lophius americanus, assembly GCA_037951165.1. Classification (NCBI taxonomy): domain Eukaryota; kingdom Metazoa; phylum Chordata; class Actinopteri; order Lophiiformes; family Lophiidae; genus Lophius; species Lophius americanus. Next base: position 27,527 of record JBBDHG010000090.1, on the reverse strand, counting down.
GTTCAGGGTGGGAGAAGGAGCAGAGATGAGATTAAACCCAAAAGATCTTTGCTGATTTTTGCACATTTTCTATCTTAGTATGTTAAATAATACACGCTTCATCTTAGAACAAGCAGCAAAATGCTTTCGGCAACCCAGCGCATTTGCTTTCTGTGTCTTATGACACTGAGAAAACTCTCTCTCTCTTTTCCTCTAACAATTATGACATCCTTTTAAACACTCCAGGGACCGACATGAAGTTCTGCGTGGGTCTACCCGTCTCCCACAATACTTTGAGAGTGAAACGGAGCCCTTCAGGTAAGCCTGCGCTCGCTTTGATAATGACAGCGAATGGTAATGTGCCGCTTTCTGAGGATGAGGTGGAGGAATGGAGAAGAAAGCGGTGACTCCTGACTGAACTCCCATCGGTCTGAGCGTGCAGTCGGTCTGGCTCTACGTCTTAACCGCACACCAGGCTCATTAGCAACAAATCTAGTCGGTGAGTGTGTGCGTATCCGTTGTAAATGTCTTCCATCCAGACTACTCACGGTCTGCGCTCAGCCTCACACTCTCTTTTATCCTGCCTTTTACTCTCTACTTGCATGAAGTCTCTGCCTGATTATAACAGTCAGAGTGTTTCAGGGCCATTCACAGTTCATTGATCGCCAACATGTGAAAGCCCCTGAATTGGAATATTTACTTCTGCAGGGTACGGAGACCGAATGAGCATGTTAATCTCCATCAGTGTGGACATCAGGCACATTATCTTATTAATGTTAATATGCGGCTAACACAATTCCAATTACCTGATTCTTCTCAGTTGCGTGAGGGTTGGAGAGAGCAGTGAAAAAGTATTTGACCCCCTCTGGTTTCTTTTATTTTTTTGTGTGCATCACTTCCTGAACTGTGTCAGATCTTCAAACAACTTTTTGACTCTTTCATGTTATTACCAATAAAAACAATCTATGGAAAAATTATTTCTTTGCATATTCTTTTCATTTATTAATTCAATATGTTAGACACTCTGAATCTACAATACAATGGCAATTTTTGGGGGGAAAGCATGTTTTTTTAATAGTTTTTTGAATTTGCTGTTATGGCCTTCATTGTTCAGTGAAATCTTTCAACCGTTTTGGTAAAGCATGTTTTTAGAAAACTATTTGACCCTTTTTTGACTTTTTTGGGGTTGTATTAAGTGATATAATTCTGTGCAGTAAGTCTTTGCACGCTATAAAATACCAAAATTTCCTTCTCATCAAATATGACTTTCTCAATAGCCATGGCTAATCCCTCCTCTTCGGTGCTCCCTTTGATCTGTGGTATCCCCCAGGGCTCTGTCCCTGGTCCCTTACTCTTTAGTATACACATGCTGCCACTGGGTCATATTATAAACAAGTTCAGTCACATTTTGCAATAAGTGATAGAGGAACAAATGTGCTCAACCATACAGTTGAGCAGGTTAACAAAAATCAAAGGCAATTTCAGAAAAAAGAAAAAGAAAAAAAGATTTAAGCAATAACTGGCAAACAATTATCCACGGACGTTTCACAGGGGCTTTCCACCAGGGATAGGTCAAATGTGGAGAAATAATTTCACAACTGTTATCCTTTATGTATCCACAGCATACCAACGTGATAAACATAGAAATAATTACTACCTCAAAAAGGAGTGAACTTCATGTTTTCAACCATTTTTGTTTGTCTGTCCGTCTGTTAGCAAGATTACAGACAAACTAATGAACGGATTTGCATGAAATTTTCCCCAGAGGTATGTCTTGGCATATCCTAGAGATTACAAATTAGATTTTGGGGACATTTTACATTATATGTTTTGCAGTAGTTAACACGGCTTGTTATTAAAAAAAGAAGCAGAAAGAAGCCGTTTGGAGTAGTGATGTTACAATGGAGTGACGCCGTCTCGTGAAACTGTGTCTATAGCCTTTGTTACATTGATTCCTTTGATGATCCATGGGGGTGCAGGTGGGGGCTCAGTGGGCTGAACAGAGACGCTAAAGTGGAAGACACAAAAGCCGACAGGTGAGTATTTGAGAGATACCCAGAGAGATTGTTGGAGTTGTCAGTAGATTTATTGGCTGCTAAGAACTCAGACATTTATGGGGAAATCTGCATGTATTTTTCCTAAACCTTGGATGATTATGTGCCTTGTTCCTTTGATGTTTTATGCTGAAAGGAACAGGAAATGAAGCAACAATGTCTGTTTAAAATAATGCCCAGCTCAAAGTCTGGGAGTGTGGAGCAGATAATAAAACATTGTGCTGAACAAATGAAGAGAATGAGAGAGGAAGAAACAGGTAGTTTCAGATGCAGTTTTGGGCCTTTGTTAGATGTTTCTGCTCTCTGAGGGCTTTTTCTATTTATTATTAATAATATATAAAGCAGATTATTTCTTAGGTATCTATTTCGCTAAAATTCACTGTTATGGTTCCGTTCTTGATTCTTTTTTAGAATCATTGTTGTAATAGGTTCATTTCTGTTTTATTTTGAAGGTCTATTTCAGTTTCTTTTATTTTTCTTTCTTGTCCTTGTTTTCAACCTGCCTGACTCTATTAAATGTTATATGTTCCACTTCCTTTCTTCTTTCCTGTCTCTGGGTGAATGTGTGCTTGAATCCCGATTCCTGGTAAATCTTCTCACCTGTTGTAGACGCAGATTTCTTTTTTATTAGTTAATCTCATTTTTGCTCTAATTAAGGTTTTGTCTGGTGTGTGTTGGGTCCTGTGTTTTGATCTGAACTGTAACAGAACAAACTGACCAAGAATGAGAGAACGACAGAGTAACAAAGACCACTGATAACAGGTGAGGATGAGGACAGGTGAGAAGATTCAACAATCAGACAGTAGACAGGTGTCAAGATTCACGCACACCCACACTCACACACACAGAGAACACACAAACACACAAACACTCACACACACACACACACACACTCACACACAAAAAAGAAGAAAGCAGCAGGAACACGGGGAAACCAAGAGAGGTAGGCAGGAAATAAACACAGGAATTAACCTTCAAAATACCAACCTAAAGTCCTAAAATATAAACAAGAACAGGACCATAACATTCGGTAATCCAAGATATGTTTGGCCTTTTTACTGCAGACAGCAATCTTATATCTTATATGTGGCACAAAGTAAACATATTGTCATTCAAGTGACATTGTACAATGTTGATGGTTCATTAACAGTGTACCTATGTGTTACTTATCATTATTTGGATAATGCTAATAATCATGGAATACATTGATATGTGCAGTCACAGGGAGGCCAAGAAAGCATTCCCTTAAGTGACAATAAACTGTATTTTATAAGTAGAACAAAAGGAAATAGAAGTGGACATCTAAGCTGTTCTTTGTACTTGAGTTAGTTTGGGTTTTTTCTTAATTCTCTTGTCTGTTTCATCTTCTTACATGTTTTTTCTCTCTGTTGTGTTTGACATGCACCGGTGGATACACAAAGGAATCATCTTTTCTATGTGTTTTTTGTCCATTGCTCTCAGCAAAGCATGCAATGATCAAAAATACACACACTATGCTCACAACAGAAAGGACTTCCTGTTGAGCAATTAATCAATTCTTGACATTAATAAATACAACTTTTAATACCATATATATTAGATGTTAATATATGCGTGTGAAAATGTGAGTGGAAAACGGTACGTCACTGGAAAGGACATCAGTGACTACAGCATGTGACACATCCTTGTGTAGAAGGGGTCGGAGGCCTTCTGTTCCAAGAGGAGATGCAGTACGTGGGTTTTGGAATCAGTGTCTGTGCACCCCAGAATAATGTGTCTTTCCATGGGTATGAGTGTTAGACTGCGTACGCATGAGAGCGGCTGTGTCTAAGTGGGCGAGCAGAGAGAGAGCAGGAAAGACTTGTGCTCATGACACATCTCAGCCACACTACACGGTGGAGGAGAGAGAGAGAGCATGTACCACTACAACGCTAACTATGATCCCTCTCCCACCATCTCCCTCCTCAGGCTCCCACCAGGACAGCAATGATTTAATGATGAGAGCGACTACTTTGATTATTCATACGCACCAGACAAGCCGGCCGGCCATGCTGCTGTCTGACACGGACAGGCACACACATTCAAGCGTGTACAGAAACACATAACGACAAGCCCACACACACACAGCCAGGCACTTTCAGAAATACACAATCAAAACCAAACACAGAGATAGTGCCTTACACTCTGGTACAGTAAGCAAGCGGAGACACATTGACAAGACAAAAATAAATCATGCACAAACTGATGCAAATCCAAACACACACAGAAACACTAGTTACAAATACACACATTCTTCCCCACTTATGTAATATCACCCTGAGTTAAACAGTGTTTGAAATCATCTTTTGGGGTTTCACAAAGACCTCCGTCTGGTGAAGATTTGCTCGTTCGATGATGTTAGGCAATCACAAGTCAATTAAAGCTTTTGAATTTATCAAGATATTATTATCATAATGTTCTCACCTGAACTTGCTTGCAAATGTTTGTATTGACTGATTTACTCAACCCCATTCTTTAGTGCCTTTCTTTATCACTAAAAACTCACATTGACATTTTAAATAAGAGTCTAAAACTGTAACTGTAAATATGCTGTGTTGAATGTTTAGTTTAACATTTCACCCACTTAATTTTTAACGTTTGCTGATTAGAAAAAGAGCAAAGCTGCAATTAGCCACAATATAGACACAAATTTGCACTGTGCAATGAAAAGGATGCAAATATCATGATGCAAATGACTCAAAAATACAGGATTGGCTTTATTTGTGTAATGTCCAGAGTTAAGAATGTTCATCTTGTGCAAGATATTCTAGTAGACATTCCCAGACGTCAGACATCCCAGAGGACATTCATACAGGGTTGGAAGAGAAGAAGAATACAACAACTATATTTGTGAGAATCTGAAGAAAATCAAAGCAGACTGGATAAAAGTAGGCAAAGCGGTTGAACTATACAATACGTTCTTAAAATTATAACTATTAGTTGTTTGCACCAGCTGGAAGTCACTAAAGTGAAAGTATCCTATGTGCCACATGAAGAAATGAGGTGAAAACTTGCTTTGCGATCATTGGGAATTCACCACAACGATGAAACCAGATGATCGCAAAGATTATTACAGATATTTCTGTTACAATTATTCATGCATGTGGAAAACGATGAAAAATGTCCTTTTATACCAAAAATTTGAACCACCGGGCAATTCACTTGGATCCGTTCTCTTGGTACGATGGGCATGTGTGCCAATCGCTTCATTGGTTGGTTATTTCACCAAAGCCCTTTACTGGCCTACCAACGGACAGGCTGATGTCTTAATTGCCAAAGCTACAAGCGTTATCGCGCTTTACCCCCCCCACCCACACCCACCCCACCCCCCCCACCCCCCCCACCCACACCCAACATGATGGACTGTGTCAGACTGGGGACTGCCAACGTTTAAACCTCATCTCTCATTCACTTACAAGCACTGCCTCTTCCTCGCTCCCCAAACCATCATCCCCTCTCCCACTGGCCCGACGGAGGAAATTGCAGATTTTTTACATAGCAACTTTATGAATTTTAAGTGAGTCCAATTAAAAGTAGTCTTGTAGGCGCCTGCTCTAAATATTATTATTCCTTAAGAGGGGCTATTTTCTCCCTCTAATTTCAAGGCCATGGCGCCTCAAGTTTACACTGAGGTTGTCTTTGCTCACCGAGACCTCAAAAAAGGGCGAACAAATGCAACACTATGCTAACACTCTATACTAAATTGTGTGCGTCAGAATATTCTGTCGTTAGTATTTGCATGTATGAGCATGAGTGTTTCTGTGTCGATGTAACCCCTGTATATGTGCGTGTGCATGTTGAGAGGCTTCACTCCCTCCGTGACCTTGTGCGTCTGAATGAAGAATGGTAAATCTTCATGCATACAAAATGGCCTCCCTGTGATGAAGACTGCAGTATCTAAAATGTTCCATAATCGCCACCGATCTCGGCTGTGCTTCAGTGGTCTGAGCTGAGGTGAGTCTACAGGCTCGCTTCCTCCTCATCTCATCTCCATGTATCTACCGCGCAGCGCTCGCAGGGCCCCGGGCTAAACCTATTCTTTTTGATAGCCTGTAATTGCTCGGTTGATGTATATTTTTTAATATCCAGTGATATTACAGCGGCCTGGTAATAAAACACAGGCGGGTAGAGGAGAAAGAGTGAGTGGGAAGAGGAGAGAAAAGGCTGAAAGCGGGGGGGTCGGGGGGGACAAAAGATTCAGACAGCATGTAACGGCGGTGTAGAGGGATAATACAGTGGAGGAAATTTGGATTCTCTCTTACACACAGTAAGATTTTCTTTCATCGTGTCACATAAAGAATGTAGAAATAACCAAATGTTCATATCCAGCAATGTGTCACAAAGTCTTCTCAGACCTTTCTCTGATTTACAGCCAATATAGAAGCATTTACATCTGTGATGGTTATTGGTGTGACTTCTCTTTTTTTTTTTTACTAAACTACGCCTACGCTGTCGTCCCTGACAGAAAGGGTATATGCCCAAAAAGAAAAAGTAAAATATGAACTATTAGAGGTAAAAATGGTAAACATAAGAAAAATCTCATCCAGTCGAATTATATGCATGAAAACATTTGGAGATAAAGCTTGCCCTTGTGTTGGAAATATTTAACCAAAATGTCACAAAATCAATCCAGTTCTGCCTTGCACAAAGGTCTATGATGAGGGAAAATTGGAAAATGATCCATCGAATAGTTTATTATTTATCCGTGGCGGCGGATGCGGACGGGGCAGCGGCTATGACGATTCCATGGGATCCCAGAATTTTCAGGGATGTTCTAATAATTTACATTATAACCAGGTTTTATACACAGGTGGTCCAGCTTCTCATAGGATTGTTTTAATGATCAATTAATAGTGGGAATCTGCTTTTTTAAAATAAATAAATTTGTAATCCAGGGTTATTAATTATAGGGATGATACATTGTACTGGATTCCTCTTTGATTTAAATCATTTGTATAAATATTTAAATTACAGAAAATAATTATTTTTTAATTTAATTTTTTAAATTTTCTGCTGTCAAATGACATGGAGGAGTGGCAGCAACAAATCCACTGAGGTGCAGAGAAGTCTGATGTATCAAATAACATAAAATAATCTTTTATTTATTTAGGATCAATATTATTTTCTTTACGTTATGATTAATTTAAGATGAATATAATCTGTAAATTGTTCATAAATGTTTGCTTTACAATTCATATATATCAATAATGAGAAACGGTCTTTTTTAAATATTTTTTTCAAACGTATTTAAGTGCTTGAAAAGTGAAAAGCAACAAAGACATCTAGAGAGTGAGAATAAATTTGAGAATCATGGGGACTGCTCTTTCCTTAAGCCCCTCGGTTGGCTTCTAATTGAAGTATTGACAGATTTAAATGAGGCTGAAATGTTGCAGCATCTCATAAAACACACAAACTCACTCACTCCCACACACACACACACACACACACACACACACACACACACACACACACACACACACAAAAACGGCACACTCTGCATGCAAGCAGAATGAGCGCAGCGGACCATAAACCGATGAAGAAATAAAACGAGACATGTTTGCAAATGTGTGTGCAAGAGGCAAAATACACCTAAAGAATATTTGCCAACATTCACATTACATGCATTGAATTAGAAGAAATGTAATTGTGCACAAATCCTCCAACAACTGCTGTTGAATACTGGATCACACTGAATACTAGCATCGAAATGGAACTCTAAACCCTTATTGCAAGTGAATAAACTTTGACACTGAGGGGTGTATCAGAGGAAATATGATCTGCTGATGAGTGGCAAACATGAGAGCGGCAAATGGCAGAAGAGAAGGGACAGCAGCGATTATCACCATAACCCGAGAGAACTTAGAGCGGTAAGTTCTGTAATGTGAGTTGTCCTCGTCATGAAGATATCATGTCAGTGCTAACTGAATCATAAATGACTTAGAGGTTTTAAATGACACTGCAAGAGAAATGTGATTAAAGGGGTAAATGGACAGAGTATAAAGGGAGAATTGTCCCAGCATGTGTTTAATTCAGTGCTGCTGATGATGGAACACTGGTGATGTCATGAAGGCACTCTGGATATGATATTAGTTGCTGTAAAATATTCATAATGTGTGAGTGTGATAAAACTGTGAACAATTTTGGTATCTTGTCATTTTCTCGTTTTGGATCTTGCTATATGACAGTACTGGCAAATTAGCAAAAGCGTCACTATAACGATGACTATTGGAGACTTTTGTTAATACTGTAGAAATATGACTAAATTTGTGGCAGACCTAAAAATGATAATACTTTGTCTTATTTTGAAGCATTTTGCTATTTTGCGAGGCTATTAGTGAAAAGTTTTTCTCAGCTGCGTTCTACATATAACCATAATTGTATTTATATATAATTGTATATACAAAAAGGCCAGCTAATAAACAGGTAAAATATAATCCTGAATATATTAGGTTTATTTAGAAATAGAATAATGAAAAAGATGAAAAACTAAACACAAAATTACAAGCGGTCGGCAATACCGCAAGGATTGTCTGAACTGGTTATTGTGAGATTTCCTTATGGTTTTCTTTTATGCTCTTGTCTTTTGAAGCAGAACGGCAACAAAACTTAAAGAAATATTATGAAATAATTCAGACACATTTTTTTGAAGGAGCAATAATAATTTGTACTGTATTTAGATGAAAACATTAACTGAATTTTTAGGATTCTGGATTTTTAGACATAAGGCTGAAGGCTAACATGTCTCTGATGTAAATGTTAAACAATGTTACCGTCCTGCTTCATATGAATAGAACTAGAAGTTTGAACATTTACGCTCACATTATTCAACACGAGAGCTGTCAGGATTCTCTTTGATGGAGCCGAGAACGAATGAAACCGAAGCCTGGAGCAACCGCAGAGGGTGTTTGATGGATTAACCATCTCTCACACGCCCTCCTCTACTATGATAGATGATACAGCTGCTTTCAAAGACCATTGACACTGACATGAAACAGTATACATACAAATGCCAATCAGCCACAAGATTAAAACCAACTGCCTCATATTGTCCAGGTTCCCTGCTTTCTGCCAAACCAGTCATGTATGAGATTGTAATCTTCAATACACCATTGCTAGTGTCAGAGTCACTCAGATCCTTCTGTTTACCTCATTTTTCTACCTCCATCCCATGAATTTGAGGAAAAATGTTAACTTGCTGCCTCATATATCGCACACACTGACAAAAGCCATTGTAAGAAGACCATCAAAGTTACTCTTACTTAGCCTTTCAGTAGTTACAATGTTATGGCTGATCATTGCTTTCTCTCATACGCCCTATGTACTAGGGTACTAATTATCGCCTGAAAATATAAGGGATATTATGGAATCCTATTTAATGTTAGTTTTCATATGTTATTGTATAAGACAGTATTTCTTATAAAAAACACATTCGGACATAACTTCCTCTGTTGGTCCAGTTAAGTTCAAACTCTGAGTATATGAAAGGACTCAGGGGCCTCTATCAGGTATCTATCATATTTTCTTTTAACAAATGATTAAAAAAACGAACTTAATGTTCAAAAGCATAGGCCTTGTTTTAAATCTCAAAACAGGTTGTAAGAAGGACTGGTGTGTAGTAAAAACACTCCTTTATTTGATTTTCTTTGTATTTTCTCGCATTCATATTTTCTTATCGCTGAGAGTTGACCTCAAAAATTGGACCAGAAAGACCTACTGGACCAAAAAGGTCAGAAAAGAGAGAAAATAGGAAGATATGCACTGCGGTTCAGTGCAGCAACAGTGCTGATTGGATTACCGATCCACAACATTTCACTCTAACCTGTTTATGGCTTGACTCTGAAGTCCTTCTGTTGGTCTAATGGAGTCCGGTAGATACAGGACAAGAACATCAAGAATACCAAAATACATTTCCAATTAATTTCATGTATTGTGTGGTTGTATGACACAGATCTTGCCTGTGTTTAATGTTTGTGTTTCCATACGCCACTGAGAGTTGAGAGTCTGTTGTTTCTGAATCTGCAGTGTTTGCTCTGCACTCGCCAGAAAATGGAAGAAAAAAGGTTTGTACAGCCATAGGTCAAGTTGCTGCAAAGCAACTGGGTGATAGAGGCAGCAAGCTGACCTATGAAATCACGGGGAGCATATGCATCTCTGAGACAGCTGCTGTAGCGCTGACAGCTTCATACAGCGTTGGCTCCCAACCTTGTGCACTGCAAGGCTTAATTACAGTGATACATGAATATCCACAAACTGCCAGCTGATATTAATCATAAGCAGTAGTGGGTTATCCAGAAGTGGAGTTCTAGTCAAATTATTGGCCGCTGGCTTCCCTTTTTACAGAAAAGTCAGAGTCTGAGTCACAGACAGCTTCCATCCCCTCAGAGTCACTTAAAATGTGAAGTTTAACTCATCACTGAAGTTATTTTGTTTTTCCTATACACCAGAGGTTGGGCTGGCGAGGAGAGGGAAAGGAGGAGAGAGAGGAGAAAGGAGAAAAGCTGCCCATCAGCTGGAGGCCTCGTGCTCCAGTTTGATAAGATTAGCATAAGGAAAATAGGCCGCACATGCTTCTAAGCACCATGAAAATGACAAACCACTCCCGGTGCTGCATGCTGATACTGTGAGCTGTCGACATCGGCTTGCATCCCTGTTCAAGATGTTTCTGTGTAAGTCTGTCTTCAAGACAGGATCATGAACTCTTTAATTTCTACCCAGGGTATTAAGTTTTTCTTATTTTGTACAAGCTATTTTGGCCACAGAAATTGGTCTCGGACTCATCATAATGTGCATTTCCCTCCCTTCCATGTTTTACAAAACCGTTGTTTTTCCTATCATGGCCAGAATAGTAGCATAGTATACGGCAATGTTGCGTAATTTTTTATGGTTTCAAATCAACAAGAGGATTATTTCTGTGTGGAGTGAGCATGTTTTCCCCATGTCGACATGTATTACCTCCAAAGACAGACCAAAAACACGCAATATACACGATCGGACAAAACATTAACATGATTAGGTACATTATAACCGCAGGTGAAGTCAGAATAATATTGATTTTCTTATTACATTGGTACCTGTCAGTGGGTGGAATGTCTTGGGCAGCAAGTGAGCACGTTTCCCTCTAAGCAGCTTTCCCTGCTTGTGCTGGAAGCAGGGAATATGGGCATGTGAAATGATTTGAGCGACTTTGACATGGGTCTAATTGCGATGGCCAGATGACTGGGTCAGTGGATCTATAATACTGCAGAACTTTTTGGGTCTTCCTGGTCTGCAGCTGTTCCAAGACAGTTTTAAGTAGGGTGACTGGTGAACCGGAAACAGGGTCATTGATGCAAATCTATGCTAATTTTGCTTATATAGCACATTTAAAACATCAGTAGTCGACCAAAGTGCTGAACAGACTTAAAATACAAAAAATGGAGAAAAAAAACAATAAGAAATAACCTGAATTAAAAGCCAATGTGAATGGATGGGTCATCAGTAGTGATTTAAAAGTTACTGGGGTCGTAGTGTTTCTCACAGGAATGAGTAAGCTATTCCAGAGCCTGGGAGCATCCACTGCAAAGGCACGGCCGCCTCTATTTATGAACCTGGATCAGGGAACATCCAGGAGGCAGTGATTGCACGACCTCGGTGCCTTAACTGGGTATTTGAAATGTAAGAGCACGACTAAATAGTGTGGAAAAAGTGGGGAGTGGAGGCTTGTCTGATCCCAGTGTAGCACAAACTGCTGAAAAAGTTTGTGCAAATTCTGATAGATAGCTGTGATAACACATCGTTCCCAAAGCTTTCAGGGACCTGCACAATATTAGGCAGGTGGTTTTAATGTTGATTGAGCGTTGTTGGCGAAGTGGATTCTAAATTGCCAGTCGATGTCACTGGTTGACTGGTTGCGTGGGATAACTTTGATGAACCGGTGACTTGTCAAGAGTTAAGCCCACCTCTCACTCAATGACAGCTAGGATAGGCACCCACCACCCTCAATCCTACACAGGATAAACGGCTAGAAAGAATGAAAGGATGTCCAGCAGATCAGTTTTAAGAGAAGCCGTCCTTAAAACCCAGCTACTGGGATTACTTTTGTGGTTCGCTTTTGTAAAACCCAGACATTTGAATATGCAATGATAACAGGCCATCAAATGCTATTGATCATGCATCAGAGGCAGGTTCTTACTTTTTACAGTGAGGTACATGGACTTGCTGACATCAGCTCCCACGTCGTTGCTGACCTTACACAGGTAGAAACCATTGTCGTCCTCCAGAACGTGTTTGATCAGCAGCGAGCCGTTGATCAGCAGCTGGACACGGGAGCCGCTGTTGAGTGGGATGGGCTGAAACTGTGGGACGCCCGCACCTGGTACAGGGAGAGGAAAGACTTTCAGCTATACAGTTCATAAAGAATGTATCAAACACACACGCCTACTCATTTGGAATTTTAAGAAAAAAAATATTAAAGATGTACTTTGAGTATTGCACAGCGCTTCACGTAAGTTGACCATTGGAGTATTTGCATATGAGTGCGTGCGTTCCTTTGGGCCATGCGTCTGTGTTTACTGATTTCATGACAAAACCTGTCAGATATAGGAAGGATTGTAAACATGTTTCTTAACGCCAGGCCTAAGGCCTTAAACCGCCAGACGGCTGCTGAGCACAGCTCAGCTGGTGAGAGATGCAGTATGTTGTGACTGAGATGCAGTCACAACAGACTTAATGCTCATGTTTTACAAGACAGCAGATTGGTGTGGAGGAACAAGAGGCGAAGTAGATGGAGAGCAGGGAGGCATTGCATTTCTGCTGGCCTTCAACACTGGCACAGGCCAGTGAAATTCCAACAGCTTGGCACAAGGATTTAAAACAGCCAGTAGAAATTGTATAGTTAATGCCCACGATATACAAATTAGTGCAACGGAAGTCAGGCACAGACTAATCCTCAGCCAGTCTGGCTTGAGAATATGTAAAGTAATACTTTGGACATGCCTCTTCTCTATTCTCAGCAGTCAAATATGACCTGGGCGGGGAGGGTTACTTTTAAAATGCAATCTGTTAGTTACTAGTTACTTGTTAAAAAACCTAATCAGAAAGATTATGAAGGCGTTTTGCTTGAGCTAGCATTTAAGAAGATTTCAGTGAGTGTACGTGAATGTTAGAAAATGTTGGTAAAATTAGCTTTTTTATCTCCACTTAAACTGAAAATAGACAAAAACAAGAATAATGTAAAAAACAGGGTCGACAGACGTGACATAACAGCTGCTAATTCCATCCCTGTAGTTGTAAAACAAATGTGAGCAGTAAATCATTCCAAGGATCACAAAATGAAAGTAATGTATCTGACTACTTTCAGTTACTTTTGGATTACTTTTACTGAAAATGCAAATAAAGATGAGAGAATAAAAGACTTTACAGTACTATTAAAGTGCATTACACAAGACTACATACTAAAGTACAGTTTACAAAACAAAACAAAAGGATCTTGGTCTTTTACAAGACCAACAGAAAATGCTCCGTTTTAGTTCATAAATTAAAACCACCTAAATTTTCAAAAAAACATAAAGAGCAAACGTAACGAAAGAAAATTAAAACAATGAATGAAAATTCCGGCAGTAAGCTTATTGAGTCCAAATTAAAGAATGGGCTTACAGCAAAGTATAGTTTACAAAAGCAGCAATAACATCTTCTCCTTTTCCAATCATTTTGTTGCCAAGGATTCCCTCTATTATATACAGTATATTTATTATCTGGCACATTATATGACTGAGATTTAACATCCCTCACTGAAGCATTGTTGAAATAATTGGACTTGGCATCTTTGACCTATTCTGGCCTGCTGCCTGCCATGTTATGAATACCTATCTTTTTTAATAGAATATGATATAATCACTCTTGTTCTATGGTCTTCAGTGGCAGGCGTACGTCTGCCGCTGACACTGAATGATCAAGCTGAAGAGCAGTCTCCTCCCAGCACGATGTTCCACCGTGTTCATATTGCATTAAACACGTGTGAACTGTGTCAGATGCTGCATTAGCTTGTGATGGCATGTAGAGATTATACAATTTATTAAGCTGTGGGTTTTTACTTTTTAATTTAAATGCAGTCAAGTGGCCATGGCCAGCAACGGGTCAAGTGGTGACTTGAGAGGCGGCGGTAGGGAGGGAGATGCTCCTCCTTTGAATTATGGATTTTGCATATCCAAATGGTGTTAGTCGTTATGCTAATAGCAGTTGACCTTTACCTATTGTTCCAAATCTCCCAGAGACACTCATCTGGCTCTTAGCTGCTTCTGTAAAGCATGCCGGACAGCCATTCTCTGGAAAGAACTACCCCCTGGCCTGCAACAAATTTACGATACTTTCCCAAGCCACCTACCTTCGGTGCATTTATCTCTGAGGGAGGTGATTTCCAGTGCCTGCTTGGTGTAACTTCCTGTTCAACAATGTATTACAGAGCAAATGGAGAGATGTGGAGAAGGCAAAGAGAAAACAAAACCAAGCCGAAGCCTGTCCATCTTCCATCCTGGTAGGTAAACCTTGTTTAGGAGGAAACTTGCGCTCGGCCTGGTTTCTCCATTCTGATCAGGACAGGTCAGACCCTACTCATCAGACACGAGGCCTGCTTGTCAGACATCCACATCAAAGGGGGAAAAAACGATTTTCTGATTCTTCCACTGCTTTTGTCACCCCCCCTCAACCACAGACACACTCACACACACACACACACACACACACACACACCTATGCACCAGTCCTCATTGGTTTTTGTCTTTCTGTTGGCGAAGCTTTCATCCCTGGTTATATGGATGATGGAACAAACACCTGGGGCCTCTTTATCTCCCCTGCTCAAGTGGCTGAACTCACCTGTTGCCTCCCTGCCTGCCTGTGTGTATTTTTGTGCAATCACAAACAACACACACATGTGCATCTCTTGGGACGAAACAAATCGAACCCAATCCCCTACAACAGCACAATTTCTGCCATATAAACTACGGACGGCTTATAAAGATATATATAACCTGATACCAAGGCGTGGCCCATATTGCTACACACAAACTGTGCGGTAGTCATATTAAATCAATATTGCTCATTTTAGACCAGATGTGCTGGAAGGAATGAAAAAGGGCACCTATAAGCATCTGAGTAATTTTAACAACGGTCAAACAATTGAATCAGAGCTTCTCCAAAACATTAGGACCCCTTGGTCAAAGGAAGGACAACTGGTGAACGGGTGACACGCTCAGAGGCACCGAAGGCTCATTGATGTGGTAGAGAGTGAAATGATAATTAAAGATTGTCTCTGTAAGAATACTGTTAATGGCCCAAAATGTCCCAAATAAACTACTAAACTACTAGTAAAAATAATACTGAAGAAAGAGTAATGATGAACTAAATTAGAGGAAAAGTTTGATAGGTAATAAATAGATAAAAATGCATTGACAAAGATAATTATATGCCATTTCCGAGGATTTTCTTATCAATGCAGATTGGATATCTGTGACAAAAGGTTAGCATGACCGTGTCATTTCCATATTTTTGTATTTTTTCGTTGTTCTTTCACCCTTTTATGATGCGTCACTCTTCACATTTTAGTTTACAGTAGATGCTTGTAATAATATAGCAGGAAACACATTATTGTACCTAAAGCAGGTTACAGTATGTCACTGTATGTATTAATGCAGCATGATGCTATTCAGATTAGGTTTACACTGTAGATTCACTATGGTCATTTAGCAAAGGCTTAAACGTATAAAAAGTGAAACCCTATTGCTGTGCTAACATGACATAATATGCACAATAAACATAAAAGTGAAACTTCTTTTTTAATTATTTAATTCAATTCAATAGCACTGGTGTTTTGTTTGGAACAAACTCATCTCTCCCTCTTATCTGCAGGAGCTGGAACTGTTGAAAAGACGCTGCAGCCATGGCCCAGGGAGGAAGAGCCTCTGTGTTTCACAAAAATTGACTGATTGTGTGTCAAGTATAATAAAGACCAGCTTGCAGATCAGCCACGGTTTAAATACTTCAGAATGACGGGCTATGTTCTTTTAAGTAACAGCGGTAAAGTAAAAATAATAATGAGGTCGGGTATATCAGAGAAGTCTTCATAAAAGTCTGAGATACGCCATCAGAATCTGTTGAGGTCAGTTCTATCCCAGAGCAACCTGGTGAGTCAGGAGGCTGAAGTCTGCTCTGTTATTGCAGGAGTTTGAATCCAGGAGTGTGATGTGTTTCTCCATGTAGCTGTCAGCATAATTTGCAGTGTACTGTGCTTAATGTACCTTTGGAGTGTTCCCATACAATGGTGGGTGGTGGGTAGCCTTCGGCTGAGCAGTTCAGAGTCACAGTTTTCCCATAGATCCCATCTTGATCCTCAGGCTGAACCACAAACTGAGGAGGAACTGCATAAACATAGAAACATGCACAATAGTTGACATCAACGCAAGTCATTTTTTTTTTGTGGGTGTGGTTATATGAGTGTGTGTCTGTGTGCAGGTTTTCATAGCAGTTCAGGATAAACTGCTGATAATAAGTCTAGTAAGTTTGATGCTGCAGGGATTACTACACAGTAGAACAATACTATATGAGCCAATAAAACATGAGCCCTTAGATATCAGATCCTCGTTCTCTCGGTTCCCCTGGGCTTTCTCACCTCTCACAATAAGCTGACTCTGGTGCTCCACTGCGGCAGCCTCGTTGCGGGCGATGCAGGTGTAGTTGCCATTGTGGTCTGGCGTCAGGTTGGAGATGCGCAGCGAGCTGGTGAAATCGATGTTGTCCACTGTCACACCCAGGCTGGCGGGGATTGGCCGTCCATCCTTCTGCCAGGTGATGTCAAGCGGTCGGTCGCCTGACATGACCACGCACGGGATAAACACACGCTGGCCGATGGTGAAACGCTGGAACTCAAAGGGCTGAATATAGGGAGGGACTGAAGACACCGGGAAAGAGAGAAAGAGGAAGTCAGCTATGATTTCTGTTTTATACTTAACTGTCTGGATTCTGTGGCAGGCACTGTGCACTTTCCTCTCAGTAATTCTACAATCCTCCAACTATCTGCTTTAAAGAGGTCGCTGAAGGAATATAAAGGACCTGAATAGCATTGCATTCTGCAATAATTCCCTGTCAATCTCAGACTAGAACATTGTGTCCTTTTCTGTGTGAGAAGCTACACAGAAAGCACTCAGACTCTGGGCAAAGAATAAAGATGACTCATTCAGGTTGATGGAAAAAGAACGCTGAGCAAACCAGAACTTTTCCTGTTTGTCCGTCAATGATTCTCCTTTGAAGTACTAAGCCTCTAATTAACCTTTCCTCCAACATGGCCACCCCGCTTTTAGAAACAGACATGGCCGCTATGAAAAAGTTGGAAAATAAAATCTGCTCAAATTGGCTGTGCTACTGTTCTCTGAATAATCTCCAGCTGTAACACATGTCATCTGTGTTTGAGTGTCCAGTGACTTCAAATAACAGTGAAATAAGCAGCACTTCAGCACCTTATTTAATTCAACAACAAAGCGGAGATAATGGACTACAGGGATCCCCAAAGACACTTTCGCATTTTAAGCATGAGTAGAGTAAATTAACAGATGCACTCGCTCGCTATAGCACCGCTGGGAAGGGTTGCTTAATATGATCGCACTCTCTTCACTTATCATCCCCTCCGTTTCCCTCGCTCCACTGGAAAGTGTAATATAGTGGCAACAACCAAGCATACTGTATGCAAGGGAGGAAATGAGCCTTAATGGGGAAACCCTTTTTAGTATTAACCATGACAGCGGTAAGATCTTTGCGGAGATCAGTTACGCAGCCCTTATTTGATAGATGGTGAGTTTTCATTAAATAAATTGATGTACTGAAAGATATCAGGTAGATTAATTTAGAAACATGGTGAGACGTTTGCCTTCCTGTGTGAGTCTTTCTGTCAGGATGCACCTTCAGGCACGGGCAAAAAAAAGGGATGAACGGCATTATATTATACAAACCCACAGCCATCAAAGGAACAGTTGAACACCTTTTATCTTTCCATGCTTATTGAGAATATTTGAACATTTCTGAAAATATGCTTGTTCAATTTCTTTATTTCTTCATGTTAAATGAGATTAGACACTAGTATCTTAGTTTGGCTGAGAATAGAGGCTAGTAACAGCTTTTAAATGAAGCCAGGCTAGGTGTTTGACTCCATTTGGAGTCCAACACCTTTCCATTTAGCACTTTGAGATTTGATCCAAATGTAAAGTGCATTATAAATTAAATGTATTATTATTATTATTATTATTATTTGCAGTCTTTATGCTAGGCTAGGATAAAAATGGATATAGGCAGGCTCACACTATATAAACCATAACATTATAACCCCTGACAGGCCAGTCACAAGTACATGTCAGTGAGTGTCATATGTTAGGCAGTGAACAGTATTGAGCATTTATGGAAGGTTTAGGGGGGTGTTTAGTTATTACAAAGTTTGCCAGTATGAGTTGCTGTATAGGGACCTTTTTTTCCCGAATCCTTTTGGGAGGTTTGTCTGTATAACTTCACAGTGTGTGAGAGTGTTATTCATTTTGCACCCTTGTTAAAGTGCTATTTCTTGCTCAACAACAGCCCTGTATCTTTCTTGCAGAATGTTTAATTTTTAAGGTTTATTAATGTTCATTGTATATTAAATGTCCATTCTGTAAGATTAAGCAATGTTTTTGCAGGTCAAATTCAAAAGAAAAGTATTCATGTCACAACAGTAGCTGCAGAAAAACCACGAAAAAAGATTCTTTTCAGAACCAGTATTTGGGTTTTTTTGACCATGAGCTGTTCTGCCGTTGAATAAAATGTGATTTTTATTATCAGTTTATAATACCAATAATAACATAAATGTGAATATTTGGGTCAATATCTGACAAAATTTAGGAAGTTGCATACTAATTGTGGGGGGCTGCTATTTTGGGCCAAATAGGTCATATCTATAGATAAATGGTGTTGATGTTGAAAAAAAGTTGTTCAATTTTCAAATTAGCTCTGTAATGAATTCTGGAATTTGGTGCATTGAACATGATTACAACTGTATATCCGTCTCAACCTAGTTTATGTACAAAATCCAGCTTTTCATCAACCATTTCCACATATTTATCTTTTTCAGTATTATTTCCAAAAATGGCCTTCAAACTTAAATTTAATTAAACTTAATTCAAATTAAATAACAGCATCACATGTTGTGCAGACATAAAACAGTCTCTCTGCACCACTTCATGTGACTCACCCCTCACACGAAGGTGGACACTCTGGGAGTCCATCTTGTTTGGCTGGACCATCACCTTGCAGTTATATTCGCCAGCATCCACCTGCTGTACGTTGGTCAGCTTAAGAGTGCCGTTGTTCTCAAATGCTCTCTGTCGATGGTTGAAAGGTAGCAGCGCTGAGTTTTTGTACCATTTTATGGAGTAGTAGGGGTAGCCGATCACACGGCAGTGAATAAAAGCATCCCGTCCAGCAATCGCTGTGATGTTTTTCATTGGACGAATATTGGCACGGCCTAAAGAAGGACAGAGAGGAACCTTTGTAAGGCCAGCGGATACAGGGAAATACATCCAATCACATGCCATTGGCTTTAGTTTGCATTAAATAATCTTTCCAAATAGCTTTATTATTACAAAAGCATGTTAAATAGCTTGTAAGAGAATGTTACATTTGGTACCTACCAGCAACATATTATATACTTCTATCTATCTATCTATCTATCTATCTATCTATCTATCTATCTATCTATCTATCTATCTATCTATCTATCTATCTATCTATCTATCTATCTATCTATCTATCTATCTATCTATCTATCTCTCTATCTCTCTATCTCTCTCTATCTTTCTATGAGCTGTAGTTTTAAATATTTCCTGATAGATAAAATTAGCAGGCAGTTTAATGTGCATTAACCGTCTAAATGAATACACATAATATAAATGGTTATAGCTAGTTATTACTGTTTTATTGCTGCCCACTTACATAACAGTAATACATTCTATATCTCATAAAATAATAATAGCTATAACATGTGATTGTGACATTCAATTGACTTGAAACACACAGACACACATAAACACTCACACTCACACTCACACACGTACTCACACACAGACTCTCACACACACACACACACACACACAGACACACACACACACACAAAGAGACAAAGGCATACTACAGATAAAGGTATTCATGCAAACAGAAGAAATATTTTTCTTTTGGTTATTTACAAACCAGCCCATTTCGGAACCCAATATCCAGATACGCTTTTTCTGCAGCAAACCAGGATATTTCAAACGACCTAAAAATACAAGCATGTAGGAAAAAACACAGTAATAATTTCGGAGATGAGAAAATATGAAGCTAGAGAATAAGAAATAAAAAATGACAAGGATGAAAAAAGGATGATTACACGTGAAATAAAAAAAAAAGGTAATTTCTGGAAAACAACCCGAGAGAACATGTAAATAATATTAAACGTTAAAAAGTTGCACAAAAGAAAGAGGAAAATCTAAAGCTGAAGAAAAAGAACCAAATACAAATTAGTATAAAATCCCATAGAGAAATCCCAACACAAAATAATTTTCTAACCCAAACAGCACCAAGCGCTCATGCACTACATTCACATACACAGAGTGACGCAGACAGACATGTAGAGACAGACAGGTATGTGTATTGTTTTCTTGGAGGAGCTGATTTGACAAGCACCTCTTACGTTTATTCGAGCCTGGTGGTACACGACCCCGGCCGAGTTACTGCACGTGCACCGGTACACCCCGCCGTCTTGCACTTGGGTGTGCGTGACATTAAGCTGGCTGACCACGTGGCCCTCGTGGGTCTCATAGTGGCCCAGGTGGTGGTGGCTGTCTTTGATGACGGGGTCGTCGTCCAGTGACCAAGTGCACCTCGGAGGGGGCGTTCCCTTGACGTTACAAATGAGGAAGACGGGTTCATTCGGGTTCACTACCTTCTCGCTGAAGGAGGATATGATCTTTGGAGTACCATCTGCAGTGAGGAGTGTGGAGGAACAGGGTAGTGGAAGGAAATGCAATAAAATAAACGTTAAATATCATTAGTAAATCACATTTCATAAAAGTATTGATTAACAGTATGCGAATTAGCCAGGTTTATGGTGACAGGTCAATACAACCTCTCATCCCACCTTCATTAAGCCCTGCTGATCAGTTACTGAGCATGACCATGTCTCTGGGCTTGGCTCACTCTGCCAGTGTCAATTCTCAAAACTGACTTTTTCTTAGATCAGATTTTATCTGGTGTAGCTGTTCAAATTTTTCTGAAAATGTGCCTTATCTCTAAACTGAAAGAACAATAAAAAAATACGTCATGGTGTCAATAGAGAAGCAAAATGGAAGAGAATAAATCTAGTTTGAACATAGAGAAAGTGTTTATATTGATGTTTTTGTGGGGAAAGCAACTCCCGCTGGTGCAGCTTTATGAAAAATGTCGAATTCCAAGCTTTTTGTCACTGTTCATGTGAAAACATCACAAAAAAAGCTATCAATAACACTATTAACACTTTCACTAGAAAGCAATATAACGTACTTTAGTTCCTTCGATTTTGTTTCCCTTATTGACAACACAACATTTTTGTTTTTGTTCTTTCAGTTTAGAGCCATGAACTGTTAATACTAGAGTCTGATATACGCCACATATTAAACTCATTTGAATAGCTACACTTAAACATCTAATGTAAATCACAGCAGCATAAAACAACACTTGTTTACAGTCTACCACAGTTTTAGCTGTTACTATGTCATGGCTATAAGACAGAATACATCATGACTACTTAAGCTATGACATCACAATTTTTGCCCAACGAAAGGCCAAGTTACAAGAAAATTTACTATTTCAAAACTAAAGTCAGGGAAACAAACCCTCAGAGAGTGGCTTGCTTTTGAAATGTCTGTCTGCTGCTGCTCTCTGACTATGTGGATCTGTTCCACATGACTATAGATTAATAGATTATCAATATCTCCTTTTTACAGCTCCCCAGTCACAGCAGACCGTTGCTCGTGTGAGGCTGCCAAGGTGAGCTATTGGAGTTATTTCAAGAGTGAGTGCAAGTATTTCTGTGGGTGTTTGTGAAGTCTGGGGTGTACAGTATCGATCTCCAAGGCCTGCACGTATTTCTGCTCACTCACTGGTTATGCATGAGATGACTGCAGCACTCCGTATCTGTGTGTGTGCTTGCATTTACCTTCAAGGATGACTTGCACAAAGTCCTGTGCAGACATCTTGCCCTTCCTGGCAAAGCACTGATAGGAACCGCCATCACTCTTGGACATTCCCTCCATGATGAGGTTCTCCCGGTTGAGTCCGCTGAAACGGACGTTGTTTCCAGGGTAGATGATCTCTCCATTGCGGTACCATGATAGCTCGTACTCATCAGAGCCACTCACGCTACAAGACAGAGACACCTTGCTACCCACACTGCCTTTCACCTTCCGGGGACTGACCACTGCCTTCAAGGGCTCTGAGCACAAACAAAAAAGACAAATACTGTCTGTTCAAAGGAGCATTCACACATTTTAATGTCAATAAGGATGGTAAAGAGAAAGAAGCAGTGGAAATGAGATGTAACAGGGAAAGGTAGCCACAACTATCTCTATTATATATATATAATATATATTCTGTGCAGGGTCAAGGGGGGTCTTACCCTACCCTAGATGACTTTGGGCAAGAGGCGTGGTTCCCCCCTAAACAGGTCAACGGGACTAACAATTGACGCATGTTTAACATTATTTAGAGGAATCTTTCTATTTTTTTTACAAAATACGTTACTTTATTGCTATGAGCTTCTTTAAAATGTTGTGTTCACATTTCTTCTATGAAATTGTGTTTGTCACCAAACCTATGACAGTGATTTTTCCATCAAGAGGGTTTTTATACCATACCAATAACATTTTCACATAATTCAGGTTTCTAATCAATCAACCATGTAACATCCACTGTCTCTTGTACACGTATGTTCCTTGAATCTTTTGGATTTCTAATTTCAGGCACATTTCCATCCTTTCCTATCATCATGGTTTGTTTTTTGTCTGTTTATTAATAATAAAAAAAAATCATTAAATCATTTAAAGAGAAGGACGAATCAAATCATCATATTTGAGAGGCAGCAAATCTTTGATATTTAAGTGTAATCAGTCACTCAAATGATAATCAAAGCTTTTCTCTTGTTGGCCTACTAATCGATTAATCAACAAATTTTTCAGAGCTACTTTACATAATCACTCCTGATTAAAGCAAAACATGGAAGACAATAGCTGCAATGCTCCTTTAAATGAGAGACTTACGCTTGACATGCAGGCGGCCCATGACTTCAGCGTTTCCATAACTGTTCCACACTTCACACACGTATGTCCCAGCATCACTGGGCTGGGCACCTTCTATCAGCAACCCTGTGATCGTCTGGCGGAAACGACTGTCAGGCTCCAAAGGGCTATTGTCCTTCAGCCAGCGGTATTTGGGCATCGGGTAGCCTGAGGCCTTACATGGAAGCTCCACCCGGTGATTAATCATCACCTCTCTCTGGTCAAAGCCATCCAGGATTCCTGGCTCAGCATTGGTGGGGTCTGGAAGGAGCAGAGAACTTAGTGTGAATTAATGGTGAATGATGCCAGGTGCTTCAGAGTAGAATCCAATATTGATTCTTTGTGCTGTTTATTTAGAAACGTGGGAGGGAGAGAGAGAGAAACATTACTCCAAACATTTCTGGACCATTTTTTGTGTGCCAACAGCCTATCTACCCCTTTATTGATCCATGTTACTATGTCTACCATGGTCTGCACCTTCCTGTTTGTTTACTTGTTACTAAAAGGCCGGAAGTTGGTCTGCATAATATTTTCCCCGAAAAGTACGGGGTATCATGGAATCATCACTGCAGATGCTTCGTGTAAACTTAATAACTCAAAAACTAATTCATGGATAATTTTTCTAAACGTGATACCTTAGAGCGAGGAAGCACTGAATTGATTTTTAGGAAAGTTGGGTTGTATATTTCAGACAGTAGGGGGAGCTCTATCTCCAAAGGTTTTCGGGACATAATTTCTCGACCGTTGGCATTTTTTGGGAATATGCTCCTGCTGTTCGGGTCGACAGCGTACGCGTAGTTCAGTTTAAAACTGCTACATGTAAATGTAACATCTGAATGTCATTTTTTTCCTGTGTTTTTTTGTTCCATCTGTACCAGCATATATTACAGCCTCTCTAAGTTGTGCCTAAGACAAATGGACAGTCTTTGAATGTTTCACTGACCTGATACGATGAGACGTGCGCTGTTGCTCTGGCGAGTCTCGCCGGTGTACCGGTGCCGGGTGGTGCAGCGATAGTTATTCAGCCCATCCTCAGGCAAGACGTCCAGAATATACAAGGCTCCCGTGGATGTGATGAGATATCTTTGTCCTGAAAAACATGACAGACTTAGTGGAAAAACATGACATGTAGTTTGGATAGGAGGAGTTTTTTGCATTTCAACTATAATTCTTCAAATTGTCATCTTAGAGCCAAGTGGCCGTATCAATAACCGTGATCGACACAACCAAAGACATTGCAAACTAATTGTGACTGCAATATAGCTGGATCAGAGCGTCTTCCAAACTGCAGGTCTTGTTTAGTGTTTCTGTTTGGCGGTGGTAAGTATCTACCAAAGTGGTCCAATGAAGGACAAGTGATGACATAGCGACCAGGTCAAGGTCACCTAAGGCTCATTGATCCATGTGGTGAATGACTGCGACCCTATGTTGTCTAATCCAACAGAAGACCTGCTGTAGCACAACAATGCGGATTCTGATTGCTACCCAAATTTTGTGCACATGTTAGAAAATACAGCAAATTTTAGAACATTCAGTAGTAATTGCAAATCTACAGAATATTAGGCTTGTGGTTTTAATGTAAATGTTGAATAGTGTTTATCTGCGAGGCATGACATATCGCTTTGACTGCTCCTGTATTGATATTGCAATGCCCAGCAAATCTGAAGGGGTATTCTTGCCTTGACATCCGCTCTATCCTGAGGTGCCTGCACAAAACTTACAAACAAATGATACCACCAAGACCAAAATAGAATTGGATTAAACTTCTATTATCTATTCAAAAACAAAACCCTGGGTTTTCTGAATTAGTGAAATAAGTGTTTTGTTGAAATAAGAAGTTGCAATTGCAAAAGATTAGGTGTAAATTGTAATGAGATTATTCTTCATTTATATGTGAGATTAAAAAATATCAATAAGGGATTTGGGGATGAGTGATGAAGCTAAACTCTTAAGATATCCCAAAATGTATGCCAAAGTTCAAAAATGCAAGACATCAGATCTGCGTATCAGATCTTTGACCTCCTCTTGTCTTTGACTGATGCTGATGCTATGATGCTATCTATGCCAATGTCTGGCATAGATAGCATAGATAGCCAATCCCTCTTTGGCCGTCACAGCCGGTTCAGTATGTGCGGTAATATTATGTTAATTCTGCAGATCAAACCAGGCTGAGTGGGGTTGTCAACATCCATAAGGGAAGAAACCTTCATCTCTGCCATCACATGAATGCTCACGTCCTCATGGGAGAGGATTGATGTCAAAGCTGATCGAAAAAGCAATTTACAGGAGATTGTCTTCACTGCACAGGGGTAGGCATGTTTGCACAGATTCAGCTCAGGAAGCCTTTAAGGGCAAAGAGAGACAGCCCTGCAAGAGCTACAGGTGATGCTGACAGGGTCATCAGGAAAGATATTGATTAAGAATGAATATTTTGATGTCATAGAGTTAGTTATAAATTGTAGGCCTGTGCATGTTACAGTTTGGATTACCACCATCTACAAAATGGAACATGGCTACCTTCTGATTTCATCTTGCACACTGGCCCTATAGACTAAAACATCTAGTGGAACAACATCAGGAACAAAAATATTACTTGGAACCATTTCAAACCATGAATATTTTTTCCTTGTCACTAACCTAATAAAAGAAAAAAACAGGGAGTTGTGAGAATCACCAGATAGTTTATAAATCAGCAGGTATCAAGACGGATTACTGACTACAGGTTTTGTATTTCTCTCTCTCTCTGTCATTTGTTTGACAGTAAGCGGAGCAAAACATAATGTTCCCATTAATACATAATAACGATTAGCAGGGGAAGCTGGGAAACTAGGAGAAAAATAATTAATGCTGTGCTTTTCTTGAGAGGGATAATGAACCTCGGTTAATTCATGTCAGCAGAGGCGTTTTTTTTGTTATGTACAAAGATGGGTGACAGCAAACCTGTTAAACTTTGGAAGGAAGAATAAACAGTCGCATCAACCATAATATTATATCTACCTGTCCCCACTTTTGCTCAAAAATGAACTCTGACCCATCAAAGCATGGACTCCACAAAGCCCCTGAAGAAGTTCTGTGGTATCGAGCAGCAAGGTGTTGTAGTAGATGTTCTACTTCCTGTTAGCTGTGAGGTGTGGACGCCATAGATTGGACTTATTTGTCCAACACATCCCACAGATGCTATAATGCACTGAATCTTTTGAGTTGTTCCTCAAATCATTCCTGGCAATTTTTGTACTCTGGCAGCAGCAGTATCATGTGGAAAGAGGCCAGGAATAGAAAAGGGAGCACCGTTTCCATGAAGAGGTGTACTTGGTCTGCAATAATGTTTAGTTAGGTGGTATCTGTCAAAGAAAAATCCCATGGAATGGCAGGACCAAAAGCTTCCGGGCGAAACATTGCCCAAATCATTACACTCCTTTCCCTTGTTTGCCCTTTGCCCATAATGCATCCTGCTGCCAACTCTTCCCCAGGCAAGAGATGTACACACCGTCTACATGAAGAAAAAAACAACCCATAATTCATCAAACTATGCTTCTTCTTGCATTACTCTGTGGTCCAGGTCTGATGCTGGTGAGCATATTTTTTGTTACTTTCAGCAATGGGCAGGGGTCATCATGCACATTATGATTGGTTTGCATCAATGCAAGAATGCATGGACCGTGGTTCTGATACACATTAGTTGGTGCCCAAGATTCTGTTGTGCGTTCACTGTTTGTCCTTCCTTAGTCCACTTTTGGTAGGTACTAACTCCCAACAGGACCTTCAGTTATGGAGATGGTCTTACCATAAGTACATTTTTGCATGTCACTCATTTTTGGGGGAACAGGAAAAGTGGTGGAGCTTGTTTTTTTTGTGACTTTTCTTTAAAACTATGCTCCAGTGCATTACCATATGTAATGAACTTTTTAGAGTAACGATAAAAAGGTTAATCACGGTCAAAGAAAAACAAATATTGGTGACTGTTTATGGTCTCTGGTGCAGTTTTAATATTTATAGTTCTTTGAGTAAAAATGGCCTTTCAAGTAGATGTTTCAAGATTCTATGAAAAATGCATGGATGAGCAGGTGCAGCCTTTTCTCTCTTCTGTGCGGGTTAACAAATTAGACGCCACCTCCCTCAGGTCACGTAACACCATCCCCTA